>OX602110.1:5800959-7132568 GCA_951449985.1 Falcaria lacertinaria
AATAGCATAAAACGACTTACGTCTGTTTGTTATAAAAAAATACAGTTTGCAATAGTAAAAGTGATATAAGTAAAGGCTTTGTCTAGTAACATTTCATTTATTATATTATATAGCCTATATAATTTTGTCTCGTTATCGTACCTACTGAGTACATGCGCACCCGTGATGAGTTAAATCATCTCATGACACCGAACAATTGAAAACTTTTCTGCGTTCCGAACATCGTAGGTGTAATAATAATAAAAAAGAAATACAAAATCTTTCACACATGCCTTAATAATAAGTTAATCTCAGCTTAACTGCCTCCAGCTTAGGGAAGTGTTGATTGGTATTGCCATCAATCACTTCGTCAGCGGAGAAAACAAAAGTTAATCCGTATAAAGCTATAATAATTACAATATTATAGAGCGATGCGATGCGACTGAGATAAAAAAAAATAACGGAACCGTTACTCGTCATATATTAACAGTTGTGTTAATCCCAAGCGGAGCGATCTCTGCTCAGCCTGCTCCGGCGCATGGGTGCAGCTGCCCTCGCAACGACCCCAGGTCTTCTCCCCTTCACACCGCCGCGCCAAAAATACTATTTCTTATTTAAGAAAAGAAAAAAAAAACTATAACGGGCAAAATTCTAAAAAAAAACGTGATGTGGGAAACAGTACATTTATGTTTCCCTGGATCTGATAGTTATTGTAACTATGACTGTGACCCTGACTTAAATATACTTTACCTGCGATATAAAAGAAATAAAGTGCAATAAAAAATATGCTTTGTAATACTTTCTGCGATTTCTTCCTTCACGGAAATGGTACCTATAAGTAAATACGTAAAACTATTTTATTACAAAATACCTAAATAATATCTTATATGAATAATGTAATTACGTATTCATTATAATATACATACATTTGGTACACAATCTTTGGGTTAAAATCACCCAATCCGTACCTATGATATTATTTATAAAAATAAAAGTAATTTCAGTACGAAACATTTTATATAATAATATTTACTTCCTAAAATATTTTCTATCATACCAATCGATTCAAAACGAGATGGTAAGGAAAAACTAATTTTGTATTTGTTTCAAACAGTTGAACTTATTCTACAATTGATGGCAGCATATGTATTGTAGGTACACCTACACGAATATGAGTGAATACTTTTTCGAGGTACAGTAGTATTATAATAGCTATTCCAGGACTTAGTATTTTTAACCTATACCTCGATTAAAAGGCTAACAAACTAATTTCATTTGATCATAATGTTCAGTCTTCTGGCCACATCGCCCGCGGCTCTCTTAGATTAGTTTACCATAGTATATATATATATATATAATAGATTTTTTAGTCTAGACTACAATTTTATTAGTTTAACGAACCATTAACTTGCATAAGAATCTGTCAAATCGTTAATCGGGGATTAATATACCAGTATTTATGATAAGGCCATGTACACAAAGCTATAGGTAGATATTAAACAAGTAAAATTGTACCTACCTAAACGTTACTTAGTACATACATAGGTGAGTAGAGTACAATGGTATAGACGGGTATGTAAGAAGTAATGCAGAGGGGTGAAAGGTGGCCGGTGGCGCGGTGACGCACCGGCCGACCGCGCGTAGCGTGTGCTGAAATCTCAGCTGTTGTCGCCTCGCCTGCCGCTATACAGCCTGCGCTATTTATAATACATCGAATAAATACTTCATATTATTTATAGATTTCATATCTGATAGTCCACTGCACTAAGTATTTACTCTCTTACAAGCAGCAAGCCTTTGTGGTAGGAAAAGAGTGGTCACCTACATAGGTACCTCATTTAGGGCTCGGAGTATCAACATTTTCAACTTAATTAATTAACTAAACTAAGAGTTCAATGTGTTTTGTTCGTTATATTTTATCTACATATCAACTGATAGATGCCAAGGCTTCGCGCAGTTCGATAATTATAAACACCGGTGAATCTCCATCCACATCCGTTCAATGGTTGTCGGGATCTTCGAGTATAGACAAACAGACCACTCTAGTCTGTAAAGGTCGAATATCATAAAAATAATGTCGGATCATTCAAAATTTGCTTAAAAATTTGTATTCATATTTATCGTTACTATGTAATAATCTCTCCTGTGCTTAAGATATAAAAATACCAAGATGCGAATATAATTATTTGTTCCGAACATCCTGTATAGAGCACAATCCATCTGTATTAAAAGTGTTTATAAAGCGTTGAATGGCCCTGTGTGCTTTATATTGAACATTCTACAGCTATGCTATTATTCAAAATTAAACTACTCACCTACCTGCAAGCCCGTGAACGCAAGACCGAAAGGTCACATAACCACTATAATTTAAGTACAGGGGTATAAACCTTAGGAAGGGAAAAACTCATTTTATTACGTAATTTACAATCATATAAACGTAGACATAAAGCTCAGAATGAGATTGCTATTAATTTATATAGTAACCGAAATGTAAGCGATCCGCTTTTATTCTAAAAAGTCCTTCAATATTCAGTAGAAGACGGATATACGACCTTTAAGCAATGAACTAAAGAAACAATGAATGGGGGAGACCCTAATCGTATCGCTCATGTCGGAAAGGTGTTAAGTTTAGCGGGAATCATTGGATTGGAGTGGAGTTGATATGGCACTTAGGCCATTTGGTGAGTTGGCAGTAAGGTCGTGCAGATGTGCGATTCGGGTACAGACATGTGATTCTGCACGCGCAGCCAGCTGCCGGCATAGCTGTGCACTGATTCCACACTACACAAAGCAGGGTCGGACTCCGCTAGTTGGGTGCGCTTTGTAAAACATACGAGTAGGTAAGCTCAACAAACAATGATACATATCCACACAACTATTGTTGTAGATACACTGACAGGGTTCAGGTGTGTGATAGATAGATACGGGTAGATATATGTACTACGCTATGCTAGCACAGCATACCTAGGTACTTATTTGTACACACTATGATGATGCGTAATTTTTTATTATTACTGTTATCAATACTTGTACGTAGTATATTATCTACTTTGAGTCCATACTAATATTATAAATGCGAAAGTAAATCTGTTTGTTTGTTTGCTACTAAACGGCTGAACGGATCGTAATGAAATTTGGCAATGAGATAGTGCTTTTTTTCTAAGCGTGCACACAAGCATAAATAAGCATATCACTAGCCTATAGTCGCTAGCAATACCAGGGGTATCACTAACGTGTGGAGCACTGGCAACCTTTCTTACCTTGATCTAAAACTACGCAGGCGAAGTTGCGTGTAAAAGTTAGTGTTTTATTTAAATTCCAAATTATTGTGAGTAAGCGCAAAATTATTGACGAATAGAGACCATTACTTGTTATGTATAATTAGTATCTTAACTTTGCTGCCTTTACTAATAAAAGTTTTTGTTTGTATGTATTTTTATTGTAATGTCTTTCGATTGTATTTGGGAATCGATAAAACAAGTATTTGATGTGTTTTGAAACCCCTGATGTTTCTAGGTATTTATAAATATATTTTACTTATACTATTTGTATTCACATAATTGCAACTAATTTGGGCTTACCTTTTCAGTAAATATATTTATTTAATAATTGAAATGAAACACGTTCGGAATAAAATGCAGTAGCAACACGCAGGCTGGTTTAATGAATATGCATTAGAATGTATGTGCGGTATGAATTAACCGGCAATTGTGCGACATGGAGTATGGCACCACCTGCCCGCGCGCCCCTGTCCGTCCATCGCTATTTCCGCCGTACCGTAGGTACATAGCGCACGGCGGCCGCCCCAGCTCGTGCCGCGACCGTTACGCACGCGCCCCACACCTGGCCGCCGCAGCCGCTCCCGCCCCGCCATCACACTTGTATCGGAATACTCTTTGATGACACCATGTATGGCGCTAATCATTAAAATAAAATTCATACCGTATATTAAATTCTTAATCTATTTATTTTATTTATTTATTAAGCTTAATTATAATATTATAGTTAATCAATAATTATAATGCATATATAATAAAAATTGTGAGTATACACAAAAAATCGGAGAGCATAGGCATAGTCTGTGTCCACGACTTCGTCTGCGTGGAATAAGGATAAAAAAATCAGTTCGTTTACAACCTATAAGAACCCGTTTTATTTTTCCGTGAAAAAATATTACTCTCTGCAAAATCAGTTAAGCAGTTTGGCAGATGAGCATGGACAAATAACATTATACATCTAAATATTGGCCAGTTAAAGCTGCTTTCTTTAATTTCGAGCATTCAAAGTGAATCTTATCTATATAATTAATTTTAATATAATAATTTTAATTATTAAGTGATAGACACAAGTCAACATGATATCGATGTCACATTAAAACAAAACATATACACTGGGTTACTATTATATTATACTACATATGAGTTTTATCACTCATTCATTTCGATATAATGATTTGCTTAATGTTGTTTACCGACAATCTTCCGTTGATGTGTTTACAATTCCCAAGCGTTAATTGTGATAAGTGATATGATAACATATTCATTCAACAAGGTTCCGAGTCAATTAAGTAATGACAGATGCTTTGTTTTTAATGACTCTACTTATGGTGTCGAGTTTTGAAACTAGCTTATTACGGCTATCGACAGGTACTGTACCTACCTACTGTACCGATACAGAACTGTTGTTGATCACGAATGCGATTAGTCATAGTTTTACTTGGTTACATTCGAGGAGTCGACGTCAATTACATGTCGGTTATCGTTGTGCTGTCGGCACATTCGAGGCCTGAGTCACGTCCGAGGTCAATTTCACCTCGCGCAATACTCGTCATCGTAACTGCATTGATTCACATTATCTCTTTGAACTTGCAAAGTAAGCAAATCAACTTTATGCAGTCATCGAAATAATTATGACTGTGTATCATATTCTCACGACACATCATTTTTTATTAATTAGCCATCGTCAATACCTACTTCGAGCCCCTGAAGATTCTGTAAAGACTAAAGTTTATTGAACTCAGTATAGGCTTTGTTTAATGAAAAATAGACCCGTAATTCATTCATTTTAAGCGTGTAGGTAAATATTGATAATGATTGATCGGCCAGCAAAATTGTAGGTTAGTTAATGATATAATATTATATCCACCAATAAAATTATGTAGTTTCCTCCGTGGTAAAAATCACAACGTGAGTATATGCACGTTGCTAGTTGTAAGAGACATGTGAGCTTGTTCTGTGAGAATACCTAAATAGGGCAGCAGCCTGAGCTGTGGGAATTAGCACTGGACGCATAAATATAACAAAGCGAAATGGACGTTGTACCTACTTCCGCGTTGGGAACTCCACTCGGAAGGGGTTGGGAACATACCTTTGGTTTGATACACAAGGAAATCTTTTTGTTAATGATTTGCAAAGTAAACTGGTTCTCAGACTTTCCGGTTTCAAATCTTCATAATATTATTATTGTATTCACTACGGCTGCGTGATCGTGTGATTCCACAGCAGATCTTCTTTTGTTTAGTTTGTACGTCGATCACTTTTAGATAGTGCTTAAAGAAAAGAAAAAGAAAAAGTGTTACATATATTTTATGAATTTGTAACCTCATGATTTCTTGCAGTTGACACTTTATGGTGCGTTAATTATTTTTGAAGCAATGCATTTACTAAAACTGCAACTGCGCAAGTAAAAGAACCTACAAATAGCAGTTACTAAAATCATTTGCCTTACAAAAACAGTGGTAGGTACTTCCGACCTACTTACGGGTACTTACCTATGTAAGTAGGAAGTAGGTCTACTTACTACGCCTAAGACTTTTTATTTTCCCATTATTCTGGTAGGAGTTGACACAATAGTTATGACATGTGCAAGTGCATACAAATGCTTATTACGTGACATTGTGACATGGCGGCGGCTAAATGCTGATCGAGCTTGCACTTGTGGTATGAAACGCAAGTAGTTTTTCAAGTAGATCTAATAATCGAATTATACCTCCATCAGCCGTGTGGTGCACTAATTAATATCGTTATGATTAATGATCGCTGGTCGGGTTAGCGCTATGCTTATGTAACTTTTCAATAAAAGGAAGACGAATCACTCACAAGGAGGACAAGGTCAATCTGCGATAAGTTACCTTTATGCTACTTGGTGGACCTACCATCGAAGTATAAACATGTAGGTACTAATTCGTTTAATTATGTGTCATCATAGTTTCATATAACACTCCATTTAAGTAAAGTAGGTTTGTACGAATAAGAATGTTTGCTTTGTTTGGCGACCTCATTGTTCAATGTTCAATTTATTAAAAAGGTCCTCTCTTCCTTTGTTCTAACTCTAAAGCATATTCGTTTCATAAGGCACTGTTATAATATAGTTGTATAATTATTAAATTGAACCTTGGCTGGGCTTTCAATTTATTTATATAGTAATAAACGATTATGCTACTCGTTTAGCAAATCTTTTTACTGACAGCTTTCGCACTATTTACCTTATTGAGGGTGCAGAAGTACCTTTATATTTATTCTTTATTATTATTTTCTTACTAGTTATCTATTACGTGGATAATATGATAAAGTCGCTCTTTTCTATTAACAGGGATTTTAAAATCCATCTCAACTGTAGATTATAATAGAGCACTGCAGAAGTAATAATAACATTTTGCGAACAAAGATGCCAGTGTCGTTTGAAAGGAACGATGGTTGAAAGGTGCTTAACCCCTGAGTTGTGCAAAAAAATATTTCGTTGGCATCAAGAGGAGACGGTTGGAACCGGTGGTATGATGAAGCTGGGCATATCGCACTGAGAGGCAGCGAGCAGCGAGCGGCTGAGCGCCGGGTGCGGAGGCGCAGGTGCCGGTGCGCCGCCATTGGCCGCAGGCCCGAGCCCTACGCCGATTGGGCACTGCGCACGTGCGAGGCCTACCCGCCGCCACCTGGCCCCGCCGCTGACGGGGAGCGCTTTAAAAGCCGCTACCTTCCCTCGCCGCACCACTCGAGCTCCGGATGTCGACGAGCGCACGTATACGTCACTCGCGTCCCGAATACGACATTAGTACGACTCCGACGCATCGCTCTCATGTTTGGACTGTAACATTAGTGATATTGTGATCTATTACGAACTCTCTTGAATTTAAGACTATATTGGTTAAGTGTTAGTGAATATTGTGCAAGATGCTTGTGGAGGACTCGCAAACGTCTCGTGCTTTGATGACGAAGAAGTATGCGCATTGCCCGCTGAAGAAGCGGCCGGTGCTGGTGCGGGAGGAGCGGCCGGCGACACCGCCCACCACGCCGCCGCACCCCGCCCACCTTGCCACGCGACTTTACTACAATTATCATTGTAAGTCATTAACTTTTTACACCGTTACTTGATATTTTTATTTTCTCCCCAAACAAAACCTAAGGTACTTCAACAACAACTACTGTAGAATGTTTTATTTCCTGATGGAAAGGGTTTTGAAAAATACTAATTAATATTTGTAAAAAAAACCTGTGATACAAAACTAACTTTATTTAATTCCTTGTTCTCAGATGAAACAAACGATAATGAACCAGAAAACCTAAGTACAAAACCGGAAGATCTTTCTAAGACTGGCAATTACCCGAGTAAAGCATCATCTCCAGTTGCAACTGCGGCAGTTAAAGTAGAGCCACGCGAATGGCCCCAGCAGCAGCTGGAGTACCTAGCGGCGTGTCGAGCGCGCCTGGAGCCGACTCCCACAGAACTAGCTCGGCCGACACCCCAGTATGCCTACTTACCGACTTTATACGCTCCGTACCCCATGGAGGAAGTGTACCCAGCGGCGCCGGCGCTGTCACCTCCTGTGTACCCGAAGCTGTATGGTCACTATTCACCCGCCTCGCCACCCTCCTCCTGCTCGCCGCCACCTTGCCCCGAAGACCTCCGCTCTCCGGGTTCCGTCTCCTCCGACTCAGGCGTCTCCGTCTCAACATCTCGACGTCCACGCTATCAGTGTCCGGACTGCGCAAAGTCCTATTCCACATACTCAGGACTATCAAAACACCAACAGTACCATTGCGCTGCCGCTGAAGGAAGCCTTGCGAGAAAATCTTTCAGCTGCAAGTACTGTGCTAAGGTTTATACTTCACTGGGTGCACTAAAGATGCATATTCGCACCCATACGTTGCCTTGCAAGTGCCACCTGTGCGGGAAAGCATTTTCCCGGCCGTGGCTACTGCAGGGCCACATTCGCACCCACACTGGGGAAAAACCGTTCTCTTGCCACCACTGCCGCCGCGCATTCGCTGACAGATCGAACCTCCGCGCACACCTCCAGACTCACTCGGACGTGAAGAAATACTCATGCTCAGGTTGTGGCAAGACATTTTCCCGAATGTCCTTACTAAGCAAGCACCTGGAGGGTGGATGCGGCGCGCCGGGAGGCTCGCCCGTTGGCTCCCCCTACGAATACCACCACCCCGAGGCGCACGCGCACCAGCCTATTCCACCGCCCGCTTCCGTTCATGCCTACTAAAAAGACTGAGTTACTCAGGATCCTCGATCTCGAATTTATCTCTAAACTAACTGAACAGTCGCTGTCTTTACAATAACCTAGCATTAAAGGTAAATTATTTTTTGTAAATGTTTTAGAATTTGTGTGTATACTATTTTAATAAAATGGTTTGTTAAATGTGTGTTGTAAGGGACCAATATTGTTATATTTTAGAATAAGTTATAAGGTTAATATTAAGTGATACCTAAGTTAATGTTGCCTCCGTCGCGACATCGCTAGTCATGTGGCATTTGCCGAGTGTCATACACTTTTTAAAACTACGTATATTCTTATCCTAAGCCATGTACAAAGTGCCTTAAATATAAATAATTAATATATTCACTGAAGAAAATATAACGGTTTGTCGTAAGACGCTATTATTTTTTAATAATATATGTTTAAATAGACTATCGTGAGGCTATAGTTAAGCCGATTGTCGGGTTGCGTTCCTTTCTGTTACCTCCATATACAGAAAATAAAACATTCAAAATAATATAACATTGTGTTTATAATAATTTTACCACCCTAACCCCTACCACCAAATACACTTTCAAAAAAGAATACTGAAATTTAAAAAAAGAGAGACCGGAATGAGTATATAAATAGTAAACGAAGTTCTCGATCACTTCTTGTCGATCAACAAAAGCCAAAAATATTCTCTTACATCAACAAATAAATAAACATAGCCCTAGAACATAATTTATAATGTGTTTGTTTACCTATGTGCGAGTCGTAGGACGGTAAAAATGGAACAATGTAAATAATAAAATCCGTTAATGATGTCTGGGTTCCCTAATGGTAAGCTTAAAGTGCAACTATCTATTGTACATTGTTATTAACACAAAAGATTAAAAAACCGTTACTTTAACCAGATTATCTGTCTATGTAAACATCTATGTGTATTCAAATATATACAATATAGTACGTATAAATTAATTCCAAATCTTCATGCCCGTTCCGCAGAATTGAATACCTAAATAACTAGTATCATTTGCTTGTCTAGTTTATAAGCGTCGTTTGTACTATCCCCGTGTAATTGTGATATGATAAATGTTATATGTTTCGTTTTAATAACTACATTATTATTAGGTACCATGTACTTAGGCTGTAACTAAAAATATTATTTATTTTATAAAATACCTACCATAAAATTTGAGAATAATAACATGGTGTTGCAAGCGTCCATAGGCTACGGTAACAGGCGGGCCGTATGCTTGTTTGCCACCGTAGTGGTATAAAAAAATGTTTATCGTATATATATATCTCAATTAACAAACTTATAAAATCCAAAATCCTGCCTATCGAAAAGTCATTATAGGTATAGAAAATAGTCATACTTACATTTCAACATTTGCTTAAAACTGTGTGTGCTTAAAAATTAAAATAAATGTTCACACTTTTATATGTATGAAAGGAGATTAGTTCTTCATCGGTAATAAAAAATAATTTAAGTAGATTCAAGCACGCATATCTAACTAGAAACAACTTAACTAGGAGCAAGCTATAAGAGTTATACTGATTGAGACTTGTTTCCTATCGATTCAATTTATCAACAGTAAATGGCAGGTCGAATTACAGGTGGTTTTGCGAGCCGGATGTCTAATCTAATTGCATAATGAGCTGCTTGTCTATAATTAGATAGATTTTATTTATTATATCACCTTCGAAAAGGGAAGGTATTTAATCAATTCGATTTGGCATTGGCGCCTGATAGGTACCTGCAAAATTCACAACAGAATCATTAAAATCACTTTATCACGAGTTATATTAGCTTAAAGAACCTATTCAATGCATTTATCTCGTAAAGTTTGACTATAAATGACGCATTAAATGTCTAATGGGAATGTTTGAATTGCAGAGTATCCTCTGAGACCTATTGGCTCGGCTTGTATTTGTCGACAATTTATGACTGGTAAGTTTACGTAAGGTAAATAAGTATAGTAAGATAACTAAGTAGGTATTATAGTAATTTAGACAGCGGCGCGGCAGTGCGCTAGTGGCGGAGACAATACAATTGCGCGGAGCACCGATGGATGTGGGGCGAGCATTAGACGGTGGGCGCCGGCGACGGTCACCCGGCCACGAGGTCGCCACCTGGGGCCTGCCTGCTTCCGCTTATGCCTTCCTGGTACCGAATAAATAACTTAATCAAAAACCTGAAACTAAATACCTGTCCTAAAACTTCTAAATGTTGTATAGTTATGGTAGCCATGCTGTAAGACATCATTCATATAGTCGCTCCGAATTCCGATTTGTAACTTATTAAATTTGTCTGAGTTATAATTAGCTACCTACTTCTATCAAATGATATTAGGTGACTAATTTCTGAATCAGGTGAATATTTTACTGTGCAGTGTTTAGTTTTGGTTTGACAAAAATTTAATAAAATAAAATAATATGTCCACTCCATAAATCATACTATGGTAACTTAATTGGGTTAAAACGCAGTCCAATAAGTTTAATTTAACCTTATGACCACTATCATGTCACTTACTAATACGTAAGTTGTCCAATAAGATAAGAATCTCCACTGTTAACCTCTGACCCTGTCAGGCAATTGCACGTTTCTGAAACGTTCAAATCTACCTTTAACTATTTACATTTTTATAGTATCGAATTGTTTAAAAACAAGATAACGTTATCGCAATCATTACATACAATAACTTGCAATAGGCAGCGACTGGCTGCTAGCGACATCTGTTAACAAGTAGGTGCGGTCACTGTCTTGTATAAACTTTTCTTAAGATTTATAAAGAAAAACGTAATATTAATCTGAATTGCTTTAAGTTAAGTTAAAATCCGGATCACTTCTTAGTGATCCTGATTTTAGCTTAGCGACTTACTTAATTATCTAACTAGCGTCTCGGTTGTGTCGTACGAGGCTTAGTGCGGCGATCATTACACGTGCGTAGTCAGCTCAAATTACCGGGTGCAAAGTAATTAAGAGACACAAAACATGGTCATCGGCATACATGAGTGCCAATTAGTGTTGATCAGTAAAGATGTGTGGTGCGGCGCGTGCGGGCACGGCTCTCGTCGATTGGCCCCGGCCGGCGCGGGCTCGCCGCGGGCGGCACTACGACGCGACGCGTGCGCAGTTCCCGCACCCACTACCAATCCAATGCATTCTCATTAATTAATTCTGTTGCTATTTGCATCGTGATTATCTAATCCGATATCCACCGTTGATATGCGGTACCAATTAGAGTTCACACCTAATAGTCTAATAGAACTTTGAACTTTTCTATTACTTATAAGCGATCGCCTTACAGATAACGCAAACGAGTTTCGACACTAATTTGACCTCGATCGAGAAGAGCTTTGTTATCGTTAAATTTAATTATTTATATCTTTTCAACTAGAAACATTATTAATGCGGTGCAGAGATTTTAAATAGATAAAGTGGTTGTAACGTACTTGTTATGAGTCGAACCAATTTGCTAAGTTGTGTAACAACTAGTACACGCATGTATCGAGCGTTATCACTGCGTTTTGTCCCTTGGTCCCTTGACTTAGTGATGATGAGTTTTTAGGGTTCTCCTCCTCTATCCTATCTCTAACCTCTATCCTCTATCCTCTATCCTGAAATATGATCTGGCTGTATCTAGTACTACAAATGTGTTGACAGCAGCAATGATCTGAGTCAAGTCGAGGTGATAAGCATAAGCAAGATTTGTATCGACGCGCTGCGGCGCGGCGGCGCGTGAGCACAAATAAACCCGATTTCAATGCGCCTTTCAATAAATTACCTAACCCACTCTTGATATGACAATGCAACGATTTATAATCACCACACATATTTGATATATGCTGAACCTGCATTTATCATTGACCGCCAAATATTAAGTACCTAAGTATGGAGCCTAAATTATAAACCCGTACATAAAAAAACATTTATATGTATAATGAAATAATGTGGCGAGGTACATTATGGCTTAAAATAAGCATGCTATGACATCATATTGAACTGAACTATCCTACCCTAGACTTACTAATAATATATTTCCGCATTTCCATATTTCATTGAAGTTATGTACAGAAAGCCCACGCGAACGCAGTCGCGAGCGGGAAGCTAGTATAATGCTAGGTAACTATATAATATTATAATATAAACCAATTTAGGTAGCTCTAGGTGTCTGAATATTAGATATTTCACATACCTATCCTAGTGTTATTGAACTTAAATATACACTTATTTATTATAGCTTAGCCTGAGATTTTATTTACACACCCATGAGTAGTAAAAATATTAGAGCAACAGCGATAAAAACGGGAATTTAAAACTAACCTTATTAAAAGTGTTGTTAGAGCATTTGTTTATGTTAGAATTTAATGGCCGTCATATTTCATTCAAATAATAATAAATTTATTATAATTATTGATGATATTTAACAGATTGTATGTTGTGCCTAGAGCGACAACCAGAAGTTTTAATCTCGATTTATGAGCGGTGCTATGCAGCAGATAATCTGGAAACAAAACGATCAAAAATGATGTTAATTTCACGCATTGTATTGTAATACAGATTTTGGCATGTAATTAAATAATCCATCAGGTCGCTGTGAAATCTTTAAACTTTCGCAAAAGGTTTCCCATATAGGGCCAGCGACTTGCATTACAGCTACAATATAACAGTTGACGTGTTGCGGTTGCTTCCCATGATAACATATTATACAGCAGTGCAATCATTATATTTCAATTTAAGTGTATTTTTAGGGCTCCGTACCTTACCTCAAAGGAAAAGGGGACCCTTATAGGATCACTTTGTTCTAAATTTGTAGAGTTATTACATTGAAATTAATATGAAATACCCGGGTTTATCGTCTCTTTCAGCTGGAAAATATTGAAACCTGTAAGTCAATATGAAAACAAGATATTACCGTTTTTGTCGCAAATTTTCGCATATTTTGCGATTTCACAAGGGAGTCAAAACCTAAAGGGTACTTCCCGTTGATCCAGAATCATGAAATTTGGCTAAAAGTGTCTTATTGCACAAGTAAAGGAATAAAACAGAAAAGCTTTAACATGTTGTTTAATTTTTTTAATGCGAATTTACTAAAAAATATTCCCGTTTCGCGCTGTTGAGAGTCACCATTTCACCAACGAATAATTACCTCATTTGAAGTTCGCCTCGGTGCGCGAGACCGACTCGCACTTGGCTGGTTTTTTCTCTAAAATATCTATAAAATATTCATTGACATCGTTCTTTTTTAAATTCTATGAAATCTATTATACAACCTTTAGAAAGTAAAAGTTCGTGATTCTTTACGTGACCCGAATGACATTAGCGATTTCGGGATATTGTCATATTGGTAATATATAGATTTATAGCCGTGGTGGCCTTGTGGTTGAAGCAACGGCCTGTAATTTGATGGGTCCAGGTTCAAATCCCGGCCTGTACCAATGCTTTTTTATAAGCTTAAGTACAGTAATTAATCAATTAATGTGTGCTTGAGACACAAAAGCATACGGCTTAATAAAAAAGTATCTGTAAGAGGTTTCAATGACAATATATGTGTGAGGTGGTCACGTGTTGCAGTCAGTGCAGCTCCGTGGCCCGGCGATAAATCGCGAGATCCCGTGCCAATAGGTGCGACACGGCGGCGCGGTGAGGAACGGCCGGCGCCGGCGCGTGGGCGGTGCCACGTCGCGCTTCACTCACTCTATAGATATTATTCACTGGTAGCTTGGCTTCGGAGTTTCACGTAAATAGATTTTGATAGTTTATTTCCATAAGCTCCGTGCAGCCTCGTGGTACAACCTCGGTTCAAATTCAGATAATTTTATTTATTATCTGACATATTGACGCGGCTTATATTTTGAAACATTGAGGTGCAGAAATCGGAATCTCTACTTCTTCAATAAGTAATATATGTATTATTTTTAAGAACTAGAGAGACGGTCATCATTTTCTTTATTTAAAAAATACTACAAGCACCGTTTCATTTCGACAATCGATCTATCTGTCAATCGCAATCATTCGACATAGTAAGTACAAGATTCTGGCAAAGGAGAACTGTACCTAGATGTTATTTATTATATTCAATCAAAACAAATATTATCTGGACCACATTGTGACTGCACTATTAAATGTACGAACCGTGAGAAAACCCGTTGTTATTACAGTAAAATTACCTTCAAACGATTCTAGATCGTGTTCAGGGATGTTATTAATAGAATCCCACGTGGATACAATGCGAGCGTAGTTATGATGTTGTGCAGTGAGCACCGACCGCGTAGGCTCGTATAAAAGACATCAACGGGCTATTCAAATTAGATATAATACTTCAGTTCAAATTGCTAATGAAACATTTTATAAATATTTTTGTTATATATTTATCGCTCTATTTATACAGTTACAGGTCAAATTCTGTACATTGAATATAATTTGAAAAAAAATCTGGCCAAGTGCGTGTCGGGCACTCGCGCACCGAGGGTTCTGTACACACTTGTAGGTAGGGTTAAAAGTAGGCGAAATTCAAATGAGGTCATTATTGGGTGACTCTCATCAGCGCGGTTTAGGATTTTTTTAGTAAATCCGCATTTAAAAAAACTACATATTTACGGTTTTCAGATTTTTTCCTTTACTTGTGCAGTGCAGCTTACCAGCAGTTTCTTGCCAAATTTCATGATCCTAGGTCAACGGGAAGAACCCTATAGGTATTGATACCCTTGTGAAATCGCAAAAAGTGCGAAAATTTGCGACGTAAACGGTGACTCGCAGGTTTGATCTTCCCATTGACTTACAGGTTTGATTATTTTACAGCTGCAGTAAATTATAATAAATCTATTAATTATAAATGGAATTAGTGCTAGTAATTTTTAACTCCTATGATGAGTTAGTATATTAAAGCCAGTTTGTGTAGGTGGAGGATAATATACCTCGTGATCGAAATAAAAGGTATATTGGGTGCTACCTGCAGTTCTCCACATTAGCATCCTATGTTAATTGCGTACTGTCATCTGTCACATGGTAAAATCTGGTGAGTACGTCAAACAACGTATATGTATATGCTACGTGTATATGTAAATTTAAGCATGACTTGGAAGGTACTTAATTTTAAGGTAAAAAGCAAAGCCATGCTGGCACTAAAACCTAATTTCACTTCATTCAATAAGCAAATACATATTTTTATATGTTTAGATAATTGTAAGCATAAGAAGACATCAGAAAGTTCAGGCTTGTGTACTAAAATATGAATGTAGATGTTTAAGAAGAGTCACCAATTATTGTTCGCTCGCTACGTGTTTCACCCTCGCCTTGTCACGAGCCTATAATTGTGGCAGCATTTAGTTATAAGTCTCATTTTTAAATTAAAACTATGTAAAGTATATTGCATGTCATGTTGGCGATCGTTAAATAAATAAATAAATAACTCTTACAAAAGCTATCCCAACTATTATATATTATATATACGGATATTTGGCTGCATATGTTATGCGATATCAAAACAGTTACTTGAATCATATCAAAATTCAGCCTTTTGTTCTCAGAGTCGTTTCCTCGTACAGGCCGAGAGGGCGCGGGCGTTAATACAATAATCTTATGCCTGCATAAAAATTAACCGGTGTGTAACGGTACTGCGCGTAGGTGTCGTATGCGCACCTTACGGACTCACCTCCGACCCGCGCAGCGCCACGCCGCCGCGCGCCGCCCGCGCCGGCACCCTCGCCAATATGGAACAATATCACTGTGCTCGCATATCTTGCTCCGTGCGATGCATCACCAAGCGATCAAATATAGAAAGTGTTCGCACACAAGTGTCGACTTTTAAAAATGATTTCCTCGAAAATATTTATAATGAATAAAAAGGATCATCAATATTACCAAAGGAATGACAACATTTATTATAAGAAAGTTAAACATTAATGGTAAATTCTCTTTTACTTTCTTTTACATTGTGCATCAAGAGGAGCATTAAAACTTAATCATATCAATTAAATCGGTACCGCTCAGCATAAGATGAGATCGTTACACGTGCGCGTTTATAAGGAGAAATCAGCTCGAAGATACACTCGCATCATTAAGAACCATTCGTTAAAACCTACAGACAGTAAAATCTGTAACAAGCAACGTAATAAATGCAATAACAATGAATAAAATGGCAATAATAGCAGGTGAAATCGCGACAGGTCCGGGTCTCGGGTCGTCGTCCGTAATTATAAATAAAATACGGCAACCGTCCGCGCCGCCGCACCGCCGCCCCCGCGCAACTTGCGCACATAATATATATCACTGCCAGTACACTACAATAGCCCATTATTGTACAAATACGGAAATTTTCACATTACATTATCCCAAAAACATACAGTATCAATACGACTTCTCCCACTGATGCGAAAATTACACCCATATTAGTCTTAATTTTGTCTCAGGTAAATCTACACTCAGTCTAGCTTAGGTGCCTACACTTTGTATGTTAAAATGAGCTTTTCTTAAGTTGCACGATTCTTCATTTATTTGATACTAAGAAGAATATTTAACTAATTATACAATACTTACGTGCGGTCTGCGACATCAGCACAAAGTACTATTATCTGCTAAATCTATGATCCCTCTCGCCATTGATTGTGATTATTAGTTTAGTTCGAGATTATTTAACCCGAACTAAACTGTTTCAATTTAAAGAAGTTTCCAGCGGGGGGGGGGGGGACGCCTAGGTTGTGAAGATTTTTTGGAGTTGGTAACTACTTTCTACTTATCAGCGACTTGTTTGCGAACTTAGTGGTATAAATATCGTCCCGCCTGTCTCATTGTTTCATATGTTTTTCCATATTTTGTAAATAATTCATCCTTTACCCATCCGCCATTGCTTTTAATTGCTGGTCGTGTTAACAATGAATTAGATTGTCATCTTATCTAATTCTAACTCCAACTGTCGTGCACATGTCGGTTGGATGAGTGGTAGGAATAATTGTAAGTGGTAATGTATGAAGATAGGGGTAGAGGGTGCAGTGCGGCGGAGCGTGGCGCGGGCGGCGCTACGCTCTGCGCACGCGCCGACGACATACGCCTAGCACGTGCTGGAATTTATAACTTTTTCCTACAGTTTATTACAATATATGAGCGAATACGAACCGAGACTAAAACATGCCTTGCGTAATCTTCTGCATGGTCTCTGATAACCTTTGGGCTGAATAAAGAAGGCGTAGGCGATCTAGTTGTTTGTCCAACGCGGCCAGTGCGGCCACCCAGCGTGCAGCGTGCCGATATTATCCTTCATATTTTCGTATCTCCCACTGGGCTCTTATGTTTTATTTATATTATTATTCAACCTATTCTATGTCAAATAGTACGCATAATATCCAATAGGTACCATGGTGTGTGTTCCGAGTGTCTTCGTGCGTCACATGACCAGCCTGTTTAGCACTGTTTACGGAACAAACAAAGTGTTTTTGGTAAAACACTTTGTTTTTGAGTTTTTCACAACACAATTCTTAATCAATATTTAAGGTTTACTAATGTCTATCTATCTTTATCTATTAATGTATATTGTATTAAACGTGTAAATAATTAAGTACTCGAATGATGACTAAATTGTAGGTTTACTATGATTCCCCAGCAAATGATTTAATAAGATCCGTGTCTGCCTTGGATAAAATATATATAAATCGCGATTTCCATATAATTTCTTCTAGGCTTCGTTTTTGGTAGTGATTTCTCCAATTAATGAAATGTTTAAATCGCGAAATGTCAGGAATGATAAAGCCTACACACATACAATTTTACAGGTAGGTTATTTGAACGGAGCTTTAATTTTTGTAATAAAATTTAATCTCGGAAGAGGTAAAATAGGGCTAGATATCACATTTGCGGGTGCAACCGCGGAGTACAACGATGTATATATAAACTATCTACAAAGAACATATTTGCGATAGGTATTATTTTTTTTTGTCAGCTGCACGCAATATTTGAATGAATTTACACCGTGAAATTGGGTCCACAGACCTAAATAGTATCAAGTTCTAGTCATTGTAATAAAAAATATTACGTGATCTTACACAATGCGTGGTCGACATGCACTTGGCCGGTTTTTGCAATAAGTCATCGACCTTTGTCTATTCAGAGTTTTGCCCAGGCTTCATAGCAAAGGATGTAGTTACCTACCTAGTAACATTCTGATAGTTAAGATTGAGTGCTATTTTTTTAAAGAATATATAGAGTCGCATCATTACACACTTACCTTAAGACGCTGAGGACCTGAGGAGGACCCGAAAAGAGCGATGTGCTTTCCAACTGTCACATTAGATGAGTTGTCTTAATATTACATTTAGATCAAATATTTTATCTGTAATTAGTAGGTATTTGGTTAAGTTTTGTAAATAGCAAAATATATAATAACTTGTTTTAAAAAATAATAGCATGGAGTTGGGTATCCAATTAATGCAATCTCAACTTTTATATGTCATTATACATGTTCATTATAGGCGGCAGACCTAATAAGCTCGATGCAGGACTGCTCATAATAAAAAGTATATATTTAATTGCGCTTATATTTACCAGTAAGGCGAGTGCAAGGTATTCATCGTGTAATCTCTAATGCTCTCATAGTTACGGACAGGTGAATCCACAGTAGTAAAGCTACCCGCATGATGTTTACATTTGGAACTTGAGCTACCTACATATTTTTTGTAAAGTCGCTCAAAGCATACTTCAAGGGCTAGATCAGTTAGCTGACAGTATACATTGATTGGATGGATGAAGTTCATGTCGGTTGGGTGTTCGAGGTGATTTCTGACAAGTTCCATACGCACTCCATATAACAACTGATTTGAACATATAATGAAGGAATCTAAATTACTTTTTATTAGAGACAATCTACTTATTTAAAACCTAACCCCACCCTTAAAAAGGAATCTATTTGATAAAATATCTTAATTTACATCATTATCACCATCATATCAGGCAAATGACGTCCATCGCTGAACACATGTAAAATATTCAAATCGGTTTTATCGTGATGACGGCGAATTAAGTGGGTTACCAACATTTATTTGTTCTGACTCTGGACGTATGACATATATTTATGTGTAGCATTTGTTTTCGGGTGGGAGTATGAGTGGTAAGCGTTAATTGTAGTGGTTATCGTCATAGTAACAGTGGTGGACAATACATGCAGGCGTCAGGTGTGGTGTCTCCACGGTCGGTGGTCGCAGCAAGTGCAGCCACGCTCCAGCGTGCGCGGTTGGCAGTTGGCGCGCGCCTCGCACGCGACAGGTGGACGTCACGCGCCGTTACATCGCACCCAACAACGCCACACATCACTAATGCTGCTAAACACCATGTCCATCCACTACCTATCTCTATTCCAAGAAATCTCCTCATGAAAATCTAACAGAGGAACTGAAAGGATGATGCAATAAATTCTATTGTCTGTACTTGAAGATTTGACATACAGAGCAAAATCCGTACTTACATCGTAAAATATCTAAATGGCAAGTATTTTTTTACTCGTAATGTGACTCCATTAACTTGTATGAAGGCCGGTAAACGTGAGATCATGCTCGCGAAATTGGAATTTATTGGATATTTTGACGGTTTATTGGTCGGCGAGTAATGTCCATCAATTGGAGCTGGAGCCGACACCGGGAGCCGCCGAGTGCTTCGACCTCACGCACTCGCAATTTACAGCTTTATCACTCGTTATTATTCTTAATAACATACTGTAGGTACCACGACAACGCCATTACCTTCATCAAATTTCGTGAGTTTTTTAATTACGTTGCCATTTTAAACCAGGAAAATCGACCATAAGTGATTTAAATGTGTCACTGCTGTATTCTACCTACCTAAGTAAGTACTTACTTACCTACTTGCGTTAAAACTGACTGTGGCATTTGTTATTGTTTTCCGAACAAAGACATAAATCACGGACATCACCAGCGATTTTTTACAATTTGCATGCGTATTTTTTAATTTTTTATTTCCAGTGAACAGAAAAAAAATTGCACTACCCCAACATGCATCCTCAGTATCGTACTATCGGAGCATCTCCAATCTTCAGATTAAAATCCTGGCTGTTTACAAAGATTTAAAATTCCATGGATCGAAAAATGATCGAAAACCTCTTTAAAACTCATTACATCACCGTTATGGGTCGATAAGAGCGTGAAATTTTGGTAATTGGTAATATTCAGGTACCTGTATAATTTTGGGTAAAAGGTACTCTTTAAAAATTTACCACTAAATAACATTCTTTTCTTAAATTGAATGTTTAATATAATAATCTTTACTGGACCCAATATAATTTGTCTTGTTTACTTACATGTAACATTTTGAAAGAACCTACTGGGTCACCTGTATCATAAGTCTTTCTCGTAGACAGGAGTAAATACAAGGTCTTATACTACAAACGTTTAAGCAAGCGTTTGGCCGGCCTGGTGGTAATTGGTTACCACAACCTTATAGTCACCGTAGTTATAAGATTGAAGTGGCCACCTATGATTGGGGTGGTTTGGGTGCAAACACCAGCTTGTACCAAATAGATTTTTAAACTTATGTACCTTGATGAATCACAACACGGGCGTATCAAAGAGGCTGGGCGTTATGTGATACCCCATAAACAATTTGGAGCGACCCGACTAAGGACAGTGCCTCCGCCTTACAGAAGATCGTAGTCAGGAATACTACCACTTAGGAGAAGGTGTTCTGTAAGGTGGAGGTAGATTTCACCCAACCTTGGATGGGAAGTCCCGGTGCGCTCTATTTCTTTTCAAGAAACTGCTTACTTAGCCCTAACCAGGACTCTCGTAAAGGGTCTCAAGGCCTACCAGTACTACCGGACATCAACAGTACCCGGGTGGATTGAATACCATTAATGACATAATATGCCGTAGCGTGACTGTGGCAATAAGACTAATTAAACTAATCAGTATTATATGCGATTTACATGTTAAAAGCCGCTATTTATCATAAAATTTCATAAAGACGTATACCAACCATAAATGTATAATCAAGGCCGCTACTGGAACCATGTGCATAATCGATTTGCTTAAAAAGATTTAATACTCTTATGATCTACATATTGTTATTAAATATGTGAAAGGTTAAAAGAATTCCTGGTACTCACAAATCACTTTATATATGATCAGCGATAAAGATCGACGTCATGAATTCCAAAACATTGTCGCATTGGTATTTAAAATACCGTATCGAGTGAGTCGCTGCCATGTGTCGGTGTCCATTACAAAGTAATCAATCATCGTGCACATTCAGGTTTCAATCTGCGTTTGCGCCGCTTTTGGCCAGGCGAGGCTTTCGACACGGGCGCAATCAATATCGCAGATAAGTGCGATAAGATCCGAGGCAGCGTCGTCCCCCGGCCGCCGCGCCCGCGCCCCGCCTTCCTCGCGGCTCGACGTCTTCATTCTACTGGGCACTCAAAATCACTATCCATCCTCACAACCATATTTAGCTAAAAATATCAGATATATATACAAACTCCTGAATAACTCCACATTTCTATAGCTTCTGACTGACCACTTATTCCAGTTAAACTTCAGATTCGAATATGGCTCTCCATTCAATACTTAATCATTATCAAAAATATTGGTCCAAAAATCGAAACGATGTAGTTCATGTTACATAAAAAAACATTTTCCGTGACACGACGACACAGTACGTTAAAAACAATATTGAATTCCAGGGCAATGCGTAAGTGCAAGTCAGTAGCGCGTGCGTAGTATTATGTGAAGTGCCCTTAACGAGGTAAGTGTTGATTTGCGGGAGTGGGATCACTTATTATTTTATCTCACGATCGGATCTCATGGTAATTTTTTTTTAATATGTTATGCTATCCGATATACAATTTTCAGGTTGTTTACAACTAAAATCCAACACCAAATTAAGCACACTCGAATTAAATTATAAACTACATAATATATACAACAAAATATTTATTCATAGCCCCGTTGGATAAAATACATTACAATATAATATCACCAAGACAACCCTTTAGAGTTGGTACTTGGATTAATGGAAGGTGCGTTCGACTTTCGCTTACATGTGAATCGAAATCCATGACACGGCATCTCCTAATTTGGCGATCAATAGCTTCGTTAGTAGGGTCGTAGGTATACTTATTCAAAGATGTGGGTAGTGGGTTATTGTGGGTCAGTAAGGTGATGATGTCCCCGTGACGTAGTGCGCGTCTGCATGATCATCAATACCTAGAAGCGGGCATGCGGGCACAGGTGCGCACGCACCGCTCGCGCAGGTAGCCCTCGCATCTCCTCTCCTCCACACGTGTCACAAAACTGACCATCGCCACGAATTAAGCGCTAAACAAAAAATAATTGCGTTAACAGATGGTACTGATTATCACTATTAATAGAACAGTGTCAAAAAACAAACGATTATAAATAAAGGCACCAATATAAACCATTTATTGTGTTACCTGAAACATCGACAAAAACAAAGCGTTACTATGGTTGAAAATATAATTTAATATCATACCTTTGTTATGCGAATGAATGTTTAGCTTATGAGATAATTAGGTGCCTGCCTCTTAAATTACATCGTGAAATGTTGTTTGAAGTCGATTAGTAATGGAAACTATCCATTAATGAGCGACACGAGACGGCTGCTATCGTCGGCAATAAGTTACACGAGCATTAGTAAGCTAGAAACTAATTGCGGAGGCGGACCGATTTCCAAGCTAGTGCTGAAGCAATTAATACTCGCAACGTGATCAACTACTCGCGCCGGCGCGGCATGCGGCACCATCTTCTTGCAGAGGAGGCTCTACATTTTTACAGGACAATGATATAAATATTTTTAAATATACTTTTTAATATAACATGTTTTATTATGACATCAATCACCAAAGCAAAGTACACCTACTACACTACTACCTACTACCTACTACACACCGATAAAAACAAAATCACAGTGAAAATGGCAAAGTGATAACCGTTTATTCATCACATTTGTATTTGATATTGTTATGGAGAGAGTTATGTTGATTCATAGAAGACGGAATTGTTAGTTATAGCGATGACATAAAAAAATACCTTAAATTTCCCCTTAAAGTTATATAAAAAAGGCATTTAAAATAGTGAGGTGATCTCTAAAAAAATGTATAGGTATTATATTCATGTAATTTATAAAACTGAGATCCGTGTTATATTGTATCATCTTTGGGATTTCCGCAAAAAGGCCCAGTCAGAAAGACCATCATTTATAATACAGTTTTAAACACAAAAGAAGAAACAGGAACTAAGGTGATCTGATGACTTGACACATTATTTAAATTTAAAACAGGTTGGTACGTCCGATTTTTCATCAGTAACTTGATTGTTTGCCGGGTTACATCCAGCTTGTTTTTGCATGCACAAAAAATATTGCACCATATGGGGCCTTATCTTACTGAAAGAGACTGTTTAATGAACAACATAACGAAAACATATGGCCAATTAATTTAGCTAGCCTCGCTAAATGGGCACAGTTGGAACGAATTTCAAAGGTGTAATAAAATGTTTGATCTGCTCTGCCTTGTGGCGAATACTATAACGATTGTACGACTAAATTAAACTTTCCATATATTATACGCGCGTGCTATGCGCCACGAGAATAATATCATCAATAAATATGGCCAGTAATTTTCTTGGTTGCATTGTATTATCTGGTGTTTTGATTGAAATTTATTTTTACGACTCTGGCTTAAAATGTAACACCCGATTTAAAGCTATGAGCAAACAAAAATGTGACTGTCAGTTATTATCAATTAGTACAATCGTGACCGCAATATATCAAATTTGTTATTCCATTTTTCCTGCATCCAAAAGCGCAAATGAATATGTGTGGTAAGTCACAACCTGCTCAAAAGCGAGTTTCTCGACGCGACGAGGCAACCATCTGGTGGGCGAGAGCTTTTTTTATTTTCCAAACGTGTCGTCTTGGATTCTCGTTTTTTGCACTGGCTGGCGCTCGCTCCTTTTCTTTTTTATATTGCCAAGTTGCAGTTAACAGGTGGCTGGCTGTGTGCAGGTGAGACCTGAGATTTTAACTCGCATCAGGTTCACCACAGTGTGAAAAATTACGCATTCTGCTTACCTACTTAACGCTTTCCAAAACTCGAGTAACACCGGTGGCAGGAAGTGAGGGGAACGTAGCGAGCTCGTACGTCCTACATGAACCTAACTCATTCCGAACTGGTTCGTAGTGTCACTAATTAATGTAACGAGTGACTAACTGGCCTTATTGTTATAAGATGAGAATAAACACACACTTGCAATGTTTTATTAAGAATATTAATGAGTTAGTACCAATGTTTATGTGGTTCCTTTTCTAGATTATTATGTTTACGCTATATTTTTTTCATAGATGTTATTTATTTTAAAGAAACTATATTGTCGTTTACGCGCATAATGTTTTTGTAAATTGTCTTCGAGCCTCACGATGATCACACTTTTAATGTCCTTCTTTAATGGGTGTAATTAACTCCATTGCCAGCTTAAATAGAACGCCATAGATTCCAAAATTGAAAACACAACAAAAATTAATTGAGACAAAGTCATAATTAGCCACGATTTATTAATCATTCATTGAAATATCTACATATCGTATTACGGGTTTTAGGCTTACCGAGTATTAGTGGGGACTTATGTAGGTATGTGAAAGCTTGAAAAATTGTGTCTATTACTGAGAGTGCACTCAATAGGCTCGCAGACCTGCACCGTTAGACTCCAGATCACGACGCGGCGGATTATTTGAGAGCACAAAGCGAGCGAGCCGAGCGGCGGACGGACACAATCACTCATAGCGTTGCGTTTGTCATAGAGCCGTGCGACACCGCGCGTCGATCACCGACACGCTTTGTCAGCCTGTTCCGATTTGTTAACAGCCACGGGCCTCGGGACACACGGTCACCCCACTTGCTCCAATATATATACCTACATATGCCTAATATATGCTATTTACATGTCATTACTATGCTGATTTAGACATACTACGGCATTCACGGAAGCGTATTCCTGATGCACACAGCGCCAATTACCAGACCATTTCGCAACAATTTCAGAAACTTTCTACTAACTGTAGTCGTTTGGACTGTATGCGAAAAGGCTGTAAAAATCGTTCACCCATAAAATGAAATATAGGTTAAGACGCTCTCTGTTGGAATTCATTCAAAGTACCGTAATCTTTATCCTTTTATTTTGTAATTTCTTCTTACCACCAATTTTGAGCAGTCGTTTAACATTTTAGGGCTCGTTTTATGGTCTCGTGTCTGATGAACATCCTCTTTTTTCTTATTTTGATACGGCTACAGCCTTTGCAATCTTCACGATCTCTCTGGCCGAAATCATTCTCAATTGTAAGCTGTCTGTCACATTATTTGTAAGTTTTACTCCGGAACCGTAGAACGACTGTAACGGAGGTCAAAATTAAATATTGGACTATTATCGACTAACCAATCTTTTTATAATCTATACTTACTTATAATAAAACTGTTACAGGTTCAATTCTGTACATTGAACATATTTTTGTTTTTTTTTGTTTTGGAGAGCACCTATATACGATACTGAAATATATATATTTAAATTTTTGTCTGTCTGTCTGTATCATGGCCGCGCTTCACGTTGAAACTACTGAATGGATTCATATAAAATTTTGCACAATTTGAGTTCATACTACGATGTATATATATAATAAAGGCTACTTCTTATCCCGAAATTCAGCTTGGTTCCCTTGGGATAGGGGATAAAAGTCAAAATGTGTACATGGCCGTAACTTCGAAACGACTTAAACGGAATTTTCACTGGCAGAATATAGTTGAATTTATTGGGCGTAACTTGAGCTTTTTTAGAAATTTTAATATTGGAAAAATAATAAGGATTCTGCGCAGCAAATATTCTGAACAAAATCCGAACCCGCAGGACCGATTAGAATGAAACTTTCACTTGCAGATTTCTAATGCTATTAAACGTAACGTAGGCTACATTTATGTAGGAAAAATAATTAGTAAATATAAAACTCATGAAATTGTGAACAAAATCTGAACGGATTAACTTGCACTGGTAGATAGCTGATGCTAAAACGCATAACGTAGGCTACTTTTATTTTGGAATAACAAAATAGGGTTCCGCGTAACAAACAAAGCCCATGAAATTGTGAACAAAATCTGAACGTTTGGAGCGATTTTAACGGAAATTTCAGTGGCAGATATCTAATGCTATAAGGCGGCACTTAGTAAAGTTTAGCTTGAAAAAATAACGCGGACGAGTTCGTGGGATAAAGCTCGTAAAATGTATACCTACTATGTAACAATATAAAAAGATGCCGCTGATTGATATACGAATAAATAAATACGAACTGGATCAGATTAATTTGATGTAATAATATTTATTAAAAGGTAAATGCTTGCATGTGTAGGGGACAACTAAACATTAGCTGATATTAAATGAATATTAATATATTAAATTGGATGTTAAAATGACGGCTAGGAAGAACAATAGGTTTGTTAAAGTTTGGAGTGGTCGGGAGAGGCAGGCGGCGGCGGTGCGGCGCATTGTCGGGGCGGCGCGGCGTACGGGAGCCGCGCGCCTACGCATCGCTTCCCGGAGCGCCTTGTCCGTGTCAACGGCGCGACGCATAACAACTTCAATATCTTACTTTCACAATTGTAATAAGCCAACGTCAAGAACTCATCATGTTCAAAAACAATAAGGCACGCGTCTCGCCCAGCCAAACGCTCCACGATGGATTTACACGTTATAAAGATCGACGCGAAACCTTTTACCGTAATCTCATTACCTATAACTGTCGTGATTCATTATGTTTCCGTTGATGGTTGTTGTTGATATGAACAAATTGCTGCAGAATATTATCCATCACAATGAAATGATCACGAATGTATAATTAGACAGTTAACCGTGAAATGTCCTCAAACGATTCATAGATAAGGTGCTACGTCTATTTAACAGTCAACGTAACGGCCTTACTTACGTTTATATTTTTTAAACACTAATAGTTTGCCTGGTACTTACTTGGAGACTAGTGTCAAAAACATAAATGTTTTATTATTATCCGAATTACCTATATGAAGCACATTTATTTATTTTAATGATGGGTGTCGCGATAGACGACGTGTTTAAGATATGCAAATAAAGAACTTTCGTTTTGTTGTCGGAACAATGGTGATGAATTTGCGGGGGTCTAGTTAACAGATGATAATAATATGATGAATTTGAATGGCGTGAAAGCTTAGCGTGGCGATAAGGAGTAATAATAACTTTACACTTCTGGCTTCGGTATATGATTATTATTAAGGCTTTATTGCCAAATCAATTTAAAGAGTTTGCTCTAGCTAGGTAAAGGAATTATTTTCAAGCCAAAGTAGCTTATTTGAAATTTTTCGTTCGGTCCGCCTGATGGTAAGCGGTGACCGCAGCTTAAAGACACCTGTAGTATAAGAGTCATCACGGCTTATTGTAATTAGGGCACACTGACGAATTATTGGGGTGCTCTGAAAACTGTACCGCTGAAACACAACACAAATCAGGTTAGAGTTATTTAATATGAATATGATTGCCCGCAGGTTTGCACGTGCCTCGAGGGATGTCAAAAAGACATTATTTAGAGCATACTGCACTTCTTTTTATGCAAGCAGCTTGTGGGCTCATTTTACGCAAAAATCTCACAGTGATCTTCGCGTGCAGTATAATAATGCTTTCAGGGTGCTGATGGGGCTGCCTCGTTTCTGTAGCGCGTCAGGGATGTTTACTGAAGCCCGCGTTGAATGCTTCTATGCTATAATGCGTAAGAAATGCGCATCCCTAGTGCGCAGGGTCCGGGCCAGCGCCAACAGCACCTTGAGCATGATTGCTAGCAGGCTAGACTGCTCTTTTGTGAATCACTGCTGCAAGGTTTCAGGTGGAGCGGTATCCTTGAAGCAGTGATTCAATAAAATACGTATGTTTTATGTAATTATACTAACCTAGTCCTTAAGTCTTTTGTAACTAACAAAATATATGAGTCATTGAGCTTGAAATAAATATATTATTATATATTATTAATGTATATATCCCTAAATACCCTATCCCCCTTCTTACATTCATGACGCGATTAATCATTGTACTTAAATTTAGACTAGAAACCTCTTTGGCACTGTAATATTCTATTAATATATTTTTAAAGGGGATTATTGTTTTGTATGGTATATTTTAGGAGTATCAACTGATATTTAAAAAGTTTTTAACGTGGCCACGAACGTGCACAAATCAAATAATCGAAACAATTAATTAAATAAAAGAAGTACTTGAATAAAGACAAAATATAGTTGCATCGACCACGTGCATATTAATGGCCAGAGCGTTCTAGTAGATAAGACGGTACCTACATGGCACGCACATCATCCCGCCACGCCCTTTCCTTCGACGAACAAGTGAACCAACTAATGAAGTCAAAAGGGTCATTTATATTCTAATGAAACAACACATTGTATAATCCATACCTATTTGCATTCGGCTTTTATAAAATATCTACTTCTTAGCACATTGAAAAAAATATTATCATCCCAAATCGAATAATTATATTCTGAAATAACAAATTATTAGAAATTGTCAATTGTCAGATGTTATCCGTGTGAGTGCTGGTAATGGTATATATCAACCCTGTAGTTATTCGGGCTATGGTAATACATATTCCATAAATATTCATGAAGTCACTCAACGCATACGTGAACACTCCTTAAACTGGTAGAGCGGTAGTTAATATCAACGCAACCAGAGTACAACTTATAGACGGACCACTAGGATGCACCAAAACAATACGAACTGGTATTTTAATTGTTATGTAACATTTATAGAAATAAAGTTGCGTCTATGTCGTTCGAAACATAGAACCACGCTGCATGCGCATTTTCTGGCAACATTATCGAAACTAAAAAACGGGAAATATGTGATATCACTTGTTTTTCGTGTTTTACTTTCCTCTCCCTGGTATCTACACGTTTGTAGTTTCCCTCATCTATGAGAAATCTTGAGACAATATTACCACCAAACATTTTTTATTCGTTTTCTTTCCCTCCATTACAAGTCTTAGGCTTTCTATAAAATATGACTGAGAGCGCTCGCGCTGAAGGACCAAACGTACTTCTAAGCAAAGCAGTCGAGATTGCAAATCAGTGCGGAGGTCGCGCGGTCGCGCGCCGGTGACTTGAATGACTCATAAACACCTTGATTTACTGAACACACAGGAGATTTGTAGTGTATTAATTCTACTGTCGCTGACCGGAAGATATTACCGACCCACGACACCACAGGAACGTTTACACTCAATTACACAATGTTATTAATGTAGAGACCACGTATCGGACATCAAAAGCTTTCATACAATACTGTTATGTTTGACTTGACCCACACAACTAATCGTTAAATCATGGGTGGCACGAGCTCTCCTGATCGACATAAAAACTCTTATCTTTATTATCTCATTGAAAAAAGAATGTGTGTAGGTAATACATCTATAAAAAAGACAATATTTATGACGACGATTTATGGATGAAATAGTTTTCTTTTCTTGTCGTTTGGGTAATCCATCGTAAATGATTTGGATAGTGTGTTAGAAATCGTTCACCTTACTTACTTTTACACAGGATCCGAGGATTGTGTGGCAATAAATAAGCGAACCACGGCACATATTGAAAACTAGCTGTGCCCGCGACTTCGTACGCGTGGAATTAATATTGTTGACAATTTCATTTGCACCGTACAATAATTACTTATAAAAAAAAGATGCCTAAGTTTTGCTTATAGCATCAGCTACTTTTCAGTGAAAGTCCTGTTCAAATAATTCCCGCCGTTCGAATGTTGTTCACAACTTTATGGATTTTTATTCGATGTGCGCAACCCTAATATTTTTCCAAAAGTAAAGTACCCTATGTTACGCGTAGTAAAATTAGCTATCTACCAGTGCAAGTCTCGTTCAAATCGGTCCAGCCGTTTCGGAGATTACCCCCAAACAAACAGACAGACAGACAAACAGACAAACGGACAGACAGACAGACAAAAAAAAAATTCATTGCTTTTTTGTCTTTAGAAGCGTGTACTTTCATATGCATTTCGTAAAAAGCTGTTATTTTGATATTACAAACAGACACTTCAATTTTATTTATGTGTATATTCATTTACAGTTTATAAGGCCAAGAGAACGAAGAACATGTGCATAATAATTGTTATTATTTATATTTTAACACGGAGACTAGCCGCAAATCAATACCATTGTAGCAAGCATTGTAATAAAAGCTCTCGAGCTCGACGCAGTCCCAGTGCGATAACACCGGCTTCGGCATACTGTTACCGACTATGAATCAACATGCTATCTGTCATTAGACCTACCTGCCGTGTACTTGCATGGCTATATTTTTAAATAATTAACACAACAATATTGCCATATATCTAATTTCCGTTTTATGAATGGTACTAATAGTAAAACTCGCTGACTGATTTACACGAAAACAAAATAAGCTCTACGTAAAATTTTGTAAATTTATAGCTAAAATTTTAATGTTTTAATTTAAGTTTCTTTTTGAAATACATTTTACTCTACATTGTTAAAAGTAGAGACTGCCGCCTATGCTAATGCCTAATGAGCCGCTTCGTTTGAAGGCGGGTATAAAAACAATGTCGTTATTCGTTAATATGCAAATGGTGTAGGATTACCTAAGAAATCGCTCCACAAATGGAATATACAAAACATTATGTTCTAGGAATTCCACGAAATAACCAATTTGTTTAAAAAAAACATAGATATAACCCATTCGATCGATTTACCCACCAAACCAGACTCTAATTGGTGTCATTCATGCGAAGTAAAAGTAAGGAAAATAAAAATTGGGTATTGAATATCGGTTATATTCTTTAGGTTGCGGTACATAATATGTATGATGCAACATTGTTACTTTAAATATCAATGGATGCAATGTTTTAATTTTTCCGAGAAAAAAGTGCTTGCGTATAAATTATACATACATATTTTTCCATAATAACAGTCTGATTTGCATTGATTGATCACAGCCATCTTCATCATGTTGCGCCCGATTAACCTTCAAATCATTTACAAGAAACTGCTAAAGAGCGATTGCATGTATATATGAATTACAGGATAAGTATATGTATATTTATTATAAACGGTTGGTTTCTTACACTAGGATATTCTGTATCACTGGCTTATGGGTGCCGCTCTCATAGCTAATATATTTAACATGTAACATACCGAAACTCTTCTGTCCAAAGAAATATGGCCCTAAGGAACATATGGCTTAAATACCAACAGTGAAGGCCCCTATATGTTAGACATTCGTTAGTTTCTGTTGATGGCTCCGTTAGATATAAGAATATTTGTTAGTTATTCAAAAATATTCGCCTTCGTTATTGAGTACAGCGGCGGCGCGTGAGCTATTATTGCTGGTTGCTTAAGGATATAGGCTATAGTGCTAAGATTTACGATTTTAGAGACTTTAACAAACACTCCTGCTGATATATGGCCAAAGTCTACTAACAGCCATGAACTTTTCCCATCCCGCTTTACAAAACCGTTATAAAGATCACGGTCTTTATCTGACAAACGTACACAGTATACACATTAACTCTTCATCGTGTTTATATAACATGTAATTATACCGTTCACAATATTCATAAAACGTCTGTCGTCTATGGAATTGGTAGGATAGACTAATGAAGACATAAAGTGACGTAAGTTTTCTGAAAGGTTATTTGGTTATGAGCTTATTTAGTTTAGAAGTATATATCGGTAATATACATTTATATAAAGAATAAAATGATTAGGATTTTTCTAAAAGAACTGACATCTTCATAAACGTATGGTGGAAATATGAACTACAAAAAAACTTTACTAATTTTTATAGATGCATGTCGCCGGTTTACAGCTACCAACTCATTCGACATTGAATATTTATTGATATAAATATTCAATTACGTCTCTATACAGGTCTAGCTCGCATAATGTCCTTAAGACGGAGTTCAACATTCGTCAATTTTCTTGCCTCTCCAATCTTAAAATTCCAATAGTTTTTATTGATGTGTCTGTCTTTAACTAACTGATATAAATAAATAAAAGCCTACCTATTCATCGCTATATATTAATAACTAAATCAAACATGGATATACAGACAGTGAAATCATTCCGTACTGAAATCAATAAGAAACAGGATAACCAAATGGTTATCATATGGTAAAAATCGTGTTCCGTTTTTACCTAATACGGAAAAAGTTATATTGCTCACACATTTCTCAGCCATCTATTATACTATTTCCATATCCATTAACAGATTTCATTTTAGCTATACAAAAAGATTGAGGGATGATTTTCATCTCTGACTGCGATGTTAAATTCGCGACCCTCCATGTTTATCGAGCCGTAGATTCAGATCAGTCGACATTATTGCGGTGCGAGTGCGTGCACTCCGAACGTTACTTACGAGATATCTTTTACATTGACTCATTATTGTCGGTAAGGCAATGCGATTATCTTTTAAATAACCATAATTCATAGCATTCGATCTCGTAACGAAATCTGCTGTGACTTTTTGTACAGCAATTGATTCCCACTGCAAAAGATACGTTATGTTATACTACTTATATTACACGAGTAGGTAGTACTTTCGTGTTGGGTTACGGATCAAGAGGACGTGTGTCTGACAATTTTTGTCGGTGGCAGGAGAAAGCCGTTCATAGTCAGCCGCGAATACGACACGCGTCGATAGTAGTTAATTAGTGTAGGGTGTCGGGACGCCGCGGCCGACCGCAGCCCGACAACGGTTACCTGTGGCGGGCGAGTGCGCAGCCGGAACGAAACTAGAGAACTACCCGCTTCTAGGATTGCTCACACGCTCCGCCGACTCAGCAGCCCTTCCTTAAATACACAGAAAAACATTAAGGAAATCTTTTTTACATCGCTTACTTAAGTGGAAAATAGGGCTAGCCTAATGGGAACCAGTATCCATATATTTATGAGTAAATAAATACCAAATTGTAGGTAGCCGCACAGTCGTCGCTTAAGTAGGCTTGCGTTTGACTGCCATACGCCACATGGCGGTCAAACGCGAGCCTACTGTAAAATTAAAACTAATAACACATTAACTAAGTTGCCAATCATACGATCAACAACAAAACTTCATATTGATGAAAGTCCCTCAAACAACATTCATTGAAATAATGTTAATCGTGTCTTATTATTATGATTACCATGTTATATTTTGCTTAAATACGTTTCAATAAAAAAATAGCAGTAACTTTTCCTTTACAGAGATGAATAAGTGATACTAAATACAACAATTAATAATACTTTGACATAAACTCGAATAACAATGATAATCTACGATAATTATTCGCATTTCTAAATATTACCAGTGGTAGGTAATGTAGGTACTTACATAATAGACAACATCTCAAATACTTGACAACATCTCAAACTTAAGATCAATACATGATACACCAGTCGCAGTTTATGCGAAGTAATCAAACATTTTTTATTATAACGATATCGACTTAGATCCATTATTTTGGTAACAGTTAAGTGCTCTATTATATTACTAACTTTAAGAACAGAACATAAAAATGCGTAGAGCTTCGATGTGGTGGTAGATGTCAGGACGCGGGTGGAATTTAGTCATGCTTACAATAAAATTGCATTGTCACGAAACTGAATCAAAATTTAAAAATTCAGGTCCGTATGATAAGTGGAAGTAGTTCTAATTCAGCTTGGAAGATTTGACATCTAGAGGAAAGATGTATTTTCACCCTCAAGAACAAAATAATTTGATACAGACGATGTCGCCGACAGAACAGGCAGAAGGCAAGTTATTGTATTTACAGTACTTCCCTTAGATATTTTATGTACTATATACGTATAATACACAAAATATTTGGTTCCTTTGTTTTTAACCTATTATTATTGATGTAACTCGTGCAATTAAATTGTCACTAAATATACAGTTTCTGTTTTTTCGCTTTTACGGTTCCGTACACTCTGTAAGACTTGTACTTGCCGGTTATTTTTTAATCGTACTGGAGTCTAATTATACTTACCTATTAGTTAGAATAAACTTGTTGATTTGAAGGCAGGCCTATCGTTCTCAATTTCGTATAGATTTTTATATCAAGAAGTGTGCTCCATGCATTTAGAACGCTATTTTAGTTCCCACATGGTTGGAGGTCCGCACTAGAAGGAAGGTGGTTCGGCTTAAATCGTGAGAGATGTACCTGTTTAGTCGGTCGCGCACTGCGGTCTTACGGCATGTGCCGCACAACGGGCGAACGTTTCAACTAACTCTTCTGAACACCAGAACATCACTCCAGTCATTTGTTAACACTCTGCCGATTCATATAATTTCACGAAGCTAGACAGATTTTATGATTGTTTCGGACTATTTGACTCGAAACACAGTTGTTTATATTTAACAATGAGTTGAATTTTTATTACCAACTAGCTGTACCCAGCGGCGTTATACATATATACTTATTATTAAATGCAATATACCTGCCTATTTAAAGTTCCATTAAATCAGTCGCTTTTGTAACCATGAACTGATAAAACACAGGCCGCTATTATTGTATTATTGCTCAATTATTGAATCACATATATAGATATAACCTGTTACTATGACCAAACGTAGGGTTATGGAGATTCCATGACAGGTATGTAGCGTAGATGTAGATATAGGTTGGCAACATAGCCGACAAAGTCTGCATAAAGCAAAAGAGTTTCGGTTCGGTGCTTTTGAAACGTCGTTCCATAAATATTTCTTATAACGAACATAATTATGTCACGCTGTTTAAAGTAATAAATGCCGGCTCCGGTATACACATATATGTATATCAATACTTCGGTGATCTGAAGACGAAAATGAGGCTGCGAATGTTCGAACACGAGCACAAGAAACACGATTCTTTGTCTTAATTCTTAGAAGTTAGAACCACCATCAGACTGGTATTCTAAAATCAGAATATTTTTTACGTCTTAACATACATCTATTTTGTACATCTTTTTACATATACCTACAGTCTTTTTTAACTAACACTGATATTAATAAATGAATCAATGATTTTATTCAACGTTTTAATGATGCTTTCACAGATTATATTTGGTGTCAAAAAATACATTAGAACCCGATAGTATACGTACGTAACGGAGTAATAAGTAGGGATCTGGGATTTTGAGGTTTAGTGAAGAATGTATATCAAGTCAATGGTGGATTTATTAGAAATAGATCGTGTGTCAGCGACCGAGAGGCTGGGAGGCATGATCATCGGTCCACGAGCCGCGCACGATCTCCGCACCGCCGAACCGCCCGCTGGCGACAAGCCAATATACACACTAAAACACAGGTACCTATCCGCTATTCCTACTGATAAGCTTTACTTTTTTTAATTTTTTAAAATACGAATCACAAAAGGCCAAGTATACACAACGAAATTATCCTAGTAAAAGTGAAGATTTCCTTGTAAAAATGGCCGCTCCCAATTGGGAACTATATTTTATTAGTGAAAGTGAATTTTAAGAACAGAAAAAATCTAAAACGATTTCACACTGACCTTTCCTATTGTTCGTGTTGTGGAACAAAGGAGATCTCTGTTGGCAACATATAACTATGCAATTAGTGATTTCTAACGTTATAATTTATGTTATAATATTTAAGCTATCTCGTTAATGTCTTTGGTTCCTTCATTTCAATAATAAAATACATTTGCGATGCTATCTGTTTCGTAGAAGTCGTGTTTGGAACATATTTATTAGGTCAGAAACGCCAGTATTGAATGTTAATAGACAGGTACCTATCTGTATCGTTATTCATATAGAAAATATCTAACTTAATTTAAATTAACATTTAGCGCTAGCCTAATAATAATAATCATCGTTTATTCATCAACAATGGTAAGTAAATTTGTCATGAGATTCCTTTTAAGCATCATTCTGCTTGTGTCAGGATTCTCATCTTTTCCATATCTATTTAAACGAGGTACATAAGCTACTGGTGAGTTGAGTAACTAAGTAAAATATGATTACATGCATTTGTACTTAGTAATTTATGTGAATTAATTAACTGTAAAGTTTAAAAGTCGCTATCAATACAATATAGTTTAGGCTATCTAAGCTATCTTTAAGTGTTCAAATACCCGAGCATGGTCGCTGGGTTTCGGTACTCAGAATATATTCGTGTAAGTATGCATAGTGATTACTCAACAAAAACTATGAAGGCTACCGGTAACCGCTTACCATCAGGTAGTTGTATGCTCGATTCTCCCATTGTTATATTAAAGGTTTTGTCTACGTTTTTATTTAACTAAAGCTCAACATTGTAAGCCGATGCAGATTCTGTATAGCTTTCTATGATCTATTGAGAGCAAATGAATTTAGACCGATAAATGTCATCAACATTATAGCTGACCTTTGATGCTAGGAACCGTTATTGTTATATTTAATAGACCACATCATTTAGCATTCGGTTCTATATTTATAAACGAAGCAGTGTAATGGATTATATTATTCATTATGCACTTGAATCACTATTAATGATTAAGAATGTTTTTTAAGGATCTGCTGCATGTTAGTACCTAAACAAAACATGATGATATAAAAAAAAGCTTTTGTTTTTACAGTCCAGTCATGTAGTCTTGGATGGTTCCATTTAACTGGACGATCTTTATGAATTCGAGATCAGTAGGTATATTAAAAATCTGTGCTCTCAATAAATAAAAGCGCTTTCTCGGTGTTTATATAATCGAATAAATATGTTGCGTTGACATAGAGTTATGATGGGAGGACTATGTTTTGTTCCAAACTAAACTATATTATATCATTGCAAATGATTGCCTGCTAGAGTGAATCACATTATCCTTGAAAATATTTAATAAGGAATTGTAGACATAACATAAAAATAGACATTAAGCGCCGGACGGAGAATAAGCAAAACGCAAGTACAAGTGATGAAACATAATTGCCTATTTCATCTAAATGTCCGTCTAAGGTGTCCAAATGTAATTACCAAAAGTCAGAACGGTCCCGCCCACGAGTGCCCACGAGTGCTCTCACGCGCCGTGAGGTCACATACTCTGACAACCTGCTCACAAAAGCAAATTACACCACTATACTTTGTGGTCTGCTTTTTTACTATCAGCTTTATTATAGGTTTGTAACTTAATGGCTCATTTTTGTTAGCACTGGCGATAAACCGTTTATAACTAGATAGTTATGGTCGCGTCGTCTGCGCATGAAAAATTTTGCATCTTCGTGATTTTAGTAAATAGCATTAAGTGTGTTCTAAGGACAACCATTTAATGTTATGTCTCGGACGCTTATTTTCTGAGAACTTTTGCATAACTCGAAAAACAGGTGAGACTAAAATGGAAATCATAACAGAACGTTTCAGTGGGTACTTACACAATACAAGGCTCCATTTGTCTAAAAGGAAAATAATGTATATTATTATTTTGTAGGATTTAAATAACTGCTATTATATCCTGGGTGCTGTGTGTTTGTTGATAACGGGCTCTTACCAAAGTTACCAAAAGTTTCGAAAAAAAATAAAATTTTATATTCAAAACATATACCTAATATTGATCATAATACAATTATTAATACATATTGCGCCCACCCCAAATAATATGGGATAAGGGCAGGAGAATGATGATGATACCTAATATTAATCGTAGTCTGGCGATTTAGTAAGAATTGTTCTCCTGTCGCCGTCGAGTACTGCTTTCTGATAATTATAATAACAAACTGATATTATTGATGAATACATAGATAGTAGTAGTAGTTCTACTAAAATATACAGATAAGTCACATTCTTGGATCGCCCAGAGTATACCGAGGCGATTTATATATGAAATTGGAATTTCCCAAAAAAATTGGTGCTACGTGTTTGGGGACAACGAACCTCCAACATAACAGAAGATTGTAGTCACATAACACTACACTGATGTAGTTTTGTGTTTTTTGGTGTGTAAGGTTTCCAGAGCTTTTCGGGGACTAAGGAGACCTTATGCTGCTAGCACATTGAAATCTCTTAAGAAAAAAAGGATGACAAGCACTTGTGATATCCTGGTATTGCAAGCGTCTATAAGCGCTTTATGACCGCTTACCGTCGTGGCGCGTTGCTTGCTACAATATTTTCGTCGGCGCATCCAAGCGTAAGTAGATACATTTCTCTTAGCTTGGCTGATCTCACATAAAGCAAATGTTCCGGGTGGATGGAGCCCGTAACTCCAGTGGACTGACAAGACAATAATTGTACTGAGCCAGTGCACGACACCCCGCGTATATCTTGCGGGACAAATTTACGTTTGCTTGATGATAGACAAACAATCCACGGTAACATCCCATTCGTTTGAGGTGGAATTTTCTAATAAAACTTCATTTGTCGAACCGCGATCACATTACTTACAAGTGAGTACATTTGATCACTAGAAAAGCATATCAGAATTTTCAATAAGGGAATATTATGAGGTTAGACGTGGTCAGACCGGCTCCTCGATGCACCCATGTAACGTCAGTAACGTAATCAATACAATAATGTATGCAACAAATAGGTCAGTTGTCGCTACGTGCTGTTGCTCATGTAACTCAGCAATTTTATTAGGTAATACTGAAAATTGTACTATGCACACGAGTAATTTAATTTGTTGAGTCCCGATATGATTCTAAAATTATTAAGTTCATGGGCATTTTCGAAGGGTTCAAAGTTCGTATTCGGATGAATTCAGAACCCAGAAATAAAAAATAAAAGAGCCTAGGTTCGTAGACTCATGGAACTTTCTATTTTGGTTTTGTTTTTTCCATTGTCTCCTATACGGGTCGAGTCAGTTCTGGCTGGTCACAACAGGCTTTCCCGCTCAAGACGGTCTTTAAGGAAGTGAACATTTTCCACGAAATTTTTCTTTGTCAAAAAGTTCGTCTTTGTAGCTAACCAGAGCGGGGAAAAATAGATTATCATGCTCTAGGGGAAAACGTTTATCGATATTTTGATATCGACTTTTTTATATTGGTATTTATCGTATCGATATGTTTTTCTGTTTATTCCCTCGTTTGAGCTCGGGAGAAAAACTACCTCGTATACAATGGGTCACTTTAGCACCATGTATAACAATTTACTATTTGGCTCGTTACCCGCTCTGGGAAACTGTGAGTTCAGGGTACAGAGAAACATAAATCAATTTAAAAAATAAATAAATAATAACAAATCCCGTAACATTTTTCTAAACTATGCACGCAGTCATTGCACTGACAAGTTCTCGGCTCCATTACCATTATAGAGTCTCCGACTGCCATCAATTAGAGTAGGTAAGCATTTAATCGGATAATGATGACAGATACCTAATAATCTTGGGACCGTTAAATATTTTAAGCGTTTTAAAATAATAATGGCCGACATCAGTCTCTGCTAGGTGTAATAAAAGAAGCGAATTATTATTTATTGTTTAATTTATACCTTTTTGTTACATTTATGATTATTATAAATTTATGGTTGACTTGGTTGACAGCGTTATTGTAATCGAATAGCCGCTAAAGCTTGTAGAGTATCAATGTTGGGCAACGTAACAAAAACTGTTAATCATGTCCATTCCCACAGCGTATATTGAATTTTAAAGCCTCATTGTGTACTATGATCCTACATGTAGTTCAATATGGATACCTATATTGTAGCGGATCATCGAACACTTACCACAATAATGCAGTCGCGCCGTTCCGAATACAGTTACAGAACGTTTTTAGGTTTTCTTTGTATTAAACAACCCTGACAATGAAGGTCGACTAATGGCAAACTAAAACATCGACCATTTACTTTTTTAGACCACCGCTTAAAGCATCACGACATTGTCTCGTTTGAAAAATAGATGGTATCATCGCATCAGGCAGTGAGTGGTGCGGGCGTCAGCCGGAGAGCCGCGTTCGCACTCCGCGCCCGGCCCGGCGACAAGTGACCGTAATCACTAATTGAATCAGTCGCTACTCACTAGTCATCGCCACCGGACACCGGACGGTCGCCGTGTACAGTCCCGCAAACATTTTGATAAGCCCGGATAAACATGTTACCTGGACATGCCTGGACTTGTAACAGTTTTTTTTTAAACATTATTTAACTTTCTACAGCTAAATAGCGTAAATGAGTACGTACAATAAATTCTATAAGTAATCATGTATCTATATAGGAATACGGTTTCTAAGAAAAAACATGACAAATAGATATAATATATATAAATATATATAACGAAGCAAATCTATTCTTCGTATAGAACTGGGTAATGTAAACGAATTATTTGTACTTTTTACGAAACAATATATTATAAATAATAATGTTATTTAAAAGAGCCTTATCGCGTTAATTTTATCTTATTTTGGGAATAATTGTACCAGTGCTTACCATAAGGGTTGAACAGGTCTTCTTTCTGAGAGCAAATTGCCTTCAAGAAGTAGAAAAAAAATCTATTATTCTCGTTCGTATCTTATTCACAGCAGTATCGTAAGTGCAAAGGAGTAGCATTCTTTAGCTGCGATCTTTTGTACTTTCCCATCCAGAAAGCTCTGATTCATATACTATTTAAATTCATATACCTACCGTACACCGCAACAATAAAATTAGTCGCATAGATTATTTTCCTGATTCAAAAAGACCTAATCCCAAATGACTTCAAAATAATGGTCACTCTACTTTGACGTCACTTTCAGTTGACGAAATTATTATTTCATCCGCGTTATCATACCAACAGATTTGGAGGAATTTACGATGAAACTACGATACGATTCGGATATGAGTGCTTCTACAGGAGCCTGCGTAGTTTACTTCAGTATCAGATATCATTGAATCTAAAAGCTCGGTACGACAACCAATCTGTAGCTATTATGCATAGCGAGATACTTGTAGCTTTTTTAGTATAATATACTAGCAACACGCCCTGGCCTCGCTCGGCCAATTTATGTTTTGTAGTTAAATATCTACAAATCATAAATTAATTATTCATAAAACCTTCCTCTTGCATCAAAATCCGTTGCGTAGTTTTAAAGATCAAGGCATACATAGGGACAGACAGACAGCGGGAAGCGACTTTGTTTCATACTATGTAGTGAAAATGCATACACCTACTACTGAATGCTTCGTCTCCATGTATCGAAGACGAGATTTTCTTTTCAGTCACATAGGTGTTGTTAAATTATAGTGTAGCGTGTACCTACATGAGAAGGATTGGGCGAAAAAAAAACTTCTAACGTAAAAGTAAGTTTGTGGTAAACTGATTCACGTTGATGAACAACCAAATGAACAATAACAAAGAATGAGAACCGTGCATGCCAGAACTAGAAAGTCCTGACGGAGAACGGAAAGTGATTACCAATCATAAATACAATGTCTGCGATAATGCATTGTCCCCAATAAACAATTTTCGTTCCACTTTTAAAACGAGAAATGAATTACCATACAAACCTACACTTCATTGATAAGTAGGCACCAGACGTAGATTTGTTACAAGCCCGTGATAATTATTATTGGCCGACAAATCTTCACTTTAGGGAACCGTTACTCGTGTTTTGTTGCAGTGAAAACATTCATTACTTCATTTGCATACAATGGCTTGGTGCCAAAAAATATTGGAGTGTAAACGCTTACCACGAACGCATTATGAAAGTCTCTCTGGTTTATTGTTATGCATAAAAGTACTTAGACGAATATATTTCTTAACAGGTAGCTATTACCATTAAACGTAACTTAGCGGCAAAAAATAATTATAGTCTTAAAAGACTGTTTCACCGCTTGCTGATAAAGTCCCTGATAAATAAATAAACATGTAATTAATACGTTTAAGCACCTTCTTAAAAGCCCGTTACCCCAAGTCCAATATTTCGAAATCCAATCAATATATCGTTTACGATTGTAATGACATGTCTCTGTTGACGTTTTAACATTCCTAAACGTTTATTCCCACCAGTTCAGTCAACTGAACTAGTGGGAATAGACCGTAAGACGTTTTGCCACTGACAACATTATCACCGTATTGACGTTTTAATATGCCGACGTTCTGCAAACTATGTCATTTTCCCTGATAGACCATCTGATACGCAGCCAATTTAACTAACGATTGTTGGTGAAACAGATAAATTATACCTTTATTTGTTACATAGCGTTATTTATTAGATAACTATCTGAAACTTTACCAGTAACCGGTGAAACAATTTGGTTTGTGGTAGATACTCACTGCTACATTCTGATATACGTATTTCTTATGTAAATATCTGCATAAAACCTCTTATTATGATGAAATTTTTCGAAAATTGACCGACATTTCATCGAAGACACATTTAAACATGGCTCTCTCGCATTTCCTTGCGGTTAATTCATACAAAAAATGAACCGTAATTAAATCGCCATTGTGATTCCTACATGTGTATGCAAATTTGTTTTTTCATAATACGCCTCAGATGAGATGTAACAATATGGAAACGATTCATTTTATATCTACCGAAAAGTGAATGATCCGCCCACATTATCAACTTTCAATCGATAAAGAATGTTATCTAATTTATTTAGAAGAATTAAATGACAGATTAAAATTATTGTCATAAATCGTAACAGTGACGATGGAGTAAATTTTGAACCCGTTGTTTCAATTTTAAACTATGCTATAAATTACAAAATATGCAAATAACTTATCCAATCCAATGTCTTACCGATACTTATAGGGGTATAAACATGGTATGCATCTGAACTAATATCATTAGTTTAAGAAATGCCGTTTCCATACTAGTGTACCTGTTGGAGGAGTCACGAGAATTCGATTCGGAGATGGCTGATAAACATATTTCGGCACCGAGCTCACTTGACGCAGATGGAGTGAACTAACGGAGCTTTGTAAACGCAATTGTTTTAAACTATTAATCGTACCGATAGTATCACGAACAATGCACGCACTAACAATGAAACCGGAAAAATCTTTTGCAGAATGTAAGGCTCTTTGGCTCTTATATGTGTTATCATACGATAAATTACAGCACGCGCTGTCTCTCCGCACATGGCTATTAAAACACTCACTCTGGGCGAAACGATATCGCTCCAAAATATTAGATAACAATCTAACACCATTATGAATTTAACATGTTATATTTTTGTGTAGAACTATTGGCGGAAATATATATTTTTTATATTAGTGATTATTGTATGGAAGGTATAGTGTATGTTATATGTGCATACATGGATACCTGTGCAATATAGCAACCAATGATAGGTACGCATTATAAAACAACGTAACAAACAATTAAAACAGAGCGAAGTTGTATTATCTACCAGTTGACTGTTATACCTACCTACCTATACTAGAAAATAAATCTCCGACATTAAGTCACAACAAGGTGCGTGCACTTGTTGTTTGTTTAAATGTGCTGTATCGTTAGAGTTTAGGAGTGTAAAGTATAATGATTTTGTTTTGCGGGCGGAAACGGGCGCGCCCACGCGCAGGTCAGAGCAGTGACCCCAGAGCTCACCTCACTCCGACACCGCCGCGGTCCCGGCGCGACTCCGGTGCGAATCCGGCACGGAGGAGCAACTCACAAATCCACCCATTGTCACATTGCTCTTCTCTTGCCTACAGTACAACGATCTCCGTCTGTCACCAGGTACATTGTGTGACTGGACTATCATCTAAACTTGTGGGATCTTACGGTTTTTATATTTATGAAGATATATGCTAATAATTAGCTAAATATCTAGAACAGCCCTACCCTAGAGTTGTTCCCCTCGTCACATATGGTGAAAGCTAGTTTGGATATAACGATCCCTAAACGAAGAAACAGTCCTCTTCGTCGGAGTCCTTCTGAAGATTGCCTATACAAAAGTTATCTGGAAAACAAAAAAAACACACTCACGGCTATGTTTGCCAATGGTCTCGTAAAAGTTCCCATCATCAGGATAAAGCTTCGCCTCAGCACATTTTGACTTTTCACCATGGGATTTTGTTTTCATTACATCTCCGAAGCGGCGGCTGCTTTCAATGTAAAGGTCATATATAAAAATAATATTATAATCATCTTTAACACATTATTTTTGTTCTGTTACGCATCAATTGACACGAAAATCATGAGTAAAATAAGTAATGATTACACTCTCGATTTTTCAACTATGATGTAGTGTAGAGTTTTATTTTTTATTAAATCAAGCTAAAAGTTAAATCGTGCATAATATTTGGCATAGTCGCCACAGAAATTGATACAAACACACCGGTTAAAGATGCTCTCGTAACACGCGCGCTTCACGCGCGCTATGATGCAGTTAAATTAGGTTTCGTAATTAGAAACACCAATAAGACAGAACGCCCATCACGGCACAAATTACACCTGCGTTACTAATTATGTCTGGTGCGAGTGTTTCCTCGGGTGATTCTTTACTTGTAAGTTTAACCGTGTTAAAATTGTATTTATTACCACCATTCATCAAGGTCGTAATGACTGCGCGTGATACCTACCTGGTATCTGCCCAACCGTCGCTCAATCAATTATTATTAGTCTGATCGAGAAATATACATATGTTTTCATTAATTTCACCAAGAAGACAATTGCAAGTAACAACCGCAATATTTTTTTATACCACTAAGGTGGCACGGAAGAAAACGGCCCACCTGAAGGGAAGCGGTCACCGTAGCCTATAGCCGCTAGCAATACCTGCAGGGGTATCACAAACTAAATGCCAACCATGTTGTTGATGAGGACTCACAATGCTACCAGCATTACTACTAGAGCAGCGTATCCTCGTGGAGCACTGGCAACCTTACCTGCAGAAAAATAACACTACTTCAAAGTATAGTGTTATTTCACTGAGGTCTTCTTCTAGGTGGATTGGTGGAACAGACCCCAGTCGGGCGGCTCGAAATTTAATGGGACGCACGGGAGATCCTAATTCGCCCTACCTCTCTTTTTAAGCTCGAGTTGTTTTTATTCCATATACTTAAATTTAGAAAAACTTATTGGTACAAACCTGGGCCCATCAGATGACAGGCCATTACTTCAACCACCAGGCCACCACGGCTTAGATTTGAACATAACAGGTTCGAAGACGCGTAATAAATTTTTTTTACGCGTCGAATCTTTATTGCTTTTTTCAAATGAACAACTGCACAAAAGAGTTTATGGCAAGGGGACCGTTACGTCATAAATAAGCGAGTTCATGCAAAAATCTGGTACATATACGGAGGAAATCACGTAAACCGGGGCATTACAATCAATATCTTCGTTTAAGCTACAGTTCAGATCTTGATTTATGGGTGTACGATTTAAGCTCACAGTATTATTAACAAGTTGTAAATCACTGATCGGTATTAAGACCGCGGTGAATCGGTTACAAGAGATTTGTTGACGCAGGATTTAATAATAGTCAGTGTGACCCAGGTTATTACATCTTAGTGCTGGCTGCTCGTATCGTATAAACTAACTTTATAAGCCGACTTTACATAATAAACAATCAGGCTCAGGATGGATATCTTCCACATTTTTTTTGCATATGGTGACACGTATTATTAGAGTGATTGGCCGATCAATCTTATACCTTAATATTTCCTAAACAATTTATACTAATATGAACATTACTAAAAATACATAAAATAAAAAAGAATATGTGGGGCGAGCGAGGTGATCATGCTCAGCCACCGCAAAGGGAAGATCTTCCAGCCAGGCGGGTGTTTTGCCTGGGGAACCGCGGCTCCGACTGTTCTAGTCGGAAACTTGTATATATGTTGAATTGCGTAGAAAACTTCGCTAGCGCGTGGCAGGATTGTGACGTCATTCGTTGAATGTTGTCCTGCTAGTTAGTCGATTTCTCACGTTGGTTTATGTAGCCGTGAGGTCGCTACAAATACATAATATGTAATTACCGCTAAAATAACAGGTTATCTACTGGAAGGCTTTTTGTCTGCAATGTGGACGAAAGAGCCTTGCAGTGGATTACCTGCGCATTCAATTTATATTCAATGCGAGGATGTTGTGAAGCCTTTGCATAATATAAACATTCAAATGTGTAAATAAATGTTCTAATAATCTCGTCTATTTGTAATATTGCCCTAAGTATCCTGCATACAACACATTTCGATTTTGTCCAAATAACATAATGAACAAGATGAAATGTAGGTATACGGCTGATGTCATATAACTATGACCCCGTGTGAATGTGGTGATGGAGGACCGTCCATACCATACCAATTCCCTCTGCGATCCCCGGAAAGCACGTTATACCGTCGTTCCTAGTTATCAAAATAATATATGTTTCGCAATCGTTTTCTAACGATTGCGAAACATACAACATAGAAAAAGTTGTTGTACTTCTGTACAACAACTTTTTCTTCGTTAGTCTGACAACTAGTTTAACCCATGTAACCGATTTTCCCTGTAAATTGGGTAGCGAAGGTCAGGTGGCAGTCGCTTTGAGTTAAAAATCGGGTAACAATAAATCGGGTTATATGTGATGCCCACGGGATAAAGCCAGGGAGATGATTATTTCTATCTCGTAATCGATTATCAGCTGCCAGATTTGTTTATTTTTTCATTTAGTTATACTAGATGTATTAGTCTGTGTTCGATAACTAAATTAAATTTGTAGGGCGTGTTAGTGATTACGCTATCACGGCATCGTTGCAACAATCAAATCGTAAGACTGAAAAACATGTTAACGAAATCAACAACATGATTTAAAGTTGTATTGGAGTACGAATGTTAGGACGGCGACGGCGGTGGCGGTGGCGGTGGGCGGCGGCGGCGGGCGCAAATGCATCACGCGCGATAATGAACCGACTCGTGTGCACGACTACGCTTGCGCACTCACACGTAATCCACTACCCGAGCCTCGCTCAGTCGTGCAACACTTACGTCATGCCATATAAAACTACCCTCCTCATGATATTTGTTTGACTGTGTGAACCTTCAGGGATTGTACACAATCTGTCCATATCTGCGAAGGTCGATCATGTTCAAATGCACTAAGTAATAAATACGTTATGTGGAGTAAATGCAATAATAAGCAAACCAAAGCTATAATTTAAGGCCAGCCTACTCACCTCTCGGCTCGATTGAACGTTAGACATGGCACGGACTACAGAGAGACACTGACAATAGACAAGACGTTATTTTTCCGGCAGTAAATAAAGCAAAATATTTTTGATCTGGATTAGCTATATTTACACGAACTATTTTATAGTCTTAGTTCAATGCATTTCCAGGACAAAGCTGCAATGAAAATGGACGCCATTTGTAAACAAGACAGGATCTCGGATTTCTTAAACTGCCACCTCCCACGTGGAGTCTTGTGCCCTTAACCTTTGCTGCGGCCGTATCGCGGTTATGCGCCTTATAATGCGCTTTCCTTACAGGCTTGCACGGTCACTGGCTTAGACTAAATTTGGAGCACATGCTCCGAACAATTAAGAGAAAATATATCCTTCGGGACATTCACGAATCGCGATTATTGCTATAATGGAGACATAATTTTATAGGACGTTCTATTAATTATCTCTTCCGAGTACGACCTTCCAAAAACCAATGAGGTTCCAGTGTCCTTTAGCAAACTTACGCATTATGTAAGTTTGATAAAGGACACACGCTTATATTTTTTATGGATTAATATTTTCCAAATAATAATAATACAACATAGTGCACAAGTGTTCACAGTTTGATCGCGTATTCAGCGCACTCCTTGCTACGCTATTATCGGTCCGATCCGTGACAGTGCGCGCACCTGCGTCGCGCCGGCGCCCGCCGACGCCGACGCATTCTCAAAAAAGGCTTACGAGCGGTAAGTTAATACTTCAAATTCATTTAATGCCTGTCCTAAAATGTTTGCTTGTTTTGCTCACATTTGGCCTAAGGAAGCATCTAAAAAAAAACACTTATCCTATCCTATATATTATATCGTCAACCTAATTGCAAAGATGAAAATCTTTACTATTACTTCCTCCTTCCTAGTTCAGTTATATTATGAATCACTGACATTGTTTCTTCGATCAACAATCGTCACGCCACACATTTTTTGAAGAAAAGAGAATGCATCTCACGGGTGTTAAGATCCCTTACTTTCAAACTTCTGAATTTAACCCCATGAGACTCTAAACGGGACCCCTGAGAAATGCTAATCGGGTAGTATTTTAGTAGGTAGTAATTAGATAATTATATGGTGAGGTGCCACTACTTATTAAAATTGGAACCGTCTGACTGTAGCAGTACCTGGTCCACCTTGCAGGATATCGCAGCTAAATAGCACTACTCCTTAGTAGTGTTCGTTCTGCAAGGAATAATTTTCAAAGCTCCTCTACGATGCGCTGAGCTGGCATTAAGGAAATTATTCATTCATATGATGCTATCACAGTGCTACCTCTCAATATACGGTTGACAATACACTAGTGATAACCCTACTATCGTACGCGTCTTTAGACTTCGGTGACCGCTTATCATCAGGAAGGCCGAACGGTCGATTGCCAGTGGAAACTTGCCACCTTTGTAGTATAAAAGACTCTCGCACTATAATCACGACTATTAATATCTCATTATGTGTTTTAGGTTCCACGGTGTCGATAAAATCATTCATTAAAATTACAGCTAAATATAATTTAAATCCGATTGTGACTCCTAGCCCAGTAGCTAATAGCTACGGTACCTATCTAAATCTGGGCCGATCAGAAACCGATTGTTCTACAGTTGTTCAAGGTGTCTATGGTGTCTAAGGCTCATATTTATAATTCATTTAAAATTTTCCTTAATCTCTCGGGTCTCAGAGATCCTGGGATAAAACTGGATATCACTTTTTGGCGGCTTAAAGGGTCCAAACCAATTTCTATTGTATATACATTTGCACGGTATAGTTACCATTTTAATTTGCCTATCATATCAGAGTTGATTCTTGAGTATTTTTTATTTAGTCCCAAACATCAAAGAACGCTTTTCATTACGTGTTTCCCATTATTTCATGTCCATCGACAATAGTAGGTACCGATAAAGCGGAATATTTTGTTTAGGCGCTCTGAGTCTCCCACGCCGTTGGATTCAATTATGGAAGAAAAGTAGATAGGTCGGCTTGCGAGTGGTCCGCTCGTGACCTGTAAATTGGAACAGTCCGTCGCATGCCCTTGTCGCACCTCTGCGCGTCGCGCGTCGCCCTGTCCTGCGCCCGCGCACACGATACGAATTGTATACTCTGTACCAAATTCAGACAATTAAAAATCCCCAGACTTAAAATAGTGTAAAAATTATAGCTAAGAACACTCTCGATTAAGTTAACTTTTAAACAAAAAAACCAAACTAAAATCAGTTCATCTGTTTAGGAGCTACCATGCTACACAGACACACAAATACACAGATGTATTCGATAAACTTATAATACTAGCAGTATTATTATTTTTATCTCGCGACCTAAAACCAGCAATTACCATTTTTACTTGCGGTTCATTAACACGCTTTTTTATACCACTAAGGTGGTAAACAAGCATACGACCCACCTGATGGTAAGCGGTCACCGTAGCCTATGCACGCTTGCAACACCATGGGTATCACTCGCGCGTTGCCGACCCTAAAATCGACGATGTCGATAGTATGCGAAAGTAACGTGAAAGTAATCGGTAATACAAAGTTAGATTTGCTGCCGCGCCACGTTCACAATGTAGCCACGATGTGTCATTGGAGCGCAATAACATTTGTAACAGCTGTATTTTTTATTTGATTTAGAATATGTATTGTAACAGAACCCAAACTACCATCTGCCATCCCGACATGCACACTGCACATCGGCTACTCCATCTCACGCAACACACATCCAATTTAAGAACCCGTCGCAAGTGTAACCGCTCCTTTTGCGGACAAACGCTTTATGGAACTTAATTCGATGGAAAAGGAAGATAGCTACGTTTCGACACTGTGTTCAAATATCTAGCTTGTATATTGTCTCTCATGACTAGTTGCATATATAACTTGTTATGTTATTGTTTATTTCTGGTTAACTCTATGACACAATTAATATTAAATATAAATTTATAATCTACATAGTTTGAAAACAAATGATGGACTGGGTTACCAATTCCAGAATATTCAAATATGGAATTTTTTTAAATGAGCAAATTATGTATGTCAAACGTAACTATAAACTAGCTAATAATAATATAAGTACTACTATCTAAATGATGTTAGAACTATAGCATCGTATGTTTTGTGTTTTAAAGTGAAATTCCATCATTCTATTTTAATATGATATAGACTTTAATATTCACAAAGGTATGAAAACATAAGTACATATGACTATTTATTTTGTTCCTTAATATCAGACCTTAAAAATAAACAAGCACATAAATAATAAGTACCGTACCGGGAAATAATTAACTACTAAACTAAATTTAACGTGTAATATTTTGTTGCCGATTGTACTACAAAGCCTTTCCAGGTTATAAGACTGTACCGCACGGTGCCTGCACAGGCTTTCTACCTTAACTAAGTAAACTTGTTATATTATATTTATTTAGGTAGGGCCTTAATAAAGTAGGTTAAGTTAGTAAGCTATCGGGTAGCACTAACAGGTGTGCGCGCCGTGTTTGGTCCACGCTGTCTCGAACAATGGCGGCGCGACCGGCACTGGGCTTTAACTGATATTCAAATCATAACCATTCTTCGAATAAGCGAATGTTGGTTGGTTGATAATCATTATTCTCAGTCATCCGCAAAGAAAATAGTCTAGTCATTAAACCCCATTTTCTCCTAGCGGCATATTGTTGGTTTCCGTAATTACTAATTAAACTGTATTAGGTAAGCTACTCCCTAACATTTATCGACGTAGAAAGACGGTCAAGGTTCCACTTTCATCACATGCACATAAAAAGCAAAATGCAATGCCAGCACCTTGGTGAAAAACCAATGAGATATAATATGTATATATACTTGCTTATCTCACTAAAGAAAACTATTCTCGCTCAAAAGCATATGTTTACGCAGCTTTATTAAACAGATGCAAATAACACTATAGTGTAAACCTTATAAGGTCTAGCGTATCAAAATACAGGTAGTTCGCATTATTTACGGAAATGTTACCGTATGATTGTTTTTACGTAGTTTAAAGAGAACATTTATGTTTAAGTAGTAGGTAATTAATGTTTTGTTTAAGAATTATGATTGCTTTAATTGCGGTGTCGGGGCGTCCTTGCGGTTGGCGCGCATACTTCTATACTAATTTCCCAAGTACGCTAATCGCTCTCGATTAAATGAGAATGCGACAGGTCGCTGCGCGCGAGTCGACTGGCCGACCGGGGAGGAATAGACCTACACACGCACCGCTAATAATATGTTCATTGTTCCATGAAACCGTTAAGGACGTGATACTTTCTTACTTGTCATATATATCTGCCAAAGCTTAGAATGTTTTAGCACTTTGTCTACATACCTGAATATTCTAGAGCGGTGAAATTAGTTTGTTTTCTTGTTCTTATGTATGGGATGGGATGATCTCTGGAACTACTGTACCAATTTAAACAAATCTGTCACTAATGGAAAACTATACATTTCCTGGGTAGCAAAAGCTATATATCCTAATTCTACGTGGGTGGAGTCGCGTGCACAAGCTAGTCTACCATAAAACCGTAAGTATTAATTGCTAAAATCCTAGATGGTAGTAATTAATGTACAGTTGTAGTAGTATACATACCTGTAATTCCGGTGTGTACTATGTAAGCTCCTGCAGTAGCGATGTCGTTAGCGCCGCGCCGCCCGCCGCCGCCGCCGCCGCTGCCGTAGATTGGAGGGCGAGCAACGGTCGCGTGCGCGCCGCCAATTAACTGCGCGCGCGCGCGCTACCACTTCACTTCACAGTTCACAAATACCATTGATTACTGAAACCACCGAATAACAATTACAGACAACTAATAATATACATACGGAATGTCGTAACAAATTTACACCAAGTTCTTCATGTAACTAGGTACTACCCACTTCATTTAATATTCATTCTTAATAACCATATAATAACACTAGCTTTTTCCCCGCGACTTCTCCCACCTAGCAATAGAGTATTTAGCCTCTCTAGCCACAATAGTAATGTAGCTATCTACTGGTGACAGATTTTTTTAAATAGATCCAGTATTTTTCGAGTTTATTCATTACAAACAAAAATACAATTCTTTTCTCTTTATAATATTAGGTCCTTACATATGAAATTGGCGTTTTGTATGGGAGGAACAAAAAGTCGAATATTTTTTAATATAATATATTTAATTAATCAAAGTATGAACCATTATTTTCTATGCACTTTTGCCATCTCATAGGTAGTTCATTGATCCCTTTACTAAAAAAACCAGTCGGACGGGAATCAATAAAATCTTTGAAGGCGATTTGGACTGCCCCATCGGAGTTGAATTTTTTCCCTTGCAAGAACTTATCCAAATTTCGAAAAAAATGGTAATCTGTTGGAGCAAGGTCCGGGGAGTACGGAGGATGTCTTAGACTTTCCAATTGAAGCTCTTCTAATTTAGTAGCCGTCTGTAGCGCAGTGTGTGGTCTAGCGTTGTCGTGAAGCAGCAGTGGCGTGGAGCGATTGACCAGCCTAGGTTGTTTAGCCGCTAGCTTTTCCATCATGGTTTGCAATTCCTGACAATAGACATCAGCCGTAATAGTCTGGCCAGATTTGAAAAAACTGTAATGAACAATACCGGCACTAGTCCACCAAACGCTTACAAGTAACTTTTTTGGGGTTAATTTTCGCTTGGGGCAGGATTTGGCTGGCTGGCCAGGATCTAACCATTGCGCTGAGCGCTTCCGATTATCGTAAAGAACCCATTTTTCATCACAGGTAATGATTCGGTTTAAAATACCTTCATTATTGTGTCGGTTTAGTAATGTAACGCAGCAGTCGACGCGCGTTTGCCGGTTTGTTTCAGTCAATTCGTGAGGTACCCACCTTTCAAGCTTTTTAATCTTCCCAATTTGCTTCAAGTGAATTAAAACAGTTTTATCACTAACATTGCAGCCTGCAGCTAACTCGGACGTGGTTTGCGATGGATCCGCTTCCACAATAACCTTCAACTCTTCATTATCAACTTGAGTCTCAGGCCGTCCACGGGGCTTGTTCTGCAGGTCGAAATTTCCAGAACGAAAACGTTGGAACCAAAAACGAACTGTGTTTTCTTTTGCAACACGACCGCCATACACATCATTCACCCTTCGAGTTGTTTCCGCAGCACTAGTGCCACGGCGGAACTCGTACTCGTAAATAATGCGATATTTAAGGTTTTCCATTTTGTAAAATGAGTGACGCAAACAGAAAAAAACAGAAGAAAAAAAACAAATGAATGACGATCATCGAAGCACAAATACATGAGTCTATAGCTGTACAAATTTGAATTTGGAATTCCTTACCAAAGAGGAGAAATTCGTGATTAAAGTGGCCAGTACGAAAAACGCCAATTTCATATGTAAGGACCTAATATTAGCATAGACTAAACTTAAAGTGCTTAAAACCAACAAATGAGGTAATAATATAGTACGGCGCTTAGAATAAGGACTTACGTAGGTATGGTAGAGGGAGTTAGTGCGGTGAATTTTAATACATTCCAATTTTAAAGAGTTCGGATTGAGTTTTCAAACATGCGTCAAAATAAAATGTGATTTAAATAAAAGATATTTATCAACGTGAAAAAATGATATCAACTTTGAACCAAATCACCCCCAAAATAACTTTCTACCCCTTTTTAACCCCGATAGGGGATGAATTTCAATAAAATGCGAAACACGTATTCCATCAATTCTGTTACAAAAAAGGTTTTAAAGGTTTATGCAATGTTTGAAGTAGATTGGACCAAGGAATCACGTTGTCCCATACAAACTTTGCCCCCCATTTTCACCCCCTTAGGGTTAGAATTCTGGAAAATCCTTTCTTATCAGATGCCTACGACATACAAAGAACACACCCTCCAAGTTTCAGGTCTCTACGATCAGCGGCTTAGACTGTGCGTTGATCCGTCATTCAGTCATTCAGGACAAAGCGTATAGATTATATGTATTTTATATGTATAGATTAATAACAAACTATGAAAATACTACACACCGATGCGATGAACTACGGTTTTTATTTCCTTAGTCTTTCCGTTTTTTAAAACGATCATACTCATATCTTCATAGTCACTTCATTTCAGTATTCGATAATATGTGATCAGACACGGACTTGTCCTTTTTATTTTTATTATTTTAATAGAATATTGTAGAATTTGTAGTTTACGTAGATTTACCTGCATTCACAACATAAGATCCGAATAGATAATATTACCTATCTCAAAATATTTACACTTAAACCAGCGCGAAGACTTGCGGCGGCACGGTAGGCGGTATACAGCGGTAGCGGTATTTTTTTTTTAATACTACACCATCAACTTAAAAAACGCTCACTAAGCCTCGCCCGCATAGTAATAAACACCGTCTGCGTCTTAATTATGTTATCATTGAATAACGAGGTACCGAGAGAGTCGCATCATAAATATTTAAATAGGGTACACGTTTATCAGAGGCGACTTGTTCGCGGAAAGCGACGGGTGTGGCGCGGTGCGAGCTGTGTGCTGGCTCGCTGCCATTGTTCGCGCCGCCGCCGCTGAGGCTGAGGCTGCGATTCACACGTATGCTACAACAACCTCTGTCTGCACCTACTTGCCCGTCGATATTCCATGAGGTATACTAAAATCTGTCCCAAGCTCACCGAAACCCATAGATGAGTCGGTGTGTATGTACGCTACATGATTGAAGCATTAACTCGCCTATCTTACTATGCTTATATTTTGTTGAACTTTCTCATTAACGTTTTACATACATAATTTCCCAAATACTCTGTGTTAGCCAACCAAACTTGCCCGTAGGGAAGAGTCTGTAGTTTTCAAGTTTTGGTTAGAGCGAGGAACGCTTGGTAGGTAGGTCCTTATCCAGGGCCGGATTTAAATTTGTGCCGCCCTGGGGCACTGGAGAAAATGCCGCCCTATGACTTAAATTTTATTTTAATAGTTTTGATATCATATTTTTTAAGAATTAGAATAACTAATTGATTGCAGGAAATGTATTATGTATTATATAGCATTTATTATACATTATGTTTTATTTATATTTATTCTTTATTTACTCATATATTATATATTATTTATTATATACTATAGTAATATAAAAAATATTTGTATTTTTCTTAGAATTATAAGTTTTGCACTAAGAACGACTTATATTAGTATTGCTTTTTTTTTTTCACAGGCAAACTCGCCTAACTTTTTGAATTGCAAACTATACAGCAATGGGCAATATCCTTTATCAATTCCAGAAAATAAAAATATCAACTTTATTTTTTTCAAACCTTTATAGAAATATATTAATTAAACTATTTGAATAGTTTTTACTTAAATCTCCTATATTATAATATACAAAATTTTAATGTGATACATAATACTTGAATTATATTTCTTGAAAGATAAAATGTTATTTAAAAGAATTAGTTAATTATATATTGTATAGAAAATTTTATCTCACTTTCCAAATTTTGCCGCCCTAGAAAATTTGCCGCCCTGGGCACTAGCCCCGACTGCCCCTAGTATAAATCCACCACTGTCCTTATCCATCGTAGATTAATCTTGTATAGTTGCTCGTTTGTCGCCTTACTTGGTGTCTGATCAGCTTTAGCAGTTTTCGGCTATTTCTCTTTTTCCGTGTGTCTATAAACTGCATAGAATTCTTGAGCCTTTTCTCTTTACTCTGTATTCTGTAACGTGCTATTTTATGTCAATAAATTGTACGATGACGGTCTTATGAAATTTTACATAGATATCCCACATTAAAAAAAAAGAGTACGCACGTTTCACAGCAATTGCCGAGGTTAGATCATTAAAGTCGCGCGCTTTGAGGGCTGGCCTGGCATATGTTTATTGTTTCAAATTCAAATATGAAGAACGTGTTCCCTATTATTCTGTCCTTAGAACGCCTGAATGAATGAAATTAATACACACTATACAGCTGCTCTCTCTCTTCTCTGCATTATTTCCTTTTCGCTTCACCTACGCTCCAGATCATTAGGTCTTATCCTAATCTCCTTGGACCTGCTTCCAATGATACAGTACTGGTATCTTAAGATTGAAGGCCTGCTGGCTGCTTGTGCTTATAACAGTGACTAACTGACACGCAACAAAAGGCCTAGGTCGGTGGTTGTAGAAGCTGGTTACGCAGGAGTTTCATAGATAGATAAAGTATGCGTGCTTTAAGAAAGGATTTTTGAAAATTGATTCCTTAAGGTAGTAAAAATGGAATTAGAAATTAGAATGGTAGGCCAAATAGTAGATTGTTATTGTATAAGGTCCTAAAATGATAACTCGGTTTCAATTTACTTGTAAAACCTTGTATACAATGGGTTTTAGCGCCGTGTGTGTAGGCCCTCTTTTTCACTACGAGTGCGAAAAAATAAAATAATCTATATATTTTTATATCGATACGAGAATATCGATATAAAAATGTCGAACCGACAAATATCGATATAAAAATATCGATACGACAATTATCGATATAAAAGTTCGATCCGAACAAAATGAAAAAAAATATCGATACGATGTATATTAATCTAATAATATCGATACGATGAATATCTATATGAAAAGAATCGATATTAAATATCGATATATTTTTTAATGTCCAGCTCTACCGGCAACTTTATTTCAGTCCTCTGTGAATATATAAATGCCGTAAGTATGCGACTGAAGGACTTCCATGTCATGAACAAATAAACGATATTAAGCTGCATATAGTTCCAGGGAACAAATATAAATTTGAAATATACGTTTCCCCTAGAGCATGATCATTTATTTTTTCCCCGCTCTGGTACAGACATTTGGAGCAAGAGGAGTGAAAACACTTTTTTCATCGATACTCATCGTATAGATATTTTTTAACAGTATCGATAATTATTGGGTAAAAAAAGTTCGTTATGTCGAAATTTTTTGTCCAAGCCATCACATTAAATATCCAGAATATTAGGTACTAATTATACTTTTTTTATTAATCCGTAATTTAAGCCCCTTGTATTACCAGTCTACTATTTTTGTATTAAAAAAATTTGGAAGAACCATTTATTACTATTCGAGCTGTAACCCTATACATTAATAGAACTTAAGTCCAGCATTAGAACTTAAAGTAAGTACCTGAGTATCAAAGTAATTGAAAGTTAATGTAACACAAAAACTGCTCGTTACAAAGAATATCCAATCAAAATAAAGATTCATTATTTATGGCAGGCGAATCTCGAATAATAAATGAATCGACGCAATAAAAATATGGGCATCGTCAACTTTCCCTTAATACCCATGTCATATATAAATATATAAAATACTCGAAGCTTAATATTCTATAAGGAAAATCGGAAGAATTTTGCCAAGTTATATTATAATTTTTCAGTAATCAATAGGTAAGTAGGTATATGAATTTATATATATGAAAACATATACTATTATATTATAAATATAATTTAAATAATACCTAAGTATAAATAATACCTAAGTAAAACTTTAATAACACGATAGTTTTTCTGTACATTCAATGATTTCATGAATGACAAAGAATAGATATCTGTTTGCGCGACTTATTTGATTTTCGCCGAAGTTCACGTAACGGATAAAATGTGTTAATCGAACCGAATATAAAGGAATCAAATAATTGAAAATGGTAACGTATGATTTATGCAAATCGATAGCTTGACGTTCAATTTAAACTGTGAGGCACGTTGCGCCCGCGGCGATGTCGGCCATTAGGCGCTTCACAGGACACACGCTGCCTCCGCCTTATCTTCACATCGACGTCTGAGGATCCACTGCATTCGCTATTTGCCCCTATCGTCTGTTACTAACACTGTGGAATAGCACATATTTATTAGGGTACACTGAATTCATTATTTTTCAATAAACAATCAAAGTAACTATGCTTGTTCATCAATTTTGATTCTTGTTGAAACACTTGTCTAAGTATCAAATAGTCTGCAGTCTGCATCGTCGGGTTATCGTACAGGTAAGCGGAAACTTTATACCCAAGGCACTATCCGTATTAAAGTTACAATATATTTAACACAGCAGGTACACATAGCTACAAACATTTACGGTGTAGGTATTTAAATATAATGGTAAGTTAAAATTAATGGGTACAATAACATATTTGCACAACAAAACAGATATTAACTTTTTGAAAGTTTTATTCAGGAATAATATAATACATAAAAGATAAATTAATGCAAGACCAATGAATTGATAACATTTTATTAAGGACTAGCCTGCATCCCACAGTTTCATCCACATGCATACAAATTCTAACATATATAATAGCCCTAAGAAATATATTAAAATACTAGCTGTGCCCGCGACTTCGTACGCGTGGAATTAATTTTGTTGACAATTTCATTTGCACCGTACAATAATTACTTATTAAAAAAAATGCTTAAGTTACGCTTATAGCATCAGCTACCTTTGTTTTTTTCTTCAAAAAAAAGTAACCTATGTTATGCTCAGTAAAATTAGCTATCTGCCAGTAAAATTCCATTCAAATCGGTCCAGTGGAGATTACTTGGGCTAATCTGCGAAACAGACAGCCAGGCAAAAAAAAAGGTTTTTGTCATTAGTACAGTGTTTACTTTCATATGCATATAGTAAAGAGCTGTTAGTTTGACATTACAAACAGACATTTCAATTTTATTTATTTATATAGTAGTATTGTATTTATAGGTTATTTAATTAGGGTTCAGCCAAAAAAAAAACTAATAGAATTTATAACTATTTAATTCCACGCGTACGAAGCCTATATATAAAGTTATTACGGGCCCGTATTTGAATTTTTTGTTGCGCGGAATCCTGTTTTTTTTTCAAAATTAAAGAAATCTCAGCGACTGACACCTTCTTTTCAAATCGGTCTCACCCGCTTAAATACGTAACCCTTAACATCAATTTATACCTAATTGTTTTTCCAAAATGAAAGTAGCCTAATTTACGCCTTATAGCATCAGCTATCTGCCAGTTCCGTTCAAATCGGTCCAGCCGTTCGGATTTTGATCACAGTTTTATGGTTTTTTATTCGTTGTGCGGAACACTAATTATTTTTCCAAAATTAAAGTAGCCTATGTTACGTCCAGTAAAATCAGCTATCTACCAGTGAAGGTCTCGTTCAAATCGGTCCAGCCGTTCGGATTTTGTTCACAATTATATGGTTTTTTATTCGTTGTGCGGAACTCTAATTAATTTTCCAAAATTAAAGTAAAATTAACTATCTACCGGTCTAAATCGGTCCAGGCGTTTCGGAGATTACCCCAAACAAACAGACATCCAAACAGACAGACAAACAGACAGACAGACAGACAGACAGACAGACAGACAGACAGACAGACAGACAGACAGACAGACAGACAGGCAGACAGACAGATAGACAGACAGACAGACAAAAAAATAATTGCTTTTTTGTCATAAGAAGCGTGTTTACTTTCATATACATTTCGTAAAAAGTTGTTATTTTGACATTACAAACAGACACTTCAATTTTATTTATGTGTATAGATAAATTCTCAACGACGTTTCTGACGTGATGGTTCTGGATCTAGTTATTTGGTCTGTGTTCTGGTTGGACCCATCGACTTAGGATGACCTATGTCAGACATTTAGTGTTAGAAGAAGCGAACAAGAGACAAGCTATGTTTTTTTACTTTCATTCCGATTTGAGTTACGATGCGGTGCGGTTACTATTTGATTGTAGATAGATAGATACATGTACCTCAAACTGTCACTTTCTGCAACTTGATCGGAATTAATTATTAGCGAATGCTGTAAACTTTAAAAGTCAATTCATTCATCCTATACTATACCTTTTTATAAAATAATAAATTTAATATGCTGATACACTTACATGTATTTATGCATACTGCAACATTTGCATCGAGCCTTAATAGAATGAATGAATCATGAAGCCGAGTGAAAGTCTCACTCAGCTGCACCAACTCCGAATCAGTCTCACATCGATAACACCTGACAATGGACAATAAGTCAAGCAGATAGGCAGACAGACTAACTATATCACATATGAATTCTCCAATTATACTTAACGCACTTGAGATATGATACCACTTGAAACTGTTAAAAGAGTGTAACACTTATGTCTATCACAATGGGCTGTTGGTGACTCGCACGTGGACAAAAGGTTAGGTAAGTGTTTCGAGAGGCTGATGAGTCGATTCAGTTCTGTTTACTAAACACCCACACGCTAGTCAAGAACTTGCACCAGTGAGGATCTTGTCATTATATAGATGTCTGAAGAGCTAAAAGAGAGTACAAACAAAGACTCTATCTAACTCCTAAAATAAAACTGTAAATCAGCCGCTTAAATTTAAATATTGTAAGTGAGGTACATCAGAGTATTTAGGGGTCACGCGTAGGGTCTCAACTTCAAGGGCCACAGACGGAAATTAGTGTGTATTTCGTTTAAATGGCACGAGTTTAACGGCAGAACTGATTATGACGGGTCTTTCATTGACAGTTAACACGATACTAAAGTTTTCATGACTTGTTGGTTGACATTCAAATCTGAGTTGGTAACAAGTCTTTCTAGCAGACTTTTAAATATGACTACCTATTCGTTACACTACACGCCTTATAACTTCGAAATATATAATTGTATTGTCGATGTGAAGTTTCATCACATTCCTAAACCAACAGGATTGTTCGGATATTGACAATGGCTCCTAATAGGAGGCTTTGCAATCCGAGTGTGAATACTTTCTAAGCATTTGAAGTGACCTCGCCTATTTAATTGAGTGCTACTTGCTCACCGACATTTATTGGGATATATGCCAATGCCTTGACATGGTGGGTCATTCACTGCGACTGCGTTTTTGGGTACGTTGATATCTCAAGATTGGAACTGACTGGCTTTAAATCATAGCAACGCTCACCTTTGAACTTTAAAGAATAACAGAGCTATGATAGAGATATTTAATTGAACTGCCTACCTCGCCTCCATACCTTTTCATGTAGGTATTTCATCAACTTGCCTTATAAATTTGTTTACAATTCTTTTAGCAACATTCAATTTAATCGTACCTATTGCCAATGTACTTAATTACATTTTATAAAAACTAACAGATTCACTTGCAGTTTTCTTTGACAGACTTTTTCTTGAAGATTACGTTTATTATCTACATTTTTTTTTTCAAATCACCTAAATTGTGTAATTAATAAAAAGTGTTCATGATAAATAGCCTTACAGGACTTAGCTAAAACTTAAGAGCAACGCGACAGGCATTGGCAGCCACCGGCTGCTAGTTTCCCGGATAATGTATTGTTTCCAATCTGCAATAAATTATATCAAATTATATTAGTATATATATCTACTATCTAATTATATACTAATGAGCCCAAATAGTCTAATAATATTGCGAATTAATTCCTATATTTACATCATCTATTTAAATAGTAAAAACAAGTAAGTACTTTAGTTTTAGAAAAACTATCCAAATGCCCGTTTTATATAAGAGGTCGTTTTTACCGAACTTTGGCGACAAACAATGAGATGTGATGAGATTAGCACTTGCAACTGAGAATTGCTATCCGTGGTTGACTGTCCATCATACAAAGCTCAATCAAAAAATACCGACACATTGTGTCAATGTGTAGAAATAAAGTATTGGTTGCACATCGTCAGGGCGGGAGGTCACTCACGCACGCGCAGATCTGAATGGCGACAGCTGACAGAAGCACGGGCCGTGTGTAAATAGGCAGGTACTTAGCGAACTGTCGTAATAACACAAACTCCACAACACACATTTTCAATAAGCTCGTTTGCTAATTACGTCGACTTCATAACAATGTTTAGGCTGAACGTCAATCTAGTCGCCGCCTTGTGCCTCTAGTGATTGTGAAATGTAAGTACCTACAGCAGTATTTGGTGTTTTTTTATGTTTAGGAAAGTTAGGTTTGTGTCCCTGTTTGCAGCATGGTCAGCGCCATACTATGTTCAATCTTACTTTTGATCTAAAATAGTTGATATTTAGGTAACTCTGCTGTATGATTAGCTCCATGATTTAGTTCAATATTTAAGTAATAGTAACGATTCAGCTTTGTATAAAAGCTTCAACGAAAAACCTAAATGAAAAAGTTTATTTGAACTGGTTCAAAATACCAACTTTGTTGCATGCGAGTGAATATGAATCAGAGTAGCTACCTGTGTAAGGCATGAGATCCGAGAATAAATTGGAATGTGTCAGTGGCGGGTGGTAGTGGCGGGTGGTGGTGGCGGGTGGTTTTGGCTCGTCACGTCAGACTTGTCACGCGTACGCGTGCTCAACCACTTGCCGCCACCGCCGCCGCCGCTCCGCTGCATCGTGTTGCTGCTATCGCTTTCACGTCGTGGTTATCGGCCCAGTGATAATCTGCATAGTGCGAACCGTTATTGAAAGCTACGGTACTAGTTTGTGCGTGAAGGCTACAATAGCGGCACTTTAATCTGATATTTATTGACCGAGAGATCGAATGAGGCTGTACTCTGAGGTGGCCTAAATCTGGATGCTAATAATATGTGTATGCCCAGTGAGTAACGTATCTCAGCTTCGTGATTGTTAAATGTCACAAATGAAATTAATTTTACATGTAGGTATGGCAATTGGCAATGATACATTAACATTTAACGCAACTTTTAAGAGTAAATAAGAGTAGTCAATGGCTGGGTGTTATTAAAATAAATTGCCAATTTTAAGAAACAAACATCGTGAAATCAAAAAAGATTTAAACATTGTTTCTGGGCGTGGGCTGGTGGCAGGCGGGACGCGCGCCTCCTATCAATGATCAATTTTGGTTCCGGCGAGATTATCTTTTGATCGGAGCCATTTCTCTTCGCTCTTGCCCTTGATAATATCTGGAGAACAACAGTTTGCATCGTTCTGCATAATTATAATACCAGAAATTTAATCCCTGATTTCACTGTGTGGGCATGCCTGCATCTCAGCACATAATTCTGCAGTGATGATTAAAGACTATCTGATTACTGTAAGCATTGCACAAGCATTGGCACATTCATTTCAGTTCCTGTAGATACGAGAGTAGGTAGGAACAGCGCAAACTGTACCAAAACATATGAATGGGTACGTAAGCAACGGTAGTTATAAGCTCAGAGTAGATAAGACTAACTATTAGATAAACAACAGAAGATGGGAAAACAATAAAAAGGGAACACGGATCTCTAGAAGGCGACTAAGTAGGTACGTAGAGAGCAAGGCAATCAGAAACAATTTTCTATTACTATTTCTCGTTGGACATATTCCGACAACAAACACGATCGTCCCGAGTGCCGTGGGAATGCCCCAGTCGAGTAACGGACGGACGGACAAATGATGTTGGGCGATCTATTGCCTGTAATTGATGATGACTATTGTGCGCTTTTGAAAGAGCCACGAATGTTTGTCTTCGTTCTGTTACCTTCTGTTTGTTTGTTGCTTTTGTTAATCTTGGACTTGTTACCTTAATTCGCGCAGCTATTATACAAATAAATGCTCGTCAAGCCAAGATTAATTCTTTCTCTTGTGGATAGGTATAGTTGGCATTCTCAAGTGCCGTTAATCCACTTGACATAGTAAACATAATTCAAAATGATTGTGTAACTGCGAACGTAGGAGAGAATTCAAAGTTTATCAGAATATGCTTAGGTACATTGCCATTTCAAAAGATCCGAAGATCTTATGATCCGTTTATAAAACAACACTATGAATGAATAACAAACGTGGTGTGTGAGTAGAATTATAGATGGCTTTATTCAAGTGCTAATCGGACGGTAGGCGAATAGTGATAAATATAGAAAATAGCGGTGAGCGCTGGCGCGCGGCGCCTGAGATAGCAATCTACGACATGAATCAGCGTCGTAGCACCGGGCCACCCGCACAATCTGGACCAGCCCCCACGAACCTGAGTATGCACCCTGCAGTTTTCAAAGCAAACGAATTTATAAAAAGTTACTTGCGTTACCTAGCTCAGGCCACACGATTTAATATTCATAACGTGGTGATATTTTTTTCCTAATATTTACTTACGGTAACACTACATTAGTAATCACAGAGTACCTTTTGGCACATATTACGTGAAGATTCTTTAATTAGAACATAATCAATATCAAAAGATTATACGTACCTCAGAGTAGATAATATACTGGCTAACTAATATTAAAGAGAAAAAAAGATTAGTATGTTTCTACTTTTGTTTGTCAGAATAAACTCAAAAACTACAGGACCGATTTAAAAAAAATTAACCAGGAGTGTGCCATATTATCAACTGAAAACACAGTATTATATATTGCTACGAGGGAGAAGTCTTGACAATAAAGCGGATCTATAATGCCGATTTAAAGATTATTGATAATACGAGACCACAAGTTTTTTTTTATTATTAGAGATTTAAAAGAATAGGAATTGTTTTCTCATAGTTTTATTAATACCGTTAAACATATTTTGTTGATTTTACTTATGGAATGAAAACTACATAATGGAATGAAACTTCAGAAATTATTACACGAAAATTAAAATAACAAATACTAATAAACCTACATTCTTTGTAATTTTCACACGTTATATTCTATTAGGCAGAAATACTCATACTCGTACGTAAGAACATTCATGGCCATGTGCCAATAATTAAGTAGCTACGTTATGGTAATGTAATGTCTACAGCTTAGCCCTTTAATATAAAATATAACATATACATAATTTATTAAACAGACATATACAGATGTAGGTTCATTTAAGTACTTGTGTATAGGCTTACAATAAAGCTCAATCAGAAAAATTATTAAATGTTTGTCGAAAACACTAAGACTGGATCTCTTGCGTCTATCAATAGATGTACCATAGTATTATTATACTTTTTCGTACGTTCTATAGCCAAAGAGCAAAAACGGAACCCTTATAATTTGGTCGTATCCGAATGTCCTTCCGTATGACATATAGCCTTTTTACTCGGAGATTATTGGCGCTCAATATAATTATGTTGGATGGTTGAAAAAGTACTACACATTATTAACCTACCGAAAAATAATTTGATCGGTTTACTACTCGGAAATTGTTGAAGACTTCAGAACTCTTAGGCTAAGGTAAGTAAACTTTTATACTGGAAATTATTTAATAATATACGTACACTGGCAAATATGAGTTCTAGACAAAGCAAGGACTAGGTGTGTAAAATTAGCATGATTGATTGACGATGGCAATAGGCCACCCCCCGTAGATATGATAATTATTACACCCACACAGGCACTATGGGCTATGAGAAAATACACAAGTGCATGACAAATGTTGCTGGAAAGAGGTAGATAATTTTAAGTTAGACAGCAGAAACTTAAAGAAACACGTGATTAGTATAAAACAAAGGCGCTTCCCGCTGTTTATATATGCCTATTGATCGATGATATTGATGATTGAATGCTTAGATCTTTAAAACTGGGCAACGGATTTAGATGACGATTTTTTAAATGGATAGAGGAATTTTATTATGTATAATTCATTTAGGTTTTGTTTGTATAATTCTTGCGAAGCGGGAGCGGGTCGCTAGTTTTTTATAAGTGCTCGTTTTCTATAAAAATGATCAGACAGGTCAACATTATATCAATTTGCTGTTTGATTGTAATCCAACGATACGATCTGGTTGTGAGAAAAAGTTATGAATTTAAAGGCCCGAGGGCGTGAGCGCGGTCCGGTCATTAATTTCCCTTTGTAAATATTGCCTCAATATTATGCGATTGTTTTAAGATATTATAAAGCTCTCTCTTTACACTTTAATGTCCAAGCAAAACCAATCTTAACAAATAAACGGACAAAAATCAACGCATCATAGGGTAAAAGCAGGATAGTTGCCTCGGTGGGATACATGCCCCGGTTTTAAAAAACTATGTTAGGAATATAAGTTTTGTTGGCGCTTAACTAAAATAAGTAGTGACCACCCCGCAGGCTTCAATGCCGTGTAAGCCATCGGAATAGGCCCACGTGTTTTGTCCGTGTGAGCAAAAATCTTCCGCGGCGAAATTTTAAGGACGCTATAATTATATTGGTAAGTAAGTTCTATTAAATATTTTTGTACTGATCGTGATTTAGGTCACTGTTTTTTTTTGCATGCATTAGAGTTTAATTTACATTGTTTATTATGTTTTATTGCTAAATATATTTATGTTGCAAATAAAAAGGGCAAGTATGCGCATCAAAAAGGATAGTCGCCCTACTTACTTTCGCGGATAGTTGCCCCTAGTGACTAAAATTATTTCACAAAAAACACGCAATTTTTCGTTTTTTTTCGAATTAACTGTGACTCTAGCTTGTTAAAAATTTAATAAATATCTACTTGACTGTTTTATATGTTTATTCCAGATAAGCAAAATACCTCACAAATAAAAGCGAAAATCAACTGGACAGAAGATAGCTTAGCACTTGCCTTCGAAAAATTGTGACAAAAAAATAAAGTTGTATACCAAATTTTATATCTACTTAAGACAAATGCTAATATTTTTAATAACTCAAATAAATTTAAGTTTTAATTATATTTTTTTAATTTAAATCATTAAAACTGAAAACTATTTAATAATGTTAATTAATATTTAAAATTGTACTTTAAAAAGATCTCGGTAAATTATAAAGACTGATAAATAAATAATAAAGATTACTTAAAGTGATATAAATTAATTCTATGCAAACTTAAAATTATACCGACACGAGGCAAGTATCCCCCCTGAAGCATTTTCCATGCTAGGCTACTATCCGCCATAGTAGGCAACTATCCCTCTTTCGAGAGGTGAAATAAAACTGTATTTATTCAAAACCATTGTTAATTATGTATAGAAAATAGGCTATTCTAGAAGATAAAAGACCTATGTTATGAGATACATAGTGAATAACATTCAACAAGTTCAAATTAAAAAAATAATAAGCTTTATCGAAAAGTGTGGCAACTATCCTGCTTTTACCCTATCATAGTATCAATATAAATAAAACTATAAAAGTATTATTATTATATAAACCATTAGGTTCCAAATAATATTCTAATTGATTTCAGTGACATGTAAAGGATCCAACGTAATTTTAAGAACTCGGCTGCGAATTGGTTAGCCTTCAAACTATAATGGTAAGCATACACACTATAAAATTATACATTATTTATTCTTAAATATTCGAGTTAAGTATAAATGATAATAATACTTAGAAAATATAATCTATTGACACAGACTATTACAGTACCCTACCTACAGGCTATTTAAGTATAAAAGTTCAGAGATTCAATTCCGACTATCTGCAGATTCTAATAAGTAATACAAGTAAGTATCTTAATCAATATATAAATTAATACTTAAATTATGAGCAAAAAGTTACAATATCACTTCTTTATTTAAAAATAATGAACATGTCGTGTACGAGGCGTAACTGTATGTACAAGTCGATAATTTCACTGGTCAAGAGCTGTCGTTCGATCTCATGGACAATTTATATCTGAACATCGCGCATTGTAATTATTGAATCTTACGTGCGGACGCCACTGTACTGTTACAATTAAACTAGCGGTGCATTCGACGGATAATAATTTAAGCAGATTACATCAACAATACATGCATCGTAGCGACAATCGGGATAAATGTTTATTCATAAAATCGTCCTTATTTAGGTGTTGCATAAATAATAAATTAAGTAACACAAAAAGGCAATTCTAATTACAGTTTACAGTCTATATTTATGGACTGATAAAATATTGGGTCACATTCTGAAGGGACATTGTAAAATTGTTATAGTACGGTCAGCTATGTCAAATGGAACATTATTATACTACATTATATATTACATACACGATATTGAGTTAAATTTCGAAAAAAAATAGCCAATCTAAATACTACATAAGCATATTATAAAATAAATATCACAACAATACTGGTATTATTTTAAATAATTACGTTTATTAGCAAATTATTTTAAACAAAGCCAACATTAATATAGGCAGGCCTTTATTTTAACTGACTTTCATATGTTCTTAGGTGCCTTATTAAGGAACATTTTTGTTTTTTGACTTGAGTCAGTTTAGCAGTGTAGAGGTTTAATAAGGCGATAGTACTAGACATTATATTAAAATTTAACAGAATTAAACGTATTTATTACATTAAACATAAATGACTACGTTTTACAATCACATCCTTGGCTTTGATCATAATTTTACAAGCATTAGTAGAAGAAAAAAGTTGTACTTTTATACTCTTTTCTTGATTATCACTGATCTACTAATACATGGATTTCGAGTCTGCGCTCAAAAGTTTCCGAGACAAATAACCTAGAAAACGCGCGAAGATATGCGAATCGTCTCCGTCAGTCGACTGTCATAAGTCACGCCAACAATGCCGTCCTGTATGGTTAAAACTTGTAATACCTTCCTAAAGAAAGTGGAAAAAGCCGATAGTGTATCATATTCTGTGTAGCTATATATTTTATATATCATTAAAAATATCAATGATATTATGTGTAAGACTAGGTATAATAGTATTCTTGCACTCTGGAAATTCTTATTTTATTATTTGATAGATTGTTAAAACAATCACCATAGCAACCAAAACAATCTGTCCTTTTCTTACACGCTACGTGCACAATAAACAGAAAGACTAGAAAGACTAAAGACTGCAGTATACGTCAGCCACGCGTAAGTAGTACGGTAATGAGATAAGATTGAATCTTGAGTGTTTTAGATTTGTATAATAATATATACATGTATGCAAGTTCATATAGGTGAGCTCCGGACATTTTTAATTTTGTACTAGACTCGATGCCCAGTGTATTAGTAGGTCAGTGTTGATTATACGTATTCAAACCTATATTGGTGCCAATTCTCTTGCCACACACTAAATAACAATAAAATTAAAGCTTAGTGTTGTTAAAAATAAACAGATTGGGGTAATTTTAGTTTAATATTAGTCTAGTCCGATGCACAAAAGAATTGGCACCATTGTGTTGGAATTAAAGTTTCTAAAGTTCCTCGCGAGGTTGATACACGCCAGAGGCAGCAACAAAGTTCCTAAAGTCCTGCCGCTTGCGCACGTGGTCTGCACACTTCTTTACTAACCGGACGAACTCTTTGACGTCGAACGAGTAGTTTGTGAACTTGGCATGCGACCCGCCTCCGGGCCCGTGACCCTGCGCACATTAATTTACATCATATACCTAATTGTTATTTACACCATGTCCATGAATCACGTGATGCTCGAAAGGGGGGTTCCTAAAAAATCACAAAATATCACAAGAGGGGGTGGTTGCAGTGACATATCGCGTGTATTAATTTTGATACGTCACATAGGGCCGGCGATTTTCACTTAATACCATTAAGGTGGCCAAACAAGCATACGGGTCGACTGATGATAAGTGGTTACCGTAGCCTATGGACACCAAGCGTATTTGCCCACCTTATATACCAGCGATATATTTTTTTACCACAATTGCATAGAGTCGATAATTAACTGAAGATAAGATGTCGCCGGAAGCGCGTTTAGCGCTGGCGACGATATTTTTTTCCGGCAAGATTACAACTGCGTTTATTGCAGCGCCAATGAAAAGGATCCCTAAGATCCCTAGACAAGCAAATCTCTATCCGAGTCAATTCCCTTCCGCTCCAAACTCAACATCACTACTGGTGGCATTCAAGCATAGAGTCTCCCTGATGGCAAGCGGTTATCATTTGCTCCGACCTTCCGAATCCAGAGGTAGATTCTGACGATTTGAAAGTAGGTACTTATTTGTAAAGTCTTGTGTAGCATATGGACACCAGATGTATTGTCGCGCGTTGCCAACCCAGCAAGAATCTCTTCACACCTATCTGGTATAACAATGAGAGCATGTAGATAATTTACCTCATCCTGTTGAACCAGCTTTGTGCTGTCTTCCCAAGTCACATACATGAGGCCTCGGAGTCTAGCCAGGTCGAAATAGCAGTTCGGGTCTTCACAGTTGTACCTGAAATTTAATTAGTGAATTTTACGTAATCTTTTATTCAATATCTTTATACCTTTCCAAAAGGAACTTGTTATTAACGCAGGTTTTACTGAGGTTACTTCAATGACAACATGATAATAATTATAGATGTGTTCCCGCTGTTCTTCTCTTTGTTGGAACATATAGGTTTTATGTATATTAAAACATTTTCATTCGTATGTCCAGGATGTACAAGAGGGTCTTATTCTGGTTTATAATCATCATCCGATCGTTTCATATGACAATAAACATCAGAAAATTCGGACTTTTCGTTAGAACATAAAAACTTTAGTAGTAAGATTTTTATTTGCATTATTCGAAAAAGATAACTTAATTTTCCAACATCCGTTGTAATACATAATCATACTGCGTTTCCAGACAACCCCGAACTACAGCTACATCGGTATGTTACACTCAGTACGTATTTGCACGACCTTGGGCTCCATTACAAGAGGCATTGTATCACTTCAAACACAGTCCGACCTAGTCGCAAATTATGCCCTGTCATTATGACAGTCAATACCAAATCTACCTTTAAATAGCTAAAGCTTGGTGTTATTAACTGAGAATTTCTGACAGTATACTTACACTTCAAAAACTGCTGCCCAGTCTGGTAGAAAAAGAAGATGAGTGAGACCTGCTCCATGCATGCCGATAAACACATCGGTGTTATGAGTTATCTCAAGCTGCTCAGTGAAGGGCACGCTCCTGTCGTACACCACCCTCTGCACCGCATAGCCCTGATCTTTAGATAACGCGTCTAGTATCTGCCTCTCGTTAATTATTGATCTGTATGTAGTACCCCTCGATAACAATGTCACTCGCACCTTGTCGTTGTTTCGCTGATACTGCCTTATGTTCATCGAGTGTAACATGTGCTTTGAAAATGCATGGAACAAGCCACTGCGTTCACAGCCGTAAATCTGTAAGTGAGTGACATAATTTTAATACATTGGTAACAAATAGCTCTGCACTAGTATTAAATTAGGAGGTGAAGTTTGTTTGTATGTTTGGTATAATATATGGAACTAAATTTTTGAAAACTATTTTCTACTAAAAAACTACAGTATTCCATAGAAATATAGGAAATATTTGTTCTTAGTAGATACTAGGTACATAGTACCTAGTATCCTATTTCGACGCAAGCAACTAGCGAGCAAGGAGTAGTTTTAATATTTTAATATACATTTGTACCTCAACTAATGCCTTACATAGGTATATTGTATATAACAAGATTCATTATCTTTATATGAACCATTGAGAGTCTACTGCTGAACAAATACTCCCCATAGATTTCCACAACTAGATCATTGCATGCTTACCAATGGCGTGTTGTAGTAGAGGCCAAAGATCATTCTCGGCAGAAGTGGAAACACTACATTTTTAAAACACACAACCTTCCCTCTAAATTGTTTCAGATCCCACACAGGATTTGCAGTAAATGCCTTAAAAGCGTCTTTAAATGCAGAATCATAAGTGAATGTTTCCCAGACTAGAATATGGTTGTCTCTTGAGAAAGTTGAAGGGTGTGTGGAGTTTACATGAAGAGAGGCATAAAGGTTGAAGAAGTCACAGAAATGGTGGTACATATTGACACCTGTAAACAATTTAATAATAATTATTTTACAAACTTAAGGTCAAGCCTTGAAACTTGTCAACAGAATGAAACACAACCAATTAAAATACCTCACCATATCACAACTAATTAAAGCATATTGCTCTAGCCAATATCTAATATATTATGTATACAATTTCAAATATATTGCTTACTAGCATCTAGCTTCATTATGTATGTTGGTTTTTCTATTGTAACATCACACATTCCATTGGTAATTGGTTTTTGGGGAGTCTTTATAAAATTAACCATCTCCGGAGCCCATGACTGCAATGCACTCATATGATCAGATTCCTTTTTGAGCCTTTCTGAGTAGAAGTTACAATATCCTCCTGGAAAATAAAATAAACTCTATACTTATGACAAATAAATAACATGTCATGCAACTCATATGTGCTCCAATTGTGAGCTACTCTTCATACTTATACTTGTGAATATTTAATTTGAATCAGCAGGTGGTCCCACTTACAGGTCAAATTAGTCTCACCAAAATAAGTTGTGTACATTTGACAGAAATTTTAGTGTATTTTTAACTACTCATACCTATTTGACCTGGTCCAAGGATGTCCATTTTATAGCGCAGATTGTCTCCGCGACCCACCAGGCCAGTGAAATTCAACATCATATTCCTGCCTCTGCAGAACCTGTTTGAAAAATATTTAATAAATTTCTTTAATATAAAACTTGCAAAATCTTTGGAGGCTGCTACTGTTCCCACAGGATATTGCCTTGAGACCCTTAAAAAGACCTTGTACTTGCTTCAGGTTGACATATTTGCTACTAGAACAGCAAATTCCTCACTACATAGGGGTGGTAATTTACAAGAACTCCTAGATTTCATGGCTATGGTCACTGGTAACCAACAAAAGGGTCCTGTGTGTGTTTGCCACCTTTGCAGTTTGTTAAGAAAGTTACACCCTTAAGTTGTGATCAAGCAGCCTACCCAAGGAACCACTATATATATAAAAACATAAACAACCAAAAATTATTGGTATTATAAACCTTAAATATTTGGAGCATTCCAGTGATGTGTCATCAGGATATGAAGCCTCACACATTACCATCAAATCATCTATCTGTTCTTTAACATAGCCTGTAAACAGAAAAATATACATGTGACCCATCGAAAGTTATAAGTAATGAGAAATATTATAAAAAATTGCAGTATTCAATAAATTCTTACGAAGAATAATAATAAGCGCATTGGCGGCAGTGTGATATGATGTTGTGACAAGTTCGAATCCCACCAGACTGTACCAATGAGTTTTTATAACTTAACTGCAGTGATTAGTCACACACAAGTTTTGTAGTTCAGCAAAACATAGTGAGGAAACCTGCATATTAATTCAAGGACCTATTTGTGCCTAAGAGATAGCAACCAACTCACCATCTGTCACATTATCACCAAATGGTCTTTGGTGTAAAATGGGTTTTCTAACAAGTCTTCCAACCTCTTCATAGATTCTGAAGAGGCATAAAGAGAAGTACTTTAACTAAAGGAAAGTAACTAGAATAAATATGAAGTAACTTAAAAAGTAACTAGAGTAAATATGCCATAGTTCTTTTAAAATTCCATATAAAAATATATATACTCACACCCTCCTCCTCATAGGTAGGTAGTAATAAATATTGAATATTACACACCATGACACAGAACAAACATACCTGACATTCTTCACATTTTTTTTGCCCCAAGCAGTATATAACTTTTGTGTATTTTATAATGTTCCATCTTTTTTTTTTTTAATGCCCGAGCTATACCAACATCACAGTATCACAAAAATATAAATTATTGCATAATGGTAGGCAAGTACTTACCAAAATCAGCTTGAGTATAAAATGTATCATACTGAGCTTCCTTATTTTTAACCCAACCTCGATGATCTCCTGGACAATTAGGTCTGACATTGTAAGAATTACTTTTGTCGCATTGGCGTTCATAACCCCAACAAGCACTAGTTCCTATAAAATCTTTATACGGACACATATGATCATCTTTACAAGACTCGGCAACATCAGGAAATGCATTAAAAACATACTTCACATGTTCGGGTGGAACATTTAAGTCTTTATAAGATAATGTATTACTGTATGTTAGTAAAACTGATAGAGGTCCTAAAAAAGAGAACATTTTATGTACAATTTTTTAAGATTTAGTTCAGTCGTAAGTGGGAACCCTATTGTAGTCTCAGTTCATACGAGAATATCGCGAATTAAGTATATTTTCATACATCACATCACATGGAAAAATAAATATCATCCACTCTGAGATTATCTTCAACTTCAATTTATTACACGAGCGGATACAAATGTAAACAATTTTGAGTTTGACTGACAGGAAAGAAAACAGTTTGTTGGACTGATCACTGCACAGAGTACATAATCACGATCACTGAAGGCACGCAGCGAATGACAGATCACAAAAACGACAACAACAACAAGACTGATACTATCACAGAGTACATAACCACTACATTAACATTAACATTATTTATTTAATGGCAACACAAAAAAGTACATTTCGTATTTTGCCAATGTCATGTAGATAATAGAGAGGATCCTCTTGGCAACGTCGTACGGTGGGATAACCACCAAGAAGGCTGGCAACGTCTTTCCTGACAGTCTATGGACTTCATTTAACCAATCACCAGAAAAAATCTTCATTTTGATAATTCACAATATTATTTGATTTACTTTTGTTGAACACGTCGTGGAATATTTATCACATTATACGTAACCACTACGTTTTGATCATCATCATCATCAGCCTATCGACGTCCACTGCTGAACAAAGGCCTCCCCCATAGATTTCCACAATGACCGATTCAATGCGGCCCGCATCCAACGCTTGCCAGCGACCTTTATCAGGTCATCGGTCCATCTTGTGGGGGGCCGTCCGACGCTGCGTTTTCCAGTGCGTGGTCTCCACTCTAGAACTTTTTGGCCCCATCGGCCATCCGTTCTACGAGCTATGTGCCCTGCCCATTGCCACTTCAACTGGCTAATCCGCTGAGTTTTGATACTACCTTAGAATAAGAACATCACTTCGCTTACGCGATACTGTCCTATGTAAGTGTATTATCTATGCACGATAATACTACGCGCGTGGAGACTACGCGTAAATCGCGTAATACTACGATCTCATAGTAGTTAATATGCTTGCTACGATATATCCCGTAGAGGGTAGAGGAAGTTACTCAGTCTACGCCGTAGAGGGAGCTACTCAGTCTTCTTCTTCCAAACTATGGCAATCAATCCTCTTCAAATTATCGAGTATTCTTCTTCTGCTTCCTATGGCAAAGGAGCTATGTCTCAGTCTATGACACGACCGGAAACGGCGTGTTTTTTTGTTAAAGGATTTTGTCATGCAGTCTTCTCGGTACGTTATTTTAGTCTAGATTCAAATAAGTACGTAAAACCTCAGAGTACATAATGGTGCCAATTCTGTTGTACAAAATTACTAAACTAAACTAATTTTACAGTTCTTAAAGTCTTGCTGTCCCTTTCTTATATGCGGGGATAAATAAGGATAGCAACATATAGAACTGTCTAATTAGTTTAAGTTTCGTGATTTTGTACAACAGAATAATGCTATACGATACTGCTATTTGAACATAAATTTTAACCGGAAAATGTCAGACAAACAATTATTGAAAAAGATTTCTGAGTTTTTGGTAGGAATCAGACAGACTGGTTGAGATTTTTTCCAGTCTCGTATATTGTTTTATGGTGTATATTTTCGGTTTTATTTAATGCAATTAAGTTTCATTTAGTGACTGATGTATTGGAATATTGGAAATTGTTATGGAGAACCTCCTTTGTAGGTTAGACATTAATTAAAAAGAAGTTTACGTTTGTGTTTCGAATCTAGTCTAGTCTTGTCAGGTACGTTAGAATGTGATGTGCTAAATTCTGTAATTATTTTTTCTCTGTAATTTTTATTCTTTCTATTATACTGCTTTGTGTTGCTACTCTCGCTGTTTTACTCTGCTATCACTATAACAGAAATAACGCTATAATATACGCCTTTGTGTGAAGTGATCTATAATTTTAGTCAATAGGCTTTGATTATATACTTGTCAATAACCAGAGTCAATAGGTTACCTAAAGACATGTTGCTATCTGCCACTGCCTTAGATAGTCACCAGCATTTTAATGCAACAATCACTAGAAATTGAGAAAACTCGACACTGGCAAAAATTGTCCTTGAAGAGAATTGATTGCCATATTTAGGAAGATGATGTATTTTAATGGATTAGAACAATATTAAAATGACTCAGATCCCGTGGTCTTAATAATAGAGTTTCTGGAGACAATTTACGGCACTAGCAGATCATAACATGCTTTTATATTGACCAAAATGATAAATCAGTCACTAAATGAAACATTACTGCACGTAACTACACAAAAAATCTATATATATATATATAAATTTACCCTATTTTCCTTGGTCACGGTAACGCGCGAAATCGCTAATTCTTTTCTATTTGTTTGTTATTGTCAGAAGGAAAAAAATTGAAAAAAAAACACAGGGACATTTTAGATTTTGCGATAATCTGAAGGGCCTTTTTGCCATGGTGTATTTGTCATATGAATTCATAGTTAACACAGGAGATCGCCTGTAGGGTTAGCTAGTACACCATAAAGATTTACGAGACACTGACGCTCAACCGCTCCGCCTAATTCCCGCCAAAAACTCCGATCCCGTGGTCAGACTTGACCACAGACTTGATGGAAGTTTCTGACGATAGAAGAAAAAAAAACAGAAGTTCCTCTCAAACTCAAACTCAAAAAGATCTTTATTTGACTAGACTTTACAGGCAAGCACTTTCAAATCGTCAGAATCTACCACCGGATTCGGAAGGTCGGTTTTGCTGAGAAGAATCCTGCAAGAAACTCAGCAATTACTCTTTTAAAAACCAAAAGAAATAATAAAGTTTACATTTCAAATACTAACTTACCATGGATACCTTTTTCTCAAAATATTATATAAAAACAATTGATAACAACAAAAAATATATATTAATACATAGACGTATATATATAACGCTTGAAATTAAGATGGGAGTTTTTGGCGGGAATCAGGCGGAGCGGTTGAGATTTTTTCCAGTGTGTCGTAAATTGTGTTATAGTGATCTTTAATGTGTATTTTTGGTGTCGATATGTGCAGTAAAGTTTCATTTAGTGACTGATTTATAGGAGCATTGGAAATAATGCCATAATACGACTTTTGGGTTAAGTGATTTATCATTTTGGTCAATAGGTTACCTCTAATCTAAAGGCGTGTTACGATCTGCTACTGCCGTGGGTTGTCTCCAGAAACTCCATTGGGCGTTAAAATGCATGACACTAGGCATTTTAATGCGGCAAACACGAGAAATTTTGCAACATGAAAATTCTCTAACACTCGACACTGGCAAAAATAGTCCCTGAAGGGATTGATTGCCATACTTAGGAAGAAGAAGAAGAAATTAAGATGTAAGCTAGCAGCCTCTAAAGAAACTACTGAGGTTGGCACTCATTGCAGTACCTAACCTTGCTCGCTCGCTCGCTCCACAGATGTCACTACTCATTTCGCGCCTTTTCCGGTATCCGGCTGTTTTGTATACCACGTGAACGGCATCTATATGTTCTACAACCAATCAGCTGGTCCGTTCAGGACAAAAAAAAATCAAGCCCGCCTTGTTGTTTTGTTCAACGCGTACTTACCCTAGACCCTGGCTTATAAATAGAGTATTTTATTGAAATTACATAAAGTATGTACTTTATTTTTATTTACATATAAGTGAAGTGTTTTCTGAGTGGTTTCAGCGTGGAATAATTATATTTCAATAACATCTGACCATCAAACCTAACCCAAATACAATGTCGCCATTTTGACCTGTGATTAGAGACGAAATCGCTTCATAGTCCTATTTTATTTTAATTTGTATCAACATTTTGAGAAGTTACCGTGAGATACCTTTATAAATGGATGCGCAATCGTATGGCATACGAACAAAATGTCTCAAACAAATGGTACTGTAAATTTCATAATACACGACGCCAATGGTTAGTGCTGCTACTTTTATTTTAATTTTAGTTTTTCTTAGAGGACCGACTGTTAGAATTAGAATTATAAAGATGCCTTTGAGAAACAATCAACTGAGTTGTTGTAGGTACTAGATTTTAATTTTCACGACATGAAAATACTCATAGGTACCAAAGTGATTACAGTCGAGTCCTCGTTCAGTGTCCGGACATGATATCGGTACTTTAAATTAATTTCGTGTATTGTATTAATTTTATGGAGTTTAAGCCTATTTAGGAACAGGACAGTTAAGAGGAGACCTATGATATTATGTAAAAAATATTTTTCCAGTCACTAGGTACTTGCGGGAGACGTGGACTACACGTTAACCCCAGACCAACTGGGATGATTTTAATTTGATAAATGTAGTTAAATTACATTTCCTTCTTTTATAGGACAGCCTCAAATTGTAAAAGTAGTGCAAAACACGAAAAATCAGGCCCTTACTCAAATCAAAGCAACACCTAACCCTGTAAAGTTGATCAAGTTATCAAATACACCAGAAGGAAACAGTCCGGTGAGTACAATTTTCTACAGCTATGATGTTACGTTTTTCTTTATTCAAAACAGATTACACTATAGATGTTACTAATTTACAGTCCACTGAGTGGTTCCACACTTTTGCATTGACTTGCTGTCTTAGTAAAAGGTACCTACAACTTGTTTAATAGGTTGTACAATTACATAGATTTCATGAGTGATAGACACTTAGACTACATTACCTGTTCCGCCCAATGCCCTATGTTAAATAGTAGGAGATAAGTTTAAAGAGGACCATACATGTTGCAACGGTCCTACGGACTGTACATTCGCCAGATTTATGACCCAAACCTGTTGCATAAGAGCAATGTACGTGGGACAGTCCGTATGACCGTTGCAACATGTATGGCCCGCTTTAGTTATGAACCACCACCTGACACTGAAATATCATAACTTATTGAACTTTTATGTTCTTTGCAGGCCCCAGTGTACCGAACTGTCAAGTTGACTGGCATTAAATGTGCACCAAGTAAGTTATTCAGCTTTAGTGGTTCACTACGAAACTTACCACTGAGCTTCACTTAAAATCTGCATTCTTAAAGAGAAACTATTGAAATCGATGTATTTTTAATTTCAGAGCTGTTGCAAGTACCTGTTGAGTTTACAAATTTACAACATATTACCCCTAAGGTTGAACCACTTGAACCTGTAGAGCCAGAAGAAAACGAAGTATGTTTGATATTGTAATACATCTTACCTACATAAATTTTACATTGTTTGAATAATTTGTGTACAAAGCTAAAATTTTATTCATTAATTGCATTAAGTTCTGCTAATCAATTAGTATAATGGCTTATTATTTATTAAGCATCAGTTACAGACGTACAGTAGACTGTATGGCAAACGTGTAAGTTGAACTTTAAGCCTTTCGCCCATTGCCGTTCAAAAAATAATTCTTGAATTCTTGTGGAGCACTTTAATGTGCTCCAAAATGTCAGTGTCATTACATACAAATTTGTGTTGCTGTCTTGTTTTCTACCTCTTGAGATTTGTGTACAAAAAAAGAGAATGAGATGACAGTTATTTCCGTGCTTAATGCTAAGAATGACACCTTCATGACCCGTCCATGAGTGAGTGCTATGTGGTGACAATGTAGTTTTGGTAACCAAAAAGGTTAATTGAATAACTTTCAGGTACAAGAACACGAAGGTCTTGCAGAATTGAAATTCCTGCATCCATTAGGTGACCTGGTAACTCCAAAGGCTGAACCTCAAAGTCCCATTACAAGTGCTAGTCAATCTCGCGGCTTCAGCACTGTAATGACGTCCAGGCGACGTCATGATTCTGACAATGATCCCCCAGTTGAATAGTAAGTTGATATTTTCATTATGACAATTCATACAAAACTAAATTATTAAAACAGTGTAGGTAATAGGTATATAACATTTCCTCATATGAATTATTAGTTCTGCTTAAGGCATTTTGTTTAATTGAAAAAAACTATTTTTCAGTACCACAAAGAGGCGCAAACATGCTGACAAAGTTGGAAAGGGCTTGAGGCATTTTTCCATGAAAGTATGTGAAAAAGTTAGGACAAAAGGGTTCACTTCATATAATGAAGTGGCAGATGAGTTAGTATTAGAATTTGCAGCTGGAATGCATGGTTCTGCAGACAGCCAAGTATGTGCATATTGTTTTGTTTAATCCTTGTATAAATTGTTAGATTTTTTTTTATTCTGTTGCTCACTGTGATTTTGGTACATATATTGATATTACACAAGTATAATATCTTTGGTGAAATGTAGATGTCACCTTGGCCCTTTGGAGATCCCTTTGAGAAGTTGTAGATGCATTATTTCTAAAGAAGCATACAATTTTCATTATCAGATTCATCTTAAAATAGTTTACCTATTTAACATAATATTTATATTATTCATTGTCACTTAGATAATAATGAACAATGTGTCGTAAAAATAAAATACAGAGAAAATAAACATTACAGCAATATGACCAAAAGAACATTCGCCGGCGGGTGTATGATGCTCTCAATGTTTTGATGGCAATGAACATTATATCTAAGGACAAGAAGGAAATCAGATGGCTTGGGCTACCAACCAACAGTGTACAAGAATGTACAGCTTTAGAAAAAGAGAAAGAAACTAAATTAGAGCAGATTCAAAAAAAGACTCAACAATTGCAAGAACTAATTTTACAGGTACATATGTTGAATTTTCACATTACCTACTGTATAATATGTATTGAGTTAAGGTGTAAACTTTTATTTCTAATATAAAAATCAAGATTTGTTTTGTAATTCTTCTATATTTTTTTCAGTTTCTAGCCCTAGCTCTTGCTAGTTATTAATTAACTATCTTTTTCCCTGCTACTTCGCCCGAGTAGGTTTATTTATAGCCTACTAGCTATCACCCGCTACATTTTTTAAAGACAACAGTAGCTCTTGACCTTCCCCAGGATATAATCGACCTCCTTGTATATTTTTTATTACGATCTGTTCAGCCGTTTAGTCCTGAAAATCTAGCAAACAAACGAACAAAAGAGAATTACTTTCGCCTTAATTAATATAGAGTTCTACTGGTGAAAGAATTTTTATAATTATTGTCAATATTGTCATCATCAATCATGTAGTTTTTGAGTTTATTCATAACAAACTAAATTACAAATCTTTTCTCTCTATAATATTAGTATTGTATGTATACTAATATTATAGATCTTATTTCGTAATGTGTGCAAACTTGACAAAATCCTACTAAAATACAAAATATATAGGGCAGAAACTAATATATACAACAATAAACAAATAGAAACACAAATAATTAATCGACCAAGTGCAGGTTGGACTCGCACCGCACACCGAGGGCTCCGTACAAAACACTGTTGTTATATCGGCAACAGAAATACACATTCTGTGAAAATTTCAACTGTCTACCTATTATGGATCATGAGATACAGCCCACTGAAAGACAAAAGGACGGACGGATTGCGAAGTTTTAATAATAGGGTTCTGTTGGTTACCCTTCGTGTACAAAGCATTGTTCTATTGTTATAGCCTCAACCTGTGAGAGTATTAATATTTTGTTCCAGCATATCTCGTTCAAGAGCTTGATAGAAAGAAATAAGGAGGCAGAAAGCAAAGGTGTAAAACCATCACCTTCATCAGCTATACATCTGCCATTCATTGTAGTCAATACTAGCGACAAGGCATTAATAGACTGCAGTATTTCTAATGACAAGTGAGTAGTATTTTACACCTTTTATTAATTAAAATTTATAAACATACCATAAAGCCTAGTGACCAATGAAAATGTATCTTGGGAAGACAAACTGTTTACTTACTCTATAGGGTATAAACCTTAAAATAATACTTTGATTTTCAGGACAGAGTATATGTTTAACTTTAATAAAAGATTCCAAATTCATGATGACATAGACATATTAAAACGAATGGGTCTTCTGTTTGGTAAGATTATTTGATTAAATTGAGTGTCATGATACTTTGGAAAAAACACATTCTTACGTTTTATAATTTATGCTCATTAATATATATTTCAGGTTTAGATAAAGGCGAATGTTCAGAGGAAGACATTGAGAGAGCAAAAAGTATGGTTCCAAAATCTTTGGAAACTTATGTAGAACGTAAGTATATTTAAATCTAGATCTAGGAAGACTAATGATGTGAGTTGCACATTAATTAACTGCTTGCGTAGTTAAGTTAAGGTATCTTAGTATCGCCTATATGACGATACATACTAAGCTACTTTGTGAGACAGTGAGATTCATACAAATATGGGTGTGTTCTTGTTGGAGATACAAAATAAAAATAATAAATGGCAGGGCACTGGGGTCTCGGCATGCAATAAACAGCATTAAATCTAGCTCGTCTATTGGCGATTTTGGGGTATTGAGGAGAATGTAAGTTCATTTGTGCAACGTTGTTTTCATTTGTGCAAACAAAGAATGTGATCTAGATTGATTGTAGTGCATGGGCACAGGGTGAGGGCGGAGACAAAACAGGGAGTGAAAAGATAAAATAAATATATATCCACTAAGATCTGACTTCCAAGTTTAGTGTATGCTATGCAGTCATGCATTGCTAATATGCCCATAGATTAGGGAAAGGCCAGAGGAAAATGAAGTGTTAATTTCAGAAATGGGTCGAGGAGTTATATCGAAACTGTCGAGTTTACTCGAAGAGGATGATGGCGAGGAGGACGAGGCGGCTGAAGAGGATGTGCTGGACGAGCCCGAGGCCGAGCCGGAGCCCGAGGGCGAGGAGCCCGAATACAGCGACGACAGCAGCGACGTTGACGTCTAGCTGACACCAGCTGCTGATTCCCGGTTCCATCTATGCACTCCTGTGGTGGCCTTCAACGATTTAGAAATTCTATCTAACAAATTACTTTGTGCTCATGATATTGTAGTCGAATGTTGGCTCTGCAACAAGATTCCCTTTTTGAATATTCTCAAACATTGTGGATGGAGCCGAATCTTATTCTGGCGTGGTACTCCGATACGTCACAGTTAAATAATTTTAACTTTACTTGTTAACGTTACACAAAATTAAGTTTGTGAAATTGCACTTAAGCTCAAACTTAAATAAAATGTGTGTTGGAAGAAATGTTGTTGCATAGTTATAATATGAACGAAGCAATCATTCTTTCACTACGTTGATAAAGGTCATATTTAGTGTGCATTTCAGAAACTTAGCAATTTTTATTTAGCTTGTTATTTGTTAAGGTATTATAAGTAATCTTCTGGCATGCTTATTTCTCATCAGAGATCATTTCTTGAAACAATAACATTGTAATTCAGTTTCTCTAAGGATATTTTTTTATAAAATAGATAGATATCTCTATCTATTACACGGTATCCCGTGGTTGTTTTACGGCAAAAAACGGTGTGAGTTTTATATACGTGCTTTTGTATTATTAAATGAACTGACTGAGCTAGTACACTAGTAGCGGTGTCTCATATGTACGTGTTTTTATGAGTTACGCGCAATTGACCAGACACTGCTGTGCTTACGACAAGTGAATGTGATAAAAGTACACAATTTTGGTAATTTTATCACATGGGTGCAGTCATTGCGTCGATGTGGATTTAAGAATAACATTAATTCATATACATAGTCCAGAGACGTTGAGTTATTTTAGTTGTAGAATGACAAAAAATACATCGTCCTGACTCTAAATTACTAAAATTGTTTGTCCGATTGTTTTGTATCTATTGTAAAAAAGACTGTCAAGATGCAATAAATAAACGAGTCCAGAATAGTATTTTCTATTAATTTTAGCATAAAATCATCATATATATGTTTCATAGGTGTATTTACAGCATAGCCAAAGAGTAGAAAAATTAGGTATCTCTTCTATTTATCTATCATATAGTATCTCTTATTTAAAGCTCTTTTTTGGAAAACAATTTTTAGAACTAAGTTGGATATTATAACGATGCAACTATTGGATAAAATCCACTTGAAATAATAAAAACTATTACATAATAAAGTACCACATATTATCTACTCTGAGGAACCACTAAATCTACTAGCGTCTGACAAGTTGTCCCCACAAATACATTTAGTTAATTTCTGCTGCAACAGCATTATACTCTTGCCAAGTTATATTTGCCGTACATGTACGGTGGTAACCGCTTTCCATCAGGAGAGCCGTACGCTTGTTCGCAAAAAGATGTAACTGGTCATATTTGAGAAATATTGTGTGATAAAAATCTAAGAAAAATAATTTGTGTAATATAGTGTTTATTTATTTACAGCTTGCTTATTTTTTATAGAAGTCCCATCACTTCAAGTCATCATCATCAAAAATGTCTTCGAAATCTGAAAAGAAAAATCTTATCAGCCATTTGATGTCCAATCCTAAGCAAAGAGCTCGTACAGCACCCTTTGTTTTTTTAATAGACTAGTTACATACAACCTATATTTAATTATTCTCAGTGACCTTTAACACTTAATAATACCTATAATTAATTTATTAAAAGTTATTGATGATATCACCAAAATATACTAGTTCTACATAAAGAGCCTATGCTCTTCCCCAAGTTATAATCTATCTCATTGTTAATTTCATTATGATTCGTTCAGCGGTTTAGTCGTGAAAAGGGAGCAAACAAACAGTTACTTTCGCATTTATAATTTTCAATCTCAAGAGTAAAATTCTACCCCATATCCAAACATTCATCCTGGTAAATAGAACACATTATCGACACATTGTTCCAGATTGATAGATATTTACTGAATAGAACCACAGTTCAAATAAAAAAAATATTTTTATAAATTTATTTCTATTCTCACTATAAAAATATTTTCTAATAAATTTTTATTTTATCTGTGAATAGTACTTATTTTGTAACTGGTGGCCATGCAGATGAACCACAAGCCATTTGAGGTGATATGGGTTCAAAATCCAACCACAGCAGCATATACCCATGACTATATTATATTAACATAAATACAGTGATTATTCCCACTGCGAACACATAGAGGTAAGGCATACTAAAATAAGAACAGCTCAATTTATTCATTATATAGGAGTAAACTTCAGTCGAGTGCTACTCCAACTGGCAGAAGAAAGATCACAGTTGAGTAAAAGATGTAGTGTTTTTGGGTTTTCCACAGCTCTTCAAAGATTTGCTGCTAGCCCAATGAATCTTCTCAAAACTAAGGTTGCCCATTGCACTAATAGCATTGCAGCAAGTACCATTGGTAAGCATCTATAGGTGACAGTGGGTTGCTTGCAACCTTTATAGTGTAAAAGAAAACTGCATGGATAGGATGTATCAGCTCATCAGCTGGCTAGTCTAGCTGGTCCAACTACTAGGAATGCTAGATTTAATTTAATTATTAGTCAAAACATGTAACACTAATCTAGTCTTACCATTAAAGAAATCTCCATGGACAGCCTTTTCATTAGCAGCTAAATCCATGAGAAGATTTGTGGGTCCACCTGCCTGTAATATATGAAATCGACATAAAATGAATTTGAATACAAAAACGAACAGTAAAATACAGAGCTTCAGTCAATTGCTTCAACATTGCTTGGGGGCAATTAGATCATTTATAGATGTAACTTAACTGTAATAAAAAGGGCATTTTCTCAATTATGACAGCAGCAGCTTTTCATAAGAAAAACATCTCTTTGAGGCTTTAGTCGTCTTAAATTGGAAATGTAAATATCAATTTACTACCGATCCGCCCGGGCTTCGCACGGATTCAGATCGCCTTTTTTATTTGATCTGAGCGCAAGGGTCTAAAGTCAAGGTCAAGGAATAAAATAAACAGTACATGATAATTTATATGAAACCATAAGGAAACGAGTAAAAGGGTTAAGGCGCATAGGTACTAACTTCTTCCAAATCCATGTAGGGTCCGACTCCTTCAGGAAACATTTCATCGGCAGCTACGGTGGGTTTCATCTTTATTTCAACTCAGCTTTGCAAAAATTGCAAGCAGTATTTGTAGAAAATGATGATAAAAGGGTAGTAAGCTGTAATGTTAGATAATAAATTCACACATTATCTGGAATTGAATATAATGTCAGCTGTAGCCATAAGAGTACTGCTACCTGTATCTGTTTTTTTAAAACAACTTACAAGTGCTACCTACTTTATACTGTAGTCTTTACTATAAAAGTTTTATTTTTCAATCGTAATAATAATTTGCGTGTTTACTGGTGTTTGCAACAGCCAAGCCAGCAGCTGATTAGCACAGAGTACATAATCTTTTTTTTTTTTTATAATTATTTATTCATGACATGGAAACAAGTCCTTCAGTCGCATACTTATTACAATTCATAACATAGTACATAATCACTACGTTGATTAGTACAGAGTAAGTATATATAGTACGCACATTATAGTCTACATCTCTTTTTCTTCTTCTTCTTCCTAGCTATGGTAGTCAATCCTCTTCGAGGTCTATTTTTGCTAGTGTCAAGTGTAAAAGAATCATCTAGTTTCTCAATATATAATTTTATTGCATTAAAATGCTAAGTGTCATGCATTCTACCGGTTATTGTAGTTTCCACAGACACAGAGTACATAACCACTACGTTTTAAGAGGCGGCACTTCACTCTATAGGCTCGTAGCTAATAAAAACTTAATACAGTTTTAGCACCAACCTTTCAAAACCGATATCCTCCTCGAAACTCCCATAAACATTAAATGGCATAACACGCGGCATTTTAATGGAACAAGTACAAAAAATTTTAGAATTGATAATTCTCTAACACGCGACTATGGCAAAAATAGTAATTGAAGATAATTAATTGCCACATTTCGGAAGAAGAAGAAGTAAAATCTGATAATCAATATCCCACCAAAAACATTCTGTAAAAAACTAGCCAAGTCTCGATGGAGCTGCTTGTTTATCTCTAAAAAGTAATGAAATCTAGTCAAAGTCCTGCCAAGTCTAAGGTTCCTTACTGCGATTTCATTAATATTATGGTTAATGCTGTGTGACTTGGACGTTGAACATTCTTTATACTTCCTTCTTTATTAGTGGGTACAAGTAAATTTTGTTTACACGTAATGTTATATCTGTTGTAACTACCTATGTACTAACGTATAAAGAATGTTCAACGGCCAAGTCACACAGCATTAACTATAATATTAATGAAATCGCAGTAAGGAACCTTAGACTTGGCAGGACTTTGACTAGATTTCATTACTTTTTAGAGATAAACAAGCAGCTCCATCGAGACTTGGCTAGTTTTTTAGATTGTTTTGGTGGGATTTCACATTTTTTTGTAGAAATGTGGGCATATTGATTTATTTTATTAGATTTTCTTATTTGACACATTTTTTCTTTTTAGGAGTATTTTTTTTATTATTCTGAAAGATCGGTCGGTGCGGTATTTACGCCTAAGCCGGTATTCGGTGATCGCTGAAGCTTGAGCTTTATTCTCTTGAAGTCAACATTTATGAGGTGCACCCCATGAAAATTGGTTACTCGTGAAAGCGCCACGTAGGCTTGGCGACAAGAGAATATGGAGGTGCCAATGTCCGTGAGGAATGTCGTAAACGATTGTAACGCGGCCGGTTAGCCACTTCGCCAATTTCGCCATATAAGGTTATAGGAAAAACAAACGTAAGCGCGTTTTGAAATACAGTCAGCGCCATCTAGCGATGTGTGGGTATCACCGCCACTCTTAGTCCTAGGAATTATATTTTGACCAAATTTTGAGCTAAGTTAATTAATAGTTTAGTGTAATTTGTTTATTTAATTTGTGTAATGTTCAAGTAGAATAAAGTTAATCGTTTGATTATTTCTTCTTGTAAACTTGTAAGTATTAGTATAAAAGCCAGGCTAGTCTTATCCAGAGTTTTCCTTTAATTTTATTTATATGCGTATTAAAAACAGAAGGAAGGCATTCAGGAGGCAGGAAGTTCTTCTGACGAAGGGTTCTTCATCAGTTACTCCAGACCTTCGATTTTTGACATCAAGTGAAGAGGCAACCAAAGTTGAATATTTTTTTGTAAAGGCGGTATGTCGATCTTTAATAGTTTGGTTGGGCTCTTGTGTTTTCAAATAAAGGTCACCAGGTACTCCAGATCTTCGATTATCCTAGTTTTTATAGTTTTTTTCTTTATGTAGCCAATAAACCGTAACTCTGTACCAAATTTCAGCTCTCTGAGTTTATGGGAAGTACTAGTTCTATTTTGATGATCATGAGTGAGTGAGTGAGTGTCAACTTCAACTTTTTTATTAATGGCTTCTGCGGGGCTGCCACAATTTCGCCAATGTCGCGTTATTAGAACTAAGAACAAGTGTTGGAGATTATCTATACGGTGTAAAATTTTATGACCGGTATTGAGCATTCATACATTCTGAATTATATATATAGGACATCACAGCACTATCACAGGACAAATAGACTAATAAAAAGTAATATGTACATACTTAATATTAATATAATGATGTGGTGTTGTTAATATAAGAAATGTGAGTGCGTGTCGTGTCATAAATGCGAATCTTTGCTTTCGCTTAACTTTGGAACTAAATGACCTACAGACTTGATTTTTTTTATTTTCAGTGTGATTTTATAGCATACTGAATGACGAAAATTTCTGCGTTCTGTTCTTATCCAGAGGTTCGCAAATAGGGGCCTGAAAATGCGGCGAAATGGTTCCAGTAAAGGATGGTACGGCAGTGTTCGCTTCCCGCTCGACTCGGCGGGGACACTGCCGTGCCCCCCGATTGTTGCTGTCTTTACGTAATGGTTATGTACTCTGTGCTGTCTTCTGTCAAATGTCAATTCAACGACTTAAAACCTGTAAAGTGTAATGTAACCACGAGTGTAACCCTATTTTAAGTAACAAAAATAAAGTTGGAAGGAATCACTGAAAATAGTAACACAGTACCTATTTTAATTTAAAATGCTTACATATGAGAACAAACTAATTCTAGCACCGATGGTCCGAATTGGTACCTTACCTATGAGACTTTTATCACTTCTTTATGGTGCTGATATTGTTTATACAGAAGAATTAATAGATTGGAAATTTTTGCGTTCTAAACGAAGACATAATGGTATGTTCATGAGCCTTAAGAAAATGAAATCAAATTAAATATTTATTTAGACATACATTATTATATATTGAGTTAGTTTATTATATAGCCATTAGTGCAATTTTTTTAAATTTCAGAAATCCTTAACTCGGTGGATTATATTGACCAAACAGATGGCACAATAGTGTTTAGGACATGTTCTGATGAAAAGGAAAAGGTGGTTCTGCAACTTGGAACATGTGATGCAGAGAGAGCTTTAAAAGTTGGCAAATTGGTGTATGAATTCCTTGGGTTTTATTAATTGATCTTTTCATCCACATGTTTTAAATTATTCCACACTTTATAAATTAACATAGTCAAAGTAAGACTTTAGAAAAATAACAAAAAAAGTATACATCTGATAGTGATCTTTTAATGAGTACCTACTTCTTACATTTACAAAATAAAAAAATGGTATATGTGTACACTATATAAATATATATTTGTTACAGAGAGAATGATGTGGCTGCAATTGATATTAACATGGGATGCCCTAAAGAGTTTTCTATTAAAGGTGGAATGGGAGTGGCACTCCTCAGTCAACCAGAAAAGGCTTGTAATATATTAAAAACTCTGGTTGATAACCTATCTATACCAATTACTTGTAAAATAAGGATATTAGACACACCTGAAAAAACTTTACAAGTGGTGAAGTTATTGATGAGTTCGGGAATAAAGGCCATTGGTATCCATGGACGAACAAGAGATGAAAGACCACAGCATGCTGTACATACTGATGTAATCAAGTTTGTTGCTAGCAGGATATCTATTCCAGTAATAGCTAAGTATGTGGCATAATTGTCATTGTTTAATAGTTGGTTTAATTAGGGAGCTACTGAATGTTCATTATTTATACTATGATTATTTCAGTGGAGGTTCCAAAGAAATAGAGAAACACAGTGACATCTACAAATTCAAAGAGCTGACTGGATGCACAAGTGTAATGATTGCTAGAGCAGCTGAATGGAACTGTTCTATTTTCAGAAAAGAAGGTTTGCTACCAATGGACACCGTTATTGAAGATTATCTTAAACTTGCAGTTGACTATGACAATTCTCCATCAAATACTAAATACTGCATACAAAATATATTAAAAGAATTACAAGAGACCCCAAGAGGGAAACAGTTCCTTGATTGTCAAACTCTAGAACAAATTTGGTAATTCTGTTTTATTCTAATGAAGTAATAGTTTGCACTGCAAGGGCTGCCAAGTGGGCAAAGAATTAATTAATCAAATTATACTAAAACTACCTATTTTTTCAGTGATATTTGGGATTTAGGTGAATATTGCAGAGAAAAACAATCTCTATTCCATAAAATGGGAATACAAGGAAGATGGCAAGTAACTCCTGAGGGGTTAGAACCACCACAGAAAAGGGTAAAAGCAAATGATTCAAATCTTGAAGGGGTAATTCAAATGAAGGTAATGTTAACTAAACAATTGCAGCTTAATTTTCAAAAACATTTTAGTTAGGTCTATAGATTTATTGTGTCACTAGGCATTTTAGAGATTGACACTCCTTGCATATTATTGGATGCTCCTAATTGTGCTCCTAATATATATATATATAATATTATAACAGCCATTTTCACAAAGTTTTGTTTTCATTTTAGTCTAGTGTTTTGATGAACTTGATATATTTTTCCATAAAATATTTTTCAGGTATGCTTTATCAGAGGTAATTTTAATGACTTGAATCTACCAAAATCAAGGCTCCATGCATGGGCTGGGAAAAATGGACGCAAGCTGCCTACATATAATACAATCCAGGTGGAAAAGTTGTTCCGTACAATAATAACTTTTGATGGAAAGCAATATGCATCATCATTTTGGGAAAAAAACAAAAAGTTTGCTGAACAAGGAGCTGCTCTAGTGTTACTTTTTCATTTGGGATTAGTAACTGAAGAGGAATTAAGAGATTTAGGAAGTATTTTAAGATGAATACATCACAAAATTATTAGACTTAATATTTTTCAAAAATATTTTTCTTAAATAAATTAAATAAGTACATCGGAACCTTTCATTAGTTTTATTTAAATTACTTTGTAGTTATTGTTCTTGATTTCATATCAGCAATATTATCTTCCAACTTTTGATTGAGATCTGCTAATTTCATATTAAGACCAATTTGTCTTTCTTGATCACCTTCTAATTGCTTGAAGTTCAGATAACATTGGTACACATTCTGCAGAATGTCCTCGTCAGGGTTAAGATTTATTTTGGCACCGAGCTCGACAACAGACAAGTCGGAAAGGTCTTCTAAAATATGTTGAGTACTAGGTATGTTTGGTATGGAATACTTGTCCATAATTATTATTATATAGAACCGGAACTTTTTATTATTGCTTGCACTACTGATCTGTGGATACTTTTACTCTTTAAATTTGTGTATGGTGGCACTTCAAATAAAGTATTCGTATTTCTATTGTGTTACAATTTTATTGAATAAAATATAGTCTTGTAATATTTTATTATATTTATGGCTTCTGTCAATTTTGTCGTGCACGATAAGAATTGCATTTGACTTTGACAATAACAATAAACTAACAGCTGTCAATAAATTCTTCTTCTTCTTCTTCCTAAGTATGGCAATCAATCCCTTCAGGGACTATTTTTGCCAGTTTCGAGTGTTAGAGAATTTTCATGTTGCAAAATTTCTCGTGTTTGCCGCATTAAAATGCCTAGCGTCATGCATTCTAACGCCCAATGGAGTTTCTGGAGACAACCCACGGCAGTAGCAGATCGTAACACGCCTTTAGATTAGAGGTAACCTATTGACCAAAATGATAAATCACTTAACCCAAAAGTCGTATTATGGCATTATTTCCAATGCTCCTATAAATCAGTCACTAAATGAAACTTTACTGCACATATCGACACCAAAAATACACATTAAAGATCACTATAACACAATTTACGACACGCTGGAAAAAATCTCAACCGCTCCGCCTGATTCCCGCCAAAAACTCCCGTCAATAAATTCAATAATTGTCAAGCATAATGTCAAAGAGTACACAATCCTCTTCGTGTTTTTTATTATGGCAATCGATCCTTTTTAAAGGACTATTTTGCCAGTGTCTTCTTCTTCCTCACTATGGCAATCAATCCTCTTCAAGGACCAATTTTGCCAGTGGTGCCCATTCTGTTCTATAAAATCACTTAACAAACAGAGTTTTTGGCTGGGATCAGGCAGAGTGGTCGAGCTTTTCCAGTGTTGCATAAATTGTCATAAAGTGGCCTTTAATGTATATGTTCGGTGTCATTTTGTGCAGTAAAGTTTCATTTAGTGACTGATTTATAGGAACATTGCTAGAACATTGAATATAATGCTGTAATATGACTTTTGGGTAAAATGATTCGATATTTTAGTCAAAAGCTTAGCTCTGACCTAAAGGCATGTTACGATCTGCTACTGCCGGGGATTGTCTCCAGAAACTCCAATAAATATTAGAATGCATGACAGTAGGCATTTTAATCAAACACGTCAATTTTGAGACACTGGAAGATGACTGATTGCCATAGTTAGGAAGAAGAAGAAGAAGAAAAAAACTTAACTTATTTGACAGCACTAAAAGGTAATGCTATTTCTTTCTCATGTGCGGGGTTCCATGAGGATGGCAATACAAGTCTTGTTAAATTAAATAAGATATGCGAAGCGATGTTCTTATTCTAAGGCAGGGCTGTCCAAACAACATAACTTCGCGGGCTAATTAAATTTACTACAAAAGCTGTAGGGCCGCAGAACAAAACATGTTCAGTTTTCAAGTAATATAATACAGAGTAACAACTTCTTTATACATTCCCCGAATAATAGTAAAAGTAGCATACCTTTTAAATATCATGCGAATGGTATGCTACAAGAATAAAAAATAAAATGTCCAATACTATTTTCTGATTAAAACATGCGTCGCGAGCTGCATGAAAACAAGCCGTGGTTTGGACAGCCCTGATGTAGAAAATTATGATTTGATTTTAAAATGTATCATTTTGGTACCGAAAATATTCAAAATGGAAATACGTTCGCTTGTCATGTTTCGCAATGTTTACCTTATTATTTCTTTAGTTTCTTGCGTTTCAATAGTAAATCGTATAAATTCGCCACTTGAATGGTTGATAGACATATTTTGATGAAAGAAACAAAAACTTCCAGAATACTGCTACTAGAGCTAGCAAGTAAACAAAGGCAACAGCGCGGCGTTGTTTTAAATCAAAAATAGTTGTGTTCAGCTACTCGTTAAGAGATGGCGCTAACAGCACAGTGTACAGCGAGCTGTAATTATTTTATTATTCTGTGTAAATGTAGTAATTGGTGCAGTTTATAGATATCGATATTCCAATAAATTAAAAATGCACTATTAGTGTTAACCTACCTACTCACTACTACCTCAGAGTAGATAATATACTGCGTACATCTATTACCTACTAGTGTTACTAAACACCGGTAAATACGCGGCGTACTGCCGGTAGCACGGGCTCTTTCTAAATTGTACCCTGGTAACTTATCCCATCCAATTTTAAGTCGATTCCAAGCCCGAAACCTTTGATGTATACTAATTGTATAATAATCAAAGCCTGAAACACAATTACGAATGGTACATGTAACCTAAATATTTAGTTAAATAACAAGGACTAACCTATAAATTCTAATCCTTTATTCTTTGTTTTTAGATCGTAATTTTGTTTCAGGCTTGGCAGTTGGCACCGATTTCAAATTGATCAGTGAGTAGCGCTTGCCACTTACATTAAATATTCTAACCATATGTAACTTGGTGTTAACAAAATTGTTACATTGGAATTCATATAATTGAATTACTTTGCACTTTTATTGTTTTTAGTCTTAATATTTTTAAGTTTTTCCGTAAGAAATAGAAAACATCACTATTTTTTAAATCAGTTTGTATGGTTATCTATTTCTCAATCGATAGGAGATCCCGAAATGATGGCATCGCATTTTTTGTATCTGATAGAATGAGCTCTTCCGAGATAGATAGTAAATTAGACCTTCATAAGTGCCATATTAGGGCCTAAACTGAACAAATTATTTCTGATTTTGATTTTGTGATAAGAAGTCCTTAACGAATAACTGTTAATTGCTCGGCTGTACAATTTGAAATCTAGTAAGGAGGGTCGTTACTCGTCCACCCACTGGCTTCACCCAGACTTGAGACAATTTTACAGGATAGCCAAAAACGAGTTGGTCACTTTTAGACCATTTTTACGTATAAGTAATAGATCCTCTTTTATAGCTACTAATAACAATTAAAATGTTTTTTTTCTTAAACTTGTTGGTGACATTTTGTAGTCCGTTAGTAAAAATAATAATTTCTCTTACTAACATTGTAGCACTGGTAGAATTAAGGGTCGGCGACGCGCGAATGATACCCCTGCTGTTGCAAGCGTCCATAGGCTACGGTGACCGCTTACCACAGGTGGGCCGTATGGTTGTTTGCCACCTAAGTGGTATATCAATTATATTTTAGTGTTACTAATAAACAGACAGAGTATGTATCTTTGCTATTTTGATCACTACACTGAGCACGAAAATCGTACACCCGAGGTGTACTGACCTTACTACTAGGTATAAAAACTGGCCTGCAGTTATCTACATGGATAGTTTGCGGTTTCCTGTGGCAACCGCGACTGCATCAAACCCGATTCCTGGGGATACCTTTAAAAATAAACCAGATTTTGATGCTAGCTCCGAGCTCGTTGGGTTGCGTAATTTGTGAAATTGCTTAGATATTCTTTTAAATTACTAGCGACGCGCCCCGGCTTCGCACGGCCAACGTTAGCCATATATAAGTTAAATACCTACAAAACACAAATTAATTATACATAAAAACCTTCCGCTTGAATCACTATATATATTTAAATAACCACAACATAATCCGTTGCGTAGTTTTAAAGATCTAAGCATACATAGGGACAGACAGGAAGCGGGAAGTGACTTTGTTTTATATGTCCTATGTAATGATTACATTTTTTTTTATACCAGTGTAAGCGAAATACATATGTTTTGCTAACCGAGACTTCTGTATGTATTAAGGACTTGACAAATCTGTTATTTTCATATCGTGGAAGCTTTTTGTTTTTCCGAGTTGTAGCCTTTACCCTGAAAATTCCTCTAGGCGCCAGACAGACATAGATTTTGCAAATAATCTTACTTACAAATAATTAAGAACAATGAGTTGATGAATAAAATTCCTTAAATTGAGAAATCAAAATACTTATAATGAAATGTATTACTTAATTTGTATTATTATTAAGATCTGTTTCCAAGCGATCTACAAAGACAAACGATAAAAAATGGCCAAGTGCGAGTTGGACTCGCACACCGTACTAAAATCAAACCTAACATTGCCGTTAGATCTCTAGACACAGTTAATGCACCAACCGCAAATGATAAGTTTGTAAAAGTAATTTCACTCTTTTTCAGAGTTCCATACCCGAATGGCAACCAACGGAACCCTTTAACTCAGACTTTGCTGTCCGTCCGTCTGTCTGTCAGCGGGCTGTATCTCATGAACCGTAAGTAGATAAGTATTATCTACTCTGCAGTCTGAGGTAGGTAGACACACGTAACAGTTAAAATTTTCATTTTGCATGTATATTTCTGTTAACACTAGAACGACCCTAGTTTGTAATAAGTTACAATAAATATGTATTAGTGCGATCGCATTTTTTATACTGCCTGAATATCGCCGCAAATGTTTTCAAAATTAATTCTAGCAAGCAGTATGTGACATCGGGTTAATAATTATTTGAAAGATAAATTACAAAAGAGATGTACCTACGTACTATGATAGCTATAATGTAGTGTGTAGTGTAGTGTGCTGCAATGTTACCCGCGTGTGTGGTCTCCAATATAGGCGATATGTATATTTCATACGTTGATAGGTGACCGAGCGCCAGGCATCGGGTTACACTCCACTCCAATCACATCAGCATCATCGGCTTCTTTTCTACACTGATTATTATCTCACTAGACTACTCGTGGATTTTTTATTTCAATACCATTCATTGGTGATACCTAGGTACATTTTTTTCATGAGTTTTAAAAAATGTACAACGTAGTAAATTATCTACTCTGCGATGTATGTAAATGTGATAAAACATTTAATTATTTGTCAGTGCATCATAACAATTTTAATCTTTTTTTTATCATGAAGTAAAACAATTGACAATTCCTGTGGGTGAGTTCACAAATAATTTGTCTGAGCTGCGTACTTCTTATACAGGAGTTTTTTTTTTTTATTGATTGATTTGATTTATTCATGGGATGTACCTACGCTGCTGGTTATTGAAACGTGAGTGTTTTTTTTTATAGAAATGTAACGGTTCAAAGTTGGAATTATGTTGATATTTTTGAAGAAATACAATCACGACATTATATAGTCTAACCACTGGTGTAACGTAAGTTTTTAATAGTGATTTTGAAATGAGTTTTTTGATTTACAACCACATTCTCTTGCAGAGAATAATGTTCGCATTTTCGAGTCTAACCGCGAAATTACAACGCATCAGGCGCGTCGTCACAGACGACGTTCAACGTCCGAACAAACCGCAAACCGTTCTGTGGTACCCGCATTCTACATCTACCTACGCATTTACGAAGCTAGCAGACTGCTGTGCTCTAATCGAAGTACGTCTCAAAAACCGTAAGTAATTGCTAAGCAAAAACTATAGATTTTTTTTTTTTTGCATGGTGCTTGAACTCTTGAGGCTTTGTATTGACTCTGACATTGACAACGTCCCGTCAGAACGATGTGTCATGTCACCCGCTTTGTATTGCACGTATTGCATATTTAAATGACAAGCAATGCGACACTCGTACACAGTTCGACGTGAAAGGCATATTTTCGACAATTCAATGAATGACTCTTCAAATCTCGAAATGTAGCATCTCATTACGAGGGGTCCATCGAATAAAATTATAAAATGGTTCGCAGTGCTTATGTTTACACTTCAGAATATTGCATTTGGGGCGCGTATTACAAAATAAAATAGTAAAAGTTTTAAATGAGGGGAAATATTAATCCATGAATACAATAAAATAAGTATACTTATGAAACTACTACAATAACATTATATGTTAGTATTTACATATTGCAGGCTACCAAATTGCTGCTAATACCTACCGTATATTTCGATGATTTTGTCAATCAAACATCGTCTATCTTACTCGTAAGTTTAAAGTGGAACATGGATTAATTGTCCTTCTGCTGAGAGCTGTTAGAATGGGACGCGTGTCGGAACATAATCAGTTGATCTCATAAATAAACTGTGAGCTTTGTGAAGAAAAACAAAAGGGGGTTAAGTTATTAGGAGCCGAGAGGAAGGCGGGAGAGGGGGCGCGTGCCGGCGCGCGGGTGGCGACCCATCGGGGCCTGACACTAAATAAATTACTTCGGAGGCAGATGATGTTAAGGAAGAATGCTGTTTTTATATCCATCCAAATCTTTTCAAATTGTTTTCAGAAATATATATCTCCTTTTCACAAACAGACGGGGTCGGCATTCTGGACGAGTAACACTTTTATTTGTTTTGGAATAAATATACAATGTTGTTTGGATATTGATTGTAGATGGATGGCCGTTGCAACCGATATTATATCATTTTTATGAGTAGAACAATTGAAACTCTGAATTGTAGCACGTCCCTTGTATCTCAGAGTAGATAGTATACTACGTACAACGTGTATTGATACTTAAATGCCATTAAGTTTTCTGTGATTGATGCTCGATGAAAATATATATCACTATAGGTAATCAAACTGACTATCTCATAAAAGACGCGACCATTATTCATATGCTTCTTATATAATATTTATGGTGTCAAGATTTCAATCATAAAATATGCGTTTTTACAATTTAAAGCTATATGTTATATGGATAACAGTTACAAGAGCCAACTGCACCAGTTAGTCCAGTTATAAAAGGAATTTACGAGCGAGTCCGAACACGGCAAATACATTTGTAAATAGACACATTAGCAGTTAAACGCGCCTGCGCCTGCGCCGGTACTTAATTGCTGACAATGCTGACATATTAACGTGCGTGGCGTTTGTAGATCACTTACTTTTGAATAGGGCAAGATGTTCGAAAAATCAAAATGACTGGGTGGGATTACACAGTACACATGGTAACAATATTTTACCCATTGAGTACGTAATCAAAGTAACCTAACCAGAGTATGGTTGCCGTTTTATTGTTACTTACCATGATAAAAACGATGCAAATACTCCACTAAGTACTTATTTCAGATATTTGTTTAGCAAAATGAAATATAAACTCGAAATAAAAGTGATGGCCTGTGTTCAATTAGCATAATGGTAACGTACGATTCCATTGTTTTAGTGCATTGTGGAATGGGTCGTTAACGAGGCTCAAGTGGCGCGTGCGCGCATTGTTGCCGCCCTCCCTCGTCCTCATGTCACCACACATCACCTTCACAATCATTTGAAATTCTATTCTGCTAAATCCTTTCATATATTATTTCACTAATTAGTTAGTTCTTATCGCACAATATGTATATAAAGGCGCTATATCTATCTCGTGTGTGGGAGGACTGCACAAATTATTCAGATAGATTTATGGTTATGGTAATTGTTACACATAGGTACATTCTAGGTTATTCCGGCTTCTTTGTTAAATTTCTTATCTCAAACGATATACATATAATAGATAATATGGAGTAAATGGATTTGAGAGGAACGACAATGAAAGACGTGGACGTCGCAGTGTCTGCCGAGCTCAATGAGTGAAATGTTTCGGTACACTGCACTCGATTGAGACTAAGATAACAATGTTACAAAGAAAAGTATTCATTGATTATTTAGTTGTTGAAAGGGAAGCTCAGTTGGGACTTGGGATAAGCATGATGGAGGAGACATTGAAGGGTAGCGAGCGGAAAGACCACCGACGTCGGCGGCGCTTTGCGACTCGCTGGAGCGAAGGTGGACAGCGCCTCGATGGGACAACAAGTACCTGCTAGTTCTGCTGTTTACATTGCTACCACATACGTATATGAATTACTACTAGACTATACCAAATAAATACATACGACCAAAAGTATAGTAAATACTTAGGTTCTATTACATTAAAGTAATATTTTAATAATATTTAGACCAAGCAGATATTTTATGTTGCTTGCTTTGAGTTGCTATAAATATATAAATGTATTCATAAGTAGCAGAATGATCGTATTGTCAAGGGTCCATTCATCGTACTGCTATTGAATACAAATCAATACACATCTGAAGATTTCTTGTTCACGCATACTTTAACAAACAACAAACAGAGTTGCATCTTGAACATCGCACCTATCCTGTCCGTTGCCAAAAGTGACTCGAAAAATGCTCCTATGATGCATGATATAGGGTTCTATATGGATATGAGCGAATGGAGGCGGCATATCATGACACAAGGTAAAGTTTCCTATTCTTGGCTAATCTATTGTACAAGTTGAAGATTTAGAGGCACTTTTATTGAAATGTTTGGATCAATGCTAGTCACTAATTCAATAAAAAGAAATATCTCTCAATACCTTTACAATAGTGGTGCCTTTAAATAAAAATAATTGAGAATTTAAACTAACAATTTGTATCATATTATATAACCGATATTGAATATCTTTGCTCAAATAAATATAGTTTCAGTTTAAACTCTATCAATTTGGTTTGTCTTCACATTTTGGCGATAATTTGATACAACAATTTACCACCTTATTATACCTTAATAAGTTGCTAGCTCTTCTTTTTTCTTGACAGGGTTAGGTAGGGACGTACCCGAAGGGTAACCAACGGAACCCTATTACTAAGACTTCTCTGCCAGCGATTTATCTCATGATCCGTAATAGGTAGACAGTTGAAATTTTCACAGAATCTGTATTTATGTGGCCACATTAACAACAAATAAAATATCTTAATAATGGTAACAAGTAGACGCTTGCTCATAGCGAAATTGGTGAAAAAAAATATAGGGTGAATTTTTACTATTACCAAAGTATATTATCTACTGTGAGCTTACGAACAAAACGGAACCCTCGGTGTGCGAGTCCAACTCGCAATTGGCCAATTTTTCGATATTCTGATAACTATCTGTGTCATAACATAATATATATTCTTAATTCATAATATAAATACTTAGATCTCATTTTATCATCATTGTCATCATCATAATATAAATACGAGAACCAAAAAATATATGGACTCAGAGTAGATAATATATTGCGTACATATATGGAGAAGGAGAGCAGAAGCCTAATATTTGTCTATAATATGCATTGGAAATAATTTAAACATAGTATAATAAAGAACTAAGAGATATAATTATTCGTTTGACAAAATGCTATATACCTATAAGGTTTTTTATAATTACGAATCCATAAGGTTTCGTAATATTGATTCTTAAAAATTAATAAACATGCAATGGCAAGCCACCAGTCAAACAATATCTGCAAGTTTTATCTCTGGTTTTACTGTCTATTTGCGAACGTGCCTCGCTATCGTAGTATTAGAGCCTATAGAAATTGAAGCCAAATTGAAATTGAAAAATGGAATACAACAGGTAGGGTAAGGTAGTGATTAGGTTAATGAGAAAGCGCAGTAATAACCAGTGGCTGCCAGTTTACGCTTCTTTCTCGTGTTGTGAGCAATATAAAACGTGCTCGAGAGAGTCGCTTCTTGAAGATCCGCCCCCTCACGTTCCTTCTGAGACTCACACAAAGCTTCTGCTATTTGCCCGCACTACTATACTATCATATCCCATTAGAGGCACCACGGATGTTTACATATTTATAGGACCATCATCAGAATAGAACCAACTGCACATTATACCTTTATACATGGCCAGTGTATGGTGCCCTCACTACGAAGACAAACATTAGAGGTAAAAGTTGTTTTATGGAGGCGGCCTCACTGCCTGCGTGATAAATTTGACACCAAATACCTATAAACCTTATTTTTTTATGTCATCATTGTTCATTATAATTGTAAAGACCTGTACACCATTAGGTAATAGACGCATTTTGAAAAAAAACAAAAACATACGTGTTTGATTAGGCCTAGGCAGTGCCTATATTATCTACTCTGAGGCAGTACCTACCTAGGCACTTGACTTGAGACCCTTGAGACACGTCATTTTGAAATGCACTAAATTAAAGTAATGACTAAGACTCAACAATGGAAACCAATACAAAAAAATACTTAATTCACCAATCAAGTAAATACCTATTTATAATTAAAGTAACGGGAAATGGGTCGTATTCTCTTTTTCCTGGTCTATTAATATGTTAAAATTTTATGGTGAGCAACATATGTTAAAATTTTAATAAACGAGGTAACAGAGTCATTAAAGATCGCTTAACCCGTCGCGTCGGAGGATCCGCCCCCGCTTGGACGCGGCGGCAGGCGGCGGCGGGCGGGCAGGGCTCTATTGCATCAGTTTGATCAGTTCAGTATATCATCGCATCGGTCACGCGCGCCTCGCTCCAATTTCATCCCCCCATAAAAAGGCACAACGACAGGAAGGGTTGGATTTTAATTACGATATTTTTCTATTATTTCCTCCGCTGTCTTAGTTTCGGGGCAAGGGTCATGAGATGCAATAAATTCTGCTTTTTATGAGGTCACGGTTAACCCTCTTGATAACGTTTATCGCACATCTGGTGGAAATGCAAGGGTCACTGTTGGAAATTTATTAATATTTATCAATTTTCACCGTCGTTAAAAATCTAGAATACCTACAGTGTAATAGTTATTACACTGTTTCCTAGATTATAATAATGATGTCTTATAGTTATAACACAGGGAGTCGTATAAACAGGGGGTATGTCTATAATATCTTTGCATATCTATGCACATTAATGTATTCCCTACATACATTATATTACTATGTATTTGAATGTATGCTTGGGTGGGTTTCCAAAAAACATTTTCCCTATTTAAAAAAAAAATCTTAACATTTTCCCTTTTCCCTCCAAAAAGAGTGTTTATGAATATGAACTTACTTAGTCAAATATGTAATGAAGTGTGTCAGTCAGTATAGATCGACTCAGTTCAGTAGTCATGCAATAAGCGACATGAGTGATAGCGATACGTGATACGTGTCACACGAGAACACGTCACGGCGGCTCTGCCAGCCGTGAAATGAAGAGCTCCGCTTTAACATTTTCAGACGATTGCACACGACAAGCGTACACTCCAATCATTTTATTGATCACCTAACGCTTTCATACATGAATGTATGAAAGCTGACAATAGAAGGGTTTAATTGTTATTACTCATCCGACCGTTGTTTTTACGCTCAATCGTTTTGTTGCACTTTATACGCTACATATTTTAAATATGTTACGAACCGCATTTCCACATACTTTTATTAATGATTTTCATACTTTATATTTCATTATTATTTGATTTGGATCAACGTTTCTGTCTTTTCCGATAGTGCAGGTCTTTGTCACAAAAAGTGTACTAAGAGATACTAATTCCTCTAACGGTATAGTTTAAGTGCAGATGAAATGCATTACACATTTGCACGCATTTTTTTAACATCGGATATTTTATAATACTTATAAACAATAAATCAGTAGCCGGGCCATTATGCAAACACCGCTCGATAGATGGAAAGGATTGCGCTGTCGGCGTCGGCTATGAATAATTATTATTCGTTAGTAGCGAGAATGGATTTGTATACTTAAGTGATTAAACTTATTTGAATACGGCTTTATTTCAATAGGTGCAAGAGTGGGAGCGCCGTACGCAAATACAGATGTTCACACTTCGGGGAACACGCGCAAGTTCTGCGCAGCCATAGATCGATGTAAGCCCGCTAATCCTAAAACTAAAACTAATGGCTTGATAAAATCATTCTAGGGAGATAGAATCTTTGAATGTATTGTTCTACCATCTACTCTTTTACCATGTTAAAAAATTTGGGAAATGTTTTTATGAACACTTCATTGTTCAGTAAGAATATTGATGTTCGGAAGCCGTCGGAGCGGCTCGGTGATCAATCACACGCCACGTGCTCGTTCGTCGAAAAGTTTTTTCTGATAAAAAAGCAATTTTTGTCAAAAAACATTCCAAACTTCAACAAAAGCTCAGCAGATTGCGATAAAAGTATGCGCATGGAAGATAGACAAATATTTGAGCGAGGGCGTAGCGGAGCATGAAACTGGCGAACAAAGGTATTATCCGAGGATTAGGATAGGCATTAATGTTATTTGATTACTCAGACACATACACCTATATGAGAACATTACACGGGTTCCCTTTTCTTAGCTCGGAGAATGGAGGATCCTTTTCAGTTAAGAGGATTAAAGTGCGTTGAAGTGGCCTAAACAAACTGCTCAAAACTTAATGCTTTATTTATCTTTCAATATTTTTGTGATAGATACTAAATGCATTACATCCTTGGTCTCATATTATGCATGTAGGTATACAATGAAATATATACAAGCTACAAAGTTCTAGTTACATACATTCATATTATGATCAAATCAGCTTTTCAACATTTAGGGCAATAAAGAATGTTTACATTTTATAACATAGTTAATAATACCATATGACTTGTTATTTTTCTAAAAACACCAAGATACATACATACATATAACATATATAAATAAATAAATAATAATAAATTAGATGTACGTGAGTAAAGAAAGGTACACCCACCATTGATGTGTGACTATAATCTAAGACTGCGCTTGACGCGTGCTACAGCACGAGTGCGCTACGCAGTACGCTACGTGTGAAGCTACACCTCAACTTTACTATGTATTCACTACTTATTTAAAAAAAATGTACATAAACACATACCTACATAAACACCTTTTACCATTATCGTTAAATTAATGGTTTTATTCGATTTCTCTAAATCCACATACCTACCTACTTAAGTATCTACTAATATTCATACGTTAGCGGGTTCTACTATTCATAGTTATTAAAATCGCATTGTCTGTTTTGGCGAAGTTTCGGCACGTGGCTCTATTTAAATTGAGAGGACTTATAATTAAAATAAATGATATCTTAACTATACATCTATGGTCGCTGGTTACCCTCCCGGACTCCGGCATGTAAAACTTAAATGTACTAATTAAGCATGCCTATCTCTTCGTTAGTTCAATTTATTACTCAACCCTAAGTTAAGATGCTAGTTATAATAAGTTATAAATGGACAAGAATGAAGGTAACAAGGTGCCTGAAATAAGTTTTAATACAATGTTTAAGCATCGGATTAAGTTGTGTTCACACGTTATAAAGGGATATTATAAAAAGTTTATTGAACTAAATCGGTAAAATATGGAGCGATAAGGCACCGGCATTAATCATCAGTCGGCGTGAAATCAAATTACCGTCTACCAGTCACAGGCTAAACGAAAGGGTTGCCGCAGCAGACAACCCCGGCGCGGCCTCAATGCTCGCCGTCTCTGTTCGACGCACGTGAATGCTCCACCAATGAATAGGGACGTGTTTATTCAATTATTGCATAGACCTACACCACATATCAAGAATTGTGCAAAGCGAAAATGCAAACAAATTCAGACATGAAATTGGTTTTGTGTAGGCGATAAAATAAGCCATTAATCGAAATGAAAATGTCGCGCTTCGGTCCCTAATACCCCTGCTCACTCTGTACACAAACTGCGGAAAAATACTTTTAGCAAACAACTGTGGGAATGATCAAGTGACATTCAATATTGATCACTTATTTATACATTCAAATCCTCTAAAGACACATTATTTATGTGTGACGTTCTTAAGGCATATTATTTTTCAACAGCAGGAGTTGAATAGAAAACAGTTTTATCTTACCCATACCTAAACCCAATATTCAATACAACTGTTAATCTGCTTTGGATTGACAGGCAATAAACGTGTTTGGAAACTACTACGTGCAATCTAAAATGGTGCGTTCACGTCAAATACTAATCCTGCGATTGACTCTTGTAAATGGGGATCGGCTTTTAATTAGGGCAAATGGCTCGCTCGCAGCGGAGGCGGATGTTGCCGGCACAATGCACCGTGATTGACACAAATTACCTCTAATCGAGAAGTCCACACATGCGCCATCCAAATCTATAAATTCGATCCTATTGTAGTCCGTTTCTTTTCTGCTATTCACAAAAGACCGGGTCGTTCAAATTTTTCAATGAATTTCAATGCGAATGTGGACCTAATGAAAGTCTGCTAGATCAAGTAAAGTAATTACGTTTAATCTAACGTACTTTAAAATAGTGTATGGTTAAAATATTTTATAAAAGTCGTCGTGCATTTTGATATGGGTTGAGTTTATCTTATAGAGACGCAACATCACATTTGCTAGTTTGAAAGTATCGAGATCTCTGAACTTGGGACAAAGGGTTAGACTGCAAACCTTTGTACTCGATTTAAAATTAAATTTAATTGTATTTTAATCCGAGCGATAAACGTCAATCAAGGCTCTCCTGCGAGTGTGATACGTGTATCAAGAGAGCTCAGCGACACGTCGCGCCCCCGACGCCATTCAGAACGGATTTCGAGCAAGGGTGAAATTAAAATGTCAAAATAGTAGCAACGCAACACGACGTATTTGTCTCCGGCTTTATCAGACACCATTGTGTGCACTCACTAAAGCTCACATGAAAAACGATACCGTTTAAGCTCTTTATTCAAAAACGTAAAACTGTTATAAGGTTTGTAAGAATACACACATGCCTATAATAATTCTCCCACCTTATTCCTTGGATAAACATCTTTCTATTCACAGAACACAAATTTACCGCCATGAGTCCATATAACGCAGACATTTTTTTTATTGAAAAAATTATACATAAAGTTTCATTAAGCGTCATATAATATTGATAAATTCAAGCTTGTATTCAGGTCCTTTCAAAATTTAAAAGGTTTCATGTCCTTGAATTCATTTCCACCTAACTTCAATCTATTAAAACGAATCGCGCTGTTGATATAATAGTATATTACGATATTGAAATGTGTTTTACTCCTGATAATTTTAAAATATATTGGACACCTTAAATGTGTGTAAATTATTGCTATTAACTTATTACAATTTTGCTAGACAGAATAAATAATAGGTAGTGTCCACGGTACAAGCTGTCCTCAATTTGTCAAAATTCAATATTATCATTATTATTTTTAAGTACTAAAATAGTATTAATATATCTAGGTATGTTAGGTATGCACATTCCAAATATTTCGTATTCTATTCACTCTATTCTTATTTGTTTGGCTATTGAATGAGTGCAGTGCTCTCAGCGAGGGCTCAGAGGGCAAATAAATAATTACACGCATTCTGCAGATATTTGCCTCGGGCGTTCGGGGGGCGCGACCCGGACCGACCGGCTGCCTATAAAACAGCGCGAGGAGCTCCTGCCGAAATGGCACCGGTAGGTATGAGGTAAGTGAACATTTGAAATATTAGGTATAAAAGGTTTCTAGTACATAATGATTTGGGCAACCGTTGGAATTATCAAAGATCCCAAAACACATATTTTTAGTTATAGATTTTCATACAAACTTAATCCCATAACTAACCGCCTCAGGTGCTACGCGCGAACTTGCGACGTTCGCGTAGCGTTAGGGAGTTAGTTTTATTGGACTATACCTTAGTGGTGGAATATTAAAAAAATTCACCAGTGCTACGTCATAAAAGGAACATACAGTCAAAATGATAAGTTTCTGTACCCAGAGATATCAATATGTCTATAATGATTATAGGTAGGTACCCAAATACTTTAAAAATATAAATTTCTTATTTATAACAAACTTTTTTACAATTGGGTATATTTGAATTGCGACATAACAAATAAAATGTCATCTGAGTCTGATTTCCTGTCTGATCTACGCATGCGCGTGTGCGTGCGTAGTTAAAAAAGGTGTACCTACGGAAATATTATACATATATTATACTTGTATACCTTTAGAGATAATGGCCATTATCTTTAAAAGTATAATTTGATAATCATATTCGTTTTTTACAAATTTTTCTTTCTAAAACTTAGTTCAATACATGATTTTTTTTAAAGTAATTGGGTACTAATAATTACTTTAAATATAATGATTTTGTAACCATTACTATAATGGTTACAAAAGTATGTATAAAGTAGTCATACCTGCTTAATTTTTTACCATAGATAGGTAGTTACTTTTATATTATGTAAATAATTATTCGTTTATTTATGTATACAAATATTATAATGAACACAGGTCAATAATAATAAAATCTAAAACTAAAAGGAGAAAGAAAAACAAAATTAACCAAATATAAAAAAAAACCCATGTAGGATGCCATGCAGGCTGACAGCATTGCCCCGCGTTAGCCTGCATGGCACATGATGCACACATCATGCGCAATGGATCAGCATTGCCATAGCAATGCTGATCCATTGCGCAAAATATGTTCCATACTTCTTGTCACCGGAGGCCTCAATCAATCGTCGTGAGATCTCCATGTACAGCAGATGAGCCTCTGGACCCCATGGCCCCAGGGTCTCCACCGCAAAAACCGCAAATATGTAACCTCTTCCAAGGCACACACCTTTGCGACGTTTGAGGCTCTCCTGTTGTACAGCAGTGGCACCGGTCGCAGCCGAATAAAGATACTTATTACTAATTTATCTACCCCAAATACCGATTACAGATAATCACAATGATTGCAATTTTTTATTGGAATGAATATATGAAAATTAACCATTTCAGATTTGACATATTACTAGAATAGACCTAAGCCAAATTGGCTGTCATGTATTGTTATTGAAAATATGAATAGGGAATTGAATTGAAGGGCATAACAACATAAACGCTTAGAACGACGAGGTATTTTAGTGTGTCAATTAGAGCACCTAGTGTGTAGTGACATCACAGCGTGAGGCGCCGCGCGCCGCGGGGCTCGCAGTGGGAGCCGGAGCGGCGGAGCCGGCCCTCGGCGTCGCATTGCATATTCTGACAAATTATGCCCCGCTATTTGGAAATAAACAGATTTGCAGAATGCACATGTTCGCCCTTGTTTTCATGTTCTCTATCTTTGAATATAGAATTCCGGTGATGTGTTGTTATTGTAAGTTTTCACCTTCTATACATATACGGTTTGACCGATTTTTATGTTTTTAGGCATTATTAACGACGTGTAGGGAGGGGCTCAATTATACTGTCACAAACGGACTGAGCTGCATTGGTTCAGGCGCTTTCATTCTAGAAATGATGGTGTCTTCGTCTTGCAAAGAAAGTTCTTGGAACAAGGTAGGCTAACCCACAAGCTGACCGACCCAGAGCAAGAGAAAATGCCCAGTCACATACCTACTGCACAAGTTGCACAACAGACGTTGTAAAAATTACAAGTGTTGAAGCTGGAGACATTTCTCATCAACCAAATACCAATCAACATACTCTCTAGACCAATTGCCAATTCTTTAAAAGTTTTTGGGTGAACTTTTTATAGTCCAATTTTAAATTTTGAACTGGCTTTGCAGGTCGCCTTGGAAGGCAAGTAATTGATGAAATTAATATTTTTTGTTCTGAATTTTAGGACTATCATATATATATATATATATATATATATGATAGTCCTAAATATATATATCATATCAGGATATATATATCAGGTAAAGTCCGATAGATATACTGCCCAGTTTTTGTTTCTAAAATATAGGTATGTCATAATCTGGTTGTTTATCACATCTTGTCGGTTCATTCAGTAATTATTTTTTCCATGATTTTTATTAATGTCGTAACAAAAGTTGTTCACAAATACGTTTTTATAGTCTCACCTATAGAAAGCAAGCAATTATAACTTTGTTCGCAGTCGCTATATTAAGTATCGACGCTACCTGCTGCGCGGCCCTATAATTACGAACTGAATGACATTTACAAAGCTTTTGAAAACGATAACACGGAAGCTGCTACGAAAACTTAAAAAACCAAGTAAGTATTGTTACAGTAATGCATTTGGCAGTAAATATTGAGTAGGCACAAAGCGGGGTCCGACAACCCTTAACTATAGTCCGCGGGGTGCCATTAGAGCGGCTCAAAGAGTTGCGTGTGCACTGAGAGACGACTTTGTAAATCTAATTAAAATATCAATATGCTCGCCGGAGCCCGCGTTGACAATTTGATTTCACGCATTACACCCTTATTTCGTGTACGCATGCGAATACCTCTTATTTTTATTTTCATATAGCCAAACGCATAGCTATTGTGGATAAACTATAAGGCTAGCCTAAACATTTTTATTCTTCTCTGTCTGTCTTTTATAGAGTACCAGCCTAATTTCAGAAAATCGGCTGTATAGATTTTGCCGGGAATTTATTTATATTCAATAACTTCTGGACCATTTTCCATATAGTACTGATATCTTCACCCCTTCCCACAAGGTCCCCAAAGAGGTAGGCCAACGTGTTACAACACTCCCTTTTCATAGAAAATATTTTAGGTCCAACGTGACAGCTGGTGAGTCTGTCGCCGTCTCGTAGGCACGACATATACATCAGTCGTATGCAGGTTTCCTTACTGTATTTTACTTGACCGTAAAACTTTGCTACTGGTATCTAGGCGAATTATTATTTTGGAAAAACAATTTATTATTGCAAATAAAAATAAAACAGCCTAAATCATTGCGGACGAATTCGGGGCAACGGCTAGTCAAAAAAAGTAACATTTCAAAAAAGTGTATGTATTCCAATAATGTCTTCAAAGCAAGCGTGAAACGGATACTTTTGGGCTTGTAATGAAAAGGCAGGTTCTACGAACGAGCATCAATTATTCGGCCGTCATGATATGTTTAGAAACACAATGAAGTCAACGACTGTTCGCTCCATGAATCTGTCATGCATCCTCGCTGGTCGGCGTGAAAGACCCGAACTGTCGACGCGCGCTCCTTCCTGCCCTTATTTTTTCTAGAAATAAAAGGCTCAGGTAGCAAATACAAACAGTAATAAAAACGTGACGTATCAATCGATTTTTTTTAGTGTCACAAATTCGCACAAATCAAATATTGAAGTGTTAGATTTTTTTGATAACAATGCTATAGCTCGGCAGGGAGTACGCAGCCGTGGCATTGTGACCCGGATCATTAGTTAGTAGATGTCAAGCTCGTTCCTTTGGAACATTTATACCTATGTCTAACAATAAGCTGACTGAAAGAGTAAACAACTTGAGCCAGGCTTCTTATAAATCTGATACGCACAATTTATGTGTAGGTAATACAACAGCTTGGTAGTGGTTGCAATTTAGTTGATACCTTTCTGCAATTATTTATACAAAAAAAGATATAAGAAAATAATAGTAGATTAGCTCCTTGTATAACAGAGTGACCCATTGAATACGAGATAGTTTTACTCACGAGTTTTAGCAAGGAAGTAAATAGAAACAGAGTTATAATAGGTTTAAGCGCCGGCCATGTGCTTTTCACTACATATGAGTGATTATTATTTTTACAGGTACAGATTTTATTACGTGGTCGTAGTATAGTCCATTCCTTCGTTTACATGTACATGTATACCTATAAAAATGTACTTTAATCATATAAATATTATTATTATAATATCAAATTAAACATTGTTACAGAGCATCATGTCGAGTCTTAATTTTTCTTATTATTAACACTCGCTTCCGCTTAACCCATTCATTTGAAAATGCTCAGAAGTCACTATTAATTAATCTATAAGTGTGCACCATCAGCTACAGTGATTGTTTAAAAAGTATTCAACGTCAGTGCATTTGTGTTAGAACAAGCAGTCAGAAGAAAAAGTATGTACATGTACAAGTAAAATAAATAACAAATAATACAACTTTACACTGGTTTTAATTTTTGTACAGTAATACAGTGATATATTATCTACTGTGGGGTAAAGAGCACAATTTTATTAGACGGATACAACTTAAAATTAAGGAAGAAACAATTTCATCAACTAAATCGATTTATTTTGGTTACCAACCTAACCTACGAATAATAGAATACTTATGGATACTAAATAACAAATGTTACAATGCACGGCAGGCGTAATATTTCATCGCTTCGTTGTTGCAAAAACGTAACCCTTTTTTGTTTTCTATTACAATTGTCACCCTTTTACTTCCATTTCAATTAAATAATGTCTGGTCATTTGGGGCGGGTTGGGTGTGCAATGTGCACTGTGCCTGTGCAGGGTCGGGCGGGTTGCGCAGCGGCGCGATCGCGCCTCCTGGCTCAGCCGTGGCCCTCGGCGCAAAGTGCGCGTCATCCTGCGAGCACATTAATCAACTCCATTATTAAACTCCTTATTGTGTTGATTTGAAGATAACATTTTATAAACGGTGCCGTCCGCTCCCGACAAAATAAGCTTCTGTAATGACGTGTAAGCGACCCAACTTGAGAGACCTTGTATTAAAAAACTATGATTAATGATATTTATGAGCTTAAATAAAATCACATTATGTATACTTTTCACGTATAGTTTTGCTTGCTAATTTACGAAGCTTGCGAAGTTGTTACACAATCATAGAAATCCCGATCAGATCATGTCTCACCGGGCTCGGTAAAACCCACGTAAATCTGAGATTTTGTACATACCGGTGGGCCAGGCCAGGCCGTGTTGCGCCAAAGCCGCCGTGTGCGTAGTACAGGTTTTTTGTAATCTATGACGTAAAGGACACAAGATGCTATTCGAGACAGTCGCGTCACGAGTAGGAATTTCCGAATAGACTTGACGCAACGCTGCTCGAGGTCTACGGCAGGTTCGGCGGGGCAATGGCTTCTCAGTAATCAGAACGGACAATGAATCGTCCGGTTTTCATTGTTTGCCTAACCTATAAATGATGTAAAATTTGTTTGTATTGATCAGATTATCACAAAAATAAAAAAAAATACACCATTATTAAGATGAACTTTTTATTTGACCTAATAATCTCGAGACTGTGTCGGTCGGAGGATCGAGACGACGAGAGACAATATTTCTCCATTATATTCTGATCTGTTTCGGAAACCCAGCATTGTAGGTAGCATATTGTAGTGTGTATATTGTTTATTAAACGTTAATAATAGGAATCAGTCCTCAGCTGAGGAAACGATGCAACAAGAATACAATAATAAAATTTTCAAATATTCAATAATTATTCGGCAACCTATGAAAATTCCTTAAAAAAATATGTGAACATTTTAAGGAGGTTCTTAAAATGTTATTTGAAACTTCCCATGATTAGAGGAGGGCTGGCAAGTGGGAATGTACCCAGTCACTGTCACCTTATACTTGTACTTGGTACATCTGAGAGTGATTGAATCATATATTTGATTTGTAAAAATATAAACACGAACATAGAAATTAATTCTAGAGGTTCTTTTAATTCTAGAATTTTTTTTATTTAATAATAAAATAACACATAAACATTTAAGAAGGGAGGACAAGTCTAGGAGGATAGTGTCGTTATTAAACGGTCCTAGCTCAACGTGGGCTGGCTGTCGTACCTATAACGGACGACCACAGTGATCTTCCGTTGAGACCGGACCGTGACGACACTTGTGTCACAGATATATAGTAAGAACAAAAAAGGATAAAATAATGACACAAAACAAGCATACAAATAAGAACAGCACATAAGATCCCAAGGTCGACATGCGTCTGGGGTAGTCTGGACCCAATAAAAAGCCCAATTATAAGATAAGAAACAAATAAGAAAATAATATAGGTATATACTAAGAAATCAACATAGAAATCCTAGTTCTAGACTTCACTTAAATACTTCCTTACATAATTTATCTAGGACTTAACAGTTCTTTGAAAGTGCATAATATTTTGGTTAACTAATATTGATTGTGTTCATATTCATAGAATTTGGCCCTTAAGGACAATACATCTTCAAAGTAGCCGCTAGGTTGCACCCTTATTTAATAATTTATTATTTTTAGTAATACGCCCATAAAACAATAGCCTGTCTGCACAAACGGTCGGTCGGTGCTGTCCTTAACTATGTCTGTAGTTTGGACGTTTACAGTTCTCTTCACAAAAGCTAATTTTGTTGCATTTTATTGCCTTGAAATAGGATCAGCGACCATTAGGCATTTTTTGCCACGCCTTTTATTGGGGTGTCGTCCGAAGGCCACGCGGCGAAAGACAAAGCGTTGAACGGAATCACTGGCATAAACAACATTTTGACTGTTTACGACCGAGGCGACGACGACGACGCGCCAGGGCATTTGACTGAAAATTGCTCTCCGACTTTGCACATGTTGAGATGATTCTTGAGCCAGGAATGGCGATTAAGCATGGCATATTTCTAAACACTCTCGGGAGGTTATGTAATGGAACATGTAAGGTAAGTGAATATATATTACTACAGAATGAGTTTATTTGCTCATAATCAATTTTATGAACATGTGACAGGTTCATCAAACTATTTTGTTTTAACTGCCCAAAACAACGATGCAATTATCTGACTAGAAAACTCATGTATGAAGCAAACAAAAAAAACAATATGTGGGAGGGTACCGTTAGCGATAAAATGAAACGTAACAAATGACTCAACTGGCCGAGTGCGGCTCACATTAAAATACATGTTAATGGGAACACGTTGTAACCCTTTCTTTATGCTTGCTTTTATTGTTTTATTCAGGGGTCAATGTATACTTTTTGCTTTACACACTATGAAAAGGTTTATGAATCAATTAATTAAATGTGACTACGGACATTGTCGCTGTGTAAATATGTAAATGGACTGGTAAGTAACAATGCCTTGATTTATTGGTTGTACTATAAAAAGCATGCACACAAGGTGAGAATTGCAGAACGTTTGTTGTTCGCCTGACAGTTTGCTTTCTAAACAATACAAATGACGTCTTTGATAACAATACAATGGGATTTACTTTTCGGACTGGTGACTAACCGTCAGGCATACTAAAGTGCCGGTTCACTAACATAAGCCAATTCAGTACTCACTATTATATTGACGATGCCTAATTTGCATTTAAAAACTAATATACAGTAAGAACAATCTGACAAAAATGTTGGCAACCTTCCTAAATGCAGCGATATTCATATACAATATTCGCTTTTCTGCAGCAATTTTACAATTTATTCAGTAGTCAGCACTAAGTAGCACCATTCGTTGATTTTTTGTTGTCGCTTACTACATAGACTTACGAGGATATTGTATCATTTGTACACTCACCTTGTAACCGGCGGCGAGTGGGGGCAGTTATACCAGTTATCCTCCTTTCTATACATATCCTTTACTTATCACTTCTCGTGAATAAACATTTTATAAATCTTTTTGAACTTTTGAAGTAAGTATAATACAGTTCTCTTGTAGATAACAAGGAAAAGTAGCAGAGATAAATACAATGAATCATCTATGTTTATTATAAATGAAAATGAAGGAACAACCGTCCCATAGAACCTTATCCATATTTGCCATCAATATTATTGTTTATCAATTTCGTGAAAAAATACAACATTACATGCGATCTTTAGAATAAACTATGCCATCATATTGTTGACATCATCATATTGACAAGACCGCAGGTCTAGTGGTTAGTATACCTGACTGCTACGCTAGAGGTCGCGGGTTCCATTCCCGCCAGGGCAAACATTTATGTGACAAATATGTTTGCCTTGCGTTTGGGTGTTTGGTATGTATTACAAGTATGTATTCACAAAAAAAAACTATATAAGTATTATATCAGCTACTGGTTCCCATAGTACAAGCTTTGCTTAGTTTGGGGCTAGATGGCGCTGTGTGATAATGTCAAATCAAGTGTTATTTTACATCTTAGATTTTTTTTTTTAATTTTCTTACAAAAAAAACACATATTATAAAAAAAAACTACCAAAACTAGGGAGCCACCGATAACGAGGCGCGAGCCCAAGCTACCGGTGGTTAGGGTTACAAAGTGAGGAACCTCCTGACAATGCGTGCCGTGTCGAGGAGTACTACCTTCTGTATCCGACCCTTGACCCAACCATCGAGCGAGAGCGTCTTGAGGTGTTGGTCGAGACTCTTCGCTATGAGACCGTTCGCATAAAAAAGACTTTCGGGACAATGACCGCCGAGTCAACCCCCCACATGGCGGTCACCTCGTGAGCCAAGTCAAGGTACTTGCTGAGCTTTTCCTTCTCGGCTTTCACGAGGTTTTCGTCATGCGGGATGGTGATGTCAACGAGTACTGCCCGGCGTTGGGACCGGTCTGTCAGCACGATATCAGGCTTATTGGCTACAATAGTCCGTAATGACAGAACGGTCCCAGTAGAGCGTGGCACGACCATTTTCGAGAACTGGCTGCGGTACGTACATGTAATATGGTACCTCTGACTCAATAAGTCCATTATTATTATTATTGTTAGGCTATTTATTACTTCTGAGGCCGGCCGCGCTGCGCCGTGGTCTTTCCATCGTGTGTGTACGTGTAGCTGAAGCTACTAGTAGTGAAGCTGTAATATTTATCTACAACGGATGTGGTTTCCATATCATATTATCAATAGTTATTTTGGTTCACATACAATTATTTTCTAATAACCTTAATTTTGGTCGCTTACAATACAAGATATTACTGAACTTTGGACATGTATCTGGACGCTTCTGCTTCTGCTCATAGGTCATAACATATCTCATGATCACGTAGGAGCAGATTAGTCTGGTAGCTTAGCGATTTACTTACTGTGACTACGGTTGGTAAGATACGACATATTATCAAGAAATTGATTGATCTTGATAAAAATAACAAGCTCTGAGCTCTCATACGTATGCAGGATAGTTCCCGAAAGAATAGGTGCCAGCATGACCAGATCGCAAAATGACTGCAGAGTAGGTATGTCATGCTCACATAAGTCACATAACTGCCTTTGCGACTGGAAGACGGGTGCTCTCTTTCCTCCATAGTGGTTGAAGAGGGCGATGGTTGCATATTTGTGAACAGGTGCTGCTTGAAGAGGCTGGTCATCAAGTCTTTTCATTAACTATTAGGTAAGATTTACATATCTGTTTGTGAAATATTCTTTTCACGTAAGTTACTGAATGTATTTAAAAAAATATATTTTTACATATAATATATTTTTTTACAGATTTGTTCAAAGAGAGATTCTTCTCGGCAAAAACCACCTTCGGAATTCCGTGGAAGATTCTGACGATTTGAAAGTTCTTAATTCTTTGTAAGCCTAGGTAAAGAAAGATAAATTAGAATTTGGGTTTGACTAAGTTGCATGTGGGTGGGTGGTTTACTGTGTCGGAGCAAGTTATTTTATTTCGTTTTGAATTAGTACTTTGTTTGTATTTTAATACCACTAAGGTGGCAAACAAGCATGCGGCCCGCCTGATGGTAAGTGGTTACTGCAGCCTTTTAAAGCTTGCACCTCCAGGGACATCACTTGCGCGTTGCCGAACCTATAATGTCTCTCGGACTAGGGAATCCTCACTAGTATTGAAAGACTGAGGATGAATGAAAATTAGAGTATTTAATATTTTGTATAATTTGTTATGCATAAACTAAGGTACATATTTTATCGACCTAGTAAACACAAGTGTTACAGTTGTTAGATACAATTACGAGTACCTACCTACATACAACAAGCGTGGGCGTGAGATAATTTTTGTGGGAATGGTCACTTACACCATGTATATTTATTGTGTTAGCACGAAAACAATTATTGTGGCACTAATTATTTATCAGGTAACAAGTAATAATACTTAATACTAGAATTTCCATATTGTAAAAGGTAATGGTATCCATTAACACCTAAGTATGTTTTAGAAATTATTCTTCGGCAAGAGGTAATTTCTTCTTAAAAGACTTTACATATATAATATATGTATATAACAAAACAAAATATGTATTTGTAATTATTCGAAATATATTTATAATTTAAGACAAATCAGAGTCACACGGACACGTGCCATGAAAGCTAGCAGCATTGCTGTGCTCGATGACAATGCTGATTCTCTGAGCGAGATATGTTTCAGTCTGCGTGTCACGAGAAGCCCTGGCTGCGCAAGACCGCTTTCGAACGCACCATAATAAACGCTTGATCAATTTCCTGTACAGTTGCTGGAAGCTGCTTCATCAATGCCACATCGTGTACACCTGCTGTACATCCATTTCAGTGCAGTTTGGTTCCTTTCAGTCATCGCTATTGGTTTTTTAACCAACATACTAAATATATTTTGGTGGATGTAATATTCTGGTTTTGTTAAATTTTCCTGAGTGTAGAGAGAGAGAGAAAATTAAGCTAAGATTAATAACAGGCTTCGCTCGAACCCTAAGTGCATTTTTCTGCACATTCTTTTTAAATTCGATGGCGGTGAAATTGTGTTGGACTACAAAATTAAAGTGACTATTTATTGATTTACTTTTTAAAGAATGTTTGATTTTGTGAAGGTATGTCATAGATATGCAACCAGACACCCATACCCTTTTCAAGTCATATAACTAAAAATTTGTCAAATTGTTTTAAATAGATACTACTGTTAAGGCAAACAATCATACGACCTGCCTTTTGCTATTTGGTGACCGTGGCCAAAGGTACACTTTCCTAAATACGTGATATAGAAAACTGTAGCGTTAAAGTTATTTATGAATGATATTGATTATGCATTGGTCACGTGTTCGAGGGCTCGCACTTGCCCGAGATCAAACAGCAGACACCGCGGCGCACGTGGCTGCTATTTCTCCAAAGGACGCTACGTGACCGAATTGAACATTCGCATTTAGTTTATACTATGAAGTGTGAGATATATTAGATGACTATTTTTATGGCACGCTTCGTGTTGGGATGCGTTACTATTATCTGACAAAATAAAAAAAACCGTAAATTTGACGACACCGTTCGTCTATACTTTAACTAATGGTTTGTATATTTTGTAAGCTGTCACTTGTCAGTTACGCTAGGCATCCCTGGTTCGTATGTGATCAATGTTTGTTGCCTTGTGTGTTTGGTACTCATGTAATACATGTAAGTATAATGTTTATTTGTTTCAAAACAAAGGTACTACCTACATTTCCATCAACTTCTCGAAACGGATCGTTGGCGATGATGCATGTGATGATGTCCAAAAATGTTTGTTTTTAAGTACTAGCTGTGGCCGCAAATTCACACGCGTGGCATTTATTTTTATCTTATAAAGCTAACGAAGCGCTTTCGTTTACAACGTTTTCTACGTAGCCAGGGATGGTTGGACAATGTTAGTAATAAAATCAAAGGTCCCTCAAAGTACCTAACAGTTTCGGCACAATATGTATGGACAATAGCAACACTTTAGCAGCGAGATCTAATCTGAGAGATCTGTCGAATGCTTTTAGCAACACATGATACATTTCACAAAGCTCCTTGCCGCCTATTGTCTGTCAATATATATACCATTAAATTGCCCACGTTCTACATGATTGGAATTTTTCAACGGTTTTCAATCGTACATTCTAGTTTCTAGACTTTTAGTAGGTAGCTTATGACTTTGATATATGTAGGTATATTCCCTGCGACCAATTCTACAACCAAGTACCTATAATGTGCAATATTGTGCAGTGAGTATGTATTTTTATCATTTATAGTAGGTACATGGGTATGATTAGCGTAAGGGAAGCGGAGTCCTTATTCTAAGGGTATAATAATTAAAATACAGACTATAATATATTAGGTACCTACTTATATTTGCAGTTCAAGATAATCTTCTAAAAAAAATTAACGACTACTATCAGGCTTAAGAGTGGCTCTTCAAAATTTAATTAAAGCTTGATAGTCGGAATTCAGTTAGCAGTCACTGTTATCTCAATCATCACTGAGATAACAGAAATTTTGAATTATTAAGATAATGTGTATTTGAACATGCATGGAAGTAAATTTTTTGCTGTTGATATAGTCTGTGAATTCTGTGATCCAAAGGAAACTACGAATTAGGTGCAAAATGCATTTACTTGTACCTCAGAGAAGATAATATACTACGTACAACTTGTACTTATCTGAAGCTTGGGAAGATACCTACAGTTCTGCTGTTACGTTACGTCCTAGTCATTAAAAATGACAAGTATCATAACAAAATTTAGTTAGTGTATTAAATTCTGTACTTACTGCGTATTTCCACTGCGAGTTAGCTAGTCCAAAGTCCCTAAATATACGGTTCAGATCAGACCCTTTTATTAGCAGTTAGCAGTAATGCTGCGCAATACAATTAGCCAACTCAACTTCCAATAATGTAGCTTTCATGCTATACAAAAATATCACATTTCATTTGCTCTGTCGCATCCTGGGATCCTACTCCCCTTTTATGCCATATTCGTACATAACGTACATTTATCTCATGACAAAGGAACAAAAGTTTCGGTACAAGTATATAAAACACTCGAAACGTCTAAAAAGGATAATGCCTATCATTATACATTCATGTGCTTTGTCGTTTACAGTATTTATTTTGAAACATTTCGAGGGGGGAAACCCCTCTTTTCGCTTGAAAGCTTCCGAAAGCACACAAAGAAGGCGTCGGGCGGCACTGTGGGGCGCCGTCATTGGCTCCCGGCTCCCCACCTCCAGCAGACCCCGCCTTGATGGAAATTCTCCCCAAGCGTAGCACGAGCGAGAGTTAGCTCACTCAGTTGTTGACTGTCGCAGTAGCAAGTAGCCACGCTCGCCGCCGCCAAGGCCTTTCCGTTGTAGGTGATTAGTAAAGTGAATCATCGGTGACACGGTGAGGCTGAGTCAGTGGGTGTGTGATGTTGGTGCGACCTACGGCTTCCTAGTGCAGGATTGCAGAGCTGTGTGATGCACGCCATGAGTGACCCCGCCGCGCTGGCCAGCATGCTGCCTTTCGACTCCATCGGACTGTACGAGCAGCCTAAGCCTCGGTTCATTTTCAAGATGCCGCGTGTAGTGCCCGATCAGAAGGCTAAGTTCGAGTCTGATGATCTCTTCAAAAGATTGAGCAGAGAAAGCGAGGTAAGTTTGATTGATATTCAAAGTATTTGGATAATTTACTGAAGGACCGACATTAGGTATTATATTTTATTTGTAGAAACAATAACGTGCTAAGTGTTTTGAAACAGGAAAAATACATTTATTATTTCCGACGAATCATTTACTGGACAGGATTATGTTAGTTATGCAAGGAACATGTTGATCTATAGTACCTAATTAATTTCCTATTAGGTATAGATACCTACATTGTATATGCTTAGTGAATGACGAAAATAATTAAATTATGAATAGATATTAATTTATTTGTAATTAACAGGCATACAATAATGGCGTCTAGACGTACTACAGCATGTACCTAACAATAAATACCCTCTTTTAGAAGTTCCAACTATGCTATGTAGTAATGCGATGTTTAGGCGTAAGAATTGTACATGACATGATGTATATCGGTGATAATACATTTATTATGAATTAGGTCCGATACACGGGGTACCGCGACCGGCCCCCGGAGGAGCGCCAGATGCGGTTCACGAGTGGGTGCCGCGAGGGCCACACTGAGATCGCCTTCACCGCCACCGGCACCAACCTGCAGCTGGTGTTCGACCACTCCCCTTACAACAACCGCGGCTGCGACTTCCAGAAGGAAAACGGCAAGGTAATTCATTGCGTTCATCCCCCTATCTTCCATCGCATTAGAACCTACGCAGTAAAGCAAACAGTGGGTTCGCCTACATTGTGAACGTGGCGAGGTAACAAAAACTTTGTATTACCAAGTATTTTTTGCCGTCACGTTGAATTCACAATCTAAAGGTGGCATGTTTTTGGATAGCTAATAAAGTTTGTACTATATATTAAATTAAACAACTGGTTGAGACCGTGACAGGCGTGCTGGAACATATCTCGCTCAGGGAATCAGCATTGCTATCCAGCTTTGCAATGCTGCGAGCACAAATTTTCACATCATTTTTTATTTAGTTCCACTTTTCCTCGCTACGGCACTGCTCATTTACCCGTACAAAAAAAAACGAAAGAGATACGAACATACAGTCGAAAGCAATTCTATAGTGTTCATGCTAAGACTTCTGTAGCCTTAGAAAAACTTTCGACCACGTAAATTCTAACGACATGAAAGGGATACGAATACGTAGTCGCAAGTTATTGTTGCTAAGGCTAGTGATAGTTATATTTTTGTTTTGTTACCATTTTCCCGATCTTCGTCCTTCACTTGTTTAATTTTCAAGTCAAGGTAGGTATTTGAGTTTGTAGACTTAAATTCTTTAGTCAGTTTTATTTGCACGCAGTATATTATCTACTCTGAGATTCTATTAATTATACAGTCAAATCAGTTTATATACTTTCAAATTTAACTCTGATTATAAATTGATCACGTTATTCCCGTATTTGGTACAAATCAGTTTTAGATCAAACCATGTCCATCTAAATACACCCGAAGCTGATAGGTATATTGTTTTTGTTTTATAGCAGCCACAGCACTCGCTATTAATTATTGATCAAATAGTATTTTCTTGCATCATGGATGTAGTTGTACCGTTAGTTGCAATTTGGAAATAGTAATGAAAGTATACTATGGTAATGAGCTTCAAAGTAAGGCATGAAAGGCTGTGATGGCTTAATTACATCATCTGTCATCTGGCACGGGGCGGTATGAGCATGTCATCAACGTACTGCGTTTCCGGCCACTGATCAAAATTAAGACATAAATAACATTCAAGCTGTTGATGAAAAAATACAAAGCCGTAACACCGCACATAACGTGACGGTCACGCTCCCCGCTAGCTTAATACAATGTTATGGAGAGTGAAGCACATCTTTTCTACTTTGAATCATCACACTGCGTTCCTAATGTATGGGTACACGACTTCGGACGGATGTTAATGCGTACTTACATTTTAATGTCATAATTTTCATTACTATACAATCATCAGGCTGAATTAAACGATGTATTTCCTTCCACTAAGCCTGCAATTTTACATTTTCCTGTACAGACCTCATCAATAGGGACAGTGGGTACATTTCGAGTAAATACTAAACTATTGAATGCCAATGCCAATAGTACTCATGCGTTAAATATTCTCCAAGGCAATTTCATCTTAACAGAGTAGCAGTACCCTCAACATAACCGATACATACTTGAGGAAATTTTGCATTATAAATATATTAATACCGAACCGTAATAATTAAAGCGTGTTTTGAAAGTATCTTCGTTATATACATATATCATTGTATATACGAGTAGGCACATTTACAAATGCCATTTGGAGTCTGTTTCATTGAATTAAGCCCCTCCGTTACGTCAGTTGAAACCCGCCTGCTGTGCTGTTGCATGAATGCTGTATTTATTTACATTCGGTTCATTTAACTGAACACCCGAGTGAGTAAGTGTCCATACACAATATTCATGTTAATAACGCTAAAGCGGACTTCTATAATTCTTTTTATAATACTTAGTTTATAAATCTAGGTACGTGTTTTTTTTCCGCTGAACTAAAATATTTCTGTCAGATGTTAGGCTCGTTGTTGCTGGATTTATTTATCGCTTCGACACATATAAAGCTTACATAATAGGTATAAAAATCAATGCCTGTCTGTCCGTTAGCAATTAGCACGCCGCCGACGGTTTACGTCCCATAAACGCGACGTCTTTTGTCCGTCTGTCCGTTCGTAACTCGAAAGGTACTGACCCGGTTTACAAATTTGTTTAGGGATATGTTATCCTGGCTAGGTTAATACTAAATTTTGCCCACGACTTCACCCGCAACTAAATTCTCGGGCAAACGACTAGCTACCAAAAAGACGCGGTCCAACAGAAAGGGCTTGTAAATTCAATTACTAGTGCATGTTCAAGTTCAATCTGTAGCTATATAATATCTGCTGTTACGAGGGAGAGAGACTTCTCCCCTCGGGAAAGGGAGAAAAACATTTCCCCTGAAATCAATAATGGAAAAGCGCGTTGCGATTGGAAGGCGTCCCAAGCCGCGCCCGCCCAAACATCATGGCTGCCACCGTCGCCGGTTCTACTCCCTCTCGTTAAAATGCCCTCTTCAAACGATTAATTACACCTACACAAAGATATACAAACAAACTGGTCTTCGTTATAATAATAGGAGTTACTGTGATAAATGGTAGCTACCTACTTAAAAGCCATAGCTAAATATTTTTTTAGTTTCAGTGTTTACAGAAACATGCTCAAATCTATAGGATAATCATAATCATAGGATAGTATGCACGAGAGTTTTATCGATCTCAATAATTCGGGTAAAATTATATACACACTAGCTTTTGCCCGCGGCATCGCACGCGTTGTATTGTGAATAAGTTGTTATGTAGCTCTATTTAAATGATAGCAGTTACCCGCGATTATTTTCATGAATTTAACTTCGAATATGACGGATTTTCATACAAAGTTTCATATCCTATTTTACCCCTTTAGGGGTGGTATTTCCAAAAACCCTTCCTTAGTGGATGTCTACGTCATAAAAGGTACCTACTGTCAAAATTTCAAGTCTATCCCCAGACGTTTAGGCTGTGCGTTGATATTATGTCAGCTATGCACACAATTATGCTGCTGACATACCGAACAGGTTATGCCAGCAACATAATTGTGTGCTGAAACTAGTAGTTTCAGCGTTGGATTTCGGTTTGGGAAGGCCACGAAATTGTATGCATTATTTCACAACCATATCGTTTTTTTTTAGTTTTTCACATAACGCTACCGAATACGAAAAATATAGTATAGACTGCTGACAAACAGACAATAAACATCTTGTATTTGTTCTACTCTGTGCATCGAAGCATACGGCAACCGTAAAACGTTAAAAATTTAATATATATTTATAGGTAGTTATTAGTAAAATTGCATCGATACCGGGAGTGTCTGCCTCTGCCGCAATTAAAGTTTTGTGTGCAACGGGTGCCGGAACAAAGATGCACGCGAGTGTTCTCGTCCACCTTATGGCGTTCTGTATTTTGTAACCGTTGCTCAATGCCATTCACGCATTTATTCCTATCTTACAAGTTCCCAACTTTGTTTATCTGTATCTAGAATGACTATGAGGTTTCAAATGTACAACTGTATTTTGGTAACTATTTGTTAAGTAACAGCTTATTACATAGATCATACGGATGTTATACCTATTTGATTTACGTCCAAACCGCCAAAGGTCTCTCAAACTGTCTGGAAATGCCTGTGAAATTGCGGATAATTATTAAACTACTACCATAGGTTATTTTACTTCTACTCAGTAAAATAACCAATATTTTCAGCTTTTAGTGACTACCCAGACCACCGAAGCATATTGGGTTCGTGTGCTCCCTTAAGAATGGGGTCTAAAATAAAAGACACTTCCGCGGCACATGTGACTGATAAATGCCCTTGCCCAATTTGCCACCAAGAGCGCCCAATTTTTTGCCACTTTGTTTTTTGTTCTTCATAGGTATGGTTTAATATTCTTTTTTTTTGATGATAAATTATAGGATTTGTGTGCAGGCCCACATAGTATCGAGGTTCATAATGAACGGCGTGTGTGTGCGATGGCGCGGGTGGCTCGACCTGGAGCGGCTGGACGGCGCGGGCTGCCTGGAGCTGGACGAGGAGCGCGCCGCCGTGGAGGACGCTGCGCTGCGGGACCAGATCGAGCGCTACAACCAGCGCTTGCGTGACTTTGAGGACAAGCAGCGCGCTTACCGCGACCACGGCGACGATTTGCGCGGACACCCGCACGCGCACGCCCAACGGTGTCACCCTCCCCGCCAGCCCCACGCCGCACACCCAGCACACCCACACCCATCACACGCACTTCACATCAAGCCTCACTCTCAGGGTGCCCTCATCTCTTAAATTATCATACATTAGGAAGACTTCATTATTAATATTGATGTTGCTTTCGGGTTTTACGGCGCAAGATATATGCATCACCAATAGGGTAGGCTTTTATAAAGATCTGTTCAACGGCAAGTAAAATTATCGTCTCATTTTTCATTTCCAAAACATTCATGGTTTTGCCTTTTTTAGCTATCAACCAACGTTTCTTCTCGTGACTCCTCGTCTCCAAAACGGACAGGGTACTTTATTTCAGAGAAACAAAAAGTGATACCTACGTAGGTACATTATTACTTGCATGTCCTACCTGTTATGACTATATTAGTTCATCCAACTTAGAATATTAACAAAACGCTTTTATATGGCCTACAGGCAGGGAAAATGGTTAAACATCTAATTAACTCGAATCTCCGAATTCTGTGTAACAGTTGGTGGCCCATTTGTTTCTCAAAATGAATGTAAACATTCGTAAAATATCGACAGATTAAATAAAGACAGTAAAGATGTTATCGTATTAATCGTAGGTGGTAATATCATAAAATAACAATTTAGAAACCCGTAGTTAATCACCGTAATAATAAATTTATTGGTTTGACAATTAGGATTTTGATTTTTTATCTGTATATGAATTGTTTAAGGTGCAATAATATAAAGCCTCGATAGTAATATAAGTAAGTACTCAGTGTGAAGACATTAGTATTCTGAGCACCTAGGTACGAGTAATACCTAAACATTGACGTATTTTCATGTTCCTAACAAATTCATTTCCATTCGTGATATAAAAATAAAAATAAATAATTAGATTGGCAGTTTTGATACCTATCTAAATATTGTATATTTTGACAAAGCTATATTGGTGCCAATTCTCTTGTTGATTGTTACATAAAATTTAAGCTATACTGCTGTCAAAACGATGAATTTATTTATTTACAGTTAATAAAACAGAATAGGGTAAATATTTTGTACTTATTGTAGTGTAGCCAGTTTAACAAGAGAATTGGCACCATTTTCAGTATCTCTATCAAAATTATAAACACACTCAACGCCGGATACTAAAATACTTTCGTAAAATAGAGATGTATAGAAATATATACTAGGACTTCCTATAGGTGGTTAACGATTACACCCTTATTATTATAAACTGTTAAATTTATTACCAAAATTATTACATTAGTCATTTATCAAATTGGAAAATTTTGCACTTACATTAAAAAAACCGATTCAATTTGTACATACCGTTTTCTAATAATTGCTAGTAATTTAGTTTTATTATAATTAAAAGTGATTACTTAGTATGCGACTCCAAAATGATGGCATCTCAATATTCTCGATTATTGTTGCTGTCAAATTGTGATCTTGAATTTTTTTGCATCATTACACATAGGCATAATCACAAGAAGAGCATAACACTACAATAAGTAATTGTCATTAATTTTCTCGGTACATGATATATATACACAAAAGATATTTAACAATCCAGAGAAAGTTAATTTATAACTTAGTCACTGCATTGGGTACGAGACAACTATATGTATTGTATTTCTTGTAATTACTTTATTAGTAGGTAAATAATGTTATTGTTTGAATTTGTCATATATGTTAATTATTTTTAGGTTGAATTACTTTTACTTATGTGACAAAAATATTATTAAAAATATTGTGATAGTAATGTAAATAAACCATTAAGAATTAATCTAACTGTATTACTTCATCTTCACTAAAATTCACGAGTAAAGCTTTGCGAGATAAATATAATTTTCTCGAAAACAGTAAGGCTCTTTTGGGAACTCATTTAGTACCAAAATAGCAGCAGGAAATCAAATGATTGTACGTATCTAATGAGACACATGTATACAATCATTTCCTTAACTGAATGGGTAGTTACCCATTGGACCTAGTAAATAAAGTAGGTCGCGGGCGACCATACCTACATCAAACTCTACAGTCTATATTTATTTTGGTAACTTTGTCAAATTACAGTAAACACCGAAGAACCACCGAAGCAGGTAACACCGCGTGTGAAGGGATTGCTTACTTGTCAGTTGGCACCCTAATATTAAATTAGGTGTAAAGTGTAATTTACTTATTTAAATCAGAATAACATACCGTGGTGGCCTTGTGGTTTAAGCAACGGCCTGTCATCTAATGGTTCGAGGTTCAAACTCCGGCCTGTACCAATAAGTTTTTCTAAGCTAACGTACCTGCTCAGAGTAGGTAATATGGGTTTACCCATTAAATTTGGATTAGTGATATCCCTGGTATTGCTAGCGGCTATAGGCTACGGCGACGGCTTACCACCAGGTGAGGCGTATGATTGTGTGCCACCTTAGTGGTAGAAAAAAAATGTTTTTGTGTCGTCTTCAACAGACCGTCAGTCGTGGGTAAATAGCGACTTAAAAAAACCGATCTTAGAGTTCTCATAGCTAATTATGAATTTTTGTAATGAAATACATCAGTTAATGTTTATTCGAGCAAAAAAGGGGGCCGCGATCCCTGGTACCGACACGTTAGTGCAATTTGAATCATCCACGTAATGCGTCCGGCGCGCGGGGCCACGCGACGCACCTGTGCGGCCCTGCCCTACCCCGCCCTCGCTCATTATACGCAATTTACCTAACTGCGGAAATGTTCATGCTCAGTGAACACAACCTACTCATGATAATTACCTATTTCAATGATGTTGACGGTTGCTTTCTTGTTTCACGTCTTGAACTATCAGAGGAACTTTCTGTAGTGGTTGCCGGGTGTGATGAATTAGAATTAGACGCTATTTTCAGTGGTGGTTCATGGACCAAGAGTGTGATGAAATTATCACTATCAATGGATAGTACATTCCATATATGTATTTCTGTTCATATCGTCCTTTCCTTTTCCCAAGCATTGGAGTCGCTTTCCGGTCTCACCCGATACAGTGATCAGATTTTTTATACGAATCGTTCCATTCGGCGTCGCTCCACTATTCGCCTAATACATGTACCTAAAGCTTTTGAGGATATACAGTATCAGATTAAGCCAGCGCGGGTTCCGTAGCAAATGTTACCAAGACACGATTTCTTAGATAATTATACAAAAGGAAACTTTGTGTATATTCAAGTTAGTTATTTAGGAGAACCTTCTTTAAGAGCGTGGCCAGGGTTTTAGGGGCAGGAGGGGGCTAGCAGGTCCCAGAATGACAACAGGTTAAATGGTAGATTGTTATCTTAACATTAGTAATATGCGAGTGGAACCCTGAAACTGAGCTTATTAGCCTACCTGACAGTTATCTACAGTTGAAATATTTAAACTAGATCTAAAAAAATACAAACTCAAGACTGTTTAGTAAATATTCAGTAAAAATATTGCCGCATTACGGGTCCGCGCTTAGCTAATTTACTACTTCTGCTATATCAGCTCGGCTCATCCGGCACTATATGTATAGTATCTTATAGTTAGTGTAATAAACAATAACTTAATTTATTTAATAAAAGCGAATATGGTATTAAAGAACACATACTCTGAGGCATCTTTGAGGCGCCGATTCTGACTACCTACTCAACATTTTAGAGACTCGTATGAATATACTAACACAAACTCGTATGCAACAAAAATTATACTCGGCAGTGATTATTTGTAAAATTTCTATGGTTCCCAGATCGTAGATAAGTTATATAATGTTGTGATATTCTGTTACAAATATGACAATGTAGGTATGCGGAACTGGAGTCTTAAGTTATAGCATGATATCCGACTTTATCTCAGCTTTTGTCGAGTTGTTTGTGCAGCGCGGCACCTTGACCGTCAACATTGAGCAGGTACCTCCTTAGTGGATCTCGTCACTGATTGATGCCAAAAAAACGGGAATGTTACAATACATAAACGCTACCCAGATTGTACACAATGAACCGGTGATTTATCGGACCTTTCATTTGCGCAAAAAGTTCAGGTCAGTGTTCAAGCGAAGCACCAAAAGGGCAATTCGTGTAATCAGCGTGCAAAGCGTGGGAACGGTGCGCGATATGCTCGCGATTACACTAAACACTACGTATTTATAGCATAGGTAGCTTCACATATTATACCACCATTTTATTTGTATTTATTACCAAACGAAATACGGAGTTATTTTTATGGTGAAGTTCCACTTGTATAAGAATTGTAATTCTAAGTAATATAGGTACTATACCTCCTATTTATAAGCATATTATCTACTCTGAGCCATTGTCCATAGGTACCTCGCCGTCGGTATATTGTCTCAGAGTAGATTATATACTGGTATTAATTGTATTGTGGTATTGTATGAATGCCTAAATACCAGATTTTTATTAATCTTGGCAATTGATGTCTTCGTAACATTTATCTAAATTATATACATCTGATTAAAAAATAGCATGCTTCTGTGTTTCGTTCTCAAAATGTTTCTACTACTACTACTAAATGCCACTAAAATATTCCTAAAATATTAATAAATTCGAAAAATTGCCATACATAACTATATGTATTTTTCGAATTTATTAATTAGACTACATGAGTGGATAACAATGGCATACTACGTTGTTGAAATTCGGGGTTTTATTTTTGCAAAATCCCCATGTCCACCCTCTTCCATACAAGCGAACCGTAGCACTATGCGCCGGCCGCGCCCCGCACCGACGGAATCCGCTACGATCAAATCGCTGAAGTAATTGGGCATGTTAGGTATTTATAAATTTAGTATCCAATATGTTATCTATGCCTATTACTGGACATGTTGGATACCGCGGCTGCGGGAAAAATATTGTTGGCATTATTTTACTCGTAAAATTTCCATGTCTCCATCGTATCTATGATAATTGACTTGTTTTTCCATGACAATAGTTTTGACGAAGATAGCTTTAAAGAGACATGACACCTGTAAGAACGGAGCCATCTATAAGGTTTCTCGAAGACACTCGAGTCACTCAGCCTCGTGTCACGCTTGAGTGGCTCTAGCGTCGGACCACGGAAAAGAAAAACGCTTGTGTGGCTTCCCAACGCGCTGAGAACATAAAACTTATTAACCTTAAATAATGTATGTCTCTCTCCAAACACTATCAGGTTATGTTCCAATGACTTGATACAAAAAAATCAATCGTATCAAAATAAATATAGCAGAAAACCTGACAAACGGTGACTGGTTAAGTCAGATCGTTTTTGAGGATCTACAGCAAACTTTTCCCTAATTTTCTCTTCAAGGTCCAGGGTGGCAGCTGACTGACGTAAGTACTTATGTACCGAAAAGTGCTATTATCTATACTAATATTAAAAAGAGGAAAGATTTGTATTTTTGTATGTATTGAATAGGCTCCGAACTACTGGACCGATTTCAAAAATTCTTTCACCGTTAGAAAGCTACATCATCACTGAGTAACATAGGCTATATATTATACTAGCTTCCCGCCCCGGCTTCGCTCGGGTAGACAAAATATTTGATAAATGTCTATAGGCTCCGAAACTACTTAGAAAGCTACACTATCACTGATTAACATAGGCTAGCTGCCCGTCCCAGCTTTGCACGGGTAGACAATAAATTCGATATAAATGTCTACCCGTGCGAAGCCGGGGCGGGCCGCTAGTTGAAGTATAAGTCAAGAGTAATGGCGCTCTATACACTCTGCCTACCCCGTGAGGAACTTGGCGTGATATGTATGTTTGCTATCATTAAGTGTATTTTTTTAATTGAGAATATCCGAGGGTCGTTGAGGTGTGAACCAATTCATAGAATAGTCTGCGCCAAATAAGCATCTGTACCTATCATATCGTAGTAGGTACTACTTATTACCACCAAACCAAACAAGTTACCATGTTTGTTGGATGAATAAAAATGTCAGCATTCTCATAAAATTAAGTTTGAAAACAAATAAGTATGTTTGCTTACACAAGACGCTCAAATTAGCAGGGAGTGCAGTGCAGCGCAATAGCCACCGAACTGAGCAGGCACATCAAATGGCTGTGTTTTATGGCCGACGGGCAGCGGCGGCACTTTGTAACCGAGGAGCGCCATTACATCCATATGTTTCCTTGAATTAACGTCTGTTTTCTACGAAGAAAACGGCTGTCATAAAACTCGTTATAGATTCTCTGTACATTAAACATTATTAACTGTTTGTTTGTAGGCAATAAAAAAGAACATAAGATATAAGCTGCTATAAGAAATTTATATTGCTATGTGCCAGTTATAGGCCTTTATTGTTCATTTAAATATTTCTCACGTCCAAAATGAACTATTATTTATCCATTATTAGGTATTATGTTAGCGTTAGCCTGTGAAAAAGATATTATGTTATGATTAGGTTTCTGCGTGGCCCGTTAGTACACTTATTTTCTATTTAATTGTCTGTTTAGATCACTATTAATAGCACTTAATTTTCAGAAAGGCTATTTAGGTACCAGGATATATTACCTAGATATATCCCGAGATGTTTGCCAGAACTAGTATTAGTGTACCAACTGTACTTTTTCTTGTCTTCTTCGGTAAAGGTAAATTATCCCGATATATAGTGAAATAATACCAATCTTACTACTCAGCAGTTTAGACATATTAGATTGTGCCATAAAATGCTCAGAAGAAATAAAAAGATCGCGTTACGTTCTGTCTAAAAAAACATAATTAACTAATAACTTTTCAATTTTATTGACATGAAAACGTGGCGATTTTATTAAAGCTGTATAATTATACAGCTAATCAGTCATGCAATAAGCTATAAAATAAAATGAAAGCAGGTATTGGCGAGTCCTTCGCAAGTAATCCCGGGGCACGTGCGGGATAATCCCGGCTAATTGCAAGCGCGCGCCGCTCATCCACGGGATCATCAGGTGCTCAGCTCATCCCCACCGCCGCCCGGCTGCACATTCGCAGAACTTGTCTTTAATCTTTAATAATTTAACCAGCTATTCACAAATCAGATGTACTCACAATATTTCGATATTTATTTATGTATCAAGCTTATACTGAACGGACCGAATGGGATTAAAGCACAGAGATATCAATTTAAGTGACCTAACACACATATGGCTATCTGCATGCATGTGCGCAGCTTGAACGCTGCTAACTTAGAGTAAAAATAATATAATAATAATAATACATTCTTTATTGACATAATATAAGGTATCTTCGGAATAATATTAGGTCCTTACAAATGAAATTGGCGTTTTTCGTACTGGCCACTTTAATCACGAATTTCTCCTCTTTGGTAAGGAATTCCAAATTCAAATTTGTACAGCTATAGACTCATGTATTTGTGCTTCGATGATCGTCATTCATTTGTTTTTTTTCTGTTTGCGTCACTCATTTTACAAAATGGAAAACCTTAAATATCGCATTATTTACGAGTACGAGTTCCGCCGTGGCACTAGTGCTGCGGAAACAACTCGAAGGGTGAATGATGTGTATGGCGGTCGTGTTGCAAAAGAAAACACAGTTCGTTTTTGGTTCCAACGTTTTCGTTCTGGAAATTTCGACCTGCAGAACAAGCCCCGTGGACGGCCTGAGACTCAAGTTGATAATGAAGAGTTGAAGGCTATTGTGGAAGCGGATCCATCGCAAACCACGTCCGAGTTAGCTGCAGGCTGCAATGTTAGTGATAAAACTGTTTTAATTCACTTGAAGCAAATTGGGAAGATTAAAAAGCTTGAAAGGTGGGTACCTCACGAATTGACTGAAACAAACCGGCAAACGCGCGTCGACTGCTGCGTTACATTACTAAACCGGCACAATAATGAAGGTATTTTAAACCGAATCATTACCTGTGATGAAAATTGGGTTCTTTACGATAATCGGAAGCGCTCAGCGCAATGGTTAGATCCTGGCCAGCCAGCCAAATCCTGCCCCAAGCGAAAATTAACCCCAAAAAAGTTACTTGTAAGCGTTTGGTGGACTAGTGCCGGTATTGTTCATTACAGTTTTTTCAAATCTGGCCAGACTATTACGGCTGATGTCTATTGTCAGGAATTGCAAACCATGATGGAAAAGCTAGCGGCTAAACAACCTAGGCTGGTCAATCGCTCCACGCCACTGCTGCTTCACGACAACGCTAGACCACACACTGCGCTACAGACGGCTACTAAATTAGAAGAGCTTCAATTGGAAAGTCTAAGATATCCTCCGTACTCCCCGGACCTTGCTCCAACAGATTACCATTTTTTTCGAAATTTGGATAACTTCTTGCAAGGGAAAAAATTCAACTCCGATGGGGCAGTCCAAATCGCCTTCAAAGATTTTATTGATTCCCGTCCGACTGGTTTTTTTAGTAAAGGGATCAATGAACTACCTATGAGATGGCAAAAGTGCATAGAAAATAATGGTTCATACTTTGATTAATTAAATATATTATATTAAAAAATATTCGACTTTTTGTTCCTCCCATACAAAACGCCAATTTCATATGTAAGGACCTAATATATACATTACCTACTCTATGGCTGCTAATAACACAAAATATTATAGAACGTGAACACGTGACTCCATCCAAATATACATTAGTAAGTTTTGTCAAATTCTATTTATCATTTTGTGTGCAGGGTGAATTTAGTTTAGTTTTATATTCTTAAATCAATACCTCCCAATACGTACTTCATCTCTACCAGGGCACCCATTGCTATAATTTGGTCTATGGTATTTTTTTGTTAAAATAAGCACACAATATAAAAAAATGCAATATAGGGAAGAACGATTTTGTATGTTATGCGATATTTTCGAACTACCCATGTTTTAAGTGATTTTTAGCCCGCTGCCGCATTCGCAACGGCAGTTGTCTTTACGATACGGTGGATCGTATGCGCTGGAGCGCATACGGGGAGCTAAGAACGTACCGCTGTGAATTTCCTTCGTAGGCAGCTACGGTCTAACTGGACCTTAATCACGATAACCAATGTTATTTGCGGTCTACGGCGACTGCTTACCAATACCATCAGATGGGCCGTATACTTGTATGCCACCTTAATGGTATAAAATTAAAATAAAACCCTGTTGTTGACAAGGACTCACTGTGCTAGCAGCATAACTACTAGGGCAGAGTATTCTCGTGGAGCACTGGCAACCTTACGTACCGCAGAAACCCAACCCAAAAGGCCACGCCAACACGGCTGGAAGTCAATTATTTATTACAAAAAGTATTTACATAGATTTACTATGGTATCTGATATTGCTACGGTATGTTGTCAATAGGATGTAGGTATATGGTAAAGTAAAATCCCTTCAGGGACTATTTTTGCCAGTGTCGAGTGTCAGGGAATCAGAGTGATTGAGATTTTTTTCCAGTGTTTCGTAAATCGTTATAAAGTGATCTTTAGTGTGTATTTTCTATGTCTTTTTGTGCAGTTAAGTTTCATTTAGTGACTGATTCATAGGAACATTGGAAATAATGCCATAATATGAGTTTTGGGTTATGTGATTAATCATTTTGGTCAATGCGTTACCTCTGACCTAAAGGCGTGTTACTGGCTTCTATTGCCGTGGATAGTCTTCTTCTTCTTCTTCTTCTTCCTAAGTATGGCAATCAATCCCTTCAGGGACTATTTTTGCCAGTGTCGAGTGTTAGAGAATTTTCATGTTGCAAAATTACTCGTGTTTGCCGCATTAAAATGCCTAGTGTCATGCATTCTAACGCCCAATGGAGTTTCTGGAGACAACCCACGGCAGTAGCAGATCGTAACACGCCTTTAGATTAGAGGTAACTTATTGACCAAAATGATAAATCACTTAACCCAAAAGTCGTATTATGGCATTATTTCCAATGCTCCTATAAATCAGTCACTAAATGAAACTTTACTGCACATATCGACACCAAAAATACACATTAAAGATCACTATAACACAATTTACGACACACTGGAAAAAATCTCAACCGCTCCGTCTGATTCCCGCCAAAAACTCAGGGATAGTCTTCAGAAACTCCATTAAACATTACAGGCCATAATAGTCCTTGTAGAGGATTAATTGTCATAGTTAGGAAGAAGAAGAACCCACTAATCAATCACTACATAAAGTTAAGTGTGTAGCACAGAGTACATTACCTCTACCTAGCGAAAAAAATCCTAGCCTAGGTCTGTGAGTGTGACATTACCACTACATTTTAGTGTGTAGTGCTTAGAATAAGGACGGATATCGCTGGCGCTTGTGTAGTGTAGTAGTATTCATAGATAATACACTTTAAATAGAACAGTCGTATTGTAGTTTTCTTCTTCCTAAGTATGGCAATCAATCCCTTCAGGGACTATTTTTGCCAGTGTCGAGTGTTAAAGAATTTTCATGTTGCAAAATTTCTCGTGTTTGCCGCATTAAAATGCCTAGTGTCATGCATTCTAACGCCCAATGGAGTTTCTGGAGACAACCCACGGCAGTAGCAGATCGTAACACGCCTTTAGATTAGAGGTAACCTATTGACCAAAATGATAAATCACTTAACCCAAAAGTCGTATTATGGCATTATTTCCAATGCTCCTATAAATCAGTCACTAAATGAAACTTTACTGCACATATCGACACCAAAAATACACATTAAAGATCACTATAACACAATTTACGACACACTGGAAAAATCTCAACCGCTCCGCCTGATTCCCGCCAAAAACTCCGTATTGTAGTCTTTGGTGTAAACCAAAAGCGACGTTACGCGATATTGGCGAATTTGTGGCAGCCCCGCAGATGCACGTAGTGATTACGTATTCTGTGGCAGATGCCATAGCCATTCATAAAAAAGTTGAAGTTTATTTCTGTTTACATTTTCACTTCTATTTCTTTAATAAAATAGACTACACCTTCACCTTCCCTTCACAGAAATGGCTGCAGAAACTAATACGAATGAAAAAGAAACTAGAGAACTATACTCAATGTTTCACCAGGAATACATTGTAATGGCAGAATAGTAAGTAAAAGTTTTATGAGAAAGAAAGTAAATCTTAAAAATGTAAATACCCATTCCTTTTTTTGGAGTAACTAGGATATTTAAATATGTAATTATTGTTTCAGTCGCATGTTACAAACGGAAAATTTACATGGCATTTATGTAATACCATCATATGAAAATTCATTTTGTAAGTAACTTTTATAAGAGGTATCTATTATTGAGACTAGCAGCCAAGAGCCCATACTGCAAATTTAATTGATTGGATATATTTACATGTGGCCTTGTGTTGTTTCAGTATGGTTTGGTGTAATTTTTGTTAGAGGTGGCTACTATGAAGGAGGAATATTTAGGTTTTCACTATCATTACCAGAGAAATTTCCAGATGATGATGTACCTGTATGTATATAATAAATTCATATCTATATATTCCAAAAACGAAAGAAAGGGAGTACTCAATCTTACTTTGTTTCTTTTATATTTGGTTATAAACTGCTCGTGAACATACTGTATCTCTGACCTTATAATTCTTTGCACAGGTTCTTACCTTCAATTCACACCTATATCATCCGGCTGTAGATGTTAACACTGGCATACTTCGGTTGAATGAAGTGTTTCCTCAATGGGATAGGAAGCATAATCATATATGGCAAATATTGAAGTATTTACATTGGATATTTAATAATTTGAATTTCAAAGTTCCTGCGAATGTGGAAGCTTCAGTAGCGTAAGTAACCAAATATTTAACAAGTATTGTTGTTTATAATGAAATTGTTTTGGTCTCTGATGTTACTTCTGTACTGTCCTGCTAGTTATAAACTATTTTGTCTCAGTCACATCATGTGTCACTGAACAGGGATTTCTCACCTTATTCAGGGTATTTATATGATAAAAATAAATGGCCAGTCTTGCTGTTGAGTAACAAAGTTAGTTTTGGATCAAAAATAGTTAGTGTCTTGATACTGATTTTGTATATCATAATATTAAAGTTGAATTATTACCTAATACCTACTTATTGACTTATTCAATTGTCTTGTATTGCAAGTTCTACCTACATTAAAAGTATGGCTTATCCTGTCCTATTATAAAACTTAAATTTTTGTTGGTTGTTACAATTTCTGGAAGGGTTTTTATTAATCTTGATACAAATATTAATGGGGGCAGCATTTCCTCATTGAGCACTGGCAACCTTACTCACGGCAGAACTACAATACTGTGGTTTTGTGTAAGGTGGAGGTATAGTCCCCAGTCATATGAGATTTGATTTGCCCTAACTTTTTAATTCCGTACCACCCGGTAAGTAGGTACTTTTATTCCAAAAATGTACCCCTAAAAGGAGACAATAATATAAAAGACAACATCAGCATTATTTTTTAAAATAATTTATTGTTGCATTGCTCCACAGATTCAAAACAAACAAAAAATTATTCATGGACAAAGTGAGAGAATGTATTGTGTGCAGTATTGACCTTATTTATGATGAACCTCCAACTTCAGACAAACATTACATAACATTTCAACCTTATGACCCTGATGTGCATGAGGATGCCAAAAATATCATGCTTAAAACTCCAAAATCAAATGAAGGAGTGACCCAAGGGACATCCTGGGTTCAACAAGGGTCGTATCAAGCATTCTCCAAGGATGAGCCAACAAGCATTACACAATGAAAAACTAATTTGCAAGTAAGCATCAACGTAAATACCAATTTATTTATATTGTTCATCAGCCTTTGCCATATTTGACCTCTGTGATAATTAGTTGTTCAATCATAGCTAATATGTTCTAAGCCCAATAAAGCACAAAAAATAACAAATAAGTGTAATAATAAAAAATAAAAATATTTTCATATAAGATTGTTACATTACATGTGTATTAAATTAAAATATTAACTTAAATCAGGTTTCATATTTATTTTCAAATTATGATTTTGTATTTGTTCCCCAAACCATTTTTGGTCTAATACATATTTCTTATTTTTCCAAGTGAAATGAGTTGGAGTTTGACTATCATTTTTAAATTCAAAATATTTACTCAATTCTATAGCAAGCTTGGATTTTACTAAACCAACTCCTCCATACTTGTCCTCTGTGGGATGGTACACTCTGCCGGTTAATGGGAACATGTATATTTTCTCAGGCATAAACCTTATACTGAGTGATTCACTTGCATATCCAAAGCATAAATAGTCCCTATCATCCTTTGATACAATATGTGTATATACTATTGGTACATCATCACAACGAATATAATTCCTTTCTCTTCCACACAGGGATATATAAGGAAACACTTCTTCATATCTTCCAGTGCTATTAAGTCTGATGCGTTTGAAAAAGAATTCTAAGAACTTCTTTTCTTTAAAGCATGAGGTGAAATTCTTCATTTTTGAATCATCTAAAAAAAGCTGCAACAGTAAATTACTAACAAATAAGTAGTGTAGGCTGTACAACCTAGTGATTACAAAGGTAACTTTAGATTCACTAAGTTCTATTTTGAAAGAAACATTGAAAGGTATTTTCTCAATTAGATGGAATCTCAAAGCTTACTTGATTATTTTATAAATAAACTTTTATTGCTTACCATTCCTTGATGATCAATATAGTAAAAATATTCACGAATTTTTTGTTCAATTTCCTGTCCTTGAACATACGCAATAAAGCGCGCAAATTGATATCTTTGGTTCGTTATATTTCGTATGCGTGAACACAAAAGCAGATTCATATTTCTTGCTTAGTATCAATCAACAGAATTCCAATTCCATATTCCTTTACTTACTTTGATTTTATGCAAGTAAATCAAATCAAAGTTTTCTTACTCCTGCCTGACCTTTGTCTTGCCTTGCAGGCCCTTAGGTTACGTAGTGGAGTAGTTAGTACTTACAATACGGCCGGCGTATCTTGGCGAGTCATAAGTTCGTGCAGAAGGCTGCGCAATAGCTCTTTTTAGGAACCAAATGGTGGTATGAGGCGACGTGCGGGGGGCGGTTGTCTAAGCTAGAGATGTGATGTTACGTAAACACAATCGACCCTTTATTCAATCAATTATCGCAATCGATTAGTTTTATTTGGAATTTATTGATGTTTCTGTATATAAGATATTTAACGTAATAGATTTACAAATACAGTGAAATTTGTTGTTAATAAACGAGATTTCAAAGTAAATTAAAAAAAATCTAATTTAATATGCAATTTTCTCGATTGAAAGACATGATCTACTTAAATATCAGTTATCTATTAACGACTACTTGAGTAACGACTGTTTGCGAAAATTTAAAACTTCGTTATAAAATAACAATAAAATATATTTTTATGACTTAATTTTAATCGATTCCAATAAAAATCGATTAAACAACACCCTTAGGCACGCGTATTTGACATCCCTTTTTGGTAACTTCGTAACACTTCGTGCTTATTCGGCAATGCTCGATACACTAATACGTCTCAGTCACACGTCAGCATTGGTGTCGTGTTCGCGTCGCTGTCTCTGTCTTGAGTAAAGTCGGTGACAAAAGTTTTCGTTGTTATTGTTTAGTGATAATTGTAGATTATTAAGTTTGTTTTATTTGTGTTATTTGCAAGTGTGTGCTGCCACATATATTATTCGCTAAATATGCCACCAAAGCATAATAGCGTCTTAAATCGCCAGGCGAGAAAAATAATTTATGATTTAACACAATATATGAAAAAAGAAAAAGAAGAAGGCGTAAAAGATGTAGACAACGTTTATTTAATAAAGGAAAAAGTTAATTTAATGGAACAGGAAGAATGGAGTGCTTTATGCAGAAAAGTGCAAGAGGTCGAAGATGAATATAGAAAGAGCGACCATATAATTGACGAAATGACGGAACAATTCATCATTAATACAGCTTCAGATTCGGAAAGTGAGACTGAAAGTGAGAGCGACGGTTACGATGATGAAACTATGCCAAGTACCTCACATGGTACGCAAGGAGCCGACGACTTTATGTTAGGCATTTCCCCCCTTAGTGACAGTGATTAAATAATAAAAGTGTAAATATATTAAGTGTTAATAATAAGTAAAAGAATTACGTGCAAACAATATTGTGTTTTATGGTAAAAATCTGCCACTATCGAAAGGTGAGGTATCGAAATTAAATTTTTACAGTGAGTTATTTTTCTGCCGCGTCTGTTCGCGATAAACTCGAAAACCGCTGAGCGATTTTCGAGTTTTGAGATTTTGGCTTATGCTAGTTGGTTTATAAAAAAGAAATTGGCATCAACAGTTTTCTACACGAGTGTACATGCGCTAAAGTTCGCAAAGCCTATGTTCAGACTCGCCAAGTTACGTCGGCCGTATTGTACTAGTTACTCTTTACTGTAGTAATAAAATAGTTTCATGCATAGTGATTGTTAGGATTATACGATTGGCCCGTACAGGGTTTAACTCGGTCTGGTACATATTAAGCACCCTTAGCGAGAATAGAATAGCGAGCTTTAGTTTGTTATTCAATTCAGGATTTCTGAATAGTGTTGTTGCGATAACGATAGTCGCGAAGAGAGAGAATACAACCGCTACGGTAGAGATAGTCGATCAGTATCACAGAGTACATAACCCACTGGCAAAAATAGTCCCTGAAGGGATTGTTAAACTTACTTACTTTACTTTACCATACTTAGGAAGAAGAAGAAGAAGAGAACATAACCACTACGTTGATAGTGATAGTATCGGATACTATCGCGGCCTTGAAAATCAGTTACACTATCGATAGTCCTATCAAAACTATCGACCCCTGAAGATACTCTCGATCGATTGATGAAAATAAACAAGTACTACTATTGCTAAAGATAAATAATTTAACATACGCAGTTCATTCATAAAGCTACTTTATTAGCCCAGGTTTTATTCGCTGAGTCGATAGTATCCAAAATGTGCAAATGAGCAAAAATATCGATACTACCGCAACGCATTGATGGATCATAGAATGACGATAGTATCGTACCTGGATAGAATCGATAGTATCGACAAAGTTCAATACCTTGGTACCTGGATAGGATAGTATCGACAAACTGACTTTTCGCGCCATCGACTATTGTTCAAGGTCAACTAATCAGTATTTCTGATATTAGATGTGTCCAACAGGAACAGGGAGTAACGTTTGTGTACTCTTCTTCTTCTCCTTTTCCTAACTATGGCAATCAATCCTCTCAATCAACAATTTTTGCCAACGTCCAGTGTCGAGTGTTAGAGAATTATCAAGTTTTGTGTATATTGCATTAACATGCCTAGTGCATTGCATGCCCATCATGCCTTTTAATGCTTATAGGAGTTTCTGGAGGCAATCGACGACAGGAGCAGATTATAACAGGCCTTTAGATCAGAGGTAACCTATTTAACAAGATGATAAATCTCTTCCCTTAAAAGTCGTATTATAACATTATTTTATTTCAATGTTCTTGTAAATTATTCACAAAATTAAACATTACTGCACATAATGTCACAGAAAATACACACTAAAGATGCAAACTTTAACACAATTTAACGAGACACCGGAAAACTCTCAACCGCTCTGTCTGATTTGCAGTTTATTCTCATACATTCGCAATGGCGATATTGTCCTTGACGATGATTGATTGCCATAGTTAGAAAGAAGACTAAGAAATAATATGGAGTTTTTGGCGGGAATCAGGCGGAGCGGTTGAGATTTTTTCCCGTGTGTCGTAAATTGTGATATAGTGATCTTTAATGTGTATTTTTGGTGTCGATATATGCAGTAAAGTTTCATTTAGTGACTGATTTATAGGAGCATTGGAAATAATGCCATAATACGACTTTTGGGTTAAGTGATTTATCATTTTGGTCAATAGGTTACCTCTAATCTAAAGGCGTGTTACGATCTGCTACTGCCGTGGGTTGTCTCCAGAAACTCCATTGGGCGTTAGAATGCATGACACTAGGCATTTTAATGCGGCAAACACGAGAAAAACACTCGACACTGGCAAAAATAGTCCCTGAAGGGATTGATTGCCATACTTAGGAAGAAGAAGAAGAAGAAGAAATAATATGTATTAGAGGTAATGTCGGAGTTTTTGGCGGGAATCAGGCGGAGCGGTTGAGATCTTTTCCAGTGTCTCGAAAATTGTGTTATAGTATCTTTAATGTGTATTTCTGGTGTGTGTTATCAAAATCAAAAATCACTTATTCAGTTTAGGTCCTAATAAGGCACTTATGAAGGTCTAAATAACCACCCGTTCGGAAAAAAAAGCCACCTGAGAAGAACCGGCAAGAAACTAGTGCTCTGTCTTTTTTTTCCATATTACAATCATTATATAACAATTCGTAACAAAATTCATTTTTATCATTTACATAATCATTAATTTTATAATAGGCTTTATTTAACAAAACTCTTTTGACATGAGGCTTAAACTTATCATAATTCAATTCGGTAATAGATTGTGAGATTTTATTGTAAAAATGGACGCAGTTTCCCATAAATGATTTATTTACTTTTGTTAGTCTAAACCTAGGAGCCAAAATTTTGTTTCGATATCTTGTATGAATATTATGGTTATCTGAATTTAAGTGAAAACTTCTAATGTTCTTTTATATAAACAATAAGTTCTCAAAGATGTACTAGGTTATTGGCATCAAACCATTTAGAAACTGATACTAGCGTTTCATTAAGACTTATAATTTCTTTGTCTTTTCTGATAACTCTAAACACCAGAGACGTGTCATCCGCGAATAAGACTATGTCACAGATATTATCCACTAGAAGTGGGATATCATTGATGTATGCCCAAAATAAGAACGGACCTAATATTGAACCCTGCGGAACTCCCATTTTCATTAATGTGCCTTTGGAAAGTTATGCCTCCGACACCTACTTTTTGCTGACGACCGGACAAATATGAGGCTACAAGATCAAGGGCATTTCCGCGGATACCATAATATTTTAGTTTGAGCAGTAGCGTACTATGTTCAACGCAATCAAATGCTTTAGATGGATCGCAAAATACGCCTAGGGCATCATGTGAACTTTCCCATGCTTCAAATATATGTTGCAGTAAAGTTCATTTAGTGACTGTTTTATAGGAACATTAGAAATAATGCCATAATATGGCTTTTGGGTCAAGTAATTTATCATTTTGGTCAATACGTTACCTCTGATCTAAAGGCATGTTACGATCTGCTTTTGCCGTGGAATTTTTCCAGAAACTCCAATGGGCATTACAATCCATGACACTAGGCATTTTAATGCATAAAACACGAAATATTTGAGAAACTTGAAAATTCACTAACACGACACTGGCAAATATTGTCCCTAAAGAGGATTGATTGCCATTTTAGGAAGAAGAAGAAGTAATGTCATGACATGTCATTACACATGTCAACATGAACATTCAGTGAAGATGCTGTCACACCTGTCACAGAGTACAGCATTATATTGGAATGGATCAAAAAACTTTGGCAAATAAAATTACAAAACAAAAACCATCTGATCACACACAAACCACTACCTATAGAAATTTATTGTAAGCAGCTGTCACATAATTTTTAATAAAAGTAAACAAAATCTTAGTGTTAAAAGTCCTCGAACATCGAACGAGTTAACCCTGAATAATTAAGAAATTGACATGAATTAAAATTACCATGGAAAGTGTTCGAAGATCATGGAAACTCCGTAAGTTGTTGATGATGATGATGAAGTTGAACTTTTAGAATAATAACTTCGTATTTGACTGTATGTTGTATGATTACAGAAGAATTCGTCGCTCACAAGGCAAATGTCAATTGCCTTGCAATGGGACACAAGTCAAACCAAGTTTTAGCTACTGGAGGAGATGACAAAAAAGTAAATTTATGGGCCATTGGTAGACAAAGCTGTTTGATGGTTTGTATATGTTACTATAACTTTTATTAAATTCTTCTCTTTTTAAAGAGCAATTATACAAACAGTGCTTATGATGATAATTATCATATGTTTTTAGAGAAATTACACTGAAACTTATCCACTATGATTTATGATTTATTGTAAATGTGAATACCTTGGGGCTGGTAAACTGATAAATGTAATCCAGCTCCTTGTATGAAATAGGTGATAACTGATTCTAAGTCATTTATTGCTAATATTTTTATTATAAGTTTTTTTAATAAGTGATCTGATATTGTGGCTTCATATTAGTTGTGTAAATTATTTCTAGAGTCTTAGTGGCCATACAACACCTGTGGAGTGTGTATGTTTTGGTCATTCCGAGGATTTAGTGTGTGCGGGTTCACAAACGGGTGCCTTGAAAATTTGGGACTTAGAAGCTGCAAAACTACTAAGAACATTTACAGGTCATAAGGGTGCCATTAAGTGCATGGACTTCCATCCTTATGGGGATTACTTGACAACAGGTTCCTGTGATAGCAACATTAAATTATGGGACACAAGAAAAAGAGGCTGTATAGTAACTTATTCAAGTCACAGACTGGCTGTAAATAGCCTTCAATTCAGTCCTGATGGTCAGTGGATCGCTTCTGCTTGTGAAGATGGTGAGCTTTATTTGAGTACATCAATCAATGTTTATATTTTAAAGAAGTATCTGTACCAGAGCTGGCAGCAAGGAACATAGGTAGTTTCAATTAAATAAAAAAATAACAATTTAATAATAATAATATAATATTTTGCTATTATCTAACTCTGCAATTCACAAAACATTTCAGGTTTGGTGAAAGTTTGGGATGTGCGAGTAGGGAAAGTACTACAAGAGTTCATGGAGCACACCTCAGCAGTAACTTGTGTCAAGTTCCATCCACATGAGTTCCTGCTCGCTAGCTGTGGTGCTGACAGAACAGTTAATTTCTGGGACATGGAGAAATTCCAACTAGTTTCTAAGTTTGAAAAGGAAAACACATCTATTAGGTATGGAAGTAAGAACAGTCTAATAAGAGCACCTAAAAGGTTTATACAGATTATATAATGTATAAAAGTTATGTAGATAATATCTCAGTCTTTAAAAATATCAAACATATATGTGGGTATGATATATATGAAAAAATATGGTCAGTAATCAACCCATACATAATAAACCTAAAGACTTAGCAAAGTAAACATGGTTGATCCATTTAATACCAGATCAGTTGAAATTAAGCTGACATATTTGGTGTAAAAAAAGGATGTTCAATTTTTGTCTAACACAAAATTTAAGAGAAATTCATAAGCACTACTGCATTATATTATAACATTCTGCATGTTTACTTACGATGTACTTTGAAAGCACATTTAACTAGCATTTGTATTCAAAGTAGCATATGTATTTTTTTAAGCTTGTTCATGAAGTAATGTGTATTGCAGGCACATGGTATTCAGTGAGGATGGTGAGACACTGCTTGGGTGTGCCAATGATGGTCTGCATGTGATTGGATGGGAGCCGGCGCGCGTGTTGGACACTGTGCATGGCCACTGGGGGCAAATACATGATATTACCATAGCACAAACTCAGCTTGTGAGTATGCCAAGACATTATCATGGTTCTGTTCCAGTTTTGCGAACTTCATTTCAATAATAACCCTCTACTTGTCACAATTATGGGCAATATAACATAAAACATTATTTCCAGATATCGGGATCATTCCATTCAACATATGTGGTATTAACAGTAGTGGATCTGAATAAAGTGCATCCGTTTGGAGGGCCGCCGCCCATCTCCACTCCTGTCGTCAGGGATCTCTCCCCATTCCAAAAAGGCCATTCTGTACGGAAGAGTTTTTCCAAAGAGAAACCACCTAAAGAAGGTTTAACTGCACATCAAATGTATTTTAATTAATTATGTCTGTCTCTGAAATGTATTCAAACATATTTATTTTAGTGTTACACAGGCCAACTCTGCTTGATGAAAAAACTGCCGAAGAATCAACATCAGGAACGGAAGCTGACGAGGACTCAGGTGCCGTTATATCCAATTTTAATGACTACACTGAAATATTTCGACCATCTAGAGCATGTGAGTACTGGCCAGGGACAGCCAAGATATGTATAGCATATGGCAAGAAGCATGTCGTTGTCAGACAAATAACTACTTTTTTTTACATTATACTTACTTATTAAACATATTATTTCTATCAACTGCTCTGTATTTTACAAAATAATAATGTATCCTACACATTGAATTATTAAGTTATTTTGAAAGTTTATAACGTTTTCAGTGACACGGACACCACCCCCAGCCACGAGTTTGTCATTGGAGGATTATTCGATACCAGGTAAACCTAGGGATTTTTTTCATATAGCGCTTCAAATAAGCGTTTATTAATTCAGTACAATAATTGAAGTTGCATTGTTAGCACAAGAGGGACCGGATAATCTGGAATTGGAGGTGGGCACGACGTTGCGGTCGTTGAACGTGGCGCCTCGGTCGCGGCCAGACGTCGCCTCGCGCATCCCCACCGCCACCAAGGAACACTACGCGCTCCTGGAGACCAAGCCGGACACCTTCTCAGGTACCTGTGTGTTGCAAACCTCACCAATTAACCCAAGCGCACTTGCGGTACGGTTTTGATTTGGACATAAACAAACATTTAATTTACTGTCGCAAACCAGGAAAAGCGTTAGACTTTCGTCGTACGCATTGAAAACGTTGCGCACTACATTGCTTCAGACACATTGCTATTTTTTTTTCTATTATTGTTTGGTGCACACATACGAAAATCGAGCGAAGTGCTTGGGCAAGTATAGATTTGACAAGCCCAGTTCTTAGCTTTGCTTTTTCGCCAGTAAAGTACAATTGTACCTACCATAAGCATAAGTTGACCGACACTAAAAAGCACAATCTGTTCAACAGTGCAAACATCCGCCATAAGAGATTATGCTGCCAGCCCCGTATCAGTCCAAGCAGTTGCTCTTAATCGACATAACTCGTACAAAGAAACGAAATCCACCACGGACATGTGTAAGTATCTAAATCATTAATTGATTCCAAGACGAATTACTACATCGACTGCAATCTCATGAATAATATGTGTTTCAGCAACGAGTAACCTGCGTCAAAGTAATAGTGAAGTATCGTTGGGACCGCCCACATTGGGCCCCAGGTCGCTATCGTTCACCAGGACGCCCAATGACCCCTCAAGGTGAGCCTTATACCTGTTCTATAGTCCCTGCATAGTATAAAACAAAGTCGCTTCCCGCTGTCTGTCTGTCCCTTATGCATGCTTAGATCTTTAAAACTAGGCAACGGATTTTGTTGCGGTTTTTTAATAGATAATGATTCGAGAATGTTTTTATGTACCTATAATTTATTTCGAAGCCGGGGCGGGTCGCTAGTTAGGTATAACATAGAAAATTGTGTACATTTGACGCCTTTTTAACATTTTCTTGTTTAAATAATAACAGTTTTAATTCCCGTATAGTTTTAAAAATTGGGTAATACACGAAGTTTTAGAAATTTAAACGAGTTTTTAATAATTATAATAAGTGTTGCAGTACCTATTTTCAATGCGGCACAAAATAAATACAATATTGCTTTAGAAGTATTTGCTTTGTGTGATAAAAAAATAAACCTCTACGTAAATAAATGTTGCCATATTTAAGAGACTGTAGTATATTGTATTGTATTGTGTAGACGGCGAGTGGAGCCGGTGACGCGGGAGAACGTGTCGGTGTCTCGCAGCGTGGACGCCGCGGAGAGGGAGCCAGAGCCCGAGTTCGTGCCCTTCACCACCGACCGGCCCGTCGGGCTCGACCTCGACGACTTCCTGCCCGTGCGTTCATACCACACATACCACCCGCCTACTACAAATGTGGTTTTTGTCTTATGAAACATAAACCTCGGTGTGCGATTCTAACTCGCACTTGGCAAAATGTTGTAATGATGTTGTTGTTGTGTAGCGCGGGCTGGTGGGCGGAGGCGCTCGGCGCGGTGCGCGAGGCCCGGCCGCGCAGCCCTCCGAGCAGGAGGTGCTCGGCGTCATGATGCGCGGACACGACTCCATGATGGCCGTGCTCACCGCACGCCAGCGCGCCTTGCAGGTACACACACACACGATGCTTTAACATCGGTGATACAGGAGGAGGCACCCTGGTGCATGCTATTTGCCGATGATGTCATCGGCCCAAAAAAAGGGGTCCAGGTCCAGAGCAGACTGGTATTATGGCAACACAAATTGAAAAGTATCGGCTTGAAAATCAGCAAAACCAAGTCTACGGCCATAACACTCGATTCCCTCTAAAGCTTAAAGGGAAAATTTATAAGAACATGATAAGGCCTGCTGTAACGTATAGATCAGTGTTGGGCCACAAAGGCGACGGATGAAAGAAGACTGCATGCAACTGAGACGCGAATGTTGAGATGGATGAGTGGCGTAACGAGAATGGACAAGGTAGGAAATGAGTTTATAAGAGGAAGTTTGAAAAAGTAGCTCCAGTGACAGACTAGTTAAGGAGCATGGTATGGGCATGTTATGCGGAGGAATGAAGATAACGTGGTAAGAAAGGTTTTATGTATGAATGTGAATGGGTACAGGGGTCCAGGTAGACCTAAGAAAAGATGGATGAACTGTGTGAAAGATGACATGGCCAGAAGTTAATACAGAGATGACGGCTGATAGAGAAGGATGAAAGAGATATACATATTGCGCCAACCCCAAATAATATGGGATAAGGGCAGGAGATTGATGAAAACGGATGTGGCTGTTTACCCGATGTCATCACAAAGAGACTGCCATCTATTATTCGCAACCATTTAACAGAAAATCCTGGGTTGCAAAGTCCCAGATTTTCTACTTCTGATACGTCTTTAACTATTGCCAAAGGTATTCATTTTATTAGAGCTCCTCCGAAGCACGGACGGGACCCCACATGATGTGGGAGAAGTCTAAAACACAGACGGCGACGAGACAACGAACACACACACACACTACTATAATTAAAGAGTATTTAAATATATATATTGTATTAACTAATATTTTTCAGATTTTCCATTCTGTACGAGTCAACAAAAGTTTGAAGGTGGCCTTAGAATCTGTAATTGCTCTCGAGGAGACGTCTGTGATAGTTGACATTCTGAATGTGATGGCTCATAAACCGTAAGTAACGCATATGAGAGATTATTTCTGTGTGTAACATACCCAAGACACACTGCAGCAGTGGTGTCATTTGGTTCATGTGTAGTTATTTTAGAAATTTGTGCAATATTTCAGGTCACTATGGAACTTGGACATTTGTCTTCTGATGCTGCCTAAAATATATGATTTGTTGCAGAGCAAATATGAATCGTAAGTGGACAATGTATTAATCCAGATAATTAGCATTGCTAACGGCGGTACTACAAAAACAGCTGTTTATGTGTAACTTAACTTAAAGTTAATGGTGCCTCCTTTGATTATATAGTGCCTCGATATTCATTCAATGTGTTGTAATCATTGATTTAAGGTTGAAATAGGGAAAAGCCAGTCAAATGGAAGGTTGGTCATTTGATTTGGAGTAAATTAAAGTGTATTGGGGCAGGTACATGCAGTGCGGATGCAACGCCCTGCGGCTGATCGTGCGCAACTTCTCGTCCGTGGTGCGCGCTAACGTAAGCGCGCCGGTGCGCACGCTGGGCGTGGACATCCCGCGCGAGGAGCGCTACCATAAGTGCGCGCAGATCCACCGCCTCCTGCTCGACGTGCGCGCCTTCCTGCTCAAGCGGCAGACGCTACAGGGCCGCCTAGGCGCCGCCTTTCGGGACCTACACACGCTCATGCAACAGGGTCTCGACTGACCCCATGCCAACACTCCCTCCGTCCAACTCATCCCACATAACTAATGTATTATTAATACTTAAACACTAGTCTTCATAATGTAATAAAATTATACAAAATCATTGACTGGATGAAGAGATTTCATTTAGAAGCTAAATCAGACTATTTGAAATGATTAACAATTTTATTAAACATTTAACAATACAAGTATTTTTATTTTTCTATTTGATCAGAATAGTGCTCTAAAAGAAAAACATGCTAAGTCTATTCATAAATTGATTTCTGGATAGTTTAGTTAGAAAGTGGACACTGGACATAGTTTTTTTAAGGCCTATTCTAGAGTAGACCATCTGAGATAAAATATCTTCTCATAAAGCACTGCTATAGCAAGGCAGAACAAACAGAAATCAATAATAATCATAACAATAAAAAATATTTGTCCTGGTTATTTTTTTATTTTAGCATAATTATTGCAGATGAAAGTAGACAGAAGCAGTGGTGTAGCCAGCATGGGTGACACTCAGGTATAAAATGATTTATTGTTGAAACCAATGAAACTGACAATGTATGTATGTGTATTATAATACAAATAAAAACATTAGTTGCAGATGAAAGTTTGTGTTGTACAAAAATACTAAACTTGGCATATTCTATGAAGATTGCTTTTTCTTGTCACCAAATCTGGTGACACCCACACCAACCACCTCTATGCTGCTGTACATGAGGGCTCTTGCAATTAGCTTAGAACTAACTCTTACTAGGGCTGAGAAAATTGTTTTTCAATTATTATTGTTCAGCATTTATTAATTACTTGATGTTTGTATTAAATCTGCTGGAACTGTTTCTTTCAAATAATATTATTATTCTTTTAATATATAATAATTTTAATATTCTTGGGCATCATGTATTAAATCTAGAAGTGTGTAATATTTTTAATTTTATCAGTCTACTACTTAATATCAAAGAAGAATGCAACACAATAATTATGTCAGTCAGCCATTGTATAGGGAATTTTTATTTCTTCTTTTTAACTATTGCATATTTACTTGGGCTATTTATAGGTCTTTTTCTTTTGTTGAATGCTTCCATTTTCTTTACTAAGATTTCATCTGAAACATCTTTTTGCATGTCACCATCAGGCTCTTCAGACTGTTTCTCTTGTTCCATCAGCCTTTCAATCTCTGGGTTCATGCCTTTAAATGATAATCTCCCTTCTAGCAAGTCTTCACAAAAAATAAAACTTGATTCTGATATAAAATTTCCCGAAGCACTACGCATTTCAGGCGTTATAATGTTGGAATATAAACTACCATGATCTTGGGTATTTTCTAATTCTCTTTCAATTCTTTCCTTTGTTTTTCTCATAAACTTCATATCCAAGACTGATTTTGGTAATTGCGGCTTCTTGAGTGATGACCCCACCATTATTATTATTCGTCGCGTAAATTCTAATAAATTCAAAATAATTTATCAAATGTCTTTGATTAAATACCTGACAAGTATTTATTCAAAGCTAACTGTGATGGGAATAAATTTAAAATCTAAATTGAATACCGCCCTACCTAACTTTTATCAGCGGTTTTATTCTCTTGGACTTTTAATGCCACACTTATTTATTTACACACTTTTTACATAACCTAAGGCTACTTTTTAGGTCCAATTTTAGGTTACGCACTTTTATCACGTTTATAGCACACAATACGTCAGTCGTCAACCACAACGTTTGTTTATAGTAATTTATATACTTAGAATAAGGACTCCGCTCTCGCTAGCGTAAGCGAGCCTGAGTCCATACTCTCAGCGTTTATAATTACGAAAAAAAACCTGTCAACGGTGGCAGTCTTCTTCTTCTACCTAGCTATGGCAATCAATCCTTTTCAAGGACCACTTTTTCCTGTATCGACTTTAAGAGAATCATCAAGTTACTTAATAATTTCTCGGGACGGCATATCCGGAACCAGAGGAATACATGCTCTTCCCTCACTCATTCAGGGAGTATTTGACACAGCAGGTGAGTAGAGGGATCATGGCAAGATCTTTTGTGCGGCTGCACACGTGACCTGCCGTCATTTCATCCATCATGTGTTTATTCTGTGCTGCACGGTCCTGTCCACATCGCCATCACCTTGCATGAGCGAGCCGAGGTACTGGCAGTCGGAGCAGACTGGTATAGATGTTCCATCTAGTGTTATGGCTGTAGGATTAGAGATACCGCCGAAATCGCAGAATATGTATTCAAACTTGGTTCTGCAGATTTTTAAAGCCAACGATCTCCAATTTGTGTTGCCACTTTACCAGTCTGCTCTGGACCTCGAGCCCATCTTCGCCGACCAGCAAAATGTCATCGGCCAATAGCGTGCACCAGGGTTACTCCTCCTGTTACCCTTATTATATTAGGGCCTAAACTGAATATTTTTTTTATTGATTTTGATTTTGAATGTGTAACTCTAACCTGTAATAAGTAACTCCAATAAGCATTAGAATGCATGATACTAGGCATTTTAATGCAAAAAGACAATATTAAGAAAATTTATTGCTAAAGTTAAGAAGAAGAACAGATTGAAACCGTAATGTTGTGTATATACTCTGTGATTTAAACCATAGATCTTATGCATCTACGTTAAACATGAAAGTATTTCGAACCTTTACGATTGCGAAGTATTGTTCTAAAAACGTAGTGGTTCTGTGCATAGATACTGCACTTACATATTCTGTGGTTGTAATTTTATAGTAAAACGTAGTGGATAACTGTGTTTTATGTAAAAAAAGCTTAAAAAAAAGACTACACTCACTAGATTACTCTGTGTTTCATAGTGCGAGGGTAGATATTTGTGGTGCGAAGTACTGAAAATTAGTAGAGCAACGTAGAGGTTATGTACTCTGTGGTAGAGCACAGAGCACAGAGTACTTAACCACTACGTTAGTAGAGGTTATAAACTTGGTATGAATGAAATGAAACAGGCCTGCAATAACTAAAAGATGCAAATATCTGAAATAGATCATGTTAAAATTTACAATCTCAGTGTTGGAAAATCTTTACCCGATGTAAGTACTAGACGTATCAAAACTATCCTTGCGCGAATAAAAAAATCCCAATTTCATATTTTGATTTTATAGTGTATACTAAACTTATTCATACATTACATTTTGTTTTTAATAGTGGTTCATCTCATCGTAGTTAATATATGTACATATTTGTATTTGTACATATTATTTCCTGTTTTCAGTGGCTAACAGAAAGGAAAAAACGCGCATTATTAAAGAAAAATGTAGATCTTAGAAGAAGAATAGAACTAATTCAAGAATTCGATATGCCAGGCCTTAGTACAAACATAAGGGTCTCCAAAGATGGACAATACATAATGGCAACAGGAATTTACAAGCCCAGGATTAAATGTTTTGATGTCAATAACTTATCATTAAAGTTTGAACGATGCCTTGACTCTGAAGTTGTTAAATTTGAAATCTTGAGTGATGACTATTCAAAGGTATTCTTTTTATTTTGTTACTAGCGACCTGCCCGGCTTCGCACGGGTAGACATATCAAATATTTATCTACCCGTGCAAAGCCGGGCGGGAAGCCAGTATAATATATAGCCTATGTTACTCAGTGATGATGTAGCTTTCTAACGGTGAAAGAATTTTTGAAATTGGTCCAGTAGTTTCGGAGCCTATTCAATACAAACCCACAAAAATACAAATCTTTCCTCTTTATAATATTAGTATAGATTTCATGGTTTCTGTTCATTATGGGTTTTTTGAAGACTAGGGAAAATAAAATTTCTTTTAGTTTCCTTTTTTTTTAGACAAAATATTGTGCAGAGTATTATAACAAGCTTTTAAATATTATTCAATATTTTTTTCCAGATAGTATTTTTGCAATGTGACAGGTATATTGAATTTCACGTGGGACATGGCCGTCACTATCGACTCAGGGTTCCACGGTTTGGAAGAGACCTTGCATACCACAAACCATCCTGTGACTTGTTTGTTGTTGGTGCATCATCTGTAAGTTTGTTAATTTCTGCCGTAACAGTAGATAGATATCTTGTAAATTGCTTGACTGGAAAGGGACTCCATGTAATAAAAAAAAAATATTTTCTCCTTCTTAAATTATTTTTTATGAATTCCAGGAAGTTTATAGATTAAATCTAGAAATTGGTCAGTTCCTGGCTCCCTATGTAACCAATGCCACAGAAATCAATAGCTGCAGTGTAAATGAAGACCATGGATTGCTTATACTTGGCACAGCAACAGGCCATGTGGAGGCGTGGGATCCCCGGACCAAATCAAGACAGGGAATACTGGACTGTGCTATCCATTGTACAGATTCTGAATACAAGTTAGTGCAAACTACCAATTCATATAAACAAAAAAAAAACTGGCATGCACTTGCCTCATCTATGCTGGTGCGCCATCAGCTCACCAAAGTTTCAAAGAAATTAAGTTGTGGTTCTCCTTACCACAACTGAATTAATAAGATAAATATACAGAAGATGTATGGTCAAATTAAATGTTTTAGGGTTGGCAACAATGAGTGATTCCCTTGGTGTTCCTAAGCAATAGTAACTGCTTGCAGGCCATATGCCTGTCTGCTACCTTAATAGTCTAAAAATATAAAAGCTCATAATTAGTAAGGAAATTCGTTTAATTTAGTGCCTTATATTTTTTGTAGGAATGATGGCTTACCGGCTATAACAGCCTTGAAATTTGATGGTCCTCTCCAAATGGGGGTAGGGACATCAACAGGTCACATTTTGGTGTATGACATCAGATCTAGCAAACCACTCTTAATCAAGGATCATATGAATGGTATTCCAATCAAGACAATTGAGTTCCACAAACAAATGAATTATGTATACTCTATGGATTCTACTGTTGTTAAAATTTGGGATAAGAACACTGTAAGTATTATTATATAGCCCAGGACAACCATCAAAGCTGATGACACACAACAAAATAATTAAGTTATGCAAATATCCATTAAAGTCTGGGCAGAAGAATATAATAATATATAAATCCTCCAACTTAGGGCATGTCTACTCTTATTTCAAATTAAATTCCTCTGTATAATTAAAATTTACAAAGAAGTACTTTTAACCATCAGAATGTAGTCATTCTTGCTCAATCTTGTCTTAATTACAACTTTTGCAAACATATTAAATAGTTTGTTATTTCAATTTTAGGGTAAACAATATACAAGCATTGAATCATCTGTGGACTTCAATGATCTATGTGTTATACCAAACACAGGATTAAACATGATGGCAGTTGAAGATCAAAAAATGCAGATTTACTACATTCCATCACTAGGTTTGGATTATTTTATATTCAACAATGTTATATTGAAGGATTATTTTAGTAGCAATCTCATAATTCTGCGTCCACAGGACCAGCTCCAAGGTGGTGCGCCTTTTTAGACAATTTGACAGAAGAGCTGGAGAGTTCGGCTTCACAGACAGTTTACGACGATTATAAATTCGTAACGAAACACGAGCTGGAATCCCTTGGCTTAGATCATCTACTTGGTACAAACCTTTTGAGAGCGTATATGCATGGGTAAGCAGATATTTCTTTAACTTAACATTTGTTTCACAATGCAATGAAGTTACAAATAATAATAAAAATAAAAGTTTAATTATATTAAAATAACTTAATTGACATCCATTCTAGATTCTTCGTAGATGTGAGGCTATACAAGAGAGCGAAGTCGATAGCAGATCCATTTGCATTTGAACATTACAAGAAGCGCAAGATACGAGAAAAGATAGAACAAGAAAGACCTTCTAGAATTAAAGTTGAAGATAATTTACCCAAAGTGAATAGAGACTTAGCTTCCCGGCTTTTGAATGACGATGGCAAGAAGAAGAAACGCACTTCTAATCTACTCCAAGACGACAGGTTCAAGGTATCTTATTAATTAATAAACTAAGATTTGCACAATTTGTCTTGCGTTGTGTTTGACATACACATTTCGATTTGATTTTAGGCAATGTTTGAAAATCCAGACTTTGAAGTTGATAAAGAAACTGAGGAGTTCCGACTTCTTAATCCAGTGCTATCTAGGATGGATAAAAATAAACATAAACCTGAAGCAGCTGCTGTAGAGGTATATCCTATGTTTTTAACTTATTGTTTCTGTCTTAATAAGTAGTGTTACAATTAGACTTATATATTATTATGATATCATTCTTATAGCATGTTGAAGAAGCAGAAGAGAAAGATTCCGATGCGGAATTGTATGGCACCAGCGATGACAGTTCCGACGAAGATCGCTCATGGGTTAAAGAAGTGAAAAAGCAACACAAAATTATCAGAAACAAACATCAAAACCAAACAGACTCGAATGCCACAGCTGACGATAACGTTAACGAATATAGCAAAGCTCCAAAATCTACCAACATAAGGAGTATCACGCGCGTAAGTAAAACAAGCTTAGGCGACAGACTGGCTAAGGAAGGCTCCTCAATGATCACTGGCACAGGAGGCAATAGAGAAATGAGATTCTCTATGAGAGGCAAGAAGTCAGAATCAGATAACATGAGAAGAATAAAGAAGCATCACCAAGAAAGGAAGCAATTTGTCCGAAAAACTGGATATTTAATGAAAAAGAAACTGCCGAAAATGTTTTAGCATACAAATAAACGTGCTATTTTACTACAAACGTCTTATTTTATGTAAAGTAAGAGAAATTGTAGGTACAGGGTAAATTTCAGTTATACGTAATAAATACGTAATATACCATACACACATAGTTATTATGGCAGAACGGAAAAAAATCGCTGTATTGAATGTTTTCCATTAGAGAAAGCAATCAGTACCACTACTGAGGTCAGACCGACTATACAATAACAAACGCCCTCTAAACAATTTATTAAACCTTATCATTACTTTCGGAGTTATCACAGTTCATTAGGTAGGTACGTGGTTTGGTAAAAACATTACGCTGCATCATAATAAATAATAAAGAGTGTTTTGCTTGTATATTGAGATGTATTATATGTTAAATAGAAATACAAATAATCATAATGGCATTTGGTGGTTGTGTCGCTGCTGGTCGCACCCAAGTAACGAAGCGTTGAATGTTGCTATGATTTATTTTATCTCTTACTGGAGTGTATTTATTTATACCATCCACGTTCATACCTACTCTATAATATAGTGAGAGTAAAAAGAGTAACCGCAGTACATAATTATTTGTTTGTTATCTCACTGCACTTGCAGAGTATCCTACATAATATTTATGTAGGTAGAAATGTCATGATAATTTTATTATAAATAAGTGGGTATATCTATTCAAACTGGAATAATGCAAAATGACAATGGATCATATGGAAGTGGTAAGTGATCCTTAATTTTAATAATAATCTAGTGCCATTGCCTAGCTGCTGCAATTTGCTACATATACATACAATAATTAATAAGTTATCGTATTGTATAATGTGAATTATAGTCGTTAAAGTATAGATATGGGCAATAAAGTGGATAATGTGCAATTTCTGAATGATTGTGTAGCCAGCGATCTGCTGGAGAGCCATGTACTGGACAACGAGAAGCATAGTGAGCCGGCCATGGAGAGATCCACAAGGTCTAGCCTCGACGCCAACAGTGTTGATGTGAGTACATTCTATTGTACCTACATACATAATGATATCGTAGTTGTTTAATTTATCGTCCATTAGAAAGACAAAACTGACAATTCCTCTTTTAGATTGGCGAAATAACGGAATCTCCAGATACAGTGTATATGAGCACATCAGCAATTTTACATTATTGTAAGTCTAAAGTGAGTAGTTGTTTTGTTTATCCTTCAAAATGAGAACATTGCGCATTGTGAGCCGAGGGTGGGAGTTCACAGTTCACCTACGTTTCTTATTTCATTGCAGATATTAATTCCATATTTGAAGCTTTTAACGATTATGGGCCTCAGACCAGTGCTAGATGTGTCGAATTCTTCAAAATGTGCAATATGTTGTTCACATTTCCATACAGCGCAAGTAGCTGTGCTTATGGTCGTAGGGTATATACTTCAATTTATGGCATGCTTCAGGTACGTAAATAGTTATTAATTAAACCGGGCGTTATTGGTTAGGCGTGTAAATAATATTACCTATAATAGGTAAAGTGATAACTTACAATTTTATTTCAGGCGAGACAGGGGATTCTGCTACAAGCTGGTCCCGCTGGCGTTAACCTCTAGCTTAGAGTACGACACGTACAAGCAAGTTTGCTATGGAAATATAGGATTTACCTACATTGGACCCAGTGTTCTACATTTTGTGGGATTCTTATATGCCTTGTATTTGTTTAGAGTATCTGATAATGAACAGCTGCAGAATTTAATGGAAAGAGTGAGTATTCGTTATAGAAATCGTGGTAGAAGTCAGTCATTGATTATATAAGAACATACATTTGATTGGTAGGTATTTTATATTATTGTCAAATCAAGACAAACGTTATATGTATTTGCTTAGGTATTTCTGCTTTCATCTTACGCGCCACAAGGCATGCCCACGGCTAATCCAAAGCGCCTGCTGCGCATGCTCTGGTTCTTCATCATCCTGAGCGTGCTGTGGATGTGCCTCTCGCTGTGCTCCATCACTCTGATGTTGGCCAACGGGAACATTATATTCAGGTGGATGGAGGACAGGTAAATTCAGGTCACACATACATCTAATGTAATCCACGCAATACTGAGATCACTTTTCTTGTAGATTAATTTAAAATATCTACCGTTGATGCTGTTATACTATGGGTAGATTCCGTAGATTAATTTAAGCGTGGTCCGTCTGTGGTTTATATTGAGTAAGACCACGATCAACACTCGCCTGTGTTTTTTACTCAATGTAATCCTAGATACCTATACTTTGACTGTCGACTATACAAACACTAGTTATGATAGTAGTGTGTTGCTGAGTGAGAGTTTGCCACGGGAGTGGCAAATGCCAAGCATTGGATAAATGTAACTGTAAAATACCACTTAGGTTTACCAAGTTTCAGCGTGTTTAAATATACTTTTAATTTAAATGTTGCAGAGTAAGACCAATCCCAAAAGAGGATTTATTTTATGCTTCTGTATGATGATTTATGTGTAGAATATGTCACATACCCACATACTAGATCATGTTCCTCTCGATCTAGCACGCATTAAAATTTAATCAGTGACCTAGTTATAGTTAGGTATATGTTTTATTCGGTCAGTGATTGAAGTAAACCATATAAACTGTACATGTTACTGGTCCGGCAGTTCGTACGAAGTGCAGCTGTTTCTGAAGGTGGTGTTAGTCGTGAGCACGATGACGCACGACATGGTGCAGGCCACCATCATCACCAGCTACTGCCTCCAGGCGCAGCTGCTGCAGGCGCACCTCATGTTCCTCAAGGAGCGGCTGCTCAATAGGACCATCACTCCACTCAATTGGATGCGAGTAAGTTTCTCTCGTTTGAAAATAGGGAAGGTATACTGTAGCATGAATAATTGCGACGTTTTCGCATCGCCTTAGAATATTTTTGTATTGGAAAATGAACAGCGCGGCGGCGGCGAAAAGTAGAACTAAAAATTAGTATGACAGTTTTGACATTTCGCGAGTTACGTTTTCGAATACGTTGTCGAAAAAGTTCATGCTACCGGCACAGGTTGGTTAACTATTGGAGATAGAGGAATTCGATAGTCTCAATATAATTTGGTTTTAGACTTCCTACGGCTCTACTTGACTTGATGAATTGCCCGGTAAACATTTTTATAGTTAGTTATAATTTTAGAAACTTGGTTGTTGTAAATAATTAAAATACAATAATTTTGGTAAATGCATTGCATCCAGTCATGCACCTTTTAATCACGTAGCCAAAAGCTTCAAGCGTGAAAAGCGCATGCGCATTTGTCGTAAACGTCAAACGTCAGCGTATGTATCGCTCACGCTCAATCTAAGTACTTAATTATACTTTATACTAATATCATATAGAGGTTAAATTGATCTGTAAATTAAATCTCTAAAGTAAACCTAATTATCTTTTGGAGTAAATCTCCGGAAGTACTGAACCGATTGTAAAAAGCTACACTATATCTGTCTGAGTAATATAATCTATTTCTTTCTACGCGGGCCGAGCTTGTGAGTAATAAAAAGTGTGATTGACTTTCAGGAGATAACCGAATTCGGTAAATTATTGAAGTATTTAAACGAGGAGCTGGCCCCGGCGGTGTGCCTGTTCACGGTGGTGGACGCGGCGTGGGCGGCGGCGGGCGTGGCGTGGCTGCTGGGCCTGGACCGCGTCGACACGCACACCGAGCCGCTGCCCGCCGTCAGCCTGCTCACGCAGCTGCTGTGGCTCTCCGCTGCGCTCGTGCCTTTCCTACAGGTACGCCGTCATACTAATAGCGGTGGGCCGTTACTTGTCGCGCGTAAAAATTACTAGATTGTATCATAAGGGAGCAAAATAATATTTTTACGGCGAGGGGGCTTTTTTAATCTAGAGCGAAGTGAGGGATTCTATAGTAGAATCCTGAACGTAGTGAGGGATTCAAAGCACGTCGCCCGAACCAAAATAGTATAACAATATACTATTTTACAATGGGTTTTAGCGCCGTATGTAACACTCTGCTTTTTAAAGTGCGCGGAAATAGTAGATAGTATCACTCAGGCGCAAAAAAAATTTTTTGCTCGGGCAACGTTCTTTGAATTCCTAGCTGCGTTCAGGGTTCTACTAAAGAATCACAAAAGCGCCCTCGCCGTAATAATATTATTTTGCAATCTATTATTTCCGCGCACTTTATGGAAACCAACAGCGAATTATATAACTCTTATCAGTCATGTTTATTTATGCAAATAAAATTTTAAATAATGGTGTCGATTCTGTTGTAGGTATATAATGACTAAACTAATTTGATAGAACTAAAAATCTTGCTATCCCTTACTCCTGTGCAGGGTTAAATAAGGATGGCAATACTTTCAGCCCTGTCAAATGACTTTAGTTTAATGATTTGGTATATCAGAATATGCACCATTGTTTAGTATATTGTTTAATTCCAGGCGGCAAGGCTATCGAAGGAGTGCCAGCGCAGCCAGTGGGTGGGGCACGAGCTGTGCGTGCGGCCCTTCCTGCACCAGGACACGCCGCAGGAGGAGATCACGACGGTGCTCATGTTCGCCTCCACGCTGCGCCTGCGCGCCAAGCTGTTCCACACGCCCGTCGCCGGCCGCCACCTGTGCCTGCTGCTCACGATCACACTCGTCACGCTCTTCGCACTAGGAATGTGCCACTTTATATAAAACACTACTATAACACTATTATGTAAATGATATACTATTTGCTATTATAATATTATTTAATTTATTCATAACATATCGGTAAATCATTTGGCACTACGTACAAGAACAGGTGTTGCACCTTTATACTATTGTAAATATGAGGGCATCTACGGCGTCTTTCTATGACACACGTATAACGTACACATACTGTATATACTATATATATTTAGTGGGTGTGTCGGGAGAGCTGCGCGCTCCACCAGGCGTGCACGTCGCGCAGGCCGGGCTGCCCCGCCCCGGCGGCGGGCGCGCTGGGCGGCGCGGCACGACTGTTGCTCTTCAGTGACGCTGTAATTAACCCAGGGTAGATCTAAAAAACTCATAACAACCACCAGTGAATGAGTGGGGGCCGATTATGATGATAAATATCAATATCGGCTAAAAATTTACTTTCAGATTGGCTTTTTGTACTGACCAATGAGCTATGTGACTAATTTCACAGTTCGGTAGATATGCCCTGTTTCTGTAGCAACTGAAACAGGCATACAAAAAAATACTTACGCGCACTTTTCTTGCTGAGTGCTGGATGAGGGTCGCTCAATGTCGGCTGAAGATATTTCTTTATAGGGCTCTCGGGTCTGAAAATATGAAATTTACAAATAAATATTAAATGCCAGCTCAAGAATGATTATCTACTAAGTTTTTCTCAAAGCTTACCTGGGTACTGTGACGGATGGTAACCCAGCTCTTTTGAATGGTGCTTTCGTCGAAGATCTTTTGGGTTGAGATTCAAATGATGATGTGATATCTAACAAAAAGATAGTGATTCATATGGTAGTCTTCTTTGTATAGTATAAATAAAATTATTGTTGCCGTGGTAGCCTTGTGGTATGAAGCGTTGCCTGCTATTCTAGCGACGCAAGTTAGAATCCCACCGGTCTGTACCAATGAGTTTTCTTGAGAACTTAACAGTGAAGGAAAACATCATGAGGATACCTGTATGTAGGTTTCCTCGTGATGTTTTCCTTTACCGTAAAGCTGTCTGAGAAGACAGCAAGGACGTATGTAGTGCCTAAGAGACGGCGATGAACTCACCATCACGTTGGCACCAAATTATCTTCGGTGGAAAGTGGGTGTGTGTAACACCTCTGCCTACCCCTTCGGGGGCCCTTGTGGGAAGGCGTGAAGATATATTATTATTATAAAATTATTGTTTGTTCAAATATTGTAAAATACTAAAAAAATATATAAAACTTAGGAACACTTACTGGACATTACAGGCTGTGATGTAGATTCTGTAATCTCCGTTCGTCCTAGATTGGCAATGGACTGCTAAAATCAAGAAAAACACATGTAAATATAATATTTTAAGAATGTATCTGCCATGAATGTAGCGAGCTTGATATATATGTGTCAAATGTTGACGACCATGGTATATAGAGCGTACCTGTGCTTCGGCTTCCATTTTCTCCTTGTCAGTTTTCTCGCTGGTCATGTCCACAGCTTGTTCGTTCGTTTTCCTTAGTCCAGCTATCAGGCTAGTTTGTTGTTTCTATGAAAGTTAAATATTAACATGCAATTTCGTAATTCAAGTTCATTCACAATCAATATGGCCTCATGTAGTATAAACAATAACGACAATAATGACTAGATTAGGTATAGTACGTTTAAAATTATAACATTATACTGTACAAGAAACTGAATCGTTAAAGAAGTAGCATAGAGGAATTCCTTACGCTGCTGTTGGCGCGTATTTTTTTGAGACAGCCTTCGAGCCACGTACGTATGGTCTGCTTGGCGACTTCTTCTTCGATCAAAAACTCGAACTCCTCCCTCGCTAGTAACTCTTCCATTTGTAATGATTTGCGAATGTCCACTGTCCGGTATGATAGCATACTGCAACAGAGAATAATAAGAAATTATAAACCATGCCACCGCGATTAAACGACAGATTTATCCCAAGAATCCGAAATTATTTCAGTTCAGACAGAAATAATAAATAAATGGAAGAGGTATTATGAACTCATAATACTTTATTACAACCAAACCACTATACACAGGTCCGTAAAAGAATTGAGAAACGCATGTTTTATGTGTACTGGTTCACTTACCCCTTGCTGAAACTGTAGTGTGAACATTTAGTTACAAAAATATTAGAATTCAACGTGAAGCATGTACCAAAGGTATACAGTAGGAGGCGGGGAATTATTACGGTAAGACTTGATTGTACTTGAGCAAACCGTTACGTTCTTTAATCGTCTATTAATTAAAAGAGGTATTAACTTGATGACGTCATGGAAGGTGACGTCTTCGCCGTTGTGCAGCCGCTCCAGCTCGTAGCACATGTACTTGAAGAGCAGCCGCTCCTTGTGCGTGTCGCACTCCAGCCGCCCCTTCAGCAGCCGCAGGATGAACTTCACCTACAAACATTGTATCAGTATGTATTATTATATCACTCACGGTCACACTACTGCGTAGTATTCCTGTCCTATCCCGTGTGATGATTCAATACACCCAAATATGGAGAAAAGAGGTAGATAGTAAGTAAAATTATTCTGTATTTTGTTATAATTAAGTTATTTTATGAATAAAATTATGTTCCATAGGATTTCGAGTATTATTTACATATACATCCACCTTTGGTAGACAAGCAGAAGCAACATCGAGGTAGACCAACTTAGCAAAGCTTGTATACTTAAGCCACACCATAATTGTGTTAATAACATATGGGTATACCTAATTTACTCAATTCAATCAAACTTATTACAAATATTTTAAATTGCTATATACCCAAGAAAAAGGATATGCATAACCCCTAAAATATAAAACCCAGTGAATGACTACGCTGTTTACCTTTCTCACGGGTATGACACCCTTTTGATGCACATCAACCACGTTCCAAGTGTTCTGAAAGTTCCTTATATCCGCATACGAGAGTAAAGCGTCTTCTTCGTTGGAGTAGAACAGCGAAAAATTCTCCATTATAATAGCTGTAATTAAATACAAATATATTTGTATGATTTAAAAAATAGAGATATAACATTATAGCTCGTTTACTCGCTTAGTAAGTACCTAATTGATACGCGGATTGTAGGGCACCATATAACGTCACTTGACAAACAGGTCGATTGCTACAGTGCAGTGCAATGTGGGTGTGTGAGTGAGAAAGAGAGAGGAGAGCACAGATAGACTGACCTACGAGTAAGTTGAGCACGATGTAGGTGATAATGACGTAGAAGGTGCAGAAGTAAGCGAGCGAGGCCTTAAAGTTGCCGCAGTCGGTCTCCCAGTAGTTGTCGGCGGGCGTGCAGTACGGCGGCGCCACCATGCAGTCGTGCATGATCTTGTTCCAGTCCTCGCCCGTCACGATGCGGAACAACATCGCCACGCTGTGCGTCGGCGAGTTGAAATTCGCACGCCTGAACATTACATATTTATTGTTTGAATAAATTAAACAACTCAAGTGGCACTATATACTCTGCCTACCTATCATACAGAGGTTAAACGCGAGGAAAAACAATTTTTTTTTTACAATTAAATAGCTTATCGATAGTCTTGAAGATTTCGCATTGAAATACCCCCTTGATATCTCTTGATTTTTTTAGTGCAACAATTAAATACAATAAATCAAGCAAGCAAAAAATATAAGTCGAAACTGGGAGCAATTTTTTTTATGAATGATGTTACTCGCACACAGTCATTAGCTTTATATAAAACTAGCGACCCGCCATGGGTTCGCACGGTCTCAGAGTAGATAATATACTGCACGGGTTTACACAAAACCAAAATGAATTAAGCGCAAAGACCTTTCTCCGGAATCACTCTGCATTAAAATCCGTTGCGTAGTGTAAAAATCTAAGCGTACAAACATCGGGAAGCAACTTTGTTAAGTACTACTTAACATTAAATGAGTTGAGTATGGCTTGATGCAAGTACCTTCCGATCCCCTCGCCGTACTTGACGTTCCCGAAGACGATGGTCCCAGCGAGCGCGTAGAAGAACACCAACAGGAACATGCCGAAAATGATGAAGAAGCTCTTGCACACGCTCACACCCACCGTCAGCATCAGCATCTTGAGCGTCGTGTGCTTGCCCGTGATCGTGAAGAAACGGAGGATCACCACCATGAACCCCACGAAGTACGATAAATCGTTCTGAACAACAAATTATAACAATCTCAATATACGTCAATGAACGTTACTTATTATCAAATTCAATCAGTTCTGTTGTTATGCTAGTAAATACAAATTTGCTAGATATTTTAGTAAATTCAATGTAGCCTGCTGCTTATTTCTGCAACCACAATATCATAATGACAATACTGCTGCCACTACAAGGTAAAAGTAATAATTACTTTAGTATAGATATAATGATTTTATCTGATTCATTATATCGGGTTAGATCTAGTGCAGGCCTTAACAGCGTTTGGGACAAATTCAAGGTGATGTTGAGATCATTTTAAAAATAAGAACAAAGTAAAAGTTAAAAATTGCAACAATTATATTAGGACTGAGCTTTATTTGAGGTATGCTAGAGAATAGTGCTGTAGCTTAGTATATATTAATAGTATATAGCAGGCTATAATAACGAGCATCCAAAACAATAACTTATAGCTATCTAGCTGTTACCCGCGACTTCGTCTGTGTTAATTTTGCATTTATAATATAAGTATAGGTGGATGTCTGTTCAAGTATAGTGTTACCTTAAGTGTGAAATGCATAAATATCCAGATGCAGCCGGCGACAGTGACGAGCAGGTCGTATCTGTTGCGGCGGCTCTGCCAGTAGCCGCGCGGCGTGAAGGCGATGGTCTTGAGCAGCACCTCCACCACGAACACGAGCGTCAACAGCGCTGACGTCAGCGCCAGCTGCTCGGTGTACGGCGAGTAGCGAGACCACTGCAAGCCACACAATCACACGATACAACACCTATTTATGAAACTCCACACGTAGACTAAATAAGACAAGTCTATTCTGATTATAATTATTTACTTTATACAGCAAGTTAGATAGTCCAATTTCGGGCAAACGGAGAAATCACAAGGCCATACACATTTTATCATACCTACCTGTAGTACCTACCACTAAATATTAATTGTCTTTTTCATAACATTAATAATGATTGATGTGTAACATCTTCCTCTCGGCTATGGGTGTGATTTCGTGAAAAGGGACGGAAATGCATTACAGGAAGCCGGGGAACAGTGCCGTCAATTTGAGACTTTGTCACTAGAACCTCAGAGTAGATAATATTATATGCTAGAACCGACGAGTATTGTTCAGGTCTTAGCTCAGAGGTCTTCTTAGCAACAAATAAAAATTCAAAAATCGGTTGCAATTTCATGTCTCGAATATTACTGGCAAATTGTGATTCAAACAACCGTACATGTGGGTGGTAGAGTAAGATGTCTACTGTTTCACATTGTAAGCAATTACTCAACTAAGACTCGCGGGCTTTTTTTTTTTTACAAAACGGAATGTAGTGTAATTTAATCCTATGGTTATTGAAATAAATGTTCAATAAGCGATAACGGAGCACATACCGTAACAGCCAACAATGCACTGTTGATGAGGACGACGATGGCAATCACTCGTTTGAAGGACAAATTCTGTGTGACGTCATAGGCAAAGGCGCGAACTTTCCTTTTATTCGGCCGTGGAGGCAAGTGGAGAGGCTGGGCGATTTTCAATCTCTTTTTCAGGTCACACCTGTCGCAAAAATACATCAATCGGGAATTTTAACACTATTAAAATATCTGGGTCGCATATGAACCACTCGTGATGCAAATGTCCTTAGGGTGTAGCAGACGTGGGTCATAAGCAAAGAAGCCACATTATTCGCATAAGTAAAAGCCTACAATATATTCAACAATGTGTACCATATAATATACAACAATTCTAAAGATACAAAAATTAAGGGCGAAAAAATGTAACCAACCATCTCCTCTGGTCGACAGTCAAGAGAGCAGTTCCTTTGTTTTCCGAGTAATTAGCAATCACAACACCCACGAACAAGGTGAGGCCGATCATACATCCCAGGAATATGTACACGTGTATGTAGATAGCGTGAACCTGCAAAATTACAATATCTTTAGTATACGAGCGAAATACTACTAATTTACAAATACTGCGAAATACTACTAGTGTACACAATGGCTTGTAGTTAGCCTATACACTACGAAATTTGGCATCTCGTTGCAACTACAGACTTCTACATAACACTTAATTTTATTTTTATTTTAAAATAAAATTTGGCTTTCATTTCGAACAAATTGTGGGTCAGCTAGTAATAATATGTATACCAAACACTAAAACTAAGTAGTGATCATAAAAACGTACTGGCCCCAGTGCTTTGATGAGAACATCCCTCACATCAAGCCAGCCCTTGAAAGAGAGCACTTCGAACAACGTCAACAGAGCGTCACCTATGTTGTCGAAATTGAAACGTTTTGGATTGGCCCTGAAATATAAAAAAAGTAATAAGATACATTGTCGTTTAAGACCCATATTATAAAGATCGAGATTTTGAGCGTGGCCTGCTTTTCTAGGGACCGGATGCATGTTCGAATCCCATCGTTATTTAGCAATGAGTTTTCTAAAAATGATTAGTCAATGCGCATGCTTTACGATGAAGAAGAACATCGTGAGGAAACCTGCATACACCTGAGAAGATATTCAAGGACATATGTAGTGCCTAGGCGGCGGCGACGGGCTCACGATCTGTCACGTTGACATCAAATTATCTTCGGTGAAAAATGGGTGTTTTAACACATCCGGATGTTTAAATTCCTCTTCCCCCTTGTGGGAAGACGTGAAGATATAACATTGTAACCGGTACCAGACTCTCGGCACGAGCATTGATGGGAAGGTCTCGTTGGGCCCGGGCCGCAGCTTCATCTTGGTGACGAACACACGCCGCATGAACACCCCCACGCAGTCCTCGCGCCGCGTGATCGTCGGGTCGTTGCACCGCGCCAACCTGCCGCATTCATTCCAATCTATAACTCATTTATTTTACTTTTAACACATTATATGTAATAAATCAACCACTTTTCTAATGCTGCTGAGAGAGATGTTTACCTTCCACCATATAGCTGAACACCGTAGCTTGCAAATACGAACATCAAGAGAATGAGCAGCGTTGATACCTGGAATAAAATAAATAAACAAAAATATTACTTAAAGGCAATTCACTAATCAAAGATAAGAATACAAAAAATACTTAGCACGTATCTGTATTGGAATTTGAGAGCACGAGGCGGCCATACACAACGCAATATCACCAGCACTTATAAAAACAAGACAAATGTGTGCCTACCAAGAAGTTATTTCTAAAGCGGCGGAGTGTAGACAATGTGGCAATTTGAGGTTCGATAAGTCACCAATAGTGTAACCATATTATGCTATACTATTTACAGTATCGATAGTTTTATCGTAGTCCTTACTGACTTTTAGGTCAAATATCGATAATCTTATTACAGCATATACCAAGAGGATCTAGAGTAGACGGCCATGCGGACGTGCGGCACAAGGGTAGTATCACCATCACCAGTAGTATAGTGCGTGTACCAAGAGGATCTCCTTGAAGCCGCGGCAGAGCTCGTAGACGACCTTGCGCATGTGCGGCACGAGGGTGAAGATGCGCAGCGGCCGCACGCAGCGCAGGATCATTAGCAGCTGCGCGCCCGAGCCCGGCGCCACGCGCTCCGGCATCCAGCACAGGAACGTCAGCGACACCTGCACCACCACGCAACACGCTGCTACAGTACACCGACACACCACACTCAGCGACAGTTTTTAACTCATACCGACAAAAACGCTCTAGAATCACCTTTGAAGCCTAGCAAACTCATACATTTTTAAAACTAATTTTAAGTATCAAATAATAATGCTTGCTTGCTTGGCCATTATCACACAGCGCCATCTGGCCCCAAACTAAGCAAAGCTTGTACTATGGGAACCAGTAGCTGATATAATACTTTTTTTTATTTTTTTGTAAATACATACTTATTATACATACCAAACACCCAAACGCAAGACAAACATATTTGTCACATAAAATTTTGCCCTGGCGGGAATCGAACCCGCGACCTCTAGCGTAGCAGTCAGGTATACTAACCTCTAGACCAGCGGTCTCGTCGAAATAATTAATCATTTATTTCGTGGACATAGGAATTGAAGAAAGGAAAAGGAGAAGATGGTAATAATTTACAGGGTTATAGTCCTACTATGCTCTGCCGTTAGGCATACAAAATATTTATAATATTGCTACATTGCTGGAATATAATCGTTAATTATGTATTCATATTATAATTCAAATTATATACTTATTCTAAGAGGCGTAGTGACATGCTGAGGAACAGATTGTATTATATTTTTTTCATATAGGTTATAAATTAACTGCTAGGTATTCATTATCATCATTGCCTTCTCAATCAGTAAATTAAAAAGTGAATTTTTAAACTCCCGTTTAATATTTATTCGCGCCATTGCAAAGACACTTTAGTGTACATATAAATTTAGTTACTTCTTTGGTCAAGTTAGGTTGAGCGATGAGCGACATTGGCTATCGACTAATTGATATAGACTAAAGTTGGTTTTAACAAACATAATCTACTATATAAAAATAAGTCGGGTTTTCCTTCCTGACGCTATAACTCCAGAACGCACGAACCGATTTCCACGGTTTTGCATTCGTTGGAAAGGTCTCGGGCTCCGTGAGGTTTATAGCAAAGAAAATTCAGGAAAAATTCTACCCGTGCGAAGCCGGGGCGGGCCGCTAGTCGCTAGTGGTCTCATAAATATATACTGAAGGCAATGTTAATATTTTTAGTTTCCTGTGAATGAAATATGAATATTACAATAAATCTTACAATGTATATGAAAACGTCCAAAGCAGCAGCCGCATCTTTAAGATATGCTTTCGGAGTGAAGAAAAGTCCATCAGCTAATATTTTTAATGCCAATTCCAAACTCATAAATATGACGAATCCATACTCGGCAATCTGAAAACAGAGGAAAATTATTAATCGCGAATAACTTCATGAAATTAATACCTGTATTTAATCTCACCTGTAAGACAAAATTTTCCATGACCCTGTAAGTAGGCGTTTCAAACATCATAGACAGGCAGGAGAGAGTGGTGACCATGATCATCACCCAATCCATGTACGTCACCAATCCAAGGAAGTTGCTGAAGGCAAAAAATGCTTAGAATTAATCACAAATACATGTTTTTTCATCGGATTGTATCAAAACTATTCACTTAGAAAGAGGCATTGCAAAGTATGCCGACCACACCTTGTTAATTTTCACTAGCAACCCACCTGGGTTCCGTACACAATTTTTTTTATCGGTAGATTTTCCATAAAATTTTATATCTGACAAACCTACAAACTTTGTTTACTGAAAATTACGAACACAACAAAAAGCCAATTCTGTCGAGCCGTTCTCAAATGAACTTTCATATGTGCGGCAATAATTTTTAATTTATTTTGTCTAGCATTTTCGTGCCCCAGCTTGGCGATATGCACGCGGGCGCTCACTAGTGGCGCTCGAGGGGCTCGAAGACATTGTAACACATACTGAAAGCCTTTGTAGTGCACTTTGCGCTCGTTGCCGGTGACGGGATCGCGCAGGCGCGCGTCGTAGCGCGCGTCCACGATGGCGCGGCACACCTTGCGGAAGCGAGACTCGCGCGGTACAAGCAGCAGCGGCGTGTCAAACAGCGGGTGGTTCTCGCGAAGGTCCTCCTCGCGCTGGTTCCTACACACAAACACGATACACAACCAAACATCGGGTGGTCCTTCTAGCTCTGGTTCACACACACACACAAACACGATACACAACCAAACATCGGATGGTCCTTCTAGCGCCGGTTCCTTATACACAAATAAGGCACACGCTGACGAATGAGCGGGTTGTTTCTACAATATACACGGGAAACACCAGCTGTATCAGTAATATTATATACATAACAAATTGAACAACCTATCTTGAGTTAAGTACAATTTTGTCTTCAGTTTGTGAATCTTATTTTGGTAGCTTTATCTTATATTGACAAGATTTTGTTATAAAAATTTAAACTTCGTTATTTTCTTCTTTGCTAAAGCTAAGCGTGGTCGGTTATAGGTAGTAATAATATACCGCCGTAAGAGTCGGAAGCGAGGTAATGAATGGTGGCACTGACCTCCTCATCTCGGCCTGCTGCCGCTTGGCCTGCAGCAGGCGGATGTCGAGGTAGGGCGGGCGCGCGCGCGACGACGGCACGACGCGCGACGCGGCGCCGATGTCGCCGTTCTCCAGCAGGTGCTCGTACGTCTGCTTCAGCTTGATGGACCCGCTGCGCACCGACCGCCGGATCGACCGAGACCCGAACCTGCGCAGTAACCACCACTCACATACCACCCAGTATTTTGCCTGCTTTACGAACATACACCAAGTATTTACATTATTATTCGAACATGCGCATTTTACGCTTGTCAGGTTTATTTGGAAGGCTTGTACGTCAATAATGAGAAGCATATATTATAATCCGATTTGCTATTTTACTGTACTGAGGAAACTCAGGTCGGACTATAAGATTCGCACGTAACGTACTGTAGCTAGTTCCAAGCGAAAATAGTCAAGTAGAAATATCGATGATGACATATGAACTTGTATTTTAAATTAATTTAAAGTTTTCATTTCAGAATTCAGCGTAGCAACTTTAAGCATGTATTTATTACTTATGAAAAATATACGTCACTTTTTCTGGTCGACACGCAATTGCTTGGCGCTTGATATAGTTCCCTGTGGTTTCAGCCCAGACTTTCCGCCAGTTGCAAGCATGGCCGAGTCACCCAGTAGCGGCCGGTGGTTGTTCGAATCTCTGCAAAGTCATTACTTAATCTATCAATATCATACTTTCATGTGTTCACAACACACAAATGTTCAATCAATTAAAAAATAAAAATAATTGAAACAAAACCTGTAAAGTTAGACGGGCAGTCCTCAAAAGAAAATTATACCTGAAAACAATTAGAAACAATATTCAAATAATGAAAAAGTCAAACAAAAAATAAACTGCTGATAAATTATTATTTTAATATAAATTGGGCTTCACACACACATCGCGATTCAATAATCATGTGGTTATGAGCAGTATCAGAATTAAATTGATATTCTGAAGTCCTTTTAAGAGGTTCATTCATCTATACTAATACTTACTTACTTACTTAATATTCTAAAGAGGAAAGATTTGTATTTTTGTGTATATGTTTGTATTGAATAGGCTCCGAAACTAATGGACCGATTTAAAAAAATCTTTCACCGTTAGAAAACTACATTATCACTAAGTAACATGGGCTATATATTATACTAGCTGCCCGCCCCGGCTTCGTAGACAAAATATTTGATAAATGACTACCCGTGCGAAGCCGGGGCGGGCCGCTAGTTACAATATATATTAATTAAGATCGTACGTTATATTAACCTAACACTTATGTGGTTACCGTTGACGAGATAGTGGTTTAGTATTAGGTAGGTGGCTTACTCTATGATGGAGCTGACGACATGTCTGCGCAGCGCGGAGCTGGGCCGCTGCGACGGAGGCGCCACTCGCAGCGTCTTGACGAGGCATCGCTTGCGGTAGGGGAAGGCGATCTTGGCCACGCCGATGTACTCGATGGCGCGCCGCGTCGCCTCGCGCGCCGCCCGCGCGCCGCCCGCCGCGCCGCCGCCCTCCTCCTCGCCCTCCACCTCGCACACGAACTGCCGCATGAACGACTCGCGCACCTGACACAATACACACACAACACACATTCAACAACAAAACACCAGCGAGGCGTGCAGTACCTAGTCAGTAATGTGGAAAATCCGACAATTCTACCCAGAGACATGGTGTATTCTTAATCAAAGAACTACTACCTCTTTTTTTTCGTCGCTAAGACTCAAACAAATGTTGTCACTTCTAGCGACTTTGTCGCTAAATTTGCAAAGATGTTCTCCGGCTCCCTGTAATGTATTTCCTTTTGCACGAAACTTCCAGGACCACAATAGGTAAGATGTTACACAACAAATAATACAATTTACGAGACATTGAAATAAATGCTTATATCGTAATTTCGTGTGATAATATGAGTGGCAGATTTCTATGAGTTTACCTTGGGAAGGTTGAAATCTCCAGGTACTTTGTGCAATTTCGTCATTTGTGGACTATCTGGAAATTTTTCAAATATTCTAAGTCGGAATGGCAAGCTCTCTTTGATTTCAGCGCTCTGTTGGCGATACCGTAATTGTTTCAATTTCTTGATGTCCTCGTCCAGTTCCAAATTATCCAGGATAACCGCTACGAAGAGAGACAGCACGATCTGAAATAATTTTAGTTTCCTAATGTGTTGCAAAGAACATGTTTCTCGCGCAGAGAAACGCATTTAATGCAATTGTTTATTTATACTAACCAATGTGACGAAGAGATGGTACAAAATGAAATAGATAGCGACCAGAGGAGTCAATGTTTGACTTGTCCTGACCATTGTTTCGTCCATGACTTCCACCCATGCTTCTTGAGTAAGAATTTGAAACATGGACATAAATGCCTCATCAAATGTTTCAAACTTTGTAAATTCACACAAGAAACAGAACAGCTGCATTGAAATTGAGGAACTGATGATGAGCAAACACATGGTGAAAATTATGAGACTGCCCAACTTCTTTCCTGGTCCAAAGATCTTGTACACAAATCCTTCCAATAATGGTGACGCCTTGATCAGTCGTACTATACGAAGAACCTGCAACGACTCAAGGCACTGAACGAATATGCTGAGCTCGACCTTCTTTCAAATGTACGTAAATATAATCACCAATTAAATTTTTGGTTCTAAGAGTATGTACTTAAATATTAATTAATAAAATTAACGTAATTTAAAAGCAATTTGTTTATTTTATTGCTCTGGTTTTACCTGAAAGTAAGTGAATCCCGACATGTACAGCTGAGGTATTATATGAATGGTGGTTCCAATCGCTAGGAGCAATTCAAATTTATGCACGGAATGTTTGAAGTAGCCCTTCAGTCCTAAACACCAAATCTTTATCAGTGCCTCCAAGTCCAAAAATATTGTAAATGCGATCTGAAAGATACCATTTAAAGCATAAAATTAAAACCCATTTATAAAATGTTACATTATCCCAATATAGTTTGTGTTAATCACCTCAATATAATAATATTTCTCGTAAAAAAACTCTCTGGGGTTGCCGTCGTGTTTGAAGTCCATAGTAGCAGTTATGACACCATTGGCCAACACAACGCCCATCACCAACAAACGGAAATATGCAGATCTTAACATTTTATGAAATATTTCAGGTGCAGTACCTTAAAAATAAATTCAATAAGTATAAATTACTACAAATGTTATGGCAGACAAAGAACTAGAACACATATTAAACAAGAAAGACATTACAAATGATGATGGGGTCACCAAACTTACTAACCACTTGGGATCTAAAATATCTTCAAGGAAAGAGTGTGGCCTGATGCCTCGGGGAACCCATCAGGGAAGCATTCAGATATATGACTGTATAGTATATAATATAATAGATTATTGTAACATGCAGTATTGATTTCTAAAATACCTGAATGTTTGTTCTCATCTATAGTGACCAGTCTCCAACCATTATCGTCGCCAGTAAAGAATTGTGTGGTACTCCCCTTTGTAATGGGATTCCTCACACCCCACATTTGTTGGAACTGAACCCTTATTTCGTTGAAGGTTTCTGTTATGACAGCTATGAAAACATTTTTAACTAGCCATGCCAGGAAGAAAATCATTGTGCTGTAAGGATTAAATACATGACATAAGTATTTAATATAACATTAACTTAAAATAGACCATTATAACTTGGTTACCTAAAATAAAGAGCAGATCTCCAAGTGGGTAAAGAATCAATAGCTCGATACATGATAAACACCCAACCTTCCTGTGAAGAGGCTTGGTAGACAGTAAACAAGCTTGTTGCTAAAAATATAATAAATATAAATAAAATATATGTATTATAAGATAATAATTATCAGTTTTCAAGAGAGGTAGGGTGCATTGTGACTTCCAAACTAAAAGTGCATCTTTTTAAGTAATATCTCCAATTTGCAGAAGATGTCGGCAAATTTATCAATTAATGAGTGGTTTGTGTTTGTGGTGCACTGTATTGGCAGTCAGGATATTTATTTGTCCCTTATGCTGCTAGCTGAGCAACTTCTTTTTTTTATACCACTAAGGTGGCAAACAAGCATACGGTCCGCCTGATGGTAAGCGGTCACCGCAACCAATGGACGCTTACAACACCAGGGGTATCACTCGCGCGTTGCTGACCCTCAGACCCTCGACCTCGACCCTCTTCTCTTTAGAAGGTTTACTGAATGTTTGTGTGATGTAAAACAACTGCACTTACTAAACTCTTCAAAACCGTTGAATCCCATAATGTACTTAGAAAGGTTAAGTTTCATGCATTTCATTCCTGCAGGGCACTGGTAACCTGAGTCAGGGTCTGGTGAACAGAATGTGTCAGGAATGGCTAAGGAATTAATTGTTATATCACTGAAAAGTTAACAAATAAAACCACATTATTTAACAATACTTATTTAAAAAATACAATAATGCAGTGAACAGTAATGCATGTTAGCAAGGTCTCTGCAATAAGCTTACTGAAAACTTAACAGAAGTTACTAACTCCGGTTTGGTAGTATTTTTGACACAGTGATGAGTTAATTCTCCAAAAAATTGCACTCCTAGTAAGCTGTATAGTGACATGAAGAATAAGAAGAATAAAGTCACATTGTAGATTTGTTGACTTGATCTCCTGCAAAACACAATTTATGTGGTTAAATTTTAAGTTGTTAGCAAAGTTAAGGTTTCAAATAAGAATAGTTTCAGATTGAATTAAACTCACTTGAAAATTTGGTTAATTCTAGATTTTGGCATGGAAAACTTTAGGAATACTCTAAGAAATCTGATCATGATGAGAGGCCTGGGTGCTCGCAGTATACTCAAGTAGCTGTATCTTGGGACTATTCCTGTCAGTTCAAACATTTGCAGCAACACAGAAACCCACAGGAAGAACACCATGGATGCATCAAATTGGCACCAGTGATCTTTAAGGTATGCCACATCTCCCTGGAAATCAAAAACAGTTATTATATATAAATTGTAATTTTCATACATACATGAATAATATTGTATTTCATACCTTCAGTATGCCTCTTATGTGCATTTTGGCAATCATTTCTGCTGTAAATAGTAGTGTAACACTACAGTCTACAGCAAATGTAATAATTTGAAGATAAGGATATTTTTCAAATGACTTCGGAGTGTTCAAGGAGACTGACATCAAACTTAAAAGTGCACAAAGCCTTAAAATTCTTCGCACCCATAACTGTAACAAGTGATGAACTTCATTAAATCATGTCAGTAAATTTGTTTTTAAGCTGGTAGTTACCTGAAACACTTATAATTGCCTTATTAGAAATTGATTCCAGGTAAAATGCAAAAGCTCTGACTCTCCATGCCTACATGTATTTCCTTTTGAAACTAATCACCTGAACTTATCTTAATGCATTTTGGTATGGAGGTTCCTCGAAACCCAGAGAAGATCAGCATATGTTTTATTCCTTGGACACACATGGATTATGTGCAGACAAAGTTATAAGTGAAAAACTTGTGGGTTTATTGAAAATGGAAATTGCTTAGACCCTGATAAGGCACTTAAATGTCTCATTTTCTCCCGTGTGGGAAAAAGATGTCTCCAAAACCCAAGCTTGTCATGTCTTTTAAATATGTTGTCATCTACAACATATTTAAAAGACATGATTAGGGGAAGGTAGGTATTTACCTTGTTCACCCATTCTATATCTGCACTTTCATTTAAAGATTCTTCAGGGCCGTAGTCGGCAAGCACTGGCTCCCCTTTTAAGCTTTGCTTTCGCCCCAACATCGTGACGATGCTAAAGAAAATGTTTAGATGAAACCTGTTTCGTTTTTAGTAACTTATTCAGTTGCATTGTTAGTGTATTATTTTTAGCAGTTTTTCTGTTCATTCAGAATGTATGCGTTCTAACTAGTCTGAATCGGATTGTTTTTGATAAATTCCGCGTTATAGTCTGCCTGTTCGAGAGCAAAATAACTTTTATTAATATAAGCCTAAGTATTAGGCACAAGAATTACAATCGAAGACTAGTATAGCAGATATCTGTGATTACAATTTACATTACACCTCATAACCACTACGATTACAGAAAGCCGAAAAGCGGGTAGGTATCGATTATCTTTTCAACCACAGAGTACATAACCACTATGTTTTCAACAATGGTGCCACAGAGTACTTATCATTTTGTTCAGTAGGTTCCCCTGACTCTGAAGGCCTTGTCATGATCTGCTGCTGCCGTTGGATGGCTTCAGAAAATCCAATTAGCGTTAGAATGCATGACACTACATTTTAATGCAATATGTATATATGTTGCGAAACTTTATTATTTTCTTACAATCGACACTGGCAAAATAGTCCTTGAAATGAATTGATTGCCATAGTCAGTTAGGAAGAATAGAAAAATAAAAGTTCGCCGTGCTGTCAGTTGCTCAGAATAAGGACTCAGCTCGCTTAGGCTATAGAAACCGCACTAAAATAAGTGAGTGAAACAAAGGCGCCTCCTTGTTTATTAATAAAAATAAATTTTGAAGCAGTCGTATGTCCGAAGCATGTTTGAATCGGTTCTTGACAGGTGGTTGTAATTTGGTTTAAATTAAATGCTACTAAAAAAAAAAAAATTTGCTAGCTTTAGTTATTGTTCTGCGTGGCTCTACGCAAAACTTGACATTACGGTTGTAGCGACCTCACGGCTACATAAACCAACGTTAGAAATCGACTAACTAGCAGGACAACATTCAACGAATGACGTCACAATCCTGCCACGCGCTAGCGAAGTTTTCTACGCAATTCAACATATATACATGTTTCCGACTAGAACAGTAGGAGCCGCGGTTCCCCAGGCAAAACACCCGTCTGGCTGGAAGATCTTCCCTTTGCGGTGGCTGAGCATGATCATCTCGCTCGCCCCACGCTGGTGACCCCGTTGCGCCAATATTGGCGTGAACATCAGCAACCTTCTCCACCCCCATCAAATTCTTCAGCAGCAGTCACACAGCAAGCCAGCATCGAGTATCAACAGGTCCAACTCAGCCGACTCACCGCGCTACTGGTCCTGGCACTCACCTCTCCACCGACTACATACGTCCGCCTCACACAGCCCACTTCTGGAGTCCATTCGGCATTGCTCACCGTCTTATCTCCACGTCGTGCGCTTGCATTGAGATACTGGACTCAGTCGGCATCTAACGCTCAGTCTCGACTCACCGCAGACTTCGAAGCACACTGGCACTTGCAAGCATTCAAGCACTGACTGTAATCAAGCTCTGGATCGACCTCCGGTCTCGGGGGGGAGTGATGTAGCGACCTCACGGCTACATAAACCAACGTTAGAAATCGACTAACTAGCAGGACAACATTCAACGAATGACGTCACAATCCTGCCACGCGCTAGCGAAGTTTTCTACGCAATTCAATATATATACATGTTTCCGACTAGAACAGTCGGAGCCGCGGTTCCCCAGGCAAAACACCCGCCTGGCTGGAAGATCTTCCCTTTGCGGTGGCTGAGCATGATCACCTCGCTCGCCCCACACGGTGAAGTTTGGTAAATTTAACCTAGTCGCATTATAGTGGCACCAAAAATTATTCATGATTTGGTGAATGTGTCAATAAACTACGTAAATACTTCTGAAAATATGTGTAGTGATTCTGTAAGGTATTCTCAAAATCTATATTTGTCATGGCGTGTGTCGTTGACGACTGTAAATCGCATACAACTAGAACGGAAGATACGAATAAACTCTCGGTAAGTTTTGTTGGAATGTTTGCATCATTTTTGATTATAAAATAAGTAAATAGTGAGAATTTTGTTGTTAATTATAACTAATATCTCTTTCTTCAATATTTTGGACTGATGAGTTCTAATTTGTCAATTTATAAAAAAAAAATATGTTAGTAGTTTTATAGTAGTGATGATAAATAATATCGGTATTGTTGATTAATCCATACTTCTCGTTTTAGATTCCCTAAATGTGAAGCAGCTAAAGTAATATGGGCTCATCGTATTTCAAGGTCCTAAAGAATTTACAGCTGATTCACTTCTACTTAATGAAAACATAAAATATTAGTGACTAAAAATAAGCGACAAGAACTACTAATTACGTCTTTTTGTAAGTTTTGGCCAAGAAAGGCCGCAAAGAAAAACCTTTGCACTCACGTACCTCTTAATCAACCTTTTTTGTGTAAATATGTGTATCTTATATTATTTTACCGTCCTGTTTCCGTACCCTCTCCGAAAAGAAAATCAAAATATCACTTCGTTTTTATTGACTTTCAAAATAGTATTTTCTTTTACCTAAAAACACGTTACAAAGTCCAGGTTAATTGACTTAATTATCGATATCGCAGTCGACATACTTACATCACTAACATTATGCCAGCTTATGACGTCATCCGATTGGCTGAATACAGCCTTCTAATTAACATAGTATAAAGAAGAGGGAGTAGGCTATCTCCGGCCCAATTCGCGATATAATTGCCTACTGTCTTAGGGTTGTCACTTTTAGCTAAATATTAGGCGCGGCTGTTCGCGCTTCGCTAGCAATCGCATGAACAGCGGCAACGTCAAGTCGCGGTCCCGACTCGCCATGTCGCCGCTAGATGGTACAGGCGGCAACATAGTCTAAGAGCTTGTGTTTAATTTATTTGCTTAGTGCTTTATACAAGTCAGCTTTTTGTTTTTTTTGTATTATGCATAATGTAGTATTTTTACACATAAAGGACCACATTTATTTTTAATTAATACAAACATATCTATTGTTCACACATTTATTACAAAATTACAAATTAGCTACAGAAAAATACTTTCTGCGGTTTCGACTATTACGAAACGCCTTGTTATTAAACTTTAATGTGTAATATATCCGCATCCTTATAAATAACTTTTGCAAATATAATTTCGGAAAACATGGGCAGGGCAGTGAAAAATGTAAATCTTTTATTTGTTCATAAATAGACATGCCAATTTTGCAGTTTATGAATAAATCATTTAGCGGTGCCGAAAAGCCGTGACGCGCGCGCGAACCTTGTGCAGTGTTAGCCCCGACTGGCGCACTGAGAAACGGGTCGAGATTTTGTTAAAGTGTGCGTGCGTCGACACATAGATACAATAGCGCACACATACAAGCCGCGCGCGGTGCGTTTGTATGAAGAAAACCTACTTCCCCTCTCTTTATACTATGTAATTAATGAGTGCACAAATATATATTCGTCGCTTAGAAAGCGACACATGTCCTATGTCATAAGTAAAAATAATACAATCAGTTTTATTTTGCTGCTGTTTTAGTACGGTTTCTATAACGTAAGCGAGCTAAGTCCTTATTCTGAGGGTACTGTAGTGTAGTGTCGGACTGTCCTATGTAAGTGTATTATAGTACGGTAGTGAGCACAGAATATATAACCTTTTTTTTTTTTTTATTCATGACATGGAAACCAGTCCTTCAGTCGCATACTTATTACAATTCATAACTTATTAAAATTTAGTTCAATTCAACTATTCAATACAACAATATCTCAAATGAAGCACAATAATACAATATTAAAATTGAATATATAACCACTACGTTTAGTCCACAGAGTACATAACCACTACGGCTTATTATAGTCAGTCACAGTAAAACAGTATATTGTTGAGTTTTTGGCGGGAATCAGGCGGAGCGGTTGAGTTTTTTTTCCAGTGTGTCGTAAATTGTGTTATAGTGATCTTTAATGTGTATTTTTGGTGTCGATATGTGCAGTAAAGTTTCATTTAGTGACTGATTTATAGGAGCATTGGAAATAATGCCATAATACGACTTTTGGGTTAAGTGATTTATCATTTTGGTCAATAGGTTACCTCTAATCTAAAGGCGTGTTACGATCTGCTACTGCCGTGGGTTGTCTCCAGAAACTCCATTGGGCGTTAGAATGCATGACACTAGGCATTTTAATGCGGCAAACACGAGAACTTTTGCAACATGAAAATTCTCTAACACTCGACACTGGTAAAAATAGTCCCCGAAGGGATTGATTGCCATACTTAGGAAGAAGAAGAAGAAGAAGAAGTATATTGTTGTCGATTCTGTTGTTCAAAATTACTAAACTTATCTAATTTGACATGTCTAAAAGTCTTGCTATCCTTTTCTCATGTACGGGGTTAAATAAGGATGGCAATATTTTTAGACCTGTCAAATTAGATAAGTTTAGTAATTTTGAACAACAGAATTGGCACTATTATCTACTCTGAGTATTTTATCTACACTGAGGTAAAACGTAGTGGTTATGTACTCAGTAGTTTGTAGTCTGTCAAGTCAACCCCGCAGAAGCCATTAATTTTGAATTTCAAGTAGTGGTTAATTATGTACTCTGTGTGTCTCGATTACAAAGTTTACAAACAAAACTAAAACTTCAGCTTAATAGCGAATGAGCATAGGATTGAATTGATAAATATATTTTTTACTCAATCTATGAAAGAAGAAAGTATCTAAATATGTTATGAAAGAACCAGCTTGTTTGTTTTGCTATATAAGATTTGTAAACCTAAACTGAAAAAGCGATTACTATGAATTTACGGCAGTGTGAAACAGCAAATATTTTATAATTCAGTGATTGAGGGAAAATCATCTTTGAACAAGATGTTCATTTACATGAGTAAAAAGGTATAAAATAATTGTTGTTTGGTGTTTTGTTTCCATGGCAATGATTTTGGACCCTACCCTAAGAAAGTAGAACCATCTGACCTCCACATCCGAATTTACAGGGTAAATTAGTGTGTTGTGAGTTGTATGTCACTTATGTTTTTCTATTTCTCAGATTGCTATTCCAAAACAATCAAATGTGACATGTATATCATGGAATCATTCATCTGGGTATATAGCAGTTGGTGGTCAAGATGGGATGTTGAAAGTACTGAAGTTAGAATCAGGCAAGTATGTAATACTAGTGCTTTCATGTTTTGGTATATGCTGAGTGGTGAACAAGCTTATAACCCGGCTAACTACCAGGCTAATGAATGTCCACAGGCAAGCAGGTATATAATTTGTGTATTGTCTATCCTGAATGTGACAAGGCAACTCTGGGTAAAAACATTATTCTCTCACTATAATATAGATTCAAAATTCATGGAGGCAGTCAGGGTTATTCCTAGAATGTGCAAGAGTGTAGTGTATGAGAACATTTAAAGTTATATTTATATCAAAAAGTTTTTCAACTTGGCAATTTATAGTTGTTAGGCTACCTATCTTAATTGAAAGGTAGACAATATGCTTGAAGAGGCAAGAAGTAATCTATTCCCTAAGTGCAGGTGATGTGAATACTTTTCAGATTAATTAGGCACTCAGAGCTCTGTGCTTTTGCTTTCCAGGTGGTGGTGGAAACCTCTCAATGAACCTGAGCCTGGAAGGGCATACGGGACAAGTATGTGTTGCTGTATGGAACGAGGTATTCCAGAAACTCACCACAAGTGATGAGCATGGAGTCATTATTGTTTGGATGCTATACAAAGTAATTAATCATAAAAATTGTTTTGTCTTTGTTTTTATGTTTTTTTTGTGGATATTCATGATGATTAGGTTCTGTTTTAGGGATCTTGGTATGAGGAAATGATAAACAACAGAAATAAGTCCACAGTGACCGGCATGGCCTGGGGTTCCGATGGACAGAAAATATGTATAGCTTATGAAGATGGTAATATTTTATTTCATGCTAAGAGATAAATGTATATATGTATTTATATTATTTATTTGTGTACTATCACAGAGAAACTAACATGTTTGAATGCTTCCTCTTGTGTGAAAAATGTTTGATATTTATCTATAGCACTTTGTCAATCCAAACGGTACACTTATAATGTGATCAACAAATATAAAATTACATTTTACAGGTGTGTACAATAATATACTATATTTTCCATCACTAAAATAAAGGTTGAAGTGTTGCAGTAAGTGTAAAAATATATAGAATACAAAATATATTATAATTTGCTTTGTCCGCTTAATGATTAAGCGGACAAAGCAAATTATAATATATTTTGTATTCTATAAATATGAATTTCCGCAAAGTAAAACCTGAATCAATTCAATAGTGTAAAAATACTTTTACCGAAAACTTCAATCTTCTTTTTTATATCCATAAAATACTGGCATTGTTTTGGTGCCTTTCATCAAAAGATAAAATTGATGCAAGACAAGCAAACAAACAATTATTAATTTTAATGTATTATTAAAGAATTATTTGCCAAAGTTTTATCATAATTGCATGGAATAAAAGTAAAAGTACATAGAAAACAAATGATCAAACAAATAAATAAATTCCAGGAGCTGTAATTGTTGGTTCTGTGGATGGGTCACGGGTATGGGGCAAAGATATAAAGGGTCCTGGCTTGTCTGCAGTTCAGTGGTCACCAGATAATACTCTCCTCTTGTTTGCACTATCCAGTGGAGAGCTTCATCTCTATGATGATCAAGGAAACTTCACTGTATGTGTTTACTTTACTATATATCTTTTACAGATGTAAGTTACAACATTTAGATGAAGTGTTATAATTTTGTATTTAAAATGTACAGATACTCATATTTATATACATATCAAGTATTCAAGCAATGGTAAATGTTAAATGCCAGTGGTAACTTAATTTACTAAAGTTCTGTTTCTCTCATAGAGCTCATTAAATGAAACAGGTCAAACATGAAACATTAATAATGGTAAAATCTAAAGACTTCATTCAAAAATTATGTGTTTTAAAATGTGATTTGTGTACCAGATGCCAGTTGTTGTCCAAGGAGTATCTGGTCCAATGGAAGTGGTGTCCATGGACTGGTTCTTTGGAAGTGTTACTAGTAGCAGGCCTGTATTAGCAGTGTGCTACCGAAGCGGTATTATAATTTTAATGAAGAATTGCATTGAAGAAGGTACCTTTTATGCCAGAGTATTTATTCCTGTTGTTATTTACGACTTAACTATAATAGTATATTTTTTTACATTCCAGATAGTGTAGTTGTGGAAACCAATATGACAATAATAGATTGTCATTGGAACCACAATGGCACAGTATTGGCTGCAGCTGGCTGTACTTCTGACAAAACAAATGTTGTGCAGTTTTTCAATGCTTATGGAGAAGTAAGTATTTAAGTTCAGATAAAAGATTCAGCTAATGAAGGTTGAAGGATTAATTCACTTTAAATTTATAAATTAACTTTTTTTAGCACATTAGAACGTTGAGGGTGCCAGGGGGTGCAATGCGCGCATTGTCATGGGAAAAGCGGTCGCTACGTTTGGCCATAGCTATTGACTCGTTCATCTACTTTGCCAATGTTAAGCCAGACCACAAGTACGCCTATTTTGGGAACACATTAGCTTATGTTTCTGGCACAGAAACTGTAACTTTTTGGGATACTGTCACTCATCAGGTATTTGTGTATAAATTATTCTAAACATTTTAATTTAGTGCTAAATACTATTGCTTTACTTACAACACATTATGGTGATTTCAGTCGTGGGTTAACCACATTCCTGACGTTATAGACATGTGCGGCGTTGAAGAGTATTGCGTTATAGCAACAATCAACGCGTTAATAGTTTCTAATCAACAGGGCATTCAATGTGATGGTAAGTCATCATCTAATAATATGATTACTTGGCCTAGATTTTAAAATAATCTATTATACAACTGCTGTTGGAATATTCCGAAAGGGTGTTCTGTCTACTTAACTGGGTGCGTCTTTTATTTATTTTTATTCAGTTCTATTATTTATCGCCTCATTATTCAGCAAAAGTTGCTGGTTTCATAAGTAATTATGGCCTGTGGTCCATTAGGGCCTAAATGTATCTACCTAATTGTGTAATTCCAGCTAAGACAACAAGCATACCAGTGGTATACGTGGCAATTAACAGCAAGGCGATTGTAGTGGGTGCGTCAAAAGACTCTTTTTTGATATGGAAGTTCTCAACGCCGTCCAGGCCTCGTAAGTAAACCAAAGCTTGTGAGATCGATCGTGTAAAGTTAATTTGTCTTTCCAAAATAGTTTTTTAAAAGATACAAAAAAAAATAAAGAGAGCGAGAGAAAACTGAACACTGAAATACCTATTGGGTTCCATCTGCCATTCCACATATGACTGGAACTTTGGTATCAAGATGACTATGAATTGTATTTAGTAGCCTTAACAAGAATAACTTTCGACGTAAGGGAAAATGAACAGCGCTGCGGCGGCGAAAAGTGGAACTAAAAATTCGTATGAAAATTTTGACATTTTGAGAGTTACGTTTTTAAATACGTAGTTGAAAGATGTTCCTGCTATCAGTTCCTGCCCGAGCAAGAATAACTTCGACTACGTATTACGAAAGCGTAACTCGCGATATGTCAAAATGATCATAACAACTTTTTGTTCCACTTTTCACCGGCGCAGCGCTGTTAATTATTCCCTACAAAAATAGTTGAAAGCAATTCGAATACGTAGTCGAAAGTTGTTGTTGGAAAGTTGTTGTAGGCTACAGTTCTGTAGCCGAATATTGTATAGGTATATGTGACATTTGGTTATTGTTGTTACATATATAGGAAGTGTGGAACAGTTGTACCTCGCGGACGGGTCGGCCGCCACGTCAGGAGACGGCGGCTTCCACGACGACACGATATGCTGTATCGCGTGCTCGGACACGCACCTTGTCATCGGCAGGGATTCGGGCACAATATTGCTGTTCTCCTTAGTCAATTTCAAGAAGATCACATCTATCAACATGAGTTCAAAACCCTATAAGTTGGGACTCAATTCAAATTCGAGGTTACATGCTTTCTTTGACTTATTTTGGTAATAAAGTAAGATATTTTTAATAGGGATTTTGCCTATTTGGAATTCCAAACGCGAGTCACGTGTACGTTTTTAAAATGTAATATTACGAGAAAAAAAAAGAAACCTTACTTAACGCGGAAACAAAACAGTACATCAAATTAGTGTTATTTGTCTGCGATCTTCTGTAAGGTGGAGGGTACAGTCCCCAGTCGGGCGGCTCCAATTTTAATGGGAGAACCCACGGGACACATTATTTTTAAGCACATGGTGTGATTCATTACTGCACTTAAGCTTACAAAAACTTATTGGTACATGCCGGGGTTCGAACCTGGGCCTATCAGATGACAGGCCGTCGCTTCAACCACAAGGCCACCACGGCACTTAAATATGTAATTGCCCCTATTATTTAGTCACTCTGTGATCACAGTTCGTTCTACGTGATCGACGTGTCGGGTAGCGTGTTCGTGCTGGAGACGCAGATGGCCAACAACATCAGCGTGGGCCAGCCGCTGCGGCGCGAGGCGTGGGGCGCGCGCTGGGCGGCCGACAACCCGCGCCTGCTGGCCGTGGCCGAGAAGGCGCGCCTCTACGTCCTCCGCGACGGGCAGCCCGAGGAGCCGCTCTCCATGCACGGATACTTGTGCCACTTCAAGGTACACATTTTTTTTGTACCACCCCAGTGGTAGGCTTATATTACTCTACGGTCCGGCTGAAGGTAAGCGCACAGCGTAGACCTATTGGCAACCTTAAAAATTGTTTAAGTGCTTTTATTAGATAAATTTATTCAAAAACTAGCGGCCCGCCCTGGCTTCGCACGGGTAGACATTTATCAAATATTTTGTCTACCCGTTTTCAGACTTTTTCAGGCATTTTTTTTCTCTTAAGAACCATCCTCGTACTTCAAGGGATATTCTAAAAAAAAGAATTAGTTCAACTGCTCTCGAGATTTGCGGTTAGCAAGACATTCAGTGATTTATTTTTATATTAAAGATAATCTATCTGATTTCCGAAAATATATAAAGTAATTTCATCGCGTTTGAGATACAACAAACTTAACCATCAATACAAAATTCTTATTGCACGTAACAGGATCTGGAGATAACCACAGCACTCCTGGACAATATAACAGACAAGTGCACTCCGCAGCATATCGTGCGAGTGGAGGTGAAATCGTTGAGGGACACGCGCCAGCTCATAGAAAAAGTCGGATTGAAGGAGGCAGAGAATTTCATTAAGGATAACCCACATCCACAACTATGGTAGGTACCCGCATTTATTTAAAGTAAATAATTATTTCGTGTGTCATAGCAGTTATGGGGCTATGGAAGTGGAATATTCTTATACAGTGATTCTTCTTATAGAGTGTTTTAGTATCCATTCTATAACTATCTAGCGACCTGCCCCGGCTCCGCACGGCCTGCGTTAGCCATAGAAGTTAAATACCTACAAAACACAATGAATTATGCATAAAAACCTTCCTTTGGAATTACACTATCTATTAAAAAAACACATCAAAATCCGTTGTGTAGTTTTAAATATCTAAGCATACAAAGGGACAGACAGACAGCGGGAGGCGACTTTGTTTTATACTATGTAGTCACGCTTTATGCAATTTCATGATCCAAGCTGTCTGTTGGTTCCGGTCTTTATAATCTTCAGAAGTATGGATTAAGCCATTGTATTGTTTGAAATGTATGACTATGACCAAAAAGGCGCAATGTAGGGAGTCCATTACTTGAGCTTAGAACTTAACACAGGTCAGTTATTAAACACATAAACCACTAAAATATTGTATCTATCACTAGGTCATATTTGTTTTATTGCAGGTTATTATTAGCGGAAGCAGCACTCAAAAACTTTGAGTCCGAATCCGCCCTAGAGACGGCCGAGGCCGCGTTTGTAAGGCGGAATGATTATGCAGGCATTCGATTCGTGTCTCGCTTAAATGCTTTGCATTCCAATGCCCTAAAGAAAGCGGAGATCTTGGCATATTTTAAAGATTTCGATGGGGCAGAGAAAATATATCATAATGAGGATAGACGGTGAGTTTTATTACAATAGAGTTTTAGAAGGAACCTCGCTCATATTAAATTGTAGCTGTAAATTAGAAAATATATTTTGTTTCGTTTGCCATTTATTGACTAGAGAATGATTAGAGTATGCGTTCAACAATATATATTTTGAAACTCCAAATGCGTAAGTACCCATGTTGGTTTCAGGGACTTAGCTATTGCACTTCGAAAGCGGTTGGGCCACTGGTTCCGCGTGGTGGAACTATTGAAGATGTCTGCCAGTACGACGGACGCACAAATTAAACAAGTCTACAGCAGCATTGGCGATTACTATATCGATCGGCAGAACTGGTACCTATATGTACCCACTTATAATGTATTCAGTTGCACAGTCGCACACTCACTACAATCAATTCAACGTTACTTTGGAGTCCAATCACGAACGTGACGTGTTTACGCATGAATGGCACACTTTATTGAAGGCACAGCTTGAGCATAGTCAAAATATATCAGGGATACCATTTAAAGTAGCTTTCATTGACATTGAATGCGTATAGGATATGCAGTGTAACTTTGAATTTCACGAACAGGACTGGTGCACTTGAATATTACACAATGTCAAATAACTCGGAGGGCTTGAAAAAGTGTTATATGGCGTTAGAGGATAATGAATCATTATCAAAGCTGTACACTGGCTCACCGAGACCCACTAAGGTAGATATAATATGTTTTCGAATATTTCTAATCGCCAACCAATCTTCTTAAAATACAATATATCTTTAATTTAGTCCACTATTCATATTATGTTTTTACCAGATCCACCCGGCTTCGTGTCGAAAATATAATCCGTAATAAATAATTTGTGGTTTATTATTTATGGTTCAATTATTAAATAATTATCGGGTAACAATGACTGATTATGATTGGTTGGAATCGGATGGAGCTGTGTGCACTTTATTGTAATATACATTATGTTCTTAAATTGTATTTTTAGGATGGACCAATGAAACAAAGTGTGGTGGATGAAATAACCGATACGTTCAATCAAACACCATCGTTTCAAAGCATAATACAGCTTAAGGAGAGTGGCCGAATGTTGCAAGCTGCGGCGATGGCTTACCAGGTGAGTTTCCCAGGACAGCTCGAGCACACCCTGCCTGTACCAATGAGTTTTTCAAAGCTTAAGTACAGTGATTAATCTCACCATGAGCTTTTAAAAAAGAGAGAAAGGGCGATTTGGGAGTTCCCGTGGGACTTCCCATTTAAATTGGAGCCGCCCGACTTGAGACTGTACCTCCACCTTACAGAAGACCGCAGTGAAATAACGCCACATGATGTAGTGTTGTGTTACTGCGGTAAGGTTTCCAGTGCTCCACGAGGATACGCTGGGCTAGTAGTAATGCTGCTAGCACAGTGAGTCCTAATCAACAACATGGTTGGCAAACCGTTAGTGATACCCCTAGTATTGTTAGCGGCTGTAGGCTACGGTGACTGCTTACCATCAGATGGGCCGAATGCCTATAAGTTTGGAATAAAAACGTTAAATAAAACAACTGATCTTACTTTAATGAGATCGGGGTCTTTACTGCAAAAAAAAACCTTTCTTGTTTTCGTGGTACACTATTAAACCGCAGTGGCCGTGTTGTGATCGCCTCTTATATTTAGAGGGGGTGCGGGTCTAAACACCGGCCGCAGAAGCCTGTACAAAACTTTGAAGTTCGACGTTTGATTAATCGCAATTTTATCAAATTTAAATTTTGTATGGACATTGTACAATTTATTGTTACATGCGGGCTCTTCAAGGTATATTTCTCACGAAAAAAATATCATATTTTTTGACGATAACTGCGCTCACTGTAAAAAAAGTTAAAGAAAATAAATTCCATCCAAAAATATTTTTAACCACTGAATTGTCTTTTGTAGTTGGCTGATCAAGAAGCCTCAAAAAGAGCGTCACCCTTGCGAGTTAAGAAGCTGTATATTCTGGCCGGCCACCTTTACAGCCAGAATGCTGTCGGTAAATATTTTTGACATTCATCAAGTAGCAGCGAGAATATGACTGTCTTTGTACGAACTAGAAGAAGTGGAAACAAGACCGCGAGGATCTAAAGGATCTATGCCCTCTAATAGTTTCATGGTGTCAGCTCCTAGAAAAGTTAACAAAAATCGGGGTGAGGCCGAGTAGTTAAGTGTAGTGTGTAAAAGTCACGTGAATATGTGTATATATCGGGTAATTTTTTTTTATCATATTATAATATGTTATATGTATGTCATAAAAAAAATTACACACACACGAAATCGTTCGGATTGCCATGTTTTATTTGTGATGGCAACATCTTCTTTATGCCGGGTTCAGGAAATAATCTTTGATTACTTTGCTACTGAGTGGGGTCATTAATTTTTGGATGTACATAGTCGATCGGTATGAGATAATGGTGCCAATTCAGTTATATAAAAAAACTAAACTTAACTAATTTGACAGGTCTAAAAGTCTTGCTATCTCTTTCTCATGTCCGAGGTTAAATAAGGATAGCAATACATTTAGACCTGTCAAATTAGTTACGTTTAGTTATTTTTAACAACAGAATCGACACCAATACCAAACTATATTTTTATCAACAGTTTTGTGGTTTGGGTGATATAATAGGGTTTGTTGGTGAGTTTTTGAACAAAAACAATTTCCTTTCTGATATTCAATAATAATAACATAATTGATTGCCCTTGTCTTGACCGGGTTCCCACTATGAAAGCAAATTCACAGACGATATTCACGTGAAGTAAATTTTTTCCTTAATGTGAGTCAGAAGGCGGTCGCAGTCGGTCCGCGATGCGATGCTGGAGCCAGGCCGCGGCGCAGCACTGGGCCGCGGCCGGACGGGCGCGCGCCGCGCACGCGCACCCGCGCCCCGACGCCGACCGCCGCGCCGCCGCCGCGCTCGCGCACCACCTGCCGCACCTGCACCCCAACCAGCACGTGCAGGTCACATCGCCACCATGACCGACGCTAAGGGGAAGGGCAGCTGCCCAAGTCCCCCCTAAAGGAAAAAAAGATTCATGTGCTCCAGACCGAACCTGCAATTTATACTTTTCCCATCCACTTGCCCGCCCGCGGCCATGGGCTGGCGATGCTCCTTACACCACCATTTGCCTACATTTATAAGTCTGGATCATTTACCGTGTCCTGTGTAGAACTATAGCTTAAACTAGCCAGAAGACCACATCAACCTAACTTTGTTGTGTCCCAGACTGATGTTGTGCATATGCGAAATCATTTGAGGTGCTCGAAGGGGTACAAAAAATCACAAAATCCTTTTAGTATTACGAATATACCTACAACGACTACGAATTTATTTGTGGGTGGTTAATTTTATGCGTTTGTTTACAGGCGTGGTGTACGATAGCGGTGATAGCGATTCAATCGAGAGCTTTTGATCTTTGCTCGAAAGCATTCATAAAGCTCGAAGCTTTAGATGTAAGTGCATTGAATGTTTTTCATTTATCTTTGTACACAGATGGCCTTAAGAAAATATGGTATTTAATCCGTTTCTTTCTTCTAGCCGAACACTTTTGAGAATTTAGCGATAGAAATATTCACAAGATGCAAACCAAAAGATGCGAAAGTGAATAAAATGAATTGTCCCAATTGCAATGTCGCGATGCCAGATTGGTAAGTAACAATCCCTATAAAATTATATTGATTTAAATAATTTAACAATATTATAAATGAGAATATGAGTTGGTATTTGTTACGCTTTCACCCCTTACTTCTCAATCGCTCACATAACTCGTGTTACATCTTTCACCCATAAAAACTATACTGACATGCGGAACCACGCGGGCGATTCCGCATGTCAAAACTGGTGATAATATAATGTCCAGATAGAGTAGAAGCTATAGGTAGCAATGGTAAGACATATTATGAAGAGGTTGTTGTTACGAGCAGGATGCGCGAGTGTGGTAGCTGTGGGGCTGTGCTGTGGTCGTGCGCGGTGACGGGGCGCGCGCTGGCGGCGGGCTGGAGCTGCCCGCGGTGCGCGGCGCGCGCGCAGCCGCACGACCTCGTGCTGCGCCACGGCTGCCCCATGTGCCACCTGCCGCTCGCACACGCCTAGACACGCCCCTCCACCCTCCACCGTCTCTCCATACATGCATTATGATCTTCAATCTTATTAAAATTATTTTGCCATGAGGTATTCTCGTTTCATTAGATTTAAAAAGTATACAGTGGGCAAGAAAACCTTTCTCTGATGCCAATCAATACTGTAGTTTGATCAAAAGAATATTAGACCAACTAAGGTTAGAGTACTAGAAATATTTTACCCAAATATTGAAGGACAGGAATGGGAGATCTCGTAACGATCAAATACTAGTTATGATTTAAGTAATTTTATTGTACTGTAGGGCTTGCTATTGCTAAACATAACCTCTCAGCTATTTCTGAAATCACCTAATCATCTTGACTAGATAATTATACTATGGAATATCAAAGCTAAGGATTCCTTCCTTACAAGCTCAATGCATGCATGCATGATAATTAATAATGATGTTAACGATGTGACAAAATTAAGTATCAATTTACTGGTAAGGAAATTTAAGTTAGGCAACATGACGTCATGTGTTACATATTTACGAATTGTTACTTAATATAAAATATTAGACTGGACCTGGCTGGAAATAATTTACTATAAATATGCTGTATGTTTGAGACGAGTCCATTATACCTATACAATTACATTAAACTGCAATTAAATGTTATTGGTAACAATTATGCAAATAAGATGAGATTTGTTGTACCCTTTCAATAATGAGGGAGAATTTTTCAATTCCTTCAATAATGAAGATGAAATATTTGTTACGGATAAAATCCGATGTGCGGTTACACCTTGTTTAAGCCGACGGGAGCTAGGTGCAACCGGGCTTCTGTGAAAAACAAACCAAAGTCGGCTAGATATGCACAGGCAAACGGAGTTCTAGTCGCTTTGATGAAGGATAAGTACTACTAACCTAGCTAGGTTAGTAGTACTTATCCTTCTGGAGCTCCAGCCGCTTAAAACTAGGTGTAAACGTACTTCGGCTTTTAGCCGTAACATATATAATCTGATCATAAGATTGCTTTGTTTTATTTAATTTTATTTGTTTATATTTTTAACACAATCGCGTTTATAATAATATCTAGGTACGTATAATTTACATTACGCTACAATAAATCATAAATACGCATGTTCATGTTTGTTACTGGGTAGAAATTAAATGCGTCAAAATAATTAATATGTAGGTACCGCAGTACACGAAATTGGTTATATAAATCGAATATTATGTGAACGACGCTCACATAGCTCACATAAACTACACATACCCGACCAAAACGCCTTCAGGATTTTATAGAGTTAAGTATTTCTTGTTGTTCACTCAGTACCTACTTATTCACGCATTTGATTGATTGGCTGAAAGGATTTGAATAAAATTGAACACACAGATACACTGTGGACCTGAATTTATACAAAGGGTATTTTTTCATCCCAGAAAATAGTTCTACATATAGTTCTTAATTCAACATGAGCAAGAGCTGGTATCATCTTATTTGGCAATTTTCCATGTACATATTGGAATCTAATCATAGTAAAGTAATATTAAATTACAGTATGTTATGTGGCCTAGATGATGAGGTGCTAACAAACAGCACTAGCACTTTGGCTTGAGGTATTTATTATCATCATATTCATACAGGCAGGAAACTAATGTGTAACTTAATATGTAACAACAGTAATGTCGTGCGTCAAAATACTTATAACTGTGGATATAAAATGGTAAAAACTGTAATTAATTAACAATTTTCGTAATAGCAGAACAAGTAGGTATGCATACCTTATATTATGTGAATTTAAGACTTTATACATGAACCAAATACAAATAATACAATTGTGAAGAAGAACCATTTCCATTTGATTGCAACACCTCTACCTTAAGTATAGTGTAAGCTCAAGACCCCATATCTCAACCATTCAATTCTAAAAGATACAACTATACAATATTTTATAGTTTACTATTGTGCAAAGTTATTTTTAGGTAAATCCATCTTTGCAAACTGTAAGGTATTATCAATTATCTGAAAAAGCTCTGGTGGTTGAGGAATTCTTCCTGTTTCCAATTTAGACCAAAGTGGAATGTTGTTTAGGGATATTTCAAATGCTCCTGAAGAGACTAATTGGCCTTCCACCATGTTAGCTAAGAAGAACATCATCATGCATGCATAGAGTTTGTTCTCAAGACACCAGCTCCACCAGGCAGGCTGTGGTTTGTTCAGCCAGGCAAATATGTTCACGCCACTGAGTATACACATAATTAAAATCATCTTGCCAAACCCCTGAAAATAAAAATGTCAAATTATAGACATAGCCTTGCTGAATATCTAGCAGGTTTATCCTTTGCTTATTATTAATTTGTGTCCACAAAACTTGCCTAGATTTGTGAATATCAAGCATTCCATTGATTTATTTTTTACAATTTTTTAGTATGAAGTTGACATTGTTAGTGTCTACATCCTATGGTTAAATAAGTTTTGTAACAAGTTAAATTAAGCCAATCACAAATTATTGTAACTAAAAACATAAATAACAGACTGCTGTACTGGTAGCTAGAACATCTTTCCACAACATACCTATTCAAAATAGTAACTCTTAAAATGATAAACATTTTCATATGAATTTGTAGTTCCACCTTTTGCCAGCAAAGTGCTGTTAATTTTCCCACACAAAAATATTCAAAAGTGATATAAATACATTACATATTTATAAGATAACTTACAATTAACCGGGAGAGATACATATTTAGGCCTGGTGGGTCATAATTGGCTCCAATTACAGTAATTTCGGGATATTTTTGTTGTATGATACCTGCATAGTCCTCAAACACTTTTCGATATCCACAAGAATAGCTGTAAATAAAAAGTAAAGCATAATAAATTGAAATCAAATTGTAGTACAGGTATTTACAGGCAGATTGGTAGGGAAAAGTACCATACCAATAATTGATGTTCATAATGTGTCCGACACCTTGTCCAATTTTTGAAATGCTTTCAGCATCGTTCTCACTGGCCGTTACGCAGTTCCCGGTAAATATTATGGCACACGTAAATAAAATTGAAAACAACCTTATTGAAATACAAAAATTAGAAGACAAAGACATGTTTTTAATAGCTTCGGCACAATACAATGTATCTATACTTTTATAACGTTAATGTTATGTTTGTGTTATTGATATTGAGTACCGTGTTGATGGGATCTCGATAGGATCATCTATGGATAGGATAGATAAAATTTAGCTGGAATCTGGATTCTGGTGATCTAGAACACAGATTACTGAATAGTAGCAAGATCTAGAAAGTTACTCCTTCTACGTTGAAAGGCTAATCTAATCACATCAATCCAATCGCGTAGTGGTTATGTACTCTGTGAAGTATGAACCTAACGAAACGACTAATGTTCCATTTCATACCACAGCCCAAGAATACAACTGCTACGCACCACAGCCAGCAATGTTCGAGATTCGCATAGATGAAAATGACGTTCACAACTTCACATCACAATTTAAATGTCATATTAAAACTCAACTTCAAGTTTAATTTCTTTATGAATGGCTTCTGCGGGGTTGCCACAATTTCGCCAATGTCACGTTGTTGGTAGAACATAATTAGAACAAGAAGTGACGGAGATTTTAAGAATAAATGTTGCATGCGCAGAGCTTCATAACGTTATTAAAAATAATGTTATATGGTGTTATATAACGTTGTGAGTATTTCGTTGTTATTTCTTTTTCATTTAAAACGAAAAGACAAATAACGTTATGAAAAATTACGTGAAATATACCGCTATAAAAATAACGTTATTATATCGTTACATAATATTGTATCGGATTACCCGACCCGAGCGGCAAATAACGTTGGAAAACGTTATATTGCGTATAACGTTATTATATACCAGCATGTGATAAAGTTATTTGAAGCTCCGTGCATGCGTGAGCTATCACTAGTGTCACTTTACATCACGTCTCTTCTTCCTAACTATGGCAATCAATCCTCGTCAAGGGGACTATTTATGCCAGGGTCGAGTGTAAGAGAGTCGAGTTTCTCAATATTATGTGTTCAATTATATATTATACTAGCTGCCCGCCCCGGCTTCGCTCATGTGGACAATATTTTTTTGCATTTATGGGGATGAAAAATAGATGTTGGCCGATTCTCATAGATACCGGATAAGCACAAAAAATTTCATCAAAATCGGTCAAGCCGTTTCGGAGGAGTATGGCAACGAAAACTGTGACACGATAATTTTATTATATATTATATTTCCCAATTTTTTTTATATCACTAAAGCGGCATACCAGCATACGGCCCAAATGATGGCAAGCAGTCACCGTAGCCTATACCCGCTAGCAATACCAGGGATATCATATCACTAATGAGTTGCCAACCCTGTTGTTGATGAGGATTCACTGTGGTAGCGGCATTACTACTAGTAGCGTATTCTCGTGGAGCACTGACAATCTTACTTACCGCAGAAACACAAGACTACATTAAAAGTAGTCTTATTTGACTGCGGTCTTATGTAAGGTGGAGGTATAGTTCCCAGTCGGGCGACTCCAAATTTAATGGAAAATTCCTATTTACCCTACCTCTCTCTTTAAGCTCATGGTCTGATTAATCGTACTTAAGGTTAGAAAAGCTCAGCCGGGGTTTGGGTTGGGGCTTTCATATGACAGGCTGTTGCTACAACCACAAGGCCATCACGGCATCTAAAAATATTGTCATGAGTTCGAACGCGTATTGGAATTTCTGGAGACAATTCACAGCAGTAGCAGATCATAACAGGCATTTTCAGTCGTGGATTTATACTAGGGGCAGTCGGGGCTAGTGCCCAGGGCGGCAAATTTTCTAGGGCGGCAAAATTTGGAAAGTGAGATAAAATTTTCTATACAATATATAATTAACTAATTCTTTTAAATAAACATTTTATCTTTCAAGAAATATAATTCAATTATTATGTATCACATTAAAATTTTGTATATTATAATATAGGAAATTTAAGTAAAAATGATTCAAATAGTTTAATATATTTATTTCCATAAAGGTTTGAAAAAAAAATAAGATATCAAAACTATTAAAATAAAATTTAAGTCATAGGGCGGCATTTTCTTCAGTGTCATCCGCCCCAGGGTGGCACAAATTTAAATTCGGCCCTGGGCATTTTGCAATCTACTACTGCTGTGGGTGGATTGTTTTAGATCTTTCTTAATAGGCTTGCCTATCGATAGTCGACTATCGCTAAACTATCGATGGTCTATCGATAGATGACGTTATATCAAGAGTAGATAATATACTACGTATATTACATTAAAAAAATATATATTATTGATACCATTATTACGAAATAGTATCGATAATATCGACAACCTTAGAATAAGCACTAAAGCGGGCACGGACACACGTTCTGTTTATTGACGTCTGACTACTGAGTTCGGATTTTTTCAAAAAAAATATCATGTTCAGTTTTATTAAGAACGACATTAACATTAACACAAGTTGAAGTTGAAGTTTTGTCGTTCAGGGGCTATGTACTCTGTGGTTGTTGTGCTGTCATTGTTGTCATGTCATTTTGATTATAAAAGTACAGTAGGTACCAAGAAAAACAATATTTTGTCTTCTAATAATCGGTACCAAATTACACCGAGAAATAATAATTAAGGGCCTAAATTCTATGGTAGTTTTCTGAATAAGTCGTATCGTAGTATATTGTATTAATTGTAATTAGTGCAATATTCGCATTGCACTTACAATTTAAAATAATATTCCATGAAACCTACGTAGGTACCTCATTAAGTAGGTATTTCTAAATTCTGAAAAATGCCGCACGGTCATTGTCACAGTCATCACGATCACGATCATTCAAGCTCGGCGGAAATAGGAATACAGTATAATCTGTACGAAAAAATTGATAAAGAGAATCTACAATGCTTAAATGAGAGTATTGATGGTTCAGGCAAAACTGTGTTCAAACCTTGGGAAAAGAGATTGGACAAGACCCATGTAAGTAATACTCACTGTTGATTGGTGGTTAGTAAGCCTTAGCCCATTTAGTAAACTTGTGGCTATGCATTTTAGATTTTAATTCCCACCTAGCCAAACATGTGTGTTTGCTTTGTGTCTTGGTGGGTCATTATATATATAAATATATTTGTCATTAGAACCAAGACCCAGATAGTGCAGTGTAATCATATCTGCTGATTATTAAAAGAGTTGCTATTAAAGCTAATAAATATTAAGCTGCATAATTTTAGTAATATATATTGCTAGCACTTTTTTCCTTTAGGTTGGGGTACTGTTCCTGTTGACAGTTCCAACTGCCAACTAAAAATTATTGCAACCTACTCCTTTTCATGTAAGCAATTTATTGCCCCACACTAGGTTTCTTCTTCAGGAACTGACCATCATTGGCCCTGGTAAATTGTGTAGAAATTGGGTAATTAAGTATAGTTCCAAAATTTTTGTGGTAAGCAACTGTAATGTGACCATTGCATCCCATCAGTTCCCTGGGTTAAACCAGTGATTATACTTTCTTGTGATAGACCTCTAACAATTGTAATAATATTTATTGGCAACTGCGATTGATAACTCAATGGGTATACTGTACCTCTGTACAGGCACTGAGGGGACTCAGCTTGGTATGGGCGGCCAGCTATCTGAATATTGGCTATAGTTAGGGGTGATTAACTTTGCAGATCAATTGATATGTACAATGACAACACTCACAGCAATTGATCATTTGGATCAGGAATGTTTGGACTGACAAAATAGATTTTAGTTTAGTGATGTTGCTAGGCAAGGCATAATGCTAGTATTTTTAAGTGTTACTTATGAAGATTAATGTATGTTATTATTTTATGTGTTATGATATTATGTATATTAAATGTAAATTTTATCTGATGTATCTAATTAGGTAATAAGGATTTTTTATGTATAGTCCCTTTTGTTCCATTGTTGACAGTTTGTTGAAAGTGATGCTGATGAAGAATTGTTGTTCAACATACCATTCACTGGAAATGTTAAGCTCAAAGGAATTAAAATATCCTCTGAAGACTCAGATGTACATCCATCAAAGTTGAGACTGTAAGTTTTGGTTTGACAATGAATATATATTGCTATTTGGATTATATGCTTCCTAAATATTAGCTACTATAACAGTAATCAACAGGGGGCAGGCAAATGTATTGTTATTTTATATACAGATCCATAAATCTACAGTTACAGTTAATAAATAATAATATAGATAAATAAATATGTATGCCAAACCATTTTAATTTTAATGTTTTTCTAGGTATAAAAATAAACCAAATATGACTTTTGATGACATGTCACTGGAACCAGACCAAGTATTTGAGCTCCAAAAGGATAGTGAAGGTCTATTGGAGTATTTCACAAAGTGAGTGATAAATTACTTAGGTATTTTGTTGATATATCCTACCTATCCTTTGATTATATATCTATCATATTATTCGTATTCTACAATCCTATTTTATACTTAAATTAAAATGTAAAGTTTGTGAGACTAGCTAGGATGGATGTTTTTTGCTCAATCACACCAACACGGCTGAACGAATTTGGATGAAAATTTGCGCATGGATAGTTTATAAACTAGATTAGATAGGATATTGTTTATCCCGGCAAAAGGTTGGGTTCCTCTGCGATTCTAAACTCAACGCGGATGAAGTCGCGGGCAGCGGCAAGTTTCGTCTTATATTAGTAGGTACTGGTTCACTTTAATTATTGTATGTAAGTATTAGTATGCTCTTATTTCGTTATCCTTTATTCTCGTAATATATTTATCAAAATAAGGTTTAGTTGCTCAAATAGAATATTGAAATAACGACGGCGATGTGATAAATTGATTTCTATTCAGATTATTTTGTTGTTTGTCATTATTTTTAAGTTATGTAATTTATTTTAATGCGAATATTATAAATGAATATTACCCATGTTAAAAAAATATTTCAATACTTAGTTGAACATTACAAACGCCATTTCAAAAATCTCTAAACCATTTGCGGTAGCCCAGCTGCTGTACTACTTTCAATAAAAGCCGTTGCGGCTCAACGGCTTTTATTTTGGCGTCTTTGAGTTACAAACAAACAAAACAAACAACAATTCTTATGATCGATGATAAATCTCGATAAATCAAAATAATAATTGCCATCTTTGCAGGGTAGTAACGTTTTCATCCGTTTCACATTTGACAATGCATTTTCCTGGCAACTTTGGTGCAGATAACACGAAAATCTATTACATCGGATTAAGAGGAGAATGGAACCCTGGCCATAGGCATGGCGTCACCATATGTACATATGAGGCTAGGCCTAATCTAGATGATCATAAATTAAAACATCTGGATGATGTGTCAAAAACAATAGAATAATGTTATACTGTTTTCTGAAATAAGAAAATAAATGAATTCGTACAAAATGTATGTATTTTAGTTTCAAGTTACAATTTGCATGTTACTATTACATGTTACAATCCCACAGGAAATGTTTCCATTTAGTCTAATCTTCAAACAATACTTCTAACCTTTGATTATAGTATACCTACTTAAAATGTTGATTATAAACTTATATAATCAAAGCTTCAAACATATGAACACTATAAACATTTTTTGATGGAGGCGGATCACAAAAGAGGATATGAGAGGATAGAGATGAAATCGAAACCAGTCATAGTACGAATAAATTCAACGTAATTTAATGTAGGTAATACAAAATATACGTTTCTATATTTACAAAATATTGGTAAGTTGGTATTCACTGTCTAGCCAAGCAACAATGTAATAAGACTAGGTTATTGCTTAAATGAGTAGGTATCTAACAATAATATTGTTTGGGCTTCATTTTTATTTCAAGATTTATGTGAAATCTTAGTATGCTATACATAACTACTTAAAAATGAGTTAATTTTAAGATTGAGTAGCATTTGGCTAATACGTAAGAAACCATAAATCAACTTACTTGTTAATTTGTGTCTTATAGTTAGCATTAAATTAGTTCGGGCAGTGATAGATAAATAACTAAGTAGGTAGGTTCGAAAAATGACTCGTTGCCCTTTAGGGCCCTAATACGTATTTTCATCATTCCATCACTATTATTGTTTTTGCCTACGAGATATAAAATTATACAAAATGTATCACACGAGTGCAACATTGGATGTTCATTGGCGACGTCTACCGCGCACCACTCTGCCTCTGCGCGGGTAGTAGCCTGGGTACGGCCGGCGGTACTGCGTCGGGCGACGTCTTCCTTGCGTGTTCAGCTCCTTAGGCACCGCGCTGACGTCGCCACCTGGGTACTGACTACCCGCTCTCGGACCAGGCCATTGTCGCATACACACAGCGCATCTGGAAATAAAATATTCATTTGGGTGACAGCGGACCTCAAGCGACGTCTCAACTCTATAAAATGTGCTATAGCGATGGCGGAATATCATTGTCTTACTTTTTCGGACTTTGAAATGACCATGAACTTATTATGTAGAAAAAATATCACGGACAAATAACGCTATGGTTCAAGATCCCAGAGCTCCCAGACCTAGGGGTGTATATTTGTCAAGGGAGTTTGGTTTTAGTGAGTGGCCACAATGTCTTCGAGCTGGACAACGCCGGGATTAGTAGCTGATAAATATACATAATTTATAACTATCCCGAAATACATGAAATAAGTTACACCTAAGAATAAACCAAAGTTCTCGTACCTGCTAACTTTAGACACTTGGTCAGCCTTTAATGTTTGTTGTTCTGGTTTTTGGAACATTTTGCTGTCGTCAATGATCGAGAGCCAATAGGAGACCGCTGTAGCGAAGTAGTTACATCGACCGAGGCCGTTACATTCGATGAAGGGCCGAGTACGGAACTCTCGGAGGCAAGATCCCGGGGAAACAAGACTTTGCCCTGTGGCGTCGGCGCCAGAAGTGTGCTGAAATTAAAATTATAGTTTATGTAATGAACGCCCAAATATTAAGTACTTAGGTATTCTTATAATAATTATTAAACTGAAATGTAGTATCATACCATTAGGAAGCTGTACCCGATCCATAACTCATCCCAACCGGTAGGACAACTAGGCACTTCACTGCTTTGACTATGAATTGCAATAGTTCTTGTTGGCGCCTCGCAAACCTGACACCTGAAAAAAAACCAATGTTTGCAAAGTCAATATTAGGGTTTTTTACCTGTCTTAAGTTGTTGTCTTAACCTGTCGTAAACTTCTAGTTTGATTGTATTCTAATGAAGATTGTTGAGTCTTTATAAATTAGTAAATTATTTATAGGTATATCCTTTATATAATATTAATATTAAAATATAAATTTTATATAAAATTAATATTAAATTATTCATATATTCCTTTGAATATTCATATTATAATCAAAGGCGTATTCTTTTTTTTCATACCACTAAGGTGGCACACAAGCGGCCCTCCTGTTGGAAAGCAGTCACTGTAGCCTATAGCCGCTAGTAATACCAGGAGTATTAACGAGTACTAACGGGGTGCCAACCATGTTGTTGATGAGGACTCACTGTGCTAGCAGCATTACTACTAGTCCAGCGTATCCTCGTGGAGCACTGGCAACCTTACTTACCGCAGAAACACAACACTACATCAAGTAGTGTTATTTCACTGCGGTCTCATGTAAGGCGGAGGTACAGTCCCCAGTCGGGCGGATCCAATTTAAATGGGATAAACCACGGGAAATCCCAAATCGCCCTACCTCTCTTTTTAAAAGCTCATGGTGTGATTAATCACTGTACTGAAGCTTAGAAAAACTCATTGGTACAGGCCGGGATTCGAACCTGGGCCCATCAGATGACATGCCGTTGCTTCAACCGCAAGGTCACCACGGCTTTAAAATTATTATATTCATATGATTCATGCAATACGCTATATAGCTTGTGCTTGTGCTTGTGTGAGCTTGAGAATTAGGTTAATGTCTCTAATTAGGTAACCCTTACATACAAACAATACATTTTTAATTCAATGTAATATTAGAATATTACTTATTATATTGGGGATAAGATATTACGGTATTTTTTTACAAGTCTGTATGGCATCAGAACGTAACTTTGTACAGTTTATCGAAATAGATCTTAAATTATAATATAATAATATATTTCAACATATAAATATTGTTTTATTAGGTAGGCATATACATTTATATCGATATAAAAACCGTTCTGACCCTTGGTGGTACCCATGAGTTCAACTATAGTTATAACTTCGTATAGGTAGGTAGGTGGAAGACGTCTGATATTTCGCACGAATGTTCAACGACGTATATTTATCCATAGCTATTGTCATAAATTGTACTCAGTGTACCTACTACTTACCCACAGGTGACTCCACTGGGGCAACCAGTATAAACCAGATTTTTCGTATTATACGTTTAAACAGGATATACATTTATATTAAATAAAAATACTCGATATTTCTTAGATACGGTAAATGTATTGACCTTGATATATACGTTCCGACGTCTCTCGCTTGGATAGGAGTCATAGCCATTGGCATCGGTTCTGGTGTAGAAAGCCAGAAACTGTAGTCTTCGCGTTGAGCAAAGTCACATACATTATTCAAGTTGCAGAAAAGGTATGGCATTGTTGAGAACTTGCGCAAGCAGCTGCCAGGAGCACCTGTAGACATATATTGAAATTGCATAAAAATAATGGTTTATCAATTGATTTATGATGTCCTTAAATAAAATTATATACAAGTACAATTACCTAAATCTTGCCCGTGTGCTTTGGCGTTGGCAACAATATGTATAAGTGAGTATCCATCCCATAAAACTGATGTTCCTGGTGGACAGGATGGAATCATGTTGGTTTGTGAATGTATCGTAAAGAAGAATCCTCGAGATTGTGGTATCGGTGGTGGTGGAGCTGCAATACCTGGTCCTCCGCGCGCTCCAAGTGGTCCTTCAAAACCTTTTAATCCTTTAAAACCTTGAACACCTTGTACCCCTCTTAAGCCTTCGATACCTTGGACACCCTGGTTACCTAAATCCCCTCTTTCTCCTTTTCTACCAGGTATACCATTTCTACCAAACGAGCCGGGCATTCCAGCTCGGCCAGGTTTTCCATCAAAACCAGGGGGTCCAACATCACCTCGTTCTCCAGGCTGGATTTCTGACGGAGGTATTTCGTCGCCACGCCCACCTTTCACACCTTTAGGACCAGGAGCTCCGTAAAAGCCTTCTTCACCATCGTCACCTATTGCTCCTTTAAAACCTTGCAATCCTCGGGACCCCGGACGACCCATCGAACCGAAATCTCCCGAATCGCCTCTTTCCCCTTGAATACCTTCTGCTCCTATCCAGCCCTGATCTCCAATTACCCCTTTAGGACTTATGGCATAACCAGGTTCCCCTGCATCGCCTTTGGGACCAGAAAGTCCAGGAATTCCTTCCATACCTCGAGCTCCAGGAACTCCTGAAAACCCTCGTCTACCGGGTCGTCCTGTCATGCCTTCCATTCCTTTGGGGCCTCTGAATGTAAGGCCTGGTTGACCAGGTATGCCGATTGGACCGTCTATTCCATATTCACCCGGTGCACCTTTTTGGCCCATAGGTCCGGGCCAACCGGGTAATCCATCAAATCCAGGTCTTCCGGGCTCGCCACGGTCTGCGTAATCTGGAGTAATCCCGGGTAAACCCGGTAAACCAACATCTCCTGTTGGACCTTTTTGACCGGGTACACCATAATCTCCTACATCTCCTTGGAATCCTATTTCCCCTCGTTCTCCTTTCCTACCCTGAAGTCCAGGAAGACCGGTCTCTCCAGTTTCACCAGATATTCCAGTTAAACCTTCCATTCCTATGTCTCCCATATCTCCCTTAGTAGCTGGTTGAAAAAGGGATATACCAATTTCACCTCTTACACCTTTGGCTCCATCTTCGCCTCTACGTCCACGCATACCAGGCAATCCTATATCGCCTGGAAGGCCAGGAGTACCAATTTGACCAGGTTCTCCATCTATGCCTTGATCGCCTTTACTGCCAACCATACCCGGTATTCCCATTACTCCTTGGATTCCTTTTCTGCCTGATAATCCATGCCTTCCAGGCATGCCGGGCCTTCCTGGGAATCCCTTATCTCCAATAAGTCCAGGTTGTCCTTTTAAGCCCAGATCACCAATTTCGCCTTTCGTTCCATTCCACCCCGGACGTCCCGGACGCCCTGGTTCTCCAGTATAACCTTTAATACCTGGCATTCCAGCGATGCTTAGTCCCAGGTTACCACGCTCACCTTTTGGCCCAACTGGACCTTTGAAACCTGGTCTACCTGGTATTCCACTCAAACCCGGGTCACCTTCATCACCTTTCATACCACTCGAAGCATTTTCACCCTGCATACCCTGTAGCCCTTCAGAGCCCATATCTCCATGTTCGCCTTTTAATCCCATCCTTCCATCTAAACCTTCAAAGCCCGGCAATCCTGTATCACCAGAAGGTCCTTTGGGACCTGGTGGCCCTGGTAATCCAATAATTCCTGGTGTACCTACATAACCTGGGGCTCCTGGCTCTCCACGATCGCCAGTAAGTCCATTTAGGCCAGGCTTCCCCATTAATCCCGCAAAGCCTAGATATCCAACTGGACCACTAGTTCCAGACCAGCCTCTTACTCCGACACGTCCCATACCACCCTTCATCCCTTTAGGACCAATATCACCTTGTACGCCATGTTCACCCTGCAAACCAGATTCTCCAATTTGCCCAATTAGACCTGGAGATCCTGGCACACCACGCAGTCCCATCGCTCCTTGTCTGGAGATACCAGGAAAACCTTTACGCCCCTGAAATAAAAAAACATTCCTAATTTGGGTTCCGCAGACAATTCGCAAAAATTGTAACCTTATCTAGCCAGCTCGTCCATATACTTTACCAGAAGGATATTGGTCTTCACTATTTAAAGGAAATTCGGAGAATAAGTTACTTCTATGAACCGCGCTGAAATTGCACTAAACCTTCTACAAAAAGGAGGTACTGTGGCTGTTAATTAAATTATTGGAATTTTCTCTGTTTACATGTGTAAGCCTAATAAATAAGTATGTTTTAAATTAAATAAATGTTTTATCAAAACTTACGGCTTCTCCCATAGGTCCGTATGGCCCCACATCTCCGGGCTGTCCAGCCTCCCCCTTAACTCCCGGAGCACCGGCACGCCCAGAAGTGCCCGGATATCCATATTCACCATCGTCACCCTTTTCTCCGTCATAGCCATCTATACCCTTCTCACCACTAATACTTGCAAAGCCAACATCTCCTCGTGATCCTTTTTGACCCTTGTTCGCTGGGAAACCTATAGGTCCCCGAGTTCCTGGATTTCCAGGCTTTCCGAAACGACCGACTTCACCTTTATCACCCACGAATCCTTTATAGCCTCTAGCGCCCGGTCTAGATATGCCAGGAACACCTTGGTCGCCTCTAACGCCCGCTAAGCCGCTAATTCCCATGTCACCGCGGTATCCTTTTAGCCCACGGTAACCTAAAACATAAGTATTCAAATTTGTATTCCCTTTAAATGTAAGGATTACGATAGGTACGCGATATTAAAGAATTGATAATGTACATCATAATTCTAACATAAACAGCATTTTGAACAGGTAGAGTGTGGGTCTTTTTGTTGGCGGTCCACCTGATGAACAGTCGACTTTTGCAATAGGGGTCTGAAATTTATGTTGTATAGACTCTATACAACATACTATATACCTCTATACTATAGAGGACCCACTATGTCAGCAGAATATACTCGCAGAGTATACACTCGAAGAGGTGTCACAACCTTAATTTCGAACTCACTTACGAAAATCCTTACCTTTTATTCCTGGAGGTCCTGCAAAGCCTTTATCACCTTTGGCATTGAAATTTTCACCGATGGCATCGCCCTCTTCTCCAGGTAAGCCATCGTCCCCAGGCTCACCATGTATACCTCTATAATCATTATTAAATAATAAGTATTATGGTTAGGTGAACAATAAATAGTACAGTCGCAGAACGGACAAAGGTTATTTGTACACTCAGTGTCCCTCTGCGGCCGCGAGCACTTCTAGACCTAGATCATAAGTAGGTATCTTGTTAGTTAAGTGTATCGTGTAATTATTTCAATAGAGGTTGGGTGAAATGGGATCTTCCATGGGTTTTCCCATTAAAATTAGCCGTCTTCTACCGTACAAAAGACCGCAGTTAAATTTGTGTTGTAATTAAGGTTGCCAGTGCCCCACGTGGATACGCTGCGCTAGTAATAAGATAAGCTAGCACAGTGAGTCCTCAACAACAACAGGGTTGACAACGCGTTAGTGGTACCCCTAGTATTGCTAGTGGCTATAGGTACCTAGTACCTACTACAGTAACTGCTGGCCATAATTTGGGCCGCACGCTTGTGTGTCACCTTAGTGGTATAAAAAACATTTTCCAACACCATAATCCGGCTATTATGATTTGATGCTACAAAATGTTTTCTCTTACAGTATAGTCTTCTCTAATTAATCTGACAGTATAAGTAATTGCATTTGTCAGTCATGCATCCAAAACATACTTATCGGTATGATGAGTGGAACTAAATGTAAAAAGTAGTAATAGCAGCCGCTGTATTCTCCAGTCCAAATATTATGTCGCATTATTAGAACCACGAATTTCTTAATTAACCCCTTAGTTGCACCGGGCGGCGTACGTTTACTATTTGGTGCGAGAGTACGGATGCCAATTGCAACATATATCATAAAGACTCCCAAAAAGGAGTGGGCAAATGGCTTCTCTTAGGGTTTCCATCAAATGCAACGATGCATACGTTGTTAAGGAGACTATTTTAAAATAATAAATTACTATCAAGATGCTAGTTTATATATTTTGATATTCTAAAAACTTTTTATGTCACCTTCGTGTCTTGTATGGCCACGAATCGTGAGCAGCAACGACACCGTAATTAAATATACTAGAGATATTTAAACATATTTTACTTAAGTCCGGATTCTCCTTTTTCTCCACGAAGAAAAGCCATTGGGATGTCGGCAGGAGGACCGGGCCGTCCAGAAACACCATCTCGACCTCGGGTGCCATTCCGGCCAGGTAAGCCTGGTCTGCCAATGTCACCCCTAACGCCCTTGCCACCCCGAGGACCGAAGTCTCCCGGTGGCCCAGGTTGTCCTGCATTGCCCGATAGCCCAGGTACGCCAATGAAACCTGAAAGGTCCAATAATTTCAAAAAATACCTTGTCTATTAAAGTCAGAAAAAACCAACTAATAATAATTAAGTGCTACCTATTTATTGTATGGCTTCAAATAGAATTATAAATTATAAAACACAGGATCTACAATTAATGTGAGAAACTACACCGACGGCCACATTTTAAAGTTTGTCTCTTGAGAAAAACATACCCTCTCCCGTACCCTCTCCGGAAAGAAAATCATATCCCTTGGTTTTTATTGACTTTCAAAATAATATTTTCTTTTACCTAAAAATATTCAGTGAAACTAAAGCTTTTTCTCGGTTTAGTGGTTAAGGTCTCGTTACACAAATACAAATAAACAAACTAATATTTAATCTACTAAGATTAATTAGTAAGTATAGACGTTAATTTGCCTGTAAGACGAATAAAATAATAACCTTGTACTCCTGGTGGTCCAGGCTCAGCTTTTGTTAAGGCCAACGGCGGCTTAATAGCCGTTCCTGGAAATCCTGCAGGGCCTTGAGGCCCAGCCATACCCGATGGACCTTTAGTACCCTGAGAACCTTTTGGGCCTGGTAAGCCGTTTATGCCTGGTAATCCTTTTTGGCCTTGACGACCACGTAAACCTTCCAAACCTGGGAAACCTTTTGCGCCTGTAAAACCATCAGTTCCTCTCTGACCTTTAGGTCCAGGTGTCCCTGAAAAATTAAATCGGGTAAGTGTATTGGCAAATAAAAAAAGTGAAATCGGTAAGAAACCTGGTTGCCTATAATTGGTTTCTTTGTTTTTTTTTTTATACCACTAAGGAGGCACACAAGTATACGGCCCACCTGATGGTAAGTGACAACTTACCATCGGTAAGTTGTCACCGTAGCCTATAGCCGCTAGCAATACCAGGGGTATCACTAACGGGTTGCCAACCATGTTGTTGATGAGGACTCACTGTGCTAGCAGCATTACTACTAGCCCAGCGTATCCTCGTGAAGCACTGGCAACCTTACTTACCGCAGAAACACAACATTACATCAAGTAGCGTTACTTCACTGCGGGGTCTTCTGTAAGGCGGTACAGTCCCCAGTCGGGCGGCTCCAATTTAAATGGGATAACCCACGGGAAATCCCAAATCGCCCTGCCTCTCTTTTTAAAAGCTCATGGTGTGATTAATCACTGTACTTAAGCTTAGAAAAACTCATTGGTACAGGCTGAGATTCGAACCTGGGCCCATCAGATGACAGGCCGTTGCTTCAACCAAAAGGCCACCACGGTTTAAAAAGTCGAGCTTTTAATTAATCAATTTATTTAGACACGAGCAGGGACGAAGGGAACTTCCACTACTTAGCAGTTGCTAGCGTTGTGTTGTTTTTTAACATTTTACAATAATCATGTACTAAATAAATTATGAAAACCAAAAAAAATAAGATTGTTACCTGATGGACAAAATGGACAGTCATCTCCGTGTTCTCCTTTTGGACCTGGTGCACCTGGTACACCATCGCGGCCTGGATCTCCGACATATCCAGGACGACCAGGTGGTCCATCCTCTCCAGGAGGCCCTGCCCAACTGACACCTCTTCCTGGGTATCCCGGTGGCCCTAATAGTCCAAAATCACCTCGATCACCCCTTAAACCAGGTACACCGTCTATGCCTGGCATTCCTTCATCTCCGTCTGGTCCAACCACTGTGCTTCCCTTAAATCCTTTAAGACCCATTAATCCTATTGCTCCTGATAAGCCCATAGGACCTCTGGGTCCTGGTAAACCCTTAAAACCGTCATTTCCTGGTTCTCCTTTGGGCGAAGTGCCTGGATGTCCAACCCTTCCTGGAAAGCCTTTAGTACCTGGTAGGCCTGTTGGGCCCATAAGACCAGGTTCGCCTGGAGCTCCGTCTTGACCGGGTTCTCCCATAGGCCCTGTATTTCCTTCTGGACCTTGAGGACCCATTGTACCTGGCGTTAATGGTTCATTTAACGTCTCGTCATATATTCCAGGGTCACCTTGCGGACCCTGGGGACCAGGATTACCTGGTCTCCCATCTTCACCTCTCTCTCCATGTAAACCATCTTCCCCATCTGGACCGGCGTAGCCCGGTGCTCCTTTGTCACCTTTACGGCCGGCTGGTCCATCTTGTCCTCTGTGACCTGGTTTTCCTCGTGAGCCTTCAACGCCTTGGTCTCCCTTGTAACCTTGTGCCCCATCAGGGCCGTATATACCCTAATAAGCAGATGTCGAATAAGTATATACTCAACATTTATATTTACATTAAAATAATGCAAGTTACTTACAGATGGACCCCTTGAACCTATTTCTCCTTTAACACCTTTAACGCCTTGCTGACCCTTTAATCCTTTTTCGCCTATATTTCCTTTAGCTATAATTGTAATGTTGCCTCGTACTTCGTCGATCCCTACAACTATAGACGGTCTTCCTGGCTCTCCTATTTCTCCTTGGTCTCCTTTTTCACCCATTGGTCCAATAACATCGTCACCGGGGTCACCTCTATAACCTGGATCCCCGCGTGGTCCCATTCCACCCTGCAATCAAAAATGGGTTACTCATTTCAAGAGCACCACGGCTCAATAACTAGGACAATGTACAACGAATATGTTTCGTGGTCTTATCCGTATTATCTTTGTTTATTTTTATCTATTCATTCCTAATAACAAATAATTAATTAATATTTTTTCACCTGATCACCTTCCTCTCCAGGAAGTCCGCTGTCACCTCTCCAACCCATAGGTCCCACAGGTCCGAAGGTACCTGGCTGGCCAAAATCTCCTTGGGAACCCTTAGCTCCTCTAGAATTGACGCCTCCTTCACCTGCTAAGCCTTGGGACCCTTTTTCTCCGTAAGGACCAGGCGATCCTCTTATACCAGGGTATCCTTTAGGACCAGGGGGCCCCACTACACCATCCACTCCACTACAGCCGTCAAGACCTGGTATTCCGGAAACACCTTCAACGCCTTGCATCCCCTAGGAGAATGATTTTAATGCTTAAATATTTTTACGATGCACGGTTGCAATATTGGGTAAACTTAACAATTTACAGCGCAGTTCGTATTGTAAATTAAGAGAAATGGCTGTGCTAATAGTAGAAGAGACTCTTATTTTGTTAGGTTGAGCATTTTACTTTACAAGTTTACATGCAGCACACTGCTGAGACGAGCTCAGGAAACTTTACTCACAGTACGAACAAACACTACACATTCCTTTGTAGTGTGTCTTACTGCCTAGGATCTATTAGAAAACATAATAGACAATAAAAAAGTTAAAATGCACTAATACTTCGTTCATACGTATCAAGAGTTCGCTTCGGAGTAATAATGATACTCGTATGCTACCATACCGTAGCCGACTCTAGATAGTTTGACCTTGAAAATCTGTTGATATCGAGCCCTATCGATGCTATCGATAGTCATACTATTGCTGAACTATCAATAATAATTGTCTGTCAAGCAAGGCGGTAAATCAACTCGTATGCTTCTAAAATTATTGTTTTCATACCTGAGGGCCAGTATTTCCTCGGCGCCCATAGGGTCCTTCAGTCCCCTGAAATAAATAAACCGTTAAAATATTAGTGGAAACATTTGCAACAGTTTTTCCATATAGTTAGACTGTAGGGTCTGTAGGTATGGTAGGAGGTTGAGGCATCTCAATTTGTAGTTCGTGTGCAAAAATTTAAGCATATTAGCACATACAGATGGACTTTATATTTTCTCCATACTGAGTTAAATATTTTAATAATTTTAAATTAGGCCTTTGTTCAGTTAATTGGAATGTTTTTTGTAAAACAATATTGTCAATGAAAAAAAATACTCCTAATAAGCAGACAAGTAACTTTGTTTTTCAATATTTCCGTTTATTACCCGTTCTCCTTTGTCGCCGTAGTCTCCGCGTTCGCCCCAATCCCCGGGCTCGCCCACGGGTCCATCCCGGCCCACGGGTCCGTCGTCACCGTAGTCACCCAGACCCCCGGTAATACCAGGCGGCCCTGAGTCGCCTCGATCACCTTTCAATCCTTTGCAGTCGCATAATGTTTGATTGCACACCACCTGGTAGATAGAGTAAATCGATACATGAGTGTTTGGTACCTTATCCCAATTTCCCTCGAAACTGAAAGCTGCGTTCCTGGGCGCGTTGAGCCAATTGTTTGGCGGTCAGACTGTAATCAGAGCTAAGCTAATACGGTCTCCGATAATTTTATCATACCTACATTAAATCAGGATTATCAGGACTGGTTAATAAGTACCATTTAGCATTTGTTATGATCAAAAATATGTATAGGGTAAAAGCCGGATAGTTGCCTCGGTGTGATACATGCCCCGGTTTTTAAAAAACTATGTTAGGAATGTAAGTTTTGTTGGCGCTTTACTACAATAAGTAGTGACCACCCCGCAGGCTTCGATGCCGTGTAAGCCATCGGAATAGGCCCACGTGTTTTGTCCGTGTGAGCAAAAATCTTCCGCGGCGAAATTTTAAGGGCGTTATAATTATATTGGTAATTAATTTCTATTCAATATTTTTAGTACTGATCGTGATTTAGGTCAACTTTTTGTTTTCTGGCATGCATTAGAGTTTAATTTGCATTGTTTATTATGTTTTATTACTAAATATTTTTTATTTATTTTGCAAATAAAAAGGGCAAGTATCCGCATCAAAAAGGATAGTCGCCCTACTTACTTTCGCGGATAGTTGCCCCTATTGTGACACAAATAAAAGCGAAAGCACTGGACCCCATGGCCCCAGGGTCTCCACCGCAAACACAGCAAATATGTAGCCCCTTCCGAGGCACACATACTTGTGGCGTTTGAGGCTCTCCTGTTGTACAGCAGCGGCACCGGCCGCAGTCGAAGTGCCCGAGAGATGGGACGGCGCCAGAGTATCGAGGCAAGTAGCGGGGACGCTACTTGCCTCGATACTCTGGTATGGGAATACCAGTGGCCGCCCCCAACTCCAAGGCGCTAAAGACATTCCGTCTGGCCTCTTACCGTCATCCCGACTCAGACCCACCGGCTCCAACACTGCTGGTACTCCAGCTGTAGTTAAAGCTCGGCGGCTCAAATCGATCGTAATGTCGAGACATGCGGCCAGTACTTCTGCTGCAGGAAAGGCCATGGTGGCCCAGACCATCTACGCATACGCCGTAGTGACAACGATGTGGGACAATACATGTACATCCTAATCATTAAAACTGAAAACAATTTAATAATGTTAATTAATATTTCAAATTGTACTTAAAACATATCTCAGTAAATAATAAAGACTGATAAATAAATAATAAAGATTACATAAATTGATATAAATTTATTTCTATCCAAACTTAAAATTATACCGACTCGAGGCAAGTTTACCCTGACATTTTCCATGCTAGGCTATCCGCCATAGTCTAATATCCGCCTTTTCCGAGAGGTGAAATAAAACCGTATTTATTCAAAAACATTGTTAAGTATGTTTAGAAAAATAGGCTATTCTAGAAGATAAAAGACCTATGTTATGAGATACATAGTGAATAACATTCAACAAGTTCAAATTTAAAAAAAAATAAGCTTTTTCGAAAAGTGGGGCAACTATCCGGCTTTTACCCTACTCAATTAGCACAGTAACGTACTTTATAAAGTTCTAAGGCAGGAAAGTATCAAAATTAGATACTTAATTGCTAGATTGGGAGTATAAATTGTAAATAACAGTGAACGTGCCTTATCGTTAGGACCTCTGACATACATACGAGGTCGCGTTACACTTGCTAAGACCATTGTATTTCCTACTTTATAATAGTGCGTAAAATCAATTTCTCCCACAAGAAAATAAAATTGTAATTGTAATTAGTAGCAGTACCGAATATATATAGAGTACCCTCCTTGTTTTTAATTTTCTTAACACTTCAATGTCCAGAAATGGACCTGTTACAGTTTTATTAGTATAGATTCACAATTATAAATTATGCCCGCGACTGGGTCGCGTGACAGTGCCAACTGCGTTTCTTCCATGGTTTTCCAGACCATTCTTCTTTACATTTTCTTGAAAACTGGAGACATGTAAAGTCATTACTTGATATTGACAGCCATTTAGCCTCAAGTTTATAGGTATACTGTAAGCTTTTATGTAAGTAAGTAAATATTTGTTACTTTATGTTTAGAAATCACTGTTAATAATAATGATATATCTTAAGAGCATTGTTTTTAAAATTATTTCTATTTCATTTCATGACTTTTTTTTGTGTGATGTGCAGTGTTCAACGCATTGGAAGTTGGTTGAATATGATGATGATTTATGTTCGACGAAGAGTATGATAGTTATTACTTTCGAGAGAATGGCGGCGAGAATGGCCAACGAGGCAACTGATAGTGTTATTAATAAGTAGCCAATTTAAGATATTTAAATTACGTATATAGTTTGGGACTTTTCCTAATCATTCGGCCGGGGAACAATACTAAAGTAGGTGAGTGCTGATGAGTATAACGTTGTAAATCACTTTACCGGACTCAATTAGCCGAATGAAATGGTTTTTGCAGAATGTTTTATGGCAGAAGGGTGATGTCAGCGCAACATTGCATCATCTTGTTCCGAAAGATCCGATTCGCAGTAATCGTAGTAGACGCAAAGATAAAGAGTACTTTTTAAGGCTTGTTTGTTGTTAGGATTCTCATTATTTCAAACATTTATATAGGTACGCCTATATACGCATAACTTTTACATTATATTAAATAACCAGTGTAAATGCCTCAATGCGTTTATATGAAATTTAAAAATTTAGTTAAAACAATGAGTTGACGACATAGAAAGCCGTTTGGCTGATGGTAAAGCATTAGGTACACGCCCATGCAACAATTTTCTCAATTAATACTGGAAAAGCGTCGCTTGTGCTATCCGTGCGAACCGGCTTATAAAGGCGTTTGTATGATAAAGATATTCTTGACGACTTTATAGGATTCGGAATAGATTACAAAACCCACAATATACATTACGTGTAAACTGTGCGATGCATATGCATGCGCCCTTCTAACCGGCGGCGGCGTCACGCCAGAAAACATAATAAGTTATTTTAAAATGTATGGTGTTTGATTACTCGCTGGTATGTTAATTGCGTGTTTACATTAGTTGCCATAAAGATTGCCATGTACGATATTCTGTACGTGGAACAGAAGCCATCTTCGCTTATTAGATTCCATTTGGAACATAATATCAATTTGCAGTTGAGTTGACACCACAGCTAAATTTGCATGACGACGCAACGCAATAGTTCTATTACCTACTAGTTCGCGAGTATGTGATCAAATTTATTTGCATGGCTATGATATCTCATTTATTTTTGCTGCCTAAAATCAAATAAGATGATTTATTTGCAGAGTACTTATCTATTCAGCAAATGCAATTGGCGTTTGGGTTCGACTCTTGGGCCGTGGGGGCTAGAGGCCCAAACATTTTTCAAAGACTTTTCCACGTCAACAGATGGCGTAAGGTAGATTTTAAATACCTATAAATGTAGAATTATACAGTAAGTATGCGTAGAAGCCAATGATATTAAATGTGTAAAAAGGCGGTAGAAGCCTACGAAATTTTCCAAAACTATATGTCAGTCAATGGATTCTTGTATTTCGATAGAGCTTTTTGTTGTTATTTCTTCTGCCTGTAATTATTAGCTCATGTAAGTGAAAGAAAAGCCTTTTACAATAAATATTTTTTTTTAAATAATCATTAAAATAGTTTGTTACAAATTAAGTTTATTCCTTCAAATTGCATGAAACGAGAAAATTAATTGTATTGTATTGTGTCTTTTCTCTAATGGGTTGAATTTTGGATTAGAACCATTTGAAATACTTGGAATATTGGTTAAATCCGTACACAGCATTACGATTTCTTTGCCAATACTTGACTATTTTAAAAAAGTATTTACATATCCGAAGATCCTATCCTACAGGACCATTTTAGTGGTGGCCCAAGGTAAAATCTTATGATGACTTAAAATCATTCTAAAACATACGTATTGTAGGTATTTAATAAGATTTGTAAATTGACTTGCCTGGACATTATCATACATAACATTAGATCAACCTAAACTACATACACATTTTCGGTTCGATATAAGTCAGAACCTTCTCAGGCAGAACCAAATAAGTACTCTTCAACTCTCGAAATCTGTATCTTTGTATCTTTGCAGAGATACTTATTTTGTGTTAAAGCTACAAAAAACCTCGCAATAACTGAGTAGATTAGATGGGAAGTTTCTAACCAAAATGACTACATTTTTGGCGTATTGTATTGCCCATCATGGTAGCGCGATTGTCAGTATATGCGTATTAATTGGCTATTTTCATAAGTGCACAGCGATAGGTAATCAATAAATAACATCCGTCGCATCCGTTTCTGTTACATCAGTAAAACGTAATATTTTAATTTAATTAATTCCACGAATGCTTATAAACAGTCTTGTATCATTATCTATACTAACATTATAAAGAGGAAAGATATGTATTTTTGTATGTATTGAATAGGCTCCGAAACGACTGGACCGATTTCAAAAATTCTTTCACCGTTAGAAAGCTACATCATCACTGAGTAACATAGGCTATATATTATACTAGCGGCCCGCCCCGGCATCGCTCGGGTAGACAAAATATTTGATAAATGTCTATAGGCTCCGAAACTACAGGACCTATTTCAAAAATTCTTTCACCGTTAGAAAGCTACACTATCACTGATTAACATAGGCTAGCTGCCCGCCCCGGCTTTGCACGGGTAGACAAAATATTTGATAATAAATGTCTACCCGTGCGAAGCCGGGGCGGGCCGCTAGTGAGTATATAATTAGGGATTGTCAAAACGTATGATATGAACATTTGGGACCGACGCCTAAGTAGTTCGAGTCACAAATGATTTTATACTAGTAGCATAAACTATTATTTTCGAGATTACTCGCAGATATAATTTTTAAGATGTACCTTTATAAAGAAAACATACGTTACCTACGTATGACCACCAATACTATTTATAAGTGTTATCACCATAGTTACCAATTCAAGTAGACGTCACAAGATAAATTAATAGGTATTGGTGCCAATTCTTTTGTACAAAATTACTAAACTTAACTAAATTGACAGGTCTATTCTAATTATTGTACCGTATCGCCGGTTAGTGTACCTTGCAATGGTGTACTAAAAGTTGTATTAGTGAAAACAGTCTGGTGAGAGCTTGGTAAAAACAATCAGTGGCGAAGAACTAAGAGAGAGGAGAGTGTAGTTTAAAGAATGGTAAAGCTGCAGAGCGAGACGATTCAGTGTCTTTGGAAGTTAATACGCAAAGTTACAAGGTGCGTTATTATACGAAGAGGCGAGCCAAGATTATTCAAATAATATTTTTTTTTAAACTTTATTGATGTACACAGTTCTCTTTTTATAACTTTCCAGTAGCTAGAGCGCACACTGATGCCACGCAATATGATCGCTATAAAAACAATCCGGTTAAGGTTGTCAGTCTTAATTTCAAAGTAATCTTCTACATCGGTTGGAAGAATATTTTAACGCCAGTGGAAGTTCCGTCTTTTCAGGGATATTTCAGAAATATCGGCACGGTATGTCGCATGCGGTGCGCAAGCTTGCAAACAACCGAGCTTCCGGCCAAGGGCGCCCACGCACGAGCCCACGTCCGCCGCACTGCTCAACCCAATACATGATTAATTTTTAAATAGACTATATAAACAGTAATAAAACGTAATGGAAAGAAGACAACCTTTAATAGAGCAATGGTGATGAAGCCCTGTTGAAGCAGAAGGACTGCATTAGCGAGCTCAAATGCAGGTACGATGACGTGAGCGCCTTAATATGACGTTTTTAAATTTAACTGCTTGAAACCCTTAGTGAAAACGTAGTACATAGTAATAAAAATACCCAAGAAAAACTACTACTGAGTTCCTGACTATCAATGTTATATGTATAATTATAAATAAATAGGTTCCACATAAATTATATACAGATACTATTCCAAAAGGAGTTATGGCATGATAGCCGATTTTCGCGCTAAGCAACTTCAGTGACGGGGCGATCTATGGTATGGGAACAATATATTTAGCAATTGTGTGTAGCATACACGTAAACTGACTGTACTTGAAATATGTTATACCTACCTTACCCGTACCTACCCAGCGCTAAGCATCCGATGTCACAGTAGATCAATTACAAAGGAATCTAATAATGTTGACATTGCAGACACAGAATTATTTTAATGAAGTTTGCTTGCTAAATGATTTTTTTATACCACTAAGGTGGCACACAAGCATACGGCTCACCTGATGGTAAGCAGTCGCCGTAGCCCACAGCCGCTAGCAATACCAGGGGTATCACGTACGCCTTGCCAACCATTTGTTGATGAGGTGAGGACTCACTGTGCTAGCAGCATGACTACCACTAGCGCAGCGGATCGTCGTAGACTTAGAGCACTGTCAACCTTACATACCGCAGAAACGCAACACAACATAAAAGTTGTATTATTTTTCTGCGGTCTTCTGTAAGGTGCATGTACAGTCCCCAGCCGGTTCCAATTTTAATGGGAAAACCCACGGGATATCCCAATTCGCCCTACCTCTCTTTTTAAGCTCGTGGTGAGATTACTCACTGTACTTAAGCCTAGAAAACTCATTGATACAGGCCGGGGTTAGAAACTGGGCCCATCAGTTGACAGACCGTTGCTTCAACCACAAGGCCACCACGGCTTGATTTTTTTTCTTAGTTATGGTATGCAGGTCATATCAGACACGTGACGTGCCGCGTGCTGTTTTGAAGTTTAATTTAATAACATAGTTATGACGATATACTATGGTGTACAGTGAGTTGATGATTATGGAGCACATGATTCATTAGTTGCAATTCAAGGAACGGGCTGGGTAAACAATCATTGCAGTGTCCGAAGCGATAACGGCCATTCGCACATCACATCCCGCGACAGCCCGCGCCGTCGCGCCCGTCTCGCCGCGCGCATGCCTGCAGCCCCTCGCTCTCCACACCACACCACGTGTTGCACCGGCCTACACACTTGCTTATTTTATCCCGTTGTTGTAAGTTGTAAAGGTTTAAAGTTAATGAATAATGGTTTGATTAATTTATTAATTAGGTATTAAGAATCACACAAGGCAATTTAATTCGTATTTCATTTCTAAAAGCTTTTCATCTCAGAAGTTGGTCTGCAGTTTAGTTAGGTTAGGAACAAAGAGATTTAGACATTAAGCTTAGGTAGCCTAGGTAGGTTAGGAAGTAGGTTATCTTACCATATAATAAATTATTGTTTATTTGGTGGGTTGGCTGTTCACGATTTTTTGATTGAGCGAGTAAAATGCTACAAAATAAAATATTTTATTAATATTTTACTTAGTATCGGCATGTTTTTCTAGTGTAAGTACGTCTATTTCTTCACACACTACTGGCACTACTTACTTAGTTACTTACATCGACTTACCCCTAACGTTTGGATTCATTGTTAGAGTAAAGATTTCAAAGATTTGTTTAAATATACAGTCTGTGGGTCCTTTACGTTTCCATTTTTTTTATTAATTGTTTTCAACTATATGTTCTTATTATTTGTATCTCTACACAAGATATTGCAAACGCGTTCTGCATAAAATCGAATATAGGTATGTAGATTCTTCAGTAGACAGTAGAGACTTTGTGGCAGGCACCAACCTTACTATAGTAAATAGGAACATCATGTATGAAAATAATTTCAAATCAGAACGCGTTTGCAATATGTTGTGTAGAGATACAATTAACAAAAACAACCAGTCATCGACTATTATTATAATATTGTATTATAAGTATGTCAAAAGTTGAAAAATGGAACGGTCTGTGTAGATTTACGAGTGATCGCCGGGATCTGGTGACCCCGTCGCCACTGTCGGTCGTCGTAAACGCGTTCCCGATACGAGGCGAGCGTTCGGAGATGGCCCGCTAACCGCTGCGCTCATACTCCTGACTTACAAATAGATCTTAATATACGTGTATTTCATTCTGTAGTCGCTAATTTTCAGGAAGTACATATAGTACAAAAATACATTGACATCTCAGACCGACATAATAAGTTTATTTTTTAGGTCTGTGATTGACATTCAACCTTTGAATATTTAACCTTCTTATCAGAACATTTAACGGCTCCTTGAATTTACCCGATGACGGCGAAGCAAGTGAACAAAATAAAAAAAATGTCTACTTAAATGTGATCAAGTATAATAAATATCATACCAAAAATAAAAAGATACAAATAAAATCTAGACCCCAATAAATCGTAAGATCGGATGTAGGTAAGTATAAATAAATATATCAAGTTTCTGCGCCTCCTAGTTTCAAATGAAATATACTGTTTCACACTGCTCACAGTAGTGAACTACTGAACTGTGATTATGACTAGTTATAGGCTCAGAGTAGATAATATACTACGTACGTATAGGTAATAGACGGATAGACTTGCGAGTAATTTAATGAGAGTAGTATTTGATTTTGGGGCATGGTTTACATTTATATAACCCTTTTAGATGTATTTACCATTTTTTTTGTCAGACGAATCTTGTGAAGTACGGTCTCATTTTCATCTTAGTTGCACTAAATTCATGAGCTGTCAGCCATTCTTGCTAAATATAACCGAGAAATATAGCTGTACGTTCAACTAGCTGTTGTTACCGTACTGAAACTATTGACCTATTTCACTTTACTGGAAGTAAGCTATAACTTTCAGTTCAGAGCTCGTGGCAATAAAATTGGCTTGTGTGAGTACGAATGCAATGCGTCATGGTAATACGGCGGTGGTACGGCGCGGCGCGACGGCAGCGATAGAGATTGAGGAGACGCTATTTAAAAATACCCTATATCTAATAACTTTATATTTATATACACAAAATGTTTAGCTTACGATGCCACCTCTATGGTAAAGTTCTTACAGGACACGTTCATTTCAATTTTCGTCGTGAAAGTGCTATTAGAATCTGAGTAAAATTGCTGGAATCATACCTACTCTCTAATAAGCAAAGTAGGATAAATGATGGCAGCGATTTTCAGGGTTGGCAACTGGTTAGTGATACCTCTGGTATTGCTAGCGGCTGCAGGCTACGGTGACTGCTTACCATCAGGTGGGCCGTATGCTTGTGTGCCACCTTAGTGATATATATATATAAAGATCATAACATAATTTCAATGGACAAATTTATATTTTATAAGAACGTAACCCAACTCAGAATGACCCGCTTCTTACTTAGTTTAATGGTGATGGGAAATAAATATATTTATGTAGTTACGTAGAAAAATGTGTAGGAAGTGTAGAAACAATAATCAAATTGTATGCTTTACTTATTTAAGTAACATACTGTGTAAAGTGATGTAGATAAATATAAAAATTTAGGAACATGGAATGCTTCCTCTTGGGTTCATTGTGCTCAGTCGGTCTACGTCATGGTGATAAAGAACGACTCATGAATGAACTCGTGCATTGACAGGGCGACTCACCCCGGAATAAGCTACAGGCCGCTTTCCAGCATGACACATATATTCATGTTTTATATATGTACGTAATAATGGCACACCATCATAAAATACATAATAATACCTTGCGGCTCCCATCTAGTATGTGTGCATAAAAAGTAGAAAAACCCGCCAAGTGCGAGTCGGACTTATGCACCGTGCGTCGAGGTTTCGGTTTCCTCACCACCACTTCAATGGGAATAATAGTACGTTACAATATGCTTCTGTTAGGAATATACTCACAAAAATAATTTTCTTTGATTCTAAGCATTCATATACGGAACTTACGGATCCTCAATCAAACAGACACTTCACCAGTTATTATAAATATTGTTATGTTGACGATTTGTAATGTATTTGCATTGGATAACCTTAATTATAATCAGTTAATCTTACACTAGAAATAATTTAAAAAATCCGTAAAATAAATCCCGGCGATATAGTTACATTTATGTCAAAAGCTCCTGAAATATTTTCGACCCCGTTAACTTAGTCAATGCAGAAAGCTGTACCATAATGATTCACCGTGAGTAGGCGAAAGTTGTGTCATTTGAAGGATCCTATATAAAACTTAATTTATTTGCTCACATTAATTATCGCTGCTCGATATGAGACCGTGGGAGTTACTATAATTATTTCGGCAATAATTGCAAAAATTGTGTTATATACCTAACGACAAGTTGATAGCAGCTTCCTGCTGGGATGATAAGGGAAGCCGTTGTTTGTGTCGCGACCTCGTTTAAAAACCAGAGCTTTGTCAATGGAAGTTGATTTTGACCTAATTATTAAACGTATGATGGCCCGTTGAATTAATTTATGTTCACATAGAGCCGATTCATTTTCCGCAATTCTCAGGAATTATGCTTCGCAACGGGATACGGAAATATGTGTTAAACTGATACGTCTCATATCAACGAAGCGCGCCATCGAGACAGACTATTATTGTTTGAACGGACACATTATCTTTAACTAAGTACACATGTATACTATTATTATGGAGGTAAATTTTATAATTTGTGGGGGTAATATTGATTTTATCATAAACTTGTGTAGTGTAGGTCTAGTATGAAAGACATAGCATTTTAGGCTATCCACTTAGATACATATTTTTATCTGCATTATTTCAGCGGATCCCAAAGTCCACAAATGTCTAAAACTCAAAGCAGTTATTTGGTGATGCGATTTACGATGTGATAGGAATTCAAAAATGTGCGCCTTGATGGTTCTAGTTGACGTTAAAAATGCCACACTCAAGCAACACTAATACCTACTACGTAAGCATTGTATATACTGACATTAACTATACCTAAAATATTATATATTGTTTTGTGCAGAGCTTGATATAAGGACTGTAACATTCGAACACACTCATATTAGTGGATGTTCTTTATTATCATACCAAGACCATATTTTATATAACCAATGTACATTAGAAAATTTACATATTTTTCTAGTTTTTCATACAAAGACGAACAAATTATGGAGATATATAGTTTTTTCATTATTGAGATATTTTATCTCCTCTAAATGGATACAACTATGTAGGTCGACTTAATTCAAATAGGAAATCATAAATATATTAATGCGTCTTTTATTTTTATTCGTCCGTTTATCAGCAGTCCAGTAGGTATTCAGAGGTTACGAACTATATACAAATCTGAATTTGTTTAATAAATATATTGATAAAGTACCTATGTACCTACTTAGTATTCGTATATATATTAATTTGAATATAAGTTTTAAATAAAAATTATGTAAATGTGTTTCGGGCTGTTTAAAATGATTCATCAAACCAGTCCAGAGAACCTTAAGGCATTGAAATAGTAGTTAGTAGTAGCAGCTAGTTATCAACCTATGCTATTATGAAGCTTGAAGCTTCCGGCACAAACTTTCAGAATAAATAATTCGCTGATGCATCTTTGCAATCTTTATTCCTTCTAGAACATACCTACATGACTCAAATAAAAGGTAGTTTTTATTACGGTTTTTTAAACATAGTTTTTGGGGATCGGTTCCCGAAGGGAAACCAACGGAACACAAAAAAATATGTTTGAAGGGCTTTTTCCTGTGAGTTTCGAGCAATATAGCTATTTCATGAGGGCCAACGAAAGGTTATGCTCTGTATTCAACATAGAATTTTCTAACCTAAAATGATTCTGCTCGTTATACGCCTTAATTTGATACCCAGATAAGATACGGTCGACAGTCAACAAGGAATTAAAAAAAACCGCCCTCTTCTGGAGCCATATTGAAATAAGAATAACGTAATATTTTCATTCATAGTCATAGTACCCGTGTCAAGGGGATTGTACTTAGATAAAGGAAAAGGGCTTAATATGTTGAGTTGGGTTCACATGCTATAGAAACGAGAAAAGAGAGTGGTTATAAACATGTGAATGTTAGTTCTATACACAGGAATAAATTATGTGATAGAATTTTTCGTTTAATAACACAATATACATTTTTAGGTCATGAGGCTAAAGAATGATAATGGACTGTTGTTACCAGTTGATAAACAATATGTACCAAATTAAAAAAGCGATAATAGAGCAAAGGTTAGCGAAACATCAGATTACTAAAGCAATGATACTCAAAGATGGTAAGGCAAGCAATAAATATTTTAGGTTTCCACGTTTATTGGTATGTCTGGACTGCAGTCGACTGACCGCGGCAGACGAGTAGGATAAACCGCTGATGTACCTGGCTCTGCTTCAGAGTTCAATGTTAATATTTTAAAGTTTAAAACAATATAAAGGTTTAAATTTCAAAGTTTAAGAATTTACTGTTTTTCTTTAAGCATTTCCTATCTCTATTACTGAAGAACATACTGTTTTAACCAAATTACCGCCTACCCTACCATATGAAAAAATAATGGTGCAAGTCGTTCAGAAAGACAGAAGTCCAAGAAACATCCTTTTTGAAGTCGAGGCGAAGAGTGGCGAGCAGACAGTCAGACAAAAATAAATAAAAAATACAAATGTAGGTTCAGTATCGCATATATAATACCTTCAAAAAAAATGTTCAATCTACAGAATTGGTCCCATTACAGATTTATTATAAGTATTGATATAGAGGTTTAGTAACGAGAGAAGGAAAAACATTAGTTTTTCATTCGTGATTCTTGGTGGCTGAATGAACTACTTTTTCTATATTCAATGAGAGCGTCTGTTTCCTTATGGATTTTGATATTTAGTGTCATAGCATCTAAGTCTTTCTCTAAAAGCTGGTGAGCATTCCGTATCGGATACTGGTGAATGAAATAAATAATATTTTACCCAAAAATTGGTAGTAGGCGAGCACAAAGTGCTTGATAATCTGTGACCCAAAGCAACAAGTAGGTGGGTGAAGATTTACTATCTGAAATATTTATTTTAAGTTAATAATTACTTAAACGATGACATCAATGTTTTGTATAAATGATAGCCTTTGTAGCAAATGTATCTTATCGTCAAAGCGTCTTATTGTAAAACCGCTGTTTTTTTAGAACATTTACAACTGTTCTACTAAATGTGGGTTACGTCACGTGGCTATTGTACCTACATCTCTTACGGATTGAACGAACTACGAACTTTGAGAGCTAGATAACTATTACAAGTATCGATAATATGTAGTAGATAATGTGTGCGTGTGTGTAACCTACTTGGATAGCCCTTAAATGCTATTTTACACTAATTAATGTTCCTCATACACGATATATTTGTCTTAAAACCAGACAAGTGCGAGTCGGAGTCGCGCGGATTCCATACTATCACTTTATTAAGTGTGTTTCTGTACTGCTTAAATCATATTTTTTTAAATTTTAACCAAGCCTTTACAACATATGTTATCCATGCTGTTGACCGCTGAAGAGTTCCTTTATCTCGAGCTCTTCCTGGATGTCACAAACAAACAAACACGCGTTGCAAGTTAAATACATACTTACAAAACTAGCTTTTCATGAAGACGTGAGATAGTAATATAATTACGATAAGACTACCTTCTCTTGTATTAAAATATATATTGCCAATCGGTCCTCAAAAGCCGGATTAATTTGACTGAGGTAATCCTCCTTCTTGCAGTCAATAAAAAAAATACAAGTGTATGTCGACACACGTATATTGTAGGGAAAAAGGGCTGTGACATACAGACACATAGATGGGCAGACAAACCGACAGACGGGCAGATACACAGTTTAGACATACATATGAACAAATAATAGCTTGAAGGTGTGTAGCAGGACAAGAATACATCTATGTTAGTACACTTAGTACGAGACTATGGCAGTGCCGATTCTTTGGGCAAACTAACAGAAAGGATTTAGAACCTCTGGTATTGTAATATAGTCTATAGAATATAGTGAACGCTTACCATCGGGTGGGCCGTAACAGTGGCGGATATACATATTGCCTGAGTAAGGGCTGTTAAATATTGCCTCCTTTACCTCTACATTGTCAGTACGAGAAATTTTTACAATTCTACAAATTGGTTGAAATTGCCCAAGAAATAGTTTTTGGGTTTATTTATGCGATAATGAAACTTCTTCATGTAAGACCTTGTCTCGAAAAATGTACAGCCCTTTAAATTGTGCCGTCTAGGTTTAAGCCTGCTGATAAATCTGCCGTAGATATATAGAGCCGTAGGCTTCCAAACAAATTAAAAAAGACTATATTGTTAAAAACATTTAACGTGTCAACAATACGAGAAAGTATTTAAACATTTTAGCAGTTTGCTGTAAATAAAAAATACAATAACTTGGCAAATATCATATCGCATTAACTTTCGTTCCTTAATTCACCTACATACTTAGCAGTATTAGAGACATTTATTTACAAATATCTTCGGAGCAATTAGGGAAACATTGGGAAGGGAATGGTGTACAATTACCATTTTAGTAATACGAGTATATTCAAATAATGACCTGAATGAAAGTCAGTCAGTCAGTCGAAGCCGTGGTGGCCTTGTGGTTGAAGCAACGGCCTGTCATCTGATGGGCTCAGGTTCGAATCCCGGCCTGTACCAATGAGTTTTTCTAAGCTTAAGTACAGTGATTAATCACACCATGAGCTTTTAAAAAGAGAGGTAGGGCGATTTGGGATTTTCCCGTGGGTTATCCCATTTAAATTGGAGCCGCCCGACTGGGGACTGCAGCTCCACCTTACAGAAGACTGCAGTGAAATAACACTACTTGATGTATTGTTGTGTTTCTGCGGTAAGTAAGGTTGCCAGTGCTCCATGAGGATATAGAGAATCCAAAAGTCAATCGAACTCCATATAAAACTAATTTTCGACCAAAGTGGCGTGTCGTTTGTTTTTCCTTCCCACCGTCGCTATGATCACCAGCGACGACATGCCTCATAACAACTAATGTTAACTTTAAATGTGTAACACTGCCATTCAGTATGGTACAATTTGGTGATATTTACTAACGAATGCACTCTTTTCCTCTCTTGGAATGCTAGATGTCTACTTCAACATTCGAGGTGTTTCCGTTAGGTATATCATTAATCTGATAGATATATTAGGTCCTTACATATGAAATTGGCGTTTTGTATGGGAGGAACAAAAAGTCGAATATTTTTTAATATAATATATTTAATTAATCAAAGTATGAACCATTATTTTCTATGCACTTTTGCCATCTCATAGGTAGTTCATTGATCCCTTTACTAAAAAAACCAGTCGGACGGGAATCAATAAAATCTTTGAAGGCGATTTGGACTGCCCCATCGGAGTTGAATTTTTTCCCTTGCAAGAAGTTATCCAAATTTCGAAAAAAATGGTAATCTGTTGGAGCAAGGTCCGGGGAGTACGGAGGATGTCTTAGACTTTCCAATTGAAGCTCTTCTAATTTAGTAGCCGTCTGTAGCGCAGTGTGTGGTCTAGCGTTGTCGTGAAGCAGCAGTGGCGTGGAGCGATTGACCAGCCTAGGTTGTTTAGCCGCTAGCTTTTCCATCATGGTTTGCAATTCCTGACAATAGACATCAGCCGTAATAGTCTGGCCAGATTTGAAAAAACTGTAATGAACAATACCGGCACTAGTCCACCAAACGCTTACAAGTAACTTTTTTGGGGTTAATTTTCGCTTGGGGCAGGATTTGGCTGGCTGGCCAGGATCTAACCATTGCGCTGAGCGCTTCCGATTATCGTAAAGAACCCATTTTTCATCACAGGTAATGATTCGGTTTAAAATACCTTCATTATTGTGCCGGTTTAGTAATGTAACGCAGCAGTCGACGCGCGTTTGCCGGTTTGTTTCAGTCAATTCGTGAGGTACCCACCTTTCAAGCTTTTTAATTTTCCCAATTTGCTTCAAGTGAATTAAAACAGTTTTATCACTAACATTGCAGCCTGCAGCTAACTCGGACGTGGTTTGCGATGGATCCGCTTCCACAATAGCCTTCAACTCTTCATTATCAACTTGAGTCTCAGGCCGTCTACGGGGCTTGTTCTGCAGGTCGAAATTTCCAGAACGAAAACGTTGGAACCAAAAACGAACTGTGTTTTCTTTTGCAACACGACCGCCATACACATCATTCACCCTTCGAGTTGTTTCCGCAGCACTAGTGCCACGGGGGAACTCGTACTCGTAAATAATGCGATATTTAAGGTTTTCCATTTTGTAAAATGAGTGACGCAAACAGAAAAAAACAGAAGAAAAAAACAAATGAATGACGATCATCGAAGCACAAATACATGAGTCTATAGCTGTACAAATTTGAATTTGGAATTCCTTACCAAAGAGGAGAAATTCGTGATTAAAGTGGCCAGTACGAAAAACGCCAATTTCATATGTAAGGACCTAATATAAAAATGCTTAGAGACTGAGGTCATATGTAAAAACTACGTGTGTTCAAGTGGATATCACCTAGTAAAGTATGTCTATGTATCAATTCTACCAAGCTTTCTTATTATGACGTTCCTAGTATATATATACATTACATTGATAGTACTGTAGGTACGACGAGTATACAGATTTATTTTACGCTGATCAATGTGGACATCGTTTTCGAATATTGTTTTTTTTTTGTTACTCTTCTTCCAAGAGATATTTCGTACAGCTTTCAGAGCAAAGCTCTCTAGATGTGAGTGCATGCGTTGATGTCTTTTGTATGCAAAGTGTATTTATACACATCAAAGCGGAGTATTGTGATATTGTGTGGATAACAGCACTTACCGCTGATGCAGGTGTGTAGAAGAGGAGCAGCAGAAGCGCGGGTGTTGCGAGATGGAGCGCTACGCGGCGGACGCGCGCCGGACCCGACATGGCTGCGCCGCACAACTGGATGCGCGCCCTCTTGCCGGCCGCGGCTGGCGTCGCGCCCGCGCCCCTGCGGCGCGGGGGTGGCCCAGCCGCCGCCCGAGCGCTCCTCTTTCCTTTAGTATCCCGGCATAAACGGCGCGCGCGCACGGGACTCTGGCGCAGCGCGCACCGGGCCATGGCGGTCCACGTACTATGGTAAGATTTTTCACCGAGTTCTTTAAAAAGTTCATACTCAAAATAACAGATATATCGTATGCGACATAAGAATTTGTAAAAAATAATTGACGCTGATTCAGTGCAATTAATTAAAAAAAAACAAATAATTAATTATTTGTTTTTTTCGCCTAAAAATCATTATTTTCTTTTATTGATAGGTTGGTAGCAGCCTTGGCTTCACTTATTGGTGTGAACACGGTGAGTACAATTATTTATTAATTCATTTTTTTTTTACATTTAATTCTTAAAAATTACATTAGATTAGACAAAAACTTGCTCCAATTCGGGAATGTTGCGGAGCGGCGCGCGAGCGGGTTGACCCGCCTGGCCACTTGCATTCGTTGTTTTGCAATTTCTTCAAAACGCTAACTTTTATGACGTGTCGGTTAAATAACAGTTTACTTATTTAGTTGGTCGTTATGCTTCCATATTTTTGGAAATGCTGAAATAAAACGATAGATTTTATTTATTGTGTAAAGTGATTGCTACCGTATTTCCGCATAATTTATAGTGCAATTAATTCCTTAACGCAATATAATATGTAACACATATTTATCCAGAGCCCCGACAAAGTTTATCATTGCTCGGATGTTATGCGTCGGCATTGCGCAAACCTACTGTTTCCTACATTATATTGTAATGTAGCTATATGACAACTTTTTGATCAGTATTTTAATGATACCTATGGTGTGCCTATACTATTTATCGATATAGACATACCTATCCCTTTTATTGCTTTGTTGTAGTCGGATGTAAATATTTTCTTCATCTTTATTTTTCATGTACTTTCGCGTAACTAATAAGCCTGTCGCTCGTCGCCCTGATATAATGTATATTTATGTTACGTACTAGTAAAATGGCAACTCTCGCATGTCGAGCCACATACAAAGGTTACGCAGTAAATATTAGCGTGAATGATTAGGGCGGATGGGGCGGGAAGGGTTTGCTTTAAGTATATGAAAAAATTGCACTAAAACTTTACTGTGTAAATTGATTTCAAGTCAGCTTTTATAAACAAACAAATTATTGAGTTTTGCCCGTCTATCCACTGGGCTACCTCGCAACAAACAAATTGTATGGCCTACATGTATTGTATTTGTACTGAGTTTGTTAATAAGTGTGTATCGTCTGCACTCTGCAACATGCCTGTGTGTGGTCCACGGTATACTTAGGAAAGTTAGAAAATAATAGGGTGGGCCTGTAAGGGCTATTTATTATTTAGCTATGTGTTACTTACTAAACTCATCATTATGTAACGTATTTTTTTCACAAAATTGCATTATAGAAATAATTAATATTATATTAATTAATATAAATATTTTGACTTAACCACGTTCTTATTTATCTTATTTTAATAAGATAACTAAACGTGGTTGTCTCCCTATATTCTCATATAAGTATTTATTATTTATTAGTATATATGTATCAGTAATTCAGTATCTATTCAAAAATCTAAAATGCTATTGGTTAACTTTGCGTATAGCCTCCTGTTCTATAAGATTTATGTCCAATATAAATGGAAAGCAGAAATAAGCCACGTGGTTTTGCTCCACAAGTTTTTACTCGACTTTCTGTGAACTTTGCTAAATAATTTAATTATACTGTATAAAAATACGATTTTACGTAATGTGTACGTAAGTGCATAGTTGAAGGTTAGTGGGCACATTCTCTGTGAGCAGTAAAGCACGTGTCGGCTTACAATCCCTTGGCAATCTCAGCAAAATATCACATATCGTTTTAGTGACGACCAATATTACTTATATACTTTGTACATAGTTAAATATATATATATATTTAACTGACCCGACAGACGTTGTCCTGTCTTATTTGAGATTATGATGTTTGCAGACTGATAGTATGCTCCGATTTGCCATTCATAAGCTCGTCAATTATATTTGTCAAATCATACATAGCACAATGTCTGTTTGCCTACGCTATTCTTGAAAAGGGCTCACTCGATTTTTATTATTCTGGAAAATTAGAGGTATGGCAATTTCGGCGTTTATGTTAGTTAGCTTCTGGCTTAGCTCTAGCGCTCTTCTCTAAGGTGGAGCTACAGTCCCTAGCCGGGCAGCTGCAATTATGAATGGGAAATCCCACCCGAGATTCCAAATCGCCCTACCTCTCTTTGTAATTTCGTGGTGTGATTATCCACTGTACTTAAGCTTAGAGAAATCGGCCAAGTACGAGTCGGACTCGCGCACCTAGGGTTCCGTTCACACTTGTAGGTAAGGTTCAAAGTAGGCGAACTCCAAATGAGGTCATTATTCGTCGGTAACTCAACAGCGCGATTCAGAAATATATTTATATAAATTCGCATTTAAAAAAACTGTATATTTACGGTTTTCAGTTCTTTTCCTTAGCTTGTGCTGTCAGACACTGCTTCTTGCCAAATTTAATGATTCTAGGTCAACCGGAAGTACTCTATAGGTTTTGATTCCCTTGTGAAATCGCAAAGTATGCGAAAATTTGCGACATAAACGGGCATAACCTTTCTTGATTTGATTATTTTACAGCTGAAAGAGACAATAGACCTAGGTATTTCATATTAATTTAAATTTGATAACTCCACGCGTTCTTGAGTTAAAATTCTTGACAGACAGACAGACGGACAACAATGTGATCCTGTAAGGGTTTCTTATTTCCTTTTAAGGTACGGAACCCTAAAAACTAATTGTTATCGTTGCTTCAACTACAAGGCCACCACGGCTATAAAACTCTAATCTATTCTGAGGTAGTAGGTAGATACGTTTGTAAAATATCCGCCTATCCTCTTGTGTAGCTATTCACAGAATTAAGAAACCCCTCATTTGACTTAGTACTTAGTCTGAAACATTGTTAACTATATGTTTTTCAGCAATTCGATGGATACGAAAGGAATAACATAGATTCGAGTCGGTGGCCCCCGACGGGCCCCACTGACTGGCCTCAGGGCCCCGCTGAGTACCCACGGCCCACGTACGGGCTGTCGTCGCGGCCCGACGTGCCGCCCGCGCCGACCCGACCCAGTGCCGGACTCAACTTCGCCGTCTACGACCCGGTCACCAGGCAGCGCACCACTGCCTTCGACCGCAACTGTACGGCTCCAGGATGTTGCGTGCCGAAATGTTTCGCTGAAAAGGGTAACAGAGTGAGTATACTTTTCAGTCTAATATTTGAGTTGTTTAAGTTTTATATGACACTAGCAAGCTTATTCCCGCGACTTCGTACGAATCTGGATATTGTCAACCTAGCTAAACCAAGCTAACAAAAACGCATTAAAAAAATATCAAAATCGTTCAAGCCGTTTTGAGGGTGCTCATTGACATATAGACGTGCAGAAGATTCTGCATTTCTATGCATACATATATTTATTTACAGATTTTTTATCACGGTCCACTTCGTATATTAGATGCCTTTGTGGCTTATAGCGTTTGTTTTTTGTAAATTACTATTAATATTATTTTCAAAACTCATTTTGATTCTTTTATTAAGGGATTCCCGGGAATGCCAGGGCCTCCTGGCTCACGAGGACTACCAGGTCACGAAGGAGCTGAAGGCCCTCAGGGACCTAAAGGACAAAAAGGTCAACTCGGACCACAAGGACCACGCGGGCCGCGCGGTGACAGAGGCAAACCTGGTGCTCAAGGCTTCCCGGGGCTAGTGGGACCATCAGGGCTACAGGGCGAACCAGGTGTTCCCGGTATTCCTGGAAGAGACGGTTGCAATGGAACTGATGTGAGTATTTATTTCTTTCAATTATGTAATATGCCCCCTGTCCTTTTTGGGTTAGATAGAGAGTATAAAGAGACATTGGCTTTCAAATATCGCATATATTTTTATTATATGGCAGTGCAAGCAGGTACATAGCTTCTGGCAGTTTTATGACGAATGAGGTTGTATGTGGCATAATAAGTGTGACCTTTTATGTAGATAATGTTAAAGTAAATGTCGTCATCCCACCGTTACTTACTTAATATGCTACGAATTAAATCACAATTAATAAGAAATGTGTTTTTCTAAAGGGAGAACCTGGAGCCCTCGGGCCTCAGGGTACCCAAGGTCCACGTGGATTTCCTGGCTCTAAAGGAGATAAAGGTGATAAAGGGGAAGCAGCGCACATTGGTAGGTATCCCAAGGGTCAAAAAGGAGAACCTGGCGCTGATGGCATAGAAGGACGTCAAGGACCCGTGGGTCCGTCTGGGCCCACAGGTTTGCCTGGACCTAAAGGAAGCGTTGGACCTCTGGTAAGTAATTTAAATATTTAACTGTTGATTACAAATAATTTAAATGTATTATTACTTATAACTACCTCATTTACGTAACAATTGAATATATTAAACATAATATAATCGTGTTATGAATTAAAAATAGGTAACTTTTTTGGATTGTTCCAGGGTCCTCCCGGTTCAAAAGGCGATAAAGGAACAAAAGGTACAAAAGGTCAATCTATACAAGGTGATAAGGGAGACAGAGGTGACCGAGGTGATAGAGGTCACAGTTGTCCAAAAGTAACGCTGCCTTATCAAACTGACAAAGGAGTAGTGAAAGGCGTTCAGGGTGATATGGGCCAAAAAGGTGACAAAGGTGAAATGGGTCGTATGGGACAAAAAGGTGACACCGGAGCTATGGGCGAACCAGGTCGATCGGGACAAATGGGTATCAAAGGAGAAAAAGGTATCAGAGGAAATCCAGGAGAACGGGTATGTTTAATCAATAATACACTTGTATTTGAGAAAAAAGCGCGAAGCACAGTTTTTTTTATTTGTTACAAAAGTATATGGTGATATGATATGACATATTTTTAGGGTCGCGACGGTATGTATGGACCTCCAGGGCCAATGGGACCAAAAGGGGACAGCGGTGTTGATGGACTAGCTGGATTACCCGGTAGACCTGGAGGTAAAGGAGAGCCTGGAAAAGATGGAGCAAGTGGACCACCAGGTTTAAAAGGTATACAAGGACCAGCAGGTGGACGGACGGGTTCTCGTGGGCCTCCAGGACCAATGGGACCCAGAGGCTATCCAGGACCTAGTGGACCTAGGGGGACAGATGGTAAACCTGGTGAAAGAGGTCAGACGGGTCCAATGGGTGCTCCTGGTGGACAAGGAGAACCTGGAACTCCAGGACTTGAAGGACCTTCTGGTCACAAAGGTGAAAAAGGAGAGCCCGGTCGTGAAGGCTCACCTGGATTCATAGGACCACGAGGCTACGATGGCCCTATCGGTCCTCCAGGACCAAGAGGTCCGAATGGTGAAGATGGATCTTCTATACCCGTAAGTCCAATATAACTATTAAACATCTATTATGATAACACTTGTGTTAATTAAACGTTCGTAATGAAAGCCCTCTTAACGCCTATTGAAGAAGTGCGCTATTGAGAGGCAACGTGCAGGTGCAGTTTTACTTCGTCACATGACATATACATAGAAACAGGAGCGAAAACGATATTGAAAACGTAGTAGTAAGTAGTAGCATATGATTGGCTGAATTTATTAATAGGCTCTTTATGAAATGTTACGTACAGTGATTTTGAATCAAAGAAAAATAATATTCTTCATAGTTCATAAATGTCATATGACGTGCTTTGAATTAACAATACCTACCAAAGATACACAATAAGCATAAAAGGTGTACATGCGATTAAATTCGAATTTTCGAAGAGATACCAATATATGGTGTTTTTTTGATTTGTTTAAGGGCGCAAAAGGAAGCCCCGGTTTCCCTGGTCTGTCTGGAGATAAGGGACAAAAGGGTGAAAGAGGGTATACAGGGTTAAGAGGAGTACCTGGAAATTCAACTTTGGGAATACCAGGCATTCCTGGTGAAATGGGTGTACCTGGAGAAAAGGGTGATAAGGGTAGTCCTGGTTCTGACGGATTGCCCGGTAATCCAGGATCTAAAGGAGATCTTGGCGGACGCTGCAATGAATGCTGGCCTGGGGAACAGGGACCCAGGGGTGATCGTGGTCATGACGGTCTCCCCGGTGCTCGAGGAGATATTGGGCCACCTGGTCCTGACGGTATGCCTGGTGAACGAGGAGCAGATGGTTTAAACGGTCAGCCTGGAGCACCAGGCGCACAAGTAAGTATTTCTTTGCCACTGCTATTAATTTTTAACGCAAATCTAAAATGTATATAGTTTTAAGCTCATTATGTATATTGTCATTTACAGAAGGACGATTTTATTTTCCCTATTTGTTACTGATTGGGTCAATGCGTAGTACAATAAATTATAGTATGATAACTCTAAATTGTTTTCCAGGGGGAAAGAGGAGACGGTGGACCAATAGGACCGCGCGGTATTCCAGGAAATAATGCAGTAATACCTTCGAATTTAGTAAGAGGACCGCCAGGAGAACAAGGTTTACCTGGACCAAGAGGCTACCCTGGGCCGAAAGGAGAAAAAGGTGGTACAGGGATAAAAGGAGTACATGGTCCAATTGGCATGCCCGGTGAAAAAGGAGATCAAGGGTATACAGGTGCACCAGGAATAGATGGCACCCCGGGAGATGACGGTATATCTGGCTATCCTGGCATAAAAGGAGCATCTATTAAGGGAGAGAAGGGAACTCCGGGAGACTACGGACAAAAAGGAGATAAAGGTTTCCCTGGTAGAACAGGATTTAAAGGTGAACCTGGAAGATGTGCAGCTAATATCCTTGAACTAAGTCGGGGTGACCGAGGAGAACCAGGAGCACCGGGACCCCAAGGAACTCCAGGTACTTAATATCTATTTCTTTGATCTAGTAGCATTATTAAGCAGGTGGTAGGACGGTTATGGTAGTGTGGTATGGTTACCACAACGAGACCACAACAGGAAGACTTAAGCAAAGTGTAGTGCCATGCGGGACTCTACGATTATACGGTCTTGGGTGGAGCTGTGTTTGTTGCATAGGTGGGTGTGACATTTATAATCAGGCGAACAACTTGCTCATCTCACCATCTAGTTGTCGTAATGAAAAAAATATAGTAATTCACTGTATATATAAAGGAATATTTACTTTTTACGTTTTTAATTTACGTCGTAAAACTTTTATTTTCCAATGTATCAAATCATCACATGAACAAATTTAACCCCAAGTTTCGGCATATCAGTAATTCAATAGTTCAACAAATGCGGGCATAGTTTTACTAACATCATATATGTATCTAGATAACATAGATTCAAAATTAATTTCACCACGAATGCTTGGAATTCGTAGTATTAAAATCAAAATGAAAACAATATTATTTTTGTTTTATAGGTGACCGAGGTGAGAAAGGTGACCATGGATTTCCGGGTGAAAGGGGAGAGAAAGGTGAATTAGGAATGCCAGGAAAAATGGGCCCAGTTGGGGCACGTGGTCTTCCAGGAGAAAGAGGAGACAAAGGAGATCCTGGACCTATAGGTTTCCCTGGAACACCAGGTGAAACCGGAGGAAGAGGACCCCCAGGATTTCCTGGATTCAAAGGAGATAAGGGAGAAGTAGGGCCGTCTATGCCTGGACCAGCAGGTCCACCTGGTCTACCAGGGAGAAAAGGAGATCAAGGTTCAAGAGGATTACCTGGGATAACAGGAAATGATGGACCTCCTGGTGCCATGGGCTTATCCGGTGAAAAGGGAGACCAAGGTTTACCTGGACGACCAGGATTTCCTGGTCCACAGGGACAAAAAGGTGATTCAGGGCCGGTAGGACCGCCAGGTGTAGCAGGCATTCCGGGATTGCCAGGAAGAGATGGACCAAAAGGACAACAAGGCTACCCAGGACAACCAGGAAAACCGGGTGTAATAGGATTACCAGGTCCAAAGGGTGATTTAGGTGTTCAAGGACCTGAAGGCCCTAAGGGATTCCCTGGTGGTCGAGGACGGCCAGGGCCACAAGGTCATCCTGGCATCGATGGGCTACCAGGTCAAAAGGGAGACAAAGGAGAATTTGGATACCCCGGAGCACCTGGCGCCCCAGGAGTAGCTGGACCTGTTGGTGGAGTGGGTCTTCCTGGTATTAAAGGGTCACAGGGTTATCAGGGAAATCAAGGTCCTCCAGGAAGAACTGGGTTTCCAGGAGAAAAAGGTGATAAAGGTCTAGCAGGTTTCACTGGACCAAAGGGAGAACCTGGATTAGCCGCAGAAAAGGGTGATAAGGGAGCACAAGGTATACCAGGACTTGGAGGAATGGATGGTCTGCCGGGATTAAGTGGAGACAAAGGAGACAAAGGAGACGCTGGTTCTCCTGGTTTTGGTGTAGCTGGTACACCCGGATCAAAGGGTGATGTTGGGGCACCTGGCTTAGACGGTTACCCTGGACAACCGGGTATGAAGGGAGATCAAGGATACACCGGACAACCAGGAGAAAAAGGAAGCATGGGTCGTCCTGGTGAAACTGGATTACCAGGTAGGGATGGAATTGATGGTATGAATGGACAACAAGGAGATACAGGATTTCCTGGATTAATAGGGGCTAAAGGTGATAAAGGCGATAGAGGTTACTCAGGGCGGGATGGGCTTGATGGTCACAAAGGAGAAAGAGGATTTTCTGGGCCTGAAGGTCCTGCTGGGCCAATCGGATATCCAGGTCCAAAAGGTGACATAGGCCTTCCTGGACCATCAATAAATGTAAAAGGAGAAAAGGGTGATGTTGGACCACCGGGCTTTCCAGGACATGTTGGCCAAAAGGGTGAAAGTGGACAGGAAGGTCTTCAAGGACAGGAAGGTGAACGAGGTGATAGGGGATACAAAGGAGAAAAAGGAAATATGGGACTTTCGGGCTTAACTGGAGCTAAAGGTAAACAAAACTTTATACATTATTAATATTTCGTTAATATTAGTTATAATTTCGGAAAAAACTATAGACACAAGAACATACGAAAATAATCAGTCATACCATAAAAAAGCGGCCAAGTGCGAGTCGGACTCGCGCACCGAGGGTTCCGTACACACTTGTAGGTAAGGTTGAAAGTAGGCGAACTTCAAATGAGGTCATTATTCGTCGGTGACTCTCAACAGCGCGAAACAGGAATATATTTTTGTAAATTCGCATTTTAAAAAAACTACATTTTAACGGTTTTCAGATTTTTACCCTTACTTTTGCTATAAGACACTGCTTCTTGCCAAATTTCATGATTAAAGGTCAACGGGAAGTACCCTATAGGTATTGACCCGAGCCGCGCTAAACAAAGAGAAGGTTTATAAGGTAGCAAAGGTGAATTGGTTAGAATGTTGACCCTATGTGGTCAAAATAACGAAACGATTGACACCTTATTCATCAAAACCGGATTCATTTTTAGGCACTACGGAGGAACATACGTTAATACAAACATATGTATATTATATCATACATAGACTAAAAATCATAACCCTTCTTTTTGGCTTCACCGTATTGGGGTAAAAATGTATTATGTGTAATATTACGTTTTATTATAATTCAGATGTAATGAGGACAAAATATCTCATCAATGGCTTTTTTTTGTGACAGGTGAGCAAGGACCGATTGGCCCCACTGGCATTCCTGGCCTTACCATTAAAGGAGAAAAGGGGCTCCCTGGTACTCCTGGAAAACACGGCCGTCCTGGTCAATCTGGTGCAGGAGGAGAAAAGGGCGAGCAAGGGTTACCTGGACTTCCAGGACAGGTGGGGGCTCCAGGAGTGCCCGGTGCGCTTGGCCCTATGGGAGAAAAGGGTAACCTAGGTAGAGAAGGTGCTGCCGGCCCTCCTGGTTTCGATGGGTCGCCGGGTCAGCCAGGACCCCCTGGCATTATCGGAGATAAGGGTACCAAAGGTGACAAAGGAGCTATTGGATTTGGCTTACCGGGTGAAAAAGGAAACCAAGGACCAGCTGGATTACCAGGTATTCAAGGTCAAAAAGGAAGTAAAGGAGACCGTGGCCTCGATGGACTTGATGGACAAGAAGGCCCAATTGGCTTACCTGGTATTAAGGGTGATCGAGGATTTCCGGGTAGAGTTGGACTTCCTGGTCCACAAGGTATGACAGGTGATAAAGGAGAAGCTGCAACATTTGTATCAGGGCCAAAAGGAGAAATGGGACCACGAGGTTTTCCAGGATTAGATGGCCCACCTGGATTAGACGGTGAGCCTGGCACAGCCGGTTTGAATGGCAGTCCAGGAGATAAGGGAGATCGTGGTTATACTGGTCAACCTGGATTACCAGGGCCAATGGGACCAGCTGGTATTCAAGGTGTACCGGGTGAAAGAGGAGAAGTAGGTTTTATGGGAAGAACTGGACCTCCAGGTCCACCTGGGGCACCATGTGCGACAACGAGTTATTTAACAGGAATCCTATTAGTCCGGCACAGTCAAAGCGAAGTTGTACCCCAATGTGAACCAGGGCATGCCAAGCTATGGGATGGTTACTCTTTACTTTATATAGATGGTAACGAGAAGGCTCACAACCAAGACCTTGGATACGCTGGTTCATGTGTAAGAAAATTCAGTACCATGCCTTTCTTATTCTGTGATCTTAACGACGTCTGCAATTATGCTAGTCGAAATGACCGAAGCTACTGGCTGTCGACTGGACAACCCATTCCCATGATGCCAGTAGAAGGAAACGAAATTGTGAAACACATTTCAAGATGTGTAGTTTGTGAAGTACCCACTAACGTGATTGCTGTACATAGTCAAACACTTGATATTCCTAGCTGTCCTGTTGGATGGGGAGAACTATGGATTGGATACAGTTTTGTTATGGTAAGTGAATGTTTTTGAATCTTTATGATTGTAAAAGTGTACTAAAAGAAACTAAATACTACTTCCACCTACTTTAATTGTTGCAAAATTATAAAAAAAACGGCCTAACAGATTTGAATGAAAGTTGGCACACAAGTAAACTATGGCATTCTAACATTTCTATTTCAACCCGAGAAAAGGCGTTTTAAGCACCGAATTCCGTGCAGACGATGATTTTCGAGATTTATTGATGATTTCCAACTGATTAGCAATTAGGTACGTAGAAGTATGATCCAACCATAGCATATTATGCAGTATGTGATTTGTTCCGTATTTCCAGCATACCGGTGCCGGAGGGCAAGGTGGTGGTCAAGCATTGGCAAGTCCCGGCTCGTGCTTAGAAGACTTCCGAGCTATTCCATTCATAGAATGTAACGGCGAAGGTGGCACATGTCATCACTTCGCCAATAAACTCAGCTTCTGGCTGACTACCATCGAAGACGGACAACAGTTTGCAATGCCCAAAAAAGACACATTAAAATCCGGCCGTTTACTCGAACGGGTGTCGCGATGCATTGTTTGTATAAAAAATACTACATAGCCAAGTAAACTCCGACTGAGAAGTATTCTCTCATATTAAGTTTATTATGTACCATACATTTAAAACCTTCTGCACGAATACCTAAGTCCAGGTAGTAAAAAAAATAACTATAATCTCCAGTTCTGGGCTAGAGATATTAAAAGCTGATTAGCTGTCATAATTGATAACAAGAAAGGTTTAGAGTCAATAAATTATATTTTTAAATAAACTTACAGTTTCCTGAACATCAACAACGCACCAAAGCTATTTAGTTAAGTAAGTGCTTTATTTAAGAAAAAAACTTAATTAATTTAAAGCTATCCCAATAACAACGTATGTATTCCAATCAAATCCTTCGTCAAAAAATAAATGGTATCAATTAAACACAACACAACTCATATAATATGTAACCGATCTAAAAATAAAAATATCTTCTTGTTTTATTTATGTCTTAATAAGTAACTAGTCACACATATAAACAAAGTAACATGTGTCTACGTATGTTCGAATTTATCTATTTTTGATTTGTGATAGTTTTCTTTTATGTACATAATATAATCTTATTATATTGTATACTTAATTAATCTAAATTAAAATTTAATTTGTATCTACCTTATGCATAATTAAGAACCGTATTGCTGTGGTTACATCTAGGTACTCAAATAACAAAGTTCCTTGGAGTAACTTTATAATTTGCCTGATGACTATTATGACAAAATAATTAAAAGAATAAAAACATGTTGATAGGAGCACTGCCATTTTATAGATAGATTAATGTCTAAAACTAAAGACTCATACTGAAATAAAAAAAACATAAAAAGTTTGTGTTTTAAATTATTTGATCCTTGTTTTATCTTTAGGCTCAGAGTATAATATAGGTACTACTGCGTACAACTAGCTTTTTTTATCTAAATGAGTTGATCTTGTAAAATGTGTATTTGAGTAAACTTATTAATTTCGAATTTCAATAATACAGAAGATTTTCCTCTTGTTTAAATCAATAATCGCGAAAAATTTGAAAAACACTATCGTTAGTTAGTGTCAATTCAAATACCTATTAGCTATTAGACGTTACTACGTCTAATTATTACTATTATCTACTCTGAGCTATTACTATTAATCGTTGAGGTATAACTCTACTTGTGACTGTGAGCTCTTGTGACTGACAAGTTATTACTAGATCACCCGGTAAACTTTGTTTTGCCATATAAATTATTTCAATTTTAGTTTTGTCGAAAAAAAATATAAGTAGTAAATTGTTATACAAGGTGACCCATTGGATACGGGGTAGTTTTACTGACGAGCTTTAGCGAGGGAGTAAATAGAAACCGATTTACAATGGGTTTTAGCGCCGTGTGCAGAACTCTGCTTTTCACTACGAATGCGAAAAATTAAATACCTAATCCAATAATAAATTATCAATTAAATTTGTAATTAGAGAAAAATTCTAAAGATTTCGCGCCAATGACTTTTTATTTCTTCTGTAGCCAAAACCAATGCTATTCCTCCGAAGAAATCACCGATTTGGTAGTTCCATTCAAAAATTAAATATTATATATTCTTATAAAACAGTCATAAGTCGAATCTTTATTCATAATTATGGTCCTATTTATGAAAAATATTTATTTTCGTTTTTATAAGTAACAAACGAAAATTAAAAAAGTGAAAACCTTTTCCCTTAGAACTATTGCTTAAGGAGCTGGTGGTTAGCCCCCCGTTTTCCCCACTCTGGAACCTTAAAATGACGAAATTTTTGAGCATGAGAAGTGAATATTCTATTCATTCCCCGCTCTGGAACGTTCATGACGAAAGTTTTGAGCAAGAAGTGAAAAAAAAAATTAAGGTTGACCACCCGGACCACCCTTATCACTAAGGGCTCAAAGGAAAAATAGTTGACGTCCTATTCTCAAACCAACCGAATATATGCAAAAAAAACATAAATATCGTTCAAACCGTTTCTGAGGACTTTTGTTACAAACCTCAGAATAAGGACTCCGCTTGCTTACGCTATAGCAACCGTACTAAAATAAAAGCTGCGTAACAGCTGTCTTATTCACATTTTAGTAATACAACGTACACGAGAGTGAGTGAAACAAAAACTCCTAGTTTATAATCATTCTGAAGCAGTCACATGTTCGAAGAATGTTTGAATCGGTTCTTGATAGGTGGTTGTAATGTGGTTTAAATTATATGCTACTTGAAAAAAATAAGCGACCCTTAGTTCTGCGTGGCTCTAGCCTCTAACATTGACATTTATCGTGAAGTTTGGTAAATTTAACATATTCGCATTAAAGGGGCGCGAAACATTGAACATGGTTTGGTGAATGTGTTATTTATTATAAATAATAAACTACGTAAATAGGTTCTTCTGAAAATATATGTAGTGACTCTATAAGGTATTTTAGAGTGATTAGTCCTATTTTGTCCATTTATTCCAAACAAATTGCTAATATGTTAATAGTTTTATATAATAGTAGTGATGGTAAAAAGCGATCGATATTGTTGATTTACCCATACTTAGTGTATATACATACTGTTTTAGTTTCCCTAAAGATAAAGCAGCTAAGCTGATTCACTTGTGTATAATGATACCATAAATTATCGGTGACTAAGAATAAGTATACCATACCTACATTATATTTACTAAGACATGCACTAATAATTACGTCGTTTTGTAAGTTATGGCCAAAAAATGCGGCAAAGAAAAAAAAACCTTTGCAATTAGGTGCCTAGCCCGTTACCTAAATGCAGAGCTGCCAGATGGTAAAATTAAATACAAAAACGGTCTAATATGGGCATGGTATGTATTCACTTATCAAGTTTGTTTGGTCCAGTGTTTTTCAACCTGTGTAATACTGAGGGTCGCGACCCCCCACAAATTACACCCATAATTATTTGTATCAAGTAAACAAAACATAAAAATAACTTATGAGACCTGTTCCATTTTAAACATTTATTTTACTGTGTTGTTATAGTAGCAACAGAAATACACATTCTGTGACAAACAGACGGACGGACAGCGAAATCTTAGTAATAGGGTTCTGTTGGTTGCCCCTCGGATACGAAACTCTAAAAAAGCAACGGGTATGGGGGTCGCGAAATATTTCTCCATACTAAAGGGGCCGTGTCATGAAAAAGGTTGAAAAACACTGGTTTAGTCGGTTGATTAGTCAAAATTGGCGCTCTCTGTGTTCGTTAGTACTAAAACTAAAACAACGTAGACCAAAACGTAGTGCGCTTGCTTTTTTTTAGTAATATTAGAAGATAGATTTTTTTATTTGTTTGATAGGTTTGATTTGGTATAATTTCAGTGACCCAGACCGGTATTAAATATAAAATTTGAAGGCTCTACTGGCAGCCCTGCCTAAAAGTCTTGTCTCCTTGTCTCTGTTTCTTGGTAATGTACCGTCAAGTGTATAATCTATGTGTACCGTTTAAAGACCGATACGATATGTTCTTAATACTCTGTTTCTTGTATTGCTTGTCTACTCTATTATTGACAATGTTGGTTGCCGCTAATGCGGGAAATGAAATGTAATTTTTACGTTTCAATCATTTAATCAATGGTTTTAATTTTATTTGTGCATAGTGAAGCTATTAAAAATGTTTGAGTGGGCTTATAGTGGTGCGAATAGAGCTGTCCCACGGAATGTCGGTCCCGAGTGTGCTTTTTATTTAACACCACAAAGACAAATTATTGAAACGATATTTGTAATTACGTCGTGTGTATACATTTTAGTAAGTATTCAGTCATTAGTATAACCATTTCAGTATATATCCTAATTTAAATTACTTTCTTCGGTACCTACGTATTATAGGATCGTGCTCGTGGTTTACTAATTGAATTATGTTCTGATGTAAGCACCGACACCAACAATATCAAGAACAAGCAGACTTAAAATGATTGTTTTTATGCATTTCGCAGGTACATACCTACCCAAAGTTGCATATACCGGAAGAAATTAATTATGTGAAAAGTGATAGAGGTGGCAAAAGATTACTTGTCATCCTTCTGGCCCTGCTATGGGGAATGGAAATTGGCTTTAAGTTTGCCTCTCGAACTGTTATATATTTGTTAAATCCTTGTCATGTAACAACTTTAATACAGGTATTGTACCATTCTTTTTTATATTATACATTAAATACATTTCAGCTGGACCTATAGGTATTCAATTAAATAAATTATGTACCAAATTTAATTATAGGATTAACTACCATTCAGAATGACCAAGCTAATAGTCTGCCTTGCTATAGATGTAATGTATTTTTATATATTTTATAACTTATGATCTAAATGAGAGCTTAGGTAATATAATATTCAGTATATCTTTAAATATCATATGTCAAACAAGTCATCATTCTTCTGTCTGCCAGTCTAAACATGATAAACTCAAAAACAACTGTTTGGATTTTCATATAGTTTTCAGCAATGGATGGATTGGTTCATGAGGAAAGCTTACATTTATCAAGGATTTTGTTTAAAGGTTATTCAAATGTCAAAAAAAAATGTTTTTTTGATTTAAAAAAAAACTCACTATATCTATATGCTCTGCTACCCATGTGAAGGTGGGGCAAGTTGCTTGTTACATTATACATTACATTATTTAATTATGAACCATTACTATAAATATAGTTGGTAATTGAATCAACCCCATTGTCATTAGGGTACAAGATTTAGAAGGATGTGTATGGGTGTATCTTAATAGGGGATAAAACTGAGAATATGGTTACATTATATCTACTCTGCATATTTTGCAAAGGATGAGTGAAGTAAAGTTTTCATTTTGTATTATAATGTTGGAATAGCTGTTAGTATTTCTGTGTTTCTTTCAGATCTACCTGTTGGCTGCACCACCCAGTAAGACAGTGACTGCCCTTTTCCGAATTCATTTGAACCTGCTGAATGGGCCATTATTAGCATTCCTATTCCCTGAAACAGCATCTAGAACGGTATACATTGTGTGTTTGATACTGGAACAAGTATTTTATTTGTATTCAACAAAATAATTTTCTTCATAGATTCTGGCTGAAGCTGCCCTCTACTGGATACAACATGGAATGATGTGTGTTATACCATATTATTTATTGAGAATTGGGGGTGAGGCTTACTATTATTGTAGATGCAGTTCTGATCATTCAATATTGATCAATAAATAATTCTAATTAAATATATTTTTTAGGTGTTTACAATATAGAACCATTCTGGAATTTCAACTGGGCAATCTTCAGCTATTGCCTGAACTTGTTATATCATTTCATTATATTACAAATAATTGCAATTGTGAGTATAACTTTTTACACAGTGATCAAATTAAATGCTGGCATATGAAAAATATATTTACAGGTTGTTGGTAGTAGTGCCAGAAATTGGTCCTATTATTATATTAGTACTAGCGGCCCGCCCCGGCTTTGCACAGGTAGACATTAGTTTCGAAGCATAGAAATTTATTAAATATTTTGTCCACCCGTGCCAAGCCGTAGTGGGCAGCTAGTATAATATGAAGCCTATGTTACTCAGTGATAATGTAGCTTTCTAACGGTGAAATAATTTTTGAAATCGGTCCAGTAGTTTCGGAGCCTATTCAATACAAACCCACAAAAATACAAATCTTTCCTCTTTATAATATTAGTGTAGATGTAGGTACTGTAAGTTGTACAATAATCAGGAGGAACTATGAACACTTGACAACAATTTATGTGATGTTTAATTTTCAGCCTGCTCAAGTAAATCTGAACCACATGCTGTGTCCAGCATTACTGGACCCATTCGAGGGACCATGGTACCGCATCGCGGCCGTCATACACCAAGCTCTACTTTGTCCCCTCTTGTGCAAATTCTATTGCATTGTAGCTGAATTCTGCCTTACGAAATTTCCACCCACAAAAGTCAAGCCACAGATGAAGGATAATTTGCTTGATTACATGTCTATTGATCAGGCAAGTGTAAAACAAAGCAAGGAATAGTGATGTGATGTATTATCTATACTGTTGTAGTTAACTAAGGCTTTATTTAATGAAAAAACTTTCCTCATAATATGAGTTATGTTTGTAGTACATACAAACATTGACCCTTGCCCTCTAACAATCGACTTTGTAGTATAAAAAGTCATATATGGATTACAAATAGACATAAACTCCAATTTTTAGACTAAATCTCTTTAGTGAAGGCTCAACATCAACATTGTCAATGTTCATAAGATATTGTTTAATAAAATTGTATGTGATTATAGGGTTGTTGAGGGAAGGGAGGCTTTTGCCCTGCAGTGGGATTATGTCCAAATTATAATTATACGATTTATTTGACGTAGGTATCTAACATATGTACTCAAAATTACATATATAACAAATTACTGCACTAAAGAATTACAAGTGCAACAAACTGCCTGTTGTTATCCTATACTATAATCTAAAGTGTGTCCGCACCATTTGTATTTACTACTAATTACAATTCTTGCCTTTGCCTTGATATCGTCGCTACCTACACGCTGTTATTACTCCCCTCCAGCTATAAATATGCTAATCAATATAAAATGGGCTAAACTAGTCAACAATAAAATAGTTCTAAATCGCGTCCATTTGTTCGAGTGGTTATTCACGTTAAGGTTAAATTAATTACATATATTATAAGTATTTCCAGGAAAGGTCTAGTAATAATCTTTAAGTATTTTTAATATTTATTTAATTTACAAATTCGACCGTAGATATTTACATGTTATGTTCAAATTTAATATACTTACGTAGATAATTAGTATAACGTTGTTTGTGTGTGTACCGTGTCTTGTTAAATTCTTCAGGAGTCACACATTTTGTGGTTCCAGGTTATGACCTGGTGTTGTGTTTATGAAGGAAGTGGAACGGTGGTTTTTTTTACTCAATTATTTAAGAGTAGTAGGTACATAATCATTGGGCGTTTCGGAACTTTCGGAACCCCTTGTTGTCCCCTGTGCAGTTGCTTGCTCTCTTAATTTAAATATCATTTTTATTATGATTATGAGAACTAATTAATGAGCTCAATAATGTAATATTGTAGGCGAAATAACTCTAAATCAAAAGAAGTGTGAAATCATAGTAGTTATACCCTACTACTGTAGTTACCTTCTGTAGGTACGGTGAGTACGTTGGTCGTCGCTTTATTTTCAGTGGTTTCCAAAGACAACTAAATTACATATGTACCCTTGATTATATATGATCTATTTATCTACCTACGGTGACCATGAATTATTGTTATTGCTAGCGGCTATAAGCTACGGTGACTGCTTACCATCAGGTGTTGTGTGCCACCGTAGTGGTATAAAATAATATATAAAAAAATACCTATTATGTCTGCTATGAAATGAAATTACTGTTTAGAGGCCATCTAAAATAGGAATAAGTTAAAAGAAACAAGGGACGTGACGTGAAGAATACCCCCATGCTGAGAACTTAAAAACATATGGCCCATCTGATGGTAAGCGGTTACCATAGCCTTTAGCCGCTAGCAATACCAGGGGTATCACTAACAGGTTGCCAACCATGTTGTTGATGAGGACTCACTGTGCTAGCAGCATTACTACTAGCCCAGCGTATCCTCGCGGAGCACTGGCAACCTTACTTACCGCTGAAACACAACACTACATCAGGTAGTGTTATTTAACTGCGGTCTTCCGTAAGGTGGAGGTACAGTCCCCAGTCGGGCGGCTCCAATTTAAATGGGAAAACCTACGGGAAATACCAAATGGCCCTACCTCTCTTTAAAATTAAATTATATCCGTGTAACACCTGACCACGCCTTGCCCATGAACAATTTGAGCGTGCAATATAATCTGACTAGTCTGTGCCTCGGCTCAGAGCCTTAACCATTCGAGTGAGTAGCGTGATGAATCTTTATCAAATTGCCTACGATTTTTTTTTGTCCATATTCATAATGGTTGCAAAAATACGACATGGTGACGAAGTCTGTCATGCCATATGAAATACAGTTCATTTTCCCAGTGACCATGACGGGTATAATCCATTCAATTGTTCTAAATTTTTAATCAAACCTGCTTGGCAGTAGAAAACGTAATTACCGTCTACATATAACTTCCAGCTATAACTTAACAGCACCTTCCGTCGCGATGAACAAAGACTTATAGGCAATAGATACTGTTTATATACGTTATACACACTCTGCGAGTGGCACTCTGAAATGAAATCTATGCTATTTGATGTACATTTAGTACCTGAATTATAGCAACATCAAAAAAGATTTTCATCTTCGGATAATTCGGATTCTTCCGATAATTATGACATTCCATTCTTCCACGTGACGTCGAATATTCTTTAAGTGCGTTAGAGTGCCACATTCAACGGTAACCTAATGAATACTGCGTAGGTAACCTATCTACGCTGTTTTGATTATATCATGGCTATGGGCAGATAATAGATGTTATCTATTATTACCCTAGATGAGGTCTTTCCTTACCTATCAATAAATGTAAGTACTATTAGCCATAGCCTAATTTAATCTCTAAAAGACATGTTGATTACAGTTAAACGATCAATTAAGTACGTACGTAGTATGTACGTAGTTACAAATATTACATTTACAAAATCGCAAAAGCGACGAGTAACTAAGCTATGCTGCTTCAATGCAATAATTTGTTTATTTAGCTACCATGGATATGTGATGTAGTTGCTATAATCAAATATTGATACCTATGTACAAGGCCATATTATCTACTCTGCTCTGAGGTAGTCAGTAGTGTATAAATTGTCTAAAGACCCACTCAATAAATTTGACAAATCTTAAAGAGGTGCCTAGTTCATAGTAATAAAGATTTTTCATAGACTAGTCGTTTTCTAGCAGCTAACGCTGGTGAGTGAATCTGTTGAACGATGTAGTTAATTAATAATTAGCATGTAAGTTGTTATAGCAATGACACTTTTATTATAAAGCTATACCGGCACTTAACTTGGCTTAACGTATTAGATATTCATGTATTTACTTCATCTACTTGCGAGAACGCGTTACGATAGAGGAGCTTCTCCATATTTGATTTATTTTTGCAAATAGTGGAAAATGTATTTTCGTCCATTTGCCGGTGTTTAATCACACATCAACAAGACACATAGGCTGTGTTCTGTTCATAGTCCATTTTGGTCATTTAGAATATTTTTGTCTAAAATAAAATGTAGTAAAACTATTGACAAATAATGTTCTCACTAGTTCCACTATTCAATAGTATATGCAAAAGTAGAACTAGAACTAAACTAGGATAAAATGTCCCATTAGTCCTACGGTGGAACTGTTCAGTAGAAATACTGGGAACAAATGCCTGTGTCAAATACAGAGATACCGGGACTCGCTACATGAATACGCTACGCTACGTGAAGTGTCAGGATTTGAGTTAAACGATATTTATTTCATTCAACTGTGAACCGTCAATTTAAGTTAGCTACTAACACATACAATATTATCTAATGCATGCTGCTTAAGATGTTACAGTTATTTAAACGGCACTAGTGAAGTTACCGACTTGTATAAACAAAGATTAGAAGAGAATATTAAATTAGAAATTTAGTTATGTTTTTTTAAGGTCCATAATTTCCAATATAAGACAGAAAAAGCTTATAGTGGTATGTATAGGACATTTTCCAACAACATTATCCAATGAAACAGCGATTCTACTAATCCAGTTAGTGACATTGTAGGTATGTGCACTGTATTATTATTGAGGTTACCTATCTACCTACTTACTGGCATACTAGTTGGTCTACTTTTTTTAAGCCCACTCGCATTCGTCAATTAGCAAGATCTGGGCTACTTGGCTGCAGGTAGGTATTAATTCACCGATGTCCAAACTATGAACTACATTATCCACTGTGCTCCGCCAAGTATTGGTTTGCAGCACTCGACTCGATGGAGCGCCCAGCCAAAAGCTCATCGGTGATAAACCTCTGGTCTAAACCAAACTCTCAGAGTCTCGAGCACCGACGCAGATTATCTGCCTTGGTTTTCTGTCCGATTCATTTTGGAGTGTGAACAGTACAGGAACTTTACGGCGCAATTGAAACTTACTTTCAATTCCGGTCACCGGTTTTTTAATAGATAGAGTGATTCAAGTGTAAGGTCGTCATATCATTTATTTTCAATGTTGTATTATTTATTTAGGTTTTGTGTAACCCTTGCAAAGCCGGGCCGGGGTACGCTAGTTAATCATAATTTATAACAGAAATAAACACATAAAATGATCACATAATTTTATTATTAGACACATTGTTATGTAACCTACCTACCAAAATTAAAAAGAATAAAGGAGATCATGCATGTCTCATAGAGATTTGGTCCGAATCTGAAAGTGCCGGCCAACGCATTTTGTTTTTGTATATTCTGGGTTTTTCCGTCTGAGCATTTATTACTACGGCACTAAAGTTGGACATTACAGGACATTTAATTTGTTTTAGGTATTTAGAATTCCAAATGTATGGAAATTTACAAACTCAAATAAAAGCAGCTACGATGGTCCTACAGGTTTTGTGCCATATTAAAGCTCGTAACAGAATATAAGAAAAATGCGTTGATCTGCACTGTTAAAATCGGTAAACCGTTGGCGACCTTTGTTTCATGAGACGGTTGGTCTGGTGAGTGGTGGACAAACGATCATCGCGCCCTAATGTCACTAATTTGATTCTCGCACACGCAGATTAGTGGCCTACACTTGTGTTCCCAGTCTAGGTACTCTTGGTAGAATAATATTGCCTGAGGTTACCCGTTTTAAAAGACGGTAACAGATTTATAAGTACCTAATTTAAATTTGTCCCTTTTTTAGTCTATATTTATGGCCATCATTATTACAGAAAAGGGACCCTGGTGGTCGTAACATTATCTTGTAATGCCAAATACATACAATATAATAACATATATATATGTAAGTATTTAATAATAATACGAAGCCGTGGCCTTGTAGTATGAAGCGTTGCCTGCTATTCTAGCGACGCAAGTTCGAATTCCGCCGATCTTTACCAATGAGATTTTCGAACTTAAGTGCAGTGATTAGTCAAACCGTGAGCTGCAAAAGCAAAATGAAAGAAAACATTGAGGGAACCTGCATATGTTAAGAAGATATTCAAGGATGTATATTATATGTATGTGCCTAGTGCATGAGGCGGCGAGGCGACGGACTCTCCATCTCATAACACACCAAAATTGACACCAAATTATTTTCGGTGGAAAGTGGGTGTTGTAAAACCTGTGCCTACTTCAGAGATTCTTGTGGAAAGGCGTGAAGATAATTATATTATTTCATTTGCTATATTTTGCGTATTCATCTATTTCGGTAGGTAAATTATTAATACGTTGTCTTCTATAATATAAAATGAATCGCTGAATTTGTTGCTAAGCGCAAATCTCGAGAGCAGCTGAACCGATTTCTTTAATTATTTTTTTAGAATATCCTTGAAGTACGAGGATGGTTCTTACGGAGAGAAAAAAAATGCCTGAAAAAGTCAAAAAACGGATAGACAAAATATTTGATGTCAAGCCGGGCGGACCGCTAGTTCATTATACAAGAAACTCCGGTTGGTACCTTTTATGCCGAGTGCTATGGATATGTCCTAATTTCCCAAAATATGAAGTCCGTACGGCAACCTACCTAAAAAGTGGCATACTTTCGACATTGAAAGGTTTTTTATTTTTCCATTAAGCACTTAAGAGGGCTTAAAAGGTGGGTAACGACGATGAGACATTTAATAACTGGACCAGGACATAATAGGTAGTGAAATACTGTTTTGGAAGATATCATCGATCAATAGCTCTCCTAGTGCTAGTAGGAAAAATAAAAACGCGCATCCAGAAAAATGTCTACCTACGCTGAAGCGTTGTTTTCATCGCGACCCAATAAACACACAGTGGTGCCAATTCTGTTGTTCAAAATTACTAAACTTAACTAATTTGACAGGTCTAAAAATATTGCCATCCTTATTTGACCCCGCAAATGAGAAAGGGATAGCAAGACTTTTAGACCTGTCAGATTAGTTAAGTTTAGTCATTTTGAACAACAGAATCGACACCATTGCCATCCTTATTTAACCCCGCACATGAGAAAGGGATACCAAGACTTTTTAGACCTGTCAAAAAAGTTTTAAAAGAGAGGTAGGGCGATTTGGGATTTCCCGTGGGTTATCCCATTTAAATTGGAGCCGCCCGACTGGGGACTGTACCTCCGCCTTACAGAAGACCGCAGTGAAATAACACTACTCGATGTAGTGTGTTTCTGCGGTAAGTAAGGTTGCCAGTGCTCCACGAGGATACGCTAGGCTAGTAGTATTGCTGCTAGCACAGTGAGTCCTCATCAGCAACATGGTTGGCACCCCGTAGTGATACCCCTGGTATTGTTAGCGGCTATAGGCTACGGTGACTGCTTACCATCAGGTGGGCCGTATGCTTGTGTGCCACCTTAGTGGTATAAAAAAAAATTAAAGTTTAGTAATTTTGTACAACAGAATCGACACCAATGACAATATTATAAAAGATATTCCCTGAGGATGATGATGAGGAAGGTTTACGTGTAGGAATTAATCATTAAGGTTTTGTGTAAATCGGCTGAAATATTACGGTGATTGTTGTAGATGTCGGAAAAAATAAATTGATAAAACAAGGCTGTTGCAAATGAAAATAATATTCACTAGTTTTTCAAATATTTGCGGGATCAGAAATAAAATACTCCAGCAAGATAAATATCAGTTACAATTTAATCTAACCTACGTCTGTTTTTGTAAACAATTCCGCTAGACTGTTTCCTTTCAAACATATGTTTTCCCTCTGTGATGTCGGAAGGCAGCTCTAATAAGTGATTTTGTTGCCAACAGGTCACAATATTTTAATTTTAAAATACCAATAAAGTGGTAAAACAGAGTCGTTTTTTGAGTTCGCTTTTTTTAGGAGCTTGCATCACCGTGGCTTGGGTATCAATAGGTTGTTGCCAACATAGAACCAGGTTCTAGCCATTGTTATGATGTTTGAACCTGCCAGCAGCTGTCAGAATGTACAGGTATCAAAATGTACCTACTGTTTGGGCATGGGTAAAAAAACTGACTGCAACAAATTTTATGTTTGTAAAATAAATAAACATTATGAACAAAGTAAGCTTTGAAAATGTCATTGGAATAAAGTATCACAATTGTGTTGGACTAGAAATAAGTTATTTTCTAGACATATTGAAACTAAACTATCAGCCATCCAAAGGGGGCCCCATATACACCATGGATACTTCAGTGTTGCCATATACGGCTGACACAGTGGGGTACAATCTTATGTTCGGCAAACCTGGAAGAGCACATAAGATACATTTCATTATCATAGAACATTAGATTAAATAGGTTTCCCCTGTTTGAACAGTAACAATATTTTAATTTTTACTATTTAAATTAAAGTTTTCACAAATTTTATCTCTCCGAGAATATATTCTTTAATTGTAACTTGAATTAGAAAACTTCTATCCAATCGTCTGTCCTTATTTATAATTAAAATAATTGAATAGATGATTAAAATAATGTCCTTCATAGTTTGATATTTTTTGATGATTGTGTCTAAGTAAAATAATAAAACTACCTATAATAATCGAAAGACCTTACCTCTGAATGCTACACCTAAAAATTCATAATTTCTCTCAAATGATAAAGTGTTAGATTCAAAGTCTAATATCGCCCTTATGCGTTCTCCCACCTGAAAATTAATAAGAAAAGTGTTATCAAATATTGATAATATGTATTTACAGTCAATATTGAAGTTGAAGGTGAAATTGTTCATATTGATAAAATATACACTTATGATAAGATACTGCTAAGAATAGTGAAGAGCAATCCATACAATACACACCACAAACAAGCTCCATGTTGTTGTTTGGTGTCATGGCTATAAGGAAATGCAAAGATATTATAATAAAAAAATACAAATGTAATAAATCAACACCAATAAAACAATGAATCACATGTTGAAACAATTACAATTAATAAAAAAATACAAGAATTATTAATTACTGTTCATTTATTTTATTTTAAACTTAAGAATTTCAGTTCATTTATTTTATTTTAAACTTGGAATTAAATTTGTTGACAATTTTATGGGTTTAATTTTTGTTGCACCATACCACAATTATTTATCCATAATAAATTATACCTAAGTTGCGCTTATAGCATCAGTTACATTTTAGTGAAAGCCCTGTTCAAATAAGCCCCGCCGTTCGGATAGTGTGATTAGTTGCACGGAACCATTTTATTTTTACAAAAAGAAAGTAGCCTTTGTTATGCCCAGTAAAATTAGCTATCTGCGTTTAAAATTCCATTCAAATCGGTACAGCCGTTTTGGAGATTACCCCAAACAAACAGACAGACAGACAAATTTTTTTTAAATGCCTTTTTGTTGTCAGAATCGTGTTTACTTTCATGTGCATTTCGTAAAAAGCTGTTATTTTGACATTACAAACAGACACTTCAATTTTATTTATGTGTATAGATTTTAATACATAATCTATGGAATAAATAATGGACACCATCGATACTATTTTATTTCCTATATATTCGCATTTTGGCACAACAGGTAGGTATTAATGTAGGTAACCAGTGTTCAAGTAAATAAGAAGCGCTCAGTATCTTAGGACAGTAGATATAAGCTAATAGGGCTGGTTGTAGTCACCTGAGATTGATAAATCACAGTGAGAATAAACATAAAACAACAGCTTTAATTAAATATGGGTTAAGAATATATTTTCTGTATAACAGATAACTGTGATTTATCAATCTCAGGTGACTACAACCAGCCCTATTAGCTTATATCTAGACCCACACCAACATTGTTTGGGATTAGGGGAGGATTTAAATTTAAATAAAAGATTATTTATAATAGTACTAGCTGTGCCCCTAGCGGAACCCTAATTATTTTTCTAAGCTCAAAGTAACCTAATAAGTACCACCTTATGGCATCAGTTATCTTCCAGTGAAAGTCCTGTTCAAATAAGTCCAGCTGTTTCAGAGTTACAGCCAAGTACACATTTTGACTTCTAACCCCTATCCCAAGGGAACCACCCTGAATTTTGGGTTAAAAAGTATCCTATGTAATAACACAAAGTCTCATTTGAATCCGTTCAGTAGATTTGGCATAATGCTAGTTGCCATGAAACATACAGACGGACAAAAATAAAACAGATTTGGGTTCATTAACTAATATAGTCCCTTCCACAAAAAAATCTAAATATCTTCAATGTACAGAATTGGACCTGTTACCACCCCTGTTACAATATTATTATAATTCACATAAACCTTAAATATTCTCATATAAACTTTCATCCCCTATTCCCTATTCTTATTTTACACCCTTGAGGGTAAAACTTTTACAAATTTTGGATGTCATATTTATTCATATTGAATCAACAGCCTAAAAAGTAAGATTCAGGCTTCTAGCTCCAAAAATGATGATACTTCCATACAAATTTTCTAAAGGGGGGACCCTTTACCCCTTAGAACCCAAAAGTATGTCCTCTCTCAGGCTCTAGACTATGTCCATGTCCCAAATTTAATTTAAATTGATTCAGTAGTTTTGGTGTGAAAGTGCAACAGACAGACAGACAGAGTTACTTTCACATTTATAATATAATGAAAGTAAGGATTACTTACTTGATATTTAGGGCAGTTGTTAAGAAGAGGATAATGTCCTTGAGTGTCACCATTGTGTAGCAGATTATTATCAACTAAGTTCCAGCCCCAGCTCTGTTCATCAGAGCCTAAGAGTCCAACATATCCCTGGCACTGCAGTGCAGCCTGCTTGGTAGATATACCAACCACTGCCACAGTGCCCAGAGGTCCTTCCCAAATTATCTCCCATGAGTGACGGCCTTCATAAAAACCAATTTTAGCCCGACAAGCATCAGTGCTTTGAGCTACGGGATTCCTTTAAAAAATTATAACCATGGTTTTTTACACAATTATAAAATACCTTTCCAATATGATGATTAGTCTTTATCAAATCGGTACCTACCTATGTAAAGTGAATCCGTTTGGCTTTATATATATATTTCTCGAACAGTCGTGTGGGTTCCAAGCGTGAAAAAAAGCTCGCAGTTTTGACTTGTATGTGGGAAGCGTCGATAGTAGATCTGATTTAAGAACTTCTTCCGATAACCTTTTGAAACAATGTAGTCTCCACACATCGCTATTCTCATCACCGAATATCCTGTACCAACTTTTGCACACCAAGGCACAATTCTTGATATCTTTTAGATTTAGATAAGAAAATATAGTTTCTAATATATGTTCTGGAACGATTTCCGCAATAGCATAACCTCTCATATCAAATGCGTACATGTTTATATAAAATAACTGTGTAATCTAACACCAAATAAGCGTTTATAATCCTCAAACACGGCCTCGATATAAAATTTTAAAAAATCAGGATCTATCCACCATCGTCGCCTTTTGTATCCACATCACTTCACATAGACTGTAGATACGTTTTGTATTTTCTTTGATCGATTGTATTCATCAAACAAAATTTACAAGTCGTAAATAATTACAAACACACTAAAGAAACTGTCAGTCAAATTAACATTATTTCTTCTGTCAGTTTGACCGAGTAGTGCCCCACTTACCCATAGAGTATTTTAACCTCAGAATAAGGACTCTAGCTCCGCTTACGCTATAGAAACCGCACTAAAATAGCAGCAAAATAAAATGTTTGTACTATTATCACTTATGATATAAGACATGTGTTAGAAGGCGACGAATACATATATACTTGACCACTAATAATTAGAAGGCTGTATTTTGGCAATCGGACGACGTCATTAGCTCTACTAATGCTGGTGATGCAAATATGTCGACTTCGATATCGATAATTAAGTTAAGTAGACTAACCCGAACCGTGTAACTTATTTTTAGGTAAAACAAAATATTATTTTGAAAGTCAATAAAAACCAAGGGTTATGATTTATTTTCGGAGAGGGTACGGAATCAGGGCGGTAAAATGATAAAAGACACGTATTTAGACAAAATATTTTATTATTAGGTACAAACTGTGAAGGTTTTTTTTCTTTGCCGCCTTTCCTGGCCAAAACTTACAAAAAGACGTAATTATTAGTTCTTGTCTTGGTAAATATAATTATTTTTAGTCACCGATTATTCATGTTATCATTAAACACAAGTGAATCCGCTTAAAATGTTGTGTCCATATTACTTTAGCTGCTTTAAGGAATCTAAAACAAGAAGTATAGGTAAATCAACAATATCGATATTTTTTTAACATGACTACTATAAAACTACTAACATATCAATTTGTTTGGAATAAATTAGCAAAATAGGACGAATCAGTCCAAGATATTGAAGAAAGTTTCATTAGATATAATTTACATCCAAATTCTGACTATTTACTTAATTTATAATCACTAAAGTTCCAAACGTTCCAATAAAACTTACTGAGTTACGAGTTTATTCATAGTTTCCGTTCTAGTTGTATGCGATTTACAGTCATCAACGACACACGCCATGACAAATAAAGATTTTAAATACACCTTTCAGAGTCACTTAATTTTTTCAGACGTATTAACGTAGTTTATTATTTAAAATAAATAACACATACACCTAAACGCGTCAATATTTCGCACCACTATAACACAGAGTGACACAGAGTACATAACCACTACGTTTATTGCAAGCTGACAGCACTGAGAAAATCCAAAACGCTAATTTTGATCCCAGAGGACCTTTTTACTTCATGTCTCATGGGTTCTTGAAAAGCGGGCATAAAGCTTCCACTATAATGCGACTATGGCAAATTTACCAAACTTCACGACAAATCTCAAGTTGTGCTAGCCGTAGAACAATGACTGAAGCTCGCTAAGTAGTTTTTATTTAGTAACATATAATTTAAACCGAATTTACAACCACCGATTCAATTACATGCTTCGAACGAACACGAAAATGTAACTGCTTCAGAATGATTAGAAACAAAGAGGAGTTTTCGTTTCACTCAGAACCGTGTACGTTGTATTGTAAAATGCGAATAAGAGAGCTGTTACATAACTTTTATTTTAGTACGGTTTCTATAGCGTAAGCGAAGTGAAGTCCTTATTCTGTTGTTCAAAATGACTAAACTTAACTAATTTGACAGGTCTAACAATATTGCCATCCTTATTTAACCCCGCACAAGAGAAAGGGATAGCAAGACTTTTAGACCTGTCAAATTAGATAAGTTTAGTAATTTCGAACAACAGAATCGACACCATTAACATTGCTTACAAGTTTAAAATCAAAGTTCTCGTGGTATTTTAGCCATGCCTCCAATTGATGCTGTTGTTTTGAATGATGAAGACTACATTATTGCAAAAGCTAAAGATGCCCAAAAGTGTAACATACATTCTGCAAAGGCGTGGATGCTTACTGCTAAGACCTTATTTCCTAATAATTTTAAGATACAATTTGAAGCTTATCTGATGGAGAAGCAATCTGGAAATGTTCAAGAAGCTGCCGAGTGTTTCAGTTCATTGATAATGTCGAGGCAAAACATAACTGCCCTGTTGCCAGAGATATCGGCAATTGCTAATGCTCTTCGATCAACTGAAGGAAGCTTTCTTAGTCAAATGTTCGATAATATTTGTCCAGATATACAGTTGACTATATTAAAAACCAGTGTAGAAAATAGTGATGATACAATGGAGCATTGTAAATTACTTGTTCTATTACTGAAGAAGTTTCCACAGTTAGGAGTGGATAGCCTAGTCAAGACTTTAATTAATGCTGACAAGTTTTTTTATGATAACCGCTATGCAAGACTACTTGTAGTTGAAACATTACCTCTTTTGAGTTCACTGGAATCTCCAAGACTACTTCAGCGGTTACTTGTGAAGGCCATAGATTTTTATAATTCATATGTTTATGCAGAAACAGAACATGACATAACAGATCCCTGGCAGAGACTTTATGGTGTATTAGATTTACTAGGGAGGCAGTTGGGATGGGATCCTTTCATTGTTAATTACAGTAACAGTCTGAACAAAGAGACTTATTTACAGAAGCTAATGACATTGAGGAGCTGTGAAGATTGTCGGCAACTCTTATATTGTGGAACTACATTTTTCCTAAGATCCCTTTATGAACAGAGATCTCTTAAGGGAAACCATATTCTTGTGGAAAGTCTATCGGATCCTGATATCCCTCTTTCAAAAAGGCGTAGAGGTGATATTGAGGTAACAGGTATATCAGCACATCAGTTCCAAGCTGCAGCTAACTGCTGGGAACTGCTGCACAGTAATGAAGTTATATCCAGGGAGTTCACAAAGTTAACCAATCAGGTGCAAGCTAAACCTTGGGCTGAAGGATTTGCAGATGAACTGGCACTTTATAGAGGACAATATGAGGAAGCCACACCACCACCCACAGTAAACACGCTGGCAGCCAACATTGTTAGAGCATCAATCAATTACTTTCAAGAGAAATATCAAGCTTGCATTGAGAATATATTAGCAGCCCTTCCGCAGCTGCCCAATGCAGAAGGTGTGTTAGAAGCAGAATTAATTGTGGGTGGTAAGCACAGACACTTACATTTCTTGCCTGTTACAAAAGTTGCAATTGTACATTATTTTTGTACCTTATTAATTAAAATACTATTGAATACTGGAAACAACTCAGATCTAACTTATGGCCACATGCTTGTCCTGATGCAACTAGGTTGGCCTCAAGAGGAAGCAATATTTATACATATTTTAGATGTCATACGACAAAAAGGTGTTTTCCACTACCACCTTTTTTCTGCCTATATAATACATATAGATATTTTGGAAGAACTTACATTCATTTGGAATGAGCAAAGTAATAGTATAGTACTGGACATTTTAACAACTTCTCAACAGCATTTGGGACAAAGAAGAATTGGAACCCGTGGTGCTGATAAGGGTGTTAAGGAAGACTTTAAACAAGCCATTAAAGCTCAGGTTGCAAGGTGTAATGAGTCAATACTCAATTTAATAATACAGTTTATTACTTCAGAGAGGTCTTATCTGTTACAAATTTTATAATATGAATATTAACAAACTATTAAGTGTGTCATTTGTCTATTAAAAGTATGTATTCCAATAAAGTATTTTAATTTAAAAATTAAGCACAGAAAGTATATGCACAATCATTTGCGAACATGTTGGTATAAGTCCACAGTTCGGTGATCCTTCGTTTCAGTCAGAACAATCGACGTTCGTGTTTCATTGTCGACCCCCTGACTTATTTGTCAAACTGCTATCACTGGATTTGAAATAGTATGTGGTAAGAAAACACAGATCCTTCTAAACAAAAGCATTGGTCTTTCATTGTAGACCCCCTGTAACAGAGGACTTACAGAGTGTGTAGGATTACATAGAGAACCTTAAACCTTAAGTTTTATGCAAATTAAAAAGTCAACCTTATGAGCTCCCTTCATAAGTGCCAACAGCAAGTAACAGATTCCGTCGTGTGAAATGTAGACCCTTTATGGGTGAATTCTTGGTTGCAAAGGAACGCAATAAGAGTTTATCTTCTTTTTGAACTGGGTTACTAGTTGTGGCCTCTTCATTCGTGGTTTCCTCTGTTATAGCCGCAAAGTCCCATAATTTTATAGTGCAGTCCAAGGAACCTGTTTTTGTAAGAAAAATATGATATTACTCGCCATTGAAGCTAGTAGAACTTTGATAAAATAATAATTAAAATTAAAAACGCTTTATTTACCTGAAGATAAGATTGTACCATCTCGACTGAACGCCAGTGTATGTACGGGCGCGGTGTGCGCAGGCGGTAGTGTCGCAGTTGGTGCGCCGGTCGAAATATCCCAAATATTAAGTTCACCACTACCGCCTGATGCCAACCATCTTCCACAAACCGAAAATGCAAGTGTGAAAATCGCCGACTGCAAAAAATACGTCATTTAATTGCAATAAGAGGTGTGTTAGGTATTAATTTCACTGTTTAATGTTGATACCACTGATGTCAATGGTGATATACCTTATGTCCTGTCATAATTCGAACTTGTGATCCTGATAAACAATCCCACACTCTGACTGTTCTGTCACTGGATCCAGTTGCAATATAATTTGAGTTAGGATGGAATTGGACACACTGTAATAATAAAAAAAGCAGTATGCATGATAGTGTATTATTAGCACAATAAATGGATAAAACCAACAAGTATCCCTATATTTATATATTATAAAGGTCTCAAGCAAACGTACAGCCCGCTTAGTGATCGCCGAAGCCTATTAGACGACTGCAATACCAGGGGTATGACTAGCTCTTTGTCAACCATATTTTCGTGACGGCTCCCTAAGCTGGAGTTGCAACATATTTGAGCATATGATCTTCCTAACTAGGGGCACAACACAGCATATTCTCCAGCTATAACCTTGTTCTCTGCAGAAATAATACTTCCTACATATAAACAATAATATATATGTAGTTGCATGGTGTAATTTGACTGTGATCTTTTGTGAGGTGGGTGGGAGTAATAACAGACGAGATCCATACTTATATTATAAATGCGGAAAGTAAAGCGAAGAGTCGCTGAACGGATCGTAATAATATTTGGCAATGAGATATATTTTGGGGAAGGTCATAGGCTACCTGTTGTCGTTATATAAATGCAGCCGAAGTCACGGGTAACAGCTACTATTGTTATAAATTATGGGAATAAGTTGAGATTTACATCAACATCCGAGAGGTGTCCGGCAAAGATCCTGAGCGGCTGATGGTGGTCGGTGGCCCAGAGGCGGGCCGTGCGGTCGTGGCCGCTGGTCGCGAAATAGTGACCGTGCGGGGACCAGCGCACGCACCACACCGGCCACACGTGCCCGCGGAACACCACCAGGCATGTCCAACATTGCAACGACCACAGCCGCACTGAAATCGTTACATTATGGAACACATTCTTTACCTTATAATCATAATAATAATGTTTGGACATTATCACACATTGCCATCTGTGCCGGTAGCAGGAACATTGTCGACAACGTATTCGAAAACGTAACTCGCGAAATGTCAAAATTGTATACTAATTTTTAGTTCCACTTTTCACCGCCGCAGCGCTGTTCATTTTTCAATACAAAAATAGTCAAAGGCGATACGAAAACGTTGACGACAATGTTCATGCTGCCGGCACTGGTCTCAAACTACGCAAAGCTTGTCCTATGGGTAGCGGAGTCCTGTCAGAGTACTAGCTTTCCTTAGTTTGGAAGCAGATAGTGTTGTGCATATAATCCAAATGTTATTATTTATTTTCCCGACTTGGGACATCAAACCCATAATTTGTTAAGCGAAACAGGAGTGAAAAATTAAAAAAAAAATGTTCTCTTATACCAGTTGCATCTTCAGAGCAGGACAGGAGTAATGTTTTAAAAGGATCAAACGCTACATTGTAGACTGGTCCTGAATGTCCATAAAGAGTGCGGCAGGTGTCTCTATCCTTCTCTTCCATCATTCTGACCAATACATCTCCTGAAAAGTTAAACGATAAATGTAAGGCATTAAAATGCTATCTTTGTGACCAATTTAATGGAGGGTGAGTGGAATGGGGTGCCAAAACTTGTATCACCTGCTTCTCTGTCGATATCTTGCAGTTTCTCTGCTGATTTCATTCCACGCAGTTTCACAGGGGTCAGTGTCCATACCTATGCAATTTGTGATAAACAACAAGACAAACATTTATAATCTGTATAAATAAAAAAAGCTTTTACCTGCAAAATATATTTTTTTATTACAAAAAAGAATTGCACGGTTCAGTACCAAACATAACATCTAACTAAACCAATAACCATTCACATTTATAGTGTTTATCTATACTGATATTCTCAACAAGTGCAACTATGTTCAGGACTGTCCATATAGTTGTGCGACTTCTTGAGTAATGCTTGAGTGGTAGAGGTAAATATTGATTAAAAATATTGTTGTTGTACCTTTATAGTGGAGTTATTGAAGCCAACAGCCAGTAAAGTGGAGTCGTCACATATGTCAGTGGATATGGCTGTGTGGCCACTATTCAGCAGTGTATAGAAACAAATGGAGGGCAGACACTCTGGTCCTAGCTGAACGCGTTTTGATGCTTCCCTTAGAGCTTTACCTTTTTCAAGTTTGTCAGTCTCTTTTCTGTAAGGTTAGTTATATTTTGTTTTTCATAAAAAAGGTAATAATAACAAATTATAATTAAGTGGTATTATATATAATATATTCAACTTTAATAGTTATGCTTACAACTCTGGTAGTGGAATCCTATCATTGGGAGGAGCATTTGGATCAGACTTTGGCTTTTTCATAAATATGTTATCTTTTTTAGCTTTTTTCTTTTTAGGTTTGTCTGGAGTCTCTTCAACTTCTTCCTCATCCTCAACAGGAGCTGGAAGTACTTGTATGTCTGGTTCTTTCAGCAGCCCATAGTAGACTTTGGTGCGGTTTTCTATAAAAATAGCAAATTGTGTTTACATAAATTTAGAAAAATTGAATTCTTGTTTTCTAAGACAGTATAGAATGTAAAACATGTCTGGCTGTTGGGTTAGTTGGCCAGTGGCCCTGCTGTGCCTATGTTGATGGTTGCAGGTTTGACCTTTGTAGAAATATTTATGTGAAGAGCATATTATTTCATTATTCTGTGTCTGGGTGTAATAAATTTTCTATTTCTATATATTATGTAATTCAATCTATTGGTATCCATAGTCTGCCCAGCTTAGTTCAGTCTGATCTGTTGGCATTGTGTGGGATCTACCAACTATTTCTAATATATTATATCAACAATAACAGATAATATGTATTATAGATAGAAAAAATATGATATAAGAGAAAACTAAAAGATAAATTAATCATACCATTCCGTAAAGCCTCTCCGAGCAAACCCCCAGCTGTGGAACGGACTTGAGCCTGTGTTCTACCAGGGCCATCATGCATATCAATTTGTATGTGGTTGTTTATTATATTAATAATCACTGTTGAACTCTTTTGTTCATGCAGGTATCTTTTGAGCTGAGTTGATGCATCTCTAGACAGTTGCACTATAAACTTGTTGGTGCTAAAACATCACATTATATTATTTAGACAATATGCTTGAGAATTTTTCCATTTCCAAATAGCCTGTTGGCATCATACCTGTAAATTTCTGCCAGCTCATTCCCTTTAATTTGGTCCTTGTGCTTAACAATGGCTAAGCGTTTCAAGTCCTCCTGATAAAAGTCTTCTTGCTCAGGGCCAAACTTCTCTAAGAAGTTAGTTGCATGCTCAACATGGTCATATAGTACCAGGAGCATGTACATGTGGACCAGTACAGGATACAACAGTGTAGACAATTCATGCTGAAATTTTTTTATACTGTCACACCTCTTTTTTATTTTAGACCTGTGACTTCAGGCGACACTAGTAGTTAGTATACCTGACTACTATGCTAAGTGTCACAGGTTCGCTTCACACTAGGACAAACATTTACATTTGCCTTTCACCTAGGTTTTTGGCACATATTATAAGTATATATTTACAAAAGTGTTCTAGCAGTTGTATAGTATCTAACCATATTACAATGTACACATAGTTTAGGACCACATGGTGCTGTGTGATAATGTCCAAACACTTTTATTATTATAATATTTAGTTCAACTGCTAGTACAGCAACAGTAATTATCACTCATGTTCACCTTATATATGTCCAATGAGTTTTCAATAAACTTTTTCATATTGTCATAGGCAAATTCATAGCTGTAAGGATCACTTTCGGTGTGATGAGCAGTAAGGATACTGGCCAATTCAACCTCAGGCAAATCTAAGTTCTCATACTCTGCATCTCCTAGGCTCGCTTCTTTTCTGAGAATTTCTTCAGTGCCCTGAAATTTTGAATAACGTGTTGAATGATGATATTACCCACGTTATCAGATAGGTATGGTGAAGTATCTAAAAATATTTTCACTTACTTTCAGGTTATACTTCCGAAGGAGCTGTAAAACAGCAAGAAGTGGTGTAGATTTTTCACCCATCGTAGAAATCGTATTCTCTAGAGTTCGATGTAAAATCGTTCACCAAGAGAATACAACCGATCGTTCAGCGTTTACAAAACAATGTACACAGAGTACATAATCACTACGTTTACAATGTAAATAGTAAATATCATAATCTGACATTTGACATTTATCGCGATTCGTGAAGTTGGGTAAATTTAACATAGTCGCATTATATTGGTGCGAAACATTGAACCATAGATGCATTCTTCTTCTTCTTCTTCCAAAGTATGGCAATCAATCCCTTCAGGGTCTATTTTTGCCAGTGTCGTGCGTCAGAAAGTTTTCTAGTACCAAATTTCTCATGTTTGCCGCATAAAATGCCTAAAGTCATGCATTCTAACGCTTAATGGAGTTTTTGGAGACAATCCACGGCAGTAGCATGCCAGTAGATCGTAACACGCCTTTAGGTCAGAGGTAACCTATTGACCAAAATGATAAATCACTTAACCCGAAAGTCGTATTATGGCATTATTTCCAATGTTCCTATAAATCAGTCACTAAATGAAACTTTACTGCACATAACGACACCAAAAATACACATTAAAGATCACTGTAACACAATTTACGAGACACTGAAAAATCTCAACAACTCCGCCTGATTCCCGCCAAAAACTCAGATGCATTGAACATGAACACGGTTTGGTTTGGTGCTTAGAATGTGTACTTCGCTTCGCTTACGCTAAGGTTTGGTGAATTATTTATTATTTTCATTTATTAACTATACTAATTATAATAAAACTGTAACAGGTTCAATTCTGTACATTGACATTTTGTAATTATTTTTGTAGTACACTCAATATTCGATACTGAACCCAAAACTGTTTATTTTTTATTTTTGTCCGTCTGTTTCTAGGCCGCGCATCACGCCGAAACTGCTGAACGGATTCAAATGAAACTTGGCATAGTATGAGTTGATACTGCGAGATATAACATAGGATACTTTTTATCTCCATGTTCCCCTGGGATAGGGGATAAAAGTCAAAATGTGTACTTGGCTATTACTTCGAAAAGATTGGACCGATTTTGACGGGACTTTCTCTGGCATATCTAACTGGGCGTATCTTGGGCTACTTTTATTTTTGGAAACATAAATAGGGTTCCGCGCATTGCCAGTAGGTACAAAATGCGTAATTTATACAATCCTCTCGGGGTACACACGTTCAGTTTTAACTGTGCAGTTATAACTGACGCCCCTAGTGTCTACACACGTTCAGTTTAGATCGTCAGTTCAACTGTACAGTTGTCAGTTTCGCCTACACACGTACGATTTAACTGCACAGTTCGACTGTACAGTTAAAACTGAACGTTGACTTACAGGTTTGATATTTTTACAGCTGAAAGAAACCGTAGACCCGGGTATTTGATATTAATTTAAATTTGATAATTCCATGCGTTCTTGACCGACAGACAGACAGACAGCGGTCAACAAAGTAATCCTCATCGCCCACCCCAGGCGGTCTCTCTCTAATAAAAGACTGTGTATGTTATGTATGTGATAACCTATTATTCGTAATAAAGTAAATAACAAGTATCGAACAGTGTTATATGAATTGTAATAGTTCCTTTTATCCTTTGGAGGTACGAAACCCTAAAAAAATGCAGGTGTACACAAACTGTTCCATACCTTGAACTATGATGTACTAAGCACCTACGTAGTCATCAGTGGTCCCAAATAATGTGACCACCTAAGTAGCAGATGTCACTTAATATGTCAATGTCAAATGTAGACTATTTTATCTATGCTTTAAAACTATAACTCTATATTCTTGATTAGTTAGTCTCTTTATAAGAAAATCTGCAAGGGCTAACAATGGCTGCCTTTACGGCGCCTACGAAGCTGGACTTGTGCCTGTTGTCCAGGCATTTCAAAGTAAACTAATAAGTAAGAAGTTACCAACAATGTCAGTAATGTCTAATTAATCAATCAGTAATAAAAATCGTTGATTCAAATTGCATTCTCATTCAACAGCAGAAATGAATCGTATTACATAACTTAAGATTAGTCCTTTTTTGAAAATCAAGTGCGACAGTTAAAGGCGACCTGAACGTGTGTATTTTTAGGTTAAAGTCATAGTCAAAACCCTTATCGCTTAACTGAAAAAAAATGCTTCGATATGACTTAGTATCTATTCTGAATTATTTACTAATCTGCGATGTCATGATGACTTCGGAACCTTTCAATATGATTGGTCCTACACGTACCTAATTAGTTTATAGTAAGATGATTATTATGATAAACGTTAAGGAAAGAAAGGATACTGTAATGAAATAACATTAAACAAATAAGTTTCAAGTACTTTATTTGATTGGCTATTTTGCTTAAACTTGACAAAAAATGGCAAGAAAAATATTTCCCTTGGTTATGAAAAATCTATAAGCAATCGTTAGTTAAATACTTTATAATTCTTCTACTGCTATGGATGCTTGACAGAACTAACATAAATGCGTATTTTAATTATAAATTGTTAATATGAGTATACTAAGTACAAAAACGGGCATAATTATCGAAATAACTACGGTTGGAACTTAAATATAATTCATAACATACTTAATATATTATGCTAATTTACAAAGATATGTTTCGCAGGTATATAAAAAAGATTAGCGAATGAAGGACAAAGAAATCTTCAGTAACAATCCTTCCTTCCTTTAAGGAATAATAAACACATCTTAAGATAGTAATGAAAGATTATCCGTTATTCTTATTCAACATTGTAGCAAATGTACACTAAATTACTTGAATCGTCGTCAGTCTTAAGATCCGTCTATTATTACCAGTACACAACATCAAATACCTATATCTATTTATTTCTCTAATATTGTATTAGGAGGTATTTAAACATAATATTTTAAATAAAATTACATCGACTGTACCAACTTTAATCGAATTTTAAATACTTTTGTTACTAAAGATAATTAAAGATACATTGTTTAATTAAACAGATATTAAAGGTATATGATTTTATATTCCAATATAGTTTTTTTTTTTATTTTTTTTTTATACCACTAATGTGGCACACAAGCATACGGCCCACCTGATGGTAAGCAGTCACCGTTGCCTATAGCCGCTAGCAATACCAGGGGTATCACTACGGGGTGCTAAACATGTTGCTGATGAGGACTCACTGTGCTAGCAGCAATACTACTAGCCCAGCGTATCCTCGTGGAGCACTGGCAACCTTACTTACCGCAGAAACACAACACTACCTCAAGTAGTGTTATTTCACTGCGGTCTTCTGTAAGGCGGAGGTACAGTCCCCAGTCGGGCGGCTCCAATTTAAATGGGTTAACCCACGGGAAATCCCAAATTGCCCTACCTCTCTTTTTAAAAGCTCATGGTGTGATTAATCACTGTACTTAAGTACTGTACACTCTGTACTTAAGTTGCTTAGAAAAACTCATTGGTACAGGCCGGGACTCGAACCTGGGCCCATCAGATGACAGGCCTGTTGCTTCAACCACAAGGCCACCACGGCTTGAAATATATTTTAAATATCAAGGCGAGAAAAAACTCTCTGTCACTTTGTTTGAGTATACTGTAGACCAAGCTTGCTGAAGCATCTACTCGTAACGTAATGAAGCTGTTGTAAAGTCTTATTAGACAACTAACAACCGACAATACGAGTACAATGTTGGATTCAATAATGGTGTCAGAGACAAGACATTATTTTATACAATGCATAATCAATTAATATTATAATTGTGCCTTGCTCTGACCCTACACGGTATGAGTACGTGCCGTCTACGAGCTTCTACAACCACGGCGGAGTAATATTTAACGTAGCAAATACGTAGATAGTATTAGTAGAACTACGTAGAACTGCAGAGCTTCTAAGCTGCTACTAGATGCTACGGACACTACTTACACAGATATAAATTGCACTGGAAATTTTTCCCGATTTTTAAGGTTTTGAACCAAAATCGAACATAATATAGTTTCCTATATTTAGGCACGTGAACGGCTGTTTATCGTGCTAGGGGACCTGGTATTGTGTGTATGGTCATCCATTTAGTAACTGGTAATGTTGCTTAGCTTCGCTGAATCTATAGCGAGCTGTGCAAAGAACTTCCGGAATACAGCTTTGCACCTATTGTATAAAACTTTATCTATATATAAACATCATGTGCTAATTACAATGTACATTTAAATGCACGTAGAATCCTCAAATAAACCAATTGACACCTTGTTGAAAATTACTTCAAAGCTGATTCAGTCAATGTTTTTGGGGAAGATTTTATGCTCTAATAATAGGTATAATATAAGCCCGTCTAGGGTTCACTATGATTGGTCGTCATTTATCTATACATAATTATGTATTTTAAGTTAAACGTCCTTATTCTTTGAATCAAACTAAATGACTGTAGATACTAAATATATTCCACTCAAAAAGTAAGTAGGTAATTTGTTCTAATCTGTTACTACACTATTCTATTAATTTACTACTTACTTTCTATCAATAAAAATAAGGTATACATATATTATATAAAACGATTTTGGAAAAATAATGAGGGTTTCACACAAAAATATTAAACCCATGAAATTGTAGACAAAATTAATTCCACGCGTATCAAGTCGCGGGCAAAGCTAGTCATCTTTATAATTTCAGCTATCAGATGTCCACTAATTGATTGACATTTGGACATAGGCCTTCTGGAAATAATGCATTAATCGCTGTATTTTCTGCCTTAAGCTCATTTATTTATGGATACTACAGTAGTTGAATTTTAAAATTCGTAATAGCAGTTAAGAGATGACCTGCTTCGTACTTATCTTCTGGAGCATGAAAACTTTTTTTAAGGCTTCCACTATTTCTGGAAAATTATTTAATAGGGCATTCACAGCAACATGTTTCTCCGACCATCTCGTCTGACTACTTCCTTTTATATTTGTTTCAACGTATTTTTCATAATGTCCCACCTAGTAGTGGAGCCAACAAGAAAAAAGCTGGTAAGGTGAGAACTTGCCGCCCGGGGCTTAGACATAAGAATAATGCTTAGGCCTCGGCTTGCTTCCTTAGATCCGGGGCTGAAATACGGATAGATTTTATAGAACGTGGTCCAAATCAAAACACACGAAATGTTTAATTTCTACTTCGGATACGTGAAACGTTCGGATTAGGTTTAGGTATACAACTTTATTAGTAACCTGAAACAAGTATGTATGAACTAACATCATTACATTGTAGTATAATAATATCAATAAGGAAAACAAAAAAATATTACATAATATAATTTAGATTATACAAAAGAAGATTATCGAATGAATAAATTGAAACCATATTAAACCGCATATAAGGATGAGACTTCAATTTAGCGTTTGAACGATATGCCTCTGTCCCGTTCGGTCGTTAATTGAGTCCGGATTACCAAGGCCTTGAAGTAGAGGATTTGAATATACATTATGACAGGGGTCTAAGCATTACTTGTACAATGTAAAAAAAGTCTTTAGTTTGGCAACTCAAGGTAAAAATTAAACAAGGAAATATAGCTATGCGAATATAACCCGCGGCAGAAACCGCTGTTATTTTAATCGCTTTTACAGAATTCAACTGCTAGTCCTTACTCTCTATTATTAACCGATATATTTTAAAATTGATAAAATAGAAAAAAAAATGGAAAAACGTTTCTCAGTACATATGTATTAATTAAGTCTTTATTATTTATGCTACTATATTAAAGCTTGGAATTACATCTTTGGCAGCCGCAACTACACCAAGATTAATTATGTGAACAAGCGTAGTGTCGACTTCTACTACTTTAACAGTGGACATTACGCTTAGATGGAAACACTCTCATGTCTTGGTATCTCGCGAGACAAGAAATTATGGACTAAGCAGGTTCGATTAGAGAAGGGGACTTAGACGTCTTGACTAGAGCAATTATGGGTGTCGAATGTACGTGGGGGTACTTCCTCGTAGGGTGTGACGCGTGCAGCGGCGAGGTCCCGCGATATCCTCTCCGCAGCCCCCATCACCCTCAGCAGATTGAGCCCGGCCAACTTGCGCAGCTCATCTATGCTCCACCCGTCCTCCATCAACTCCGCGAACAGAAGCGGGTATGATGACACGTCTTCTAGACCTTGAGGAGTGCTGTATAAAGTGAATTAAGTCATTTTAATTTTAAGATCTATACTTATAATAAAACTGTAACAGGTCCAATTCTGTACATTGAAGATATTTTGAAATTTTTTTTTGGAGGGGTCTCTATTTTCGATACTGAACCCAAATCTGTTTTTTTTTTTTCATTTTTGTCTGTCTGTCTGTCTGTTTCTAGCATCACGCCGAAACTACTGACCGGATCCAAATGAAACTTGGCACGATATGAGTTGATACTACGAGGTATAACATAGGATACTCTTTATATATATATAGTTATGCGCATAATTATTTCAATTATAATTAGAGAAAATTTCTATTTTAATATATTCATTATTAAGAATTAGAATTATATTTTTTTATTCTATAATTTATTTTTTATTAATCATTTTTTTTATAACGCTATAATATAGATTTTATACATAGCGCTATAAGAACAAATAATAAGAAAAAATAATGGGGCTCCCTTACTAGAAACGTATTTTTGGGTAATTTTGCTCCATCGTAATTATTAATGAATCGAAATAAAACCCCTTTAAGAGCCAACATATTTTCAATTTATTCACAACTGACATAAAAAACTAAAACAAAAACCAATCGTACAAAAAATATAAAAAAGTAAATATTTAAATATAAAGGAGGTTCGTCAACATGCTCCCCTTTTTTTTACAAATACATATTTAATTTTATGAGACACGTGCTTCTTTTTTGGACCCTCAGCACCTATCTTTCTTCCAACATCTGCGACGATGAAAGTCCCTGTGAAGCCGTCTTCTAATAGGGCGTAAATATCTACCCTGCCGGCAGGTCCACAGACTGTTATTGGCATTATTTTCAAAAAGGGTCGAAGAAAGGACGAAGCACGGAGAGAAGTCACATCAGGAGTTGAGATGGTGGCAACAGTGGCTTCTACCGCAATTGCAGGTTTTAACTCCGGCGGGGATGTCACCGATAATAATGTTGACGGCATTGACGCCTTACCAATCTCCTGGTCAGACAATTCGTCGCAGTCATCCTTCTGCCTGGTCCTCGCCAGGCTCTTCATTGCTTCAGTGCATTGAGTACTATCAGAGTTTTTATTGAAGGTATAGTTAAAATCATAGTCGTCGCGAGTGCCTCCGCATATATGTGCAGTGATTTCGATGTTTGGCTCAATTGTGCACCCGACCTTTGGGGCACCGCGCTGCGACAGCTGCGGCACCGACAGGGGCAACTGCACCTCGGCAAGGGGGGAAAACTGGTCCTCCCTTTGGCCTGAGGTGTGGCCATTCATCTCTAACCTTGAAGTGCGGCTGGCGGTGCGACTAGCGTGACTACCGCGACTGGAGCGGACTTCTAACTCGGCTATTTCGGCCCGAAGTTCGGCCTCTGCAGCTGCTCGCTCTGCGGCAGCCACACGCTCGCGTTCCTCTCGCTCTGCGGCAGTCTGACACCAAATATTAATGAATCGAAATAAAACCCCTTTAAGAGCCCACATATTTTCAATTTATTCACAACTGACATAAAAAACTAAAACAAAAACCAATCGTACAAAAAATATAAAAAAAGTAAATATTTAAATATAAAGGAGGTTCGTCAACAGTAATAATATAAGTAGTATAAATAATATTAGGTCCTTACATATGAAATTGGCGTTTTTCGTACTGGCCACTTTAATCACGAATTTCTCCTCTTTGGTAAGGAATTCCAAATTCAAATTTGTACAGCTATAGACTCATGTATTTGTGCTTCGATGATCGTCATTCATTTGTTTTTTTTCTTCTGTTTTTTTCTGTTTGCGTCACTCATTTTACAAAATGGAAAACCTTAAATATCGCATTATTTACGAGTACGAGTTCCGCCGTGGCACTAGTGCTGCGGAAACAACTCGAAGGGTGAATGATGTGTATGGCGGTCGTGTTGCAAAAGAAAACACAGTTCGTTTTTGGTTCCAACGTTTTCGTTCTGGAAATTTCGACCTGCAGAACAAGCCCCGTGGACGGCCTGAGACTCAAGTTGATAATGAAGAGTTGAAGGCTATTGTGGAAGCGGATCCATCGCAAACCACGTCCGAGTTAGCTGCAGGCTGCAATGTTAGTGATAAAACTGTTTTAATTCACATGAAGCAAATTGGGAAGATTAAAAAGCTTGAAAGGTGGGTACCTCACGAATTGACTGAAACAAACCGGCAAACGCGCGTCGACTGCTGCGTTACATTACTAAACCGGCACAATAATGAAGGTATTTTAAACCGAATCATTACCTGTGATGAAAAATGGGTTCTTTACGATAATCGGAAGGGCTCAGCGCAATGGTTAGATCCTGGCCAGCCAGCCAAATCCTGCCCCAAACGAAAATTAACCCCAAAAAAGTTACTTGTAAGCGTTTGGTGGACTAGTGCCGGTATTGTTCATTACAGTTTTTTCAAATCTGGCCAGACTATTACGGCTGATGTCTATTGTCAGGAATTGCAAACCATGATGGAAAAGCTAGCGGCTAAACAACCTAGGCTGGTCAATCGCTCCACGCCACTGCTGCTTCACGACAACGCTAGACCACACACTGCGCTACAGACGGCTACTAAATTAGAAGAGCTTCAATTGGAAAGTCTAAGACATCCTCCGTACTCCCCGGACCTTGCTCCAACAGATTACCATTTTTTTCGAAATTTTGATAACTTCTTGCAAGGGAAAAAATTCAACTCCGATGGGGCAGTCCAAATCGCCTTCAAAGATTTTATTGATTCCCGTCCGACTGGTTTTTTTAGTAAAGGGATCAATGAACTACCTATGAGATGGCAAAAGTGCATAGAAAATAATGGTTCATACTTTGATTAATTAAATATATTATATTAAAAAATATTCGACTTTTTGTACCTCCCATACAAAACGCCAATTTCATATGTAAGGACCTAATATAAGTAGTAGTATATAAGTAATAAGTAGACAGTTGAAACTTTCACAAAATGTGTATTTCTGTTGCTGAAATAAATTCAAATAAAAAAATAAAAAAGGTCTCCCCTACTAGAAACATAATGGTAACAAGTAGACACATGTCTATCTTTATAAAGATAGAGCAAAAAAAAAATTTCTAGTTGGGGAGCTCTTATATTTTCAAAAAATAGAGCGAACTTTTACTATTACAAACAGTGGAGTACCTTCGGCGTGTGATGCCAAACCGCACTTGCCCAATTTTTTTTATTACTGTAACTATTTAGTTTCAGGTTGCAGAGAATATCTATTTTCCTTTAAATTGTTTCCATTTTTCTGATGAAGTGTTGAAGAAATATGACAACATTTACGCATACATTTCTGTTTTATTTTTTAAACTACTTGGTGAATAAGGAAACGAATAGTACGTTTGCTGGTAAGTAATTGTATGGATTATACTCATTACTTACATAAATAAATAAAACCATTTTAAATCAAATTATTAGTGCACGTGTCTGTACTGCTCTGTGTTTTATTTAGGGTGAACAATCTGTGGAATGTTTAACAACGAGATAATGGATGGAAATAATAGACAAGAGCTACTTAGCCACCCACACGTAGTATAATGTACGAGTAGAGTCATGAACACTCACTAATTAATCCCGTCATACCCGGCGCCCAGACCCACACTGTCCACGCCGGCCACATCCCGTATATGATTTATGTGCGCTGGAAAAAATATTAATTACCTTGATCACATTTAGCGGCTTTTAAACGAAAAACAGTTGCGAACTACTCTTATCGATCGATCGAAGTACCCAGTTGCTGGACGTCAGCATAAGTTACCATAGCATTACTTCGACGAATAATTAAGCAAATACGTACAAGTATTCTGTTTAATTTCAGACAAGTGTAACAGGCATTTAATATTGTAAGGAACATCTGTTTCACTCCGAACCCAGCCACGCGGTGGCAGTTAAATTGTTTTATAGCATTACTTATTTGCCTGTTTAACTTTCAGTGGAAATTAAATCTGGGAATAGGTATTTCTTAACATCTTCATGTATTTCAAAAGTTCAGTTACCTATTTAATGACCAATACATTAATGTTTTCAAATAATTAATACTATGACACAATTTCGCACAGGACAATTATGAGCACATCTCAATAATAAATGATAAATGACATCGCTCGTGCTGAGATCACATTTGTACGTTCTCTTGAGACTGTCAGATGGATTCAAAAGACATATTCATACTCGATCGAAGAGACCACTATTTCGGAATTCATACACACTTCACTGCAGATTTTTTTTGCAGACGAGTTTTAGCCCACGATGTGATATACATAATTATATAGCAACAAGGAATTTGTAGTCGTTTTACATAAGTATTTGTTTAGCCTCATGAAATGCTTGAAAGCTTCATTTACGACAATAGTATTGAAAGTGATTCCTAAATGTCGTTTCTCGCAGCTGAGGTGTTGCAATGAGAAGTTATGTAGCTCACGTTGATTACATTTTTATGGACCTATCAAACGAAACCTCGGCTTGATGGGGTACGGGAATAGCGTCCCCCATTTCCATGTAAATGCAGCTACCACCATTTTATTTGTTTTTAACTTTCATAATTTAAAAGATATTATGTATAATTTATTTGATAATATTTTTTTATACCACTAAGGTGGCACACAAGATAACAGAATACAGATACTGCGACTTTAGTAATCTGACTGGAGGCTAAGCATTAAGTATGCCGCGCGAGTCTGCGTATAATAAGCCGTGGTAGGCTTGTGGTTGAAGCAACGGCCTGTCATCTGATATGGGCCCAGGTTCAAACCCCGGCCTGTACAAATTAGTTTTTCTATGCTGAAGTACTGTGAATAATCACACCACGAGCTTAAAAAATAGAGGCAGGGTGAATTGCGATCCCTCGTGGGTTTTCCCATTAAAATTATAACCGCCCGACTGGGGACTGTACCTCCACCTTACAGAAGACCACAGTGAAATATCACTAAACTTTGATGAAGTGTTGTGTTTCGCGGTAAGTAAGGTTACCAGTACTCCACGAGAATACGTTGTGCTAGTAGTAATGCTGCTAGCACTGTGAGTCCTCATCAACAACATGCTTGGCAACGCGTTAGTGATACTCCTGATATTGTTACATTGACGTTATCGGCTACGTTGACCGCTTATCATTAGGTGGGCCGTATTCTTGTGTGCTACCTTAGAGGTTTAAAAAAGTCTGACCCTCGCAACAAACCAATGTAATATGTGTAGGTATGGCTTTCAGGTATTTGTTTTAAGTTTGAGGTGTTACATGTGTGTGTAGCACCTGAAATAGCTGTCCTCTCACCTATGGCATCCTGAACTGTGGCAGTTTCCCTGCAGGTCAGGAAGGATGTGTAGAAGTTGACCATAATGAGGCCCTTGTTGGCAGCGAGCAGGCGCAGTACCGTGTCGGGTACGTTGCGTGTTACGTTGCACAGCGCGCGCGCCGATGAGTGTGAAAACAGAACAGGCGCGCGCGACACTGCCAACGCGTCGCGCATTGTCCGCTCCGACACGTGCGACAAGTCCACCAGCATCCCCAGCCGATTCATCTCTTTCACCACCACCTGATCCGCACGCACATAAGAAACGTATCATAGAAGAACAAGTCAAATATACAGTGTAACAGTAACATGTCCATGGAGGGCCGCCGCTCTGTATGAGCCACCACCTCCTCGGCACGGCCATATAATGATGATGATATAACTTGTACGTAGTATATTATTATCTACGCTGAGACGCTAAATGTTATGTAAATATAATCAGTCCATTTAATATTAATTTTCAATTAAGTTGTAAAGTGCGGTTAGAAATCGATGATATTATATGTAAAAAGGTGTTAGTCGGTGGTCAAATTAAATTACTCGGTAGACTCAGATTTACCGAACGACGTCGATTTTTTCTTAAAAAATATTATGTTTTCACATGAACAGCCATTGAAATGAATAAAGTTCTGGCCATGCCGTTGCCGGCGTTCAGTATTTATTATTAAGTGCTCTATTGTTCCATTCGACGCTAAGTTTGAATGACTTTGCGTAGCTTTAAATTAATAGTTAATTTTCTTGGAACCTTTGCGGATTACGATTACAATTTTAAAGGTATTCCAAATTATTTATATTTATATCAAAACCGTATAACAATACATTTTAAAGTTGCAATAGCTTTATACCACGATTCGCAGTAATGCAATATACATATATTGGTTTACCTAATTATGTAAATAGATTTTTTTACCCTTTACTAATAAGAGCTACCAAAATTTAAGAAGGTATTGTGAGTTACACTGCCTTATTCAATTTCAATTACATAAGGACATATTATATCCTCAACTAGCGGCCCGCCCCGGCTTCGCACGGATAGACATCTATCAAATTTTGTGTACCCGTGCGAAGCCGGGGCGGGCAGCTAGTATAATATATACCTTGTGTTACTCAGTGCTAATGTAGCTTTCTAACTGAGAATTTTTAAAATCGGTCCAATAGTTTCGGAGCCTATTCAATACAAACATACACACATAAATACAAATCTTTCCTCTTTATAATATTAGTATAGATGTAATCAACAAATTGGTGTTCGGGGAAAAAAGAACAAGTAGGTATACAAAGTTTGTATGAAAGACTTGAAAGAGCATTTTCTTTTCTTTCTCTTATAGTGTTGTTTGGCTGTAGTTGCGCGTCACACGCAGTGAGTGGTTTTAACAAAAGGAAATATTCTGAAAAGTATCGTTGCAGGTAAACAAAGACCTGCTTTGCGAGCAGCCTGAGTTCATACAAAGCGAAATATTGCGGTGCGGCAGGATGTTTATGATTATGGTTCACTCTCCGACTCACCCCACTCGTCTCAATCTCAATCTTTACGGCTTCGCTTAGATTCCAACTACACATATTTACATTTTATGTTCAAACAAACTGAAGAACGAGACGTGTGTGACGTATTATACTTTGTGTAAACAAAACGAAGCGTTTCACTGAAGGAAGGATAAATCCCAGAAATTGACTGATCAGACAATGTAATTCAATAAATCCGATCCTTACAAGCTACCTCTGCACCGCCTACGAAGAGATTATGTTTTATCAAATATTAAATACTATGAGGAAAATTACGGAAAGATAAGTTAAAATCATGAGGCAATGAACTTTGAGCCCTCTCTTTTCATCTTGATTGGAGTTACTGAAGGGTTCACCCTTCATCAACTGAATACGCACATCTTCAAAATGAATATTATTTGTATTCTCTTGATTCCATTTATATTTTCACTAGCTTTTTCCCAGGCCTGTACTCGCGTGAAAGAACAAAAAGAGAAAGAGCAACTAATCTTCTAACGATTACCTAAATCACATTAATTATTACCTTTCAAGAATTGGTGTATCCTTTTTATATTTCACAAGAAGACTGTCCACAGATATCATTTTCCGTAACTAAATAAGCGTCTATTTGCACTTAATTAAAGGCAATATCTATCCTATATTAAACGAAGATAAAAAGACCATGTAATCCTAGATTAAGTAGTTTCAGTACTATGCTTAGTTTTTATTCCAGAAAGCACAAATTGAGCCGCCCCAGAGTGCTTCCCAAATTCACTTCAGCTTTAATATTATTTCTTTATTACTAAGCAAAATAACATACAAATAAATCTAGGCCATAATTTCAATCAACCACTAGATAAGAATATCCGGAAAAAACTACAAGATAATCGTTAGGAGAACCTTTCCGAAGGGAGTGAGGCCGCCGCGCGGCGAAGGTTCCGGTCGGTCGGCGGAAGCGCATTCGGCCCACGGAGTGTCGCATGTAGACGTGAGGGTCAGGTAGCGCACTCCCACTTGGTACAAGGTCCTTAGCACGCCGAGGGAGCCCCCAATGGCGTGCCCGCCTTCTACACCGACCAATGAACATAGTCGGTGGTTTGCATGCGCCGCTACGATATCTGCGACGAACGAATACTCATTCACATTTTGTTTCCTATTGATAAAACACTTTTGGAAAAGGTCCAAGTGTGATAAGATAGTACTGCCAGTAATAGTCTACTGATAGTAAGCACACAGTATAGATTGAAATGATTTCTACAGAATAAGTGGTGTGTTTTACATATCACAAATTGTAATGCATTATACTAAATTTGCTCTCATATTTTGCTTGACAACTTTACCAATTCAGAACATAAATTAAAATATGTAAATTATTACCTACGTGCGTGATTGATGGATACTATGACTGTTCAGTACACTGATCAGTCAATAAATTAAATAGTCAGTGCGGAGAAAACTTTCTTAGTCAGTATTATTTATAATCTTTAAAATATCGTAATTGCATTCTTCTGCGTTAAGTATTTAAATACATAACTTACGTTAAAAGATAGAAATACTCAGGAAGCACAGTTGACGAAATATAAAAGAGCTTATGTCCCTTTTCCATAAATTTCTATTGTTTCATGTAAACTTGATTTAAATTTCAAAACACGGAAACAAAAGAAAGCTCACAAATTTTAATTAATCTTGACTATTGAGTTTTTTGGGCGGTACAATAGGTAAAGTAATGACAATGAGCTTTGCATTAAGCAAATAGCTTGATTCTGCACCCATTCTATTCAAAAGATTTTAGTGAAATATTATTTGCTGTTTTAAGTAAATTATGATCATGATGCATGCAAATTGCTACTGCGTTTACCCCAACTTTTTCACACATCTATAGATTTTTCTTTATAAAATTATTTCGTTCTTTCGTTATAAGGAATTATTAAAATTTTGAATAGAGTAATTACTGTGTTTCTGGCCGGATTCTTCACAGAAAAAAGACATTTCATTCTAAGGATTTGACTAGCGTAAGTCCTTATTCTAAGGATTTGACAGTACTTTTTTGAATCGAGTCTAATCGAATAAGATAATTTAGATTCCAATTTAAGTCTCGGTTTTGTTAATAAAAAAAACGGTTAATAAAAATGAAATGAATTAATAGTTAAAAAACATTTGTTAATACAAGTTTTTCTAGTATTTCATATCTGTCCTTCTAACCATTGAGTAGCTCGCGAGTCAGGATTCAAACCTGAGTGCAGCAACCATGTCATGGTCAAACTAAAATACTAGCTATAACAAATTACACAAAATTTGGGTTTATGCTCTTGACCGATTGGATGCCGATTCAGGTCAGTCCTACCATAAAAATGCATTGTAATCGAAACTGATCCAGTGTGTAAAAAATTCAAGCCCGTAGGATAAATTGAGGAATTGTTTCTAATTCACGTTGCAATACTTGACCTAAGCAAACAAACATTTATTTCAAATTAAATACAAATTAATTGCATAACGAAAAAATCCCAATAATACAGGGCAGCATGATCCAATAATTTCAATGACATAAAGATGTTCACAAATCGATGACGCCTTCGTCTAGTAGCACAGCAATATTAGCAGCGTAAAATATGCGTTTCTCATGCGGAACAATGAATTATCCAACTCAGTGTCAGATATTGAACTTACTGCAGCCGCAAGGCAATCCTTGTATGACACTGAGAAAACACTTGCTTACCGTCAGCAGAAGTGCAAAGCGTGAGTTGGGGCTGATACTTGTCAGTGAGTCGCTGTATGAGGTCTATTTGTTCGAACGTCAGTTGCACGGCATCGCGGTGCTGAGCATCGCACGGCACGTACGCGGCCCAGAACTGCGACAGAACACCCATCCAGTTAGCTACATCATATGTCGCTGATTAAATATCACGCATGACTCGCGCACTACGCCCACAGAATATCAAATCTGCAAGCGAACAGGGAACATTTTAATGGGATACTCATTGATAAAATACGTGCGGGTACTTGGGTATGGGTAAACTTACTAAACTATACAAGTAAACTGTATTGTCCGTCTATCATTTTAGAAGGATATATGAATATATGTATATGTTACGCATGCTATTAACACAATTTCTGTATTAACTGTTTCTAGAATCTTTTCTGCATGCCTTGCTTTCTGGAATTGCCTTCGAAGCGGATTAAACTAATGGGTTTAGTTGAAACATAAAGCGGCCAGAGAATGTATTTTTTTCTCTCTCTTTTTCTCGATGGCATTAGGGATTATCGGGAATATGTGAGAGAAATGTGCGAGCAGCATAAAACGCAGGTACGCCTGTCAGTGACCTGACGGCATGGGCGTGGGTGCGGAAGCTGATATAATTTGATTGTTTTTTTTCCTTATTCCATGCTCACGAAGTTGCAGGTAGTCCCTAGTATTCAAGAAGCGTTCGCATACCGATAGAAAAAACAACTAAATAATCTTTTATAGTCTGAGATGCTCCGCCGCCATGGCAACTTAGTTTAAAAACTAGTTGTCTTCTTCTTCTTCTTCCTAACTATGGCAATCAATCCTCTTTATGGTCAATTTTTGCCAGAGTCGAGTGTAAACAATTATCAAGTTTCTAAATTCTTCGTGTTTGTTGCATTCAAATGCCTAGAGTTGTGCATTCTTATGCTTATTGGAGTTTCTGGAGACAATCCACGGCAGTAGCAGATCGTAACACGCCTTTTGATCAGAGGTAACCTATTGACCAAAATGATAAATCACTTAACCCAAAGTCATATAATAACATAATTTCCAATGTTCCTATAGATCAGTCACTAAATGAAACTATACTGCACATAACGACACGAAAAATACACATTAAACATCACCATAACAGGAAAAAAATCTCAAACGCTACGCCTGATTCCTGCCAAAAACTCAAACTAGTTGTCAAGCAAGGTAATAATTTTAATATAATACGTGAAGCAAAAAAACAAAAACTGTGCACACCTTTTTACGAAACTTTTGCGGATGGAGCAGTCTTAAGTTTTTCACAGTTAATTTCTATATTCTATAGGGAGTGTAGAAAGCTAATATTTTTGTATGATAATACATTAGAAATTAATCAATCAATTGTGTGAAAAAACATTGTTTACCACTGACGTTATATTACCTAGTACATAATAGCTAAATGTTATATACACACACCTCAGAATATTTGCTCAATAACCTCGCTACGCACACACACGCCATTTGACACAAGTCTTACTGAATCTCAAAGTTGGTCTTAGTAAGTGCCTTGTAGCGACCACTAGCAAAGGTAAAGAAACATATGTGACAATAAATAAATTATTACTAGGAATTGCTTGCTGTGATTTTTTATATCTAGGCTCACCTGCGCTGCGACTCTGCCTTGTTTTAACCGAGGCAAATCTGTGTGACTCCAAGAACTTGTGGCCCATGGGGATATCGTCCGTAGATCTTCGTCGAAACTACACAAATAATATATCAAAGCAATGTTTCACAAAAACCAAAGTAAAGAACAAAAACAGGCGAAGTGCGTATCGGACCATCATTCTGGCTAGAATATTTCAGACACGTTCAAACTACATTTATGCAGTTGACTTAACTAAATTTGTATGAAGATTCTATGAACCTTTTAATACACCCTCACTGGTAAAACATGAATAGGTTTGGAATTTTTCATTTAATTTCGTTGTATATACTTGTATACTGAAAACTTTTCATGTATTTAAATTGAGTTCCCACCCCTTACAATCCCACAGACAAACCGCTTGTAGGGGGTGGGGACACGACACCCGACACAAGCAAAACGACTACTTTAAAGCCTAATATTTCCTTAACGGAAACCTGTACAAAAAGTTTATAACATGCCCCCAACATTTTTAATATACCATACCTACACACACAGCACACAGCTATCTACTATGTGAATGTCATGTAAATAAGTACTTTTTTCGGCCCAATTTACGTATGGAGGATGTAAATTGAAATATGTTTTAAATTATAAAAAACTGTTTATAACTTTGAAGGCTTAACTAATATGTATATTCACATAAAATTCCAGCTTTATAGCAGTTTTGAACGCATGCTATTGGTATTCTGTGAGAAAAACATGGCGTGACATTCAGACGAACAGATGTAGGAGGCTTACTTTGGAATAACGTGTGCAGAAGGCTACCATTTTTACACTTGTTCATAATATGTATTTTTTTCTATTGGAATTGGTAACACTAGATAAACATAACTCGACAAACAGGAAAATATTACAAAACGTAGCAAACACTCATAATAACCGAATCGAATCTCATGGCACACGCGCTGCAGACAAATTACTTGGAGATGTGCCAGCGAGTCCGTCAGCATTAGCCCGAAGTACTACGATAATATAATTCTTCGTGGTTTGCCGGACAATGATTCCGCAGTTAGTCTGATCATATGCACTTGTGTTGTTGAAACCGCAGACAAATTGTATTTGAAACAGGTGTTATGAAAATACAATATTTGTCAACGTAAGAAAAGTAGCACCATCAACGAATTAATGCACAATATTAATAAATGTGCCATACATGGTTTTATAGGTAACCACCGTTCCTTTACCTGGCAGTAAAGGCACAGAGCCTACTTAAGGGGTTCAACGAAACTTGTACACTTAAGGAACACATCACTACATTAGAGCATCATTCTTTGGCAGCAATTTTCTGTTAAGTGTCCCAGTTGGTAGTTATGATTTTAAATGGGAAATCAAATTGTACCCTACCTGTCTTACAGATACGTAAAGAATTTGCTCACTATTACACACTTACATCTTAGTGTATATATGTCATATGGAGTAAGAAACTACTCAAAAGTTTCAAGAAACTTTCACGATGGGCTCTCTCGGGGCCAGATTAATAAATAATGCATATATAATATCGCAAAACTAACTTACGAAACAACAATTAAAATCAGTGGCGTAGCAAGGTATCCAAATACTCTGGGGCAAAAAAAATACTAGGGCCCCAACTTAACTATTTAAACTGATTTGTTCCGTATTCGTCGTGTCCGAATTCGACGATTTGTCGTAATCCAGATTAAATTCCCCTGTATTTTTTCAAATAAGTTGCCATTAATTATGTCGCGTTCCTGGAATCTGGTTAATTTATCTAGTACAATTAATAGTTTGTAGGTCAGAGTCCAAGGGCCCCCTGAGCTTGGGGGCCCCGGGACACTGTCCCGTCTATCCCTCCGGTAGCTACGCCACTGATTAAAATGTACAAATGTCCTCTTTCATAAAAATGGTCAATAGTTCACTTACACTTCGTTTTTGTGTGAAATAAATGCATTTAAATATAAAGAACCCTAACATAACATAATTGCATACCTCGTTACAATTTAGTAGTATGTAGGTTAGACTTCAGCTCAAGGTTAGTAGGTTCCTATTCTGGCCGGGCTGAAGCTTGACTCCCGGTAGGGCTCAATATCATTTATTTGCCGTCCCTAACGATAGAGCATACCTATTTCGTGTAAATGATACAATTTCTGTTTTCACATTTCTGTTTTTCTAAGCTAAGTGCGCTCCTGTTTTCAAGGGTCAAAATGTTACCTATAAAAAACTGAAGAGGCTTAATAATAATCCGTTTACTAAGTCTGGTCAGCCTTCTTAAACGAATTCCGCAGGATCTTAAGAACGCAGTCCAAATAACAATGTCCAATGGCGTCCAAATAACAATCACCATTACTTAGATGATGATAATTTATACTAACATGATGTTCATCCAAAACGTGCATGCAACCCCTCCCTACCTATATAAAACTGAAGGTGATACCTGAAGTCCTTAATCTTATTGTGTAGAAATTTTCTTATATTCCAGGGTAGGTCGTTGTGTCCGTCGACAAGTGGTGTGTCGTGGAGTAGTCGCTCGGCGAGGCGCAGGCGCTCATGCAGCGGCGCTCCGGGCGGGGCGCGGAGAGCCAGCGGGCCGGCCACACACGCCGTGCCCGCGACCAGCACCAGGATCGCCACGCAGCACCACCGCCGGTGCCATACTGATAAACCTGAACAATATAACGTCTGTGTCACTAATTCACACAAGACCTGAAATTTGCACTTTTCTCCAGTGGCATAGGTATTGCCAGTGAAAAAAGAAACCGATGCTTTAGCCTACATTGCAAGATATGGTTGTGGAAGACATAAGACATAAGGTTTCAATAAGACGGCGCTACATGACATGCAGCCTGTGAATCTATACTTCGTTCGGTACAGTAGAGTTGGTTTTTAGTTTGATCCCTATAAACTCAAAGGAAGTGAGGCAAATTGCCGCTTGCACGAAATTTCCGTGCTTTCAGACCCTTGTGAAGATTTCTTGTCAGTTCTAATCCGATAATGTGTGAAGTGAATCCGAATTTAATAATGACGAAACTTTAAAAGAGTAATAGAGGTTCTCTAAATCTAAACTATATGAAGACATAGTTTATCTATGTCTACCGATCTTCTATTTGTAAGTTCATAGAAATGGTAGATAACTCCTGTATGTGTTTCTTCTTCGTGTGTTTGAAATATTTTATACTAGCATTTGTCCGCGATCTCAGACAATGATGTCCCGGTTTCTATTCTGGCTGGCTGGTCATCAAGCCTTTTTTGATTAACTACTAGCTTACATCTTAATTTCAAGCGTTATATACTTGTCTACGTGTTAATATATTTTTTAGGTGTTATCAATTGTTTTTATATACTATTTTGAGCAATAGGTATCCATGTTAAGTTAGTATTTGAAATGTAAACTTTATGAAATTCTTTTGGTTTTTAAAAGAGTAATTGCTGAGTTTCTTGCCGGATTCTACTCAGCAAAACCGAGCTTCCGAATCCGGTGGTAGATTCTGACGATTTGAAAGTGCTTGCCTGTAAAGTCTAGTCAAATAAAGATCTTTTTTAATTATGAATTTTTGAATTTATTATCATAGTACCTCTCTAATTGTAACGGATAAAAGAAGTTACGTATTTTGAGCTAGTTTATGGTGTCATATTATGGTATTCATATTTATGGTGGTTATGGTGTCTCTGTGCCAAATCTCTGCTTAATTGTAGAGGCATATTTAATATTATTCTAAATACCCCACACGAAACATGCATTTTTCTGAGACAGAATGTTTCAAGTGCTTCAGCTATTTAAATACCTTATATATTTTCATACAACATTTCAACACGCCCCCCACATCTATAAGTGTTTATTTTTATTTTTTCTTTAGTTACTCACTACCTCAAGTGAGTAACTAAAGATAAAAAACTATAAAAGTGAAGTAACATACAGTTTAATTCTTTATAACGGTACAAAGAACTTTAAAACGTGCTTCTGCATAAAATACAAATAAAAAAAAAACATTTAGGGCATAGCAATCGCTCGTTACCAGGCTTCCGATAAGCTTCCTGTCAAACGCAAACTTACTCGATCACGACCGGACCGGCCGTGGTGCAGTGGTTTATAATGCTTTGCAATTGTTATTTTGTTCTAAAATTGAAATTTGAAGTGTATTTTTTTCCATATTAGAAAACCATGTCACAACGATGAAAGGAAGTCATTAATTTGGCTCGAGAAATGAAATTGTAGAGTGAAGGCATAGAAATAATAACGCTACATTGTGATAGAATTAGTCACTGTGTATCATAACTACGTAATTTCTCTGACATTAAAGTTTGGTATTTTATAAATAATCATGTTGATTTTAATAATTATTAACCTAACTATATGCTTCAGAACAATTTTTGTATGTTGTGTTGTGTTACAAAACAACCTTAGCGTCACAGCAATGTCTATTATATATTTTTTCTTTTACTACAATTACTGTGATCAATTATATGTTGTACTGAAAAGTTAATAATGTAATAAAATCTTTTTTTTATATAGAGGAAGAAGTAGTATGGTAAAAACGAACGTGACGAATTGCCCGTGGTGGTGGAACTATGGCTGGTGGTGGAGGCGGTGGTCGCGTGCCACTGCGGGGACTTGCACGCGCTGCACGCGCGCACGCCTTGCCCGCGCTCTGTCACGTCGGGCGCCGGTGACGGACGCTTCTTGCTCTTCTACGTAAAACACACGTTTATAGCCTACCAGAAGTAATTCAAATGTATCATGAATTTGTTAAGCTAATAATATTACAAAAGGACGAATCTAGAAATGTCAAAATGTGGGCTGATCTCCAAAGTTCTACAAAGGCCTACATAAAATAAATATGATAACCATTTTAATTAAGGTATGCACTCACTTGTGTATCGTAGAACATTGGGATTCTTTTGTCGTGATTGGGATCGCAGGTGCAATGTGCCTGTGCGTTGCACGAGCCGCCCATCACCATTACGTCCGCGTCTACAAACGTTTGTGCTTTGTCATCTACTAAATCACTACGGGTACTTCGCGACTCGGCCGAGTTATCCTCCCGTACCCAAGTTTCAGACAATCTATCTCTAAACCGTTCACTTGGAAAATCGTTGTAGGACATTTGCCTTCTTATGCTTCTACATCGACTACGGTTATCTAAAGTAGAAAACTTCGTTTCTAAAGCCGGAAAGTTTCTAGTTACGAGTTCATCGTTATTGTCAAAGCTTCTCATTTTCACCATTTTATGAGGAGTTCGTCTATTTATGTCAGTGTTTACGTTACAGTCTCTGAGTTTATCAAAACATTGGTCCACATTCCCTGAAAAATTTGCGTAAGTCGAAGCGTTGGTTTTAACGTCTTCTTTCGTTTGAAAGGCAGGCGATGAGAAAATACAACTCTGGCTGTCCACTCGTCGTTGTGCCTTGTCGGCTAGAGACAACATCGACAGCTTCTTGAGAGAACTCGACGACCCAGAGGTGATCTCAGCGAGTTGAACTGCATTTAGATTTTTCTTAGAGATCGCTTCGCCACCTATTTTTTTTAAATTAGAAAGCTTCCTTTTTATTTTTTGTACAAGCGTACCCCTCGGATCATATGATATTAATTGTTTGGAAATATAATTTGAAACACCAATAGTTTTACTTTTATTATATTTTCGGTCCAAACTCCGATGTGAGCCAACAGTAAGCTGACTTCGGCCCGTGTCACGTTTAATCCTTTCCAAATCGTAAATATTAAGCGTATGGCCTCGCTGGTTAGCGGCACTGCGGTGGTAGTTCCTATAGTTGTTTTGTTGGACATTACAATTACACACTAAATCAATGTTGTGTTGTGATATGTGATCGTCGAGACACTGCCGCTCGGCGGCTATTGCAAGACATGCTTCGCAATCGATCCCCAGGAGGAGTTCTAGGCTGGTGTTCCTGATGAAGCCGTCGCTGAAGGTGCGAGAGCGGAAGTGCGCGGCGTGGTGGTTCAGGCGTGACTCCCAGTCAGCGGAGTCAGCGGCTGGAGCGGCGCAACCGGCTGCCTCCTCCACCATGGTGGCTGCGTCGCGGTTCACTTGGATGACGCGGGGCTGCCTCATCACGCGACTCTCGCTACGCACTGAGCTGCGTGACGGCGACGGTGATGGCCGCTTGAAACTCTCCACTTGAATCATGTTTGATATCTACAGAAAGGACTTCTGTAACAAATAGTACAATATATTTTAAATTTTACTTAATTGACTTATTTTTTATCACATTTACATTACGTATTCAATATTTTAACAAATACAATATGTTCCAATTAGATCCCAAGTAATCGAAACATTACACACATATTTACGTGCTTATACGTATTAGACTAAAAAGGAAAGCTTTATTAAATTTACAAAAAGGAAAAGACTACCAAACCATTTTTCTTCGGTTAGTTTCCTTCTCCTATAACTTTCGGTCTATTCAATTGAAATTTCTGATCATGCGTGGGGACTAATTTGCATTATACCCACATCAATATAAAGCCAGAGGATTTATGGTGTCCGATTGGGAAGGCATAGTCTGTAGGTACAATACTGCTTTAATAAATGGTAGTAAAGGTAGGTATATTTAGTTATGGATACGTAACTAACGTTCAAAGAATGGCAAACAGTCTCTAATTTCAGTTTCAATTAACGACTATAGTTAGAGAAAACCAAAACGAAAATGTTAAACCAATTAGGATGGGGACAAACTCAAGGGAAGGGTCCCCCAAAGTAGAGATAAAAACTCTTAATGTTTTTCCACAACATAACTTCCGTTGTGATTCCTCACAGGGAAGTTAACTGTCTTATGGTAAATAACCACAGGAATAGGGACTAGTCGTTTATTTTGCAAATTCTACGCACACAAAATTCTGGGAAGAATTTCAGAACGCTTCTAGGAAATTGCAGTATATTCCACTTTATACATCAATTAGCTTCACCACCAGTCACCTACTAGTTAAGTAAACTGTAATAATCTGGACAAAATAACAATGTCTGGCATGATGAGTGTATATTCCACAAGTTTCATTCAAGTTCAGTGAGCACTACTTCTTCAAGCCCTCATTGCGGGATTGCTGAATAGGAATGAATGGAAGGTTGCATGGAGACGAGGTGGAGCGTCGTCAGCGAACGACTCCAACAAGTAATTTTTGTGCATATCGCCACAGTACTCTGACAATACTCCTTTTGTGTTGAGCTTTCATTTCAGCATTCATTATCATCTGATTATTTATGCACATTGTAACTGTGAATAGCAGTCGTTGTGAAACTGTGAAATTTACTTTTCATATGGAATGGCTTCATATTCTCGTTAATGGAGAGTTTTTTTTTATAATACGAGAGATTCTGACATATTAATCTTAAAATCTGCTATAAGTAATGCCTAAGACGGTCGCCTTACACAATCGTGCCTATCACATTTCCCCTAGATTTATTAGTCAAAGGTAAGTTACTTTTAATTAATATTTTCATCACATTGTAAGGGTATACGCACCACAATATAAATCATCCTTCGTCTACCAATATTAAAATGTATAGCTATAGCATCTGCAACAATATAAGGGTCATTCACATGTGTTACAAATACCGTCATCCTTCAGAAGCTCACATTGTTTGGGCATCTTTGAACACCGTTCTATTAACACAATAATGGAAGTATCTTTGGGAGGAAAAATAAAATGTCGGGAAAAGAATCCCCTGTACCATACCGGTCATTTGTAAGGCCGAGAAAAATGCTTGCTCATCCGAAAAAAACAATCTAGGAAACATCATGTCTACGAACCGGGTCCGCTCATTTTACCTTTTTATTTTACTGTGTGTTTGTTGATAATCGAATTAGTACGAATTAGGTCTACTGAAATTACTGTAACAGAGCTGCCAGATTTTTATCATTGCAAAGTTTATACAGTTAATGTATATAATATACTTTTGGTTCATATAAATAAATAAATACATGACCTCTCACTTTCTTCAAACGAAACGCGGTTTGGTAATATAACTACAACCGAAAAAAAAAGTTCTAAAAAGATGTAAATTAATAATTAATTAATGGAGGTAGCAGTATATTTAGATCCTTTACCTGACTAGACTAAAGACAACGTAGTCTGTGATAAAAGCTCATACTTATTCCTGGTTCACTATAGTATAGAAGGAACCAATTAGTGTAACGCTTAGGTACCGTGTATTTGACTATAGCTTCACGCTAGTCGCTAGTTAATTTATTGTTTGCTTAGGACGGGTCTGGCTTCTGGTAAATTTTTCCCTCAAATATCGCTCGGCAAATAGGTATAATACAAATTACGAGTCTTTGTTATACTTTAGTGTTGTGATGATAATAACTGTGGTCTGTGTATACTCGTATACTCATCTGTATATATAATAGAAGAAGCTGACTGACTGACTGACATATCAACGCACAGCCTAAACGGCTGGGGGTACAGACTTGAAATTTTGACAATACCTACCTTTCATGACGAAAGCATCCACTAAGAAAGCATTTTTGGAAATTCCACCCCTAAGGGGGTAAAATAGGGGTTGAAAGTTTGTATGAAAATCCGTCATTTTTGAAGATTGTCGCATGACAATTGGTATTTGACCTTTCAGTTGAAAATAAATGAACACGTATTTCAGGATTTTTGGAAATTCCAGCCCTAAGGGGGTAAACTAGGGGTTGAAAGTTTGTTTGAAAATCCGTCGTTTTTTAAGTTAAGCGCATGACAATTGGTATTTGACCTTTTAGTTGACAATAAATAAATACGTTTTTCAGAATTTGTGATAATTCCATCCCTAAGGGGGTAAAATAGGGGATGAAAGTTTGTATGAAAATCTGACATTTGGTATTTGGCCTTTCAGTTAACAATAAATAAATATGTATTAGAGGATTATTAGAAATTCCAACCATAAGGCATAAAATAGGGGATGAAAGTTTGTACGAAAATCCGACATTTTTTAAGTTAAATCCATAAAAATAGGTAGCAGTGGGCATAATCTATCATTTACAATTTAGAAATTAACTTCTTTACCACGCGTGCGAAGCCGCGGGCAAAAGCTAGTTTATACATATGAAAGGCTTTGTCCTGAATGACTGACGGATCAAATCACAGCCTAAGCCGCTGATCGTAGAGACCTGAAACTTGGAGGGTGTGTTATTTGTATTACGTAGGCATTCGATAAGAAATAATATTTTGAAATTCTACCCCTTAGGGGGTAAAAAAGGGGGGCAAAGTTGGTATGGGACAACGTGATTCCTCGGTCCCAACTACTTCACATTCTGCATAAACCTTTTATAACAGAATTGATGGAAGAAGTGTTTCGTATTTTATTCAAATTCATCCCCAAACGGGGTTAAAAAGGAGTAGAAGGTTATTTTGGCGGTTATTTGCTTCTAAATTAAATAACATTTTATTTTGATACATGTTTGAAAACTCAATCCGATTTCATCATATAAGGTTTGCAGTCACATAAAAACATAAGCACATACTCTTTAGGTTTTTTTGGCGGGAATCAGACGGGGCATTCAATCATTTGAATATAATAATTTATATGTTATAACAAAATTAATAACGTAAAAATCCAATTAAAATCCTATTGGAACCATTTTCGGTAATAGTAAACTCCTTTTCTAAGTAAATATTCTGGATTTTATTGTGCTACTGGGAGTAGAATAAATTATATAACATCTCTAGAAATTATCGATAGGCAGGTACCAATAACCTTCCATAAAAGCATGGTTTTCACACAGAACTTTATTATTACGTATTAGTGCAAGTTTGGGCTCGTGAATATAAATAAACATGATATGAACCCTCTCAATAAGTTTGTCTTAACGACGTAATATTGTAGGAAGGTAATAATATTTCAAACCTAGCACGATCACCTAAAGCTTCAAATAGGCAAAGTTTTGAGCGCAGTTTTAGTCGGGTCAAATAACTTTGTAGGCATACATTTTATTCTACGGGGCTCTCGATACGTATCAAGTTTGTGTAGTGAGCATAGCGCCTAAATAATATCTATACATTTACAAATATAATATTTTAAATTACATACAGTCCATAAAGTTTTTTCAAGTAATGACAAATCAATAGCACCTCTTTATTTGTTATATACAATACATCTATAGCACGGCATCTTTCATCTATTTGAAATGAACGTAATATTTCATTGTATAATGAAATAAAGTAAAATCCTGCGACACGTAGGTTAGGCTTTGCATAAAAGTTCTACCGTTGAAATAATAAAGGCGAAACGTGTAAAAACATAATGACTTAGTTAAATGATATTTTCTTATTAAGATTTTTCCAGCATTTATCAGAAAGCTAGTAATCGAGACCAATTTAACGAGTGTAAGCTTGGCAGGTGTACGTTAATTACAGCCGAAAGCTTGTAATCTCCTTCTGAATCCATCGTCAGGTCAGCTTTAGGGCGCCGTCATATAGTATTGAATTTCAGTCAACTCCGATGACGGCAACTGGTTAGCTAAACCAACTTCCAAGATTTAACTGACTTAAAATTATTGAAACTGAATGAAAACTTGGAAAACATGGCATATATCACAATGATATTTTATTTTATACTTTTTAATTCTATATAAACATGTAGTATAAAGCAACACCATATATTTTAAGTTATTTATAAGTCCTTATAAAAGAGTTTTTCCATTGCTGAACTTAAAATAAGTTACAATAAGCAATACTTACACAAAAGTATCATGTAGAATTCACTTTTAAAACTCACAACTGAATGGTTCCACAGGTGCTTTTCATGGTATTTTACTGTGACATTAGTATCGTTATTAAACACAATGAGAACCATATTAATGGCATGCTTTCAGTAGCGTCGACAATGTTGACGGTTAAACGGTCACATTATAGGTACAACGCACGCTCGTAAGCTAGGGACGCGCAACGCGTGGCTACGAGCCTACGCGGGTGCTATTGTCATATAAGGTCGCGACAGCCGGGCGAGCGCTACGAGCGTGTGGGTCGGACTGGCTTCGCTCGCCGCTCGACGCGAATAATCCATACCCGAGAGGCGAGGAGGCTGTATTTACCGGACTGAAGGGCGGTCGGGCGAGCTAGCTCCGGCTGCTCCCGCCGCCCGCCTCGGCCGCGCTGCTCACCACGCTCCCTGCGCTCCTTCGTGTTGACACAATTTCAAATAATGTCGCATAATTTTAAAGTACGGTACACTGATTGCGTCTCGTCACGGTTACGTAACTGAGATACCAGCTACCCTTACTAACAATGATATATTATGTTTTTTCAAATTGATCAACTAGTAAAACTTTTCTGCAAGCACATTTAATCCGCCAGTAAACTTTAAGTGACTTGATTACATTGTTCTTTTGCCAAAACACCAGCGTTCAATTTTTAATATATATACCGCGATTATTATTTTTTGTTATGTCGAACTACAACAGCATCAAACATTATTTTCCATCTAGCAGTAAAACCTCAGTATTGAATTCAGACGCTGATATTTTAGAGAATAGCTATGCTATGTATTCAGTTTGGACATAAACTGAATACGGTAAAAGTAGTGGTCTACGGATTCTTTGTTTCTTGTTGTTTCTATATCAATAAATAACGTTGACGTGACCTGTTTATTAGAAGCTGCATTATTTGAGGTGGGTAGGCTCTACGCACAAAATTAGATTTACCATTTCAGACACGTTTTAGCCAAAAAAGATCCTACAGTGAAATATCTTGCAAATATGCCAACCAAACCGCATCTATTTTTTTCGCTCAGTTACTTCACTTCAATTGTAGCTATTAATCCTGTTGGTTTATTGACCATATCCTTTGTGTGTAAATGGCTTTTGAGAATGATTTAATTCCTACGCTTGGGACCCGGTCTAGGCCATGTCATTTTTATTCATAACCGACAACAAGGACACCCTGAGATTTATGTATTTTCTGTGTTCAGTCTTCTTCATCTTCTTATTCGTTCTCTCAGATTACAGAGGTAGTGGTTGTGTGGATGATAGACATGGTAGGGTTTCATCGTCGTTGGACTCCTTTGTTAGTATGACAGACGTTGCAATTGACCGCCATTTTTGTCGGTTAGATGCGTTGCGTGTTATGTCTAGACGTGTTCATTTTGAAAATTCAACGAGTATATTAACTTTACAGGCTTGGAGTAAATACAAAGAACGTGCATTTATCTGTGTTACAAATTGGAATTTAAGAATTTGAGATTAGATTTATGTTTTATACGATAACCATTGTTGTTTTATAAGGCTAGTGGAACTTCACCTTTTGGCTTTTCTAAGAAAGTACAAAGCTCAGCAACAGGGCTGAGACATTCTTAGCAGTTTATAAGCAAATGGAAAGAGGGCAATTGCCAAAACCTAATGAACCTGCCCAGATGCCAATTAATGCAAGGGACAGGAGCTCTTACAGGCCACTTTGGCATGAATGATCATCTCCACGAGATGAATCTATCCGGAAGCGTGGTATGCAGGTGCTGCAGAACAGCAACGGAAACCATGGATGCCGCGACGCACTCGCGCTGCAGCGAATGGAAGTTCTGGGGGCGGCATATCCGGATCCAGAAGATTACATGCTCTTCCCTGCTGGCAGGAACTGCAGACTCATTCGGGGAGTACTTGATATAGCAGGTAAGTAGAGCGATCATGGCAAAGGGCTGCACAAAAGATCCCAAGTGTCCAAGACCAACCCAAGGGGCAACCTTGACCCGTTAAGCCTAGTAAGATAAGATAAGCTCAGCAAACTCCTAAAATAATGAACTATTTTTCCGTGAGCCAATATTGATAGTACAAAGAATATAGGTATTATGTTGCCCCAAACTACGCTTAAGTAGTCTGTGAAAACTCCATAAAAATCGAGTAGTAGATTCGCGTATCATGGCGGTTCCACAATAAAAGATTAATGTAGTATAGATAAAGTATTATATAACCCTAAACAATATGAAACTGTATATGGTTACCTTATAATCTTAAATTCATGAACTCTAATTTGTTAAACAGTTAAATGCAATTTATTTGACGTAGCATTCTGACAAGTTTTAAGAATAATGAAGGTACTCGTAAATGTCGACAGTATCTTAGCAGTTTTAAAGCAAACATTATCCTTAAATATTTTAAGCATTTTAACTAAAAATAGAAAGGCGCGCGCGCGAATGTATGAAACGAAGGTAGATGACAAGAGGTTTACGCCTCTTGAGAGAAAAGTAAAAGATGTTTGGGTCGCGTTAACTGACATGTATACTTATGAATGGTTCGTACATTTCACACCCTCTTCACAGTGGCCTCTACCTAAAGATTTTACATACTGATACTTGCTCGGTAACAAGGTTACATTGTAGGTTAGAAAAAAAAAACTACTCTTGCATGTCATTACTTTAGTAGGTTTAATTAATTAATATTCAACGACCCGTTTTTAGTGTGTTAAATGTTAATTTGTACGTGGATTTTTCATTTTATATTTAAACGTTGATACATTTTCCTTGAGTAAACGGCAATTGTGGCGACCTATGGGACGAGCAGTTAGATACATATCATCGTTTTGAAGATATTTGTTTACAATAAATTTAGTTTCATATTTTTAAAATATTATATGGTTACTGCCCCCGCCCCGGCTTCGCACGGGTGGACAAAATATTTGATAAATGTCTATATGCTCCGAAACTAACGGACCGATTTCAAAAAATTTTTTTCTTTAATTTAGGGAGATGAAAAATAGATGTTGTCCGATTCTCAGATCTACCCAATATGCACACAAAATTTCATGAGAATCGGTAAAGCCGTTTCGGAGGAGTTTAACACCGTGACACGAGAATTTTATATTTAAGATTTTACTTCTAACATAGATTACATTTGTTTAACTGCATACCAATTTTAAAATTAGGACAGAATAAATGCAATTTTTATAAAGGTAGGAGCAGAATGCCCTTAATTCCTTATTAAGAGTTTGTTAATATTGTAACTATATGACAAAGATGTGTTTATGTAACATAGTCAAACGTAATCCACGGTAAGCTTGCCAGTAAATTCACCGGGACGATATTGAAGGTATATCCTATGCTTAGCGCGTTATCTTGTCTCGTTTATTATTTCTAGCGTCAATCGCAAGAAATAATGTGACTACATTGCAAGTAATCTTAAAAACCTCTGCTTTATTAAGCTAATTAATTCTCTGATTCATTATACGTCATGTCCGAGTTTATGCAGATAAATCTAAATGGTGCCGTGATCTTCGCCGACATAATTTTAGTTATGCTTAATTGTTTATCCAAATAACGCTTACTGCGCTGCAGGAATAGATTCCAAGTGTCACAAAATAAAAATTAAATAGTTATCAACATGTTAAAAAACAAAATGGGAAAGTATAATAAACACATTTCTTTCATAAAATGATATTATGATATTCACCAATGGAGCTTTCACAAGTAAAGTAAAAAGTTGTGTAAACAATATTCAAAGGTGTGATGCAAACATAATACTATAGTCGTTATTGTTAATCCCTGTCTCGAGCTCGTTTCAAACTGAGTTTAGTGAATTATGCTAAGCTATACCTTCTAAGTGTAAGGATAAGTTATTACCAAGTCATTATTTGAAAGTACTCCGCATACTATGCGTTTTAGACTCCAGTAAGGTATTGAAGTATTTCGCAATTAAGTATAAATATATGAGTGATACAGTTCGTCTTGTGTGCGAGGTGACAATCGAGTACTTTACAATGGTGGTTGTAGTAAGCGAAGTAGGTTGCGGGTAGACAAATTTGTCCTTAAATTTCGGATCTCCCTAGAAGTTTTCAGTCAGAAATATAGAACACTCAAAATTTAATTCTATTCGTGGCAACAACTCGTCAATGTTTTAATCTCTTATATCAACATATTAACGGAGAACAGTTGGTTTCCTACAAATAGCTAATCCCTGGATGCGCCGAACGCTTCAGAAACGCTAAATCTTTCTATAAATACAGCTAGTGCTGTACTCATATACATATTATGTTGTATTTCATGGTCACTGAATATGTTATTCAGTGACCATGAAATTCAAACATTTTGCAATATATGAGCTTCTACACAAGTACATTATTGTTTAGTCGTCGTGACTTCACGTGCAATGTCTCACGGTGTGTGGTCGGTAGCCCGTTTGACCGCCCCGTAATGAAATAATAATACATATTCCTAAAATAGTATATCGACGTGTGGTGGTGGAAAAATACATAACAAGTAGGCTTCATAAATCAATGGTTATCAAAAAGACTTAAGCTGTTAATTAATAATTCCATCTCTCTTCTCGGACCGTTAAAAGGAGAAGAAATGATGTATTACATATTAAATGAGTATAAATATAATAGGTGTTAATTTAAAAAAAAAAGGTAACAAAATCCTTTTTAAAAATCGGCTAGAAAGTAAGCGCAGTTTCCTTATTCAATACGAAGAAGAGGGCTTGATTTAAAAATCTTTTTCATCGTGAAGTCTTTTGTACGAACCTGATTCAAAGCGACGTTTCTACTTTGATTTCAAACTGCGCAACGCACTCTACAGTAAATTAAAGATTTGAAAGTGCGAATAAAATGTTGAACGTTTTAGTTAGCTACAGCGTCAGCTACAAAGTAGGTGCATCGTAAATGAATCGTTTAGAAGTATCATAGTATTTGGACGTTAGAGTGCTTAATAGATATTCTGGATAATGCGCATTGGATTTATAACTTTCTAGCTATGATCTTTCTTGACGTCCGTTAATATTAACCACTAAAGCAGCATAACATGATTAGTCTCAGTGTTTTTCTTTTCTGCGTTCATTACCCAGACTGTTAATTATTTCCGGAGCTACGTCGAGCTGTAATAACGATATAAATGGTACGTTTGTTTGTATAGTCTTTTGTAAACATTGTAAGTTGAACGTTTTGTTATCGAGGGCCGAGCAAACATTCATTTAACAGAGAACTTTTTATGGTTCCGTCAGACAGAAAACAACCTTCACTAATAGAAATTCCTTCAGCTACTGTAAATGAAAAGACGTGCAGGAAAAGTCTGTTATCTACTTGACTCATAATATTTTCCACGGACTCTGACTGGCTTTGTCGGAAAAACCTGTTGTTATGATAGTATTATGGAACATGGGAGTAAATGTGATTTCGGACACAATATCATATCCAATAATACGAACATATTCGGACCACATTACGTAATGCCTAATATTTTCATATCATAGTAATAATTAATTCTGGATAAATAGCCTATACCATTTATTCAGTAGTTTATGGATACACGTTGACTGGAAAAATGTAACTTATCACGTCATAATATATTACTTTAATGGGTTAAGATGGTATCTTTCACGGAGAAGCTTATAGAATAGGGGTCTCGTACCTACCTCATTCCTAGCTTAGCTTTTCACTAAATGCTTGGTTAATTTTCGACTATTTAGTGTTTTGTGAATCTTCCTCGTGTAACTTAGTTAAATTAAGTAACCGAGCAAAAAAATAATTTATACTAATGACTGCCTGCAGCGGGGAGAGAAGAAAATTACTTTGACCCCGATTTCTTTATAATTTATTTTTAAATAGATTTTAAGATCTTTGTTTGAGTAAAGATAATATAACACTAATTTATTAACATAATTAAATTCATTTGGTAGTTTCCCATCAATCAGTAATGTATATGTTACAAATATATTGGTATATCGTTCCAAAGTTGCAGACAATACTTATATTTTTATCTATAGTTTATAGACAATGATGATACGCCCTCTTAAATTGAAAAATAACCTTGTTTGTTGACGCCTGGAATACACTTCGGAGAAAAATACATTTGTTCTGGTGGATATCGGGGCCTCGGGCACTCGCCGACGACATCTTATTGAATGCAGATTTTAGTGTATACCCTCGCTATATGTATCCTGCCTGACAGCTCGTTGATTTGGTATTTATTTACTATTCCCGTGCCTGGTGGGGCAATGTTCCTTTATACAAGCTTTGGGCAAGCTAAAACATTGGTATTAAATTTAAGGGCTTGATGAGAAACGAGACAAATATTTTTAATTATTTCTTAGCACTAATAACTAAATAGCGAACTGTTAAGATATTTACATTATCTTCTGCCAAAACCCTTCGTGCACAATGATAAAATATTATGTGTAAAACATTTATATCCAGGTATTTATAATATAATTGTTCGTGCACAACAACTCACCAATTGCTTGTTGATTGTAATCGGGTGAATGGTATGGCATATACCATATAGACGGTGTAGGAGTATATAAAAAAAGATATGAATTCTTACGGGTATTAATTGAGATTGATATTTAACTTTGGTACTAAGTATGTTTGTAACAGAAAAAAAGATAAAGGTGAAAGGTGTCAAGAGCCGTTAGAAAACCAACAATTCCATTTCTAAACCTTTTTTTGAAATACATCGTTTCCTAAATTGGTATAGAAATATTTTCAAACGGGTGTATTTACTTACTATAAAGTTACGTGAGAGTTTGATTTATTAAAACCTAAATGAAAAATTAATCAATGAAACATTTTATGCCTTTCAGTTCCTAGCAATCGTTGGCCATGTCCATAATTAGTAAATTTCTACACCTGTCTGTTCTACATAGTATTTCTCATATAAGTCTTACTTAAAATATAATTCAATGATATTTTTCCAAACATAGGAAGCTGGTTATAGTTTGTGTGACCTGGAATCGACTTAGTGACGTCATTGGTACTAATTGTGCTCTAGGCCACATGTGAATTCGCTACTGTTAATTATTCATGTTCTGTTTGCAGTAGGTGGGCTGTTTTAGTAATAGTATAGGAAGGTCAGGATATATAGGTGTTCAGGTCACAGAAGTTCAATACCTAACTCTTTAATGTTTGAGCAATGTATATTTGCTAATCAAACTTATTATTAATCTTTGGTTGGTCGAATATTTATATTTTAAACTAGCTGACCCGGCAAACGTTTTCTTGCCATATAAATAAAATTTGCTATACTAAAATTGTAAATCAGCCGTGTCTGTTCAAATCCGATATAAAAAAATGCGTGACAGAGAAATAATGTATCATTCCATAAAATGACGGGTTTCCCATGGGATACGGGATTGGGATTTCTTTTTTAACCTGAAAAAACGATAAGTTTTAGCGATGAGTTGCTTCATAAATCTTGATCTTTCAGAGTCATTTGTAAATAGAAGAAAATGGTTTACCTTTAAATAATATTCCAGGAAAAAAACAGGCGGGCTTGGCATGTACTACTTCGCCGAAACAACTGGAGACTGGATAATAATGCTATGCATATGTTGATTGAAGTATTTTTACTTTTAATTTGAAGTTTTATTTTATTGTTAAAGAATAAAGTCCCATGCGGTCCAGGGGAAAAGTCCCGGTGGGGGTTGGGGGTCACTCTTAAATACAAATATCTTGTGCTATTTATTGTGTGGTGTTGCAATATTAAAATAACTCGAGATATAAATATTGCCGTACAAATATCGATGAAAGTATTTTATTCTTAACTTGCTGTTCCCGCGACTTCGTACGCGTGGAATAATTTTTTTCATGGGTAAACCCATATTTTTGCACGGATTGATATTTTTACAAACGAAAAGTAACGTAAGTGCCCGCCTTATAGCATCATCAGTAGGACGAATTGGGTACTCCCGTGGGTTTCCCCATGAAATTGGAGACTGTACCTCGGTTGGGGACTGTACCTCCGCCTTACAGAAGACCGCAGTCAAATAGCACTACTTTGATCTAGTGTTGTTCTTCTGCGGTAAATAAGTTGTCAGTACTCCACGGGGACACGCTGCGCTAGTATAAATGCTAGCATAGTTAGTTCTCATCAATAGCATAGTTAGCAAAGCGATAGTGATACCCCTGGTATTGTTAGCGGCTATAAGCTACGGTGACTGCTTACCATCAGGTGGGCCGTATGCTTGTGTGCCACCTTAGTACCTAGTATAAAAAAAAACTGTATCCAGGGAATGTTCCGTTCATCTCGGTCCAACCATTCGGAATTTGTTAAAAATTTCATGGGTGTTTTTGTTGCGCGGAACCTTAATTATTTTCCTAAATAATAGTTGCCTATGTTACGCATTTAAGCATCAGCTATCTACCAGTGACAGTTCCGCCGTTCAGATTTTGTTCACAATTTCATGGGCTTTTTATGTTTCGTGGAACCCAAATTTTATTTCTACATAAAGTAGCCTATGTTACGCCTTTTAGCATCAGCTATCTTCCAGTTAAAGTTCAACCAGTCAGATTTTGTAGACAATTTCATGGGTTTTAAATGTTGTGCGGTACCCCTTTTTTTTCAAAAGACATTTAGCCTTAGTTACGAATTATAGCATCAGCTACCTGTCTGAGAAAGCCCTGTTCCAATCAGTCTTGTCGTTCGGATTTTGATTTAAATTGCATGGGTTTTTTATTAGCTGCGCGGAGCCCTAATTATTTTTCCAACATAACAGTTACGCCCAGTAATATCAGCTATCTGCCAGTGGAAGTCTCGTTCAAATCGGTCCAACCGTTTCGGTGTTACAGCCAAGTACACATTTTTACTTATATACCCTATCCCAAGGGAACCGTGCTGAATTTCGGGATAAAAAGTATCCTATATGTTACCTCGTAGTATGAACTCAAATTGTGCCAAGTGTCATTTGAATCCATTCAGCAGTTTCGGCGTGATGCGCGGCCAAGATACAGACAGACAGACAGACAGACAAAAATGAAAAAAAAAAACAGTTTTGGGTTTAGTATCGACTATAGAGAGCCCTTCAAAAGATTTTTTTGTAAATATCTTCAATGTACAGAATTGGACCTGTTACAGTTTTATTATAAGTATAGATTATTATTTTTAATATACAAAAAATTGTGGAATAAATAAGTAGTCAGGTTAACTTTCATATAAAACAACCAAGCCTAAACTGAACAGAACAGTAAATACCCTAATTTAGGTCATAAGTGTATCAGTTTAATTAATATAATCAGTCAGTTTTCTGGTTTCCAAATAGTTTTATTAATTTTATCACATAACTAATTAACTGCTATTCTTATCTAAACTACTATAATTATAATAAGAGATAGGTGAGGTTTCGTCTATTTTGGTTGCAGTTAAGATTGCAAGTTTTTTTAACACAAGCTGTGTTAAAAAAACTTAATATTTTAGGTTTGACTAGAGGTAGAGCCCTGTTAAGTTATTTATTTGCTACGGTTCAATTTGCAGGCCGTTGAGCTTTGCCAACAAGTAAACTTACTTATAAAATACTAGATTTTTAACGCCAGACTTTACCAGCATAGAAATAGGATAATACTTGTATATTATTTATAGCTTATACTAATCAGGGATAGTGTAGCTCTAATGTTACTTAAAGTTAGTTCTTGTATAGACATATGCGTAGTCCTGAATAAAAATAATATGTAAATAGATCGATCTCTTTGACATATATCCATATTCCTTTCATACATGCGATGAATGTGAATGGTGAATGTGCATCCGCAAAAGATGAAGGAGATTTTGTGCATGTTACATCAATGTTTATATCTTATTTCGAATTAAATTATATCATACATATCTTATGACCTGCAGAATTACAGAATAAATAATAATATAGTCTTTGACATAATACATCATGTATGAAAGAAGCTTTGTATGTTGCTTTGAGTTACCTTTTGGTTAAAATATCGAGCTAAATTTTCATGAAATTCTAGCAATCGTTAAACTTACTATCTGGACTTTGAGTGATCAAGAGTAGATAATAGACTGGTGCTACTTAATAAAAGTGTTTAAAATTGGTGTGTTGCAGCAGAAACAGATATATACTCTGATATAATAGAGTAGAATGTATTTTGTTTGGCTATCATATCTTATTTGAGGTAACAATAAGAGATAGCGTGTTGGTAACTTATATATCGGCATAGAGGGGCCATGAGTCGTGCTTCTTCGAACATTATGTACGTAAAAATAATAAACTACCAACGGGAGGGTTACGAGGAAATGCGGTTATGTTCACAGGAGGTAACGAATGAGTTGAGTACGGCTATCTTCCAGGATTATTTAGGCCGTACATTACTTTAGTACTTAAATCAATTTAATACTTGGTAGTATTCATGAATGTGAGAGATCATACATAAATTTACCAATCTTTAAAAAAAAATGTCAGTATCTGTACCGTTCACCAATGATTTGGGAGTTTATGAGCAGTGCAACCTCCATTACATTAGTGTACTTACGTTACGAAAGTTTTATAAAGAGACTCTCAGCAATAATCGTAAGACAGAGAAGACTAAAACGAGAACATGTAAGCTATAAATTAAAAGAGAAACCCCTAATTATGCAGTACATTGCAAAAGGATGTATGAAAAATTTGTTGATCTGCCACGTAATGACTTTTCGATTCTAAAATGTGATATTTGTGAATTTTGTTATAGTTCGGCGGCCCTCTGTCTGATTTTCCTTTGTACGAAGAGATAGGACCGGCCGGGGTGACCGGTGTAGTTCATGAACTGGGCAGCTTCGCGGCACTTCTTCTCTGTCTGCGGTATGTTATCGTGGGTGGCCAGCGCGTACGCAGTAAGGTCCTCGCAGCACATCATACCCAGGTACCCGTCCACTAGCTTCATACGGACATCTGCGAAGTGCAGCAACGGCGGAGGAAATGGCCTTCCTGTTTACCAACAACGCACATTGTACATTCATATATTACTGTGGCTTATCATTACACACACACACACACACACACACACACACACACACACACACACACACACACACACACACACACACACACACACACACACACACACACACACACACACACACACACACACACACACACATACACATACACACATACACATTATATTTTACAGCACTGCATTCTCAAACTGAGAACAAAGGCACTACAAACCTACACGTGTTTGTGCCGGTACCGATACCTCGTTCCCTGAAACTATTATTACCCGGCCACCACGCCTCCGGCTCCGGCTTGATTATTGTAACGTAATAAAATTTAAGTAATTCAAGAACATAACTCGCAATGTAAATGTACCTATACACTTATTCAATCTAACATTTGATATAGAAAAAAAAACGTAGCAGCCACACGTATAAGTTCTTATGATAATATTAACGAGCTAGTTAGAATTATATATGTATTTCGTAATGTAAACCAGGAACTGCTAACATAAACGTGTTGTGAACCACCCGCGGCGTATTGTGCGATCGGTTCGTGGATTCAATTAGTAATTTATTGAGAAAACACAAACAATAAAATATTAGCACTGGGGACCCTTTTATGTCGGCAGAGATGTACCTACCTATTAATAACTGGGGTTAACTGGCTGATGACATTTACCACACCGGCTGTTGGCGGGTCACGGAGGGCACAGAATTGCTAGAAACTAATTTCCTGATTGGAGATCGAGAAATTAATATATTATTTAAGATGCAGGCAACCTTTTAGCTTAAACCTGTTTAGAAGTTAGACAATGAAGCGAAAAAAGGTGAAATGCTAATGTCGTGCTTTCCATCCAAGTATTTTTTTAAAATTTTGATAGCGCGCTGTTTTATAAAGTAACATTTTACACGGTGCTACCTAGGTTTTTAATATTCCGCATGAAAGAGTACCTATCTAAAGTCATTAGGAGAGTAACGTCGCAAATAAGTCTAAAAAACGAGTCAAATAAAACAAACGAGTCTAAATGAGACTTGTTTACGACCGCTTGCCGTCAATGCGAGTAGGAGCTGTAAGAAAAATGTGGAAATGACGGCGGCGGTAACTGATTTTTTTACTGCACCGTTGGCCTAGTCTAGTGGTTAGTCAATTTGATCAGCTACACCAGGTGTCACGGGCACGATCGAACCCCGCCTCAGGGCTTGAGTGTTGTATATTTTTTATGTTTCACTTGGGTATTGGTATATATTATAAGTAACTATGTAGAAAAAAATACTATAAAATATATTATATCAGTTGTTTGGTACCTAGAGTACAAACTTTCTGCATCATACGGTACCATTTCATCTAGTTTGGGAGCAGATGGTGCTGTGTGAGTGTGTTGATATCTGATCATTAATAATATGGAATATCGTAATGTACCTCTCGTGCGGTCCTCGGCCTTGACGAGCGCGCGAAACACTCCGGGCGATCCCGCGTAGAGAAGCAGCACGTCCACACCCGGCCGCGGCAACATGAACAGATACGCCTTGTTCCAGTCCACGCCTAGCCCGGCGTCCACCACGTCAACAACAGTTTTGAATTTTTCGACTCTCTATAACATACATCTGTTTTTGTTCAGCTGCACTTGAGGTGTAAACCTACCAAAGGATGGGAAACTATCCTACAATTACCTATATTACTTACGACCTCCTAGAAGTTTTTAGCCTAAAAAGCCTTTAAAAGAAAGTACTTGCGTTATATTTAAATTCAAGTCATGGTCTATCAGTATGAGAAACTAACAAATTATTTGTGACAACAGCTTACAGATATGTAATAAGTAATATGAAGTGAACGTCGTCTATTTATCACCTTTGGCGCCGGTAGGGCAAATGAGATCGTATGCATTTCCGTGTTATTTCCCCAGAAGAAGAATATCTTCCATATTGATTCTATTACTTCATACACGTCGAAGCGAGCACCTCGCTCGAATTGCTCGCACGTTGTGAAGCCTTCTAGATGCAGAGCTAGTGTGCACCCTGGGCCCAACGCCACGCCAACCAAAAATATGTCTAATATCCACATGCACTTCACCATTCTGGTGTTTCCAGTCGATAATAAATGTCATACTCTATACGACAGCTTTATATACCTACCACAATACAGTACATAGACTATCAATTTGCGCAGATGCTCCACGGATTACCAGCACAATATTGCATATTACAGACACTGAACGAATGTTAATTATGTATATAGCCTGATAGCCGCAACAAATTAACTGCACAAAATTGAGGTTGGTATAGTATTCGAATCGAGCAGGGACCCTAATTGTAATGATATTGAAAATCTATAATCCTTTCCATTAATTATTATTATCATAATATTATACAAATTATCGACTATCGACCACAATTCAAAATATAAACAAACTGACTCTGACATTCAGCAAGACTTGTGTCAAACCCATGGTATTATGAATTTAATGAAATTATAGTATTTCTAATCCATATTATATAAAAATATAAGTTCCCTGCCCTCCTTCTCCATTTAAACATTAATTGTGCCAAATTGCATACTCCTCGTACTAATTTTCGTAAAACTCGGTTATACTATCACATTGGCTATGTAGGTAATGATTTTACTTTATTACAATACATAACTTGATAAAAGATTGGCTTTCGATACTATCTGATAATAATATAACCAATTCTATGACAATTTGTAATTCTTGTTTTTCGTTCTGCGATAATTCTAAACAATCTCATATTCTGAAATTGCAAAGGAAGAAGATAATAAACAAACAAGTTACAAATTGTTGCAAGCCAATCAATCGTTGCGCAAATATAAATTCACATATGGTGACTGTATGTATATTATCCGCATTTGTAACAGTCATATCATCTCCAAAATCAATTTAAGAAGTTAAATATAATAAAAGAAAGTCAGGATAAGAATAAATGTATCAGTGTTCGGCATTATATTTATCACCAGCGCTGCAACTGAACGGTCCCCGTGCAAATCGCACTGAAGTTTCCTTCTCGGCTGCAAGCTGTAAACCATGTCACCTGCGTGCGACCCTAGGGGCGAAGCAACTGTTCCTATGCATGTTTTCTTTAAAATATCTCGGTAGGTACACTATCAACAAAAATATTTCTAAATTTTGTATACGGAATCATCCAATAAACTCAAGACAATGTCGTATTTACCAGTAAAGAATAAACAGTTAAAGTGTTGCGGGTAAATTTATAATAGAACCATTCATTGCCTTAACAAGGATTTATGTTTGTACGTTGAGGAGTCGGTATCCTCGCCAGTAAGTAACCACTTATTTCACTTATGTATACTTGCGAAGAGTTTCGAAATCAGCATTTACTTTATTAAACAGTTAGAGAGTACGAGTTTGCTGTACCTGAAAAAAGGTTTGCTAATGTTGCTTACATAAGCCAACATACCAGTCTGCCATTGTTCTTTTCTCATAGTTCTGTTATGCTGTTCCATTTAATAAACCAGGCTATACTAAATTTCGCTTGTGTTCCTTTTTTGGTCGTAAATTTATTTTTGTTTGTGGCAAATATTTTCACAATGCAACGAAAGAGCGGGTAAACCGTTCAGTCGAAATATGACGTAAACAGGGATTTAAATTTCCAAACAAAACAAAAAAAATTTTTTTCTAAATAAATATTGAATGACTCCGTTTGTGTGTTTTTTTTTGCTATTTGAAAATGATTTATCTAACGTTGTCCGTTCCGCGACTGGCAATATGCATGTGCAAACTAATTAGCAGCGTTCGAAGGGTATGCGTACACGGTCAACGCATTAGAATTGATTGCAAAAATTTCGTCATTTCGTATACTGGTACCTATGTCTAAAATAATTAATGTTTTCCACCTTAAGAACTGTTTGGTGATAATGACATTAGATCAATGATTATTCATATTTTCTTCAAATTTCAGCTTCCAAGCTCTCACTGTGAGAAAAGAAGGCAACTTGAAGGGGGTCAACCCGCGTGATCGACCTGGCGACACTAAAATATACCTAAGAAATATTTGTATGTGTTATTTGTTAACTAAGGTTTTATTGTTGAAGCTGCCTCATATATCTTTGCCTATTTTTATATATTTAATACTAACATCTGCCCGCGACTTCGTCCACGTTGATGCTTAGAATTGTATTCATATAGAAATTAAAATGTGTGAGTATCATCAAAAGCCGTCATCCGTCATGACTCGTGCGCTATAGAGAACGGTAGCTGTAGCTTTGCGCGATTGAGTAACAAACATCCAAAAATCCCAACATACAAACTTTCACATTTATAATATGTAGGATTGTATTATGCTTATGACGTTCATATCTGATGTAGCTCCTGAGTGTTATCGTTCACCTGGATGTGCGTCGCCATCTGCAGCGGCGCCTAGTACAGCCCCTAAGGAATTAGACAGAACACCTACATAATATGCTCATAGAGCTACAGAACCCCGATTACCATCTTAAATAACATAAATAATTAATTTTACAGTACTTACTATATCTCAGTCTTCTCTAAATCCTAAATTTATTTAATAGGATTGTGCAGCTCTTTTACATTCAATTTCATTATTTAAACAATGGAATTGGATCGTGGCGACTACGTAATAACATAAAGAGCAAAATCTTACGATGAGATTTTTCATCTACTTCGAATCTACCGCAACTCATCCACTTAATGAAATGTATTCTTGTGATTAATAATAAAGAAACCAGTTATGTTACCGCTTACCATAAGCGGGCCCTATGCTTGTTTGCCACCTTAGTGGTATAATTTTCACAAATCTGTTTCGATCATGCGATCTTGACTGACACGCATAACACTTGCTATCTGTTTTATGTGTAGACGTTTCATTAAACCGACGAGATATTGTTCATTAATTGCTATCAAGTTAATATTTCCCAAAGTTAATGATAATCCCGCAGCGCCTGTGCTATCGCGTACATTGTCGTTGTGTTATATCTGTTTTATTGAAAAGATAAAACTACTGAGTATCTGGAAGCTTGTCTGTCGAGTTGCTAACTGGCAAGGCGCTATCCTGCACCTCTAGCGTAGACGCTCTGCTGCAACCGACATAGCTGAATTGAATATAAATTTAATTTCGCCACAAAATAATCGTGTTTAATAGTTTTGGGCTAACTGTAACTCGCTCGTACCAAATTCATATTGTATCAGTGGCTTCAGATAACTAACTAGGCGGCGGATAGGCGTAATTGACTTGCATGAGACAGCTATTGTGATTTGGCTAGAGCCTCACACGGTATTATGACTACTAAAGTTTGGTGCAGTCTAGGCTTGCTTAAGCATTTTTTTATTCACTAAGTATTCTCGAAATAAAATTAATGATAAAAATACGTTTTAAAGTTGAGATTTATTGCTTGTGTTCTATACTTGTATGCGCCAGGAGGCTAGGTTACAAAAGCGACATGATTACACTTTATACTGGAGTTGCGTGTACTATTGCGCGTTGAGGAAATGTAAAGCAACATTATTATTACGAGAATACTCTATGTTATTTTTCAAATGTCTGCTCACCGTCCGCGGTGAATGACCGATAATGGTTCAGCAGCTGTAGGTAGATATATCATATCATATATATTTTTACCTGAATGTCAAGTAGGTACCACTTTACTATTGAATAAGCTGTGTTGTTCCGTTGTACTAAAAATAATTGGTTATAATCGTGAGAAAAATGTAAAAGAATATACGCGTGTACAAGTATATAATCAAAGCGCGTGTATCTACGACTGATTGTAACTAGAATCATAATATTTATTATGTAGGTACGCTCGAATACATAGTTTTGCTGTTAAAAAAACCATTATTTAAGATTTCAACGTTGTATTGTCTGTTCCGTACGGTTGAAAAGGTTTAGACCATTTTCACAGCGCGTGGTCCGCGGTTCACGCGTCGATTGTATTTATATTTGTACTGATACAGGTCAGCCGCCTGGTAACAACGCGACGCCAATTCCCCATGATTTGATAGTACATGCCAGGTAATTACGCGTTGCAAATTAATTTTACATATATACACATACAATTAACACAAACTATTGGTCGTTTATGAACCTTTTGGCAACTCTACATGCACAATATAATTAATATAAATGCACCTACCTAGAATGCCGTGTCTATATATTTCTTTACAAAGTATAAGTAAATATACCTACACTAAAATGAGACCTCTGGTCTAGTGGTTAGTATACCTGACTACTACGCTAGGGGTCGCGGGTTCGATTCCCGCCGGGGCAAACATTTATGTGACAAATATGTTTGCCTTGCGTCTGGGTGTTTGGTATGTATTATAAGTATGTATTTACAAACAAAAAGTATATTAAGTATTATACCAGCTGCTGGTTCCCATAGTACAAGCTTTGCTTAGTTTGGGGCCAGGTGGCGTTGTGTGATAATGTCCTAACATTATTATATTATTATTATTATTATATTATTATATAAAATATAACGCAGTCAAGTCTGATCGCTACTAAGTAGGTTATGCTATGGTCTATGTCAAAACAGGGATTACATTGATTTTAAATAGTAGTCGAGCGTACATTTGAGAAGCATTTTGAATAAAATTATCATAGGCACGTATTTCGGTGAATGGTCGCGGTCGCAACTCCAGTACATTGCTCCGTGATGATAACTCTATTAATATCTATCTGGTGTCTCGAAATGCGCTCGCGAGCAAATGAGCAGCAATCGGGAAGCGCCCAGTGAGTCCACGATGTCACCAATGGGACATTAATGCAAATGATTTTTTTTATATATAATCTACTCTGTGTTAATATCATTTAATGGATTTCTACTTAATACAAAAAACTATTTCCTTAATTGACTTTTACATTATTTGACCTTTAATTTAGATTATCTAATTTATACTAGTAAATGATAAATAAACATTATTAGAAACATAAACCTAATGCGACAAGTCAGCTTTATTATATTGACTTATGCTAATGTGCCGTTAAACGAAGTTCCGTTGCTCGAATAACGTTTATTATTCAGTCCCCATCCAATCGTCAAAACGCGTTTTTCCTGGCATCTTCGAGCGTATCGTACTTAATTTAATACTTGTTGTATTCAACATTTTTTTTAGTTAATCTATATTTATAATAAATAATTATCTAAAAAAATATTTGATCCAGTCAATAGCGCTTGACACACAGTGCACGGCGTCGTGTAGATACAGACGATACGCATGTGTTTGCGATAGTGCTTGTTTGCGCTCTGCTATATGATGTTGTTTTCTGAATTAATATTTGTTTGATAAGTGCTCCAAATAATAAACGATTAATATAACTACTACTGTTTACATATCAATATTCTACGCGGAATAAAGAGCATCAAATGTGAGTATTCAAGTATTTTTTTGGACAAAGGTATTTGCAGAAAAACTATCTTATGAAATTGACATATTTTTACAATGCAATCGTTATTGCATGAATGTTTCGGTACGATGAAATTTCAAAACTTCTGAATCATCAACTGGATTCATTAAGCTGCTATTTATTTTATTATAGCACATCCCAAAATTAATTATGTACTTTTAGAATTTAAACTCGTTCCTGTAGCAATAAAATTTGTACTAAAAACTAACCAGCGAATAAAATCTTTACAGACAAATTGCCTGATGTTGATAAACCCTTTAAACGAAACGTGATTAGAAAATGCCAGTGTGAAAAATGCATAGGAAAAATATCACCGGTTATATTCGTGTACAATAGCAATACTAAGATGCAGACTTTATTAAAAACCTAAAGTACGAACGAACGGGATCGTGGAACGAGACCGCATAGCGTCTCCTTCAGGAGCTCTAACAACATTGGCAAACTCCATTTTATTTCACAACACGAATACTATAGCAAGCGTAGTTTAGCTGTGATCGTCTGAAAGGTTTTTATAGTGTAGGTAATAATGTTAAACAAGGATTTGAATATCTTTTTCAGATGTAATCAATGTTTAAGTATTTAAATAATTTCGTATTAAGTTTGAGGGTTCATTAGTTAAGTCTCTTAACCAAATAAACGTTTTCTTTTAGAGGCATACGAATAGGAATCCTTATAGAATTTCCTGAATATTTCTAATGAGCTCTTAATGGGAGTTGATCATTTTATTATTAGATGGGTGATGTATACTACAAAATGTATGGTGTACCTAATAAATAACACACGACATACATTAACATCGAATATTATCACAATTTATCGACCGACTATTGAATTTTTCCACTCATATCAGTCGTTTCGTTTCGCACCATATAACATATAAAACCAGACGAATTTGCTGTTAACACAGAGTGCTTAGAGATGTTAGGTTCACAAGCTAACAGCTGCTCGGGTCCCCGATTAGGTAGGATTAACAACAAGCTAGATTAGGTTTTTTGTGGTATCATATTTTGGGAAAGGAAAATTATGTGCACTGTTTATTTGTCATATTTAAGTACAAGTACCGAATTCATTTTGGCGGACTTCGTTTGAGCTCAGGTGGAAGTCAGGTGGTTAAAATATATTGTTGTCACCCAAAACGATATTTCTTTAGCTGCAAAAATGTCAACCGTTTTTATAGCCGCCAGTCGCGACAGAGATTTTCGTGCAGTGATTTATGTTTAATTAGAATATCCTTCACATTTTTGTGTTATAAGAATATAATTTAAGGAGTTTTCGGTGACGAGGGCTTCGTAACTTTGCTGAAGTTTTAAAACAATTTGAGTTTGTCAAGCTTGCGCACGTAAATCCATTACATGTTTAAAATAATGATGTGCGTCTGTGAGTACATATTATTTAGGTAGCGATGAACTGAGTGTATATATTGTACAATTTATTGTTTAATTGTGAGCGATAAAGGAACTGCTCGTTCTGACCTCCCTTTCGTCTCAATGTTACGAGCTCGCCGATAGCCGAAGAGATTTATCATACCTACCTATTAAGAACGTAGTGGCTCTGACCTTTTGATTGGATAGTAATATCCACTATACAACGTTGCATTTCATTTCACAGTATTGTTTGTTTAATAAATTATTATAAATCAATAATACTACATACCTAGATGACAAACACACTTTTCTCCTGATAATAAGCTGTTGGCTGCTTGTAGAAAGAAAACTTTACGTAGTCAAAATACAATATTTTATTTTTTTAAATTCACATACTGGTTTTGTGAAATGGAGTTTGCTATGCTAAAAACAATTAGTGTTCCAAACTTGAAATGGTGGGTATAGTATTTACTGAACCAAAAACAAAATGTTCTAGTGGGGCCGTAACCGAGAGTCGAGGGTCCAAACCACAGACAAGACGCGCCATCAACGTCACTGCATTATACAGTGGAGTAGCCACCGAAACCTGAATAGGGCAATCCGATAGTCTCCAATACTCCTTTTGATTTCGGACACACGGAATTATTATTTGCGTTACCAAGGTACAGCTAATAAAATAAGTTAAAGATTTCCACATAAGAAAGTAGTTACGTACACCGTAGCATTAACTTCCGAAGGAAATGGTAATAGAAATGGAAATAAGGAGCAGAGCTAAGTTTTGCCCGACTAAGGCGAAGAAAATATTTGTTATATATATATATATATATATAGTTATACCAATCCGTCAATTGTTGATCATGCGTGCTATCTGGCGAGCACTTTGTTGATCCGAAAACCTATGTTGATCCGGGTGGTTTTTGTTGATCCAATGTAATATTTTTCATACAAATGTGGTTCCGGCTGGATCAACGATTTACTCCGTTGAAGTTTAGGGGACGCAACCGAAATGTTGATCCAATATACAAATCCACTCCGATAGTTGTTGATCCGATTCAAACGGGCCAATCAGAAGGCAGCAAGTCCTCCTACTGGACATACCTTAGGTATATGGATGGTTTAATTCCTATAATTTATTGCAAGACCACCTAATCATTAACTTTTCTTTATTTATTAAGTTTTTATGTTTATAGGTATGATATATGTATGTGGAAATTTGTTGACGACACGAGCTTGTCGCTTACCCGAGTTTAAGCTTCGTGCCTAGCTGCATGCATGCCAGCAGCTCAATGTCTGACATTGTATCGCACTCAGTACCCTGAGATATAAGATCTAGAGTCTCGAAGCCCTGTTATTACCCCGCAAACAATGCTCTTCAACCCGGAACACCGTAGCGTTGATAAGCTACTGCTTGGCCGTTGATTAACTGACAAAGGTCTGGCCATTCCTCAGACTGACCCTCGCAAGAGTCCTACCAATACTAGATATAGTCGTACTAGTTTTTGCCCGGGGCTTTGCACGCGTGGTAAATAAGTCAACATGTACCTATATCTGAAATTCTAAATGATAGCTTTTGCCCACTGCTAAATTTTTTTATGGATTTACCTTCAATAATTACGGATTTTCATACAAAACTTTCATCCCCTATTTTATATCTTGGGGTGGAATTTTCAATAATCCTGAAATACGTAATTTTTTAATTATTTTTTTTAAATGATAGGCCCAAATACCAATTTTCATGCACTCAACTTAAAAAACGACGGATTTTCATACAATCTTTCAACCCCTATTTTATAACCCCTTAGGGGTTGAATTTAAAAAAATCCTGAAATACGTATTTATTTATTTTTAACGGAAAGGCCAAATATCAATTTCCATGCGTTTATCTTCATAAAAGACGGATTTTCATACAAAACTTTCATCCCCTATTTAAACCCCTTAGGGATGGAATTCCTGAAAATCTTGAAATACGTATTTATTTATTTTAACTGAAAGGCCAAATACCAATTTTCATGCGTTCAACTTAAAAAATGACGTATTTTCATACAAACTTTCAACCCCTGTTTTACCCCGTTAGGGGTGCAATTTCCAAAAATCCTGAAATACGTAATTATTTATTTTTAACTGAAAGGCCAAATGCCAATTTTCATACGTTTAACTTCAAAAATAACTGATTTTTATACAACCTTTCAACCCTTAATTTACCCTCATAGGGGTGGAATTTCCAAAAATCCTGGAAACCGTATTTATTTATTTTTAACTGAAAGGCCAAATACCAATTTCCATGCTTTAACTTCAATAATGACGAATTTTCATACAAATCTTTCATCCCCTATTTTACCCTCTTAGGGGTTGAATTTCCAAAATCCGGAAATACGTTTTTATTTATTTTTTACTGAAACGTAAAGTACCAATTTTAATACGTTTATCTTCAAAAATGACGGATTTTCATATAAAACTTTCATCCCCTACTTTACCCCCCTAAAGGGAGGAATTTCCAAAAATTCTGAAATACATATTTATTTATTTTTAACTGAAAGGTCAACTACCAATCTCCATACGTTTATCTTCAAAAATGACGGATTTTCATACGAAACTTTCATCCCCTATTTTACCCCCAAAGAGGTGGAGTATCCAAAAATCCTGAAATACGTATTAATTTATTTTTTACTGAAAGTCCAAATACCAATTTTCATGCGTTTAACTTCAAAAACGACGAATTTTCATACAAACTTTCAACCCCTATTTTACCCCCTTAGCGATGGAATTTCCAAAAATGCTTTCTTAGTGGATGCCTACGTCATAAAAGGTACGTACTGTAAAAAATTAAAGTCTGTTACCCTAGCCGTTTAGGCTGTGCGTTGCTATGTCAGTCAGTCAGCTTCTTCTTTTAAATATACAGAAGATATAAGGACAATTTCTAATTGTTATTATAATGTTTAAGTAGTATGGATACATACATTCCCTCGGATCAACGTTAGTTAGTAAGATTGTGCATGAGCATGAATATAAAACGGATGCACATTTGACTCGTCGGTATAATTTTTGCGACCGTTACGGATCAACAAAAACATTTTGTTAATGTATTTTTTGATGGCAAGTATGTTGCAAAGCTACCGATGCAGATCCCCAAACAACCCTTCCATTTCAAATTCGGATCAAAGTATATCAGTTATATTTGTAACGAGCCAAATATACACTGCAAAAAGGTGGATCAACATTTATTGTAATATCTTACTGGATCAACCTTTACATAGAACGGATAATTATATATATATAAGATATTTGTTTTAGTGATCTGACGACACCGTTTATTAAAACACAATTGAGTTTCTCTGTAATAAAAGATTTAATGTGTTAATTTTACATAGGATCTAGATAACATAAATAAAAGTGTTTAATAACAAAACCTTACCTGTAATAAAAGAAACGACATTTAATGTTATTAATAACAATGTCTTAATCACTACATATGCTTACAACAATCACTTAATATGTAATTAAATTATCACAATAAATTATATATCTCTTCTTCTTCTTCTTCTTCCTAAGTATGGCAATCAATCCCTTCAGGGACTATTTTTGCCAGTGTCGAGTGTTAGAGAATTTTCATGTTGCAAAATTTCTCGTGTTTGCCGCATTAAAATGCCTAGTGTCATGCATTCTAACGCCCAATGAAGTTTCTGGAGACAACCCACGGCAGTAGCAGATCGTAACACGCCTTTAGATTAGAGGTAACCTATTGACCAAAATGTTAAATCACTTAACCCAAAAGTCGTATTATGGCATTATTTCCAATGCTCCTATAAATCAGTCACTAAATGAAACTTTACTGCACATATCGACACCAAAAATACACATTAAAGATCACTATAACACAATTTACGACACACTGGAAAAAAATCTCAACCGCTCCGCCTGATTCCCGCCAAAAACTCCATTATATATCTCAATCCCTCGCAAAACAATGACAGGGAAAGTGTCCATAGATTATTATTAAACCACAGATTACCAATGTAGGCCAGTATCAATCTAATGTTGTACCACGACGGAGGTTGATGTCCGGAAATATAATATAATAATTAAATTAAAGAAAAATATATGTTTCTTTACATATATATATATATATATATATATATATATATATATGTTGGTTATGATTTTGGCCAGTAAATATGTATGTATGTTCCTACCTTGTTCCTCCATTACTTCTGAACTACGTTTTATAATTTGACAAATAGGGTATCATTGAAAGCGTCATGAACGTCAAATGGTAGTACACTATGTGAAATCACGGTAAAGTCTCATAAATTGAATATGGCGCCCTCCTAGATGACATAGTCATGAAGTAAAAATATGTATGATGGCATGTTGAATATGGAATGATGAGTTTAATTAACATATTTCAAATATATTCGGAGGATAGCCGATGTCTTATGCAACTTTGTCCTAAAACATATGTTCGCTTACTACTGTTAGATGTATTATTTTCATAAAATGGCAGCGCTCGACCACGGCTATCCTCCTCATGTCGTAATACTCACAATGAATATGTATTCTTGTTTCATAATTTTGAGCATGATTTTTTAGTAGTCAGTTCAGTTATTATTATTTAAACTTATCTTGTTTGAATTGACACTCATTTCCTGTTGTATTAATACAATAGGACATAAGTAAGAATTTATGTGTAATGTCAATTATGTACAATAGGACATAAGTAAGAATTTATGTGTAATGTCAATTATGTACCTATTTAAATAAAACTGATACGAAAAAGCTTCTAACATTTCAGGCCACAGCTGGACGTAGACCCAAGGTCATTAACCGAACACTTTGGCCAGTCGGCTAGACTAGTATGTTGTTAACAGTAAGGCTTAATCGATTTTCGCAATCATGTTACATCCCAAAATTGAGGGGAAAACGAACAAAGGAAACAGCTTCAATATTCACATAATTTAAATATTAGGTACCTTGTAAAATCCAATAATGTTAGATAAACATTATGCCGACAAACAATAAAATTGAGAGAATTCCTTATTTTATTACAGAAAGAACACACTAGGATGCTCGTGTTGTATGTACCTCTACGTTTATACCCAACTGTCCTTAATTGCTCATTATTCAACTGATTGATGGTTTTAACATAAATTATTGCGGGATATTTATAAGGATCGTGGTGTCATTTAGAACAACAATAATTAACAATACCGATATTAGTCAGTACAAAGTTTATTTATCACCCGATTTTCTAATACAATTTTTGGAGTGATAGATCGATAGACAGGCTGACGGTAATTAACAATCGCTACCTTTATCAATGAACGCCCTTCCCTCAGATCCCTGTCGATTCCTAATGATATTGATCTCCTGCTTTCAGAGGTAATAACCTACATAGAAAGTAAAGTAGAATCTACCAGTCCCATAATGACCGCTTTAAAAGCAAATTGATATTAAAAATCTATCTGCCGGTCTCTCGCTTTAAATCAGTGTGCATATCTTTTTCAATCTGTGACCCAGAAATTGTAGAGTGACAAAATTAATCGGAACGCTAAATAGTAATCGATTCCTTTAAGAATAGATTTCACTGTACCTCGACTGAATCGGGTTTGACAAATTCTTAAAATAATGAAAATTTAAATCAGTCATGACGAGAATGCGAGGGTTTATCTTCCATTGAGAAGTTCGGAAGTAGGAAGAAGGTGGGACACAAGTTTCAAAATCTTTATCATTTGCAGACCTATGAAAAGATATCCCACTCTCCTATGTTATGCGTATACTATCTACTCTGAGGTTATGCCTTGATTTTTTTTCCTCTCTTAGATTTATATATGTAGTATAAAGCTTTTTTGTAATTTCACTACCATTGAATATCGATTCATAGAACACATTGTTTTTAAACATGTATAAGTAGTACCAAAAGTGGTTTTACTATTTAAGATTAATAATCGTGTTCTTCGAATAATAGGGAGTGGTCACTGGTCTTAAAGTCTAGTGTCTGTGGTTATCTTTCAAGTGTATTTGATGTGTAATATTTTTCCTCTCGGTTTCCTGCAATCTGTGGAATTGATTTCGTGAAGAGGGACGGAATTGCGTTACAGGAAGCCGAGAAAGCGCGCCCTATTTGATTTGACCAATGAGGGCGCGCGGGGGTGAAGTTAGCCGTCACATATCATTTTTCAGGTTACACATCATTATACGACTACTGTAAGGCTCGGTGGCTTGTTTCTATTATAACGATAGAATGTCATTTATGTATTAGTAAGTATTTTATTTGTTGATTAGTAGAGCGTGAGCGATGACGCCGCCAAACGGCGAGGAGCCGGAGCCTCCACAGGTGATGGTGCTGGACGGCGGGTTCTCCACCCAACTGTCGTGCCACGTGGGTCACGTCATTGATGGCGACCCTCTCTGGAGCGCACGCTTCCTCAACACACACCCCGACGAAGTTGTCAACACACATCTTGATTTCCTCAGAGGTATCTTTCACCTTACTCATAATACATATTAGATAAATTTTCTTCTAGCCTAGGTGAGTGCTTCTATCCTAGCACTTGTTTATTTTATATGTTAAGTTCATAATAATAACGTCAACGCAATCCATCCCCAATTTAAAATGATAATAAAACTATATACAAGGTATCTTAATTTATTAAAATACTTGTTAGAATTATATTGGTTCTTCCGAAACATTTACTTACCATAACATGAGGAAGTACGCTCGAGTAATTTAATTATCAGGTTACGTTACGGCATACATGCATGATATTCTTACTTAGGTATTCAATATATTCCCGAGGGAAAGGCTTCAACGCGGTATGAAAAGTATCTGCTATAATATGCATATATGCTACGTATCCCCCATATATCACTGCACGGGTATGACGACAAGTGACGTTTACATATTGCCTGCGATAACGTACCCTTAATATTTTTAAGTAACTTAAAGTTGAGCTGCTTGTAAAGAAAGAACAAGATGTTGTATCGTATCACACACATATGTATAGGTACATTACATTGTTAAAAACGTGAATGTAACTTTCACTGCCTATTTGTTAAATTACTAAACTAAAATGCTAATCGCTCTTGATGAGGTCGTGTGCAGCATGGAGAATATAGTTATTTCTTTTAAAAAAAGGTTTGGCGATATTTAATCTGTAAGAACTCAATCGCACGCCAATACTCAGTATAATTTATATAATATCAAAAAAGCAACACATCCATATAAAGGCAGTTGTTTGAAGTTTTCCTATTCTTTGATGAAGACCATAAACACGTTTTTTATGGCGGTTAATCAGAACACTTCGCTCACAAAACTATACCTACCATGTTTTGTTTATTTCGTTTTGCCTTACAAAAGTTTATCAGGTATCTCCCTGAATTATATACCTTCAGGGAATTATATCAGTTCTAAAGACTAAATATCATATCGGTAGCAATTACTGAAGTCGATTATAGGATACTTACAATAATAGCTAGAGTTGAGCTGGCGCCTTGCAGGCTAGTGGTTTTCGATCCTGGAATATCGAACAGTAAAAGTAGATGAACAACATATTGATAATATTATAGCGATATTTTTAAAAAATAAAAATTATTTTTGTGAAAGTACTTATTAAATAACATGAAAATAATTTCAACGTTTAAAATATAACAATTAATGCATTAAACTGTATCTAAATCAGCGAAAGTCGTAAAATAGTCGTATCCCCGTGTCGCCTGGGCTGGCATGATTAATGGTATAAAGACATGTATACAAGTATGGCTGCTGGTTGGCACCTGATACATTAACAAGAAGCCCGCTACTAAGCCTTTTGAACTTTAAGGTAATGAGCTTTGTTTCTCATTCACAATTTTGAATGAATTTCCGAGACACAGACAGACAAAAGCCACTAACAAATGCGTGGCGCGGTAACAACTACAAAAGTCCTATGTTCTCTCACACAGCCACAGCACATCCTAAGAACACCAGTTTTCCGGATATAAATGTACATACATTATCTACGAGCGAGTACTTGCGTGTTTTCACGAATTACACGTTAGGTCGCTTTTAGCCTGCCGTTTCATGCATCTGACAGCGAGAGTGCGACCTCGTCTCGTGTCATCGTCCTCTGAAAGCGCTTTTCTTCGCCACAAAATAGACCGTTTCTTTTCATAAGGAAAAGCTGAAAAGTGTCTGCAAGCAAATAACTCCCTGGAGGGAAAAGCCTACTGCCTTGCTTTGCTGCCCCTTAAAGGAAAATTCTATGTGAAAAATAAAAATATATTCATCGAGATTGCACGGTTAAATGTTGTGTACAAATTGTGAAATGCTCGCAGCGGAACATAAAATGATGTGTACACGTTTATTTTGTGTATATTGCGAAATCGAATATGACTTTACAAATTATTCAAGATTCTAACAAACTTTACCAATAAAAGTTGATCAGGTGGTAAATAAACTGGAGAGCAGTGTCGTCGGTAGGTTTCTTGAAATATAGGTAAGCCTCAGCTGTGTCAGTGTGATTATTATGATTGACGCCGTAGTAAGTTGGCAAGTGATGCCGCAATTCCTCCCTCATCTCTTAACTACTTCACATTTGCATAGTACAGGCGGCAGAAGGCAGGAGGCAGGCGGCCGGAGCCTGTAATATTGGCGCGTGCTATACTAGCTACGGTATACAGCCTTGTTGCCATTAATCACCTTGTCTGTCTAATACCTTTCCATTCGCAGGCCGTGCGCCCTCTCCTATTTATTACATAATTATTTTCTTCGACATAGATCGTTTACTTCCACATAGCCGGCTTCCTCATTATTGAACTACTCCGCAGCTTGTATTGTATTACTAAGTTATAATAACATTAATTGTTTTATTCCTCCTAGCCGTAAACTGTGTCTGTAATTACCACATTAAATTGTGGTAGTTTTGTAACACAAACATAAGTAGATAGCTGTAGGAATATAGGTGTGTTTCGAATATACGACGACGGTACAGTACGGTGGATAGCGGGGTTAATACATTAATCGACCAGTGACGTTAATCTTTGTATTCATTTGTTCTCATTAGGATCACTGGTTAAGTGATTAATGTGATACGTAATGCAACCGTGAAATTGATTGCGAGGGATGTTTCCAGCGGGGGCTGACATGATCATAACAAACACGTACCAGGCGTCGGTAGAGGGGTTTGTGGAACACCTGGGCGTGACGCCGCAGCAGAGCTACGAGCTGATTACTCGAGCTGTCCACTTGGCCAAAAGAGCGCGCACCCTCTACCTCGAGGAGTATCAGGACTATGTACAAAACGGTAAGTATACACCTACCTAGAGCACATACACACACGTAATATATTATATTACGACGGGCTGAGTCGTTCTGACATAATTTTCCGTAAATTAGTACAGAGGGAGTAATGAGTGGAGGCGCCGTCAGTAAGTGGAAGATTTGAAAAGATCAAATGGAAATGACAAATGGTTCGTTGGGCAGCAGGATTATTAAATTTAGAATGGCAACTAAGAAACGTTTTTCAAAGGCAAACATTGAAGTGTTATTTCAGCAAAATTAACTTCGTTTTGCAAACTAAGTCAAAAAAGTCTAAGGTGTGCTTAAAAATCTTTTTACAATAGCATGTTGTGAGTAGGTAGGTACCTGTTTCGCGGGAATCGTTAATAAATATTTTCCGGGATTGTAGAAAGATGAGCGTATAGAATAACTGTAACTATACATAGTTTTAATATTTTTATAGTAAAATTGTAAGAATGTCTGCATTTTGCTATAAACAAAGCCGGTGGGTCACACCGCAAAGGGTCGGGTGCTCGGGTGCAAGCACGCATTAATTACTCTTTGTAAGGGTTGAGATATTTGTTTTGATTACGATAAAGCAAAGTGTTGCTAAAGAAATAGTTTTGGTAATAACTGGGTACCAACTTTTAATCTAAAGAATATATCGACGTAAAGTTAAGCAATACTCGGAACTAGTGGGCATTTATAAAGGGATTATTGAATTTAATGTTAAGATTGTAATGACGCTCCATACTTCTCGCTGGTTACCCCGGAAGTAGTACGTATGTAAGTACATATGTCTATTTTTTCCAGTTAAATTTGACAACGAGTACCAAACCAACCTTATTTGCGGTCCGTAAACAAACCGTGTCCATAGACTGCTAAAGCAACACGACTGCAAAAAGTTATTTTACTACCGCGCCACGTTCTCATGGTAGGCAGGATGTGTTATTGCAGAACAAATACATTTGTAATCTATAATAAATTAATCTTTAACAAGATTTATGTAGGTCATGTTTGTTTTGTAGATCACCTGCCTCTAGTGGTGGGGTCCGTGGGGCCGTACGGCGCGCACCTTCACGACGGCTCCGAGTATGACGGCAGCTACGCTGATACCACAACTGTTCAGGTACCCCTATTCACTATTTATGGTACCCAATTATAATCCATGTCGCGATACACCACCACCAGGCACAGACAAACAACAACATTTTGTAGGAACTATAATGTTTTAAATTGGGGGTAAGCTGAAATTCATATCAATGCTTATAAATTATTGTGATGACATTTGTTTGTTAATGTGAACTAATTTTTAGAAACTAAATAAAAGGTTTCACTATTCCTAGGAAGGCTATAGTTCATCTTAGGTAGTGTCATCCGTTTCTACACGGGTGAAGTGGCGGGTAATAGCTAGTGAGATGTAGACGTAAACAAAAACCCGTAACTACTATTTAAATTCTTACCCTCAACAATCAACTCTTGCGCCAGATATTAAATTCTTATCGTACAGCATTACACTATAAAATCTTTGTCGTAATTTCCAGTTCCTTCACTAAGCGCACTGCGTTCGGTGCAAACCCGAGCGAATTGATCCTATTAAACAAATATAAAAAGTTATAGAGTACTAAAAGCTGGAAATTTAAAAACAGTGTTTTTATTACTGTTCATTATCGACCTACGTTTGAGAGATTCTAAAGTACACCCTACATACATATAATAATGGAAAGCTTTTTTTTTGGTTTCCATAGCAAAGCATTTCAATATCATGAGTACTTGCCTACAGAGCAAATGAGCTACATCAGACCTACTTAATGTTTTGTTTTCTACGAAACATATGTTTCAGGATATTATAAATTGATCGACCTTTCAATTCAAATACGTAACATTGCTTAAGGTACATTGGACATGTAAATAGTCGATACAAATAAATTTAATGCGAAATATTTGGATGTTTATTGTTTAGTCACGCTGAAATAGATATTAATCAAGTTTGACTAAGTAAATAAAGTATTGTACCAAAGGGTACTTATTGTGCCAATGTATCTACTCACGAAAGTATGTTGGGAAGCAAACAAAATACCGTGTGAAATATCAAAGAGATGCAAGTACCAAACAAGTTATAAATCCATAGTAGGTATCAGGACGGGTGCATATTATAAAATCAAGTAGTGAAACTTTAGTTTCACTACTTGATTTTATAATATGCACTATAATATGCTTAAAGCAGAACTGTTCAACGGAACACGAAAGCCATGAATGCATAGCCTAATAAAGCCCATTCAAAGCGCCGGCTAAATCGTAAAGAGGGGCGTAAAGTTGCCTGCAAATTAAAATTTACATCGGCAATATGAAAAACTCCAGTCTATTTCTCTTGTTTTTTCTGTACCGACAGCATTTGACTGGGGTGGACAGTTAATTAACGAAACCTAGAACAAATGGTTATCTCAAGCAATATTATAGCTACGCATATTATGCGCGGCTGGTAATTAATTTTACGATCCACTTTCTGGTAAATATTATTTTAATCGAGGAAATTCCACAAAGCTCGCAGCAGAAATTTCGCTTTGTAAACAAATTACATATATTGATACTCTCAAATTCGTTGGGAATGAGTAAGTGTAATATCAATAGGTATATACAATACACATAGACTAATATATCATGCATCGGTCCCAACAAATCTTTATAAATTGCGTGTTTTGATTGACAATCGGGAACGATATTTTTGTGGGACAATTTATTACGGTTTTGTTCCGTTCTGACAGTCTGTCTCACTGACGACTGTCGTTTAGAAGATCCCTTAGCTCAGCGGCTCTTAATTTTTTGTACATCGTTGTATGACATAACAACACACTACACATTTACTACTATAAGTAACTGTAACTTTATGATACCTCCATATTTATTATGCTGTATTGTATATTCACAATATTTGTAGCTACTAATTTCGTTGTTGTGTTATCGTTGTCTATGGTTTTCTAGACTATGAGAGAATGGCACCGGCCGCGTTTCCAGGCGTTAGTCGAAGCTGGAGTTGATCTTCTGGCTCTGGAGACGATACCTTGCCAAGAGGAAGCTGAAATGCTCTGTGACCTGCTGCGAGAATTCCCCAACATGAAGGCCTGGCTAGCCTTTAGCTGTAAAGTAAGTGACTGCATAATTAGTAAGTACATCAACGAGCACTGAAATTAAATTAAAGTACAGCAAACCGCAAAGAATACATACACTGAAGTGAAAGTAATGTACAATAAAATTTAATAGGTTTAATTAATTTGACTTAAATAAATACATGTTTAAACAGCCAATTGCTCGGAGTTCCTCTCAGTCTGCTCATAATTTAGTTATTTCGCAATCCAAAACATTTTCTCCTTAATCCTTTTTCCTTTGAAAGCTTTCCTCAAGGGAAACCATTATCTGTTATGTAGGTAGGTATACACTGTTGTTAGCTACTGACTGTATAATGATTAGAGGTAAACTCGTAAAATAAATTAACTCTAAATAGGTAAATGTATCTTCACTCTTACAAAGATACCTACATACAATATCTGAGACCTGATAAAGTATTTAATCATAAATGTTTAGGGGGAGTTTTGTTTCCCAAACTAAAAATATAAAATTTAAGTGGAATGTAGCTAATGTGGTATGCGTTACAGAAAGATATATGTACGTACTTACATTTTAATTCTCAGTAGATAGGTAGGTACAGATTCATCGCTGTTCTGTGACATATTATAACTAATATTTCGTTGTAGCTCATCCTATTGGCTCAAAATATTAAATCTTAGCTGGAAGCACCACAGGTAGTAGGTACCTATGTCATATCTACTTCTTTTATTTTATTATAAAGTAAGCATACTACATATGTACATGCAGTATTCCTTACTTCAAATATACGTAAATCTTGGCAATACATAGGTACCTAACACGTCTACAGAGATTAAAAAAAATCTGAAGTATCGTCTTTCTGTACGCCCCTTTAATATATTTTGAGGGTCTCTCCACTAAAGCTTGGGATAAGATGTAGGCAATTGCAAGAATTTCCCTAATACCTACCTCATATATTTTACGAGCAATCCGCTTTGTAACCGCGCACAAGTAACGTGCAAACTTTACACGCGGCCAAAGTGTTTCAAGATAAATTGCAAAGTTTTGTTTTTGCAAATAAAATAAGAGTTCCGCCACAAATTTACATGATATTTGTTTTATTTTCGCTAACGTTGTTGAGCTGTTCCGCTGTTCGAAACTGTGAAAATGGCACAGATTTTATTTTAATTGTTTGAGTTTTACTTACTAATAGTTTTCTACCATGTCGTCGTGATAATTCCCCTGTGCATCTCGTAAGTAATCAGACTAGAGAGTAGGTAGGTATAACTAAAACCTGTAAGCTAATGGATTTGACAATATGCCTGCACGAATATGAATTAATATTAGTACTAATTTTCGACTAACTCATGGTTTTATGACAGCTTTATGTTCTTTATTTCATAGTCGTACCAGCGAACCCAAAGCAGGTTCCTATAGGCAATTTCATTTAATTTTGATCAATTTGTTCCGGATACGATTGCATTTTTTGTAGAATTACAGTAGAAGAAACGTCTGTACTTGTAGTGAGTTATATGTTGTTTATTTCTTTCAGGATGAAAAAAGTATAGCACACGGCGAGAGTTTTCAAATAGTAGCAAAGAAGTGTTGGGAAGCGAACCCGGATCAACTGGTCGCCGTGGGAGTGAACTGCTGCGCTCCGTCCTTTGTGTCGAATCTTCTGAAAGGCATCAACGACGACCGGCCACATGCCCCCATTCCACTTATCGTCTACCCCAATTCAGGCGAAAAATACAACCCTCAGATAGGGTAAGATCTCACAGTTAGATATGTCAACGGAACTTTCTGCCGTACACTTCAGTGTTGGGGTATAGCTACACCAGTCGGGTGGGATGGCTGCCAACAGTATTAAAGGCACTACAAATTAAAAGTGTGCATATAACTACGTTAAGGTGAAGCTTTCATTTCTAATAAACCTTCACGTAGACAGCGAGTACATCTGTAACATTCTTGGGATAAAAAGTGAGAATCATTACACAATGGCTACGTGGCTCACACAAGTTTAATTCTCTCAAAACGTTACGTGATGCCTGGAGCAGCAGCTAACTAATTACGTCGCGTGGAGCTTTGCACTTCGATCTTCGTGTATAATTAAACTTTCACTAAAATTCTAGAGGCATCACATTTTCATTACACAATAATTTTGTTGGAAGCATAAACATACCAAGAAAATCTTACATAACGATTACATACTCGTAATACCATTCAAGAGTAATTTACAAAATGAAATGGGGATTCACGTAACTTAATGGATATTTTGCATTTTACAACACCAAATCTTTAATAAAATTCCTACAGGTATTGAACCTGTAACCCTTAGCCACTAGTGGCTAAGGGTTACGGGTTGGCCACCTCACCAATGACGGCCTAGTCTAGACTAGGCCGTCATTGGTTGAGGTGGCTGGTTGAGGTGGCCACCTCTTTCCTAACCGGTGTTGGTTAGACTTTAATAAGAGCTTTTCCATAGCCAGAACATAATAATGTGTGTCCATTTTATTCCGTGTCGTAGTTGGATAGACCGCGACAAGTGCGAGCCAGTGGAGGTGTTCATCCAGGAGTGGTTGGAGCTGGGAGTGCGATACGTGGGCGGGTGCTGCCGCACGTACGCGGCCGACGTCTCGAGGATACGCAACCAAGTGCGCTGCTGGCGCGACCGCTACCGGTTCGAGGCCAACCGAGCCCAAATCAACAGCCTTGCAATTTACAACTAATGCTCTGTTTTTATGAGACAGCGCTTCAATGACATGTCAAATATAAAAATACCAAATTTGTTCAGCCTTAATAACAGTAGGTATAGGTAATCAAATAGCTTTGGCTAGCGAATATCCGACGAGAATAGAAATAAAGTTGCTTAGACCACAGTTGCTGGATTACAGTGGATAGATAACAAAGAAAAAAAGTTCTAGTAAACCACGTTTGACAGCCGTGTTATTCTACACGAAGTCATTTAATTATTATCAATAAGACTTGCTCCTCCAACCAACTGTCGGTCTGAGACCAGCGCTATTAAGGGTACGTTAACTAATCAATTAACGTGACGCTGACGGGACTGTTATTTCTGCGTACACTTTTATAACCCCTAATGCCAAATAATACATAAATAATTCAGGTTTCTACTGCAGATATTTCGTTCGTAACGTAATAAAGCAGGGGCTGCACATAAAAAATATTCTACCTGTTATAATATAAATAAAATTATTGAATAAAATCAAGGTAATCTACATATATTAGCGCTTAATTGTTACTTGAAGTACTTGACATTAAAAATAAAGAATCAAATTATGTGCATAATGTGCCATAGTATAGCAATTAAAACAAATTACCTATCGTTATTTTTAGCAGTAGCTTGTACCTATGTAAAATGAATTCAATCAAAATATAAATGTGTAAAGGACCAATTTCTCATGTGCACTAAATAGCCTGATAAAAACCAGGCACATAGAAATAGAGTAAAAACCATCAGAAAATAATACTTATGCGGTCACAATCAAAACGGTGGGAATGCTGCCGAAATTTCAGGCTCAATAAAAACTATTAAAAATATTATTTGTAAAAATAGTGTTGACTTTCCTCCTCATTACCCATTTATATTTTAGGTAGGTTATCATTATTTTGTGATACAGTTATCAATAAACAGATGTTTTTGGGTAAATAATAATACGCGAACCATATTTTTCGGATTAAGCTTTAATATTATTTTTTGTCAAATCATAGGCCCACATAAATTATTATCCAGATTTTAGCTTGTGAATTTTAAGGGTGGGAAAAAGCTCGAATATATTATTGTAAATATAGGCACTAAGGGCGCACTGCCGTGTGCTTTAATTCTAACTAAAGGCTAAATTTATACCAGCTCAAGTATGTTCATTTGTTTGTGTGTGTAAGCAGATTTGTCTGCGAGGAAGTTTCCTTTGTCGCGTAGCTTCTTGCGGTGAACTGCTAACACGGGCTACAAATTGTTCGCGTTCAATTTCAAATGTAATAAGCCACCCCCTTACACAAATTGTACATTGTACATAGTAAGCAGTACATGTTATTTCATCATTCTATGTTTTAATAAGGGTGCCTATTTTATAACAATCGTTGAATATTTTGTTAAGTTAATATAGGTCACCTATAGTATACCTATAACTCTACTAAACTTTTATATAAAATAAGTATCATTGTGTTTAAACTTTACTGTTCTCACTACACTGTATATAACAATTTTTCATTATTTGAGATGCTTTAATTGCCTCCGTCAGCATGCTGAATACAATTAAAATACGAATGATCTAAACGCGTAAATACTAAGCTGTGATGTGAACTTTATGTGAACACTTTTTGGTATAAGTTAATAATTTTATACAAGGTTTAGGAATCATTAATACATTTATTAACACAAAACAGATGTGTATAGAAATTAATTTATCCCTTCATAACTATGATATACAATAATAAGGTTACACCTACCTGCTGATTCATTGAATATTCATTGTTCCAGTCTTGTAAGTAAGTATATTTACACAATTATACGCTAACAGTTGGTAATAAGAGTATAAGCTTAGAGGTTGTCAAATTATAATATGAATAATCGTGTTAAATTAATTGCATTCACAAACTTATAAAAACATATATATACAGTTTAAGTATATATATATATATATATATATATATATTATACAGTTTTAATCGCGTCGATTCATTAAAAAACGATTTGTTTAGTTAAATACACAGTGTTAACGTTGATAGCAATATCATTACAAAAAGTGCAGAGAATATCGTGTAAGTGCCAGGGATAAATTAAAAATTAAATTATAACTGTTGATGGCCGGGCCGAGTAGCACTACGCTACGACCCCGCTCCAAAAAAGTCGCTACAAAATATTAAAAAAACACCTCGGCGCCTTATCAGAAACTGTAGGACCGGCCAGGTAATTGGATCGACGTCTTTTATCTCCAAAGTTATTGTACCTACCTGCCTAGGGTAGAGCGCGACAGGCTGCGCCCATTGTAACGGGGTCACTTATTTGATCCGATTTTCAATTTAATTTAAACTTTGCAAATCTACCATGCATACTGTTGGAAATTGCTTTCGATTCGGTTCTAATTGTTAAAGCCTTATATACATGTAATATACTTGCTGTTTTATTTTCAGTATAAATGATTGTTATACTATAACTGCGGCAAACAATTAATGTTCATAGAAAAGTCCTCTGGTATCTGTTTCCTTCCACAGGTGCCTGAGTAATCAAACCATTGTATCAGTCGTTACTTTCAACCTTGAGATTAATTTCAAGAATGTATGAATTGTATTACCTATGGGGACATTGTTGATTTCTTTAATTTTCTCATAAATAATACAATATATATATAAATAATAATACAATACAATATCGACTAGATTACGTCTAAATAAAATCTAAGTGCTGAAAATAACACTACTCGAATAAAAACGAAGGTTCAAATAAAGTGAGGTGAATTCAGTGCCCATCGTAGTATCGTAAAATAACAAAGCAAAATAAGTTACCCGGGGCGTATGATAAAATGTATACGAATGCTACGCCGTAGCCTCTGCGTAGCTCGTGGTTGGTGTCATGGGATTTTATTGCTTTTTCCTCGTAGCCACACGTACTCAGGGAACGAATATTCGTATTAATATCCAGGTCTCTTCTCGCATTGCGCAATTAACTAAATTAAAATCAGAAAAAGTGTAGGTGTTTTAATCACGTTAACATGGGTGTGCGGCCTTTAACACCTACAGTTCAGTGGCGCTTCAGCTGAATGAGTATCCAGTGAGCCGAGGCACCCGTCACAGCCACCAGTTCAATACAGTTTTGTATAATATCGCTTAGTTTAAGTACAAACTCAGCTCACTAATTAAACTACGTCTAGCTGCTAGGCCTGCGATTGCAGTGGTCTGTGAGCGAAACTCCGAAATACTTGGTATGCGCAATACCGATTGACTAAGTTTTGCATTTCGACGATTGAATCGTTGCCAATAACTTTATGAGAAAGGGAACCGCCTATATTACGTGCTATTATAGTGAGTACTTAAATGTAAAAAAAACCAGATTATTCTCTTTGACTAACTCCTCATGCCTCAGCCCCATATAACCTATTTGATACCAACAGTTTATCTTATCCACGACCATTAAGGAACAAAGACAGTACGTAGGTATGTATTATAATAAACTGAATATTTAGTAAGTAATTAAGAACTAAAAACTTAATTCGAGCGTAGTGCTTATCAGAGGGATAAAAATAATACACAGAAAGAGTTCACCACATATAATGTTTATTAAAACAAAAGGTAAAACGGATAAATATTAGCATTTGCTTTCTTTAGCGTCCAACAGCATGTTTTTGGAATGGAGCGCAGCGATGGCAAGAGTACGGTCTTGTTTTTCTTCGTATAGTTGCAGATGCAGGTTTCTAATGTCCAACTTGAGTGTTTTTATTTCATTCTGCAGTCGCATGACTATCGTCCACAGACTCGGCGAGCCGTGCCCGGAGGTGGCGTGGATCGGCAACGAGGGCGATCTCACTAAAGCTTCAATCGGGAGAATCTCGTCGTCGCATTCTGCAAATAGAAATGAACCACAGTATTGAGTATGTTGTCGTGCTACTTCTTAAAGTGGACGGTGATCCAATACCCACCTTGAACAGTTCTGTCTGAAGGCGGTTTAGTTTGTACAGTTTAGTAGAAATATTTAAAGCGAGATAGTTGTAAATAAACAGATAGGTGATTGATCTCTAAATTTGAGTAGCTTAGTCGGCAGATATTATATTAGAGTTTTTGATTTATCACTGTTAACTTTAGTTGGAAATTCTCATCGTTCGCTATTCCATACCTAAACGGCTAGTAACAGGAATATTATAACGATGAGTTTTCAAAATGGGACATAGTTTAAAAGTGGTTGAGCCCAGATAGGAATGGTAAAGTTTTACAGGCTTTATTATATTGTAACAGATGATGATGATTTTATTTAACTGAAATTAACTAGAATACTTAAATACACGTGTAGATGCAGTTACAATATTCAATTATATCAGTCGTGTTTTACAACATATCAATATTTCGCGTGGTCATGTGATTTTTATATAATAAAGAAAGCAGAGTGTCAGAAAATTTATTTCACAAACGAATAACTACAATATATCTGATAGAAAAATAAATACATATATAACACGCAACTATGTTAATAGTTATAAAAGTTAATACAATAATAATACAATCAATTCTTAGATAGTAACATTCAAATTGAACAACTTAGTTATTCCTCGTTGCTCTCCAAAGCAGAAGCTTTGGAACAGAATCTTTTTCTTCAATACTTGGAAGCAAAAAGCGAGGCGCAATTTGTACAACTTATGTGATAATACATGACTAGGTGCTATTCGTTATATGTATATAAACACTGTAAATACATATTTTTACTTGTAGGTATGTATAAGCAGGCACAATTTTACTTACTTCATCATGCATAAAATACAAATCACGATGCCTCTAGGAATTTATATTATTTAACTATCGGAAAACGGTTACACTTATGTATTTGTACACATAAATATACCTACCATTATATACTTAAATATTGCACAAAGCGATACATAAACATAAAACGTATAATAATATATATATTTTCGTTTTTATGGATTACAAATACATCCAAATAATTCTAATGGTTAGGTAAATTTAGTATTATAACAATAGAAGAGACATCTCATGATTTCTACCCCATGGTTCAGTCCGGCAACAACCATCACACCCACGTACACCAATAATGCTATCAATTATTAATCTGCAAACATCTATACAGTAAACATATACCCAAGTGAGACTCACTGATTCATTATTGATTTATATCAGCAGGGCCGTCCTCGGAGTGCATGCGATCTTAATTTGTACGTAGGTGCTGATTCTTATAACAAACTAACGTTTTAAAAAGCCCTAACTATATATTTAAACATAGAACATAGAAGCAAAACAGCAGTACATAACACTGAATAAATCCAACGCAGACGAAGCATCCATTTTATTTTGCGTTCAATTTATTTTCTCATTTGACCAATGAGGCAATAAATCAAAATCGTGGATTGGCAACCATCAATTTGGCTAAATTATTTACAGGTACGTTGTACTCTGGACGTACGTTGGACAGAAAATATAAATTCCATACATCGAATCAAGCTTTCCCGAAAAACATTGAACTGTACCCACGCTAAAGTTCACGTTTTAGAATTCACAACTTCACGCAGCGAACAAATCAATAGCTGCATGTGAATGATCTCGAAGGGTCGGTAACTCCTTGCGACCGCACGTTACCGAGGATACTCGGGTACCTACATGTACCTACGCTAGCTCGTTTTTATAAGAACAAACTCAAACTAAGCTGTTGAAAAAGCAAGCACGATACAATGAACCCAACAACATAATAAACTTTAAACAATATGAGTAGGTATATGCTTAATTTTATGGTCGGTATATTTGCGTTTGTCAAATACCCAACGATTCTTTACATTCCTAGCAGGTGTTCAGAAACGAGGCACACGACATTTGTTTCAATGATCATTGCGCTTGTCAGCCTGGTTATTTATATTACGATAAAATCTGAGAACTTTACTTAGCAGCGCCAGCTGTATTAGGTAGCTTTAGATTTATTGATACTGTTACGACGTCATCAAGCTACCTAAGGGTGTGAGCAAGTATTAGAAACGGCTGCCGCCCAGAAAGTCTATTTTTTTGCTAAACAATGATGAGCATCACAGACTGGATTTAATTAAAATTTTATAGCTCTATAACAGCTGTAAACGAACTGTAAACGAACATCATTATCTCGGTAATATTATATGTAAATATATATTTTTAATTAAGTTGTCTAAGTTCAGACATCTTGGTAATACGTGTTGATAAGCACTAACTTCGTACGGATGCAGTGCAGTGCAACGCTGTTTAATATTATATGACTAACTTTTGCCCGCGCGTTCCGTCGCTCGTCCGCGTAGAAATGGAGTAATGCATAATATTCTTACGATAAAAAAGAGATTTTTTAAAGCGGTTCACTCATTTTAGAGATAATCCCATACACAGAAATAAACAAAATTTACTTTTTTATAGTGTAGAAAAGTGTGCAGGCAGTGGTACTTAACCAGTTTTGCGTATAAAAATTGCTTTATAAACAAGGCGAATATGCGAGTAATGTAAAACAATTAAAATATCTCTTACTTCAATAGTAAGCTAACCTGAATTAATGATCTTTGTTCGTTAATTTCTATTTAATACTCAGAAATTATCATCTTTGCTTGCATTAAACACAAATTCATGAGGATATTAGTATGATTTGATTAGCATATTTTATATAACATTTAATTATTTTAAATAAAAATAATAATCTATAATAAAATAAGTTTTTTTTCATAGACATACGTAAATATAAAAAATAAATTAACCTGAATAATAAATAGAACAATATTTAATTCACGTTTGCAAGGACTTTCTGTAGCACCGATTCAAAACATATTAAAAGAGATTTGTCGTCAAATCACTTTTTAATCTAGAAATATAATTATTTCAATAAAACTTATAGCAAAGCCTAGACAATGTTCAACATCAACTCATATCACATATTTATGGCCAGTGATCGCAGCTGAACCTTGTTAATGGCCGACTCGTACGTATAGGCATATACGTCCAGACCTTTACGTCGACCAGAGGTACAATTTTAATGTATACGTAGAGAATTCCAACTATAATCATTTATCAAGCAACATGCACACCTGTCCCATGAATGTAATGCCCCATAAAACTGAATACCTAACTAAATTATGCTATGTCAATATGCAATTATTTAATAAGTTATCTAATCTAATAGCTAAATAATACTGCACACATGCACGACGTGATACAACAGCTCTATATCAACATAGATAACACACACACTAGCATCACGCTCTTATCAATGGCACTTATACCGAATACAAAATACGTCGGCTTGCATTATTTGGTAAAAGCAACACGTTATAAGTAAACAATAAATAAATAGTACATTCCAACATATTTTCTACTATATTCTTATTTATAACATTCATCCATATTAGAGTAAAAATAAAATAACAGTTCAATAATACAATGGTGAGTCTCTATTAATTATTAATGAAATCATAAGAAAAAAACTAAATGATATTAGTCAATGGGATCAGCTTTGGTTAAACGGTCACTGATGAAATTGTCATACGTTCCGTCGGCGGCGGCGTTCGATTAAACCGACAGCAAATCGATATGTAAACATTCGTCAAAGAAACAAAAATAAAGTTGAGCATCAAAGCGCACCACAGGTGGTGTGGTGCCCTCCTGAATGACTAGTGTCAGTCGAAATGGTGTGATTTGGTGAGTTGTTTGACGAAGGAGCCGCAGCACCAGGTGGAGGAGCGCGCGGAGCGGGCGGCGGGCGGCAGGCAGGGCTGCGAGCCGCTGCGGCGACGCTCGCCGCGCTCCGTCAGCGCTGGGTTAGAGCGGTTCAGAGACGGCCCCCCACCCCCGCTCCCACTCGCACGGTAAAGGCACCCATCCGCCGCCGACGAACTTTTGTTGCGTCTCACTTTGGAGGACTTGTTACAGCCGGTGAGGTCAGGCGTGTTACTTCGCTGGCCGAGCGGCAGTTTAGTTGGGGTGGATATGGGTATGTTATTGGCGAGTGCGTGATATTGTACTTTACCGACAGACAAGTGACCGCACTCCACTGCAGGTGCGATATAAAGGCAGCCGCATGTAACAAAATAGAAACATTCAGACCACCTATCGGTGTGATACTCTCGTGGGTATTATTCGTGTATACGTACTCCGGCGCGTGGCTGTACATTTGGTTCGCGTGTAAGCTGATTAGAGAGCGGTTTGCCATTGAGAGATACATTTGTTAGTGACATTGTAATAATACTTGCAAGTTGCGACGGTTATGTTACAAATGCTTACAAACTTGACGTTAAGAATGCTGATGAGAACAAATCGTAGATTCAAAGTAGAAGTTGAAAATTAAGAAATGCAATCATTAATATACTGTCACCTATTTCAGTCAAAGACGCAACAATAACAACTGTACTAATAATACCGCTACCACGACTAGCTACTTTGTACTAATGGACACTAACTAAAAAATAAATAAATATAAGGATTATTTTATAATCGACCGAACCAGATCAGTGTCAGATCTACGAGCAGAGATTATCATAAGCATGCTGAATCATGCACTTATCAAGAGTAGTGTGCTCTTATATACCGGCTACATGTACATATGCGAGCATGTATATATTGAGTATTATAGTATTAATCACAGGTGATACACGATGTGGTTGCGATACACCGACAACAGCAAACTTTAACATGTATATATAATATTTCAAGCGCTACTTCTTGTATGACTAGCGAAAATTTGGTATCATATAGGTATGTGAATAGATACATATGTTCATTCTAAAAACCAACTGATAATACGGTTCCTTGACTTCACATGTCTCCTCCTTGTTGACTCGAATATCTCCAGGGGTATATTGGGTACTGCATAATAAATACAGCTGTGTTAGTGCCAACCTCAGTTTCACTTACTTATTCATATTCAAACATAATTTATGACACTCTTATTTCAAAACTAAACAATATTTTATCACGTCACACAAAAAGAAGGTGTTTACTTTTATAAATACCAATTAATTTAACTTTATTGCATAGACATAATTGTTGATTGAAAAGATCTTTCGCTGTCATACAATATAGTGATAAAGCACTAACACTATCAGACATAGACTGATACCACTATTTTTTTGTTAATATTATAGTTTGTAAAGGAATGGAGACTCACCGGAACTGACAGCGTTCCGGCACCGTGCCGAAGTGCAGTAGGCTTCGATGACCTTCAATATGAGTGCGTCCTCCTCGTACGAGTTGGACTTGCGCTGGTGCGGCGCGTACGGGTGCGTGGGCCCGATGTTCTCGTCCGAGCCCACCGTGAAGGACTGCGGCCGCAGAGGCGGCGCGGGGCGCAGACACGTTATGCTCCATCCTGCCACAATCACACAAATATGCATCGTTCAACTCGCGACGGCACTTACACACATGCGTGCACTCACATACCTATTTTTCAAGTTTGCGTTATGTCCGTACCGTATTAGTTCTATGTTGAAATGGCAATGACTGAGACTGTACAAAATGATAATGTTGTAAATAAAGATCCAGACTCTCCCCGTCAACATTATTTATTAATGTTTATATTATTTTCTTTCTCCTCCAGGTTTCCAAATTAGAGGAGAAGGAATGAGGTGTATCAGTAATTGATCAAAATGTGCATACATACTTAGTATTAAGTAATTCTAATCACATGTTTCGAAAAAAATACAGGGCATACCATCGTGAAATGAATGATATTATCTACTTAGCAAGTTTATTATACGTGATGGAGTAAGGGCTATTTTTAATATTCATTACACAGATGGCATTGCGCGCACGTTTCCGTTACCTTTAGTGCTGTAGCTGGATCCAGCTGTGTCGATGAAATCAACAGACGAGAATTTCTTGCCAATGTGAGGTTTGTTTGCCTTGGCGGGCGTTTGGTCGAGGGAGTCGCAGGAATTCAACAGCCAGCGCGCAGACTGATTCTTTTGTTTATTTTTTTGAGTTTGCTGCGAGTGTTGTGTGTAGCTTTGATGATTGTTGAATGAGTGTGATCTTTTATGGTTGGTTAGACCGCTAGATAAGTCAGAGTTATTGCTGTCGCTCATGGCCATCTGTTGGAAATAAACACAACATTAGAGACCGATCCACAGTACCACTTTCGTATAGACAGTGAGCATCACAATTTTAAATTCAAACGACCCGATATTTTATGCGTGAAGCATAACTATGCTTACAAATAGTTTGGAAGTTTACAAAATATCCAATATCAACACTCGGCCAAACATCTAATCTATTGAAAGCCAGGGTACGTCAAGCATACATTTCAAGACCAAAATGTATAAGAAAACCCCAAAATAATACAATACAATATTCACAAGCCGTTATATAGGCTGTTTTGACTAATCACAATTTTATTTGTATAACCTATGTCGTCGGACTGTCAGCAGATATTCCAAACATAATTTACAAGAGTATCATTGGTTCCGCACAATTTGAGATAGTCATTTATAGAGGAATTGGAAAGAAATATTCTTCCTAGACGTATATGTTGCCATGGATGGACAAAGTGTTTAAAGCCTCTCCATGCATTTGTCTTAATATGTTAGTAAAATTATAATGGTGTCTACTAGCAGTGTTTTACAATTCAGTTAGTAAGATGAATAAACACAGGCAAGGATGATCAAGTAAAGCACTGAAACACTGGGGTAACTCTAATGATAGTATGTATTAATTAAACTAATGGTTACTAATTTTCAAGGCAATATTATCTCAAATCAGTGATACACAAACAGTATCTCTTTACAAAAGAATAATCCTTGCCTGAGTCGTTGACCACAGTAATCGGTAATTTTGCTTTCATCCACCAGTGTGCATATAGATCCGAACGGTACACCACGAAGCCTGTTTTGGCTTCACTTAAACCCTTCTGCAATTTCGCCAAGTCCTCGCTACGAGATCTCGCCTTACGAGATTGTGTACAAGTTGCGTCCACGTCCCGATTACGGGGAGTATTCGTACGGGATTGCCTCTCCACTTTACTGTTCTCAGGATTTTCCCTGTATATGCGCATATGGTAATGCAAGCTGGGTTTTGTGCGTTCAGTTATGTTTAGGGTACTCCATTGACAGGGCAGCGGGAGTCGAACATTCTTCGGAATTTCCATATGAGTGCTGGGTTTGCGATACATGCGCGGCGGAGGTTCTGGTTTTAACTTGATTTCTGGAACATACCGTTCAATGTTTCTCCTTATAGACGTCCGTTTTATTTGTGGTGTCGACACAGGTGTGGCGGCGAATGTCGACGTCACATTGGCATTCGACGAATCCATCACATCAAGGCTGTTTTCTGAAGTTACACTCGTGACACACGATGTTCTCGCTGTAGATCCAAAAGGTGACGTGCACCTGCATTGATCCTCGAATGTTGCTGCTTCTATTTCCGATAACGTTAATTTCTTACGGCGATCTACATCAAAAGTGCCTTGAGAAATATTTGTCAGAGAATAATTTAAATGAACTGCACTTTTTTCGTGACTGTCTGAGTCAGTTGCAGTATTTCCAGAGGCAGAATATTCGTGCATGTTCAGTTCTGGAGACGCCAAGTTGCAACTCCCCACGACGCCGGAATCAGAAGATCTTGGACTTGGACACAAAGACCGATTACAACATTCACATTTTTTATTACCCTTGCTATGGTTATCGGATTGTGAACTCATCCTTTCAATGCGAGTATCAGATTTTTTAAACGTTTCTGCCTCAATCATAGACCTGGACAAGGATCGCCGAAGTCTTTTGTCAGAATTAATAGAGTGTTTCCGGAACGGGACATTAGTATTGAGATTTATTTTTACTACCTCCACATTCTCTTCACCCTCGTTTCTAAACATTGGTGGAGGTTCAATTATAATGGATTCTATGTTACCCGGAGACTGTCTTGGAGATGGCGGATCTAGGATTTGTAGCAAATCGGCTGTCAATGTCTCATCTGATTCGTAATGAGAATAGTTCTCCTCTGTTGATTTCCAAGGTTTTGGCAGAGGAGCATTTTTCCCGCTATAATTAGGAAAACTTCGCCTTGTGGGAAGAAAATCTGTTTCTTCATTTCCAAGTATGTCAATATGGGTATTCTGGTCTAAATTAACCAAGTCTTCGCAAGCCATGTAGCTCCGGACCTCAAAACTAGAGTTCTCTGTACTTTCGGAATGTGATACGTGTGGATGCAGTCCATAGTTGCGACCTATACAGTTTTTTTGTGACTGTAAATCACATAATTTGGTGGTATTAGATCTGCCACTATCGTAAGGTGTGTTTTGAAATATATCTCTGGTACAATCACCTTTAACATTTTGTTGTGCTTCGTTCAAATGCATATCTGAAGAATTGTCGAAGTAGCGGATGTATCCAAAATTACTACTCTCCCAGCTGCTACAAGACGACGATATTGTTCGGGGTTGATCCATAGCATTTTGTCGTAAAATTTTGGAGCTATTGATAGCCTCAGCGTCGGTGCAACTCGAGCTAGTGTAGGATTCGGTCTCTTCCGCCTCGGTCTCTCTGTCGCTACATTCACTGTCGGAGTAATCTGTCTCTGTACCAACAGTGCCATCATCTTCTATCCTGAGTCTTATATGATTTTTGTGTCTTCGTCTAACTGGCAATCCCGTTAGTTCAAACGCCTTCGCCCATGTCCTTTCATGTAAAAGTTTACGGAGCATTTGTCTCGTGATAACTTTCTTCTTTACGAGTCTCGCGAAATATTTGGTTAAAGAATAATATGGTGATGCAGAAGGGTAGCTAGGTGGTGGCAGCGTCACGTGATACAAGCTGCGGCGGCTAGAGTTGATGCTATACAACGCGCCTTCGGAAGGAGAGCGGGTCAGCTATGTAACAATAGTATAAAACAACTCTTAAATAACAACCTTCTTCACAACAGTGAAATTGTATCAAATGTATATATTTCTCAGTGCAACGTTAGTGTTTCCATCTAGAAATATACACATATTCCTAAAAACTAAATACTTACATGTGGCAATGATTGTGGCTGCCCAGGCTCATGAGATGGACTGCTTGCATTTGAATGTTTTTGTAAGAGGCTAACCCAGTTATCAGCTTCTGCCTTTGTTTGACACACAGCCACTATGGTGTCTATCATTGGACCACTAATTTCAAATGCATTCTTTCTAGAATCTGTGTCATCTAGTTTGCCAACCATAATACCAGTTAAAGGAAGGCAACCCTAAAATCATATCAAATGTTTTGTTATAAATACTATCATCACACAGTACCTTTCAGTATAGACAAAGAGTATAGAGCGCCATTGCACTCTTGACATGTGCACTTTATTCGCTTCTCTTTTTTTATACCAATAAAGTGGCAAACAAGCATTCGGCCCACCTGATGGCAAGCGGTCACCGTAGCCTATGGACGCTTGCAACACCAGGGGTATCACTTGCGCGTTGCTACATCTAAATATATATAACTCAAAGGTGACTGACTGCCATAGTGATCTATCAACGCACAGCCCAAACCACTGGACGGATCGGGCTGAAATTTGGCATGCAGGTAGATGTTATGACGTAGGCATCCGCTAAGAAAGGATTTTGATTAATTCTACCCCCAAGGGGGTAAAATAGGGGTTGAAAGTTTGTATGAAAAGCGTCGTTTTTGAAGTTAAACGCATGAAAATTGGTATTTGGCCTTTGAGTTAGAAATAAATAACTACGTATTTCAGGATTTTTGGAAATTCCACCCCTAAGGGGTAAACTAGGGGATGAAATTTGTGTATGAAAATCCGTATTTTTTTAAGATAAACGCATGAAAATTGTATTTGGCCTTTCAGTTAAAAATAAATAAATAAGTCTTTCAGGCTTTCTGGAAATTCCACCCCTAAGGGCGTAAAATAGGGGATGAAAGTTTTATATGAAAATCCGACATTTTTGAAGATTAAAACATGAAAATTGGTATTTGGCCTTTCATAGAATACAAAATATATTATAATTTGCTTTGTCCGCTTAATGAGTGTGATACGGTCGAACGGCCTGCGCCCAGGTGAGCTCAGCCGTGGTTTCTTCCGACACGTGTTTCAGGACTTCCACGTCCCATCATCAGGGTGCCGCCGCGTTGGTCGAGCAGCGTGATGTCACATCGAGGTCTGGATGCTGGAGCAGCGCCGCAGCACGATGGTCGGACGCTGGAGCAGCGTCACAGGATGCTGGACCAGCGTCGCAGGATGCTGGAGCAGCGTCACAAGATGCTGGAGCAGCGTCACAGCATGATGGTGGCGTGAGACGCCACGACAGCACGTAGACCCTTCTGTAACTAAAGCTGAGAAATGAGTGACTGTTTAGCGGTGCGTCCCGTCCTTTTATAGTAGTAGAGTGGTGGTGGAACTCGTATGTCGTGTCACATCGTATTTTATCGTGTAAACATACGTAATAGAGGGGAATGTGTAACGTCGGTTTGTTCATTCAACAATGATTCATTATTTATATGTTTGATTATTTCTAAACCCTCCAAAACACATAATTTTTGGCCTTTATTACAGGTGTGTAAAATATTAAATGTGTGACTATCGTTTAGGCTGTGTCCTGTCTCTAACAGATGTTTGGCGAAATTTGATTTTTCGGGATTTTTGTTTTTATAGGCTGATATGTGTTCTTTATAACGAGTATTGAAGTTACGTCCTGTCTGTCCTACGTAAAAGCTATCGCATTCCTGACATGATAATTTATATACACCGGATTTTTGGCCGCGATCTATTTTTTTTTTTATTTTTTTTTTTTTTTTTTTTTTTTTTTTTTTTTTTTTTTTTTTTTTTTTTCCGGTGTATATAAATTATCATGTCAGGAATGCGATAGCTTTTACGTAGGACAGACAGGACGTAACTTCAATACTCGTTATAAAGAACACATATCAGCCTATAAAAACAAAAATCCCGAAAAATCAAATTTCGCCAAACATCTGTTAGAGACAGGACACAGCCTAAACGATAGTCACACATTTAATATTTTACACACCTGTAATAAAGGCCAAAAATTATGTGTTTTGGAGGGTTTAGAAATAATCAAACATATAAATAATGAATCATTGTTGAATGAACAAACCGACGTTACACATTCCCCTCTATTACGTATGTTTACACGATAAAATACGATGTGACACGACATACGAGTTCCACCACCACTCTACTACTATAAAAGGACGGGACGCACCGCTAAACAGTCACTCATTTCTCAGCTTTAGTTACAGAAGGGTCTACGTGCTGTCGTGGCGTCTCACGCCACCATCATGCTGTGACGCTGCTCCAGCATCTTGTGACGCTGCTCCAGCATCCTGCGACGCTGGTCCAGCATCCTGTGACGCTGCTCCAGCGTCCGACCATCGTGCTGCGGCGCTGCTCCAGCATCCAGACCTCGATGTGACATCACGCTGCTCGACCAACGCGGCGGCACCCTGATGATGGGACGTGGAAGTCCTGAAACACGTGTCGGAAGAAACCACGGCTGAGCTCACCTGGGCGCAGGCCGTTCGACCGTATCACACTCATTAAGCGGACAAAGCAAATTATAATATATTTTGTATTCTATAAATATGAATTTCCGCAAAGTAAAACCTGAATCAATTCAATATTTGGCCTTTCAGTTAGAAATAAATAAATACGTATTTGAGGACTGTTGGAAATTCCACCCCTAAGGCATAAAATAGGGGATGAAAGTTTGTATGAAAATCCGTCATTTTTGAAGTGAAATCTATTAAAATAGGTAGCACTGGGCAAAAGCTATCATTTTGAATTTTAGATATAGGTACATGTTGACTTATTTACCACGCGTGCGAAGCCGCGGGAAAAAGCTAGTTCATTTATATGAACAAGATGAAGGCGTCCGCCTCAAGGCTTCGACATGACATACAGTAAGACTTGTGCCATACGCATATCATATTGTCATGATGATGATATTGATGTTATTGCTTCAAAAACTGTTCGCTTTCTGGCCTCCTTCTCTATATAAACTTTAAGCATACTAAATATCACACCCTCCGTCTGCGCAATTTTCGTAAAAAGGGGTTTGTAACCCTTTTTATATGTGAAGCCATACCTTTGTAAGTATGGCTTCACATATTAATATTATGTTTTATAGTTATAAGCGTATTTTATTCAAAATCACCTCATAGACAAATGCAGAAACTCGTTTGCTGACTGAAAGTAAAAGTAGAGCCGTAGGGAAAAGCACCAAGTATCGGTCTTGGTGCGAGGGGCCCACGGCCACACTTCCCATGTGCAACACATCGCCGAGTGACGTCAGCTCCCCGCCGGGCCACCCCCTGACCTCACCCGTCACAACTTGCAGCTCTAATTCTTTTTGTCGTCGTAATGCGGCGCAACCACTCTGAAAATGTATATGAATTGTACATGCCTATTATAATGAGCACATGCGACACCTAGCTGTTAGTTATAATAACAATAAAAGTTAAATTACATCGTAAAGAAGCGACAAATAGCACATTTGCAGTACCATTGATTGCTGGATATACTACACATATTTATTCAAACATCTCAGAGGTTAACATAGCTACACAGGCAACCAGTTTAGAAAAATAAACATACTCTTTAGGTAATTTGTATGTGGATAGTCTTTACAATTATTGGAAAGTGTACTGAAACTCACAGCAATATCTTTATAAACAACAGATGCCCGATGTGTGTCACCTCTATCGGGGTGTGCCTCATGCACATGTCTGGCTAGCTCTTGAAGCATAGCTGGATACTTGCCAAGCCTTCTAAATGGTTTGGACAGCCCAGCTGTTAGCACCAAGACACCAGGACACACAGCCCCAGCATTCTCCATCCATGTATTCAGTTCTTCCCTGTAAGCACATAAATTCTGTAAATAATTTATTTAGAATATATTTAGTAGACCAAGAGCTAAATATAAATCAGTATATTAACCTATCATTCAACACATTAATACATAAATCATAGTTACCTAAATGGATGCTTAGCTTGCATGATGTATTTTTAATATCATGTGTAGATTGGAATAATCAATCAACAACATAATAGTTTTATTTATAGTAATGAGTTGACTAAAAAATTATAAAATGTAACAATTTCTTAATATTACAGGCACATTTAAGACTCACTTGTATTTATCAAGAATGCAGACAGCTTTAGGATGGCCAACACAGTATGCTTGATGAACAGATTTAATTCTAGGTGCCCATTGCAGGAACAGCCCACCAACCCTCTGATCTGGACCAGTCTTCATAGCACACTCCTCAAGCAACATTAAAAACTGTTCATGGATTTGTAGCACCTCATTTATATTGCCTGTTAGCTGTTTAAACTCATCTCTGGTTAACCTGATAAGAAAATACACAACTCAGATATCTATACAAATAGTACATATAACACAAGACAATATTCCAAGCCCCACAAACACTTCAAAACTCTTAGATTATACATTTTTTAAGCCCTCATTGTTGGTCAAAACATTTCTTAACACCAGTTATTATTACTGCTCACTGCACTTGAATGTGTAGAATTTCTGCAAGTCTCCATGGTCTTTCACCATCCTTAGTTTTATTTTATAATGTAAATTTAGATTTGAAACTCACAATAACCATTTTACCATGTTCAGCACCCTAAACACTATGTAAACTGGTGATGTACTGGTGATAATTAAATATAATGATAGCTGATAGATCAACTTTTTTTTTAATTTATAATCTGTTATTCTTATTGATAATCTATGTTACAACTGAATTATATGTCATATATATGGGACAGTGATAATACAATCTAGAACGAAAGGAAAAAAAACTTACTTAATATAAAAAAGTAAAATCAACTTACATGTCACTTTTTTCCAAAGGCTGTAAAAAGTTGGTAACAAGTCCTTGCATTTCAGCAACATGAGCTTTTTCTGAATCAATAATATCTTTGAGTACAACATTTCTGAATGCTTGTATTTCTGAAGCAGCCCTTATTGGTGATGTTGTTACTGAGCCCGGGGCATCTAGTACAAGAAAATATTATGAGTTTACTCCAACTTATTATAAGCAAACATACAACAATTGGTCACAAAAGATTATTGGATATCCAATTCATAATTTCTCTCCTTCTGATTTTAACACACTTACAATGTCAACATATTTAAAAAAAAGACTTTGTGTTCCACAACAAATTTGTAACAGTGCAATAGGACATATAGCTCTTAGAGGAATTTGCAGGTGATTGCATTAAAAGTTGGCAGCCAAATTACGCTTCTCTAATTTAGGGTTGTTTCTATGGTGAGATAAGTTAACAGTGCTCTATGACTGGCTGGCAACTGGTGGTATAGATATGCAAAATACTATATCTAAGCACAAACCAAGGAGTTGTGGCAATCCTCCACAAACTATGGTTGGTACAAATTAGTAGACCTACATCCCATATGTAAGTGAACAAACATTCTAAGACAATGCATAGCACATTAGTCACAATGAGGCATTAGCATTATATTAGAGCTAAGAACCAGCCACAGATATAAACATTTTAAGTTTCGGTGTAGCTTATAATAATGGCTATGTTACCTTTATATTCAGTCACATAATTACTGGGGAACCAGCCGGTTGTCTCTCCCAAGGTCCCTTCCCACCATCCGCCTTCTTCTCTCTGAGTGACAGTGATAATGTCACCTTTTTTGAAACATAGCTCATCATTATTCTTGCCTTTAAATGAGTATATTGCTTTGACCAAGCAATTTTCGGAGGACATTTTAATTTAATACAAGCACCATGTTACCATAGCTGTAAAATAAAACGCTAGTTAACTAGTGTACAAGTTTTCCGAGGATAGCTCTTTTATCTGAAGATAATCCATGATGATTTTATCGGCAACCGTGTTGAAAGTTTCGATATTGTGGTGATAGTATCTGATGATAGATTAAAGCAATTATTTTCGGGTCCTGGAAGCCTAAATTTGCAATTGGCCCACTAGAAGAGATTATTAGGTATTGTAGCTACATAATGATAATCCGGAAAGATATTATATTAGGACATATTTACTAAATTTGATATAATTCCAGCACCGTACAATTTAATTAGTAATAAATCAAGATTTCACGAATAAGAAATAGAATCGTACATACAAAAAAGACATAAGACACTTCCTATGTTCACTTCACTTCACTCACGGACTTCCAGAATCCCAAAATAAACAGATCACAGATAAGATAACATGAAGTTTGAAGTCATGAGCTCATGACATGAACCAACTATTTAATCTGTCCATTTGATGTGTAATCGTTGTACATAACGCATATAATGGGGTTATTGGGTTTTTTTGGCGGGAATCAAGCGGAGCGGTTGAGATTTTTTTCAGTGTCCATTCTCCGTCCAAACTCCGTTCAGCGTCCAAACTCCATTAAGCATTAGAATGCATGACAGTAGGCATTTTAACACGAGAGTTTTTGAAACTTGAAAAATCTCTGAAACTCGACACTGGCAAAAATAGTCCCTGAAGGGATTAATTGCCATACTTAGGAAAAGAAGAAGAACGCTTAGAATCTTCTTAGAATTACAGACCTAAATTAGAATAGAACATTCATAGAGAATATAGCTTAAATTCTTATTCTCAGAGCTCACTCGTAGCGAGCTAGTCATTATTCTTAGTCATTTTCTGCTCATTTGATAATTCTCTACTCGATACTGGCAAAAATAGTCCTTGACCTTGAAGAGAATGATAATTGCCATAGTAAGGAAGAAGAAGAAGAACGATAGCTGACTAGCATGAATAATTTGCGACGACGTTTTCGTATCGCCTTCGACTATTTTTGTATTTTTTAAGTGTTATTGCGGTAATCAGACGGAGCCATGTTTGGGCGGAGCGGTTTTGATTTTTTCCAATGTGTCGTAAATTGTGTTAAAGTGATCTTTAGTGTGTTATCGGTGAAATTATGTGCAGTAAGGTTACATTTAGTAACAAATTTGTAGGAACCACAGAGTACATAACCACTACGTTTTAGTAGGAACATTGGAAAAAATCCTGTGATATGAGTTTTGGGTGAAGTAATCAAAAATTCTCTGATCTACTAAAGGCATGTTATGATCTGCTTCTGCCATAGATTATCTCCAGAAACTTCATGTGTAATAGAGTATATTATCTACTCTGAGGTAATAGAATGCATGCACTAGGCACTTTAAAGTAACGCCTCATTCTATTGAGAAACTTAATCATTCTCTTACAATACCCGACACCAGTAAAAATAGTCCTTGAAGTGGATTGATTGCCATAGTTAAGAAGAAGCAGAAAACAATACGTCTCAAAAGTCAAAACAAAACAATTAAAAACACTAAAAAAACCTTAGATTATGTATTTATGTAATTTAATTTAACCTACTAAAAACCTAAAAACTTAGCAAATTAATTTGTCAATGTTTGAAAATACTTCGTAGGCATTAAGAATAATAGACGAATTAGTTAATAACAGGAAAAGTTATGATATTTATTCAAGAAGAAAAATAAATTTTATATAAAGAATGGTTGTTATAGGATTTTTGTGATGAAAATAAAAAAAAATGTCTTAAAATCGTGAAATGAAAATATATAGATAGGTACTAACAAAGGCGATAACAACATGAATAGGCCAGTAGAGGAGGCTTTGTATGAAGCAGTATTTATCCAAGATCAAGAACAAGTTGCGCGCTTACTCGCCCAAGGTATCAAAATATATTCCTAGTTCTAAATTGCCCACTAACTTTTCTAAAAAAAAAAAATTTATGATTTCTAGGTGCCAATCCAAACAAAATAGCTTCTCAGGGTAAAACAAGTCTTGGGGAAGCTGCAAATTTGGGATCTATAGAAATATTGAAATTACTTCTTGAGGCTAGTAAAGAAACCAGTAACCCAAAAAAAGTTTCACCAGTTGCTACTGTGAGGAAACGCTATGGAAAATCTTGCAAAAGACGGGTTAGGATTGAGATTAAGTGTGATGAGCCTGTGAAGTGTAAAAGTAGTAAAACTTACAGCAGTACCAGTAAGTCAGAAAAGAACCAGGGGTACTATGTTGTGATACACAATGAAGGATCGAGCAGTGATGAGAGCATACTCGCCACATTACCTTTGAGTCCCCAGTCTTTGACTGCATCTCTCTCACCATCTCCACAAAGTGATTTAGAATGGGATGAAGACATAGGTAATGTAGCACCAACTACAACTGAAGATGAGGCTTGGTCTTCTATGTATAGGTTGGTATAATAGTATCTCCTATATCTACCTATATTCCTGAACTTCTTGTACTAAATATCTGAAGATCCCAGCAGCAGTGGCACAAGAAATAATACTCTACCAAATACTATGCCACCTTTATGAAGAGAATTATAAACTACTAAATTACCTTAGCTATAACCTTGATAGATGATGACCAACTAAAACCTCAATATGCAGGCTGGGCTGTCATGCCACCCTGAATACAGTTGCTACTTCAAATAATGAATGCCCAGCATATGACTGCCAATGAAGGTGACTGATTACCTTCTTGCATATTATCTTTTAACAGTACCTATTTGATACTTCTTGTTCAGCACAGATTTATCCACACCCTAACATACGCAGGGTCAAAGTGGATCCCAAAAAAATATAAGCTATAGTTTTGTATGAACTTATACCCCTGCTCAAATCAAATCATGAAATTTAACACAGTTGGAGTGTCATCAACTTATGTTAAAATTACAACCCTCACAGTAGTGAGGTTTTGGTCCTCTAAGAATATAGGTACTAGTTACTATATTGTGTTACAGATGGTATGCCATGATATTAGAATGTACAGGGGCAGCCTTAGCAGCATCATCTGCAATGGCAGAGATGTATGGCATAGATCAACAAGATTCTTTCATGAGAACTGCATTGCACTATGCTGCTGAACAAGGGAACCCTGAAGTAGTGAAGCTGTTAATAGAAGCAGGTACATTACTATAATTTCATGAAAGCGAATGTTATAATAAGTATACATTCTCCTTATTTATTATTTCAGGGTGCAGAGTTGATGTGACTGCTGGAGATGGGATCACTGCACTACACTCCACAGTAGGCAAAAATAACATAGAACATGCTCGGTTGCTGATAGCAGCAGGCAGTAATGTAAATTGTAAAACTCATGAGAAGATGACACCATTACATTTAGCTGCATCTAGAGGTTTTTTGGAAATGGTAAGTCAGTCATATTACCCTTAAATTGTAAAAAATCTCATGAGTCAAAAGATTTCATATGAGTTATTACCTATATATATTTTTGATAGAAGTAATATTTTTTCCCCAAAGTATAATTATAAAACCAATAGCTGTTCATTTACATACTTTGTACTTGTTTCAGGTGGCTGTACTTGTTGCAAATGGGGCTTACCTAGAAGCAAGGGATACTAGTGAACGCACTTCTTTGTATTTAGCTGCAGGACGAGGTCATGTTGATGTTGTCCAGTATCTTATATTGCATGGCGCTAATGTGAATGGTGAGGAAATACATGGTACGTTTTTGAGACATTTTACATAAAATAATCAATTCACTAAAATTAGTTTATTACTTACTGTGTTTCAAATTATTATATGTATGATAATAATCTAATCTAATAATCTAATGTTTTCAGGATACACACCACTTTGTGAAGCAGTATGGCAAAGGTATACAACAGTTGTAGAGTTACTGCTATCTTCTGGTGCGCGTGTCACACATTCACATAAACTCTTGCATAATGCCGTCATACAGCGACAGGTATACCTCCATTGAAATTTTAATTTTTTAGGATTCCATACCTGAAGGGTAACAAACGGAAATCTATTTCTAAGACTTCACTGTCCGTCCTGCCGTGAAATGCTCATAGTGTGTGTATTTCTATATTAAAACAAAATAGCGAATTTACCATTATTACAAACTTATTATTTGTGGTTGCTCAACGCTTCTTTAACTATATTTACACCAACCCAAAAATCCCCATAGACGAGTGTAGGCAGAGATGATATTAGTCAACACTTACTTCCCAATTTGTAGGTCCTATCATGACAGATGGAGAGTAAATCCCCTTACTTCGGGCACTTTACAACCCCATGCCAATCTAAGCTAAACTTATTGACCTGACCTGAAGTTAGAATCCAGGACTATCACAAACCAAGTATTACAACTGAGCCAAAAAGAAGACTATTTAGGTGTGTTTTATAAAATGTTTTAGGAATAATAATGGATTCTGTTCATTACAGGAAGGAATTGTTAAAATGCTTGCAAATGTCTGTGGTGGGATCAATTTACATGATGATAATGGTGACACACCACTTTTATTAGCGACAAGACTATCACAAATAAATATCGTAAGATATCTGCTAGAAAAAGGTATGTATTAAAACTGTTATTTAGTCTAGAAATAGAATTAATTTGTTTCAAATGTCCTGTCACTATTATTATAGTTGCCTTGTGGGTGTTATAGGGAATAGTTAGTTTTAAGTTTTCGATCAAGTGGAAAAAACGGAACCCATAAAGATCCCACATATACTTACGTTACGTCCATTCATGAGGAATGTCACAGCTCTAACTTTATCTGTATCGACATGCCTTAAAAATTAAATATGCATCTTATTCCAGGTGCAAACGTAAATAGTTGCAATAATATTACTGGTGCGAATGCCCTACATATTGCCGTAGAAACAATTGACTATCCTGACCAATTTGAGGAATTGTTGAAATGCTTTTTAGACTATAAAATTGACATGAACACTACAGCACTCATTGGTGATACACCTTTAAATAGAGCATTATTGCTACATAAGTAAGTCTGCTACATCTGTTATTTTGTGTATTAATAAGTATAATAGCTAGAAAATACGATAAAGAATATGATGTAAATATTTCATAGTCTTAGCTATTGATGTAGAACTTGTATCCTCTCGGTTATGGGAGTGATTTTGTGAAAAGGAGCGAAAATATAATACAGGAAGTCGGGGAACAGTGTTGCCAATTTAGCGACCTTATCGCTAGAAGTTACGACTTTTGTTTAAGTCTTTGTGACAAAAATGAGAGCGTCTTGTAGTCTTTGGAGGTAGAGTTACATATCTTATGCGACTACTGTACGGTTCGCTCGTTTTTACTATTATTAAATGTACATAAACAGAAACATTGCTCACTGACTACTTACAACCTAGTGGAATTGTGTTAAACAGTTATATGTATATTCTTCGTAGCGGCATCGAGCCAGAACTACTTCTTGGATCAGCCACCCAAAATGTTTATATATTTTCTTGTCTTGACCTCGGAAAAGAGATACCGCCACTTTAGCTTGATGCCTTACTGAATAAATTAATATTAACATAAGGTATTTTTTTCACTACAACAGAGACGATGCGGCAGTTTTACTTATACGCTATGGAGCGGATGTCAATGCTTGCGACCTTCACTCTTGTGGATTGGACAATTTAACCATAGCCAGTAGGAGGAGTTCATTCATTCTCACGAGCATTCTTTTGAAGGCTGGACACTACACAAATATTCCCGACCCCAACGAACCCATTCCCCAACGAGGGAGCACCGCATGTTGGTTATACCACGCCAGGAAACAACCACTAAGACTCTCGGACATCTGTAGGATTAAGATAAGGCGTAGTTGTCATAATGTATTGTTTCGTTATATATCTACCTTGCCTTTGCCGAGAACACTAATTACCTTTCTCATGATGGAGAATGAAGGGTAAATTCATAACATAGATACCTAAGTTTAATTCTAGTCATTAGAACATCCTATTAAGCTCAAACTCGATTATGGATATGTTATGTTATTCTGTTTTTAAATTTTATCATGTTACGATTAATGTTATTAATTCAGTTGCCATCCCTAATCTTTCTTTCAATAATCACCTAAGCCATAAGAATAAATATATTATTTATTCTTATGCCTAAGCAGAGGAAATGTTGAGCGCTACATCACACGCCGTTCGGTTCGTTGTTCTAGGAAAGCTACGTACATGATAAAGTACATTAAATTATGTTGTTTGTTCACACACTTATCTATTCTTTACATTTATTGTCTTCTGGCATTCTAGTGTTGACAAAGAAGCTAGTTATTCCAGGGTGTTATCAAAAATATTTGTAGTTATAATAAAAGTTAATCATGTACAACAACTTTTATTACGTAAATGTACATAATATTACAAAGGTGTACACGGGTGAAAAACAAAAAATATTGAAAATACATTAGATTAAAATTACACATTGAAACAAATATTATGATTGATTAGTGCATATTGACATTACCATAAATTTTATAATTAAAGGAATGGTACCGCCTAAATGCATCCAAGTAATATAAGTTGTTCATGACTACAAAAATACAGTGTATTAGATAACGTATATTATATAAATAAAACTCGTATGAAAAGTAAACTGAATATTTTTGTTAATAATTTATATCTCGATTAAAATTTCAAATTAGATTCTACTTGTTTGAGCTTTTTTATTGGTCTAGTAGACTAGAGCTAGTCAAATCAAATATATTGCAAATTTCAGTTTTCAAAGTTCAAACAACAAAAATATTATAATTACGATTTACCGAAATCCTAACAATGTGAAAGAAATTTAAAGCTTTTTGATTTCAAGTAGTAAAGTTAATTTTGAAAAGATTAGGAGTTTATTCAAATATTAGTATATATTAAATAAAATATTTTACAGCACTAAACGCTCATTAGAAATTTTCCGTCTAAGTTAATAATAAGGACTTATAAAATAGGGTCTCGTTGGTTACCCTTGAAGAACGGAATTCTTTAAATTCAAATTGAGTGAGGAAGGTAGAACAAAAACCCGGAAACATGTGGACAGATTACCATCGTTCTACCCTCCTCGCTCAAATTGACTTTAAAGCGTAGCCCTAATCACAATTTAAGAAGCAAAATACTGTTCCTAGTATTATATTGTACATTAATGATATGATATAAAATGTATATATGTACTATAATTATGAAACATACAACACTGTTGCATGCCTATTATAATCTACAGGGTGACTTTTATTAATTGTGTACCTATTTATAATGTTAACGAATATAAATGTAATATGAAAATAATTATTACATTTTTTCTGGAACATCTCTGCACCATTCATTCTTGGTTTTAAATGTCTGTTTCTTTAATGCAATGTCTTGCAGGGTCTGTCGTCTAAGATTGATGTATGTTACTTATGTAAGAGCTTTGACTATCAATATAATTAAAGTGTAGGAGCAATAAATGAATATGAATAATATTTAGGTAGGTACAATAACACCTCAAAATATTATCGAAAATTTAGCAATTAGATCATAAATGTTAATACATTCAATAAGCCTGGCATCTATAAGTAAAATGTAGGTGTAGAGATAAGTATGATTATATTAATCTAGCATGTTATTTTACGAAATCAAGGCTTAGTATGTTAAAACAGAATAATATCATGAATTTTCAACCAAACTTTCATTATCTGCGTTAATAATACATATATTACAATCATCATTTTATTAGGAAGAGGTACTTCCAATCTGATTCAAGTATAAAGTAATAAATCTCACAGAACCTTAAAAATACCGTACATTATCAATGTAGTAAGTAATACATATTCTTAATCACATAGTTGTTTTAACTAGTCTAAAATAGTTTAATAATGGAATTACATTTCAAACATAACATAACATAAAGTTATAATACAGCAATGAATATTTTAGAACATAAAAATACTATATTGGACACAGAAATAAATCTGTGAATACAAAAATGTATAATTTAAATATATATACAACAGTTTATCTTTATTCATGGCTTAAAACATGACTTTATCAACAATAACATAAAACAAATGATCTTAGTCATGTGACTCAATTGCAGTGTGACCTCTAATGTCCTTGAAAGTATTCAGTGTAGGACAAGCTTCTAACAATATATTTACCAAATCAAAATGCTTATTATTTACCACTTTATGGAGAGCTGTTTGACCATCAACATCCTGTAGATCTAGGTTTGCACCTGATTGTATTAAGAATTTTAGGGATGCCTTTTTACCTAAAACAAAATGTATAAATGAATAAGGCATGCAGAACATAATATTATACATATTAAAATATTCAGCACACAGTAAATTAAATAAAGATTTAGAAAATACCTAACATAAATAAATACCTGCAGCAGCTGCTTTATGCAATGGTGTGGCTTTGCCACTTCTTGTTTGAGCATTAATATTAGCCCCATTTTGCAGCAATACTCTACATATATCTACATAATCATTCCGTGCTGCATAGTGCAGTGCAGTGTAACCAGCATTGTCAGGGGTATTCACTGCTTCTTTAATATTTTTTGCTTTATCAATTATGTTCATTACTTTTTCTTTATCTCCATTAAAGGCTAGAATAGAAAATATTAATAAGTATTTATTATAAAAGATATCTTTGAATCATGATCACATGATAATTTAAATTAATGATGCACGAGTATTCAATGGTAATTATACTTTATATAAAATATAAAGACATACATGAACCAGTCACTTGAAAGATTTTAAATGAATTAAATATATGTTAATATTTACCAGCATTCCATATGCCCCTTTCCCAATCCATTTCGGACAAAGTCTGACATACTGAATAATTAGCACAAGCACCTGTGCAATTTGAGTGGTTACATTCATTTTTATGATCCATTTTTAAATGTAAATACTCGAATAAATATATAGTGCAAAAAGTAAGTAAGTAAGTTAGATAATACGCTGCAGTGTCCAAATTATTTCGGTTTCTCCAGTGCTTGTGACAATTTTGTATCCGAGTTGGCTCAAAGAGTTTATGGCATCCAGAACATTCGTTTTTATTGTAATGCCATTAACAATGGGTCCTGCTCCCTGATATTTTTTGGATAAAGCCTTTATTTCTTCTTGTCCTAGGCCAAAAACTGAACAATCATTAGCATGTAATGAACCTTTTATAGCGATGTACACAACAGCATCTTCTTCAGTTAGTGGAATTGTAGCTAGATTAGTGAGAACATTCTGGCTGCCTTTTGAGTCCATATTACTATACTATTGATCAATAAACAAGTTTAAACCTCGTCCTCTTTTGTAGGATGTGGGTAATTACCCAAGTGCATAGCTTCTTTGCCACAGTTTGTGATATTATCCTGTTCCACAATTATAGATGGTTCTGGCTCAGAGAATTCTTTTCTCATAGTCCACATATACTCGTTATAGTCTTGCTTGACTGCAGTTGAACTGGAAGCAACCACTTTGTAACCTAAGACCTGCGATGGCGATAAATCAGCACATTATCTTACTTGACAACTGCTTGGCATTATACAAAATTATTGGTAGGATTAACAAACGATAGCTGTACTCACTTCTAACGCGCTAAGTATCACACAAGGATGTTGCAAGTAAACAATCGTTGAATCGTCGCAGTATCCACCACAAGCAAATCTTTTAAGCTGTTCTATATCGCCAGCTAAATTTAAAAAACCAATACTTAAATTACAAGTGCGAGTACGTAGTATATATCAGTGAATCATAAAATAAAATGAGAGCAAGTAAGACGATTTACCTTTATGCAAGATACAATAGGTAGGTAGTTATTAAAATTTATCTTATCTCCTTTTTCTCATTTTACTTTTTAATCTAATTGGACTCTATTTGTCAACCAACATGTACCTTTTAGGCCGGATACCAAAACACGCCAAGGGTTTTTGTGCCCGTATGATGCGAGATTACCTCTTATCAAAATGTAGGGCATTGATTACGGTTAATATGACACGAGTTTATGAGCCTAAATAGAAAATAATATTTATTCAGTATGTAGCAGTAAGTACTTACAATGTAAAAAATACCAAACACAAAGCAACACACCACAAAGCACAACAATCCGTATTCCGTAAGTGATGTGACGTAGTGGTTATCAAGCGGATGTATTCTCTTCTCTTGGGTTGTTATGTACTCTGTGGTGATGTGATGTGACACAGAGTACATAACCACTACGTGTGATGTGATGTGAGCGACTTGAGCGATCACTGAGTGAGTAAATAGGTAAAACGTAGTGGCTATGTACTCTGTGTTGTATTATTTTCTTCTTCTTCTTCCTAACGAAGGCAAAAGTCTGTTAAGATCTAAATTTGCCGTGAATTGTCTCCAGAAACTCCATTAAGCAATAGAATGCATGACTATGCATTTTAATGCAACACGACATAATAATTAGAAATTGGCAGGCACACTCGCACTGGCAAAAAAAATTGTCCTTGAAAAGCATTGGTTGCCATAGTTAGGAAAAAGAAGAACCAACGGGGTCAGAGGAGAACATAAACCTTAGAATAAGGACTTAAGTCCTTATTCTCAGCCGTAATCCGATCTGACGGTACAATCTATGGTCAGACGTTAGACATTTTCTTGTTTTTAGTTATGGCAACTAAATCTCCAAGAAGTTATAGAGGTTTCTGCCTGCCAGCTGCCTGCCACTGTCGCGCTTCGAGTTACATACTGAAATCGAGCTGCGGAATAGCTTGTCGCCATAAACTTAAAGAAGAAGAAAAAATCGAGCTGAAATCAATTAAAATTATTTTATTTTATATTCAGGTTATTATAGGTCCCAAGGTTAGGGAAGGGTTAGGGTTATCATTTAAATAATGCGTTAAAATGACAAATCACTTTCTTTACCTAAATACCAACGATTTAAAAAAAATAAAAATAACTTTTTATGGTGTCAATAAAGCATAATATTAGTTACAATACTGCCGATAATAAGACTGCAGGCTATGCAGTTTTTTTTTTTTTTTTTAATACCACTTAGGTGGCACACAAGCATACGGCCCACCTGATGGTAAGCAGTCACCGTAGCCTATAGCCGCTAGCAATACCAGGGGTATCACTATGGGGTGCCAACCATGTTGCTGATGAGGACTCACTGTGCTAGCAGCAATACAACTAGCCCAGCGTATCCTCGTGGAGCACTGGCAACCTTACTTACCGCAGAAACACAACACTACATCAAGTAGTGTTATTTCACTGCGGTCTTCTGTAAGGCGGAGGTACAGTCCCCAGTCGGACGGCTCCAATTTAAATGGGATAACCCACGGGAAATCCCAAATCGCCCTACCTCTCGAAAGTTTGTAGTACCTCGCAGTTTGTAGCACTGTGCAGAGAGTAGGATTTTTTCTGCTCCAATGCTCAAATCCATTAAATAGATTCATTTTGTGCCATATACAGAGTGCCCCGGTTGGTACCATTTTGCCGAAAGCAGTGGATAATTTAGGTACATGTTGAACATAAAAGCACAACCAACTATCGGAAATCAATTATGTTTGCAACCCTAAGTCCTTGTAAATAACACTAGTGATGCACCATACCATGTAATCTGATGTAAGAATAAGTGGGGGGCCATCACATCATTATTATTAATTTGATTCAAAAAATATATATTTCTAATTTAAATATCATAATAAAGATCATAATATTGACCAGAATGCCATTTACTTCCATATAATCTCGGTTTAAATGGTATCAATCAACCAGGGCACCAAGAATTTACACTAAGAACGTAGAAGATTGTAGCAATGGGATATCCCAAAAAAAAATCGAGACGCGCCTCTGCAGGCAATGGCTAGGTACCTAAAATTGAAAGCTCAGACCAACGAATACGTATTCTGATAGTCTGAGTTGAAAAATTGAAATGTCTTATGAATTATCTACACTACATTCGATGCTGATCGAAATAACCATATGATAAAAAATATTTAAAAATATGTTTTACCTATTTTTAGATGGAGTCTACAATACATAATCTTAAGCTGTGTTTTCAATGCTTACTTCATCAATATTGCTTTCTACGTGAAATATACCTATACTTTCACATATCTACAAATTCTGGGCAATTACAATAAAAGCTCTCGACTCGTGTTCACTGTGAATACTTGCTCGCAAGAGTCGCAAGCATTTAAGCACATTGATTTAAACAGGCGTACTTAAACGTTAAAAACTTGCTTTTCCCGTTCGCTTCGAGATTGGTACCAATAGGTACTATGGATTATTGGTATTCTTTGATACTAAAACAATGATTTTACTATTGAGAGAAATACATTTATTAAGGACTAGCTTTGCCAGCGACTTCGTACGCGTGGATTGTTTTTTTTCTTGGGTTTAATGTATTTTGCGCGGAACCCAAATTATTTTTTAAAACTAAACGACACCGTTTGCCTCCTAATAGCATCAGTTATCTACCAGTGAAAGTTTTGTTTAAATCTGTCTAACCATTGGGATTTTGTTCGCAATGTAGGTTAAGGACTTTTTGCTGCGCGGAAAACAAATAATATTTTCAAAAAAAAAGTAGGTATCCTATTTTAAGCCTTTTAGCATCAGCTCTGAAAGTTCAACCATTTAGATTTTGTTCACAATTTCGTGGTTTTGATGTGTTACGTGGAACCCTTATTTTTAGAAAAATAAATAAAAAATAAATTAAGCCTAAATTACGAATTATAGCATCAGCTACCTGCCAGTGAACAAATTGGTCCCGCCGTTCGGTAATTGTTCACAATTTCATCAGTTTATTTATTTGTTGCGCGGAACCCTAATTTTTTTCCAAATAAATGTAGTCTAAGTAACCTCTTATAGCATCAGCTACCTTCCAGTAAAAGTCCTGTTCATGTCGGTCCTGCCATTCAGATTTTGTTCATAATTGTATGGATTTTTTATTTGTGGCGCGGAACCCTATTAGTTTCTCAAAATAAATTAATCCTAAGCTACCGCTTTATAGCACCAGCTACCTGCCAGTGAACAAAACGGTCACTCCGTTCGGTTATCGTTTACAATTTCATGGGTTTATTTGTTTGTTGCGCGGAACCCTAATTATTTTTTGAAAATAAATGTACCCTAAGCAACGTCCTACAGCATGAGCTACCTGCCAGTAAAAGTCCTGTTCATATTGGTCCTGCCGTTCAGATTTTGTAAGGATTTTGTTCATAATTTCATGGGTTTTTTATTTGATGCGCTGAACCCTAATAATTTGTCCAGAATAAAATTGCTCAGGTTATGCCCAGTAAAATCAAATAGTGAAAGTCCCTTTCAAATCGGTTTAGCTGTTTCGGAGTTACAGCCAAGTACACATTTTGACTTTTATCCGCTATCCCAGGGGAACCGTGTTGAATTTCGGGATAAAAAATCCTATGTTATACCTCGTAGTATCAACTCATTTCGTGCCAAGTTTCATTTGAATCCGCTCAGTAGTTTCGGCGTGATGCGCGGCTTGTCTTGCCCCCTAATACTATATCAAAAACAAAAACGTTTCAAACATTACAAAGTATCTACGTTTCAGTGTCAGATTTTCTCTAAATCGGTAGGCAGTCGAATACTCTAAGTTGTACGTAGTATATTTTAATTTCAATAAATCTCTGTTTATAATATAATAAGTAAATGTTATTTAAGTAGGTAGTAAGGCGGTAGTAGACCTACCAAAATGATGAAAAAGTATGTTTATTTTAAAATAATAATAAGTAATAAAATATTATATCATTGTAAAATAAAATGATTATATCAGTCTGGTATGTTTATTACAACCTTTGATGTGTCTGGAACTGTGTGTTAATCATAATGTCCAACCATTTTTATATTTTTGTTCCGCACACGGCTGATAAAATATAATATTTTTTTACAAGTTAAAAAATCTAAAATAAGTATTTCATTCTGCAAAAAAATCTAATGATTCTAGTTACTCAATACGTCCTACGTAACGCAACTTTTTTAAAACCCTTTGAGGAGAATTAAAGGAAAACCAGGAATAAAGAGATGTCTCAAATTCCTGGTTTACCTACCTTTGTTTGTTGTCGATTTCTTTGATTATATTATTCGATGAACAAAAATATGAATGCCTGTTAATGAAGCCTTTCGTTGATGTAGTGGAACCAATATTAATATGAGTATTCTGAGATCAATTTGTTCGCACCGTAATGGGCTATCACTGATTTATTAATATACTTGTAGAGTAGGTAAATTTACGAGAAATGCATCGTCTTGCTGAGTTTCATGCCGGTTCTTCTCAGAAGGTGTTTTCCTGAACCGGTGGTAAATTTTAATTACCGTGAGAAGTGCCTTACGAACACATGAATTGAATATATTATTTTCATATTTTTTACTTCAGACGCTACTACATACTTTCGTTTTAGATTCTACTCTTATACAACAATTTTAAAGCTGGATTAAATAATAGATAACAGTGGTGGCAGGCACTAAATCAATCTAGGTTTCTACGCTGTAATGCGTTAATCTACACTAATATAATATTATAAAGAGGAAAGATTTGTATTTTTTTTATGTAACGAATAAACTCAAAAAGTACTGGACCGATTTTAATAATTCTTTTTTCATTAGAAAGCTACATCATCACCGAGTACCATAGGCTATATATTATACTAGCTGCCCACCCCGGCTTCGCTCGGGTAGACAAAATATTTGATAAATGTCTATAGGCTCCGAAACTACTGAACCAATTTCGAAAAATCTTTCACCGTTAGTAAGCTACACTATCACTGAGTAACATAGGCTAGCTGCCCGCCCCGGCTTTGCACGGGTAGACAAAATATTTGATATCAATGTCTACCCGTGCGAAGCCGGGGCGGGCCGCTAGTTATGTAATAACTCAAGAGTAGATAATATACTACGGTAATAATAATTATTAAATAACCTTCCAGTTCTGTAGGTACCGTATCTACACAAATTACGGCAGATGTCGCGATCTAGTTGTTCAACCAATTTCAGACTGTAATGATAATACAGTCTGTTGACGCATTTTCGTGCAGCCGCCTAGCTGGTTTGATGCCTTAATATATAATCAAAAGCCTTAATAAACTGATTTATAATGACTGCCTTTATTTTAGGAATTCTTTTCATCGCACAAAAATACCTACATTAAAAGGCGTTGTTTGAGTTTTAGAATTACATGTGCCACTGATCTAGACGCTATAATAACTGCTATAAGCTATGCTACAAGTACTACTAAGCACTATTCACCGCGACTTAGTGCGCGTGACAGTATAAAGAGTAGGTAATAGTTTTTGCAAAGTTAACATTAAGTCGTTTAAGCATCTGACCGATTGATCCAAGTTAATAGTAGCATAAATTTGGCTGGCCTAGAATAGAATAAGAAGAAGTTGAATTTAGATAGGTACTTAAAATTAATTGTGTTTGTTGTATGTCTTCCTATCTAAAAAAAACTGTCAAAAAAAGGTCAGGTCCGCTTTTTATGGGTATGTATTTATTGAAATTAGTCTATCTTGAGGGAGTGGGTGAAGCCAGTGTATGTTTGGACGTATTTATTTACGATGCCCTAAAATTATCAGTACGTTATTAAACTGTTCTATGAAGATTTCAGATACACACAAGTTTAACAAAAGGAAATCAAAAGCAACTGTCTTTTGACATATTGTGTTAATAAAATAACTTTAAGACAGGTTTGAAGTGTTTAATTGAAAATATGTTTGGAAATATGTCATCGCCCAACATTTTGTGTTCCGAGAAAAGCAAACGTTGCCGTGTGGAATAATTATTTGCTAGCTTTTTAAAGTACCATCTTTGGGGACTAGATATATACAATTTTCTAATTGTTACATAATCAAGTGTAGGTACATGCGTGCATGTCATCATTATTATGTATGAAACGAAAGGTATTGAATACTGACTTGCTCTATTGGAATGCTAAATGGTAGCCTTCTTGACTTCCATTTATGTAATTATTATTATTTATGTTACTACAAGCTACTGACGATCGATGGCAGTATTATAATGATATTTATGTATTATTATACAACTGCGTGTGAAGTTACAATAGGCGATGTTATATGAACACGGGTTGGCCATCGTGTGGCTTTGGTACTTTCATGGGCTACGTATTGAAAATTGAGCAAAAAAATATTAGGGGCTAGTCTTCAGTCTGGTTTACATTTATTTACAGCTGTGTAGCTGCTTTGTAGTTTACCCTAGTTGTTTAATATGATGTGTGATATCGAAGTCGTAATCTTATGTATATATATAAAAGAAAGAGGCTGACTGACTGACTGACTGACTGACTGACATATCAACGCACAGCCTTAACGGCTGGGGTTACAGACTTGAAATTTTGACAGTACGTACGTTTAATGACGTAGGCATCCACTAAGAAATATTTTTTGGAAATTTCACCCCTAAGGGGGTAAGCTAGGGGTTGAAAGTTTGTATGAAAATCCGTCGTTTTTGAAGTTAAACGCATGAAATTTGGTATTTGGCCTTTCAGTTTAAAATATATAAACACGTATTTCAAGATTTTTGAAAAATCCACCCCTATATGGGTTAAATAGGGGTTGAAAGTTTGTATCAGAATTCGTCGTTTTTGAAGTTAAGCGCATGAAAATTGGTAGTTGACCTTTCAGTTGAAAATATATAAATACGTTTTTGAGGATTTTTGTAAATTACACCCGTAAGGGGACAGAATAGGAGATGAAAGTTTTGTATGAAAATCCGTATTTTTTGAAGATTAACGCATAATAATTTGTATTTGACCTTTCAATCGAAAATAAATAAATACGTATTTCAGGATTTGTGGAAATTCCACCCCTAAGGGGGTAAAATAGGGGATGGAAGTTTGTATGAAAACCCGTCATTTTTGAAGTTGAAACGCATGAAAATTGGTATTTGGCCTTTCAGTTAACAATAAATAAATATGTATTAGAGGATTATTAGAAATTCCAACCATAAGGCATAAAATATGGGATGAAAGTTTGTATGAAAATCTGACATTTGGTATTTGGCCTTTCAGTTAACAATAAATAAATATGTATTAGAGGATTATTAGAAATTCCAACCATAAGGCATAAAATATGGGATGAAAGTTTGTATGAAAATCTGACATTTGGTATTTGGCCTTTCAGTTAACAATAAATAAATATGTATTAGAGGATTATTAGAAATTCCAACCATAAGGCATAAAATAGGGGATGAAAGTTTGTATGAAAATCTGACATTTGGTATTTGGCCTTTCAGTTAACAATAAATAAATATGTATTAGAGGATTATTAGAAATTCCAACCATAAGGCATAAAATATGGGATGAAAGTTTGTATGAAAATCTGACATTTGGTATTTGGCCTTTCAGTTAACAATAAATAAATATGTATTAGAGGATTATTAGAAATTCCAACCATAAGGCATAAAATATGGGATGAAAGTTTGTATGAAAATCTGACATTTGGTATTTGGCCTTTCAGTTAACAATAAATAAATATGTATTAGAGGATTATTAGAAATTCCAACCATAAGGCATAAAATAGGGGATGAAAGTTTGTATGAAAATCTGACATTTGGTATTTGGCCTTTCAGTTAACAATAAATAAATATGTATTAGAGGATTATTAGAAATTCCAACCATAAGGCATAAAATATGGGATGAAAGTTTGTATGAAAATCTGACATTTGGTATTTGGCCTTTCAGTTAACAATAAATAAATATGTATTAGAGGATTATTAGAAATTCCAACCATAAGGCATAAAATAAGGGATGAAAGTTTGTATGAAAGTCCGTCATTTTTGAAGTTAAATCCATAAAAATGGGTAGCAGTGGGCAAAAGCTATGATTTAGAATTTTAGATATTGGTACATGTCGACTTATTTACCACGCGTGCAAAGCCGCGGGCAAAAGCTAGTCTTAGAATAAATACTTGACAAGTAGGTACCTATATAATCAAATGTCGTCTCATGACGTAATAGACATCAATGCTCATAATTTACTTAATTATATATTTTTTATTACACTATATTCTCGTCTTTTGTTATTTGTGGAGACGTGTTTCGTAATTTTTTTAATTAATCCCCTAACGGGGTTAAAAAGGGCTAGACAGTTATTTAGGCGGTGATTCGAAGTTGATATCAATACTCCTTAGTGCTTTTAATTTTTTTATGTTAGTTAATTTCAGTTTTAGATTTTGACTTAGTCCTTTTTGGTTTAGATTTAGACCTTAGATTTTGACACATTTGAAAACTCAATCTAATTATATTTGTTAACAAAAGGTTGAAGTCCCTTAAAAACATAAATACTCTTTAAAATTGGAGTCTGTATTTAAAAAAGAAGAAACTTTCTGACTGACTGACATGTTGAATTCTCTTGGACTGACATCTAAATTATTATCAACGCAAAGCCTTAACGACTTGAGTCAGACACATAATTTTTTTGCAGTAGGTACCTTTTATGACGGCGGCATTAACTAAGAAAGGGACTACCCCTCAAGGGGTAAAACAGTGGATGAAAGTTTGTATGAAAATCCGTCTTTTTTTAATCTAAACGCATGAAAATTTGTATTTGGCTTTTCATTTAAAAACAAAGAAATTGAATTTCAGGAATTTTGGTAATTCACCCCTCAGGGGCTAAAATAGGGTATGAAAGTTTGTATGAAATCCCGTGATTTATGGAGTTAAAAGCATGAAAATTGGTATTTGGCCTTGGCCTTACGGATAAAAAAAAATACCTACTTATTTAAGGAGTTTTTTAAACTTCACCCTAAAGGGGTAAAAAATAGGGGATGAAAGCTTGTATGAAAAGTCGTCATATTTAAAGTCAATCCATGAAAATAAGTACTTATATTAAGACGCAGACAAAAACTATCATTTATATATCGGTACATGTTGAGTTGTTGACTATTCAATACGCGTGCGAAGCCGTGAGCAAAAGTATTTACATAAAACAGAACTTAAACTACCCTACTTATAGGTAAAAAACTGAACCAAACCAGAATCACGCGGGAGCGTGCCAAGAATGCTGACAAATACCAAGCTGGATAGCAATGCTGATTCTCTGAGCGAGATATGCTCGAGCACGCCTGTCACGAGAGGCCTCAACCAGCCAGTTATTTGTTTATATTTAAGACACCTGTTGGCAAATTAAAAATATTAACAAATCGCTCACCATGTTTCGCCATCTAATGACATCAAAACACAGTAATCTATATTTATATTATTAATATAAAGAAGCATTTGGTAAGTTCGTTTCTTTCTATGTTTGGGGTTATATCAGGAAGTGCTGAACCGACTTTAATATTTTTTAATGAATGAAAGGATATAATATCCCCAATAAACGAAGGCTAAAACTTTTTTTATAAATGTAATATTCTGTTGCTACTCTTGCATGTAGAAGTTCTATTCTACTCTATTTCGTCAATCAACTAAGTGACCAAACCGTTTCGATATCTAAGTAGGTATGTCGCCATTTACTTGTTATTAAATTCTTCAAAACATAAGCATAATAAATACGCTAAGCAAATGTTAATTTTGCAACGGTCATAGATTACCTGCTATTAACCTTAATTATATTAATAGCATTTATAGTATAGTGATCCGCAAAAAATACATAAAGTTTCCTTTATCACCTACTTCCAAATGTGTAAAAACCCACGCATTCCATCCATACTGTTTTTGTTACATTCTACCCGCTGCTTTTTTATTACCGCATAGGGACAATTAGAGAAATTCGTTTTATAAACGACGTGTGAACAATACTCGGAAATCAATACCCATTAAGAGCAGGTGCATATGTTTTATTAACTTGGAAGAGTTCCAAATATGTCTTTAAGTTGTATATTATTTTTGTCTAAAAAAAATGGGTTCCATGTTTCAAACAAATTTACGATAGTCTATAGAACATTTTCTACGAAAACCCGAATGGTTCGTGAATAAACACATAAATTCCACCACCACCACTTTACTCCACCACTTTACTCCTGTTCTTGTGCGATAATGTAAGAATAATAAACAATCTCAAGATACCTTGCCTGAGGGTATTTTCATTATTATTATTACATAATATCTGTCGCCCGCGACTCCCTCGGCGTGGTCTTACAAACTCAATTTTTAGGGGTACCCGTACCCAAAGGGTAACCAATGGAACCCTATTACTAAGATTTTGCAGTCCGTCCGTCCGTCCGTCCGTCCGTCTGCCTGTCAGTGGAATATGGCAAGATCCGTAATAAGTAGATAGTTGAAAGTTTCACAAAATGTGTATATCTGTTTCCGCCGTATAATAACAACAAGTAATAAATATGAAAAAAAATAAAAAAACATGGCTCCAAACATGATTATATTGCTTTTTGCTCTGTATTAGTAATGGTAACAAGTAGACTCCTGAAATCGATGACGGACGAACGGTAAAGTTAAGTCATTTCACGTAGTTTGTTTTTAGTACGGAGCCCTCGGTTTGCGAGCCCAAATCTCACTTAGCAGATGTTTACTTCTAAGGGAATCCAATGTTTTATCGGCATTAAAAGGGGCCTCGTTTATCTCTGAATTCCTTACCTGTCTGTAAATGAAAGTGTCGCTAAAATACCATGAGATTTTGTAAATTCGTTCAAACTCACGCACGACTACGCGTGATTTTTTCTTTGTAAGAGATGGGATGAGTTAGTTTATAGGTACACTGTAACTAGCTTTTAAGAGCGGTAGGACGCAATGAGATTCTCCATTCTATCAAAGTTATTTACAAGATAAATTAAAACTATTTCCAAATAATTTTCTACTTAAATTAACAAGTCAAATATATAAAAGTAATTAACTACTTAAATCTATTTATCATAAGGCGGAGTGATTTTCCCGAATGGGCATCGGCGCATCTTTGTAGGGCTGTGCTTTCCCTCATTTCTCATCAGTGTTCGTGTAGTCAGGGAGCCGATCGGTCGCAGTACTTACGAACGCTGCCTCCACTGTTCGACGTGCGTGTGGCACGCTCGCCCTAACAACCCTAAAACCTACACGCGTTTTTCATGGGTTTAAATAGTACCATTATATTTAATTTGTGAAATGTGATTATACCTATTATTAATAAACTTACACTGAATATTGTGTGCTCATAGGAAGTTCTACGATTAAAAGTTAGTTCTGAGACTTAGCGAGATAATAAGGTAAGCTATTAAAAACTTGGATTTTTTATTTTAATTTAAAAAAAATCGTCTTTAAATCCTCGGTAAAAAGCAAGTATAATATAAATTATTAAATTAACTTTATACTACTACTTTTATCATAACGTATTTGCAAACGAAGTAAATCTATAATGTAGGTATTCATCTGGTTCAAATTGCAAATAAATATCTAATAATAAACCCTTGAACTTCTCAGAATTTAAATGGTAAAATCCTTTTTCATTTTGCCTGTACTGACGCATTCTAATTGATTCCCATTTTTACCAAATTAATTTACAAGATAGAAAATATGAAAAAGAGGATTGCGTCGATGCCCTATCCATGTAGTGGCTCGGTTTCTCATTCGCGCCTCATTTTATATATCTTTAGATGAAGAACACTTTCATTGCTTTATAGAGAACCACGCGCTCGTGTATGAATTTTTTTTTTTTATTGAAGATTGATGTAATTTTGTGAAATACATTTTAGACCATGTGTTTTGGAATATATGGTTTTTCTCTTTAATAATTAGTATTTGTTTATATCTTAACTGATATTTTAATGAAATATCTGACCTAAAACCAGAGTATAAAATAATGCTTTATTTTATATATATTTTTTATACCACTAAGGGAGCACACAACCATACGGCCCACCTGATGGTAAGCAGTTACCGTACCCTATAGCCGCTAGCAAAACCAGGGATATCACTAACGAGTTGCGAACCCTGTTGTTGATGAGGGAGACACTGTGCTAGCAGCATTACTACTAGCTCAACGTATCCTCGTAGAGCACTGGCAACCTTACTTACCGCAGAATGTGTTTCTGCGGTAAGTAAGGTTACACTACATCAAAGTAGTGTTATTTCACTGCGGTCTTCTGTAAGGTGGAGGTACAGGTCTCAGTCGGGCGGCTCCAATATTAATGGGAAAACCCACGGGAGATCCCAATTCGCCCTGCCTCTCTTTTTTAGCTCGTGGTGTGTTATTAATCACTGTACTTAAGCTTAGAAAAACTCGATGGTTCATTTGTACAATTGACCGGGATTTGAACCTGGGCCCTTCAAATGACAGGTCGTTGCTTCAACCACAAGGCCACCACCACTTTTTTATTTTGTAGAGGCACAGCCACAAACGGCATTCAAATATATCATAGTGTGATTTATTACATCAATATCTGAGCGAAAGGGAATAGAGTATTTAGTTAGGGAAAAGCTGAACCCTGGTATCACTGGCCTACAAAACTTCTACCGCACTTTTAAAATTGCACTAGATATAGTTTTGGAATAAAAAAGATTGCAAAAAAGATTGTTTTATATAAACCTTTGTAGTCGAAAACCTTATGTTAGTAATAACTAAAAAATCTTTATTTAAACATAAACAATTGAGTTATGTTAGGTGGGGAAAAACTGAAGGGTTCAAATTGGTTTTTAGTTATCAAGACAAGGTTGAGATCGTAACTATAATGTCAAGAAATGTCGGAATTTGGATTGAATTGAATTTAAGATAAGAACGTTACTAATGGAACTTTAATTTCAAAGTGTTGATGAATGCTATAAAAGGTTTTTTATTTCAATGATCTGGCTTTTATAGTTGAGGAAAATTGCAATAATTTTTAAAGTGTGATACTAAGTTTAAAAGGCCAGTGTTCTAACAGCTTTTTAATGTTACTGCTTGACTACATACATAGGTATTACACTTGTATTACACATATGCAATCTTATTTGGTATGAAAATACACACCTTCCTATTCAATACATTTCAATACAGAGGAAATGCGATAGTAAACCACGACCTATTTAAATTAACATGTTTAAAAGTAAATAACACAAACGGCTTATAAAATCATTGCAATTACCACACTGAAATTTATTTTAAACCATTAATTATTACTATAATCTCAACTAATCTCAAGTCTTTGTGTTCATTCCCCGAAAACAAGGTTCCCTGGGAAATTATCTTTGAGTTTAGGCTCTCCCTTACTTTATACGCTTAATACCTTTAATATATAGTTCTTAATACTTCAGTCAACTTAGACATGGAGATAATAATCTTGCTAGTCTCCTTTACTAGGAGAAATTTATGTTGAGCTTATCTATAGCGTTATTTGTCTTACTCTCCGCTTTGCTTGGACACGTTTGATGGTGTGGAAAATAGAAAAAAACAATTTTGTATTCTCTATTATGCCCAAGCAGAGCTTCACATTTTTAGCGTTATGGCGCTTTATTTCATGAAATGATCATCCTTCTTAATGTAATACTCTGTGCTAATTCGGATATTGCTACATCGATTCAAACTAAACACAGCTTGTTCTTTGGGTACTGGTATCATTTCATGGAAGAAAATATATCTGATGTCCAGACATCTGACATAAGTTCTTCCATAAAATAAACGTATGTCTGGTTAATTAAGTGAAACCAGACAAATCATGTACAAGGTAGGTAAGTAGGTTTTCACCCTAGGGATGTAGATACAGTTCAGTAATGTAGTTTCTAAATATAACCACTTTATTCAGTTTAGAAACCGTTGTTTTATACCTCTATGGTGGCAAAAAGCAGACGCTCCGCCTGATGGTAAGCGGTTACCGACCTATAATGCCTATAATGACTTGCAACACACGAGCAGTTGTCCAGTTCCTCTCGAAACCTGTCTTGTCAATCTTTTACATATTTACTGATGGAAGATGAACAGTCGAATATAGCATATTACTAATAATTATTGTATTATATATCAACACCACAGACGATATAACCAGGTTCATTATCTTTGATCCACATCAATTAAATTTCAGTTTCAAAGCATTAATTATATTGCGGTAAAAAGGCTCCGCTTAATGTTAAAATATTTGGGATTGTTAACATGGTACCTAGGTGGGTACCATGTTATTTATTGTAATAATTTAGGTAAATTATTACAATAAATAAATAAACCAGCATGGCGTTATAGCTAGCACTGTGTGGCTTTTGTATAACATGGAGTAATCTTATTCATCTTACATGTTTTTGCCCGCAACTTCGACTGCATATAAATATCATGTTCTATATTGATTGATGAAGGCATAATATGGTCTTTCAAAACTTTTCAGCTCATCCTGCAAAATAATGATGCTTGGTTCAGTAGCTTACTTCTAATTGTGACAAACAGACATTGAAGATGTAATCATTATTTGACGACATCGACAGTCTAGTAGTTAGTATACCTGACTGCTGAACTGGGGATCACGCGTTCGATTGCCGCTAGGGCAAATATTTATGTGACAAACATGTATGCCTAGCGTCTGGCTGGGTATTTGGATGTATTATGAGCGTTTGGATGTGTTATTTCTAGAAAAAAAGGTATATAAGTATTCGATCACCTGCTGGTTCCCATACCATGTTTGCTTAGTTTGGGACCAGATGATTGTGATAATGGCCAAGCATTAGGAATATTTCTATGTTTAAATTAAAATGTCATACTTGGAGCTAAGTGAAAATCTGGTAGCTCAAATTTTCGTAACAATAGCTTTGTAGTTACGTGGAATGAGCCTATATACTACTGATAATCGCCAGTAATAATAATGAAAAATTATTATTACATTTTGTTGAGGTTACTATGGATAGTAACAGCCAGTACAATAAGTTACTTTGTAGGTAATAATAAGATCAACTTTTTATGGTAGTCAAGGCTCAGTTGGTAAGTGACCGGGTTGACGGTAATATAACTAAGCCATTGCTCGCAGTTATAATTTATTTTACTGACACATTATCCTTTCTTATGACAAAGATTTAGCTAGGCCTGCGCTTATTTCGTGTATGTCGATCTAAAAGCTTTTATTTTATACCATGCCATGTTATTGGGCAAGAACGAAAGGGGTGCCTACGCTAGAAGTTTTCACTAACTCAAAAAATATTATATAGTTTCCATGTTAATTAGCTTTAATCATTTTGATTAATTCTAAATAATTATAACTATACTGATAACCATAAACAGTGGTTTAATTGTGCATAAACCTTTTTTAACCGAATTTATGGAAGACTTTATTCGTATTTTCTTCGAATTCATCCACTAATGGGGTTAAAAATGTGAAGAAAGTTATTTTGGCGGTGACTTGCTTCGAAGTTAATATCAATACTCCTTAGTGCTTTTGATTTAAATTAGTTTTAAATTACATTTAATTTTGACGCATGTTTGTAAACTCAATCCGATTATGTTCATAAAAGGTTGAACTCACTGTTATACATAAGCAACTTTAAATTGGACTGCATATATAAATAAAAGAAGAAACTGACTGATTGACATATTAACGCACAGGGTTAGAGACTTGTTAGACTTGAAATTTGACAATAGGTATCTTTTATAACGTAGGCATCCACTAAAGAAGGATTTTGGAAAAACCACTCACTCATAAGAGGGTAAAATTGGGGATGAAAGTTTGCATGAAAAATCCGCCATGTTGTAAGTTAAACGCATGAAAATTGGTATTTGGCATCTCAGTAAAAAGTAAAAAATACACATTTCAGGATTTTTTGTAATTGCACCCCTAAGGGGGTAAACTAGGAGATGAAAGTTTGCATGAATTTGCGTATTTTTTTAAGTTAAACGCATCAATGTAGGTATTTGGCCTTTAAGTTAAAAATAAAAAACATATATGACTAGAATTTTTGAAATTCCATCCCTAAAGTGGTAAAATACGGGGTGAACGTTTGTATGAAAATCCGTCAATTTTAAAGTGCAAACCTGTGGGTAAATGCTTTTATTCATACATGTACTAGCCACTCACCCTGGCTTCGTACGGCCAGCGTTAGACATATAATTAAATACCTACAAAAAGCAAGTGAATTATACATGACAACCTTCCGCTTGCATCTATCTATATATATCAAAAACGACCGATCAAAATCCGTAGCGTAGTTTTAAAGATCAAAGCATAAATAGGGACAGACAGACAGCGGGTCTATGTTGCCTAGTTTCCTTTACCACGCGTGCGAAGCTGCGGACAAAAGCACGTACGTAGTACTAATATATGTATGTACGTCATTTGCTCGACTCGGGACAGTGGCTTCACCAAGATACAGTAGATATTGGGCTATTGCGGTAAGGTTTTGAGAGCTCCTCGAGGACACGCTGTTGCAATTCCTCTTCAACAAGGTCGGCAATGCTTTAGTGGTACAACAGTACAAGCGTCTATAGGCTAAGTTGTTGACAGCTGCTTGCCATCATTTTTTTATTTTTTATTTTACTTTAATTAACACGGTTTACACCAATTCATTAATTAAATACAGAATTGCGTCTCGCTCGCAGAACTTCTTGCATTCTGATGAAACCTTTGTCCATTCATCCGCAAATATATCGCACTCAGGGTTATGGTTCGCTTGCTTGCCACGTTCGCAGTGTAAAAAAACGTTTTAAAGTTTTCTCTGAACTATATTTGCCTACCACGGTCATCGTCTTAAGTTTATTTGATGTTTCTTGCTACTCCTGACGGGCTTGCAAGAAACATAACCTAATACTAGGCTATCTGTGAAGCATAAAACATTCATTTGCTGTCTTCGGGAACGACTGATCCCAGTTATAAGTAATTACAATTCTGGTCAATAATTTGTTTAAATCGTTCCTAATATTACTCTTAAAGACCTAACTTCAAAGCTTAGTTTCTAATAAACTAAAAATATATAAGTAAAATTATAACATTCAATAAATCAACCTTTTAATCACCCACCTTTAAAAGTTAATAACTTATAAATATTTTTCGGGCCATTCTTACACTTCAAACACGCTTGTTATGATGTTGACGACTGTAGATAAAATGCTTAAAGGGCAACGAGCACTGAATATAGTCGAATCATAAATAAAATACAATGTGAGTTGAAGTAGGAAGAAAATAGTATTAAGGATTTTGACGAAGAAATAATGTTTTGAGTTACAGTGTAATCGTGATTTATTTTGTTGTTACACACTCGAGTGGTCGGGTTGGGACTTGGGATTTCCTGTATCAATCAGAATTGTAATGCCTCGGTTGCTTTTGTGTAAAAGGTTTAATAATGGGTGAAATTGTCGATCATGATTCCCTGTTATCGTCTATTGTATTTACAACGCTTTTGTCGACGACGTAATTAGTAATGTTATTGAAATCAATTTTTAGTATGATATTAGTAAGCATTTATCATGGTATTGCAGATAACATTCCTATAATGTGGTAATACTTCAGTTAATATTTAGAAAACATTGGTATTGAAGAGCTTACACTCATCTTTAGTGTGTATTTTTGGGGTCAGTTGAGGGCAGTAATGTTTCATTTAGTGACTGATTTATAGTAACATTGGCAATAACGCTGTATTATGGCTTTTGGGTGAAGTGAATCATCATTTTAGTTAATAGGTTACCTCAGATAAGCTAAGATCTGCTACTGCCGTGGATTGTTCCAGAAACTCCAACAAACATAAGAATGTATGAAACTAGGTATACTAATGCCACAAACACAAAAAACTTGACAATTCTGTAACACTGGCAATGAATGTCCTTGAAGAGATTTGATGGTCTTAGTTAAGAAGAAAAAGAAGGAAGAAGGGTTACATTCCCTTATCTTCGTAAAAAAATTAAGTACCTACAGTCACAACATTTTAGCTTTCATCCATCATGACATGAAACGCTGGGTATATAATAACTGCCGTTGAAGCTGTTATGAAGCACACATGTCTATCTTATTTGTGTCCGTTCCATTTCCACAGTCATCTTACCCTGACATAAGACACACTTTGCTATTTTGTTGAAGACAGATCGCAGAGCATGCCGCCCGGTGCGGCGAGATTAATTTCATTACCATGGTTCGATTTTTCTACAGTGGGTTTGAGATCTATTGTGAGCATTTCATGAATTCGGAAGCCTTCAATGTGATATGATTTTTAAAAATTTACATACATTTAATTGGTGCCAATTCCCGTGTCCATTTAACTAACTAGACTAAAAGTAAGCTAAAATGCTTACTCAATTCTGTTATTAAACTACATTGAAACTGAAATATTCATCGCTTTGACAGGAATTAATTTATTTGACAACACAAATTTGACAGCACTAAGCTAGTTGTTAAAAGACTTACAAGAGGCACATTGTCTCGCAATATTATGTCATTGGCTCTGCTATTTGAAGCTACTATTTTAAGAAATGAATTTATAAATGGGTTTTAGAAACATCCTGTAGCATTAATACGTACGTCTAGGAAGCTATATTATATTTATACATCGCTAGACATTTATTACAATCATGAAGATACGCCGTACGCCTATCGTATCTATCATCGCAACACCGGGTATATAAATAAACAGACACAAGGAATGGATTATAGCAAAATCCGACATTGTTGTCGTAACATTATTATATTACCAACCTAAGCCTCAGATGTTATTTTAGTTTTAAACAAAATAATCTCATTTCAATCTCGTCGTAAGTCATCGCTTTTTATACATGTAGTAATTTTATTTTCGGTTGTATATATATTTATATATATATATTTAACAATGGTATGGTATATGTACACCGTAAGTAAAGTTAAAAAAGAAATAGTTTAATCTCCTGCAGTTTTTCTGTCAAAGGCAATATATTTGTTCAAAATCGATCCCCACCAAAGTCTGAACAAAGACTTCTTCCAGTCAACAGCCCAGTCTAATGTACCCACATAGATACATAGACAACCCTTTCCAAATGCAGGTACGTACATCTTTGTGACCCAATAAATATTAATTCACAAGTTCAACAGTTGGACAAATACCTCTTTATAAAAAAAAATTGACAAACTGAGACTATTTGTAGAATAATGTTTATCAATATCATCATCAAAATGTCTGATAATCGCAGAAGAACGTATTGCTGTGTGTTTGGGTGTCTTAATAATTCATCGATTCCAGACCTGTCTCTGTTCAGATTACCTATTGAACAGGAAAGGTAAGTTAGTCACTTATTCTAGCATAATATAATTTTACTTGATGATGAGATACCTACGTACTTACATATTTTTTGTTTGTATTAGTTTTCTATCACACAGGAAGTAGGTAGGTAGGCCTAATTTCCTACTAGAATGTATTAGGTACTTTTGATCTGGCAATTGGTTTGCCGCTATTTCTTTGTTTACGTTTAGTTATGCCGATTTCTCAGTATTGTAGGTATAGTAACTAAGTACCTACCTACTTACAGAAAATCGTAATTCAAAATAAGTATGTTGCCGCCTGTACCATCTAGCGGCGACATGGCGAGTCGGGACCGCGACTTGACGTTGCCGCTGTTCATGCGGTTGCTAGCGAAGCGCGAACAGCCGCTCCTAATATTTAGCTAAAAGTGACAACCCTAAGACAGTAGGCAATTATATCGCGAATTGGGCCGGAGATACCCTACTCCCTCTCTTTATACTATGTAGTAGGTAGGTTAATCCTTTTTTCCGGAAAGTGCTTTTGGTATCACTGACAGATTAAATACTTATCAGAATGGATCCTAGGTATATAACTGTGTTTTATTTGTATGTTGAAAGTACGGGTGAAAGGAAATCTAATAACCTTCGCCACAGTCGGACATTTTGGTGGCTTAGCATGATATTTATGTAACTCAGAATTCAAACCCTGATGATATAGTTCCCTAGCTTACGGGCCTCATAAAGTAGTATATGCAGTCAACATATATTAATTTACCAAAATTAACCAATGCCTTCATTTTTGCGACCTAAAGAATAATCATATACCTAATTTAAGAAATTAATATTACAATTTACATAATATCTTTCTACACTATTTGTATAATAATGATTTGTAAATGGCACTGGATAACCTAAATAATAATCAGTAATATGCAATGTGCGACTGTTAATCTTTAACTGGAAATAAATAGCTGCATCTGAATGTGTTGTAAATAACTGTACCACATCCGTCTCTGACCATATCGGACCTGTTTTTACACAAATTGTAGCTAGAATTGTAGAATGAGGATTTGGAACAATTGCAAGTCGCTATCTGCTTTATTGTTTTCCAATATCGTGTTACGCCGCGGTGTTACGCCGTATAAAAAAATTCGGTCAGCATTACCTCCGTTCGGGACTGTCAATTTCATGTTTTATCATTATGTCAACAATTAAGCCACGATTATTATAACTGTAATGTTGTCTTCTTATTTTTGTCAACGCAAAATTAATTAAATTAAGGAATGTAGTTTACCTAGATATTTAGAAATTCTCGCACAAAAAACACTTCTTCAGTTTTGCGTAATGGGGCCTTTGCATTATTAGTGAAGATCATATTTTTAAGTGAATGCTGTATAGAATATTTTATTATTGATGGTGGTACTAACAAAATAACTGAAAGCAATTACGAAATGTTAAGAAACTGATACCTTATACGACTTATACCACGATCTACTTGTATGCATGTTGAGAGCTTCGATAAAAAATTTACCAACACTTTGTCACACATTTTGTGTTGCTCTAAATAACAAAAGTAATCTACATATGTTTCTTAGATCCCGGTAAAATACGAGCGAGATTGAATGTTATTTCATGAAATCGGTGCGAGCGGAACTTCGGATTTTGTCCTAGTCGTATTTTACTGTCATACTAGATATTTGTATGTCATTAATTTTATTCAAGCATAAGTGTAACTTGCGACACTTAGAAATTGAAAATAACTTTAGTTTGTATTACTTGTTCTTGTACTCGTATTCAAATAACTACCAATTTCCAAACTTTGAACTTCGAAACCCCTTTGATACTTTTAAGGGTTGAATTTGTAAACATTTTAACCTAGGGGTGCCTACACACTATGTACTCTAGAATTGTAGGCTTTCTATTTATTGAGCTATCGTAATATGAGTGGTAGTATGCTAGTAAATTTTATTATCGCGTTCATTTAAATATTATAGAATAAAGAAAAACGCGAATACGTACTTGAATATCTCATCAGTTTTTACCCCAATAAACGCCAATAAACGCTGAATACACATACCTATGTGTATGTGACATATCTATATTGTACTTTATAGGTACCAGCTTGTATGGTAAGTATTGTAACTGCGGTTTAATGCCGCGAGTCGCAGTTAGTTATTTTTAATGTGATTGTAGGTAAGGATCTCATTCTCATGCAACCTGAGTTGCAACGTGACAAAATGATGAAGTGCCTTTATTGTGCCTCATTAAATCGCTAACAATAGTTAGCCAACTAACAATAGTTAGCTAACTATTGTTAGCGATTAAATGTAACACAAATATACATCTCCTCTAAAAGCAGTACAATTGTATCCGTTGACACAGTCATTAAAATTACCTTGTAGCACAGTAGTTAGCTGTTCACATTTGTTTTTCGGGTTACAGGTGCTCCAAATTTTCATTATTTCAAACAACAAAACGTAACTTCTTAATCTAATTACAATTACTTGTAATTAGACTTTACTTGTTCAATACCCTCGTATTAATTTTGGATATTTTAGTGCCCTGTTCAGTTGAGGGTAGTCGGTTGTAGAGGGAAATCCCAACACATGTATTGTTATTGTGCAACAATACACTTCCAGTCATTGATTAAATTAGGCTTACAGTTGACTGATCAAATTAATGGAAGTTGAGTAAATATGCCTAAAGTACATTATTACACTGCGTTCAATGGCTGAAAATAAATACGAGGAACATTCTCGTGATTTCTTAGATTAGTAAGCACGGTGTTTATACCCTTATTATGTCATAAAATAATTATAATTTTCAGTTTGCTTCAAATTGTGTACCGCTGTAATACAAAACCTATATGCTGTCCTTGTGCATCAATTCTTTATAGGTAGCGTAAATTCTGTTTTTTTAAGGCGGTCGGTTTTTGACTATAAAATGATCGTAAATCTATTTTATTATCCAGAGGAGCAATGTTTGCCCGGGTTTCCAGATAGTTAAACCTACTAATACATACACATTTTAAATACCGTACATGTGTGATGGCAGTAGAATTTATAGAAATATTTCTATGCCTCGTTGCCTTTAATATAAATGTATTTCAGTAAAGGAAGAGATTCCAGTGTTTGTGGTGATTGTATATTCTTGTATTCTTCAATAATATTACATTTCTTTGTAAGGTTATATTTATACGTTATTAAACACGTATCTTTCAACAAAAATCGAAGAAAGGGTTCCCAACATTTTTGTCCTATTTTCACGCCGGCGCCGCCCCATTGACAAGTCGCAGACAAAAGCTAGTAAAGAATGAAACGTCGCTTAAACCAAGAGAAAGATTGCTATATTTTATATTGTTATATTTATCTATACTTATAATAAAATTGTAACAGGTCCAATTCTGTACATTAAAGATATTTAAAAAAATTTTTTGAAGGGCACTCTATATTCGATACTGAACCCAAAACTGTAATTATTTTAATTTTTGTCTGTCTGTCTGTCTGTTTCTAGGCCGCGCATCACGCCGAAACTACTGAACGGATTCAAATGAAACTTGGCACGATATGAGTTGATACTACGAGGTATAACATAGGATACTTTTTATCCCGAAATTCAGCACGGTTCCCCTGGGATAGGGGAAAAAGTCAAAATGTATACCTGGCTGTAACTCCGAAACAGCTGGACCGATCTGAACAGGACTTTCACTGGCAGGTAGCTGATGTGATAAGGCATAGCCTAGGCTACATTTATTTTGGTAAAATAATTAGGGTTCCGCGTAGCAAATAAAAACCCATGAAATTGTAAACAATATCCGAACGGCAAGACCGATATGGACAGGACTTCCACTGACAGGTAGCTGATGCTATAAGACGTAAATAAGGCCACACTTGTTTTGGAAAAATAATAAGGGTTCCGCGCAACAAATAAATTAAGACATGAAATTGTGAATAATAACCGAACAGCGGGACCGATTTGTTCACTGGCAGGAAGCTGATGTTATAAGGCGGTAGCTAAGGCTTAATTTATTTTGGAAGAATTGTTAGGGTTTCGCGCAACAAATAAAAAACCCATGAAATTGTGAACAATCCGAACAAGCGGACAGATTTAAAGAGGACTTTCACTGGCAGGTAGCTGATGCGAAAAGGCGTAACCTGGCTACATTTGTTTTGGAAAAATAATTAGGGTTCCCCGCTAGAAATAAATAAACACATGATATTGTGAACTATAACCGAACAGCTGGATCGATTTGTTTACTGGCAGGTAGCTGATGCTATAAAGTGGTAACTTAGGCTTAATTTATTTTAGTAGAATTATTAGGGTTCCTCGCTGATAGGTTATACTATGAAATTATAAGAGAAAGCTTGAGGATAGAATAAGAAAAGAGACAGATATATAACCAAGAACCAGTTTAGACAAGAAAATTTTGCAGTGAAACAGCTGATTGAAAAGTATAGAGCTACAAGTAAAAACTATCAATTTATCTGGAGAAAGCGTACGACAGAGTTCCGATAGAAGTTTTAAGGTGGTCTCTGGAAGAGTAAAAAAAAAGTCTGCCCTTTAAGTATATCCTGCTGATACAAGACATGTATAAAGATGCCAGCACGCAGGTGAAAACTGCAGTAGGGGTGACGGACACATTTGCAGTCAAGTTTTGCTTGCACCAGAGTTCAGCATTAAGTCCGTATCTATTCCTCCTGGTAATGGATGCTATAATATTTAAAAACGCTGTATGATGCACCCTGGTGTATGTTGTTTGCTGACGTGTTAGTGACAAACACATGCCCGGCTTTGAATGCCACATCATTGGCTAAATATATAAGTCGGTGAAAAGACCAGTACTCTTATACGGAAGTGAGTGCGGGGTATTAAAAGCCACCGAAGAGAATCGGATACACGTGGCAGAGATGAGGATGTTGGGGTGGATGTGCTGAGGTGACCAGGCTAGATAAGATTCGTAACGAATTTATCCGTGAGAGGTCGCTCCCATATCTGAAAAACTGAGATGGCACAGATTGGCATGGTTTGGACACGTAATGCGAAGAGAGGAGGAACATGTCACCAAGTAAATGTTACACCTCAGGGTGGACGGGTACAGGGGGAGAGAGAGGAGGAAATAATATGGCGTCAAAAGACACTTCGAGCCGACCCCAAATGTTCGGGGCCAGGGAGATGATGAGTTAGTGTTCCGTGCAACAAGTATAAAGCCCATGTAATTTTATTGTAAACATAATCCAAAAGAGAGGACCGATTTTAACAGAACTTTCACTGGCTGATGTTAAAGGACGTAAAATAGCTACTTTTATTTTGGAACAAAAAATGTTATACGCAACTACAAAAAACCCATTAAATTGTGAATAAAATCCGAACGGTTGGACCGATTTGAACGCAACTTTCACGGGTAGATAACAAATGCTACAAGGCGACACTTAGGTTACTTTTAGTATGAGAAAATAATTAGGGTTCCTCGCAAAAAAAAACCCATGAAAAATATGCATTCCACGCGTACGAAGTCGCGGGCGGACAGCTAATTTCTAATATATCTATAACTTCTAACTATATATTTCTAATAATTTAATATTATATTTTTTCCGGGTACTGCTGAACTGAACTATAAGCTATTCAGACAGATGTCAGATACCTGTTTAGTTTGGTTTACATATTTTAGGCGAAGTACAAGAATATACGTCTACGTTTGGATAGGCGTGGAAATTGTTGAACATACAGACACAAACTTGCCGTGCTAGTTCGTGTATCATAAACTACCGGATTTACAGTGTTTTCGTGTGTTTCCATTCGAATTAAGGCGTAACTGTTTTCGCCCGTCCATTTATCGCGAGGAGCAATGTTGTACGTTTTATTTATAACACAAATTTACTTCATTATTAAAAGAGATGCTATGCCATGGTGTTGAGCTTCAAATATAATAAAAATACAAGCTTATTATTCTTCTACATTATATCATTATCTAGATTACGGCTTATAAAAACTATGTCCACAATTCATCATGGAAAATCAAAACAATCAGATTGTGGAATGAGCTTCCCGCCTTAGTTTTCGAAATGAGTTCAGCATTGGGTTCTTCTTACTATGCCTATTTATTAATCATCCAAGCAGTTTCAACTGCAACTAAATTGATTCCTCATGTTTAGTTTTGCTTCCGGTCACTGCCTGAGCTTGACTATACATAAATATTTGAATTCTTTGAAAGATTTTGTTCTCGAATATTTCGTTTCCTTTATTATCTCGTCCCGCTGCGAAGGCAAACTACTTGGTTTGAATTGGATGAGTTAATTACTTGTAAACTTTAGTTCCAGTCGAGTTGACTTAATTTAGATACGTTATTAGTTCTTATTGCATAATATCTAATATCTCATTCCGCAATTCCAACGATCACAAAGTTCGTTAAGGTCACTTCAGTATTAGAAGATTTTGTTTGACCAGTGTTGTTTTTCATACTCTAACAGTTCAAGTGGCGAATGAGGGGGCAAAACCTCGACTTGTTTATATGGCGTGTGTGCTTAATCATTGTATTTACTTTCTGAAAACATGGTATGTTTACATAAAAGGTTTACACATTTATAAACACAGAGCTCATTCCATATTTGGGTAATTAAAAGAATTTGGTACCACCGAGTCGGGACAGTATCTCTATATAACAGAAGATAAAAACGCAGCCCAATAACACTACTCTGACGTAGTGTTGCGTTCTTTACGCGTAAGGTTCTCAGAGAGCAGCTCGAGGATGCGCTGTGCTAGCAGTAAGGAGAACAAAATGCTGTTAGTGTCTTAGTAAGCCTTCTCTGGAAAAAATCTTGCCGGTTCTTCTGAGGTGGCTTTATGACCGATGACATTACTATAATTTCATTACTTTGTCCTTAATATCCGGTTCAGGGCCATCGGGATTAATACATTTAAAGCGTTTATGCTGAACTGTATTTCTATTTAAAGCCATATTCTGGTTTGGGTCAGATCTTTTATCTATAAGTAGGTAGGTTAAGATATGTTTTTGTAAATAGTTTAATCTGTTTTGTGTCAATATAAGTATATATTATTAAAAATATAAGCCATAAAAATAAGTGAATTCGTAACTATATCCGATGCCATTTTAAATAAACTCATCTCATAGCAGGTCTATAGAATTAGAGCGTGGTATATGGTAGAATCTAAGAAAGTAGGTATGCGGGAGTCGAAAACTTATTAAATTGCAATGAATTTTAGGTAACAACGGATTGGGTTTGTAAGTAGACTTACTCGTATGAGTGATATAGCTGGTGTAATTTCATTACTAATGACAATAAGATATTAATCACTCAATGCTAAATTTTTACTTCGTGAATTACCTTACATGAGCGGTCCGTCAAAACGCAAAATATCTTTCTAAAAAGTAAATGATTATTTAAAATTTTGTTCGCCGCCCAGTCCACCACCAATTTGGAAAAAGCATTTTAACAAGAACTAGCAAATAGCTGAGCATGGCATTTGGGTTTTTGTGTCTCTCCAGATTGTATTCTTATTTTGGGAGCAATTCCGAGTTATTCAAGAGAAATCACTTAAATGTAATTAAATAGTTACCCTATTTGCTTCAATTACAAACTAAAACACAATAACCGAACACTCAGGCCTAATCGAAAGACAAGAAGATAAATAAAAAAATGCTTACTTCAAACAAAGTTGAATATAAAGTTAATACACTTTTGTTAGATCGGCTACAAGCTGCGGCCAAAAGTAATGCTCGTAAACTAGACCAGGCTTCAAAAACAAGTTATTTTAAATTGTAGTTTTTTTTTATATAATGAGTCATTTTCATTATCAAGTTTTATTAGTGGCCGGGTACAAAGAATACTTATTCGATAATGACATTATCACGAGTGATTAGCTTTGTTCGTTGAGTTGTTCTATGCTATAACTCCGAAGACCTTCATCAGATTTTCACAAAACTACGAAGCCTTCCCATACTTGTAGGTTGAAAGAATCGTGCAAAATGAGTGGTCAAACGAACTTACCTGTAAGTGAAGTTCGGCCATCATTATATGAAGAAAATTGTCCTTCGATGATATAAAGTGTAGTTCGTCCTTTCGGCGGTTCGGCGCCACGAATATTCAAAGCTTTGTTTTTAAAAACAAAAAAGCCCTTATCCAAGTCCCCTTCTTCTATGCGTCAGCTGCCGTCATCTGTGACATCTGTCAACTCATTTCTTAAAAGCACATCTATTACCATTTTATATGGGTAAGAGAGAAAACGTCATAATAAGACGATTGTTTCTCTTGGGTCTTGGGAGGGCTGAAGTAATCATCGAAGGTCAATTTTCTTCATATAATGATGGCCGAACTTCACTTACAGGTAAGTTCGTTTGACCACTCATTATACTACAGAAAGACCTTCGATGATATAAAGTGTAGATGTTTAAAGAACAAAATAAAATTGTAATAGATGTACCATTTACAAGAATAATGCACTAATACAAAGTACCTACTATGTATTTATAAACTATTATTGTTAGGTATTTGGTTTTTGTCCTTGTAACTAGGCACTAATTTTACCAATTTATGATTTTTATATATATTCAAATCGATGTCGAAAACATCTGTCTAGACACAGTGATACCTGTTAATTAATGAATTACCGATCGAACCTCTATCGCTCATCAAAATCTCCCTCTTATGTCGTCAATTCTAACTTGCGGCCGTGATCCTATCAATTTATTTAATACCGTTACTCTTGGGATTATATTTATCATAATAATGGTTGTAGAAAAAACCGATACCTTCCTATATGGCTTTTTACATGATAAAAACAATTATTCTATATTACTTCTATGTAATTATTAGTCCATGACTAACTGTCTGACTGACGGATGTTAGTATATTTAGAAAAAATAAAGGAAGGCATTATGTAATTTGATTTTGTTTGTGTCTTCCTACTTCCTGGATTATGAGTTATATTAAGATCCACAGAGTACATAATCACTACGTTATGATCTGGTACCTATTTTAGGTATTAAGCGACATTAAATTCTATCACCAGTTCAAATTAAAAACAACATATCCCCTTCTTGTGGTTTGTTAATCTATTGATATTTGTCTATTAATACTTGCATTTTCTTAAAATCGGTATTTTTGAGAGCCATTGAAATATACCTAACTTGTTATTATGTATATATTATCTATGTTTAAATTTTCCTATTGGAATACTTGAACTCTTTAATCCTCAGATAACCTTTAGACTTTGAACTAAACTTAAAGTCGATTCTCTAGAATGTAAGGTACTCTAGGATGATTTCCTTGGGATATAACCATCGTCGAAAGAGAGGTGGTACCAATATCATCTAATTAAATAAACCATAAAATAATTATTAATTAAAATTGTAAAATGTGCAGTACCTACATTCTTATGCCAAGCATTAATCGCCAACAATTATCACTTTAGTGTTATATATAAGCAACCACACTCTTTGTTGAAATACATGTAAATTACCCTGGCCCATATACACTTCTTAGATTATATACATATTCGTACATATTTACTTGTCGTGACGATAATGTATGTATGGGCATATATAAAACAATAATATTTCTCAACTGTATTAGCTATAAAAGTACCTAGTATAATCTAAGTTTGGTTTTATAACAGATAACTTTTGTAAGGCTCAAAACTATAATACTCAGTTTTATCCATATTAATCTCTAGAAGTGATTTATTAACTAATGAATATGGATGAATAACCGTAGAAAAATAAAGAATAAAGACTAAAGGAAAACCATGTAAAGGTATCCTGCATGTAATTTTGGGTCTTAATTCATTCTATCAATGTTTACTTAGATTTATAGTTATATATTGATTAAATTTGTTAAATTATAAGCTGAATGGTAATTTAGTATATAATGTCAAATATGCTATCTTAAATCAAGTCCAACCAGTCAACTTTAAGTTATGCTTATTTGAGAAACAAACAAATATATTATACCAAATTGTCCTTTCCATCACACCATTTGCATTTAGCAGTCGATAATGTAAATGGATTGACTTAATATATACGTATATATACGTATATTTTAAGGTTAGTATGCCTACATCATTAGTATATGTGTATTAGCATTTACTTCTCATTACGTAATCCTTGTACTAATACATATTATTATTAAGTATAATATAGACTAATATGTAGGGACAACTGTATCAATAAAACATGTAACCATTAGGTACATGACTACAACTATCTCCAGCGTCATATTATTACCTCTCGCCTTGTGCAAACCACAAGAATGTAACAGAAAATATGTATATACTAATAAATAGGTTCTCACTGTTTACGATAATTTTTCACTAAATATATTAAGTATTATTTGCGAGTGACTTTTAACAAAACAGTAGCTGTTTTGTTGTAATGGATCGTTGCTATTAATTTTCATTAGTCGTTAAGACCTAGTAACAATAGTCATGTAGAATTATTTCGTAACTTCCTCTTCGACACTCACACCAAAACAGTACTGTAATGCGAATCCTCAAAAAACACAGTTTTATTTGTTATCAGAGTTCTATCAAACTCTGCTGTGCCCGCATAAGACATGTATACAACATACACAATCTGTGTCAGACAGGCCTTCTGCAAGCATTTGTTCCTACACAAATCAGTCAGGACTCATGACAGCATCAGAAAAAAAACAAAAATAATTAATCTGTCAACTATGATTGAGATATTCTCATGCTTTGATTATATGTATAACGGCGCGTGGCATTATTCAATAATGTAAATCAGTTAATTTTGAGTGTTGTCATTTAATTTGTTATTTTTTTAATCGTTAGTAGATATTGTTAGTTTTTAATTTGACTAAATGGTAATTATAATTAAGAGCGGGTAACACCGGATGGAGTTGCGTCTGTCATGGCGGGCGAACGGCGGTTGAGTTCAGTTAGTTATTCGACAGCCGTTGCACGTGGTGGTCACTCGCAAACCCATTGGCTCTAAAATCACTAATTAACACTGTAATCCCTAATCGTTTGAGTCATTTAAGTGATTGTACAATTAAAATAGTGAACAACCAACGCTACAGTGTGTTTATTTCAACGTTTCCTGGAGTCTAACGCCCACTATGGATTCTCATGCTGACGAAGTCGCGAATCAGCAATCAGATGCAGCAGCCCGGCCTCCCGGTTTCCCGTTATCAGAAGTGGGATTACCAGGGACTTCCCAGGAACGTGAAACAGGTCAGAGTGTCATTATTAACCTAAATAGTGAATCTGACCGTTGGAAAACGTTGTTTGAAATGCAACAACGTAGCATGATGGAATTAATTCGTGCAATAAAGGACACCAGCACGATTGATACAAAACTAGCATTCCCAGAATTTAATCCTGATTCTCGAGACGCCGATGCTAGGTCATGGTGTAATACTGTAGACTTATACATGCAAGAAAAACAATTTTCCAGTGCTACTCTGATTATCGCCATGAGCAAAGCACTTAAGGGTGCGGCAGCTACGTGGTTGTCTCAAAATAGTTTTGCTGGTATAACCTGGCCTCAGTTAAAAGACTTATTTCTTGCTCGATTTGTCTACGTCGAGACTCCAGCTGCCACATTGTGTAGACTCTTTAATGAAAGCCCAAAAGACGGCGAGTGCATGTCGGCCTATGCTACTCGATTCCTGAGTACTTTAATGAACCAATGGCATTCTTTGTCGACCGAACAAATTGCAATTGCTGTAACTCTGGCTCACGCAGTGAAAATCGAGCCACGGTTGCAAAGACTAGCATACACTGAAAAAATCGATACTAGAGTAAAATTGCAGCAAGAACTAATGGCGTGTACCTATCGAAAAAGAGGACCTCCGATGCCAGAAAAGCCAAATACTTACAGTGACGCTAAGAAACCGCGATATGAAGCGAGGAAGTGTTACAATTGTGGGAGACTAGGCCACATGGCAAACGAATGCTTCTCCAAAGACTCTCGTAATACTAGCACTAATTTTAAACCTCAGTTTTCAGCAAACAAACAGCAGGATACCCAGGACAGCAGTGTACCAAACAAAACATCGTCGCCTACGTGCTACTACTGCAACGAACCAGGTCACATCGCCACTCGCTGCCCAAAAAAAGACACCAAGACTAGCAGCAGCAACGTAGAGCACCGGGTGAATGCCTGCACTGTGAAGCCAGCCACTGACCACCTAGCAATTGAATCCGGTGAGAAATTTTCATTTTGTTTTGATTCCGGTGCACAGTGCTCTCTAGTTAAAGAAAATTTAGCAAATAGGCTCCCAGGCAAGCGTTATCATAACTTGGTGACACTAATAGGTATAGGCCAATCAAATGTTAAGTGTAATATTCAAATATTGACAACTGTAAATATACAGGGATACTCAATGCAGTTATTATTACATGTCGTACCAGACTATTGTATCTCTGATTCGATTATGATTGGAAGGGACTTGCTATCGATCGGATTTTCGGTTGAAGTTTGCGAAAGCCAACTTGTTTTGAGGAAAATTAGAACAGTTTTAGCTTGTGACATAGGCGAAAAAGTTAGTAATTTTAACAATATCAATACTGATATTCCCCCTGAATATAAACGTCAATTGGTTTCATTGCTCGAAGATAGGTCTGATTATTTTGTAGAAGGCACGCCGACGGGTAGGGTAACGACGGGGCAGTTGGAGATTCGATTAGCTGATCCAACCCGCACAGTACAACGTCGGCCTTATCGTTTAAGCCCCGAAGAGAGAGAAGCAGTGCGTACTAAAATCAAAGAACTTTTAGAAGCTTCCATCATTCGGGAGAGTTGTTCACCCTTTGCCTCGCCAATAATATTGGTTAAAAAGAAAGACGGATCTGATCGTCTTTGCGTCGATTATCGAGAATTGAATAACAATACAGTACCTGACCGTTACCCATTGCCACTTATTTCTGACCAGATAGGACGTTTGGTGGGGGCAAATTACTTTACCTCGCTTGATATGGCTAGTGGCTATCATCAGATACCGGTTCAAGAAGAGTCAATAGAGCGCACAGCTTTTGTAACGCCGGACGGGCAGTTCGAATATCTGACCATGCCGTTTGGTCTTCGGAATGCCCCTTCGGTGTATCAGCGTGCCATAAATAAGGCCCTAGGACCCCTTACTGAGTCATTTGCCGTAGTCTATATTGATGACGTCATAATTCCTTCAGACCCTATTGCAGAAGGCTTAGATCGCTTACAGCAGGTTTTGGAAGCTTTGACAAATGCCGGCTTTTCACTGAACCTTCATAAGTGTGTTTTTTTGAAAACTGACATTGAATTCCTAGGATACCACGTGTCTGCTGGTAGGGTGAGACCTAATCCACGTAAAATCAGAGCTTTAACAGAGCTTCCACCGCCTGAGACTGTAACACAGTTACGGCAATTTATTGGATTGGCCTCTTACTTTAGACAGTTCATTCAAGGTTTCTCACAGAAAACTGCCCCCCTTTACCGACTCACATCTGGTAAAGGAAAAATTAGTTGGACTCCGGCACTTGAAGTAATTAGACAGGAAATCGTTAACTTACTGACAGATACACCAGTTTTGACTATTTTCGATCCTAGTAAGCCGATAGAATTGCACACTGACGCCAGCGCTGAAGGTTATGGCGCCATATTAATGCAGAAAATTGAATGCAAACTGCACGTGATTGAATACTACAGCCGTCGAACCTCTAGCGCTGAGTCCAGGTATCACTCTTACGAGTTAGAGACGCTCGCAGTAGTTAATGCTGTAAAACACTTTCGTCATTATCTGCATGGTCGAAAATTTACGGTAGTGACTGATTGCAATGCAGTCAAAGCGTCTAAGTCAAAAGTCGATCTTACTGCGAGAGTGCATAGATGGTGGTGCTTTCTACAAACTTTTGAGTTTGATATTGAACACCGTCAAGGTAAAAATATGGGGCACGTTGATTTTCTTTCACGAAATCCCTTAGCTGATGTGCAACGACCGGTCCCAAAAGTAGAGCAAAAGCGAGTAAATTTCACTGAAATCTCTGATACGTGGTTACAGGCTGAGCAGGAAAAGGATAGCGAAATAAATTCCATAATAGTTAAACTTCAGCATAACGAGCTTGACCTTGACCTTGCTAGGACTTAAGAAATTAGACGAGGGGTTCTGCATAGAAAGATAGAGCGTAACAACAGAAGTATTTGGTTACCCATAGTACCAAAGGCGTTTCAGTGGTCAATTATAAATCATGTTCATGAAAGCATAGTGCACTTAGGGTGGGAGAAAACATTAGAAAAGACGTATTGTCATTATTGGTTCCCTAACATGAACAAATATGTCAGGAAGTTTGTTGAAAATTGCATCACGTGTAGAGTCTCCAAATCCCATTCTGGGAAAGTTCAAGCAGAATTACACTCAATACCGAAAGTAACGGCACCTTGGCATACCATTCATATGGATGCTACGGGAAAGCTTAGCGGTAAACGGGACTCTAAGGAATACGTGTTTGTGTCAATAGATGCTTTCACAAAATACGTACTTCTGCATCATACTATGAACATTGACGCTAATAGCGCTATAAAAGCGTTGCAGTCAAGTGTGTCATTGTTTGGCCCCCCTACGCGTGTAATTGCCGACCAAGGTAGATGTTTTGCTGGGAAAGAATTTAAAGACTTTTGTGCTGCACATAATATTAATTTACATCTCATCGCTACCGGTTCTAGTCGCGCTAATGGTCAGGTAGAACGCGTGATGTCCACACTAAAGAATATGCTCACGGCAGCAGAAACGAGCAACCATAAATCATGGCAAGCTGCATTACCAGAAGTACAGCTGGCTATCAATTGCACAATGAGCCGGATAACTAAAGCAAGTCCCCTTGAGCTATTTATAGGTAAAGTTGCTAGACCATTACAACTTATGACGTTAGATACAGACGAGACAGATTTAGACATAGACTTGATTAGAGAGCGCGCGGCGCAGGAAATAGAGACAAACGCCGTTGTAGAAAAAGCTAGATTTGACAAAAATAAAGCAAAAGTAAGAAATTTTAAAGTAGGTGAATATGTGTTATTAGAAAATCATGAGCGCAATAAAACAAAGCTAGAACCCAAATTTAAGAGGCCTTATCAGGTGGCTGAGGTGCTTGACAGTGACAGGTATTTACTTAAAGCATTGAACTCTAATCGGACGTATAAGTATGCACATGATCGCATACGACCTATGCCAGAGTGCTACGTTCCATTGGAGTTGAATGTAGGTTTGGAAGCACCTACTAATAGTGTAGAGTCAGAATGTGCCGATAACGGCGCAGGTGAGTTGAGCAGCTGGATTTACTTGTTTAATGTGAAGGAATTTGGTAATATTAACCATTAGTGGCACTAGCCTGTGTGGCGCCAGCCTGTGTGGCACCAGCCTATGTGGCACCAGCCTATGTGGCACTAGCCTTTATGGTGCCAGCCTGTGTGGCATCAGCCTGTGTGGCATCAGCCTGTGTGGCATCACCCTGTTTGGCATCAGCCTAGGTGGCGCCAGCCTGTGTGGCAACGGCCTGTGTGGGAATAGCCTGTGTGGCAATATAGTTTGGTAATAGCCTGTCTGGCGCCAGCCAGTATGGTCCTAGCCTATGTGGCCCCAGTCTGTGTGGTATTAATCTGTGTGGTAGTAACGTGTGTGGTAATTTGATGATTGTTTTGAGTTTTCCGATAACTGTGATCGCTTTGCGATATTGTGGTGTTTGATTCAAAACGGTCAGAATGACCGAACGTTGAGTTGTTTATTTGCGTTGTTTCACGATTGTCCACAGATGATGACTGATGAGATAAACTATTCACCCGAGGACGTGTGAAGATGCAGGACGGCCGTAACGGCGCGTGGCATTATTCAATAATGTAAATCAGTTAATTTTGAGTGTTGTCATTTAATTTGTTATTTTTTTAATCGTTAGTAGATATTGTTAGTTTTTAATTTGACTAAATGGTAATTATAATTAAGAGCGGGTAACACCGGATGGAGTTGCGTCTGTCATGGCGGGCGAACGGCGGTTGAGTTCAGTTAGTTATTCGACAGCCGTTGCACGTGGTGGTCACTCGCAAACCCATTGGCTCTAAAATCACTAATTAACACTGTAATCCCTAATCGTTTGAGTCATTTAAGTGATTGTACAATTAAAATAGTGAACAACCAACGCTACAGTGTGTTTATTTCAACGTTTCCTGGAGTCTAACGCCCACTATGGATTCTCATGCTGTCGAAGTCGAAGACGAAGATGCAGCAGCCCGGCCTCCCGGTTTCCCGTTATGTATATATTCAAAGCTGTCATGGTAATGTTACAGAATAACTTATAAAAGGCTCCCTGCTTGCTTTGGAAAGTACAATTACTGGTCTATGGAACATTAGTTATGTGCCTCATCCATATAAACTGGCCCTTTTAATGAAAATATTACTCCAACAAGTAGAACCAAACTTTTTTTTTTTTTTAACAATATATACGATAATTTTAATTTATTCATGTTATTTCTTACATTTTAAGGTATTATCACTAGTACTAGAAGCTATCACAAAGCAGTGATTTTTATATTCTAAGATGTTGAATGTGTTCCCCGAGGTAAGGGATTGTTCATTAAATGAAGAATTGAAGATTATTAAGTCTAAGGTAATAGAAACTTCTTTTAAAAGTGCTCTGTATAATTTGATTATACTGATTGTGATATTTTATTAAAATACCTCTTTATGTACCCTTTGTTCCAATAATAAGGATTATTTCCTATTGTAATTTATGTTGTGTGAATACAATATAGTATTAGTTGAATTTATAACAGATTTTACTCTTCCGGAGTTATTTTACCCAACTCTTTATATAAGTCATTGCAGGAGGAAGTATATAACTTTACTATTACTATACAATAATAGCAAATACAGATAGACATAAGACCTCATCCTTTTTTGAAGTCGGTTAAAAAGGAATTTTAATCCTTTGACCCACTGCATTATATAGGGTCCTTAGTGTTTTTTAATCGGTAGTTATAAGAACAAATAACTAGCTTACTTGCCTTTCCTCCGGAGCTGCAGGTTGAAAATGTTTGTTACCTGAGGCTTCAGCTGAAGGAGCCCCTTTGTCAGGAGCTTGTCAGGGCACTGTTGTAATTCATGTTGTCACAGGACTGAGTGTAATGACTTCTAAGCTTGCTGACTTGAGCCTTATTTAATACCTGGATAATTATTTCCTAAGAAAGGTTATTTTGTTTGCATATGAATGTCTTGTCGGATAGGATTTTTATTTTTCATAAACAAATTCCAATCCAATTAAATACATCTAGATCTGCTCTGGTTTACAAGGGTGTTCTTCTTATATTCTTCTCCACACATAGGATATTCCAACATGTAATTGCCTCATATTATAGTAAATAGTTATCGTTTCATTGCAGGCCGGGGTTCATATTGAAATATTATGTAATAAACTTATAAAGTTATCACTTAGAAGTTTTCCAATGTGGTTTAGGCTTTCAAGCCATATTAGTTTAAGCTCCTGGGGGTTATATTACCATCAGCACCTTATCATTAACATGAAAGATCCATCAATAGCGTCACTTATTATATTTTGCTTCAGGCTAACAATTTTTTGTAGTCAGAAAGTATTATCTTTATTGCCATGCGTCTTAACTCTTTTGCATTCTTGTGCCATCTGTCTATGGTCTTCATTCTTGTGAGTATGAGATCTTTTGAATAGGCCCTGGATGAACCTCTGTCTATGTTACTCCTCCCCCTTTTGTTTAAAGCTGATAGACTATGTTCAAGGTGCTGAGATAAGAATGGAAGTCATCGTGCCCCTTGAAAGGTCCCACAGTACCTGTCTTAGCTGGGCTATCTGCTGGCAAATGGCTCCGTAGTATCTACTGTCACTGAAAGATCCCACTATAACTGTTCTGGACATGGGTGTTGGTAAACGAATGCATCGTGTAGTCAACTACAGTATACCTAACGCTATTGAGATATTGTTAGGTTGCAGGCATCAGCATCGGACGGGCCCTCGTCCCGATCCTAAGCGTAAAATATACTGCCATAAAATACCCCTCAGTGTAAATCTCAGGCAAAAATTTGGTTAATATCGATTGAGATATTGTTAGGTTGTAGGCATCAGCATCGGACGGGCCCTCGTCCCGCCAATAGATGCCTAGATGATAGATCAACTTCCATAAAACATCGCCATCGAACGGGCCCTCGTCCCGTTCCTATGCGTAAAATATGCTGCTATATATATTACTGCCATAAAATACCCCTCAGTATAAATCTCAGGCAAAAAATTTGGTTAATATCGCACAGCTATTATGTACTTAATGTACATGGTAGGCTGAAAGGGCTGAAACAAAAATTGGTTAGGTACCTAACTTTTGATAGTTTTCAGTTTTTGGTATGTTATTCAGCGTTATATTTAACGTTATTGATCAACAGTTTTAAGTTAATTAAAATATCATTTCAATTTTATCGCACGCGCGCCGTGCCACGAAAAAACGGAATGAGTTGACAGATGTCACAGATGACGGCAGCTGACGCATAGAAGAAGGGGACTTGGATAAGGGCTTTTTTGTTTTTAAAAACAAAGCTTTGAATATTCGTGGCGCCGAACCGCCGAAAGGACGAACTACACTTTATATCATCGAAGGTCTTTCTGTAGTATAATGACCCAGAAACACCGATGTAATCGGGGTACCTTCTTAATAGACTGAGTTGTAACACATTTACACACAGCACCAAGTACCATGTATTATACGGAATTCTAAATCTTTGTACATGTTTGTTGCTTGCGTGAATAAATATTTTTTTCTTTCTTTCTTTACTAAACAAACTAAATTGAAAGACCTTCTTTGTGAAATTTTATCAAAATGATAAAACTTTCTTTTTATTCCGCTGGGGTGCTTTTACAAACAACATGAAAGTCTTTTAACCATGGTTCAGAGGGTGCTATGATCCTCTTACCTCGTGCAGGGGGTCAGCAGGCGAGGGGGTCAGACCGAGCGTACCAGTGGCGTCAACACAGTCGGACCGTGTTGAAAAACTCAAATAAAATTATCTTCCACGCGAATGCGAGTACGATTCAAATTAATGGTTCGCACCACGTTAAAAACGACGGATATTTTTATTTCGCATTAAGCGTTGTGCTTATTTTCGTCTGTGTGATATAGCACAATAGCTTAATGTTTTTTTTAGAATTATGTGCGTAGTTATGGTAGATTGAATTTGTACCGAATCTGCACGAAGATTGAATATCACTGCAATTACTATTAATGTAATAAAAATTGTGGCTTGGAAACATACATTTCATATTTCCATTCTTATTATATACCAAAAAAAAAGTTTGTTAAGATAATAATACTTATTTGTTTGATCTGTAAATAGTTTAATAATAAATAATGGGGTTGTAAATATATTTTAAGGTCTTCAACCTTACAAAATACTAATAATTTAAGTATCCTTGTCTTGAGAAACTGCTGCGAGAAACTCATTGCGGAAATTTAGTGAATACGGAAAGCGTTCTTTTGTCACCGCACAGCGAGAGTCCAATTTGGTTTATATTTATAAAGATGAACTCCTCGGCGATAGCGAGAGATACAATGGTAGAAGATATTCGTGTAATAATTCCAAATAGGTACCTAATTCCGCAAAACTTTAGCTATCCGCTAGTAAGCGGGTAGCTAAATCAAATACAGCAAGAAAATGTTTTATCACAGTATTAGATGTTCTAGACCCCTTGTAATGTGGGCTCGGCAACTTCTATAACTCAACTACTCGGCTATACACTATGAACCGCTTTGTGTACAGCATTGTACATTTTATTTTAAACATTATAATAAATCTGAAGATAAATGAAGTGTTATTATGTTAAAGTACCAACTTAAACAAATTTTATATTCTTATAGTCTACGAACAATAAAATTATTGTTCGTAGCGTAGTATACTCGTAGTACTTAGAGTAGTATCCTCCTTTAATTTACTATGACAAACATCAGACCAAATGCAAGATGAAATCTGACCACTAAAGCTTTGTTTACTCAGACACCTAGCCGTGGGAAATCTATTATCAACTAAATTTACTAATAAATTCAACTTTTTTTAACCTTTGTTTGTTGTATACGACTTTTTGGTTATTCGCGATTTATTTACGTACTATTAAAAGTTAGTCTTTATACCTTGAACGGAAATTCTCATCTCAAAATCTAATAGATTAGACACAGCAAATGTATACAATCTTAGCCCGTTGTTAACATACAAATTTATGAATGAAACTCTATATTTAACTTGTTCCAGTAATGTTTACGTTTCAGCGGTGCGGCTCTGCGCACACGCCGCGTGCTATTTATTGTTTTCCCATAGCGCTAGAAAAATGGCTACTTAGCTAATGAGTTGACCCGTTTCATTCTACGCTCATCCATTTATTTATGTAATAAATCGTCTGCTTACAATCGTTTACTTCAAACTAAAAGCACATACTTGATTGATCGCCAACTATCGATAGATATTACAATGATGCTGAAATATTCTCGAACAGAAATTCCATTGTATGCGTGGGAATCTCTTTTGATACCTTGTATACCAAAAAGATTCCTTGCTCAAAGTTAAAATTCAAAAGCTACTTGGAATATATTATGGATTACAAGAAAAAGGTATTTCGAGAATTACTTATCTAATCTAAAACCTACCTTTAAGGTATAAAGATTTAAACATAAATGGTAGGTATAATATAATTCTGAAAAACACAAAATATAATTCTGTAAAGTGTTCTGTATTCTATGATGTCTGGTGGTCATAGGCCTCCGCTTTAACATGCCACGCTTGTCCCCTTGTACTTTGACATCTCGCATATTAAAATAGGTGTCATTAAAAGTTTCGCATAAGCCAGCGCTGCACTTATAGAAAGGTAACGCTACCTTTCGTTGAATGACCTTCATTAATTATTTATAGCCTGAGTACACAGCGAGCGGGTCGTAACGCCATAGGCAGAGTCAGCAGCACCCGCCGGTGTTGTGTACCAACTCTTATTTCAACATCATATATCGCACCCCGGGCACCCTACTGCTCAAGATCCATTAGCGTAACGTAGGGCCTAGCGTTATTGAGCTATAGTTATTATTCTGAGCGTAGGGCTACCGGTTGACAGTAATGTTCCTGGAATTTCCGGAACATGGATTTATAATAAATTGACTGATTCTGACTTTTGTACATGGCAGGAAATTTTGCCTGAAGTCATCGACTGATATCATAATATTAATATATTTTGCGAAAAATACATACTTACTTACATACGGGTCAATAAGATAAGAACCTCCTTTCAATGTTAATAGAAGTAAGGATTTGGATAATGCAATGGACTTGAATGGAACCGGAAGTCAGGAAGTGATCGCTTTTGCGACAGGTAAGGCTGACTCTTATTCAATTAATGTGTTTATTATTACCACTTTATAGTGAAAAATAAAGTTTGATTTGTTTTTTTTTCCAGGAAATGAATTGCGTAGTATAGCCACACGGACACTGTTTATTAAATGTGTCACCGACTTGGATCTTCCGTTTATATTATTATACATATGTTTTCTTATATATACGCTTCATATTTATATGGGCTTATTGTATTCCTCTCCAAACTGTGTGCACAAAGAATGACAAACGTAAACACTACTTATGTTGCATTGCTGCAAAACCTGCAATTTAATTAACTGTACTGATTCATTTACTTCTACATTAGGAATTTGTATTCTGCCAATAAAAGCATTCTCGCGGGACAGGATACGGACGTTGTTTAAACGAAATTAAAAATGTTTACATGAAAAACATACTTATTACAGATATATCTATCTGCTGGAATAAAACATGATGTTTGTAACCCTTAGGAGGATGGGAAAGTCGTAAAAACGAATATACACGGATTCGTTATTTCAATGAATGGTACATTACATCCCCAAGTATCCAATCAATTCCAGAGGGTCCTTTAAATGTTTCCAGATTAATAATGAATGGATTTGATTTTGTGAATTTGAAGAATAAAACGGACCTATCGAAAAGCCAATGAGATTAGGGATAAATTGAATGATATTTACACTTGGCTTAATTAGATTTATTAATGCCACCAAATGTACTATAATAATAATAATAAATGTGTGTGTGTGTGGGTGGGAGGGAAAAATCAGAAAACGAAAATATGTAGTTTTTTTAAAATGCGAATTTCTTAAAAAAATATTCCTCCATCGCGCTGTTGAGAGTCACCGACGAATAACCTCATTTGGAGTTCGCCTACTTTTGGCCTTACCTACAAGTGTGTACGGAACCCTCGGTGCGCGAGTCCGATTCGCACTTGGCCGGTTTTTGTTTATATATACACGAACTCAATACAGAGTTCGTGTATAATGAGTAGATAGAGAAAGAGAGTTTATTGATCGATATGAAATTAAGCAATATAAGAAGAAAATGTATCATAAACTAGTCGGTATACTAACGGAGCACACATAAATACAGCCTGCTGTATGGCATGCTTCTTATTTTTAAAGTGATTAAGATTTATTTTTATATAGGATTTCAATAATTAAGGTTTAACCGGCCTGTACCAGTGAGTTTATCTACTTTTAAGTAAAGTGATTAATCACACAATGTACTAAAAAAGAGAGGTAGGGCAAATTGGGATCTCCCTTGGGTTTTCCCTTTAATATTAGAGCCGACTGGGGATACTATACCTTACAGAAGACCGCAGTGAAATAACACTACTTTGATGTAGTGTTGTGTTTCTGCGGTAAATTAGGTTGCCAGTGCTCCACGAGGATACGCTGGGCAAGTAGTAATGCTGCTACCACAGTGACTCCTCATTTATTAACAACAGGTATTGCTAGCGGCTATAGGCTATGGTGAATGCTTACCATAAGGGCGGCCGAATGTATGATGGTGTGCCAACTTAGTGGTATAAAAAAAAGAAACAAATGCTGTTGGTAGTATAAGTAATTTTATGTGAATTGGACTGAAATTTTCAGCTTATTAACGAGCTCAGATTATTATATTGCAAAGCATGGCAGCATTCTACATACATTATAATGGGTATGATGGCAAATCATATTATAATATCTAGGAGCGAACCTAATACTACCCATACGTATGGTTCATAGGTGATAATCTTCTGTTAGTCGTTACTTTAGTCATCTAAAATCATATGATATAACAATACTACAGTTAGGAAACTCTACCGATCACATACCTATTTATGAATGAAATTTACGAACTTTAATCAAACAATAACGTAGGATCAAAGTTTGTGGGACCGAAGCCTCAGTGCCAAGAGCTTATCGGTAATTTTCAGTACCAACCCGGTGAGGCGGCTTAAACAGGGATTTACGACAAGCTCAAGTATATTTATAAAGATATTTTTATGCTGCGAAAATGTATTGATAAACAAACAAACTGCGTATAATAAACACTTTTTACTGAATGTATATTAAAAATTCATGGATATCCATATTTTTACACTGTGGTATTGCAATTAATTAAATAAATACTTAAAGTATATTTATCTATTTTTATATATATATTCAGCCAGTGCCTGTGCATACTGTAGTGAGTAACACTTTCGAAACTACACGACGATCGCGAATGTCCATAGTATCATAAAATATATCATCTAGGACTACGGTATGCGCTAACTATCAGGCCGTATGTTTTTTTGCCACCCAAAAATAGCGTATAATATACCTCCCTTATTTTACATACCATACCCTCCACATTTATTTTCTATTGCTGCTCCGGCCCCAGTATATATCTCTAGTGCTCTCGTTACAGCTGTGCGATAACATAAGCAGATAGGTTCCTTCACTACCTTTTATGAACACTTGAATATAAAACACGCTGTATAGCAGTCATAACCGGTTTAATGATGTCGCCGTACTTTTTTATTCCGAAAAGCCAGTGCTCCAATGCTGCTACTACAGTGAGTCACCTCATCAACAACATGGTTGGCAACGCGCTAGTGATACCCCTGGCCCCGGGTATTGTTAGCGGCTATAGGGTACGGTGACCGCTTACCATCATGTGGGCCGTATGCTTGTGTGCCACCCCACCTTAGTGGTATAAAAAAAATCCAATTAAGAGAATCTCGTCTAATCCTATTTTTCCAAAGTAGATTTTTTCGTTACTTAAGTTTACTACATACAGAGAGTAATTACTCTGCTCATTGAACAGCGGCCAGAGAAATCTGGGAAGTTTAAAATTAAATACCTTAAATAATAAATCTAAACTAAGCAAGCATCCATGAAAAAAAACATTCATAATGAATTTGTAATATTATATTACTACGAGTACCTACACCGAGTAAAAAGGGTTTTTATTTATAATATGTTCTTATTAAAGATTCGAGCACAATAAGTTATGAATAGACAGACAAGATGATTTTAATAAAGCCAAAAAATTGGTTATTTATTAAATTTGTACCGTAGGGTGTTACGTACGGCATTAGGTTACGGCCTACGAGACACTGGATATTACCGCGTTCACGTTACATCATATTTATTTATTTATTAACGAGAGTTCATTTACAGGGTTATGGTCATACTGGATTTTGATCGCCATATCTTAAAAATTGCGAGATCACTTAAGTCATAGCTACTATTTTAATATTGACTTCATATTAATAAACGAATTGTATGTTCTGTTATTTGAGAATATAGAATATATATTTTATTGCCAATACACATAGTTGTTGCCAGATTTTTCCCGACTGCACGGGAATGAGGGTTATGTTTTTCAGGTGTATGTATATATTTCTTAGTTACGCTGTACTGTGCTGTCTGTAGCCTAAACGACTTGATGGATTTTAGCTCTTAGTCTTAGTCTTAATTGTGAAAGTATCTCGGCATATATAAAAATCATGAAAAAACCGTTGTCGGGTTTTTTGTTTTTATCCATTCATCTTATAAATTTGTGTAGTTTCGTAATTATAATCGCTCGAACAGCATGATATGTTTGAATCGACCACCGCAAAATATGATTCAGAATAGGGATGCCCTAATCTGGCCTCGGTCGTACCATACCCGTGTTGTACATAGAAAGGAAACATATTATGATGATCAAAAGAAAACAACAGTTGAGTTGAAAATTGTGTGTTGTATCAAATATTTTTTCAAAGCTATTTAGTTACAGCAGTATTTAGTTATTACATATTAAGTACTAGCGGCCCGCCCCGGCTTCGCACGGGTAGACATTGATATCAAATATTTTGTCTACCCGTGCAAAGCCGCGGCGGGCAGCTAGCCTATGTTACTCAGTGATAGTGTAGCTTTCTAACGGTGAAAGATAATTTGAAATCGGTTCAGTAGTTTCGGAGCCTATAGACATTTATCAAATATTTTGTCTACCCGAGCGAAGCCGGGGCGGACAGCTAGTATAATATATAGCCTATGTTACTCAGTGATGATGTAGCTTTCTAATGAAAAAGAATAATTAAAATCGGTCCAGTACTTTTTGAGTTTAATCGTTACATACAAAAATACAAATCTTTCCTCTTTATAATATTAGTGTAGATTAACTATTTGAAAACTTTAAAAGCGGGCTTTCCTACTTAAATATTTTAAACTCGACAAACACGACAAAGGATATGGAGGAAGGGTTTAGTCCAACCCGTATGGTAATAAGTAGAGGTCAACTCACAACCCGCACATTCGATGCGAAAATTTCACTGAGTGTGCTATAAAATTCACACGCGGAATGTCAAATAAGTCCTAAGCCAACAAATACTATATTTTAGATTCAGTTTATAAATGTCTCCAATAACACGAGCCAGAAATATGTTTTATTAAATAAATTAATTAAGATAGCAAACATTCTAACTTTTTAATCTGTAATTTTAAAAAATATTTAATGTTTTAACTTTTTTTATTTTGTTTTTTTCTGATTGGTAATCATCGTCCAGTCATTGTTATGTGGCAGTAGTAGTTATCAAAATATTTAATTATAATAGCTACTGTGTAGTTTTAACTTGTATTGACGTATTTCATTGAAGATTTCATTATTATCATTTAGAATTCTCTAGAATGGTTGTTGTCTATAATTAAGACGTCCTATTACATAAGTAGGCATGAAAATAGTTATTATACTTAAACGGTTTAGCTATCATGAACAATATGTATATAAAAATGAAACCCAAAAATGTAGGTACATTAAGCGTAGGTTCCTAGATAGAAACAAACATGAAGAAAGATGAAATACATGATGGAAATGTTAAGTAACAAAAGAGTTATATGTACGTAAGGCAGTCGTACAAACGCTGTGAATTTAGAATTTCCTGCCTGAGCCTAGGTCTCAGAAAGTGAGATTCTCTATCTATATATATAAAAATGAATCCATATTTCCCTTGGTCACGGCATCACGCGTGAACGGATGGACCGATTTCGCTAATTCTTTTTTATTCAGCCATTCACGCGTGATGCCGTGACCATGGAAAATAGGGATTCATTTTTATATATTATATAGATTGTTGTTGTCAGGAGAAGATTCTTATGAAAAGATAAATTTGAAAAAAACTACGGAACTTTTTTAATTTCGCGATAAACTAAAGGTCCTTTATGCTATGGTGTATTTGACATATGAATTCATAGCTAAGACAGGACGTCGCCTGTCGGGTCAGCTAGTACATAATAAATGTTTTGGTATGATTAGCTAACCAGTGAGTAACTTGTCCTGGGTGGCACAATTGGTATGTGCGTATCAGAAAAAATATTAAGTTATGTAATTCGAATCAAGGAATCAAATGGATGAAAGGAGAATAAAAATAAAAGAAATAAAATTATAAATTTGCCATACAGTTTTGTCATTCTGAGTTAACCACAAATGTTAAATATGGCTCAAACTACAACGTACCTATTCTATTTCATCATACTTTATAAGAAAATGTAATAAACGACATCATTTATATATTTTTCTTTTGAAGAAACACGAGTTCAGCAAACCTCTCTCGTTGGCTACTGACTGAAGTGATTGAATTGAAATTATGGTAAGTATCAAAAACCTTACAAAATTCGGACGGGCCGAACGCAGTCAAATTTGGCCGGACAAAAGGTTAAAAAGCCTAACACTGTCCGGCTGTATCCGGACGGATGGCAACGCTACACATAATCCAATAAACCAATGCCACTTAAAGAACATCTGCTCGATTCTTTAAGGATGCTCTCATATAAGTTCTACTTAAACTATTATAATATTTCTGGTACCTAGACTTAATTCTTAAAGTTTCTAGCCTTGGCGTGGGTAAATTGATCCGCCAATACTTCACTCCTAAGATTCGTCCGCACTTGGAATCATGAAACAATACAATTTCCCAGACTAATCCTCTAAAGTAATTGCGAACTACAGTAGGGAAGTTTAAGTTAAGCTCCCTTCTTTCGGTTCCAACCCTCAAATTTAAGATTAATCAGAACCCTGATATTTTCGCAATTTCGATCTGTTTATCCGTATGACGGATTTCTTAGAAGACTACTGAAGGATAATTGTGGATTATTGTGGATGTACATATAAAGGTGCAAAATAGGTTATTACTTCTACGTTTGTAGTTGCGCGATTGGAAGGCGTTGGATGCGAGCGGCTTTAAACCAGTCCTTGTGGAAATTTGTGGAGAAGGGCATTGGGGTGACCTATGTTCAGCAGCGAGTGTCCGTCGCTTTGGTTGAAATGATGATGTATTAAACTGGGAAAGCTTCGATTAAGTACTTTATATTAATGGTAATATGATAATAAAATTGAAGCATAAGCTATTTTATTACAAAGTGGCGTACAAGTCACTGCTGTTATTACTTAATGAAACTACGTAATAGAAAGCAGCACCGGTGCTATATCATAAGACCATGTAAGCGGAGATAATCTCCTCAAGTTTGTGTTTGATCTGACTACGATACACGAGATAAGAGAGATATTAATTATACACGGAAGTTTGAATTATGAATAAGTTAAATAGTTTGAAACGTAAGGATGTTCATTAATTATGCACCCCGTTGTGTTAATGGTATAGTATAACGTAGCTGAGTCTTCTTGGGTACTAGAATGTTGATCGTGCATTGTCAGTAGTTGCCAGTAGTGGTGGAATACAATATCGATCACGATTTGAATTGTTCGCTACGGCGCTCCCATATACAATATATCCGACCATGTAGATTATTCTGTGTATTGTTCCTCTCAAGATATCGCGTCAATGTGTGTCTCCTTTCTAGTGAAACAAAGGAAACAACGAATTCTCAGAAAACAGGGATAACGATTGTTAGTATTTTTATTTTCCTATTCGCCCTTGAGAATGAAATAGCTAAAGCAGCAAAGAATTTTGCTTCCATAATTGTAATTAAAAATATAGTAATAAAATCCAATACATACTGTATTCGATTGAACTACGGAATGTAAGGTTAAAAGAAGGCGAACTTCAAATAAGGTCATTATTCGTCAGTGTCTCTCAACAGCGTGATTCAGGAATATTTTTTAGTAAATTCGCATTAAAAAAAGTACATATTTACGAAAAATTTATGGAAAACATGAAATAATATAAATATATTTGTGCGGAGTCGTGACGATACTTGTCAGCTGCTGCAAAGTTAACCTCTTCAGTTTAATTGAATAAACTAATTGAACTTCTCTAGGGGTCGGTAATCTTAATGACCGAAATCACTTTGAGATTAAATTCAGACTAACCATCATCTTTGATTGGTAAATTATGCTAAGCTTAAATAAAGTTCTAAATAATTGTCTGTCTGACGGGAGGACCTTAAAGGCATCTCAAACTCAGTAATTTGAGTTACCTATACAGAACTATTTCAATAAAAAAAGTAAGTTCAGAAACTAAAACCCGACTACAGAATAATCACGCTCTAAAAAGTATTAAACAAGAAAATATTCTCATCTGATATATTTTAATGTATTTTATAATACTCATAGTGATTCTCAGAGGGTAGCCGTGGTTTTAATTAGGTAAACATATTTATGAAAGCACTGAATTATGACTGAATCACTCTTTGTCCAAAGATTATCTTCAGCGATAACACTTTGATCGAGAAATAATGCAAAATAAATATAGGACGCAGCAGAAACCAACAATGGTTTAACATATTAATAGACTTCAGATAATGGGTTTACGTGTCATTCATAATTCATAGACTACATAATCATGATAAATAACAACCTTATAAACACAACATAACAGAATTAAATAGTACCCAAGTACTTAGAAAATTAAAATTAAATAGAATACCTATTAAATGTTCGTGGAAATACAAAAGACCATGATGATTTACATTATTTTATGATTAAATTGACGATGCAATTCATATTAATCACAGTTTTATTTGTTCCAGAAAATGGGAGAAGGTCTATTCTCATCGATTATAACTCGTCCGTGATTGGAATCGACAATATGTTCGGTGTCACGTTCTTTATAACTTCCGATTATAAGCAGAGTAATGTATGGGGCTCGTTGAACAAGTCGGAGGCAGTCGTGCCAGCCGCCAACAGCACCGGCCAGGACGCGAGCGCGCCCTCCTTCGCCCAAGATGAATACATATTCGACAGGACTGATGTTAGAGCCATATTTATCACGTTATATACCATCGTATTCTGCTGCTGCTTTTTTGGTAAGTCAATCCAAATGTCTTCTATTCTAATATTATTAAGCGTAACAAATTGTTTGTACTTTGTACTTTGTAGTGGTTATCTCTAAAATAACAGGAGCTTTTCTTAAAATATATCTACTACTACAGACTCTACCCCTGAGTAATATAGGCAATATTATATTTTGATAATTTCTGTGTAATATATATTACTTTAGGAGAATTTTAACAAACATATTAGAACTTAAATATTAGAATGTTTTTTCTGTCAATCTTTGACAAAAGCAATTCTTCTATCTAGGTAGGTAGATAGAAGATATATATATACATAGGTACATTTATTTGTCAGGACTAGACGTGGAGGAGGGACTGTAGGAATTTAAAGAGGTAATTGATACTTACCGGACCAACGCGTGCCAGAATTCACAGATGGACTTGTAAAAAATCTTACTGTTTACTCCAACATTAATTTTGACTGAGAAATTTAGTAAAAGCATAGGAGTTGGAAATTGTTTAAAATTTGATTTTATTTAATAATACATTTAGAGGTAGAGTACAGGCATTCTACGCCTATACATCTTATACATATAGGCACCTGCATGTCAGTATATCACATTTTGAATTCACCATTCCCCCGTGAAGGGTTTTTAATATTTTTTTCCTCAAATTTATTAAAAACATAATATGTTAAATGACATTTGAGCTAGGAGTTATTATGTATCGAGGTACTGGTACCTAATATAAACCACTTATTTGTATTTGACTTTTTGTGTGGTATTCAGACCATTTTTGTAGTTTTTGTTTGTGTTGTAAGTGCTCCGGCTTACGGCCGGGCCACAACAACGTACCCTCGAGAAAACGCCGGACTCATTCAGTACAACTTGCACTATAGGTATAGAGTGGGTAGCTTTTTAAAGGTGATCGCTTCCCATATTTAGTGGACCGGGTTAAAACCCCTGTTGAAAATGCAATGAGTATTTTAAGCTTACGTGTACAGTGATTGATAACGCTATTAGCTTTTCGGTGAAGGAAAATCTGCGGGAGAATTGCGTCGGAGAATCAATTCAACTATGTATGAATGCAATTCCAAGGCAGATATAGCGCCGCAATTGAATTTTGTGTTCGAATCAAATTTGATCAGCACTGTCAGGCCTCCTTTGACAGATAGTAAATTGTGAAAAGAATAAATGTATTTTGAATCTTCAGAGCAATACAACAGAATTGCGATAGTTTTTTTGGGGTGTCTTTAATTGTATTCAGCCACTAATAATAGAAAATGTATATAAAAAACAGTTTTCATAACAGTGTAATAGGTAAACCCGGCGCCCTAGCCCCAGTACTGAAGTAGACCTTCGCAGCCAAATAAAACTACCCTGATGAAGTGTAGCTTCAAGCTCAGAGTCACCCAACGAGCTATGGAGAGGACTATGATGGGTGTTTCTCTACCAGATCAAATCAGAATTGAGGAGATTCGCAAAAGAACTAAAGTGACCGACATAGCTCAACGGATTAGCCATTTGAAGTGGCAATGGGCAGGGCACATAGCTCGTAGAACGGATGGCCGATGGGGCCGTAAAGTTCTAGAGTGGAGAGCACGCACTGGAAAACGCAGCGTCGGACGGCCCCCCACTAGATGGACCGATGACCTGATAAAGGTTGCTGGCAAGCGTTGGATGCGGGCCGCATTGAATCGGTCACTGGGAAATCTATGGGGGAGGCCTTTGTTCAGCAGTGGACATATATAGGCTGATGATGATGATGAAGTGTAATGTTTTCGTTGTGACTAAGGTTTCCATAGTACCACAAACATGGGCGATGCTGCCATTTATAGGCTACTTTTTTTTGCCACTGTTCTGTATGAAAGTACGAGTATAAAGAAAGCGTCTAGTATTTTACTTTATGTACTAAATTTTTTTAAAACCCACCCACATCTAAATAATGCGCACCACATAATCTCTGAACAGAATCTTAGCGCCTTGGTTTTTGAAAATTAATATATTAATGACTGTGCTCATCAAGCTGAAAATTAATATTATTGAATGTCGGCAGCATTAATTTATATTAGATGTCTACACTAAACATACTACTATGTATATAGTACAATCATATAGATTGCGACGGCCTATATGGAGTGTCCAATTTTGAGCACGCATCGCTGCAATAATTCAGGACGGTAGAAGGTGTGCCACCAACAACGACAGATGATTATTTGCAAAGTAAAACGAACGCCATCTGAGGGGAATTTCTACTAGCTATTTATGTATCTATTCAAATAAAAATCTATTGCCGAAAGTATAAAAGATCTTCCCTTGAGATTGGCTCGATAGATTTCGCTGGTCTGTTTTGTTGTGTCAGAACAAAGTTAGAATGGCAGATTTTTTTGGAAAATCCTACAGAGTAGTCTATAATTTGAATTAAATAACACCCGTGCAACGCCCTGGTAGGTCCTTAACCTAATTAGTACGAAACAACTCTAATAGAGTTGCCTAAATTGAAGTGTTGCCGGCGTTGAATATTAAATTTAATTTTAAAATTAGAACACGTTTAATGCGAGAACCAACACAATTCTACATTACACGTTTATTGTACGAGAAAATCGAACTCCATTCAATTCCTTCCCGAATGAAAATTACATAAACCAATATTGATAATTACAGAATAAACAAAATTATTACCTTTAACTGCCGAATACTGAAACCCCACATAACTGTTTAAAGCGTCGTCAAATTTCAATTTTGCATGTACCTAAAATCGGAGGCCACTCAAAATAAATATTGCATCAGATTTGACTGGCGTTTCAATATTCGGCCATGAGACGACTAAAGATAATTTTGGTAAATATAACGACACACTAGTAGTAGTAGTTAAGACTGAGTGGCCAGATTTTCAATGCGACTATGATTTCGTGGACGACCATTCGTCTCTGTGATTTGCCTTTCTTAGGCAGTCATTTACGAATTTTGTAGGATTTGGTCCGTCCATACCATTAGAATCTGCCCCACGGTCTAGTACCCTCGACTTTCCCATGCACTACAAGACGTTTAATGGACTCGCTACCACGGCGCGATACGTGGCCAAAGGAAGTAAATATCTTAGCCTGTATTAAGGGTTTATAGAACTAGGAGACGTAAAAGACAAAAGGAAATAATTAATATGAGGCAGACTAGCGATTATGTGAAGAATTATTTACGCGTGATGTTAGCTTATATTTAGACCCACGGGACCCCCTGCTGCCAGAACAATGCTAGTTCTAATACTGGAAATCTAACGATTTCCAGTATTAGAATGACACAGGGACAACTTACCTAGCGTGGAGGCATAGAGTAGAATTTTATTTATCTGTGGAAATTGATACTTGTCACGAAAACCACACACATACCATACCCATAAAATGGCTGTTGTTTAATTTCAACTGCGATCGTTTATTTGAGGCCACGCCGTTACTTGCCGTATAAACGACACATTTGAGCCTATTCCAAAGAATGTTGGATTATTCAAAAGATTGCTTTTGAGCATTAGCTTTGTCCGTGATAGTAATCACAGCAAAAGGTCCAAATAAATAATTACAAACGAGTGTATTCCTAACGTTGGTATTAGACCACAACAATAACAACAATTTTGTGGCATTGTAAATTATAACTTGCTGCAGTGTTGTCAGTTTAATTAAAGTCGGGTCTGCTGCGGGTATTTTAACATGTTTTTGTAACAAAACGGGCCATGGCCTTATTGTTTGCCAAACAAATCCATGCATCATAAACAAGTACATGTTTGTTCTGGTAACATGGTATCACTACCAGGTTGGGCGTCACGACTGCCATATAAGTAGTAGTAGATACAATACGTCAAGATTTAACAGAATCCTGCTATTTGTGGTAGGTTTTTTTATACCAGTAAGTTGGCAAACCAGCATACGGCTCGCCTCGTGGTAAGCGGTCACCGTAGCCTATGGACGCTTGCAACACCAGAGGTATCATTTGAGCGTTGGCGACCCTCAAAGGTAGTAGGTAGACAATGTTGATATCTCATTTTGTTGGATATAGGATCTTATAAACCTTAAGTAAAACATCAGCCTGATTCAATCCACTTAACTGACTAGAACCTATATAATAAACGCAAACTTATCAGTCTCCTTACTTTCGTTTTATATATAAAGTACGTTTTATATTACTTCAACAGGTACTTACTATTTGTGTAAAGTATTTCTCCGTACATGTATTTCTCTCATAATTGGATGTATGTGGAAATGTTCTAAAAATATTTTGTAGCCGAATGTTGTAACTTTGTAAATAACTAGATTCAAAGCCCCGCGGGTCGATTTTGCTAAGGTGGGTGCTCCGCAACACTTCGCTCCCGCCTTAGACATCTAACCTATCACGGCTTAATGTCGGACTTCAAACGGAGTTCTAGCCGGTATGATGATAAGTAGTGCTGTCTGCACCTAGCTCCAGCCGGCAAAAACTAGATAATAATAATTGTACGTAGTATAAACTAAGCAAAGCTTGTACTATGGGAACTAGCAGCTGATACAATACTTTTTTTAAAATTACATAATACATATTTTCAACATTCAGACGCAAGGCAAACATGATTGTCTCGGCGGGAATCGAAGCCGAGACCTCTGGCGTAGCAGTCAGGTTTACTAACCACTAGATCAGCGATCTCGTCAACCGTCAAAGTTGTAACCACACTTCGGCTTTTAGCCTTAACATATTTTAAGGCTCTAGGTTTTAGCAGAGGCTGAATGAAATACTAGGAATAATTATTATTTTCTTTATTTTAAAATTAATAATGTATATATTATAACCTAAAACAGATTGTAAGACTTAATTGATCATCTTTATATTGTCTATCACCATCTTAATTGGTTATCTTAGTACGACAATAAAAAATTGGTGAATATGCATGTAACCTTCTTGATATAAAGCAGTCATCATAGTGTATGGACACCGGCAACCACCACACCAGACCAGTGGCATAGCTAGCGAGGCCAACCACATGTTGAGAGCAATGGCTGTAATCGCCCTAGTCCTAGTGCCTTCTAGATTTATGCGCATTATAGATGGGGCTCAGAAAACCTCAATAAGCTCAGAAATACAACCCTTCCCAGTTGGGCAGATCACTTTTTGTTACATGTAAACAAATTCCTAACAATTTAATTAATGTAATTATACGCTTTACTGGGTATTGTAGCAGGTCCGTTGTAGCTCGGAGTAGATAATATCGTGTTGTAGGTACTTACTGCCTATAGGGCAAAAGTGTTGTTGTGTTACTTCCAATAATATTCTGATAAATCCCATGCTTGTAAAACTGCTATGCGATTCTCTTCAATAATTTCAACGTACAATGAAATTGCCCTTCCTTTTGGCTTCACCGTAGTCGGGTAAAAAAATTCCACAGTGACAAGCTGCCTTTGACATCTTGTACCAATTTTAAATTACTAGTTTTGCATAATGTTCATTGCAGATAGGATTAAATATTCGAATTAAAGTGGAATTTTTAATTCCATTTAGACCGTAGTAACAAAGACCTCAATATCTATCACTAATCAACAAAATTGCCTTGTTATTTCGGCCGGCGACTGAGACAATGGATGAATAGGTATTCATCCATCCTTATCTTCTCAATAATTTGGAATAGGCAACATGTCAGCTTGATATCCCTTTTGTAATAATCTAAGGATGTACGTAAATTCTACTGGGCATTTCGTTGTATGTTTCTAAATGCTAAGTACTGAAAACTTGGATTCAGGTCAAATTGCTGTCTCCATTTAATATTAGTTTTTAAATTCTTCTTTAGTTTTTATAGACAGTTTCAAGGAAAAGCCGAGAACCGTAATTTTTACTTCAAGAGAAAATACGTATAGTCTTGTAATAAAAAGCGATTGGTAGGTAGGACCTACTTACTGAGCGAATAGTATTCCAAGATTTGGCTTTAAAATTTTAAGCTAATGGAGTAAGCAATTACCAACTCTTAGAAGTATTAAACCTAACAGAACAGGTATTATCGAAGGTATACGGATACAACCATTATTTTTTGTTTTTCCTTATGTATCCCTCCAAAGTTTAAAACCTTTTCTTATTATTATTGTTGTATTTTATTTCCATAAGCAGTAACATGTTTTATTTCAAACTCTTGAACGGCTTAAGAACAAAGATTTGTACGAACGTCATGTTCAGAAAAGCCGAATGAAAAATTGTAGGTACTTTATAATGAGAAAAGTTGTCTGATCACGGCGTTACGGAGTAAGGAATAACAGTGTTTCTTTATTTATGGATATAAACCTTACTGTTGCCAAACCGAATTTCAACAATTTCTGCTTTACTTTCTGGCTGATTTGATTTGATTCGGTACCTAAAACTATTGAATTGAATAAGTATACAAACTAAATCGTGTACACAGAAATGTTATTATAGTTAAAATTAAACAAATAAATAAACCAATGCTTTCAAAAGGCCAGTCAATAAATGTAAGGGTAATTGTGCAACCTGACTAATACATTTTTGAATTGTTAATAGACATACTATGAATAGACATTGAATTGTTTTAAGGAGTCTACCGGTCTCGGTATTTCAATTGACTTTTACGGATGCCTGATAAAAGCGACTATGCAATTATGCATTGTCATGCATTTGTCTTTTTCTAAAACCGTTTCCAATATCGAATGTTTTGTTTCAGGAAATCTCCTCGTCATCCTCGTAGTAACCTTATCGAGGCGTCTACGGTCCATAACGAACTTCTTTTTGGCTAATCTCGCTGTGGCAGATTTATGCGTTGGAGTGTTTTGTGTCTTCCAAAATCTGACTATTTACCTCATTCCAAGGTTAGTGCGCGCGATCTTTTATTACTGTTATTTGTAAATCTAAATATAGATCTTGATACACTGAATTAATATGCAGCTGCTGTGGAAGTACTAAACTATGTACAAAGCTTATAATTAAGATCTAAGAATCGCCATCAATAGAGCCACAAATGCTTCCATTATAGCCTATTACTACAAACTATTCAAACTAATTTAACTGTAGTGTCGATACTTATATAGGTATGATTTGATAGTTCTAATCAATCCATGCAAGAGTAATTCAAACTTTAATACTGTGGTCTGTCGTACGAGTGATTTGAACTAATAGTTACTTGCGTGCTATTTCATTTGTTTCACACTTCCATATTTATCGTGCTGATACGCTTTCATAATTTAGATATAAATACCACTTTTAACCACGACTGAAAATATTCGCGGATATGTTCCCAGAGTTCGAAACATGTGCAAACAAAGTCGAATGTCGAACACTGTTTGTTTAATCAATCCCAAATGGACGCTGTGTTTACATTTGTTTTACAAACAAAATTGATTGAAAAAAAAACATTGATTTAAATGTTTAGGTATAAACAGCTTATTGCATTTGCTTACAAAATTATTGGTTGCTCTGGCATTCCGTTTCCAATAACAAATATATTGACTAAAATTAGTAGGTTTTACGAGTTACCTATGTACATTGTACAATGTACATGTCTATTTGTTCATTTCTATTATGTCTTGACACGCCCTGAAGCCGGCCTGACGAAGCCGGCCTGACTAAACGGCCTGATTTACTTAAGTGATACATAATATATAACTGTATTCGAACCCTCTTAGTGTGGGAGTGACAATTAATCTGCCCGAGCAGGAACAACTTGCGACTACGTATGTGTATCGCTTTCCAGTAGTAATAATTTACGTAGTCATTTTTGCTACTGAGTTCTGTGGGTTGACGTATTTAAATATGGCGTCTTTGTAGTTATTTACTCCATTGAAAACAGTATTTTATTTGCAGTAGTACCTATAAGTATATTGTCTATTATAAAAATGTTTCCTTTTTAAAAGAATAACATACACAATCGCACTGGAACTGGCCAAATAGTTAGATAGCCTAAAATCAACAATCAAAATACGGTTTTAGGTAGAAAGTTTCCCAAAGAATTTGTAGATTGTGAAGAACTCTCGTAAGGTACTCAGGTAAGCTAAGGAAACCATTATTTATTAGCGCTGAATTGATCGATCTACTAAATTAAGTTCAACGGTCTGTAGTTTGATAGATTATGGCCCTCTCCATAGAACACGGAATTTTGTGTTCTGTGGTCCACACTCAGAACAATGACTAAAGCTCGCTATCGCTAGTCCACACCTTACCGCTATCCCTTCGTGCCTAAAGAGTACGACAAGTGGCCGTTCGCAGCTGTAAATTGAACAGCTTTGAAATAGTACCGGACAGATGTGACTAATGATCAACCCTGGGTCTCCAGCTTTTCTGTAAAATTTTATTAGTGATTTGGTTAATCACAGTTGCTTGAAGTCAAAGTCTGTTAATCTGTCACATCGAGTACCAACCCTAATATGATTGTTATTTTTACAAGGAAAAGTAATTAGAACTTTATTAACACAAAACAGATTAAACTACATATTTACAAAAAACAGAACTTAACCTAGCTACTTATAGATAAATGATCTCACCCAAACCAGAATCATGCGGGAGCGTGCCAAGAATTATTGCGTTGATATCGAATTATGGGCCTTTAACGACGTTACCAGGCTTACTACCAGAGAAGTACCGATGTAATTTTTCGTTTCGAAACGCTTCGTTACTGCTCCCTGATACGTGACCGTCGCATTTCCGTAAACAAATTTACTTTCCTTCTCAAAGCCAAATAGTCCGCATTTTACATCTGAATGGAATTTTATTCTCCCCTTATAAGAAGTACTTCTTTTGTAACTTATAAATGCCCGTAAATGCTTTGGTATCAAATATATGTCAAGGTTTGGCGTCTGATATCTTGAAGTGTTTCACAGTTATAAGTTATTGAATGTTGATGTTGAATGTTATCGTATTGTACCTAATAATAGTATCCGTGTAAGTTTACTTTTTAATTAGTTTGTTTCTCTATCATGCCAAAAGCACCATTGAGTACCTATCTAAACATATTGATTGGATTCTAACGATTAATGATATAATATGAGGGTACATAGATCACCATTTTAAATGCACCCCTTTCCCGAGCCCATTAATGATATTAAAAGAGCAAAATATAAATCAAGTACTTACCATGAATAAAGGTAAAGATAAGAAAGATTTATAAAAGCCAGGAAAATATGCGTATAAATTATTCAGCCTCGTTCACTTCAATTTTCTAGTAAGTGGGTACTTTACTGACTACTTACTGGGTACTTTATCACCTAAAGAATACATTTGCAAAATTTACGTGTATCTGAAAGTTATAATTCGCGACACATGCTAGCGATAAGATCGATCTTGAGTCAGAAAACTTTAAGGCGACATGTGGTGCTCCAAGTAAATGCCTGTGAAATATACCGACAGACGGCAGGAAAGGTATAATGATATGCTTTCGCCATTTGGTTAAGGAATTCGATGAAAACAATATTTGATATATATTTGGAATGTATATTGTATACATCAATATGCTATGTATGTTTCGCTGACGGCGGTCAGTAGGCTGTTCATATATTTTCCTCTCTCTTATGAAGCAAAACATGAGTTGTATGTAGGTATGTGAATATATATAGATAGATAACTCTTTATTATACACCTTAAAACTATAATACAGAACACATAATTTATTATACATATCGGTACATGTATTTATATGCATGTTCTTTTCTTAAACAACATATCTAATTAAATCGTTATATTTCTTCATTGAGTATGTCTAATTTTCGGCGTGCGAGCGATGAAGTTCACATGAAGAAGAATTTAACAAGTTATTTGTGTTACAGCTGGGTATTTGGAGACTTTCTCTGTAAGATGTACCAGTTCGTTCATTCCCTGAGCTACACGGCTTCCATCTTCATCTTGGTAGTCATTTGCACGGAGAGGTACTTCGCCATCATACATCCCATCACATGCAAGCAGATCCTCACTTCGACCAGATTACGGGTAAGATAAACAGTTACTTTAGCTTACACTGCAACACCTATCCAACGCTAGCCAACAAGGGAGTATTTTATGTTTCATTACAAGTTATTTCAATATAATAAGTCCCCTGCCGGCTCAAGAGGGACTAATACAGGACTCGGATGTCGTTTACATAATCAACTCTGATCCTTGGAACTTTACAATTTTGAGGGTACCTTTATTTTATGGTATACCTAGAATCAGCGATTGCAAAAAACTCTAAATATTATTAAAATATCCGATATAATCTATATTAAGATTTAAAAATATGTATGTGGGAATAAAGAACATTTTATATTCGTCTAACAACTTCTTTCATTCGATGATACCCAAATTGAGAATTGTGTACATTGCCCTTTTTTCTTGTTAGTAGGTGGGTTCTCGTAAGTAGCGTATGAATATTCATTTCATTTTATGGTTCGAAACTGTTATAGAAAATACATATCAATAAACTTCTATGGATTAATTTATATCACTATACTTCTAACATATTATTTAGCGGTGCAAATAATTTCTGATTTATTTAATTTAAAGACTTTTATGCAAAACATACTATGTAATAATTAATGTTTGCAAATCTGCACACCACAAAGATCATGCTTAATTTGCTTTCCAAAGTTTAGTTATCTTCCGATTAATCTCTGTAGTCTGTAGCTATTTGCGCTGCTTCAACACACTTTCAAGTGAACTTCAATCAAAGTAAGATGTGCAAGTCTACTCTTAGTACACAACACTACGAAAGCTTTTAACTTAAATTGAATATGAGATGTTTAATTAATACACTTGTATACTGATAGAATTCAGAGGCTTTATCTGTAATGCTTAGGAGAGTAGATAATAAAAAGGGACGTATTATGATATACATAATAGCGTAGCAGTAAGAGAACAGCGCAACAATATTGTTTTCTTGTTATTGAATTACAGTTGCATCTGTTCGTATCAGAGCTGTTAGTGCAATACATTTCAATCTTGCCCCCAGGGCTGAAGCAGTTGATCGCTTGGCTTGAAACACTTGGCGTGCTCGTTACAATTTCCCTCTGATTAATATAGTCTGGAGTGGAATATGCCTGAATAACGGTAATGGGGCCGCCACCGAATACGTTGGAACCATTTTTTTTTGTTATGGCATTATTGCGCAGTCCCGGTCCCAAACTAAGTAAATCTTGTATGATCAGACAACCGATAGAATAGTTGACTACTTTTTGAATTCAACATTGCAAACCACAAAATATAAACCTGGTAGGTATCGATCCCGCAACAACTAGCATAGCAGCGTGATTTACTAACCACTGACCCAACGGTGTAGTCGATACTTGTTTATTGATTAAATGTTCATTTGTAGATGGTGATATTGGGCGTGTGGATGACAAGCGCGGCGTATAGTGCCCCTAAATTCATATGGGTTGGGACCATCACTAACGATCTCGGCGACGGCAACGTAGAGACAATATGCATCCCTCAACGCAGGAAATATAATTCGGAGCTATTCGACATGGTCAACTTCGGCCTGCTCTACGTAACGCCGCTATGCGTAATGACGGTGAGCAACATTATTTTATTGCGTACATAACATTATCTGAGGTTTCACACGAATTTGCACACGAAGTGGCTACCACATTCCGTAATTTGCAAGTCATTTGTTTTTTTTAAAATTGCTTGTGTGTTTATTTCACATATGTCAAAAGGGCAGAACGGCGAAGCAAATTTGTAACCACTTACCAATAAACAAATAAAATATTTTAAATGCAGTGTGTACTTCGATACTAATTTTTTTACCCGATTACGGTCAAGAAAAAAGGAGGGTTATGATTCTGACCAGTATGTATGTTTTAAGCTACTAAACATAATTTGACAAATAAGGTATCGTCTTGATCGTCCGCTGGTTGTAAGTTATATATTCCTATCATTAGTGTGATGTTCAGAGGAATGAGCATAGCCGTGGTCGTATGCCATCTACCCTAAAAAAATAATAAATTATAACAGTAGAAAGCGTATCCTCTGAACATCACTAGGAATATGTTTTAAATACATTAAAATATATTAGGTGAAACAAGTACATTACAAGTTCAGATGAGAACATTTTCTTGTTTTATTCTTTTTAAAACGTGATTATTCCGTAGTCAGGTTTTAATTTTTGAACATACATTTTGTATACATTGGAAGGTTTATAAACGTCTCAATTTATTAACACAAAACAGATTTACTATTAACAAAAAAAAACAGAAATTTACCTACCCACTTATGTATAAAAGATCTGACCCAAACCAGAACCATGCGGGAGCATGCCAAGAATGCTGGCAGCATTGCTTCGCTGGATAGCAATGCTGATTCTCTCAGCGAGATATTAAATTCAAGCACGCCTGTCACGAGGCTCCCAACCAGCCGACGTGAGATCTCCTGAAAAAGCTGAAGAGCATCCGTGCCCCGGGGACCGCAAATGCAAACGTCTTATTATTATTTTAGGAGCAAAGCAAATGTACACAGTGACATTCTAAAATATTGAATTAATATTACGGAATATTCTGTATTAAAAAGGAATATTAGTCTCGAGATATTGAGGTAAAAGGGAACGTTGAGTTAAATTAAATAAAACAGGCCCAACATTTTTTCTTTTTATTGCGTTTGAAAGAGTCTTTGTTATTATTTTGAATCAGACATTTAATTTAATCTTAGGGTTCTAAAAGTTTTATTATTGAATTTGCTTAATATAATAATAAAAACTAAAACAAAAGGACAAAAATACTACCCCAATATATAAAGAAATGAGTTAAATAAGTAGTTATTTTAGACTATGCATTACCTTTTAGGGTTCCAGACCCAAAGGGTAGGTAACCAACGGGACTCTTATTACTAAAACTCCGCTGCCCGTCTGTCCGTCAGTGGGCTATAATACCTCATGATCCGTAATAGGTAGACAGTTGACATTTTCACAGAATGTGTATTTTGGTTGCCACTGCGCATTGTGACAAATAATAAAAAAATATTTTTGTTATTATTTCTTCTTGAAACGTGTTATTTATTCAAATATAAGTTTGCCACTAAGCTTTGTCGGATATAACTATAAAAGTAAAATATCTGCCAACAACACGATAGTATGCAATTATGCTATTCTTCTTTATTTACTATTTCAATGTAATTATTTGGTGCATTGGCCGTGTCTAGGGATCAAAACTCGAAAGGAAAGGTTATGTCTTTTTCTTTTAGTACCGGAACCCTCGGTGCGCGATCCCAACTCGTACTTGGCCGGTTTTTATCGTTGCGTGTTATTTCCTGTACGGATAAGTATCTACGCCTGCGGGGTTTACTGGGTAACCCGTGCACGAATGAAAAAAATAATAATATTTACTTTCCTTATTATATTCACGTCCATATTAAACAATACGTATTCACAAAACTTCCAAAGCGTGGATAGGACTTTTTGTTTGTAAATAAAACAGTGTAATACCTACGTATTCATTTTTAATAGTGAGCATAATTTGAAAAGGAATTGTTGTGCTTGTATAATATACACTGCCTAATTCGTTCAGTAGTTTAAAGATAAACTATGAGCGGTATACATATAAATATTGTAAAACCATTTTAATTTACATCGGTCTCGTGTATTTTAATCATACGTTGTAATATAATCAGACTAACGCATCTTCACCACGTTATTATAATTAATCGCTCGAATTTGAATAGTCCTCCACAGCCTATAATAGTAATAAAAGTTATTATTACCAAAACATATAAAATTCATGATAATTAGTGTATAATTCGAAGGTGGGCAGCAAGCCCTGACACTGTAGTCTGTCTATACGTATAAACGCTAGCAACAGTGGTGGCCTGAGGGGCAGGCGAGCAGGGCCTCGCTGTTGCGGGGCATTACTTCAACTGTTATGGTTTAGTTAATGAGTGAAACTCAGTTATTTTAAAATTAGCAACAAACAAAACTTTTTTTTTTTAGTCATCAATCTTGAAAGTGGAATCCTTACACATCGCAGAAACGCAACTCTAGACGAGTAGCGATCTTCTATAAGATATATGTGTGTCTATAACGTGCTTATGGCTCTATGTTATTAAATTTTGCGTATTATAAGATAAGTATTTATGTGATTTTCACATAAATTTTGACATATATTATGTACATATACGCACCTACCTACACAACTGCACACTTCATTTATCTTCCTCACACACACACACACACACACGCACGCACACGCACACATTCATAGTGTCATTAAGTGTCACAACCCTTTTATGTAAAGTGAATATTATGCAAATGTATTTATCTATTCAACGTTTTTGTTCTCTGTGTAAAAGTGGAAACGGTTTTTGGCTCACTGTACTAATTATTATGTTATACTTTATCTGTATTTATAAATACTGTTAGTTTCCCAATTAACTAAATATAAAATAAAATAAAATATTATCGTGCCCTGCGTCTCATCGGCTCTATACACTCGTATATAATGCCTTTATCAATTTATAATTTACGTATAAGTGTTGATCCTGTCTCACATCCCTTGTTTTCAATATATAAAACTTTGCTTAAGTTCATAATCCACTCACTGGAAAGTTTATGAACATTAGATATAACACGTAACAGTTAATTTAATAAAGATTCTGAGATGAAGTATAATATATAGAAAGGATAATAAAATAGTAGATTGTTAAACAAGGGGCCAGTGCAAGGGGCTAAAGTAACTCGGTGTCTATATACTAATAACCTCGTATAATATAATATTGGGTTTTAACGGAAATATTGTTTGAATAAAGCCTGGCTGCAACGACGGCCCATAGTCGCGCCGCCAGCTGAATAATACAATTAATACACATTGATAATTGTCGTATCGATATTTTTATATTGATACCGATATTTTCATATCGTTTTTTTTTTCATTCATTTTTCGTATCGATGATTAACGAGTGTAAAATGTCTATATTTAGATATTTTTTGCCCAAGCCTAGTCCCGGGAAAACATCTCGTTAAATACCCAGAGTAAGTGTATTTTTGGTGTCATTATGTGTAGTAAAGTTAAATTTAGTGACTGAACATTGGAAATAATGCTATATTTTATTTCCTCGCAATCGCAGTGAAAAGTAGAGTGTACACGGCGCTAAAAACCTATTACATATAAATATTACATGTAAAGCGTATTCAAGAGTAGAGTAATTATCAAATTCCAACTACAATAATAATATTCAGGACAAAGTCAACTTATTCTAAACATCGCTGAGCCCTGAACAAATGTTTGTCCAGTGTGATAATCGAACCCTCAACCATCGGCAGAGAAGGCAGGGTCACTAGGAATTTATTCCGTGCCACTGCCTACTGTGCCAGACGGCCAGTCGTCTCATACGTATAAACTAACAAATTGAAAAAGTTTTTATTAATGTCCTTGAAATGGTTTCGGTTCGTATAATTGAACCGTGAGTCTCGGATGTCTTACGTACGTACTTTGATCATATATTCGTACGTAGTACGTACGTACATATATATATTACCTCGGATTAGCCAATATACTGCGTGTATTATTGCTCTATATAACGCAGAACTTTGAAGTAGAATTCATAACTCATATGTATTCATACATTTGTAATTGATTTCAAATGTTTATTACAATCCTGTTTTTGGGTGACTTGGTCTGATTACCATATTGTAAAAAAAATATAATAGAATCATATGAAATTGAAATATTATGCTCATAAATTTAGGTAATCATATTTGAGTTTTGCAGAAAATCAAATATTAGCTCTCTCTCTCAATTTAATCTTTGTTTGGGTCGGTGAGTAGCGGAATCTGTTATCGATAGATTGTAGAATTATTTAATAAGCTTCGACACAAGGCCGCCTTTTTATACCACTATGGTGGCACAAAACCATACTGCAGTCTCACAGCAGTCACCGTCGCCTATAGCCGCTAGCAATATTGTGGATATCACTAACGAGTTGCCAACCAGGTTGGTGACAAGGAGTCACTGTGCTAGCAGCATTACTATTCGTGCAGCGTATCCTCGTGGAGCACTGGCAACCTTACTTATTGCAGAAGCACAACACTACATCAAAGTAGTGTTATTTCACTGCGGTCTTCAGTAAGGTGGAGTCCCCCGGCGGCTTCAATTATAATGAGAAAAACCACGGGAGATTCCAATTCGCCCTACCTCTCTTTTTTAAGTTCATTGTGTGATTAATCACTGTACTTAAGCTTAGAAAAACTCATTGGTACAGGCCGTTGCTACAACCATAAGGCCACCACGGCTAGACTGTTTGTGTCTCTTATCCGGGTAAATTATTCGAATAAAATAATGAAAGAAACCGTCAACATCGCTCTAACCTGTACCCTTTATGCCAGGAAACCCAGTTGTTATTGAGATTTTGATTAGGGACAGATTCACTCTGGTGCTACAAGAATTCATAATTAGTTGAATAAAGGTTGCGTCTAATATTCAATTACCATAATGCACTATGCCAACAGGAGGCTAGTTTTCTTTTACACTGTGGGAGGGCGCTCGGACCCAACCGGCCCTTGGGTATATTGTGACCCTCGCTAGCACTGAAAGAGGATGAATTTTACAAATTCCTTCCATCCTTCCGAAAACCATTAATTGTGTCAAAGATGAGGCTTCGAACCTGTTTTAACATAAAATGCTTAAAATATTTCTTGTTGATATTGCGCCCAAATATCATGCAGAGAGGGAAAACCCAAAACATAGAATATAAAGAGATATATAAAATATAAATCGACGAGACTGCTGGTCCAGTGGTTAGTACACCTGACTGCTATGCTAGGGGTCGCAGGTTTGATTCCCGCCGTGGCAAACATTTACGTGTTAAACAATTGTGTTTGCTTTGCGTCTAGGTGTTGTATATGTGTTAGAAGTATGGATTTACAAAAAAAGTATTCTATCAGCTGCCATAGTACAACCTTTGCTTATTTTGGGGCCAGGTGGCGTTGTGTGATAATGTCCAAGCATTATTATTATTGTTATAAAGGTAGGTAACATTTTAATAAAGTGATTTCATTGCTGCGATTATTTTAGCTCACTGTCACTGTGAATAATTCTGTATTATATCAATAAGGCTTTGAGGAAGATAAAACGACCTTTTGATCCCTTTTCAAGCGATATCCATTTTATCTTAATTTAAACGGTCTGAAGTTTACTCTTTGTCTACCTTACGAAATGGTATTTTATGTAGCTAAAGACATCACATGGGGGTTGTAGATAACCTAACTTTTTTTAATACAAGTTGTATTAAAAAAATGTTATTTATTATGATTAATTTAAAAATAAAGAAATTAAGTAAAAATATATCCCGGTGAGTGGCGGAGCGCGGCCGGCGGTGGCTGGTATAATAAGGGCTACTTTACAATTTGCATAAACATGGCTACTTCGCCTCTGTAACAATATGATTACAACTTTTTAGCGGGGTGCAAAGGGCAGTTCTTTGCAGGAACCCTTCATTTAAAGTTTATTTAATTTGCTTAAACTTTGCCTGGGAATACCGGAAGATTACGAGTTATACACCATACAACTGGTCACTGGTCCAGTATTTCTAATCTGCTGTAAAAAGCACTTCAGCAAACATTATAGACTACGATAATCACTTGTAATAAGCCTATGAATATGCATGCCACAATATTACTATAGATATCTACTATAAAATGAACTGAAAATTTGCGCAGCAAAATTAATTTGCAACGACTGTTTAATTAATGATTTGAATTTAAATGACTTACATATTTCTCGAATTACTCGCATATTTAGAACCTTATAAGTATACAAATGTATACCATCAGCCTTATTAAACAGAATAGCAGACTGTTTATATATAGTACTTGATGACGTTTCAATAGATGTGCCTAACTAAAGGGGTCAAATAAATCCGTCTCCACCTTTGTTTATTAACGCTTAAAAGCGACTATCGATGTTTTGTACGCGTGGAAATTTGAAAAGTTAATTTATCATTATGTCTGACATCAATCAATATTCTAAACGGATCTGAATAAAATGTCTGTTAGCTATAGACGTAGTATATTATCTACTCTGAGGCTATAGTAATGAGAGTCATAAATATCATACGCCTTGTACTTTCAGCCGCATTTTATAAGATGGATTTGTGTTTCACATTCTTCATACTGTAAAAACAAAGAATCCGCATTGTAGCTCGACAGGGACTCACGGCGGTGATGATGTACAAAATATATCTCAATTTGCCCTTACACTCTGTATAAGATTTTTCGATGGGTATGGGTATCAATCTCAAATGACGAATCTTTTATGGTGCAATATATCACCTCCACAGCTAAACTTAAGCACAGGACAACGGTCCAATCCGAATGACATGCACCCACATTTCTCTACGTTGTCCCATGTGCGCGAATTGTGAGGATTTATTACTCATATATCTTATTTTAGCTTTTAAGACACATGTTTTATATTTGGGTATATGAGCTACAAAAATATAAATTACCGGATTACATTCTTTATTTTGTATTTACACTTTTTATGAACGTATAAATAAGAATTGTGATTTTTTAAGGCTTTTTTTTAGGTTCTATATACAAGGATCGCGGTAGGGCTATGGCAAAGTTCTCACGGCCTTCAGCACATGGGGCGGGTGCCGTGCTGCGCGTCACAATGTCCTCGCAGCGATAAGCCGGCTGCAGCCACGCTGCCCACCACCGCCACTGACCATTACGATTCGCAAAGAACATTCATTGGAAATACTGAAGAAAAGGTGGGTACATATTCATTCATAACAAGACCATCAAAGGCATGGGATGTCGAATGCTAGACACTAACATATCCAATGATATTAGGTATATGTGTAAAAAGGCGCATATATCATAAAAGGTAATATTAAATTAGAAGTTGTTTGGGCAAGTCTAGTTCAATTTGGTTCTAAGAAGTTTCCATAAGATTATGAAATACAACGATTGACACTGACAATTCCGACAAGATTTCAACATAAATGCTGTAATAGCGGTTGTATTCTCTTGGACTGCAATCTTGGTGCAAACATAAAAGTTGCAATACTCTATCTAAAGCACTTAATCTAAAGATTCAAAGAAATCATTCTAAAGAATGGGATTTATATAAGTAGGTAATTGTATTTGATTCACATAAAGCATCCAAGATTTCCCTCATTTAAAACAGCAGGATACCTTATTACTTATTCCAGTTCCGTTCGTTTCCGAACGACCGCCACTCGAACCTGATTCTGTATTTTTCTTAACAGCGGTCATATTAAAAAACCACCAAATTAAAAGAAGTCACTTTAGAGTGATTTTAGTGAATAGGTTCGAACACACCATGAATATTAAAAAACACTACCTACTTATAATATAATATGTACAGTACTTACATACTTTTTACACGTTTTTTATGTTAGTTGGACCTCGTCTCAAATGGGATATAGGTAAAACCATTAACAACAGACAGGTGCTTATTATAACAATACACACATTGTTTATAAAATCTGGAAGTGACGTGTTTATGAACGTTCGATCAACATCTTTTCTGTGTTAGACAGATACTAAATGTGACCTACGAAAATAATACTTATAGGTCCTCTGAAATTACATTGATTAACAATTAGACCAATACGAGTCGATAACATAGTTATATTGTATTTATAGAACTAACATCATGACACGTAACCAAAATATTTTTCTGTAACTTTATAAGATGGTTGAGGGTCGACCCTCAGAATAGGAGTATTGTTGTACCGTGCTGACAAGGAAAACATGTGTATATCTCGTTACTGAGCAACAAATACGGTTTCATAACTTACACGTCATGTTATTTGGCAAAACCTTCCTATGAAAGCAATGCTTGGTTTATTTTATAGAAATGCAATTGAATATCCCTTCTGAATAATAGAAGCATTGCATGGATTTAACTTAAAAAAAGTACGGTTTTTCATACAAACTTTCATTCCCTATTTTACCCCCTTGGGGGTGGAATTTCCAATAATCCTCAAAAACGTATTTATTTATTTTTAACTGGAAGGCCAAATACTACTTTTCATGCGTTTAACTTCAAAGACGTAGAATTTTCATACAAAATTTTAACCCCTTTTTTACCCCCTTGGGAGTAGAATTAATCAAATTCCTTCCTTAGCGGATGCCTACGTCATAACATCTACCTGCATGCCAAATTTCAGCCCGTTCCGTCCAGTGGTTTGGGCTGTGCGTTGATAGATCACTATGTCAGTCAGTCAGTCACCTTTGAGTTATATATATTTAGATGTTTCTTGCAGAAGACGTTAACATCGACGACTAAGGGGAGTAGCGTCGTAAAGTCGGCGCGCAGTCACGAATCGCGCAACTGCCACCACCTGAGCCACCTGTCGCAGAACGTGCTGCGCGCGCGCCGCGGCGTGGTGCGCATGCTCATCGTGGTCGTGCTCACCTTCGCCGTGTGCAACCTACCCTTCCACGCGCGGAAGATGTGGCAGTACTGGTCCAGCGGCTACGAAGGCACCAGTGACTTCAGCACTCTCCTAACTCCGCTAACGTTCCTGATCACATACTTTAATTCCGGAATTAATCCACTGCTGTACGCTTTCCTCTCCAAAAATTTCAGAAAGGGTATGAAGGAATTGTTGTTTTGTACTTGCCATGGAAAAAGGAAATGTGATAATTTGATACTGTTGAACCCGGTGGGCGGCGTAGGGCTGCGCCGGAGCTCGACGCGCTCCACGCGCGCCAACTGCAGCACGGTCACGATGGCACCCAACGGCGACTCATGAGACATGCGTCGGCGGCGGTTCCTCTACAAGGTGGAGAATATCGATATTTCCTGATTAACGGAGAGCACCGACGAGGTGACCGACAGCAGCGGCTTCTACACCGTGTCCACTATCTCCAAGAAGGATCTTTACGATTAGACATCAACACATTTGTTGTAAAATACAAATATCTATAACAATGCCACCTTGTTACTTGCCCTGTTTAGGAACATAGTGATCTCGGGATAAGTCAGGATTAACTATTTATCAGAATGTGTTATTGGAACGATTAGCGTGTAAATATCGTACTCACGAAGCGATTGACGACCAAAGATTAAAACTATCATTTTTAATATAGGTATGTACGGGTAATTCATATATTTTGTAACGAATGCAGTGGATATAAAGTATATAAATATCGACATTGGAATTCCTTCTTGTTGAGTCGTTGTAAAAAATAAACATCCTAAAAATAATTTATTTAGAAATAAATAAGTGTTTTACATAAACAAACATTTATGTGTAACAATCTTATCATTCCTTTAGCTTTTGACAAAGTTATAAGCTCAGGCTGAAAGAAGTTTGGCTGTTTAAAAGCTACAATTTATTTTTGTACCAGAGATTTATACAACATGGATTGTCAGAGTTATATAGCACTATCCTAAATCTTCTTTTGGCAATCCCTTAGGTAGATGTCTGTCAGAAGTATAAAGTGTTACAACTGGCTTAACCTAGGTAACCAGTAAAATGCTTTTCTGTAAAATGGGTTGCGAGGGTCAGATGGCAACTACTTTGTAAGCACTCGGGTAACCCACCTACATAAGAACCATACCATACCAAAGAAGAACACAGGCCATAACTATGGTGTTAATATTTTTTTCTATTGGAAAAAGTAATGTAAAGTATTAAAATACGTGAACTTAATCTAAGACTTAGTAATAATAAATTATATCGAGAATTGAATTTATAAAATTGTAAGTAACATTTTTTATCAAAAATGTTCCTGTACAATGTATGATAAGAAAAGTCGTAATTTGTATTTTTATTTTGTATTCTGAATCAAAGTAATTCAATTGGTAATTTATAATTCTGTTGACATCTACCGCAAATATTATATTATTACTTAACAATTAACAATTTTAATGTAAGGGACATTTAAATTGTTATCTATAGTATAGAACATTTTGTTGTACAACAGGTTGTTTAATTTATGCAATTTATGTGTTTGAATGCACTGGCTAGCAGCTGGTAAAAACAAAATAATGTATACGATGAAGTTTAAATGTATGTTACATTATAATGCTTGCTCTGGTGAAACTGAAACGTGGAAAATGATGTGTGGTCATTCAGATGTTATTTTAATTTATGTTTGGTCTGAAGGAATTTATTGAAAATACTTGGATATACGATTGCCCCACGAGTGTCTTTTTGTGACCTTGTTACAAGAACATAAAGTAAGTCCCTCAAAAGTAAAATATATTATGCCAATCGGTATTTTTTTGTTTATAAAGTTTTCGTCATTATTAAAGGAAGGTGGAAATAAATCACGTTTTAAGAACAGGCCTGGGACACTACCATGTTCTACAATCTAGAAATAAATTGTTGGATTGATAAATTACTTAAATATATTATTAATTATAATTAAATTGGGGTCCATAAAATGTTCACCCCATAACTTCTCTCGACTTGTAAACGTCATCGTGTAACAAGATACAATCAGAATAATAACATAAGCTACAAGACGCAAGTTAAGTTATATTCACGCAACGCAACGCAGTGTTGCTAAGTTCCTAACAAACGACAATATATCTACTGTACTGGCGGTTGTATCTACCGTTGTATCTACTGTATTAAACGGTAAAATAGGGAACTGTTTTTTTTATTTGTATAACTTCATATTAACGGATAAAATTGCGTAACCAGCCATAAGCCAAGGCTTAGATCGTGTACCGACGACCCTAACAATGTTTGGTATTAGGCTAGGCGATAAAGCTTTGAAAAACGACCGCCATTTTAAAAACAAAGCTTTTGATGAAATCATGCTACTTAAATAGTATTATTATAGGTGTATATGTCGTTGTACTTGTTTGTAAATATATCTTAATGTTGATTTGTTGTTTTTCTTTATATTTAAATATCCAAATTTGTCTTCACGTCGATAGATGAGCGTCATGAGGACAGGCTTATGCATAAAGCTATTGCAAAAATACTCGTTGAATTCTACATGATGCGCCTATGTGCAGATGTGATGAATTCTAAAGTTATCCCAGTTCATTACCAGCGCTGAAGCAAAAATTGTGTCGCGTAACTTTATAAGCTTGTCCGATAAACCGCTTACACTGCGCAGTTACCCATACAAAGAGCTTGTCATACTCGCTTCAATTAAAGTGGTGATAAGCGCAACTCATACATTGCTTTTTCGAATCATAAATTAAAGATTTTGAATTTTGTATGGCAAGCATAAAAAAATACAAGAAACCTATGGATGATCGTTATCATCGACATAAGCCTTTTCACATCTATATCAATGTTGATTTATGCAGCGTCAATATGATGATTGTATTAAATTTACTACGACATGTTCGCACTGGACTTAGGAAAACGGGACACCATCTATCGAGATACTGTTATTTAGTTACTACACTTTTACTTTGTTTATATCTTGAAACATCACCTAAGGCTTCCCAAGACATAAGTTTCAAGCCTTACTCCGCTTTTTTAAGAATTATATAGGTCAATCTTTTACACAGGACCTAGATTTAAATGTTATTACCGCTAGTTTCTAGGTTGCTAAAAGTTACAGCGAAGTTTTTTTAATGTCAGTCTGTCGGAGCCCTAAAACCAAAACCTAGATGATTTGGGCATGTTGTTAGATACTAAATAACGCTACGCATCATGTATCATCATGGTTCGGAAAGGCTGTACGCAGCATTAAGCGTATTATACTAGCTTCTGCCCGCAACTACGTCCGCGTTGAGCTTAGAATCTCAGAGGAACCTAAAATTTCCCGGGATAAAATATTTGCCGGAATAAAAAGTATTCTATGTGTTATAAATTCCAAATTTCATCCAAAACCGTTAGGTAGTTTTTGCGTGAAAGAGTAACAAACATCCATCCATCCATACTCACAAACTTTCGTATTTATAATATTAGTAGGATAAACCGATTCAATTGTGCTTTAAAATTACTAAAATACTTTGAGTAGATATAAAAAAGCAGAGATTTTGCAGTACATGACGGCAGACCCCAGATAGTACATTATTCACACGCGGTGCGGTTGAAACCTTAGGCATAGAATATAGTAATTGGGCTCAGCAAATTTCAAGAGTTATATGGAACGACGCGGACAATTGTGGTCCTGTACGTGACCATTTAGCTATAACGTATAGATATGTATGGAAGTTAGGTCATGGTAACACAAAATAAAGTACTAAAATGGTTGGCGTACACTCGTGGTCTTTCATTAAGTCATAATGTCTATAACACGAGTAGGAACACAATGGTAGTGACGGTATATTTGAATAGGAATATATTCTTGGCACAGACATTTGCAGAGAAACACGGGTGTCTCCATTTTATCTTTGAGCAACATAAATACTGCTAATCATAATGTATCAAGATACCTGATAAATTATACAAATTCTTCTTCGAACACCCTTTAATCTCGTAGGAGATGTATTTCACAAAACCTTTTAAGCGATTTAATTTGAAGTTTTTAGGGTTGAGTGAGTGAGTAGGTTTTTAAAGATTGAAAGATAAAAGAAAGAAGAATATGTCTTATGGTGTACCAAACACCTAGACAAAACATAGTCACGTCACGACGCTGGCACTAATGTGATATTGGCATCCCTACAGTACTGCCCTATAAAAAACACGATCTGGACCCAAAACTTTTTCACTTACCTACATCAGAAATCAATTTACCATCTTCACCGCTCGTATAAAATCTGCTATTTATGGTGGTGTGTTTATTGTTTGCAATAAGAGTATCATTTTTTTTATACGTATTGGTCAATGTAATTTTTTACTATCTATTTTGTTCGAATACTTTTAGTAATTTGGACAGTAGTACGAAGTAGTAGTTATAAGTATATAACCATACATAAACAATATTATTACTACTTAGAAAATGGCTCTTAGCATGATTCAAGACCACCTTGAGCTAACATCATGTCACATATTTAAAAAAATCTATGCATTGAATTAAACTTTCTGCAAACAACGGAATTAGTTAGTGTGGAGGCTAGGCGCAGCGCTGCTGGGCAACCTAGGTACTTTTGAGTCGCGCACATTTAAATGGAATGAAAAAAGTTTAGAACTGCAGTCGAGCGAGTATTTGCATAAAACTTAAACGGATTGTGGATGTGTACTCATCGGCTGCGCGTAGGAACTTATAGGCCGCTCCAGGGTGCACTCTCGGTTCTCGCTTCTCGGAGCGGTAAAGCATTCATAGAACAAAGGCCACTGACTTACCTAAGCATCGCGCATTTTTTCTATCAATCTTAAATTACCATAACAAATACTGTTCGTCGTTCATGTTAGTTTTCATTATAATCGTCATGAATAATTTATAAAACTTTAAAATAAAATTAATAATAGGTTCTTATTAGCACGCTTCAGTTCGCAAATATTTTAAAATTTCTTTAGTATTATCATAGTTCTTCGAATCTCTAAATCTATTTTCGAAATACAATGCCCAACAACGTCTTTGAATTGAGTTCTCAGTAAAATGGTATATTCATTCTTCAAAAAAAAAAAACTGATAGTTGGGCTCATGCTTCTTAATAAAATTTACTTATATATCTATGAAAGAAGAAGAAAAATAAATGAATAATTATACGTCGCTACATAGGAATACATCATATTATTTTTCAAGCTATAACGATTTATTTGGTACATTGATGGCAGGAAATTAACAATTAAACTGTGGAATGAACTCCCCGCCGTGGTTTTCCCAAAGGATTACAGCATGGGGTTCTTCAAGAAGAAGAAGCAAGAGATTTTTGAAGGGTCGGCAACGCGCGAGTGGTACCCCCGGTGTTGCAAGCGTCCATAGGCTGCGGTAACCGCTTACCATCAGGCGGGCCGTATGCTTGTTTGCCACCTAAGTGGTATAAAAAAAAAAAAAAAAAAAACATTTTGTTAATTTTGCTTTATTGAAATAGATCTTAGAAATGGTTTGGCATTGAAAGTTCGCGATATTAACTTCATTCCGAACAAAGTCTGTCCAGGTTCAATGGCTGCTTTATAATTTCCGGACTTCAAATAAAATGCTCACCTTGATTTCCTAATTACGTACGCAAAATATATGTTAAGGATATCCTGTCAGTCAAGCGAGGGTGCGCTTTTATTCGCATATTATCTCACAAACATGTAAATCGTCAAATGGAACGCTCTCCCACACATTTATTCGGTAGACACAGATTCCAATTGATTAACTGCGCGTTGTCGACCGTGCTTATTATGTGTATATTCTGTGTAATGATGACAGCCGGACAGCCGTAGCCGTAGTTTTTTATACCACAAAGGTGGAACACAAGCATACGCCCCACTTGATGGTAAACAGTCACCGTAGCCTATAGCCGCTAGCAGTACCAGAGGTATAACTACTAACAAGTTCGCAGTTTGAACATGGGCACATCAGTTGACAGGCCGGTGCTTTAAGCACGTTCTTTCACAAAATATAGTAAAAATCAAAAGCCTGTAGGTACGCCTGCAATGCCCGAGCTAGCTAACTCTAGCTCACTAGCAGATTGCGAACTTATAAACCTTGTGAAAATATAAAACTTATGAGACTTGCTGAGATGAGTTTCGTCATGGTGAATTTTATCAGAAAAATTGCGCTGTATCTTTTTTTTTTATACCACTAAGGTGGCACACAAGCATACGGCCCACCTGATGGTAAGCAGTCACCGTAGCCTATAGCCGCTAGCAATACCAGGGGTATCACTAACGGGGTGCCAACCATGTTGTTGATGAGGACTCACTGTGCTAGCAGCAATACTACTAGCTCAGCGTATCCTCGTGGAGCACTGGCAACCTTACTTACCGCAGAAACACAACACTACATCAAGTAGTGTTATTTCACTGCGGTCTTCTGTATGGCGGAGGTACATTCCCCAGTCGGGCGGCTCCAATTTAAATGGGATAACCCACGGGATATCCCAAATCGCCCTACCTCTCTTTTTTTCAAAGCTCATGGTGTGATTAATCACTGTACTTAAGCTTAGAAAAACTCATTGGTACAGGCTGGGATTCGAACCTGGGCCCATCAGATGACAGGCCTGTTGCTTCAACCACAAGGCCACCACGGCTTTAAAAGTAAAATCTTGAAACGAATAAGTTTTAAATATTTAAGCTTATTAAGCATATGCAATATATAATAATAAGAAAAAAAAATCGCAACATCTTTATTGAAATTCACTAAAAGAAATTTTCTGTAACTCTTTTCTCCTTGAACTTAAATAAACATTACATTTTGATTTTCTTTGTTTTCTCTTAACGTTGTCGTTTAGCTGATGCTTCTTGGGAAATGCTAAATTACAAATTAATTCTTTAACATTTTCTTTTGTTTAGATACTTCTCTAATTATAAACAAACAGTCAATAGGGTCATTACACACCCAAACGGACAGGTGAAACTAAATAAAAATATGTAATAACAAAAGCCTGTAAAAATATCCATGTTTTAAAGTTTCGAAGCTAATTGGCAGGCATAATATGGAGGTTTTCAATACGTAAAATTATATTATTTTTATAAATCCAAAAGCATCTTATGTAATTGAGTATTTATTTAGTACTGCTTAAAATGATGAGGCAACGTATTTCAATAGTGAAATAGATTTCAAAAGTTTTCTGCTTAGAGAGGCGTGATGAAATTTTGTTTTCTATTCAGCTCATAGAGCCAGCTTATGTCCTTAGGGCTTAAGATATACAACTATTTACTGTTATTCTTGTATTATTAATTCAACTGAGCAGCGAATAGTGATTTTAAGAAATACATTTATTTGCCTACTTAGCATTTTAAGCTGCAGCTCCCAGACCGTAACATAACGAACAAGTAAAATGAACACTGTCTCAGATATTGTATTAGTATCTATCTATTTTCGCTTCTTAACCATAAGTTGTTGGCTACGTCTAAAGTAGGGCAGATTTGGCTAATATTGTTTACAGCGTGCAACTGGTATTCGAGGCGTTTGTCCCAAACTCATAACAGTTTCAGCAGAGCCGCGGCAAGCGTTATCTTTTATAGCTCTTTTTCCCGGGTACATAATGTGAGACAGGTTTAAAACAAACAGGAAAGTAATGCAGGATTTACACCAACATCCCGCCCGCTGCCAGTAACATAATCTAATCTGTTATAAAAAGTAGGTACTATTCTTGGTATACGGGTATAACAAAGATGGCAAACATAATAGCATGTGACCCGCCTGACGTTAAGCAGTCACCGTAGCTTATTGCCGCGTTGCAATCTACAGCAGTAGATAATAACATATGCTATACAAGTATGCTATAGGTAGATAAACCGAACAAAAGTAGGTAAATAAACGAACTTTATTGAATCTGTCCAATTTTCGTGATATTTAATTTAGTGTAGGTTCAAAGATATACATAAAGTTTTCAAGGCACTGGGGACGATAGAAACACGGACAACAAGTTCTGAATCACTATCTAATATTTACAACCAGCTACAAAGTCTGACTACAACTGACTATAGTATATTTTTCTTTTTAAAGTAATGACTTATTCAACATTATTAAAGTAAGATGTTAGCAAAAAGATTACCATTAAAAACAAAATTATCATTGAAACAGTCGGTTATATAAGATCGCAAATCGCATCCCCGCATAGCAATACACATTCACTTCCACAATGCAATTCGGCACAAAAAAGCAAAATGCTCCAGTGAAGATTAACAAAATTAGTGCGGTGTCTAATTCCGCTTGTAGTTTGAGATATAAAGGAGGCTAAATAATAAAGGAGGGTCGATCGAAACCATACCAAGTCGCATCCGTGCGTACCTTAGAAACTTAGAATAAGAACATCGTTTCGCTTACGCTACTTAGAAAATTGTGAAACGTCTGTCAGAAAAAGAAAGTCTGACTCTTTAACCCATAACCAATCATCTCTGCAAATGGATGCGAAGGTCAGATGCCAGTCGATTTGTGTAAAATCGATTTGTGCCACAAACTGATAACAAGCCGCATCGGGTTAAATGTAAAGCCGACCCCCAGCTATGATTGGCATAAGGCCAGGAGGACATGATTCTTGAAGGGATAATAAGTTTGTAGGGCTGCGTGACTTTTATGAACCTAGAAACTTAAAACTAACTAAAATGAACAAAGCTTATATTAATATCTTGTAACTCACTAAGGATCGTAAAAAAAGACGAAAAGCCCTCGGCAAGAATTGCAAATAAGTAATTTGCTTAGCGGGTGTTTAGTGGAGGCAAGCTCCATTTACATAAATTCGTCAGTAAGCTTCAACTGTAAATACCCTTTTATGCATCGTACTGCGATACTCAAATAGAATGAGATAATGTTAACAAAGCACTTGTGCTTGTTCCGTATTAACGTCTTAAAGAGAGGTAGGGCGAATTGGGTTATCCCGTGGGTTTTCCCTTTAATATTGGAGCCGCCCGACTGGGGACTGTACCTCCACCCTACAGAAGATCGCAGTGAAATAATACTACTTCGATAAAGTGTTGTGTTTCTGCGGTAAGTAAGGCTGCCAGTGCTCCGCCAGATACGCTGGGCTAGTAGTAATGCACAGTGATCCTCATCAACAACAGGGTTGGCAACCCGTTAGTGATATCCATAAAAAATGATATTATATATTCTTATGTGATATTGCTAGCGGCTATAGGCTACGGTGACTGCTTACCATCAGGTGGGCCGTATACTTGTGTGCCACCTTAGTGGTATAAAAAAAAAATTGATTATAATCATACATGAATAAAAAAATTTTTTGAGTGAGATTAGTAGATCCAAACTGTAATCCACCCACGGTGCACCACCTACAAGTTCGTATCGTGCGTAATCGATCAAGGCTGCAATGCAACGGAACCGAAATATAATTATTTTGAAATAAGAAACAAATAAAAAAAGAACATCAATATTACATTATCGATAGCCCGATATTAAGGATATTATCAAGTGCTTATCGGTAAAAATGTACAGAACTATAGATGTTTGTTTTACAAGGTAGGAAATCCCTTAGGTCAATCCCCTCCACAAACTTTCTACATACACACTATGTAGGCTAATAACGGCGGTACTTGACTGGGGTCGTTAGAATCAAATTAAACCATTTACAATAGCAACTGATTCATTTCCGAGTCGATTGAAGTAAACAAGGGTCTTTGATCTGAAATGGTGTGTCGGAGAACTTGCGTAGTAAATCTTATACGATTATTGCCCCCATCACATTTATATATATATATATATATATATATATATAAAAGAAGAAACTGAACGACTGGCTGACTGACATATCCACGCACAGCCTAAACGGCTAGGGTTAGAGACTTGTAATAAGACTCAAGTCTGCGCGCTCACTGGAGCGCCCATTGCAGCAAATGAAGGTTTCCTAGCCTAAGAAACCTCCATTTGCTGCAATTCCACAATTCCTCGACACATCCGTCAACATCTCCAAAAGTTTTAGGATCCTTGGCTTCGACATTTCTAGTGACGTCAAGTTCCGAAGCCGTCGGGGTAACCATAGGGCGAAAGAATACAACACACCGGGGCAAAGACTGCTACTTTATAAGTCGCAAGTTCGACCCATATGGAGTAGGTACTGCTGACATCTGTGGGTGGGGGCACCTGGATACCCGTAGCCACTTTATTATTAACTCTGAGCCCCTGATGTTGCAAACGTCCATAGGCTACGGTTACAGTTTACCATCAAGGGAGCCACATGCTTCTTTGCCATTTTTGTGGTATAAAAAAGGTATCGGTCTTCTTGATTTGTCGATATTCAAATTATAAAGGGTACTGCGAACCACAGTTTCACGTTTTCCTAGACACACTGGTTAGACACACATATTAGATACACAATTTCACCTTTTCATTATATTTTTTTTAATCAAATAAATACACGTAGCAACCGTAAAATAATAAGTATCTTTTTATCCACTACAAAACCAAGGAGAATTTCAATTTTAATGTTATGCCGTTTTTTTAGGGTTCCAGTGCTTTAGTGATGGTTCGCTTTGTTCGTCTATCTTGGTATTGTGACCATCTGCATGTCACAGCTTTCATTTCCTCACTGCAGCTGGAATTCGGCAGGCTTAATACATAATAATGTTGACCGAGTTATAAAAGAAAATTGTATTTAAAGAAAATTGCGTAAATCACCATTTGTTTAATTCACACAGCCTATCGTACGCGGAGGATTAACAGGGGATCGTAAACAGGGCTCATCACACTCATGATACAGGGTTCCATTAAGGACATTCCCAACCGCTGCAGTCTAAGTATATAAATATATGTATGCCATCAAAAACAAAACTTATAAAAACAAACAAGTCCCGCAACTCAGTTCTTTTACTGTAAAAAGTTGTGAGATTTATTTAGTCCCTACTTAAGGGACCTTTTGTCTTAAGTAATTACGTAATTAGCTAACCTAACAACATCTTAAAGTGACCATATACATATAAACATCTTTTATGTCTTAAGTAAAAAATATTGAATTGGCCATCGCATGAAAACACAATGTATCTCACAAGTAATACAAATTTTATTATATAAGATTGTTTAGTGTGATTGGCAAGTCAATCTTTTTTATGTAAAACATAAAAGATTATTAATGAAAGTAAAAACTCAGGTACTTATAAAGTTAATGATTGGAGTTAACTGCAAAATATTTTGTAAATAATACTGTCTGAAATCCTATAATTAGATTTTTTACGATTCGAACATGGCTTCGGACTGTCTGACTATGCAGCTTGGCCAGTTTTTAAGAAATTTAGTTTAGTGACAAAATTAACCTTACAACGAATCAAACATTTTCGCATAAATAATGATTAGTAATGACATAGCACGTTCAACTCGAATTAACATCACCTAGCATTATTGTAAATCTTGTTACTCAAATCATTAATAACGCTTAAAATTCATAATTAGACAATTACAACTTGCGCAGTCAATACTGCTCCGAATTAATTGAAGATATTTTAATGATTAATCGTTAATTAAATCTACTAACTGCTGAGTTCAAGTAACACCTGTCTGTCTAATTAAAAGTTATCTACAGTTGCGATTTGCATATCTACAATTCATGTAATTTCACGAAACTATTGGCTTAGATTACGTGTGCATATTCATCAAAAAACCTGCGTAAGTAAGGTGTTATAGATATCTAGTATTTCATTTTATATATATGTATATAGTAGATATCTTGTCTATATATTTGTAGTCTAGCCGGTCTCGTACTGACCCTAGCGTACCAGCGTAGTGAGTCACACATAGCTGTGTACGTACATGCATACAACACCAAATGCAGTTGTTTTGTACCTATGTGAGTATTGTAATTAGGTACTAAATTATACATAATCGTTTGAGGATCAATAAAAACTATTTAGTATTCGTCTTGTTACAGACACTTAAATCAATCAATAAAAGCATAACGTTTTGATGTTAGCGGCTATTAGTCGCTTTGAGTCCCTTAATGGATGTCATAGTGTATGGGTGTTGCTTACCAAGAATATAAAAGGAGATAGATATTTATGATAATAGGCATTTCCGGCTTTCTAAGCAACGTTATTACCCTGGTCGGAAATTGCGGTAGGATGTTAACCTAAGGTCAACCAGACTTATTAAGAACCATTTGATCAAATTGGAGTTGAACAAACTCGGCCAAACATAAAGGTAGTTGTACGAACGCACATTAGATACCCAACTGGATTGAGAAATAGGTACTTCATATTTTGGCCCTTTTAGAGCATTGTTGATTAAATGTTCAAGCCAAATCAGCTTGGGTCTTATTTACGTTCATATCTTCAACAAATCATCTTAACCTTGAGGCATATCGTAAGTGCGCTCGGTAATCGATTGTAGTTTGTAAATGAACTCACTCGAATAGGAATTAACTCGAGACCTGTACCTTGACGAATCCATAATGTAGCGAACTGTTAACAGATAGTTAGAAGCTGGCTGCTGCTGGTTGTATACTAACCGGCGTTTTTAACGTGTTAGTTGATAACCGCGAGCCGCGCGCGACGCCCGTGCTCCGGCGCACTGCTATCCTTATCATTATCACCAGCGACTGAAGTATTATCGTTCGAACAGCTTCCTCTACACTCGTTGCTGTTTCGATTATTTCCTAGTTCCTACATTCTAATTGGTCTCAGTGTAACTGTTTTGTCCAGAGGTGGTTACGGCACTTGCCTAGGAGGCGGAGATATACCGTGGACAACCGATCGAGATATCACAAGACGTTCTCAATAATTAATTCAAGGTACGGAGAAAAAGTTCACCTACCTATTGATTTACATAATTGAATTATGTATCGGTGACAAGGGAGGAGTGCATTGTTTTAATTATGTATGCGTCGCGATACTGATTTCTGCAGCTCTTTTGTAGAAAACGGTTAGAGCAACCTACCCCCGTATTCGTATATGTATAGAATCATATTATATTCCGAAACAAGAAAATGCATTTGATAAATATATACAAGACAAGTAAACATGCATGTAGTGACATTCAGCTGCTGTAAGCTTCGATCAATGATTGATCGAAGGCTGTAAGAAAAAAAATACTCAGTTTACCACGACACAGAATCTTTATAAAACAATGCGGATAATTTTACATTTTAAACAATTTTGCGCATCTTCACAACTTTACTATAGTCGCGACGCACCTACTTAGCATATTATAATATTATTTCGTTACATAATCCGTATTTTATTAAAGAAGTAACAAGATGCTAATTTGTCACAGAAGCTTGAACTAACTCCTTTTGTTATTCAAATAGGTACCTACTTATCAATGAAAATTCACACAATTTGAGAAGTTAATCATTTGTTGAATGTTCTTGATTTACGAGTATCAATTGGAGAACGAAACAATTACCTAGGTATGTTTTTAGAACTTTACTAATATAGACAAATAAATTATCAAATTATTTATGAACATGGTTTGATAATGCAAAATTTTAGCACTTATCATTAGTCGAAACACGCAGAGACAGACCAAAAAGATTTTAGGTATAGGTATAGGTAAGGTTATTTTGACATTACAATAGACACTTTTGCTATGTTGGAAAATATAAGTAGGTAATATAAATAATTACCTTATAATTTGTTCAGTATCGAGTCTACTCGTCAATGAGAATGATAGTGGAATTAGTCTCACTAGTTCGGTGAAGATGCATCTGTCTCCTGAATTAGATTAGTCGCTGTGCCGCGTGGATCAAGTCAACCCTCGTGATCTAAAAGCCGGCGAATTAACTTTTGATGAATGGGACTACACATAAAAGGAAATAGTTATATTCGTACATTGCCATTTGATTCCGTAAAAGCTGACATTTGAAAATGTAATCAATAAAAGGTTCTTTTTTGACGATAAAAAATCGAATATTACGTATGATGCAGTACTCTGCAAACCTCCAAAGGGACACGGCATATTGATTTAGATGTAAATCATCTTAACTTTTTAACCAAATAGGGTCTACAGTCTAAGGGTTGACATTAGTCAAAACCCGCTTCTTACCAAACATAAAACACAGTGATCATAAAATACGGATTATTTACTTACTTATATTGATACGTATTTAAACCATTAATTAGTTTAGAAGACAAAAAAAAGTATTTCAGTTTGCATGTAAATTGTAAACTTACAATATTACTAAGTGGATATGTAAATACTCCGATCGATTTCGGAAGGGCAATCATTCGGATTCAGAATATGAGTAAAATGTGGAAACCACTGCGATTGGACTAGATAGAATACAGAATAATAAGCTATATATGTACATTTGATATAATTTATTAATATTTGGGAACAATGGATGAATGCAATTTTCACTATTGAAACAGAACAGCTATGTTCCAACTCAAACCTTTATCTTTATAAAAAACATGAACTTAACACCCATATTTTATGTTGGTCGGCAATTCTTTACTATTTATTTAACCTTGTATACTTCATTGAGGCGTTCAATTATTTTCTATCAGTTTCACGCGCATCGTTACATCACGTCACACGGACTACCAACTCTCCGCTTCAATTATTTGTATTTATCTAACTTTACATAGGCACAAGTGGTTTAAATGTGGACATTGTCTACTAATAATGTGATCAAAATGATTTGATAATTTTACCCCCTAGGGCTGAGATGTATAAAGTGTATTGTCTCAGATTCAGCTTTAGACATTCTGATCGTACCTAATTAACTAATTTATCTAAATCTTGACTCAATTCAATTATTATGACGTAGACATATACGAAAAGATTTTCCAATATTCACCTCTTAAGGAGATTAAACGTGGATCCAAAGAGTGTATGGAGAAACAATATTAGAAAGATTTTTTTATTCGTAACCTCACAGATGTTCTGTAAATAAATAGGTAAATAGCTTTTTCATAATTGAGCCCCTAATGGTGCGAAATGAGAAAATACGGCACCCCGAAGCCAGTAGTCAGTAGCTAGTAGGAACTAAATATAAAACTTTTGGGTATGTATGTAACAAGATTAAATAAGGTACACTCCTTATTTAATCTTGATACTTATAGTATATTGATTAGCTCGTTTTCCCGAAACATAAGCGTGTTCCTAAAATTGTTCAAAGCAATCGAATGTGTCGCCTAACAGTAGTCACGAATGGTGGTTAATTATACTCTCACGTTTATTACTGTTGATTGTGAACATTGTAATCTGAAATATCTAATGCCCTTAACGTAACGTCTTTGCCCGGGTCTTAACTAACATGCTAAAATCACTCTGTTGGTTTGTTTCCACCTAAACTCTTCTGATGCAGTCTGACCACATTATGATATGTGACTTCTGCCATAGATACCTATGCAACCCAATTTACAGGAAAAACTCACAGTCTAGTTTAGTAGATGAGTTGACCGGCTTGTTTAAACTTGTCTCAAAACTGTAAAAACAACAAGATTTTTCAATATACCAAATCCTGGATCAACGAGAGGACATATATCGAGTATGGCATGGCCGGTCATTGAACTTTAATGATCTTCAGTATTGTTGCTTAACTTCACAAACCAGTCAATTTGCAGCGCCTCGCAGCAGCAACTGTTCTATACCGCAAATATGTATTCCTTGCACATGAATGCTACTCGTATTTAAAGAGAGAATATAGAAAATAATGCCATCAAAAGAGACAAAAGAATATTTAAATACAATTTCATCAATTTTACCCACATATTACTTCATAAGTAGATATAATAATAGTGATGCTAGCTTGAATAGATTTAAGCTGTATTCTTACTATGTTCATGCCCCGCGCTGTGAATCTCGTGAAATTTTAACAATAACCTAATAAATTATAAAGACACGTATTTAATTTTAAATTATCTTTAAGCAAATGCTGAAGTAAAGACATAATTGCTGTGATTAATCATTGCCGCACTTACAGCGCACATGCACACATTGAATGACCACAGGATAGTGCGCAGTCGTCTGCAATAATATAATTTGATTTTGGTATCCATTCAACCGCGGGAAGCCACCTTCATAAATATCAACAGAACATCTATTGAGGCTCTATAATGAAGTCTTCAGAGATCCCGTAGGTTTACAATAGGAGGCTTATCCGACATCCGGGTCGAAGTAACGGCCTGTCGATAAACTACCCTGAGCCATACGGGCACGCGATACTTTATAGGGAAGAAAATATTACAGTATGAAGCTATAAGCCTCATAATTATTGTTGGCTATTTCGATATCACTGACACATCATTGCTATGTGTATGTATAGTGTAGATAGATGGATCATGACTCATTGAGAAACTTGTTATTCGTCACACTAAGCAACTTTTTATTCATTTATTTAAATCGCGACTGTGGCTGCGTGGTAATAGAATAACACTTCAATTTTCCAAATAAGTTTCTTTTTACCACTGAAGTGGCAAACAAGAAGCCCTCGGCCCACCTGATGGTGAGCGGTTACCGCAGTCTAAGCGCTTGCAGCCCTAGGGATCACATGTGTAATACCTGCCAACATAAAAGAAATGGAGGCAATTTTTGGAGCGTAGATAATATATCTCTAATTATAACGCACAGTATCTTATCGATACGCGGGTGAAATCGCTGGGAAAAGTTAGTATGGAATCATGCATTATGTTTTTATCTTTACCTTTATCAACTACCCACTAAATAATATTGAGGACATCAATGCCAACTGCCCTTCAGCTAAGCAGAGCTTGAAAACTATTTAAATGGAGATGGAGAAAGAAATAAATCCGTTATACGTACCTGACCGTAAATAATTAAGAATTACTCTGATTTTAGTTCGACATGGCCGTGAAAGGTTAGAAGGTTACTTTTGACTGGTTAATTGGTTAGGTATGAGTTTTGACTGAAACATAAGCACACAAAGATTACTAAAAATAGAGATCAGCAGCTTATAGTTTCTACTGGATATAGAATCAAATGTCGAACAAACCTTCGCCGACGCGACACTAACGTATTTAATAGTATTTATAATTAAAATATTCATTAACTATTTCTCAACTTTCCACTTAAAACTGTCAAATATTTCAACCCTTATAATAAAAAAATAAATTGTTAAAAACGCTCAAACTATTCTTGCCCAAGTCCAATTTCCATTAATGAATAAGAACTTAATTACATCACGATTTTTTCACTTCGAAATGAAAAGTGACTTCAACTAATAGTAAATCACTTTTTTCTTTTCAATTAGGCTTGACTCTTTTCAAAATTATATTCAGTCGATAAATTATAGATACAGTGAGCACAAACGCGTTAAATATCTCATTAGTTGCCATCATGGTCAAAATACGACCCGTGTTCAGGTAAGTTCTAAATATCTACCACGGTGCCACTTCACTCTTGCCTAGGCAGCCTTTGATACCTCTCTCGATTTCGTGCAAACTGATTGAACCTTTCTTGCTCGTACATACCCGCCAGTTACAAGACTTAAGTACTCTTCATCGCTCACTCAACGTTCTTTTATTTATTAGGCACTGATAGCCAGCCTTGTCTTTCTCGGTTGCTTCTTCCACTCACATTGATTTTATATTCTAATAAAAAATACGTTCGTTTTAACCGTTATCCGTTGATAACTTACTAATAGGTGTTGATTAACAAACACCTATTTGTACGTTATCAACGCCAATTTGTTAGCTAGCAACTTGTTTGTAAACAACCAAGCTTAGCCACTCTTCATTAGCCCATGGAAGCGCATCAAATGCTAATAATGTATTCCCTAGTCATAGTGTCCGCTATAATAGTTCCCATAATAATTATGTGTCAATATTAATTCCCATAATAATAATAGTTGATCAACAATCATAATCATTTACACACTATCAATAACTGTTACCATAAACGCGCTTATATTTGTATGTATAAAAATAAAATATTTACAAACATAAATTTTATAACGATTTCCCACGTTATTACAATCGTTGTTAGCCGTAATAGAGATCAAATTATAAGGAACTGCGCGAAGAACCGCGTTCTCACCTCTTAGATAATTAATCGCTACACTTCATCAGTAGTCATATTATCAAACGACACTAGAGCGTGGCTCGCGACATCGATAGCAAAGTAATCGTTAACTTACTACTCATAGTAAAAGTAGCCCATTTTACTGATTTGGTACGAAATTCACGGCACGGTCCAAAAAAAAATATAAAGGTTCGGTGATCTATAGGAATTTGGTGTACCCACTCTCGGCAAAGTAAATAATAATTAATTAGATGTAAAATCTAAATAAACAGGAAGCAGGCTGGCGGCTCGTCGATAGTTAAGCGTGGCTGGAGCTATATTCCGCTATGCAATGTCTTCTGAATATTGTAAACATTTACTTTTTCTTACAATCTCAATGGAGTGAGAATCCCATAATAAAAATCAATATTGACGGATTGTGCAATCCTTTGTAAATAAAATCTAAGAGAGAGAGGTATATGATTTCCCATTTAAATTGGAGCCGCCCGACTGGGGACTGTACCTCCAGCTTACAGAAGACCGCAGTGAAATAACACTACTTGATGTAGTATAGTATTGTATTTCTGCGGTAAGTAAGGTTGCCAGTGCTCCTCGAGGATACGCTGGGCTAGTAGTAATGCTCCTAGCACAGTGAGCGCTCTTCAACAACATGGTTGGTTGGCAACCCGTTAGTGATTGATACCCCTGGTATTGGTAGCGGCTATAGGCTTCGGTGACTGCTTACCACGAGGTAGGCCGTATGCTTATGTGCCATCTTAGTGGTTAAAAATAATAATATAATAAATGCTCGAAGACAAACATAAATTTCGTTCTTTTATCATACACTAGCGGCCCGCCCCGGCTTCGCACGGGTAGACATTGATATCAAATATTTTGTCTACCCGTGCAAAGCCGGGGCGGGCAGCTAGCCTATTTTACTCAGTGACAGTGTAGCTTTCTAAATTTAGTTATAATCACTATTCTGGATATTTAATGAGATCCCTCGGGAAAAAATGTAATTTAATAAGATACATATTGACATAAAATATCAATATAATATAAAAAGGGGCATAAAATATCGATATAAAATTATCGATAGAAAGATATTGTTACATAATACAAAATATCGATATAAAATATTGGCATATCATATCGATACGCAAAATATCGATATATTTTTTAAATGCCCACCCCTACCGGCAACTTAATTTCAGTTTCTGTGATGATGAATGTTGAGTAGTCTGTAGGGTAAATGTAGGGATTTAATAACCGTTTAAGTATGCGACTGAAGGACTTGTTTCCATGAACACATAAATAGTAATAAGATACATTTAGTTCCAGATAACAGACATAAATTTTAAAAAAGTTACTTTTCCCCTAGAACATGATAATATGTAGCGTACTAGAGTGGGCTTAAATAAAGCGCGCTCTAGTACGCTTCAATGACGCACTTTATGTGCAAGGGGATTAAAAAGGATCCTATAGTACAAGCTTTGTTTAGTTTGTAGCTTGATGGCGCTGTCTGATCATGCCCGAGCATTATTTATTTATATATTTACTAAAAAACCTATCCCCTACCAATTATTAAGAAAAAAACGTTAATGTTCTATTAGAACTGACATTCAATAATTGATTGAATCTGGATTACGTCCTCTTGACAAACGGTTGAAATAAATAAAGATTTGAGTAATAAATATTAAGACATTTTTATATCGTCCAATTTGAGTTTAATTTGACATACCCCGGCGGCATCTTGATTTCCTAAATACCGATGAATACAATTCTTGTAATTCCTTTTGATAGGATTCGCTTATTCGGGCCGTTCGCTTTGTTGTCACAATAAAATACGATTATTGCCTTACTGCTACCTGAGAGTACGTAAATATACTGCGTACAACTGCCACTTAGCAAAAGACTGATATTAGGTATTATTTTGTTGTGGCTAGGCAGGCACTCCGTACTTACGGATATCTACACTCTTCGATTCACCCTAATCATTCAAAGCTACCAATAAAGTATATTATTCTAAATATATAATTTTATTCCTCAATTGTTTATCTGTCTTCTATGCTATTATAGATCTTTTTAGGGTTCCGTGACCGTTCATGTCGCAATTTTTCTCATATATTGCGGTTTCACAAGGGAATCAAAATCTATAAGGTAGTTCCCGTTTTCTTAGAATAATGAAATTTGGCATGAAGCCACGTCTTATAGCACATGTAAAGGAAAAAAAAATTGAAAACCGTAAATACGTAGTTAAATAACAAAAAAAAGAGAATTTACTATAGCACGCTTATAAAAATATCACTTCCTCTATTCGACACTAGATTGTGCAGCGTTTGTTTACATTATTCCTGAATCGCGCCGTTGAGTCTCCGACGAATAATGACCTGAACTTGGTGTTGTATAATTAACATTTTTTGAGTCGATCGATTGCTCTTATGGACCTCTGCTATACAGTTATTGATACATGTCGAATTATCGATAGTTTCGATTGCAATGTATGCGCTTAGTCCAACCACATGTCAACCCTTGCTTGTAGGTACTAGATGATTTCATTTGTTACTAACCAATTTTTGTTTTATGAGAACACGTATAAAATACACACACAGCAGAATAGTATCTACGTAATTATGTTTTAGTAAATTGGCCAGTTACCATCGCTCTGTTACAAATCACATTTCAAAACATCTTTCACCGTTAGAAAGCTACACTGTCACTGAGTAAAATAGGCTAGCTGACCGCCCCGGCTTTGCACGGGTAGACAAAATATTATTTTGATAATTGTCTACCCGTGCGAAGCCGGGGCGGGCCGCTAGTAAGTAAATATGAAACCAGCTTATTGAAAGAAAAATATCTAAACACCTTAACAACCTCTGATTGAAGTTCCTACGATAAATTGATGGAAACTTTTGAGTTTCGCACGATTTGGATGCAGCAATTGTCGCTTTCGCTTCCTTTGTGCCGAGGAATGATTTATTAACGGCAGTTTAGTAAGTACTGTTCTGTTATGGAGTGCTATGGCGTATCTTTTGTTCTTGTTTGTTTGTATTACACTCCTTGGAATAAGATGACAGGTAGGTACATCAATCGACAGTATTAGTGAACATTTTTCTTGCAAATGTCTTTTTGCTAAAGGACTGCATTAATTTTGCTTTGTGATACATGTAATAAGTATTTGTCATCAGTAAGACCTACAAAAATAAAAACCTGCATATTATGTACAGAGGTTTTTGTCACTGGGTACAGAATCAGCAAACACACATATTATATTTATGTAATTATTTGTTTCGACGGGGTGCTAATTCTAGTAATACCAGCAGTATGATTTTACATATTTCCGATAACTATTTAATATTATAATCTTATGAGAAAACTTGATAAATTGTTAGCGACGACGGAAACATACACAGATGTATCTTGTATGTATGTAACTGTAATTTTACCTTTAATAGTTCTAATGATAGATAATTTAGGTATAATACGTTCGGACTTCGGCCTAGTCTGGTTTCGAAGCAGAAATTAGACGCCTGCGCATCTGCTGCGTATCAGCTTCCGTTTACGATCAGGGAATTACCCGAATAAACAATTATCACATTAAAATGAAGAACAAAGGGATCTGTAATTTTAGCAATTTGCTCAGCATGCGGAACGTGTGATTTGTAACAGAGCGATGGTAACTGGCCAATTTACTAAAACATAATTACGTAGATACTATTCTGCTGTGTATGTATTTTATACGTGTTCTCATAAAACAAAGATTGGTTAGTAACAAATGAAATCATCTAGTACCTACAAGCAAGGATGCTTTGGCGCCGTCCCATCTCTCGACTTCGACTGCGGCCGGTACCGTTGCTGTACAACAGGAGAGCCTCAAACGCCGCAAATATGTGCGAGCCTCGGAGGAGGTTACATATTTGCAGTTTTTGTGGTGGAGACCCTGGGACCATGGGGTGCAGAAGTCATCTGCTGTACAAGGAGGTCTCACGACGATCGATTGACGCATTGACATGTGGTTGGACTAAGCGCATACATTGCAATCGAAACTATCGATAATTCGACATGTATCAATAACTGTATAGCAGAGGTCCATAAGAGCAATCGATCGACTCAAAAAATGTTAATTATCCAACACTAAGTTCAGGTCATTATTCGTCGGAGACTCAACGGCGCGATTCAGGAATAATGTAAACAAACGCTGCACAATCTAGTGTCGAATAGAGGAAGTGATATTTTTATAAGCGTGCTATAGTAAATTCTCTTTTTTTTTGTTATTTAACTACGTATTTACGGTTTTCAGTTTTTTTTTCCTTTTCATGTGCTATAAGACGTGGCTTCATGCCAAATTTCATTATTCTAAGAAAACGGGAACTACCTTATAGATTTTGATTCCCTTGTGAAACCGCAATATATGAGAAAAATTGCGACATGAACGGTCACGGAACCCTAAAAAGATCTATAATAGCATAGAAGACAGATAAACAAACAATTGAGGAATAAAATTATATATTTAGAATAATATACTTTATTGGTAGCTTTGAATGATTAGGGTGAATCGAAGAGTGTAGATATCCGTAAGTACGGAGTGCCTGCCTAGCCACAACAAAATAATACCTAATATCAGTCTTTTGCTAAGTGGCAGTTGTACGCAGTATATTTACGTACTCTCAGGTAGCAGTAAGGCAATAATCGTATTTTATCGTGACAACAAAGCGAACGGCCCGAATAAGCGAATCCTATCAAAAGGAATTACAAGTATTGTATTCTTCGGTATTTAGGAAATCAAGATGCCGCCGGGGTATGTCAAATTAAACTCAAATTGGACGATATAAAAATGTCTTAATATTTATTACTCAAATCTTTATTTATTTCAACCGTTTGTCAAGAGGACGTAATCCAGATTCAATCAATTATTGAATGTCAGTTCTAATAGAACATTAACGTTTTTTTCTTTATAATTGGTAGGGGATAGGTTTTTTAGTAAATATATAAATAAATAATGCTCGGACATGATCAGACAGCGCCATCAAGCTACAAACTAAACAAAGCTTGTACTATAGGATCCTTTTTAATCCCCTTGCACATAAAGTGCGTCGTTGAAGCGTACTAGAGCGCGCTTTATTTAAGCCCACTATAGTACGCTACATATTATCATGTTCTAGGGGAAAAGTAACTTTTTTTTAAATTTATGTCTGTTATCTGGAACTAAATGTATCTTATTACTATTTATGTCTTCATGGAAACAAGTCCTTCAGTCGCATACTTAAACGGTTATTAAATCCCTACATTTACCCTACAGACTACTCAACATTCATCATCACAGAAACTGAAATTAAGTTGCCGGTAGGGGTGGGCATTTAAAAAATATATCGATATTTTGCGTATCGATATGATATGCCAATATTTTATATCGATATTTTGTATTATGTAACAATATCTTTCTATCGATAATTTTATATCGATATTTTATGCCCCTTTTTATATTATATTGATATTTTATGTCAATATGTATCTTATTAAATTACATTTTTCCCGAGGGATCTCATTAAATATCCAGAATAGTGATTATAACTAAATTAAAAAAAAAGTAAATATATTTTATTATTTTGTATTCGATTATTTTATTGTCACGCAATCGTAGTGAAAATCAGAGTGCAACACACGGCGCTAAAACCCATTACAACTCGGTTTCTATATACTCATATAATGGGTCATTTTATCCACTTGTATAACAATCTACTATTATATACTTACATGCTCGAATAAAGGCCATAAAATTGGAACACTTGGAACATTCCTTAACATTGTAGAGGCACCGCGCGATAACACTAAGTTACGGAAGTACGGAACGCTTAGTTCCCTTAGGATGGGGAGCGGTTGTCCACCAGCAAAGATTAGCGTTAGTACTATTGCTAAGTACGATCATTACTCGCCTCGGCGAAGTAATTAAAAACTAGTTCATTCATAGCTTTCTTTTTAAGAAATCTCGTTATATCCAACTACAGACAACCTGAATTCATTCCTGCTTTGTGACATTTTGTGATTCCATTTAGGTAGTCAGTGGCATATTGATCAGATTGTGTGAATGTGTGTCTCTTTTGCAAAAAACGAGTGATTTTGATTTTATGTAACAGATGGAAAAATTACACTTTAAAACCTGTTTTGTTGATAACAAAATGTCACTAGTAGACTAGACAATGGTTTGGCGCATAATAAATTACGTTCCCTAAAATATCCTTAAAGATTTGGGTAACCCAAACTCCAAACATGTTTAACTTTGTAATTTGTAATATGATTACATGTCCGCCACATTGGATGTATGGTGTATGCTTTGATTATGTATATAATCAAAGGGTGTATGCGAGCACTCAATTGACAAAGTATTTTAGGTAAATAGCTAGCGTAGCGGTTGTATTTTCTTGAGGCAAAAGAGTGTTTATAACAGACTGAAAGCCTGAGGCATACATGCTTAGACGCTTCTAATACATTGGGGACATTTTGTCTTAGATGTTTGAGCTTCGTATTTAATTATTAATAAGGAAAACACTGGCTCCAGAATTTAATTAATATGATTATTATGAGTCTGAGCCTTATATAAATGCTACCTTGAATAGAAATCAAACAAAACGTAGTTAAGTAACAGATTATTTCTATGAAATGGAAGTGTGATTAATTTGTATTTTAGTATTGCATTACATACGATCTACAACGTGCGTAGCGGATAATGGATCTACTTTCTTCATTTCTAAAATCAAATGAACCTCTCGTTAGTTTCATCATAATCAATAGTTACGATGATAGTCATTGTCAGCATATTTTAATAAAATAATTAATGGATTTTAAGCGAAGCGAAGTCTTTATCCTAAAGGGATTTACACAGAATCTTATTTGACGTCATATTAAGTTCTTAACATTCGATCGATACAAATATATCTGAGTCTTCAAAAAAATATTTCATTACTACAATTGGTATATTGGTCTTTGTCATTTTTTTTATACCACTAAGGTGCTTGTGTGCACACGGCCCAACCGATGGTAAGCAGTCACCGTAGCCTATAGCCGCTAGCAATACCAGGGGTATCACTAACGGGGTGCCAACCTTGTTGTTGATGAGGACTCACTGTGCTAGCAGAAATACTACTAGCCCAGCGTATCCTCGTGGAGCACTGGCAACCTTTACTTACCGCAGAGACAAAACACTACATCAAGTAGTGTTATTTCACTGCGGTATTCTGTAAGGTGGAGGTACAGTCCCCAGTCGGGCGGCTCCAATTTAAATGGGAATACCCACGGGAAATCCAAATTCGCCCTACTTTTCTTTTTAAAAGCTCATGGTGTGATTAATCACTGTACTTAAGCTTAGAAAAACTCATTGGTACAGGCCGGGGTTAAAACCTGGGCCCATCAAATGACAGGCCGTTGCTCCAACCACAAGGCCACCACAGCTTGTTATATATTTATTTCCAGTTGAAGAATAACAGTCGAATATTGCTCATTACTGATTATTATTTAAGTTATTCAATGCTATTAACAAATAGTGTAGTAACAAGGTGTTTTAATTACATGTTGCTATGTTATAATATACTGTAAGTATATACTGTTAGTGATAGTCTGAAAAATAGATCCATTGCATATAAAAAAGGAGCGCAAAGGGACAATATAGCTACATCTACGTGACGCAATTCTTTATCCGGTAAATATGGAAGAAACATTAGATTATATTCTCAAATGAATAAAAAGCAGACCGAAATTGTTATTCTTTCACTAATGGAAAATTACACTATTTCTGAGGAACATAGTCTATATTAGGCTGTCTGTATGTTTAAGCCTATTTCGACTCGGTTATAGTCGCAGAAAACCAATTGCAACGAAATCCCCGCTTGACGTTGATATAAATGGATAAAATTAATTCGGCCTCTTGAAAGGGTAATTTTTTCATAGAAATTAGTACCTATCTCAATAGTATCTTTGATAATACAAATAAGGTATATAAGAGTATAATCGTTCTGCTACGAACCACGTCTGTCAACTATTCTAATCTAAATAATATGCAACTTGACTATAGATACTTATACAAATATTACATTTACTTATTTAGAATTCTTAGATTACCTTTGTATTGTATTTTCTTGTGAATGTACTCACTCTACATTGAAATTGGCGAAGGTCAAACAAGACAGAGTGTACTTAATGACATAAGTGGCAAAGTAAATTGCACTAGCGAAATACATGTAATTTTACTGAATGCATGATCATAGGATTCACATCAAAGGTCATAATAGAAACCAAAGTAAATTGAAAATGTTTAAGTACAAAATTACAGGGAACGGTACAGCAATAAAATACATATTCTTAAGTTAAGGGTTAACTGTTACTGATGTGCCTCTATAATTGAGAGGGAATCACATAAACGATTCTTGGAAATACTTTCTATTTCATTATAAAATAGTAAGGTCTAAAATTGTAATTTCATAATTAAAGATACATTATGTACACTGTTTTCTGTAACTGCTTTTATATTTAACTAGCCTTTACCCGCGTGATTCTAGATAAAGATAGCCTTTGTCCTTTCCCAGGTTGTAATCTGTCTCATTGCTAAATTTCAATACGATCTGTTCAAATGAAGTTGAAGCAAATTGCGCCCACAATTCTTCAAGCGCTTCCAGTCGAGTGGTCAAATAAGCATCATTTGCTAATCGATCCTTCGGTGACTTCTTAAAATTTGTCTTCGCCTTTACTATCCTCTCATACAAATTATCTTGAACCTTAATCCGTAATTCCATCTTGTTAACTTAGTAAATGAACCAATAGTAAATTTTATCTAACAAGTCCAAATTTGTTCTATCTTATTTTAATTTTAATTATTAACTTCAAGTCCAAAAATTTACCAAGTCCCTATTTATTGCACTCACAGTTTCACACTTGTTATTGACAAGTAGTTACTCACGCACACACAACACAGAATGACAAGCATGACGTCTCGAGTTGAAGCACCCATGCCACGGCGACCGATGACCACTGACCGTTGCGTAGCAACGGTGATAGATAACGTCCAGTTATCTTGTCGGAGCCCGCCAAGAACTTCGAACACCAAAATCTTCTTCTTCTTCTAGATTCGTATTTCGGCTTCTCGAAGGACCATGTTCAACCTCTTAAGGAATAAAACTTCTTCATACTTGTTGTAGATACGATCCCTTCAGCCGTTTAGTCGTGAAAAGGTAACAAAGTAACAAAAATACAAACAAACGTAAAGTAACTCTACTTTAGCAATTATAATATTAGTATGGATGTAAGTCCGAATAAAAATGTGCATGAATATTTTTCAAAATATTTGATAATTTTCATGATGGCATACACCTTAGAAGCGCAAATCCCTACAATCATTGACTTATGGTAAGTATCTTCTATGAACCGCTATATAAAATGGCAAATGTGTGGCATCTCATACTAAAGGGGATAAGAAAATTCAAGCTCAATTAAGCGTGTGAGAAATAAATGGATAGGTTTAAAAAAAATCCTTTATTATTTATTATTTTCCTTTGTTAAATGCCATTCATTACAATAATATTTCAAGTCAATAATTATCTATTCGTTTATGAATACCACAGAATACCTAATAGTCATTAAAATATTATTCACTGCCTAATATTCTGTGTAATAATAGGTAATTAACAATGACAGGTAAATATTATATACACTAATTGATATTTTATTGACAGTATAATTCTTGCTACTAATGAGAAAGGTATTGCTTGTGAGGTCAATGGTTTAGTTAGTGTGACAATGGTTACCAAACAGAAGGATATAAGTTATTCCCGCGAATCGAGCGACAGTGACGACGATACGCAGTTTATACGGGCTTACAGGAAAAGGATCAAGGTAAACTGTGTGGTGACACTTTCCAAACACAAATATCAAACTTAATGTGAAGGCCTAGTAGTCGATTTTACAGTTCACATGAAAAGTTTTATTTAACTGGATAAGATTATTCTAATCCGAACTTCTTAAATCTACCTATTATCATATATCAATCGGCGTTATTAAAAAATGCTGGTGAATAGCGATGTCAAAGCAATCATAGATATAAAATTGCACATAGTTTATACTTGCGTACACATAATCTCGTCGTAGCTAGTGACAACCTACCTCCCTGTAGTATTCGTACCATATTTCGGGACTCTGTAGGTACTACAATATATAGTACGTATATAAGCAAAAATACATTTTCTTTGATGCCTTGACTATTATTACTTTTTGCAATATCAAATCTATGCCTCACTTTTTTTTATAAACTCATCTCTCGGCTATGTACGTACGTGGTTTGAATCGCGCGAGAAGCAAGCGGAATGGTTAATTTTTTTCAGTGTCTCGTAAATTCTGTTAAAGTGGTCTTTAATTTATAATTTCGGTGTAATTCTGTACAGTAAAGCTCCATTGAGTGGCTGATTTAAGGGGATATTGAAATTATATAGCTTTACTATTAAGTGATTTGTCATTTAACACGTTTCGAAAAACCTATTATGACAGCACATAACGTATTAGATTCTCTTGGGCTACTACTTTAGATTTTCTTATGAAACTCCACCAAGCACTAAAAATATAAAACTGTCTCAAAGGCATGAGACATATTGTATTTACAAACGTAAATCTCGTAACCCATAGAATAAAAATAATAGGCTTTATTTCGTTACCGCTATTTCTCCAAATTCATAAATAGGGTTGTGACATAAATAAGGACTTCGCGGAATAAGCGCTTCGAAATTTTTACTTCGTAAATTCGTGAATCTTAACAATATGTCACTTCTGTAGCAGAAATGTTTTTGTTTTGAATTGCTCGTCTATTTTTAAAATGAAACCGAGCTTAGACAAATATGCCCAAATAACGGCGAATACGGCGATAGTCTTGCCACTTACTAAACTGCTGTCTCCTCAAGATCTGAAATATTTGTTACGTGAGAATATGGATGCTGACGTCTCGCCCTTTAAGAAGGCGTACAGTTTTTTTTAATGAAGTAAGCTGCTCTGATTTTTATACTTCAATGAAATAAAATAACAATATTCGCTACATTATAGTAGGTACACTATCAATCAAAGACTTCCAAGTATTGTACACTTAGTGTAATTTTTTTAAATAATATCTGTTGTGATTTCCTAAGTTGAAGAGTTGATGAAAGAAGAATGGAGGTGGAATTATTAAAGCCATTTAAAAGTGTTAGGTAATATTTGTTTTTTATGTTGGGGCCTGATAGCTGCCTTGGCATATAGTTAATAAGTTATGTTTCAATTATAGGTCATATTTAAACTTTATGTGCGACTATGCAATTTAGGGAAAAAATAACAACACATTTAGGTCCATATTAAATCAACAAAAAGTAGATTCGATAAACTTAATATAGATAGAACGTGATATTTAAAGCGAGTGATAGATAACCGTGTTGCGTGTGTCCATAGGCGACGGTAATCGCTTACCATCAGGCGGCATGGAGCGGAGGTGTTTATCGCCTCAGTGGTATAAAAATTGACGACGTTTTCGGGGACAAAGCTTCAGTAGGTTTTGTAAAAAATTGAGACGTGAATAAAGTATAGAACAAATAATGTTGTTCTGTTAAATAACACCATCACAAAACAAGGGAATACAATAATAACCTCATCATTATTGTCCTTGTAACGTGTTATGTCGTCAAGGGCGAAAGTACCTATTGTGCACAGAGTCCATAATCAGTGTTTTTGGTATAATAGGACGTCGTCCTTGGGGAGACAATAGTATTGGATATCATCTACGGCAATAATTAAAATTGTTATTATTATTCAAATTATAAGCAATACGATATTCGAAGGAAATCATATTATCACCAATTTGTTAATCATACAGTTAAAATTATTTATAAACATGAATAATTTTAAATTAGTTAGGATATCTTATAACACCCATTTCCACCTAGCGAGCTTTATGACTAACTAAAAATAAATCCTTCCTCATCTCTGAGTCGCGTTAGATCTGCGTCCCTAGCGCCGCGCCACCGCAGCTTGCCTTTCCGATTTTGTTAGCATAAATATTGTAAGTACATTATGACATTACACATACAATTTATTATATATAATACAATATTACATATTACAACATAAAGGTTATGTACTGTACATAACCTTTATGTTTTGGCTGTATTGGCAGACTACGGAGACAGATGTTGATAAAAAAATATAACAAAAACATTTATGGAGATGTAGTCGTTACAAGACACGAGGTATTCAGCTGTGACAATGATCTTGCAAAGATATGACATGACGCCTTATAGGTCGTGCGCTTGCACCATTTCCATATACGTTGTGCTTCCAGCGCTCGTTTTGTTATGTAGATGCTTGACATTATTACACCCCATTGTTAGGCTATTACGACCATGTCATTTGTGCAGGTTTGACAAAGACTACGAGACGTCTCAATTATTTCTATTAACATTGTAGCTATCCTATGTACATATATGAATAGACATTTTTTACATATTACTGATATGAATCGGCTAGTACATATAAGCCCAAAGTAGATAATATACTACGTACAAATATAAGGGACACGGCAATATGTATATACAAAAATCATGATTCTGAATGACAAACGTATGAGAAATCATAGCAAGTCAAATCAATTTCGGATGACATAATATGTATCAGTCAGTATAAGAGTATATAAGGTTGTACGCAGTATATTATCTACTCTGAGGTATAGGTAAGTAGGTATGGTAGGTATTCTTTTAAGACTTCAAAAAAGGAGGAGGTACTCAATTCGACTGTATGTTTTTTATACCACTAAGTTGGCACACAGGCATACGGGCCGTCTGATTGTAAGCAGTCAGCGTAGCCTATAGCCACTAGCAATGACAGGGATATCACTAACGAGTTGCCAACCCGGTTGTTGATGAGGACTCACTGTGCTAGCAGCATTACTACTAGCCCAGCGGCCCAGCCAGTGTATCCTCGTGGAGCACTGGCAGCCTTACTCACCGCAGAACACAACACTACATCAATCAAAGTAGTGTTATTTCACTGCGGGAACAGTGGATAGCTTACAATAATATTTATTAAAATCATAGGTAAAACAGGTGTTGACAGCAATTTTCACTTTGGCGCTTTTTAGCATTTTAGTATATTTTTGTGGTTCTTGAAGCCGGTTTATTTATTAATTAAAAAGTTTTTATTTGAATACATGTATACGTTAAGTATAACAGAAAGTTTAACTAACTAAGGCAAAATTTCATCAAATAAATATACTCCCTGATGGGAATCGTTTAACTTGATGATATTCAATTAGTATTATAACTTTTGTATTCCGATCGGATGCTTTGTTATTTATTAAACGACTTCACAAACCTAGATGTTCATTTTCATTCAGATTAAATCGGCAAACAGCCAGCAGTCTGCTCCACTTGTTGTGTATTCATTATTACCTTCCTTAAGCATTCTCATTTTTATAATACAAGTTGCTAGAATATTGGCCGTTATTTTATTGGTAATTAATATTAAAAATATGTTAGTAAATTTTTTTTTACAAAAACTTAGTCCTGCGTGATATACCTCCTCGCGTATAAAGTAATAGTAAATAACTAAGCTGTACAAAAATGTTCAGGTCGTAGTCGCATAATACATTGTGTAAGAAAATAGCAGTGTGTGTGGATATGATAATGTGGAAGCGCGTTTTACTTCCGCAAAAAGTAAACAAAATTACTTCAGCATTACAAACATGACTGACTAGCACTGGAAAACTAAATAAAAACACGTGGACTTGGACAAATCTTTGATAACTCATAAATAATTTGATAGAGACTGTATGTTAGACTGATTTAAAGTAATAAGTCATTTTAATTCACATCAAATTAAAGAAATAAAATAAAGATAAGTAATACAATACCACTAGCATATGAGTCGTTTCTAATAGTTTACTTTAAACTAAAATTGCTGATGAAAAATATGCCTGCCCACACTAAATTGAATCTGCAATCGAAAGGAATCGCATAAATTTACGGTAAATAGCTCCTGAAATGCTTGTCAATAGAACGCACCGGAAACTATATACGTGAGTTTGTTTCCTAGTCCTAAGAAAATAAAGAAAAGACAGTAAATGCCATTACGAGAAGAAAATTACGTGCACGCGTGCATGGAGCGGTAAAGTCCTCCCGATTATAATTTATATGAAGGAAGCAGATATTTCATCTCGTCTCATATAAATTATATCAAACAACATTAAAATTAACGCACATCTAATTGCTATTAATAAAAACTTTACGTGGGCAGGTATCAATTTGCCGACAATAACATAACATCCTATTAAAATGTTTGGGTATTCAATCTACCACATAAGAAAAGTTCACGAGTAATGATTACAGTACCAAAACTATAAAAAATGTGTTTGCAGAGAAAAAGCTAATCAGGAAATAGTTACAAGCTCTCAACATGTCGAGCTCGTCATGCCAAAAAAGATTGAGCATTACAGTAGTCGCGTATGTTGTGTAACATCTGACATCTGACGACTTAAGCTGTTAAACTAGACATTGAAATAAGAGTTACAATAAAAATATGCAATGTTCATTTCAAGCTCCCAGCAGCTGTCCGCACCGCAGTGCACCATTCTCGGCCACTTTACAATGTTATATTAGTCCTATCAGGTATGTCACTACACTATACCTGTTCACAACACCTACGATCAATTCTTTACTTTGCCTAACATAGCAAAGCTTTCATAGATAACTGAGCCTGAGTATTATTTAGATAAACCACAATATTTTAGTCATAAAAGATAACAGTATACCTCAGTCATTAGTGGAGAGCTTGTTACCTTTATAAACTGTTATCTTGTCACATAAATACCCCGCTGACATAAACGGGCAATGCCCTTGGCCCATTAGCTAGTCCCACGACCCGCCGCATTCCAGATGTGATTGCACTAAAAAATAGAACAGGAACACATTCTACAAATACCTAAACGGAAAAAAAACAATCTCTTTTTTAAATCACTACGGTGGCAAAAAATCCATGTTCTGGAACTACGGAGCGGTAAAATTAAGTGGGGTCTTCTTAACTATGAACGCACTTGTTTCTTATAGTGGGTTGAAATTACTTGAAATGGACTAGGTTGGGTCGACCCTACAAGAGACACAAGTTACGCGAAGTCGTTCGCAACTTTCCTCCACCGATCGACTTCTGTCCACATAGCATGGTTTAATCTCGTAAATACCATACATGTAAACATAATTCCGATAGATTTTTCTCTAGCTAGAGCCTAGAAGAACTTAAGCTAATATCGCAGAGTAGATAATATACTTCGTCCAATTAAAACCCTAAAATTACTCGGGTAAAACTACCCACTCGTTTCCCGATAGATTACGTAAATACTGTGACTTTTAGAAAACCTGTCTAACTTTTTTGTATCGCTGCTCCATGTTGAACAAATTAAATTCGAAGTCGGATACGTAGCAGCAATCTACGGTATTACCTGCCAATTCCTGCTACAAGGTAACGAAACTAGCGTGAGATTGCAATACGGTCTACGTGTCTCGCAGCCAGCCTCCAGTTCCACTCTCGATTACCTGCGAATCTCGAGTAGTTCGACCGCCTGCGAAATCCGCTCTTCACCATATTATTATTTTGCAGTATTTGCCATACTAATTACAACCAATGTGTACATGTGAAATTTCAATTAAGAACTGGACAAAGTATGTGATAATTTTGCCTCAAGAATAATATTAATTCCTCCATTGTTAACTTAGGACAGATATCCCATGTTATCGTTGCACCCGGTGTTATCGTGAGCCTGAAGTCTAATTATTCCAGATGATGCTGCAGCATCAATTCAAAGTTACAATGTCATTGTTATCATTGAGACTATTTTACAATGATCCCAAGTACGTTACATACACACAAACACTCGAGACACACGCTAAACATATAACACGCCTATCTTGGCGTCGAGGGTTAAAAATAAAATATTGACAGCCCAATAAGCGCACAATAAAAAGTTACCTAAGCACGTAGGACTCAATCGAATCCAAACAGAAATGTATAGGCTGCAATTTCACGGCTTATTAGTTTTCACAATATTATTTCATACAGTGTGATATCGAAGTCGTATCGTTGATAAACGGTGAGCAACACGCGAGATAAGTGGCCATTAGTTATACTGGTCACTGGAAAGTTTTGTCGAAATTCAAGTGTTTGTGTAGATTAACTGTGGCCTAATTCTACCTACACCAACGTGTTGACGTAGACCAATATTGACCAATTGGCTAAGAATCCACCTCCATTGCTACTAGCTTTTTCAGTTAAAATTCAGGGTGTTGTACATAACCGGTAAGCGCTGGTTATCTTAGGTCATTCTCATTAGCTTGTTTACATATTTCCATCTCATAGTATGTATAGTAAACCATAGGCTACGTAATAACTTTACATCCATTTCGCTTTTGTAACAAGTCGTTGTTTGAAAATTTAATGAACAATGAACTGAACACTTTAATTAACACGAAACAACTTGTTGTCCTTGTCTACGAGTAATACAATATGCAAGAAGCGGGAATAACAAAACTGATTTTAATTACAGCTCATCGCAAAATAGATCTATGCTGTGCCCAGTCCGTTAGTTGTACAGCCTCTTTTTCTTTTACTTATGAATGGCCGATTATTGAGAGAACAATTTTTAAAACGTTAATATAATAAAATAATAAAAAAACCTTATTCGTTTATTTTATGCTGACCGCACAAAAAAAGTAGCTTATTGTTTCCTAAGCAGATTGCCATGTAGCAGTTAGAACACAAAAAACTTTAATAATCATGAATCGTCAACACCAATCGAAACAAACCTTGGAATAACACATAAAACAGAGAAGCAAAAATAAAAACGCCGTTATCAATTCCACATTTCGGTTTTTATTAGATCGTAATTTGATTTAACAGTCTGGAAGTCTGGAGCTAAATGTCTTGTATACATATTTCTATTCTAATCATTTCCAGAGCTTGCATCAGTCAGTACTGTATTAACCTGTTTTTTTTTATCCTTGGTTCAACCTTTACCAAACACATAAAGCAAAAATCTATTAGTGCTGTACTGAAAGTGGTGATAGTTTACTTTAAACATCTATATATAGATAATCAGTTAAGTCAATAAATATTAGGTACTTTATGCACCTTTCTAAAAAGATAATTTTCGTTGGATTTATTCCCATATTCACAATTTATCGATATGGAGCTGTTTCAATAGTTATAAAACTTTGTAAATTTACTAGACTCTATGGTTCGATTGATGCTTAATGGACTGCAGATAATTCTTATAAACTAAGAAGGTACTTATAAACTCAACTCCTGCCTGAGATGGTCCCCCAAGTGTCTGGGATTTATTTAATTATACTCCTAAACAGGAGTTAACTTCGTTCGGATTGGCTCCGGAACTGATCAGCTTTGTTAACGTTCAAGGTTCCCATTACCAACTGGTTTGAATGGAGGATGGAGATTCCCCTTCATTAGTCGCCATGATTAGGTAATTTACAAGCGCAATCATCTTTGGTAAATCTAAAATCGAATTATGGAAATGTGGTACCTACCAATTGCACTTTTAGAAGGCTGCCTCCCCTATATTATATGAGCGAGTGAGTTTGAGTCATAAGCATACATTTCCTCAACGCAGCCTTATTACGTATTCTGCTGTCACAAAAGTTATCAGTACAGTAACATTGAACTAAGGAATTAACATTACCGACGCGGCTGCACTCACGGTCAAACCCGATCCGAGTGTGGGTTACACCGACGGGTCCTGGCTCGCATTCCTAAACAGGTGACACTATTTTATTGAGTCTTGCTAGATCCTTAGTTCAAAGGCTATGTTGGAATATTACTGAAAATTACACACCCAACAACCAGCTGTAGTTAAATTCCAGAAATGGCTTCACATAAAGAAAATTGAATCTTTTTTTTTGCGTTGGAACTTAATTCACCAAGCTTCAAAGAGGTAATTGAGTCTGCTAATTGCTTTTCTAAAAATAAAATATATTAATATTTGTAATATAAGGTAAAAATAAAATGTATTAATACTTGTAATAATAGGTATATTACCTACTCTGTGCCTTTCTTCTGATCTCCCTATGAAGTATGTTTACATTTTTATAGTCTTAGATTGGAATGAGGAGTTCAAAATGTCTGCATCGTATCATGGCGAACTACTTTGTATTCAGGACAGGTCCGGTACCTTGCCGAAATGAAAGGGAAAAGATAAATAAACATGCGTTTCAGGTATTCTTCCTTACGTGTACCTTTATTATACGTAGGTATACCTTTATGAGATATTTGTTTATTTTACCTGAATTCTTAAATGACAAATAATCTAATCTCTGATTGTGTAATAGTATTCACTATACATGCAGAAATGGGAGTATTCTTTTGAGAACTACGTTTGCAATAAGGCGGTTGCGGTTTAACATCCATTGCAGCTCTCCATCATAGGCGTTACTTCACCATGACCCGGGTTGCATTTAAACGCATTCGATTTTTTAATGCTATTACTTGCAAGTATTAATTTCGAAAAACAGAAAGGTCAATGTAAACATTTTACCTTTAATCTCCGTCGATCTTAAATCTCTTTCGGTCTTTTGTAATGTATTGCTATTGCGTGTTTGACGTTTATCCTTTTATTGTTGTTGGTAAACTTTATTGTTTTGGCGAACGCGTGAAATTGACACAAAACATTTTCCCGTTTTAAAAATTATTAATTTAAAACTTTCGTTATTATTACGACATTTTAAGTGGGTGCACTTTTTGAAATGTGATAACATTCCAATATTAGGGTAGGTAATCATCTAAATTCTGTCGTGTGTTGTAACTTAATGACCACCAAAGTGTAGACTAGATACAATTTTTTAACTACTATAAATATCATGTATTGGAATACATGATATTTATATAATACAATATATGCAGGTTGTGTTAGGTAAACTACATGAAGTTGCATAATACAGTCATACAATCATAATTTATATTGTACTTCAGAGTTTATAATATATTGTTTATCCCATAGATATACCTAGAATGTACCCTAGTCTACTAGCGTTTATACTTTGATTATATACGTTTATATAGCGATTTTATGCAAGATTGTCGGACCCCATACCCTTTGGTAGCTAGTACTAGTGCCTGGTGTAGGTTACCAGACTTTTACACTACATTATTGCCAGATCAACATTATAAAAGCAATATAAGAGAATATTTATGATACAAGGGCCTTCGAAATGTAATACTTTTTAGAAGTAGAAATCTCCAGTAGCAATATGCTTGTCTTACAGAATTTGAAATTAACTTCGCTTGCAAACCGTTCCTGGAAATGGTTAGGTTTGTAGATAGGTACCAATTTCATATATGTGTTCAAATTATAAAGATTATATTGCAGCTTTGCAAGTATTTTTGACGGGTTTCCAAAGATTTAGAATACAAATCTATGCGGGTTTCATTAAATGTGATCATATTATGCCTAAACTATAAACAAAATTTAATCCACACAAATTATGGACCGCCCAATTAATCCTCTGAAAACGAAACAGTACATTATCTACTCTGAGACGAAACTGATCCAAATGTAGTTCCTTGAATTAATGGAGTTGCCTGAATTGCCAGATCCCTCGGTAACTTTTGAACTCAATTTCCTTACAACTGCCTATAGAAATATAAATTTTGTATAATCGGGAATCACTTGAACGTGCTGTATCTACTTACCAGAAGGTACATATTTTTCTTTTTTATAAACTGGATAAAACAGTTTTTTTAAACTTCAATTTTGCTGTTTTTGGATAAAAAAGAGCCAAGCCCGAGAGCATGCCTATTATATATTATATTCTTGTGGTTACGGATAGGTAAAGGTATATTTAAACGTAAATTAAAATCATATTATTTATGTAGTACCTACTTACATTTTGTTAGTTAATTATACACCACAAGATATAACAATCAATATAATTATTTAAGAGACTCAATCATAGACTAACCAACAGTCACTATCACTTGTACGTATTATAATTATCCTTTAAATTTGGTTTATTAGTATATGAAAGTGTAAGGATCTGCATGTCACTCATAATAAATTAGATCGTAAATTCAAATCATTCCTAAAAATATCTACGACTGAATTTAGCTCAAGAGTCACACTACAGGGACAGGCAGCCTCTAACTGTTAGACAAATGTTAGAATGTAACTAAAAAAGCGATACTCTTGTAGAGTTTACACTACTTCTCAACAAAAGTGCATCAGCATCTTCATTAAGGCTAAAGAACAATTTTACGTGATAATCCTTATGTACTTTCGTTTTTTCTACAGATAGGGCCGCTAACCGATTCAAAATGGCCTTTGTCTGGGACAAAAACTCAAGAGGACAACAACATCGCAATACACGTCACTCCACCAGATGGCGAAGAAGATGACGAGTTCATGCCCAGGCCGACGCTGCGCATGCGAAGAAAACTCAGCACGCCTCTCAGTGCTCTACCCACTGATGGACTCCTCGGCTTGCCCAGTAAGAATTTTTAACTCAAAAAGATTTAATGGGTATACGAAAAAATAATAATGCATAAATAATCTTTTATGACATGTGACCTACTCTTGCCTCTGCCCTTTGAATACCGATTTGAACGAGTGTTTATTTTTTTATATCAGATAGTCTGGCAGGATATATTTTATCTCAAATCTCTGAGCAAAGGCCTCCCCAAACCCGGTTTATAAATCAAACACCCTATAAATATACTTTGTCATTTTATGACATCGTCATACTTTTTCGTTTGTTTCTTTTACCACAGTTTTGCTTTACATGATTAATCCCAACTGTCCACACTCCACTTGTTTATCTTATCAGTAACCTCATCTCATCCGATTTTCAATCAATTACTGAATTTAATCTTCACTATAGATGCATTCAGTCCATTCGGATAGTTTATTGTTATAATCTGAAGGTCAATTCTCGTAACTTAAAATGTTCAAATTCAAGTTCCGATTACATTTCGATCTCATGAAATGTCACTTCTGTATTCTCCTAACCTCAAACGTCGACTGACATGAGATTATACCGAGAGTGAACTGAGATGTTATCGGAACTTGAATTATAAGGGAGCAGAATACGCATTTTTGTTCAATTCAAAGTTAAATCTCAGTTGAGTCAACTTTAACGATTGGATGTACAAATATTACGAGAATTGGCCCTCTGAAATCTTTCTTGAACAAAACTACGACTCGTAATGTCCGGTAGTTCCTCTAGGAATCTATTCAATAAAAAAATATTTAAATAACCAGGACAGCTGAAGTTGGTTCTAATCTGAACATTAGAACCAACTTCAGCCAGTATAATAAATCTTACTTAAATAAACATTCGTAACATTCGATAAAGGAAGTTTTTTTTTATTATTTCTCATCAGATCTTCGCTCTTCGCCGACGCGCTCGCTTTCCCCGCTGGATCGGACAAAGCGACGGTTCAGCACAATGGTGTCGAGCGCTGCAGCCGCTGCAGTGTCCCGCAGGCTGTCAGCCACCTTCGGCTGGTGTCTTGCCACACAGACACAAGTCAAACCACAAATCGTCCGACAAGGTCGTGCCCTATGTCTACAGTACATCAAAACACAAATAAGAAGATCTACAGTATGTGCTAAGAAGGTAAATAAATACTCACAACGATTTCTAATTTAGCAGTCAGGTAATTAAACGACTTCTGCACCTGTTATAACAGCAAATAGTCCTGAAACGACTTCAGCGGATGTTGGAGACTGAGTGCGGGGAGGAGGCAATGTGCAACATGGAGACTGGGGTGGTGGCAGCTCTTCGAGCGCTATGCGCGGCGCTGGAGAGGAAAAGGCCCGACGCGTTCAGACACGTGGCGCGGCAAGCGACGCGTGCACCCTCCACCATGCTCAAGTCGGACACCGCACTAACAGAGCTGGCCCTGGCACTCGCGAGGAGAATCACCAGGGAAAATATTACCTGGTCCAAGGTTCCCCAAAGTTTACAAAATTATTACTATTCACTTACCTAACAGACACAAACAAAATCTCTGAAATCTCCAGTGATTTGAGTTCCTTCATCTGTAATGCCCTTTTGACACACACCTAATCCAGAAACAAGTGAAGGTACTTATTAACTTTGAACGTTTCGGTTTTAGATAGCAGCAGTGTATTGTATTTGCGGGGCCCTCGCCCGCGAGGCAGCCGAAGCGGCGGAGGGCGAGCCAGCTCTTGAACTGGTGGCAGCCCCGGCGGCAGCTATCGCTGATCTCTTACATGAAGAACCAGGCAACTGGGTCGCTAATCATGGAGGATGGGTACTTACTTCATTATTAATTCCAGAACTCAGGTAGTAAAAGACCAAAGTTGTAAAGCTTTTTTGTTCTCTTAATTTCATTGTATTCCAGGACGGCTTGATAGAGAGGTTACGAGCCAGTGAACGCGACCACAGATCAGAGAAGAACCTGCGTGTGATGGTGTCTTTCTTCGTGCTAGCCTTCCTGACGCTTTTATTGTTGCGATGGGTGCTGCGTGCACACCCTGCCTATAACGAATACTAAATAAAATTCGCCTAAGGAATAAAGTGTCTACAAAAAATATTATTGTATATTAATAAATGTATGTAATAAATTAAAATGTTACTTAGTATGTAAATGTAATGAGTGGTATGTCATTTACTGGCAAAACGTTCGCCACAGTCCGTCCGATATTTGGTATGTGTAATTATTATCGTCAGTGGCGACCCCTGCTAGGCTTTAGGCGCTAGGTACTTTAGCCACAAAAATAGATACAGATGCCCTTTAAATATACTGACATGTCTCTCAACCAACACGTAGTAGGTATTGTAAATAAAATTGATACATATTTTAATGCTGTATGTCTCTCTCTCTCTCTCTCTCTCGTAGACATTTCAAGCTTATTTATCTTTAAATTATATTTCCTCTTATCTTTAATTTTGTATTTATCTTCGTCAAATCTATCATAAAGAATAAGACATAACTATCACGCTTTTAGGCATCAGTCGAATACTAACGATTCTCACTACGCTGTCACTTTTCTAATACCTAATAAATAAATAAATATAAGTATTAGGATAGGTAAATACGTAAGTAGGGACAGCAACGAATGTAGAAAGTTCATTATAGAATGGACTGCATAAAGATAGAGGAAGGAATCAATTTTTTTTATATGTATATGTAGTAAAATCATCAACTAAATACTTTGTTAAAAATGTAAAGTATCTATCTAATCCACCGATTATCTGAAATTATCGTTATATACTATGTATAAATATAAAAATAAATAAAAAAATATATATGTTCATAGTATTGTATAATGAAGTACCTACATAGTATAATAATTTCTAATCTAAAATGCGCTTCGTACAATATATCTCTATCCGAATCACAAGCAGTCATATTTTGTTACAAAATGTGAGTGCTTAGGTAGATTAGGTAGATTCTATAATACATGAATAATCATTTTGTAGTCCATTAATAAAAAAAACACAACAGCAATTTTTTTATTATACATTCCTATAAAATAAATTTAATTACAATCCCTTTGGTCTTATGTGCATATATAATAAAAGTTGTTTATTATCTATCATACGAGACGTATTATAAAAAGCGGGTGGGGCGCTGTCAAGGCACACGGCCGCCCGGGCCGCTGGTTAAACGTAAAACCCAAGAGAATACAACCGTGCGTAAAACGTCATATCAGTGAGTCGCATAATGTTACAGGCATAGATCTATCATAATTATTATAGGATTTGAATAAAAACAGTTCGGTGACTGATTCAATAGATGTATGGTTTGTACTGCATCATTCGATTCATTCGTTATGACCATTGGTACAACAGCAGTAGAAGTGCTTGTAGATTCGACATACATACTGTAGCAGATGTGCCCCGGGCCCAGACTGCTGAGAAACGCCCCCGAAGCTGCCACACTCGCTTGGCGCCAGACATTGGGGTACCTTTATTATGTGGCCCAGAATCTCGGCCCCAGATCCCCTCTTTCCAATGATTGCCAAATTTATATTTCCGGCTGCTATAGCTATTTAAGTGTATTCAGACGATTTCGTTACGGAGCGGTCCAAACAGATTGAATACAATGTTAAATGACTTAACTAAAAAGTCTTAATATAGCATTATTGCAATGTTACTATAAATCAGTCACTAAAATAGTGAAACTTTACTGCAGATAACGACACCAAAAATACACATTAAAGATCACTATAACACAATTTACGAGACACTGGAAAATGTCTCAACCGCTCCTGATTCCCGCCAAATATTCACGTTTTCTTCTTCTTTCTTTCTTTCCAGCTATGACAATCAATCAACTTCAAGGACAGAAGCAGAGCTAAAGATCATGTTCATAGATTTATAATAAATCAATGGTCGTTTGTTTTTGTGGGAATCAACCAAGTGGTGAACTTTCATACGTCTTGTAAATTGTGTGAAGTGATTTATCATTTTCATCAACAACCCTCTGACCTCAAGGCACGTTGCAGAGAAGTGATTGCCTCTGTTAGGAAGAAGAAAAATCAATGGTCGTGCTATATACTAAATTGAGGGTGATATGTTCATCTTTGAAAAACACCTCAGCAAATAACTAAAGTTCGCTAGGAAAACCATACCAAAAACCTATGGAGAAACCTTAATAATAAGGACATAACTAAACTGGGGCTAAAGGACTAAAGCTACAAAATATAATAGATTTTAAAAATAATTATGCTATACCAACCCATAGACAATTAGACAGATAATATTAACGGAAGACATTCTCTTTTACAAAAAAAAAACATTTACACTTGAATTGGATATAAAATTTTGATTTTTTGTTACTAAAAAAAATATAAGTACCATCATATACACTTGTTAAGTTAGTTTCTTTTCCTTTCGTTTTAGATTGTATTTTTATTACCAGTGTCCCTACATATATATGTAGACGCGGCAAGCATCCGCGTCATCAGAAGTAGGTTTATAGTTAGGCCTTCTAGTTGTCAGGTTCTGTTCAGGATGGCGTAGGTACTGTGGGCACTGTCGTGGGTACTCGAGCGAATTGAACAAAATAGCAAAAGTAGGTAGATAACCACTACTCTTTTTACAATTTACATTACAATTTGCAACTCTCAGGAAACTAACACGTGCGTTGGCTTGGCTCTAACAAATAAGAAGGTCCGTCTATCGTGGCGGCCTGTAGGTTATACACTGGCCGGTGCACTCCGCTTTCTGCCAACGATCGCGTACGAGCCGGTGGGGTCGACCGCTCGGGTTTTAGTCCGGTTAAGCAGTAAAAGTTCCCTCGAACTAACTGCGAGAGACCATATTCTTAAAAAAAAAAAAAAAAAAAAAAAAGACCGCTCGGGTTTCCTGTTCAATAGCAAGCGTTGTGGTTGTTGCCCCGTGGATCTGCACAGATGGCGCTGCCTGATGTGCACTATCGCTGACATATATTTATATACACTTGAATAAACAAAATAACAACCTATGTTTCCATCCAGGAAACATAGTTTGTTATTTTGTTTATTTGTATGTACGGGGATGGTACCAGTAAATCTCTAGAAATTCTGAAACAATTAAAAAAACACTATTAATAGTTGCCTAAAATATACTTTGTGGACCCTGCGCACATACTAAATTAACTAAATTAATATATATAGTACATATTCAGCTTTATTCTTATCAATTTGATTACATAAAATTATATCTCATGGTATTAAATATAATACATATTTCTAAGTGTTTTCTAGGGTGATATACTAAATAAATTAGTTTTTTGTTCATTGTTCTAGTATATATTTTATTACACTAATCATTAAATAAATTAACTTCTACACTAAATAAATCATGTGTGGTAAAATTACTATTGATACTGTATTTTTTTTTTGTTTTTACCGAATACGGGCAGCACTGGTAGGAAAACGTAGTGGTCCAAGAGAAGAGAATACATACGTAGTGGTTATGTACTCTGTGGAGAATACAACCGCTCGCTACGCTGTGGTATGTACTGATGTACTCTGTGCTGGTAGGTAGGCAGAGGTAGACTATGGTCCCAAAAATATGAAACAATTGAAGTTCAAGTAGGTAGGTATGCGAAAGCGTATAAATACATGTTCTGTAAATATTAGAACGGTGAAATATTTGCGACCAAACGAGCAGTGGATTATCACATTATTTGTAAGTAATATTGGATAACAAATTACAAGTCGTTTTGTAGGAATTTTATAGTGTGGAATAGCCATTGTAGGAAGAAAAAAAGGACGTCATGAAACGATAGTGGCGCTACTGTATACGAATTTGGTGAAGAGAAAAAGAGAGGTTGATATTTTACTTTTGTTACCTGTCAAAGTCATAAACTGTATGTGAAATAAAAACTGTGCTGTTCTATTTAGATTTTGATTTTGATTCGGATTCTTAGATCTATTTTTAAGTAAATAATAAAAGCCACCATTGTCTCTCTTTTAAGCCTTTTAACATATTTAGGTAAGCTATCAGAATTTACAATTCTTAGTGTTCAATGAAACAAGTTCGTTTTGTCACGGCAGTGCATTAGTGAAATATTCTGTGTAATACATTCTAATTTCTATTTCTAAATGGATTACATTTCAGATGTAAATGAGAGTAAAGATGTGTTCTCTCAACGGCAAATGAGCTGTTCACAAATACATTTCAAGTTCCAAGTGTTTTGTTGGTGCAACAACTCTTAGCCGCAATGATGAAGAGTACTTTGCCTAAGGACAAGCCAGGCAAAATGAGGATCCGAGCTTTTCCTGTAAGACCCATTTTCAAAATATCACCCTAAGTATCAATTCTAAACATGCAGTTTTTTTTTTCATTACTGCTCATATAATAACCACTAAAACCTTTTAAAGAAATAAAATAATTACTTTTGAAATCAAAATTAGTTATATTATTACAGTTGTGTGTGTTCAGAAGCATTATATTATGCTTCTCTCAAATTCACTGACCCATAGAGGAATTGTTCCTGTATCTTGGCTTGCATGTACATTTTAAAATTGACCTTGTGTTAACCATTTTTAATCAACATGAAAAAAGTAGGCAGTTCCCAATCCAGAGAGAATTTTACAAAATTTTAATCTTTAATGCTTTAAAATCAAACTATTTTTCACTTTCTATCACTTATAATCAAATCAAGCTGAAACTCAAATTAATTTTGTGGTACATTAATCTGGATAAAGATACTCTATAATACATGCTCTATTCACTGTGTTGATGAGTCATAAATTGGTATTTCCACACTTCCACATTCAGCTGATCCACAAAGGTTTTAAAGTCTATTATTATGTCAAATATCAATATTAATATGACAATGTCAAATTTATTGAATGTCACTTATTCAAAAATGGAAATGAATTAATTTCACTTTGGAACAAAATTTTTGTATTCTAAATGTCATAATATTATTGCATTTGACAAGAGTGAAAATCAATCAAAAGATTACTCTCAAATATTTTCATATTGTTGTTGTTTAATGTTTTGGAATTATTGTTTTGATTTAGAACTATGTTGGTGTAATTTACAAAGCTATTAGGTTTAACCATGTCGAGAAAATTTCAAGTGTGGAATTATTCAGAACCATACTACCAAATGTATCCGGACACATGGGTTTGTTGCTTGCTTTGTTGAGACCTTACCACAACCATTAATATGCTCCAATTTACAATTAGTATGTTAATTCTGTATTTGCAGCTACCATCATATTAACACTAGTGATGATTTCAGATGACTATGGATGAGAAGTATGTAGAAAGCATATGGAGTTTGCTAAAGAATGCTATACAAGAGATACAGAAGAAAAATAACTCTGGACTTTCATTTGAGGAACTATACCGCAATGCATACACTATGGTGCTCCACAAGCATGGGGAGCGGCTGTACACTGGTCTCAAGGAGGTGGTAACGCAGCATTTGGAAACAAAGGCAAGTGTGCATTGTCTGAATGGAACACACAAGACAATGTTGGTAACTTTAAATTGTTTCCACAGGTCAGAGAAGATGTACTCCACTCATTACACAATGGGTTCCTGCAGACTCTGAACAATGCATGGACGGACCACCAGACCAGCATGGTCATGATCCGTGACATACTGATGTACATGGACAGAGTGTATGTGCAGCAAAATGAAGTGGACAATGTCTACAACTTGGGACTTATTATTTTTAGAGATCAGGTTTGTGTACAATTTACTTTTTAACAAATTTATGTCACTAAATTAATACTTTATCAGCAGCAGCAGCTAGTATACTAAATGCACAAGGCAGTTTTGCACTTGGTTTGTTGATTTTCTGTATTAATATAAAAAACAACCCTTTGATTAGGAGAAGTTGTACTATTTATAAAGTATTCATGAATATGTTATGTACATTCACATTTCTGAAACATTCATATAGTCATAATAATCCCTGATACAAACATGTACGCAGATGGGCACATTCAAATATTATTTTAGTTTAGTCTTTAATGTTACACAATTCTAGCATATTTTAGTTTGATGTTTCTATTTTTTGACAATTTATGTCACATATCTACAACTGAGTAGAATAATGCCACTTCACTCACATGAGTAACTGAAAGCAAATATGATTATATTAATTCATAGTTCTCTTAATAGGATAAATCATTTGGTAGCACTAAACTAACATTTTAGTGTAAGGCTAATGTGAGACAATAACTCATAAAATTCGTTATACAATTAGGATTGCTTGCCTAAATTTACACAAATAGGCTGTGCTTAAATATAATATTTTCCAACATGTGTTTTGAGGTAATTATGTTGATAGGCTTCTATAAAATGATTGTTGTACGATTGTCGTAATGTTTATAGGCTTCTATAAAATGATTGTCGGTAGTAGTGTCATGTGTGTAGAGGACAATACTAGGGTCCTGTCTGGCTCGCTAACCCGTATGCATTGTTATTGCCTCACTCATACATCAGTGACTATGTCACTACACTAGTAGTATTCTTTACACATATGGTCGTGTCATCTAAATGTGTGTATGCGCAGGTGGTGCGGTACGGCTGCATCCGCGACCACCTGCGGCAGACGCTGCTGGAGCTGGTGGCGCGCGAGCGGCGCGGCGAGGTGGTGGACCGCCTCGCCATCCGCAACGCCTGCCAGATGCTCATGGTGCTCGGCATCAACTCTCGCTCCGTCTACGAGGAGGACTTCGAGAAACCTTTCCTGCACCAATCTTCAGAATTTTACAGGGTAATTAAAACCGCAGTATTAGCCAGCTATCTTACCAATTATGATATATAGTACAATTCAAATAAGTATATTTTTATTATTCACCTTTTATTTTATCATTATAGTAATTAAATAAGTAGCATCTTGAAGAAGCAGCCTGTCATCTAATGATCATCATCTGTCATGAAATGAGCCCAGGTTCAAACCCCAGCATGAACCAATGAGTTTTTCTAAGCTTAAGTACAGTGATTGATCACACCATGAGTTAAAAAAAGAGAGGTAGGGCGAATTGGGATCACCCGTGGGTATTCCCATTAAATTTGGAGTCGTCTAACTGGGGATTGTACCTCCTCCTACCTTACAGAAGACCGCAGTGAAATAACACTACTTTGATGTAGTGTTGTGTTTCTGCAGTAAGTAAGGTTGCCAGTGCTCCACGAGGATACGCTACACTAGAAGTAATGCTGCTAGCACTGAGTACTTATCAACAACCTGGTTGGCAACTTGTTAGTGATATCCCCGGTATTTCTAGCGGCTATAGGCTATGATGACTGCTTACCATCATGTGGGTCATGCTTTTGTGCCACCATATGGTATATAAAAAAAAGTTGTATTTTACACATTACAATTTTAAACTTCTGCAGTGTTTGTCAACATAATGTGCAAAAATGCAGCCGAATAAATTTGGTTGGAAGTAATTGACTTATGTATATAGATAACTGCAGTGGAAAACGTTACATCTATGTATGCACGTGGAGGTAGTGCAGGCTGCAACAAGGTGTGTTGGTTGCAGATGGAATCGCAGAAGTTCCTGGCGGAGAACAGCGCGGCGGTGTACATCAACCGCGTGGAGGCGCGCATCGTGGAGGAGGCGGAGCGCGCGCGCCACTACCTGGACGAGTCCACCGAGCCGCGCGTCGTGGCCGTGCTCGAGCACGAGCTCATCGAACGGCACATGAAGACCATCGTCGAGGTACGACCATCAACATTCATCGCTAAATGTTCTTATAGATAGCTTGGAAATGTTGGCACAACATTGCACAAGTGATGCCAAAACAGTACTTTGTTTACAAGTGATTGCAGCACGTGTTAAACTAATCTCGATGCGAATGAGTATATTACCTGCCTACCAGTTCGACATACAGAAAAAAAAATGTTTCCACGGCGGACTATAGAAACAGTTTTTTGTGTATGAGGTAAAAATAAACTCCAAATCGGTTAAGATCAAAATTACCTTATTATATGTTGTCCGAGTAATTTGTGTTCGAGGGACTGTAACAAAACAATAATTATTTTCTGGGAAATGTATGTAATCCAAGCGCGATACTTGCGCTATAGCGTGTTACATGCTCCTTGCAAATAGTTGTAATGATGACCGTGCGTGTTGTAAAGATGGAGAACTCGGGAGTGGTGCACATGTTGATGCACACGCGCACCACGGAGCTGGCGTGCGTGTACAAGCTGCTGTCGCGCGTGGCCGAGGGGCTGCGGACCGTCGCCGACGCCGTGTCCGCGCATCTGCGCGAGCAGGGCCGCGCGCTCGTCACCGACACGCACCACAACACCAACGCCATCGCCTTCGTCCAGGTATACTAACTACACGCACCACAACACCAACACCATCGCCTTCGTCCAGGTATACTAACTACACGCACCACAACACCAACGCCATCGCCTTCGTCCAGGTATACTAACACTAACACTACACGCACCTCAACACAACACAACGCTACCTCCAGGTATACTAACTACACGCACCACAACGCGAACGCCCTCACCTAAGTCCAGATCATCATTGGAGGAGGAAATGTGTTTGGTTTCTAATAAGTGTAAATTGACTCAGCCGTTCTAATTAATGTAATTTAATGTAATAATAAGTAAATACACTGAAAGGTTGCGTTACTATGTTGAACTATCATATAACCAACAATACTCATAATAAACAACTGAATACTATAGATATTCTTTCGGTATTCTGATCTAATTAAAAAAAGACTTGTTAAATAATATATTCTGTTTGCAGAACCTGCTCGATTTGAAGGACAGATTCGACCACTTTCTTCAGAATTCGTTCAACAATGACAAGATATTCAAGCACATGATCGCGTCGGACTTCGAATATTTCCTCAATTTAAATAACAAGTCTCCCGAATTCTTGTCTCTATTTATCGACGGAAAGTTGAAGAAAGGTGAAAAGGGAGTAAGTAACAACCACAAATAAGAACATAATTTTTACCTTAAGCAACTTCGATATTATGATTATCGCAATCCATTGAAATGAGCAAACTTCACTATGTGCTGGGATTACACTCGCTAACCTTGATATGGTTAAGTTCTAATATGTGATTGTAATGTGTGTGTTAGATGAGCGAGCAGGAAATCGAGGCAGTGCTGGACAAGACGATGGTGCTGTTCCGCTTCCTGCAGGAGAAGGACGTGTTCGAGCGCTACTACAAGCAGCACTTGGCCAAGCGCCTGCTACTCAACAAGTCCGTCTCCGATGACAGCGAGAAGAACATGATCTCCAAACTTAAGGTTCCATCTAACGAACTTTTATTTCACTTCGAACCGTCTTATGCTAAACCTAGTAGCTTTATAAATATCAACACACGCGACTGATACCTCTGATATTGCAGGCGTACGTTACGGTAAATATGATAAGAGTTTTTAATTTAAATCGTACAAAAACGGCTGAGCTACAAGGCATTGTGCAATATCACATTTGTAGTTACGAACAATGTAATGCGACCTCGACTTTGGGCTCGTTTGATTTGTCTTTATGAGTGCTCTGATCATCTTTCATTAGATATCAAACAGTGAGATAAATTGTATCCTTCGTTAGGTGCACGACTTGTCTTCTAGCTGTTGCAAATATTTAACAAATCAATATAATGGAATGTGCCATGCAGAGTTTTGTAACAAATTGTCTATTTGTTTGTCATCTTTAGAAAAGCTATTTTATCAATCGTATAGTACGATTGTCGCGTATATATTAAGAGTACTCAGTAACAATACGTCGTACTCATTTGTTGTTTGTTTAACCATCCTCAGAAAGAAGGTTTACTAAAGGATGTGGAACCGCGAGACTTCCATTGTATTATCGGTGACGTCTCCCAAATAGAGAACTCGATCAGTGTCTAGTGACCCGACCTCCGTCCACCCCGTCCCGTCCACACATTTCTGCAAAATTCTTTACCATTGTCTATGGACATTTGTTTGTAAGTGTCCTGTAACTTATACAGAACATTAGCTCCCTTTAGACTAAAATCTTGCTTAAAGTCTCCTTTGTTCATTTCTTTATTCTTTGCTTTTCCATAAGACTTTAAAGAATTTTAGATTTCATTTAATTTTGCTTGGTGTAAAGAATTTTGCAGAGAATAAATAATTAAGACTTTAAGCAGGGTTTTCTGTATGTAATAATGTATGAATGATTTAGATGTATTTAGACTGTACAGCTTAATATATTATTAGTATTTAATTGTGTTCTTACGAGGTTTTGAAAAATAATTGCCAAAATGGAGAAAGATTCACTTTATTTTACTCAATTTACTTTGCTTCGATCTAAAAAAACTTGATCTCACTTTTATATTTTGGTTACTTAATTTAATGTTCAAATACGGCATGTTATCATATCAAATAGATTTTGAACGGGTAGTGTGTGGTATACATTAGTGTAGTGAATGCAGGTATACTCTGTAACAAATGAACAGAAACTATTACAAACATGTTGAACTTCAATAACAAACACAACATGCCTACATCATGAAGGTGGCGCGGTAGCAGAAGCAACTGTATTTACCAATCTGTATTTGCCAATGCGTTCGCTATCTATGGGTGGCGTGATTTTGGACCGCAAATAAGTCTGGCAATCGTTTCCACATTAACTAGAGTGAAGGTATAATAGAATTGGTGCAATGCATAGTGAGGTGTGGTGTGTGGTGTTGCAGACTGAATGCGGTTGTCAGTTCACGTCGAAGCTGGAGGGCATGTTCAAGGACATGACGGTCTCCAACACCATCATGGAGGAGTTCAAGGAGCATGTGCTGTCCGCTGGGGTGAGTTCCACACACAACTATAACTGAACACTTTAAGTCTGGACCTACCGTCAGTTATTGCTTCACACCAACAACTGTCTAAGAAATACATACAACCTTCAAACTTTAGGGTCCACGTATCTGTTTGAAGCGTCATTAAAATACAATTTCGCTTTAAATGTGGCAACAGATTTGACTATTTATTGCTCCTGTACTCGGTACTATCTAGAGCGCAATGTTCAAGGATCTTAAATAGAGATTGTAAAGTAGAAATTCATAAGTGCATTAAATAGAAATTCATAAGACCTAAACTAACTATTTTAGTTCTTTTTTTAGATATTATTTACATAAAGATCATACTTACACAGTCTAGCAGATATTCAGACCAACTTCGAAGATAATATATGGAGTTAATTAAGATAACATGACACGCAGACAGTATGGCCGCTACCGCTCGTGTATGTACCGGCGCGTGGTTCAGTGAGATGAACGTGTTGTAAGGTCGTCGTGTGTCCTAACAGACCAACCTGCACGGGGTGGACCTGTCAGTGCGCGTGCTCACCACCGGCTTCTGGCCGACGCAGAGCGCCACGCCCAAGTGCAGCATACCCACCGCGCCCAGGAACGCCTTCGATGTCTTTCGGAGGTGAGACACACACTTGTTCTTACAGTCATGTCTTATCCGCTTTGTTTTATGATACCACATGTTATATAAATAATATGTACACAAAAAGTGGTTTGCGAGTTGTTTGGCGATGACCCACTCATATGACACGCTTAACACTGCAAACGAAACTGAGACATAAGGCACCGTGATAAGGCATAATTAAAATGCAGTTGTAAATGCTAATTTGCATCATGTCAATTTCAAGTTCAAGTTTCTTTTGTATAATAACAGAATATTCGATTGTAACAGGTATATCACCAAACTCAAACAAAAGCGAAATACTGTTGCTGATCACGAACACTCATATGAAGTATAAATGCTAGAAATTTGACAGGCCGATTGTAAACAAGCGTGCAATATTTGTATCCAGCTTCTACCTGGCGAAGCACTCGGGGCGGCAGCTGTCGCTGCAGCCGCAGCTGGGCAGCGCGGACCTGCACGCGACGTTCCGCGCGGGCGTGGGGGGTGTGGGCCCCGCGCTGGCGGGCGTGGGCCCCGCGCTGGCGGGCGTGGGCCCCGCGCTGGCGGGCGCCGGGGGGCCGGCGGCGGGCGGCGGGGGGTCGCCGCCGCACTCGCCGCCGCCCGCCGCGCCCCGGAGACACATCATACAGGTCTCCACCTTCCAGATGTGCGTGCTGCTCCTTTTCAACAAACGCGAGCGGCTAACATACGAGGTAACCACACTTATAATACTATTCGATAGCCCAGTTAACGCCCATTTCCAAACGAACAATGTTTAACATTTGTGCTCCATTTATTTATCTCTCATATTGAAAAAAAATAATGTTTTCCTCCTTTTGACATTTTTACTATGGTTACGTTATATATCATAAACACTACACATATTCATAACTCACAAGTTTACCCTTATGCGCAGTTGCGTCACACGTTGCTGGCACTGAGTGCTTAATTAACATTTCTTTATTTTATGTTAGGTTACTACTAGAACTTTTGTTTCTAATGTACTCGACCGACGGATCAAGCAAGTTTATTTAGCTGTGAATAGATCTGTAATCATCGTCATCATCATCGCTCTGGCCTTAAACCAACTTAGTTGGGTTCGGCACTAGTTATAACCGAATGCTACGGGCTACCCCTTAAAATATCGTGTAAATAAAACTATAAAACGACATCGAAACATCGGCTACCTGAGTTAAACTGGTTGTCAGACTTTCTGCTTCGGACAAACCACCGTAAATATTAATTGACAACTAAGACACGCACGAAGGGGTTTCGGTATAGTGTGGTCGGTCACCCATCCAAATACTGGTCATAGTGGTGGTTGCTTGATAACTGTCGCTGATGGTTGAAGTTATGAGTGGTGTGAATGATTCCAGGAAATACTCAACGAGACTGATGTACCCGAGAAGGACCTCGTCCGCGCCCTGCAGTCGCTGGCCATGGGCAAGCCCACGCAGAGAGTGCTCATAAAGCAGCCCAAGACCAAGGAGATAGAGCCCTCTCACCAGTTCTACGTAAATGATGCCTTTACGTCTAAGTTACATAGGTATGCCCCTTGTGACCGCTATATCAACACGTCTTATCATAATGAGACCAGCATATTAACGTGATTTAATTTGTAATATGGGTTATTGATTTGCAACGGTACTAGTTTCAATAGATTTTCCCAATGAGGTGCAGCATGAGGTTCTATAAGAATAAAAAACCCCAGGTTGGGAAGAGATTTTTGCAGGATCAGCGTCGTGCGAGTGCAAGCGCCCTTAGGCGACGGTAAACGCTTACCATCAGGCGAGCCCTGTGCTTGTACGTCGCCTTGGTATTATTTAATTAATAAGGCTGATCTCCATCTAAGTCTTACTTATTGTTGATCGTATTATTTTGTTCCCAGAGTTAAGATACAAACGGTGGCAGCTAAGGGCGAGTCGGAACCCGAGCGACGCGAAACGCGGAACAAGGTCGACGAGGACCGCAAGCATGAGATAGAAGCGGCTATTGTGCGCATTATGAAGGCAAGGAAAAAAATGGCGGTAAGTCAACTCATTAAGGGTCCGTACTACCGTACCGTTGCTCCTAAATAGGCAGCCTACACCGTCCATCCGTCCGCCAGTATATCCTACCTTTCAAGGGCTGTATCTTTTGAACCGTAATAGATTGCCGATTGAGGTTGTCATAGAAGGTGTTATTTATTAGTAGGTTCAATGAATTAAAAATATAAAACAATATTAAAAGGGGAACAAAAAATATCACTACTCTACTAATCAATCAATATATTTTGTCCAGCCTTTTCTCTATGTCCACCTACTGCCACCCACTCATGGTTGTACAGTGTGGTTGGCAAAAATGTCCGTTGCGACCCTTTCAACGCCGGGTTTTGTATATATGTAGTAGGATATACATACATATAAGGTATGAAGTGTGTGTAAGCGGGCAGTGTGTTTGCGGTGTTGTAGCACACTCTGCTGGTGGCGGAGGTGACGGAGCAGCTGCGCGCGCGCTTCCTGCCCTCGCCCGTGGTCATCAAGAAGCGCATCGAGGGGCTGATCGAGCGCGAGTACCTCGCCCGCACGCCCGACGACCGCAAAGTGTACACCTACGTCGCATAGGTGCGTACCGCGACACGAGCGACACCCCGCCCCGGCCTCCGTTCACTATCCACACCACAGCGTTACGTTCTCTTATCGAATATTCATTCTATATTCAAATCCCGACAACTCGATTTTCACTCATGTAAAAATATTGTAAATACCGGCGTAGCTTTAGTTCGATTCGTACGTAATGTAATATGGTAGTTTGCATCACTTGCTGATTCGACTAATTAAAAACTTGGTTTATAATTATATGTTTTATTACGCCTCATCTCCCTGATAACAAAATGGGCCAAGAACTCGCGTAGAGTGAAATGAATTCACACCTAAAATAGATTTTATTTTCAGGCCATCACAGAATCAAGATCCTTATGTCCTTGAAGGGAAGCCAAGTTAGAAGTGATAGAAGTAACAAAGTATTTAACTTATTTCAAAATAAAAATTATTAGTTAATATCAAGAGTTATTTTATTTGCAGACAAAGAAAGTTACAACATAATATCATACAATACAGGTTATAATAGCTAAAATGGGAATTGTTGGAAGGGAATGGAAAGAAAAAATCTTGAGGCAAATGAATATTTAGATGCAGACGGTTGGCATACTCGAACACGCTTGGTTTGGAGGCATCCAGGAAACTCGTGTCGACAGTGATAACGGTTGAAATTTCGTCAACATTAAAACTTATATTCCTTGAAGTTGTGTCAGTTGTCACCAACGAAATCTTGTTTTGTCCTTTTTGACCATCAATTGTGTCATCAAATGTAAATATTAATGAAATTCTAGTAATTAAATTGTAACAATGAATCTTTGAACTTTTGTTGTCAAATTTTCCATACACGATATCCTTTTCCGATAAATCTATTGTCATGGGTAACCAATCCTGGTCTTTAATGCTGTGAGGATTGCCAGTTGGTGATATTACAACCTTGTTATTCAAACCTAGTAAGGCTGATATATTATTCTGCAAGCTCTTACACAATTCCGTATAATTTTTAATCTTGATATTGGCGTGCGTATATCGACACTTCATTCTTTTGTTCTGCCCAAAGAGTACCAGTTTCTTTGTGGTGTTTGTGATGACGCATTGTCCGTTGATGTTATCGGGATAAGCGAGATATCTGCTTACTGACGAGTTGTTGAAGAATCCGTCGGAATGATTGCTTTTAGTAAATGATACAATTACAGGTAGGCCATTCACATATCCGGGATTTCCACTCAATTCGATAATATTATCTATAGATTCATTTGTCAGCATGAATTTAACATTAATGTTTTGCTGTATAAATTGTTGCACAATTGGAAGGTCTTGCATGTGCAACATCATTGTGGCATTAATAATCTTCGAATTGTAATAATAGAATATGTAATCAAGTCTTGGAGCAAGGTTCTTGCACATGCTGTCCGTACAAAGAGGCTCGTGTAAAGTTTTATTATAATTTACGCAAGACAGGCTATCGCAAGCAATTATCGTCCAACTAACACAGTGCAGGCTTGTGCAATTCTGAAAAACAAACCGTCATTATTTTAATTCTTGCTCATACCATTAATTAAAGCAGCCATAATTAACATCTATAAAATTAAATTTACCAAATCAGAATAGTTCATAGATCGTTCTGTAACACTTATAACGGTTCCTTCAATTAATTTTTGAATTCGAAACATTTCCATATCTTTTAGTCTGACGGTGCAAATAATGTTTTCCTCATTTAAGAAACGTACTGGTTTTCTGCTTGTGCAATAACTGTGAACTCCTGGTGAGGGTAAATCTATAAAAAGATGCCAGTTTTCATTGAATAAAGATGTCAAAGTTATTAAATATAGATTCAAAGGAATATCATATAATAAAACTGTAACAGGTCTTATTCTGTATATTGAAGATAATTTGAATGTTTTTTTGGAGGGCACTCTACTTCCCTTGATCTTTCTACGTACCTACTCTACAGTAGGTACATAGAGAGATCAAGCGAAGACGCTATGTTAGCTTTATAAAATACAACCGAAATCGCGGGCACAGCTAGTCAGCAATATTTGTACGCAGCGTATTATCTACTCTTGAGGCAATATATATTGATTACTAAAACAGAATAATCTACCATCGACTGTAATCTTACAACTGAAAAAATCTTACAACTGAAAAAAAACATAATTGGTAGAACAATAGCATAACTTACCCATGTAATAAATAGTACTATTTTTGTATAACCACAAAGGATCATTATACTCATAAAGTTTTTTAACAAATTCATTTCTCCTATCGGAATAATTATTATCCTGCCACATGTAAGAGTCGGGTGGTAATATTTTTGCCTGCAAAAGAAAGAAGCTGCAATTTGAATGTATGATGTAGGTACCTAATAAGTAAATAAGATAAAATCAATCCACTTGTGTATTATACCTTTCTAGGACTCTTGTATCGTTTAGCAGGCAAGTTGGTCTTGACAACACAAAATAAATTATCAATCAAACTAGTTCCTTGTAATCCTTGTCTTTGACCAATATGAATATCAGAGTAACAATAATTAATATAATCTTTTTCTATTTTTGTGGGTTCTATACACTTGAAAAACATTTTGATGACGCTTTCAGTACAATCTGTATCACAGCAACAGTTAACATCGCAGACTCGATACTGAAAATAAATAATATTACATAAAAAATCTGATAACGTCTTAGAATTTCGTCGCAGGTCCCCAAGGGCTAGGCAGAAGTGAGACTTCCTTCAGTCAACACTAAAAATATTTTGTAAGATCCCATGTCTGGTGGGTAAGTTTTCACCGCGCCTGTATAACAAGATATGGCTGGACGGTATAACGGCCGATGACAGTAAGCCGCGTGGCTGCAGAAATGCAGATACAGCCTTAAATAATCAAAGAATACGGCGTTATAAGCTATTTAGGGCCGATCCCAAATAATAGGGTATATAGGCCAGGAAGATGATATGAATTACAGAAAAAAGATACCAACCATTAAATTACAATTACACTCTTTGTTTAAACTCATCTTTGGTTCTAAATGATTTGGTTTACTAGTAGATTGATTGGTTTTTTCAAAAAATGTAATTTCTGTGATGTTATCAATATCTGTAGTTGTGGTCTCAGTGGTTGTTGAAATGTCAGTGATTGAGTCACTATTATCTTCATCATACACATCAAACACTGTTGTCATCATGTCTGTGGTAGAAGTCATATCAGGTAATGATGCATTGCTGTACATCCTTGCTGAAGAGTTGATCAACAGTATATTCCTCTCTGTGCGGTAGTAGACAGCATAAGGCTTGGAATGGATTTCTTTTACCACATCACTTAGATGTTTCCTTTGACTTGTTAAATTAAGAGCAAGCTTCCCATTGCTTCTTAGTTTTGCTTGAATGATATCCATAACACAAAATTGGACAAGAATTGATAACAGAGTAAAAGCTAAATATGTTATTATTCTCATTGTTCACTTATATTCTACACCAAATTGGCTCAAATTCCTTAGGATTATGTCTATCTGCAACTGTGTTGTACCTTTTGATTGAGTTTTCAACTTAAACCTGTAACTCAAATCAAACATTTTTATATTGGAACAATATATTCACATAAGTACATGTAGTAGATAGATTCTATAGCAGTGAAATCAATAATTAATTATTGTATTACAAACCATGTTTTATATGTTATTTTTAAATCTCTTGAAATACATGAAAATAGTGTCCTCAATCTACACATATTAGTAATTTCTCGGTAACCATGTGTATTAAAACTAACTATTTTATATATTACCTTTCACACCCTAAATTAATAATATCAGTTTGAGTCAATTCATGCGATCCACCAAGAAAATGTTGTCGGATTCGATTGGATAATGTAGTAGGTGTGGGCACCCAACATGGGACATGTATTGAATGAGAGCCAGGAACGGTTGGTAAATTACAGCAACCATAACCTACTGTCCATGACCGCCCTATTGAGTCAAGGCAGCTTACTTGTAGTATTATCTTTGGCCAACCTAGAAAAGTCATTATGATTAAAAGAATAACAATTGCATAAAAAGTAATAAGTTTTCAAATATGCAAACATTTTGTAGTTACCTTGTATTCCTTTTGAAACAAAGTGTATGTCCAAAGGTTGTGCCCAAAATACACAATTGTTGTAATCAGGTTTTCCTGCCACGGTTTGCCCCTCCGGACACCCCGAAATTATTGTCCAGTTAGGGCCTGTCAAATACAGCCTATTATTATAATGACCATGTATACCTATCATAATAAAAATTACAAATACTACTTCGTTGATAACGTACCGGCTTGAAACGAATATCGACAAAATAATGATGTTCGTTCTTTAAAATTACTTGCGCCCTTCAACAGCCCTAGTACATGCAATTCTGCCATGAGACAATCGGCAAGTGTATATGCATTACACTGTTATAACGAATTACTTACATGTTAACCCAAGTAAGTGAATTCCACATAAAATTATAAAATAAAACGCTAACGTTACATAACAATACTTCGTGTTATGTTGTGTTGAATGGTTACCATGGCAACAAAAATAAAAAACGTCACTTCGCTTTAATGACACCACAGGGGCTAGGTGATGCCCAATCAAATTGACTAATCGTGCGATGAAAGCTGTAACTGACATTGGCGGAATAGCTGTATTTAAAGCTTGTCGCCATAAACTTAAAGAAGAAGAAGAACATATAATTTGTACGTAGTATATATTATCTACTCTGAGATATAATCAAAGGCTGTAACCTAGAATTGCGTAGAATTGTACATTATATTCTTGCTATTCCTTTCTCATATGCGGGGATAAATAAGGATGGCAATACTTTTAGTCTTGCCAAATTAGTTCAGTGATTTTACACAGCAGAATCGAGACCAATGCATGATCACCTAAATGCTATTTTTAAACCTATATGTTGGTAATCCCCGTGGCCCCGGACGTCACAAAAGATTTATATTTTTTTATGTACCTATCGTAGTAAATCAGCTTCATAAATCAAATAATCGGTTTATAATTTGTCAAAAATAAACTTTAAAAATCCTTAATGCAAACCTCGTATTTTATTTATTTTTGATTTGTTTGATATGAAATAGGCAGAGATCTATATCTCTGCCTATTTCATAGGAGTAAATAATCATATAGCAGATAACTTCATATGTATTTCCTCAGATCAAGGTCATGATTATTTAGTCATGATAAAGAAAGAATAACAAGGAATCATTACATTCTCAAAAATTTATACATTACATAAATTTAGCAAAATCCAGGGTAAATGAACGAGACAGAAATCATAATATTTTGTTTTTATTCTTATTTACGATCAGTATTGGAAATAATCACAAATAGGGTTGCCAGCCACTGAAGAGGCGGCAAAGGTTAAGGGGGTCAGTGGCGGCGTGTAGCAGGCGTGCGACTTGTCCCGCCACCGCCACGCCTCCCGCCGTGCCACCCTCCGTGCCACTCAGCTTGCTGCTCACCGTCAGCAGCGTGCGCTCCGCAAGCCCGCTGTTGCACTCATTACCACCTGACCATACAAAAATACTTGACACTTACATAGCAACCTAACAATCTAATGTAAAGATAATTATATTTTATTCCACCTAATAGTTATTAGTGTGTTTGCGGTACCCATAATACAAGGGAATCATACGTGACCTGTTGGGGTTTATGATAATGTTTATCAATTGAAAACTATATAAATTGAAGCTTAATAGAAATGTAAAACAGCCATGCCGGACACCGAACAATCGGAAAGCGTTAGAAGATATACCAAATAGTTTCCATACATTGCAATGTAGTATCATTATTATTGGAAGTCCCTTCATGCTGGATGCGACTGGGTGTCACAGTCCAAGTATAAAGAGGATCACAAAGAAGCACTTTGAGGATTGTCAGCAAGATCTCTTGATTATCCCGAAGAAGTTGCATCGTTTTCTCGCAGCATCTAAAACAAACATATACGCGATATAACGAGTTCTCATCTCATCTCACATAATTTGGTAAAGGGTATGAAATTATGTTATACATTAAATATTCACCTTCTGAAGGTCCCTTCAACACCACTGCAGCCGAAGCCCGCGATCATATCCTGAGTCAATCTGAACGGTACTGTCTCTGGAGTGTTTAATGTTTTACCTTGATCAAATGCGATTCCTGGAAAATTAAATAAAAACAGCAATTAAAATAAAAAAGTACCTTTGATCAAATAATATTTAAAAAACCAAATACATATTTATAATACCAAAATCTATATGGATTACTTCTGCGGTCCTCTTATCGATTAAAATATTTTGTACATGTCGATCCCCAAGTCCCAGTATGTAGCCCACCATAGAAGATGCAGCAACACTACAACAAATTTATTCCACATTCAGTTACATAGTCCTAAGTATACACCAAAAGGAGACAACACAGTTTTTGGGAATATCAATAAGTTAACAAAATTTTGCCCAGATTATTTAAAAAAAATAACTTATTAATGTTCCCTAGGGTTAACTGAAGAAACCCGTTTCTGTGGTTGAATATTAAAAAGCTTACCTCTTGATATAGGCCAAACGGCGCTCGTACCACGTGACTGGCTCCAAATAGTGTTCGGTAAAGAAATAATGGAACACTGGCTTGAACTCCTTCAGAATAGCCGTGAACACACGCAGCTTCACGTCGTTGGATTGATTCGCGCCCTTGCTGTATTTCTTGCGAGCCTCCGCACATGAGATGTCCTGGGAAAATACATCTCTAAGTAAACGCAGGTACAACCTATACGCGTCGAAGTAATTATTGCTGATTAGTGCCAATATAGTTCGAAAAGAGATTGTGAGATAGAAGTAAACACAATTAAAATCCTTACATACTGTCGGTATATCGTAAAAATATTAAAAGTCTTTTCACGGCTTCAGTATCAATAAAACTTCCATGAATTTTGTCGGGATCCTCAAAATCCGAAAGGGGTCATAGGATATTTTAAATTGCTCACATATAGGTATATACGTAGACAAATTGTCGGGTAAAAAGTTAGTAATGAATATCTTTTTGTTCACCTGTGGCCGATAGCGAGCATGCGCTCCATTGTTCGCGGTGCCGACTAGGTACCCGCCCAGAGGCATAGTTCCTTCACACCATTCTAGCACGCCGGACTGACGAGACATCGGCACTACCTATAAATGTAAACAAATGTATAGCGATATGCTCATTATTATAATGCAACGTGGCTTATTTATTCCTATTTACCTTATATGTTCGAATAAGAAGCTTATTTCGACTCGTAACTGGATTTTTCTCCAGAAGAGTATTAACAATATTAAACACTTGTTGCATAACTGCGTCCTGTCTCAAGTCGTCTTTACCCTGCAATTCAACAAAAAAAATACCGCTTATTTTTTTTAATATAAATAAACTAAATTCTGCCCGCGACTTAACCTAGGAACCTAACCTTCCTGGGATAAAATGTATCCTATGTATCCTGGTTACAAACTATACGTGTGCCAAATTTCCTACGAATCCGTTGAGCAATTTGTACGTGATTGAGCAATAAATATCCATACATTTATAATATTAGTAGTTTAAATAATTATATAAATTAATTTATATTGATAATAAAAAAAAGTATTTCACCTTTATCAATAGAATTCTTTTAATGCCAGCAGAATCAGTGCATGTTATCTTCTTCGGATAATTTATTCCTCCAACAAGCTCAAAGTATTTATCAAACGCGTGGATGGCTGAAAGTGAACACAAAGTTTCGTAAATTTGTCGAGTTTGATTTATTATAATTATCATGTGTGCAATGTTTACAACAATGCCAGTGTACTTACTGGTTAAATATGAATATTGGCATTTACTGTCGATTGGCACCTCCGCTGTCGGAATAGGTATGGCATCCAGTTTAAGCAACTTATGTATGTTTTGGGAGTCGGGTATCTCCTGTTTCTTAAATGTAACTTTACATTCGGGCTCAAAATTGGCGAAACTAATGGTAGCTGAAATATATTGTGATAGATAAATAGTATGAACGCATATTTGGGTAATCAATTTATCAATGACATGAGTTTTTATTATATTTTGTAAAAAAAAATGATAGAAATTAAGCCGTGGTGACCTTGAGGTTGAAGCAACGGCCTGACATCGAATACCCCAGCCTGTATCAATGAGTTTTTCTAAGCTTAAGTACCGTGATTAATCACACCATGAGCTGAGCCGTGGGTTTTCCCATTAAAATTGGAGCCAGGCTAGGGTCTGTATCTCGACCTTGCAGAAGACCGCAGTTAAATAAAAATGGACCTTCGGTCGATCACTATTGTTCTGTGTTGGTTTGAAGCGTGTACAGAGTACATAACCACTACGTGAAGCGTGTATGTACCGTCACAGAGTAGTTCCATCTGGCGTATGATGCGGTGGTGAGTGGGGCGCAGCGCGGCGAGCAGCGCGGTGGCGGCGGCGCGCTGCGAGTAGTGCAGGCTCAGCACCAGCCGCAGCGTGTGGTGCGGGTGCTCGCGCGCACACCGGCCTGCGACACATCGCACGCGTACCAGCTGGCTATACTACACTTACCAATATATAAAGTACCTACATCGGATGACGCTCCTGACGAACGGTGTCATCATTCTTGCAGTCGGCAACACGATTGTCATATCTCTGGTCATAGGCAGGCATCCCTAGTTCAATTCTACTTACCATTACATTAAAAATATCCTGATGTGCCTAGACAAAAAGCTAGGTAAATTCCTGATTTGCCCACCTCTAGACCAAATTCTAGGAACGCCCATGACTGGTATTGCAAGTGTATACAGTACACAGGCTATAGTAACCACTTACCATCAGGCGCGTAATATGCTTGTTTGCTAAATTCACATTGGTATAAAAAAATAAAGAGTAATGTAAGGGCGCGAGTAGAAAGATTTTCTTCCTTTAGCTAATGACTGAATGCTGAAGTGGAAGTCATAGTGAGTGAGAGTGAGTAGATTATAAATGTACTTATTTTAAATATCAAATCAATTATCTGGGATCCACAGTGCAAGCATTGCTTATTTTGAAACTAGATGCCTTATGATTACCTATGATCCTGGTCAAGATATGTGCGAATTGAGAGTCCTCTTCAGTGAGGCGCGGCACCAACTGCGGCAGCACAGCAATGAACTTCCGCGACGGGATGCTCTGCAGCAGCTCCTCGAACACCGTGCCGTCATCAAACTCAAACTGAGGGTTGTCCAGCCACAACGATATCACCCTAAATATCGATAGATTGTTCTCCTCGCATTGCTCCAGGGACAACAAATAATACCTTAAACAAAACGGCCATGTTCAATAAAATGCACCAAAATAGTGCAATAAATTAATAAACTGTATCTCTACCTCATTGCAAGGTGCAAGAACCGCCCTTTTTCAGCTTTAGTGCTAGCTATTTCAGCCTCCTCTAATGCTCTGAATCGGTCATTAGTGTAAAATGCTTTCTTCTGGTCACTGTAAGTAACATATCGATAATATTCATAGCAAATATGCAATTAAAATATGTCATGTCAATACATAAGTATATTATTCTTACATGGTCAAAGCTTTCTGTTGCTGCGTAGATATGAAAGAAGATGCGGTGCCTTTCATGCCTTCCATACATTTCACTTTCATCTCGAATGTTGAAGAATTCATATATGACACCACCTGTTACAAAATGAATGATGAAAATATATTTAAAATTCTTATAAGGCAGTTCATTATCAAATCCTCGGTGCTGCCAACAAGTAACACTAATAGAAATTTGTCTTGTGAGTGGTGATAAGAGAGAGCGGGATAGAAATATAAGTATAGATGAAGATATACTAGATGTTTAACATTAGTATTATAATGTGAGACGGACATCTTGTATTTCCATCTTGTTAGTTCTACTCGTATACTCGTGAATAAGAAACTAAACGATCATTATTCGTAATATAATACAAATCATGAAATTATTGCATCATTGTTCATTCGGTCACAATGCGACACATTCCGGCCGCAATGGCAACTATAACTAAGTTATACAATCAGTTTTCAATCAAGAAAAAAAATTGCTACGCTCCCAATCACCACCAACCAAGAATTCTTAAAAGAGTGTGGTTACAAAAGATGTTTTTTTCCGATACATCCAGTAGTCAACGATTACGTGGATACGACATAGAAAACCGTCTAATAATGTTAATAATGTTAAAATACCTGTTTGTATTCAGCGTCTGCAAATTGAGCAATGTCATGATAAATCTTTAGCCTCGTTTCCACGTGGTTGAGCTCCGTGAGTACTTGCAGACTCTTCTGCAGGTACTTGTTGATTATATCTCTGGCACTCTCGCGCTTGGTCTCCGCCATCCACAAGGCGTACTGTCTGTCAACCACCAAGTCATACTTTACTTTGCCGGCGGCTTTGTACAAGTAAAAGTAAGATATTATAATACATGTCACTATAAGATATGGTAGCATATGATTGTGAAAGAATATTTAGGTGCAGTAGTTCTTGCAAATTTTATCTCTTAACAAATATTAGTATATATGATCCCCTAGCTTATATAAACATGATAAAAGATTAGTTAATAAATATAATGGTGACGATTCTGTTGTCCAAAATTACTAAACATAGCTAATTTGACAGGTCTAAGTCTTGCTATCCCTTTCTCGCGTGCGGCGTTAAATAAGGATGACAATATTTTTTAATCTGTCAAATCAGTTAAGTTTAGTAATTTTGAACAACAGAATTAGCACCAATGGCTAACGGAAAATATATTGAGTCCTCCTTAGACACTTTCCCTAATAAATGACCTGATATCATATCATAATGAAGAGCTGCAAAGTATTGTTGCCTTTTACCTTAACGACACTGCATTTAATTTCACATTGGACGATTCTTTGCTTACAATGTTACGGAGGAGAGAAAGTGCAATTTCTTTGTGACCTTTAGCCCAAGATATTTGGCTTTCAATTAAGGTAACATCGTCTGATGGATGTAATTTCTTCACTATAGATACAAGCCTCTGTGACATTTCTATCCTGTTATTACATAGACCCAACTCTGTAAATAAATATATTGCATTATAAAAAGATAAGTATAAGAAATACAAACAAAAAGCAATCACTATATGCACACATACCGGCGTATTTAATTTGCAATGATATTATATCTTGGAAGAAATCATTGTTTGATTTCGCCGCGTGTTCAAGTATCAAAACTCGTTGAGAGATCAAAGCATCGAGGTGTTTGAAGTCATTGGAGCACGGAACGTTCTCTACTTGCCATTTGCTGAGGAGTTCGCGGAGGGGAAGCTTATTGGTTCTCACTGCCGAATAATCTTCTATGTCACTAAATAAATGCAGTTTTTCTAGGACGGTGTACACGCTCTGACAATTTTCCATGTTAAGTTTTTGACATAGTCTAGCCACAGCCAGCTTCGCTCGGTCCACAGGCAGCTCCAACCTCCTTTCGAGGTCCGGTGTCATTTGCAGGCTCAATGTATCCTTGAGACAAGCGTAACGCAACGCTTTTATTATTGAATTAGGGTTGCAATTCGACTGTTTTGATTTTTCTTCTAATTCTTTAGTGTCCACGTATTCACTCCAGTCACCTTAAAATAATATCATACCCAATATTTATTATAGGTATATATACCATAAGCTTGCTTGCCACTATCGCAAAACACGTTTAAACATGATTCTAGTCAGGAAATATAAGTTATGATATAATGTATCGTACTCGGCCCTTATACGTGTACACGTTTTCTAAATGATAGAACATCTCGAAGTCGGTAAAAATTACGTTGAAAAATACATACATGTGAAGCTAATAAAAGCGTGACAAAACCGTGGTACCTAAGACGGCGAGGCACTCGTACTTGACGTCATTGAACGGTTCAGTATCGGTGAGCGAGTAGATGTAGTGCAGCGTGAGGTGGTGCATGGCGGAGGCGTGCAGCGCGGCCACGACGCCCCGGCGCAGCGCGCGCGCGGGCTCGGCCGCGCCGCCGCCCGCCAGCGCCACGTCGTACAGGACCAGCGCGTCGCAGTGCCGCCCCGTGGTGCTCAGGTACTTGCGCTTCTCGCCCTCGAGCGTCAGGTGCGCCGTGCCACACCCCTCTATTGCGTCTATCTCCCCGATAGACACGTAACACTGCCAATGTAAAATAACATGTCTGTTTGCAAAAATAGCCACAATAACTTGATGCATAACTTAAACCACAAGAGCAGTACAGTAGTAGCACCTGACAACTCTATCTCTATTGTTTGTCACTACTACAAAAGTCGCCACTTCTAGTGACAATATCGCTTAATTGACAACACTGTTCCCCGGCTTCCTGTAATCCATATCCGTCCCTTTTCAATAAATTACTCCCTTTGCTGGGAGTTATTTCTTCCGAAAGGAAATATGTTAAACATCAATAATAATAATGATAAAATATTTATCCAAAGTTTTTTGTTTATACCACTAAGGTGGCACACAAGCATACGGCCCACCCGATGGTAAGCAGTCACCACCGTAGCCTATAGCCGCTAGCAATACCAGGGGTATCGCTAACGCGTTGCCAAGCCTGTTGTGATTAAGGACTCACTGTGCTAGCAGAATTACTACTAGCCCAAAGCTCGGAGAGCACTAGCAACCTTACATACCGCAGAAACACAACACTGTTATTTGACTGTAAGGAGGTTCAGTTCCCAGTCGGGCGGCACCAATTTTAATGGGAAGTAACAAATATTTTGTAACTTTTTATTGCCAAAGAGATATACAAAATAACAAAATATATTTTAAATGCTCCGTCTCTTTGGATTCCGGATGCCATAATAAAATATTACAATTAACGTCACTCCCACAATAAAGGAATCTAATTGTAGGTTAGAGTAGTGTGCCAAAGAATTAAAAAAAAGTTAACTATCTGCAAGTTCCTCAAGTAATCCCAGATTGTATTTGAAACAATACCTTTCTGAATATTCTCTGTATGTATTCACCAGCAGGTAAACGAGTGGTACATTCGGGCGAGGCGGGCGGCGCTCCGCCGTTGGCCGCGCTCGCCCACAGCTCTCCATAGTAGATGGCGGCCAGGTTTTGGTCAGCCACCGCTGCGGCCCACGAAACGCGCTCGTATTGCACTTCCAAATAGTTCAAATTACTTTTGGGACCATTTTGCCTGTTAATTTACAAACCTATCAAATTATTCATAAAATAAAATTTGATTTTGAGGATGTTAATATGAGTCAAACAGATATCAATCAAGGAAAAATAAAAAGCGAAATGTTTAAATTCCCACATAACACATGAAACCTTACTCACCGTGTATCGTAGTAAATGCTTTGCAAGCGTACAAAATCGACTATTTCCAGCATAAATTGAATGACCATTTTGTGAGCATAATCTACATTGAATGTTCCTGAAGCGGTTGCACTGTCTCCGCTACTTTCCACTTTGTCATCGAATGTTTGGTCCCAGACATAGTTGAAAAACTTTGTAATGTGTGCGCCGATAAGTTTTACATAGCTTTCAAGTGAGTGATATACCAACAAGCCTATAAGACCTGGCAATATCTTTCTGCAAACAGTTGACTGAAACATAAACATATGTATTTTTGTTAAAATATCAAAGATTAAATTACAGCAAAAGTGTGTTTTACTCTTTATTTTAACTCACCTTCGAAGCACAAACACTTTGTAGTATTTTTATGTAGTTATTCCCGGAATCTATCATACTCAATAGAGTTGTTGTGACGTTGTTCAACCAACGTTGATGGTTTCTGCTACCATTAGGAGACCAGGCAGAAAAATGTGCTACGAATACCCCATCGCTGAAGTCGGCACAGTACTTATCAAAATGTATATAATTGATTTTCACATCATTTGACATGTTACACGCCGAATTTGAGAAAGGTTTCAAAATTTCTTCATCAATTCCACCCAAATCTATAACATAAAAAAGCGGAACTAAGCTAAACAGGATACTACTTGCGGGAGGTTGACACGAGATTAATTCAATAAATAATCAATATACGTAATTTCGAAAATGATAAAATTAAAGCAAACCTAAGTTGTCGCTTTCGCGATCTTTCAACAAACAATTTAAAGTCTCTACAACTTTGCTAGTGACTTTCGGGTCTTCATCAAAGAGAACTTCAGCCAGTGACTTCACGAGGACACTTTTGAAATAACTCTTCGGGTTGAGGGTGGTCACCTCCCTCGAGTCCGCCGGCGGAACCGTCACCAAGGTCTTCAAGTCGTACATTCCTATTTCAGACAAGCAGTTGCAAGCTGCTATTTTTATCTATAAAAAAAATTCTCTGTATTATGTGTTATGTAAAGTCTGAATTCTACTATTATTATTTAGTAAGTTCAAATTAACATGAATTTGCAAATGGAAATTTAGCCTAGAATATAGTACTAAATTAAATCATGTAAGTGGAAAAAATATACTGAGTTTAATTTTAAACGCTATACATTTTGATTTATGGAAAGCGTGAACAAGTAGCTTCCATATAATTAAGTTTTTTTTATACCACTAAGGTGGCACACAAGCATACCGCCCACCTGATGGTAAGCAGTCACCTTAGCCTATAGCCGCTAGCAATACCAGGGGTATCACTAACGGGTTGCCAACCATGTTGTTGATGGGACTCACTGTGCTCGCAGCATTACAACTAGCGCAGCGTATCCTCGTAGAGCACTGGCAACCTTACTCACCGCAGAAACACAACACTACATCAAAGTAGTGTTATTTGACTGCGGTCTTCTGTTAGAAGAAGGTGCACTCCCCAGCCGAGTGGCTCCAATTTTAATGGGAAAACCCAATGGATATCTCAAATCACCCTACCTCTCTTGAAGTATTTAAGATTTAACAAAGATTTCGGGAAGGTCTGAGAATGTAACATCACTTATAGATTCGAATTAACAAAATTACGTTAACAATCACCTTATTGTCACAAGTTGATTTCAAAATGTTATTCAGTGAAGATATGGTTTGATGAACTACGCTTGTTCCACAATCCTCCGAAAATCCCTTGGATTCAAAATTGCTATACAAGTAAATTATATGATGTCTATTCATTTTTAAAAATGTGTGCATTGTCTTTAGAGTTTCGTGGCTGAAAAAATAATGTTAATTTTAGAAAATGCTATTAATATACCTCCCTAAATACATTTTTCTTCTGCTACCTGGGCCATGTCAAATTTGATTTGTGAGCTTGAAGTTTCTCCGTAAACATAATCAAGCTCGAGCAAGTTTCTTGAGTGCCAGTGCTGCGAGATGAACATTGCACGAAGTCAGTAACATCCTGACTGTCCTCAAGAGGAACCATCACATCATTCACTAAGTAGTTCAACAGTGACGAACATTCTTCTGCACATCCGCCTTCCACTTTCATCGCTAAAATAGGCACCACTAGTGCAAATGATTTACGTATTAATCGCACTTTTTCTGGTAGAAATATATTCAGAACTAATCTCAACCCTTTAATGTAAACCTTTAAGTCGTCATTTTTATGGCAAGTTTTAATTGCGTTTGCAAAGCTTATACAGGCGTAATTACAAACGTAGGCGTCTGAGGAAAACTCTAGTGGTATGTTTTCAATGAATGTAATAAAAGTGTGCATAGCCAGTATTCTGCATTCTATAACGTGCTCGCGTAAGACATTCTCCCATAATTTAAACAGGATCTTAAATACTGCAAGGGGCTGGTTTTCACAAAGATACTGCATAATATTCCCATCGGTAAGTTCCTGAAAAGATAACATGGCCGATGTCAAGATGATTCCATATCTGCTCAAGTATTATGTTTAAGAACTTACAGATAAACTTACGCCAAAATAGTTTAAAATAGCCGAATAAACTTTCTTCGGATAATGGTACGCTTTGGTCTGGTGCGGTATGCTAACATGGAACTGGTTCCCAGCCTCTTCGTAATCGCACAATCGCGACGCAGCTAACATTACGAGCTCGGCCAGACTTTCCACAAACAAGTTAGTCCATTTCTCATTCTTCAGCATATGACCAGTCGATTGAAATACTTTATCGGCGTGCATAATCGATTGACTCAAGATTCTCGGCTTTTCAAGACCACTTAAATCGATTTTGTATTTATCCACAACAATACAAGGCAAACATAATATTATTATCTCGCAAAAACATACCTAGAACGTTAAATAGGTACATTTAAATTAAACCTACATAACGAAATAAACAGCTAACGAAATGGAGTAAATTTTAACCTCGATCACGCTCTCCACGGACAGTTTTTGTTTGGCTGTAATCTGCTTTACGACAGCACTATCTGCGATATTGCCTTTGCTTCGCCACAGAATATCTCCAGCAACCAATAACTTCATATGACTCTTTTCAAACTCACTCATATGAGCATATCCAAATAAACCAAATGGAATGTCTTGCAGGCTGTTATTGTTCGAAAACCAGCAATATAATAATGATAACATATTGTTGGCTAGGTAGTCTTGTAATGTGTCCTCACCGACCGTCTTCATTATTTTGTTTAATATTTTGTTCACTAACATTGTGTCCAATGACTTGTCTTTTTTGAATTGTAATATTTCTGTAACAATCGTTAGCACAAATGGCTTTTTGGTTTGTGTCAGTGCCAGATAACAATGAAATACAGTCAATGTTCTGTTCGCCGACTCGTCTTTCAATATAGATTCCGTCCTATCCGAAACCTGGAGCAAATATGTGCATCAAGATGAATATTATTTTATAAGAAAGATGATACTTATTACTATTAATGTTAATTACTACAACAATGTAGTAAAACTTACATTTATAACGAAGATTTGTAGTAGACCTTTCAAAAAGTTTTGAACATCACTATTACAGTAGTCCACGATTAAAAGTTTCAACAAATAACAACAATACAGCCGAATAGTGTGAATATCTCCCTTTAGTTTGTCCATGAGCGCCTCTTCCAGCATGGTGGCATCAGCGCCGTGTTTGCGGTTCAGTACGGCCACCCTCGCCACACACTCATATATCAACCCAGCTACTTTAGGTGGATAGTATAATTTCTCACAACGCAACAAGTAGCTCTTTATCATTATGAAACAGTTTTGTCTCATACTCTCGCGTATCCAAATACTGTCAAGCATAGACAGCAAGGCTTTTAGTATCCCTAACGATGCCTTCGAATCTCGGTACAAGTCTTTGCACATTTGTTGCATCAAAGTAAATAATAATTCTGAAATTAGAAACATATAAATTGAACCAACTTTATATTTCTTTATATCACTATAAATTCATTGCCCAATTATCTCCATGGATGCAATCCGCACATCAGGGCAAACTATGTGATTTGTGTTTGCATAGAGGTAGTATGTATTTAAAAAAAACTGCCATCTGTTGTTTATAGTACATAGGCAAGAAAGATTGGCTTAGTTGTGGACCAGACTGTGCAGTGTGATATATCCAAATATTATTATTATTATTTACTTTACTATAGTTTCTTAATGTTGATGTGAAAAATGTTATGTAATAATATATAAATAATACACAATACATATAATATGTACCTGTTGTAAATAAAATATACCCTACCTATGGGCGCATTTTCCACACAGGAGTCTCTTAACATTTCTATACATTTAAAGGCACATTGTAGGTCAGTTTTGAAGTTGTACAACTTGGCATCTAGTATTAGTTCCAAAATTTCTTGTCGATAGTCCACACATTTACGGCAATACGCGGCCAGCATGAGTATACAATTGTGTCTCAATGTTCGTGAGTTCACTTCTTGCTCATCTTCTTCACAAATTATCTCTTCGTCAACAGATATATCAGTGTTCAGAATATTATTAACACAGTGAAAAAAATCTTGATTAATACACGATCGAATTTCAATGTTAAGTTGGGAATCGAATTCAGCTAAAAGGATGTCTTTTATGTATTGGATGAGAATAAATTTATCCGGAATTCGTAAACCATTATCTTCCAATGTATTAATTACTGCCGAGAATAGTAGTTTTAGGCCTTTTTTCAATAAGTAGAACATATCGCATCCCAGCACTGGTTCGGATTGTATCGAACTATTTTTTAATATCATGTCAAAATATGCAAGCATTATATGCACAAACTTTGCATATTCATATACTGTCGCATTATTTGTTGACAGTTTATTAATATAGTCTTTCAATGTTTCCGTTAAATATTCCTCAACCCGTACTTTCATATGCTTATCAATAATAATGATCTTAATATTGTTGCTGTCCAAAGGGTCTTTTAATTTATCAATGTCAAGTTCAAGCTCGCTAAATAAAAGTCCTTTGTCAATACAAAAATCAAATAATATATCATTTAAATCATTGTACTCGGAATTTTTGGAGTGATTCTGTTGGATATCAACGTTTTCATCAGCCATTATTTTCAATAACAACTCTTTAGTACTGTTAGTATCAACGGAGGTAACATCTCCCTGTGTAATCCATTCCAAGCATTTGATTCGCAATTCAGTGCGGTTTAATTTACTGTAATATTTATTGAACAAACAGTATAGCGTCTTGACACTGTGAGACGTGACCGGCATGCCTCCATCGAGGTACAAGTTAGTCAGTGATTGCATGTTCTGATACTTCAGGACATTTAATGTTATTACACACTGAATAACAGCATGCAGGGGCTTGTGAGCTGCAGTTAATGATGTTGAGTGTCTGTAATCAATAAATCTACATACGTATCATCACGCCAGTCTCTCACGGGCAATGTATAGAGCCCCATTTCAGCCTTGACGTACACACCTGTTTTGCTTCTTTTACATCTACACTAATATTATAAAAAGGAAAGATTTCTGTTTTTGTATGTAACGAATAAACTCAAAAAGTACTGGACCGATTTCAAAAATTCTTTCACCGTTAGAAAGCTACACTTTCACTGAGCAACATAGGCTATATATTATACTAGCTGCCCGCCTCGGCTTCGCTCGGGTCGACAAAATATCTGATAAATGTCTATAGGCTCCGAAACTACTGGACCGATTTCAAAAATTCTTTCACCGTTAGAAAGCTAAACTATCACTAAGGCTATATAGGCTAGCTGCCCGCCCCGGCTTTGCACGGGTAGACAAAATATTTGATCTAAATGTCTACCCGTGCGAAGCCGGGGCGGGCCGCCAGTTCATTAATAAATCTACAATTGTATGTATTTCATATTTCTCTTGTTTTTGCAGCATACATAGGTAACGGTGGTAAACATGCTTAATGTCAAAAAGTTAATATAGACTACAGACACTTTCTATACCAGAGGTATCACTAGTGCTTTGCTATGAGGCAAGCAAGCGTAGGACTCACCTAGCGACAATGCTATGCTAGCGCAATTTTTATCTTTAATGCCAGCATAGCATTGCCTCGAGAAGCTCCAGAAACCTACTCTTCGCAGATACTCAACACAACGTCAGAATCGTTTTAATTATTACATTGGATGAACCCGTCCCCAATCGGGCTCCGATTTATTATAACTTTTATTTGTACCAATTTAAATTGAACTGGCAAGTATTATATCTTACCTAACGCATGCGTTCCATAAAGATAGCAATATATGATCATATAGCTCTGTTCTGTTTATAAGCTCCGGTTTCAAATGATAGAACACAATGTTGATTAATTTTTCAAAAATATCCCAAATTAGATTGATTGTAGTATTTGTAATCATGATTTCCATGACACTCAACAAAGATAAATAATCTTCAGTTGCGATGATCGAACCATACTCTTTTACATAAACGTATATAATGCCCAACCTGAAACACAAATTATGAAGTTTATTGTAAATTTTAACCTATCACTACATAGTATAAAACAAAGTCGCTTCCCTGTCTGTCCCTATGTATGCTTAGATCTTTTAAACTACGCAACGGACTTTGATGTTTTTTTTTAATAGAAAGCGATTCAAGAAGATGGTTTTCGTGTATAATTATTTTGTGTTTTGTAGGTATTGAACTTATACAGCTAACGCCGTGCGAAGCCCGGGATGTCGCCAGTTTAACTATAAAATATACTATGGAACCTATATTTTATATATTAAAATGTTCAAACAAACGAAGAAACAATCACAAATGCATTTGCACCACAAATTAGGTCATGTATGTCTTAATTGCCAATGCAGCATCTTTTTTTTTCCAGAGATTATTTTTTATTGTTTCTTTATAGTAGTATTGGGTAGTCCATTTTATTAACGAATAGGTAATTTAAATAAGAATGATAAATATCCAGTGCATCTCTGCATTAGAGGGTCTAATGACGACATCTTAGAATGTTGAAGGCTTGTTGGATCATAATTATATCAGTAAGGTAAGTATGATCGTGTGATTTGGACACATTATCATGTACCTGGCTAGCCAATACAAGGCACATTTATATACATTATGAGGCCAAGTAATCTTACCAAAGCACGGGATTCTGGCGAAGTTCATCGATAAGATCGCTGAAACTCTTATTGTTGTTAAATCCCACTCTTTGTCTCTTACTCAAATGTCCATCTTCGTTTACTGTGGGTTCTACAAACTTAAACGTCTAAAACAAATTAAAAGAAAACACGTAATTCCCCTTATTTTACGCTTCTTAAATAGAATAGCAATCAACAAAGATAGGTGCCGGTAGTGGAACTGATACAGTGGAGGGATTATGAAGACATTACGAAAATCGTGATAACTTCTGCAGAAGCGGAGACACTGAGAGTCAATACAATTTTAATAACGGCATATCCTATACTGCTATAGGTATGATTGATAAAAACAAAATGTATCTACCTGAAAAAACACACGTGCTGCTAATTCGTACAAATGTGTACCTTGCTCAAGATTCTTTTCATCTAGTTTTCGGAGTTTCTGCAAGTAATTAATTTCGAAGCAAATAATTTCCAATATATTGTTCAAATGTTTGTTCCACAAATCCCAATTGTTGGCCAAACTACCTTCTTCAACTTGAGATCGACCTTGTGGATGGTGCATTATTACTGTTAGACACAGCATCTTGAATATTAACGACTGTAAAGTGAATTAAATTGATATAAAATACGTGGCTTATGTGGCCCATTCTTATATAATAACTTAATCAGTATTAGAATGTTGTCGTAAGTTGAAATATTTACATAGATAGACCATTGTCTACCTTTATGTATCTAAGGATACCTACTTACACTTCCTGACCATGTTACAATCAATGATTTGGCCATTTCGACATCTGCAACGCTCTATCCCAGAATCGTGTAGGGTAGCATTGAATAGGAGTTTTAATACTACTGTATACTTTCATATTATTGTATTAGATTTTAAATACAAAAATCTTTTTAAAAAGTATAAAGCTAAAGTGACTATTTCTGATAAAGTATGGAAGATTTTGTACGGAGGAGAATGAGAATCAAAGGACTCACCTTCTTTTTTTGATCCATATTTTGATCATAGAATTTCAATAAGGATAACAATTGACTCTCTACAAAGGCACATGTTGTTAATCGGTATTCCATCGCCAACTGTCAAGACAAGAAGAATTATTAGCTGAGCTAACATGGCTTCACCAGATGGTATGCAAATAAAAAAATATATACTACTATATAATCTGTTAATCAATGGTGAAGTGACTGGTGTGGTGCTGAAAACTTAACACACCTCAGAGATGAGTAATCGAAGCAAATGGCTTATTCTGACTAGTTGGTTCTAGGTGATCTGATTTACATTTTTAGTTCATGGTTATATCAATGGAGGAAAGGAAAAACAAATGAAACAAACGAAAATGAGTTGTATATGCAGTTCAATAGAGTTTTGGATTCTCTATCGCTCTGTCTAGATTGGGAGCCAATCGGAAGTCACAAAATTTAAAAATAAACCATTAATAAATTAAAGAAAAAAAAAATTTTGAGCAGCTCTGTTGTATAATTGGCAAATGGCTTTATTTGTTTTTCCTTTCCACCGTCGATATGATCCTATAGGGATGGACCTTCCTACTTAGTTCTTCTAAGTGGCTTAGCTGATGAGCTGGTTGTACTAAGTATATTTTTTGAAAATTTTATAAAACTCAAGAATAATAGGTACATACAGTTTCCAAGAGTAAAATTGTGATTTCGACCACAACTTCTTGTACTTTCTTATCACCTGCTGCTACATTGACAAAAACTTTTTTCAATTTCTTCAAACTATTACTTATTGGGATAACAAACTGGCAGTTGTTTTTTCCACTCTTCATAACAAGCAAGACCAGCCTCAGCTTTGTAAAGTAATCCAACTTAGAGTGATTTGTAAGACATGAAGATATACAAGCTTCCAATAAATCTGAAACAAACATTATGTTATTAAGCTTCCCCCATCGTGTACATAATATTATTATGTCCAGTTTTGGAATCCCTTAGACAAGAAGCACCTACAGACATGCAGACAAACCTAAATACAGATTTTACTTACTAATAGGTAATAGCAGGCCTCATAATATATTGCAGATTTGCAGCCGAGGAGTACAGCACACACCAAACTTTTAGCCTAATCATGTTAGCATGGTAGTTACCAATTTTAGATGTAAATGCAGCTACAAAACAATTGTACTTGTGTACACAGCTGCTTGTGTGAACTTCATATAATCATATTGTAAGTAAATAACCAGGTATACAATACAAAATAACTGATGTCTAGAGAAATGTACTAGTGCCTCTCAGGGAACAGTCCTTCAACTGCTAAATAGCTGTGATAGTATCCATCAGGCCATCAGCCCAATCTAGTACAGGTATTATATAATTATAAATTGCAACTTACCATCCCACATAGAGGGTGTAATGTAACTCAAGTAATATAAATGGGGCAGAACATGTCTATACAGTAAGTTTAAGAATGCATCTCCAATAGCTTTTGTCTGATAGCTATCTTTCAAAACTCCTAAAGATGCTTCCATAATATTTTCACATTTTATGTGTGCTTGACCTGAAAAATGTAATCATTCCATTAAGCACAAGCACAGCTAATATATAAATAGTGTCATCATTTATTATATACTACTCAGTGATAGGTTCATTCAGTTATAACAATAAACAATTAAAGGATTTATAAGACTGTGGTCTCTAGTCTCAAACTTTTTATTACATGGCTGTGAGTCAATATTCATCAAGTGACTAGGGCAGCTAGATGCAGGTAAACAGAGCAAAGTATATACAGCCAAAACTGCATATAACGGCATTAAGGGAACCATATAACTTCGGATGTTATATCTGATAGTTTTTATAAGCAATAATCATATTAATAGTCAGTCATATGTATGTTTGGAAAATGATTTTTTTTCGATATGGTAAAGTAAAACCACACAATCAACCAAAATTTATCAATTCAACCTTTCATTCACACCGTTAACTATCGCACTAAATAAGTCGTGAAAAATGCTAGGTCAAAATGGCACAGAGCGTGCATGAGGTTCAGATGGGGAGGGAGAAAGTGCATAAGTAGTAATAAGTCACAAAAATTCTTCTTAGATTAGAATAAGTTTGAAGATTGTGCAGCACAATGGTTGGTAATTAAAGCTGAGGAAAAGGAGGAAAAGCGATAAATTATTTCATAAATTTGTAAGCTATATGTTGCTGTGTGATACAGTCAAAACTGAATATAACAACGTCGTATATTATTATATACTATTATATACGTACTTTGAAATAGTAAACAAATACAATAATTTTCCAGAATAAGAAAAAAAGTTTCTTACCTTTATTAGCACCAGCAACACATAAATGAAGTAAGCTTGTGCATAGTGGGGCAGTTATGCTGCCAAATGTTTTAGATTTCTCATAATTTTCAATTTCCTGTAATCATACAATATTAAAGTTGTTAAGGATTATAATGCTATATAAGAAAATCAACTAACATGATAAGTCACATGCATCTTCTTTTATATTTAATGATGACAAGTTATAAAGTAGGTTCATTTCAATTTACTGAAATTAAATTTTTAGATGACTGTATATGTATAAACCTAATATGTCTTTATGACATAAATTGGCAGTAAAAATAAGCAAGAGGTGTGCAGGTCAAGATTGAAAAAGTTATTGGCGCACAAAATCCTTGAACTATATACTAAATGGGCTATTTCAAAATAGACATTGACCCTTGCATTAATACACAACAAGCTTAAACTTTGCAGGCACGTTAGGGATATCAGTCTAATGAAATCCTGAAAAGTCCCCATTAATCCGGCATGTGTAATTTTTTTTATTCAAGGTCAACGGTCATTAAAATATATTTTTTGCCTAAGCGGTTAGTTTTATGATACAGCTCCAGTTAACTTTCGAATGGCTTTTACTCAGAAATCATAAAAATAAGAGAAAAAATATAAGGACAATTTTATTTGATGATTACCTGATCTACAATTTTATTCTGAGCTATTTTTATCGTAAAACTAACCATTCGGACAAAAAATAAAAAAAAACACATGCTGGTAACTTTGACCCTGAATAAAAAAAATCACACACAGGATTAATGGGGACTTTTCAGGATTTCATTAGTGGTATCCCTTACATTCCTACAAATTTTCAGCTTGTTGTGAATTAATGCAAGGGTACCCCTATATTTTGGGCTAATTTAACCGGGTTAAAAGCCCACACGAAATATTACTTATTACCTCAGTGGACTAATCTGAAAAGGACTTCGCGTGATGATATGTATGTAAGTTTTAAGTACTTTGTAGATAGTACTTCTTACCCTTTTCTTACCTTTATAATATATTCATGAATACTATCGAAAAGCTGATTCCATGTGAACCCTTTCTTTTTTAAGCTATTTTCATTCAATAAGCACAGTACTCCATTCATAGAAAGATAATCCTTCAATTTTTCTGCATTCTTTTTGCGTTCAGTAATCCTTCCAGCTCTCAGGCCATCGCTCGCTTCTTTGATAGATGTTTCCAAGCACATTTTGAAGATTTGTATGTATTATTAGATAGGTTTATTAATTATTTTTATAAATCTTCAACAACTAACTTTGCAACAACATACTCTTTGAGTGCACTTGGGTGTGTACATGTTTGTATTTCATCACGTTTTCTTTACTTCTGGTAACATGGACAGTTTTAGTAACATGAATGATGAAACAAATCAAACAAACACATTTGGAGCGAACAATAACATTTTGAACGTTTTTTTCAAACTGACACTTACTTATCGTAGACTACTTGCCCAACAAACACCACAGAGTACATAATCACTACAAACTCACACTTACTTGCCGTAGACTACTTGCCAAACAAACACCACAGAGTACATAATCACTACGTTGTACAAACACTTTTGGCCAGAGATATGTCATCATGTCTCTGCTTTTGGCAGAAATCGGCAGAATCAAAACCAAATCCAACCAAGGAAGCAGTCTTTTACTTCTTCTTTACTAAGTGCAATCTCTTTAGGGACTATTTCTGCCTGTTTCGAGTGTTAGAGAATTTTCGAGTTTCTCGATACGACTTTTGGGTTAAGTGATTTATAATTTTGGTCTATAGGTTACCTCTGACCTAAAGGCGTGTTACGATCTGCTACTGCCGTGGATTGCCTCCAGAAACTCCGATAAGCATTAGAATGCATGACACTAGGCATTTTAATGCGGCAAATACGAAGGGATTGATTGCCATATTTAGAAAGACGAAGAAGAAGAAGAGGGGCGTAACGTCGTCAAGGGGGAAGTAGGTATATAATTGGCGGTGATTGGGGCTCGGTCAAAGAAGATTCCGATCTACTCAGATATTACTTATTCTTATGGTACAGCGATCACTATAAAGCCTACGTTTTTGATCTAACGTCTGTCTGTCGGACTCAGATAAGGAACAAATGGGATTCAATCTAGCAAGTTGGGAGATATGTTGAATGCAAATTATTTGGTCAAATTCAAAATTGTATCCCTACCAAGCCTTGGTTTTTTAAATTCAAAAATATGTAATTGTAAACAATCCCCATCTGTTATAATTTCGCATGAGATTGGGTCATTGTTGCACACCGATCTTCCTCATACATTTTGGTACACTGAAACATATATTTTTCAACTGTTTGAAGGTTCGCTGCTCTTTGTATGACTCCCTGCCTGCCTCCTGGAATCCCACAACCTAATAATTTGAATTACCTTCTCTCCCTAGTCTTCACTCCATTCATATACAGTTTACACCTTCAGTTAATTTATTTTAAATAAATTATAGCATTTATATGTATTTATATTTAAAAATATTACTACTTCTCTTAATATTTAATTATGCACATATAATTTTTTATTTGTGCGTCTTGTGATTGTTTTGCTTTGCTGTCCTATTTTTACAACTCGGAAGTAGTAATAATTTTCAGTAGATACCGGTAAATTTTCTTTTACACCGAACTTAAAATTAAAGTTCTTTGTTCTGCCAAAAACGCGACATTGACGAAATTGTGGCAGCCCCGCAGAAGTCATTCATAAAGAATTTGAAGTGAAGTTATATCGAGTAAGTGTGCGACTGAAAGACTTGTATCCATGTCATGAACAATTAAACAATAAAACTCTGTGTCTACAACATACATTAGAAAAAAACTTGTTCCCCTCGAGCACGAGCACGATAATCATTTTTTTTTCCCCACTATAAAAACTGACTTTTTGAGGAAGACGAGGGAAAAAAAACGTTTCAGCAGAATTTTTGCCTTCCTAAACTTCTTTATTAATAAATGCACAGCAAGGGCTATCTACCACCTCAACAAAGTAGTGGTTATGTACTCTGTGACCACAACCTCAGAGTAGATAATATATGCCACAACCATGGGTGGGTGGCATTAGGTGAAACAAAAGCTAGATAAAAACACAAACACTTTTTTCCTTTTATATAATTATATTGATTTCAAGTAATAAAATCGATATAAATTTTAATATCATAATAATTTATTTTGCTTGCATTCTAGCTTTATTGTTCTACGAGAACTGTATCTCGTGCACTTGCGTATAATAATCTAACCGAATCACAATATCCCACTCCCCGGCGTGACCCAGTGACAATAACATAAGCATCGCCTGCACGAACAATCCGTTTAGCTTTGCAATAATCCAGCGCAGCATGGATGCGAGATTCAACTTCGGAAATCCAACTACCCCTCGCAACTTCAAAATAATGCATAGCACGTACACCTCGCCAAAATCGCAACTGCCTTGCCGTGTGGCAAGCCCTTGTTACAGCTACAATGGGACATGGCGGTTTTGCATGAGATAGGATCTTAGCTGTGCGACCTGAATTAGTTAAGCAAATTATTACAACTGCTCGAGATCGCATGGCAAGTTCTACTGCGCTAACACAAACAGCTTTAGTTGGTTCTTCAAGAAGGCTTTGCATAAGTTCCAAATTTCCGTATATACGAGGTTGCCATAGAACTCGCTCTGCATGTCTACAAATTACAGCTGCTGCAGCTAAACAATGCTCGGCCATACGAACAGTATCAAAATTTGGTGCGAATTTCTGTAAAGGAGAATCATAAAGAAGTTCCAAGGATAGAACATCAGCACCATCTATTACTAAATTGGCTATATCTGTCACACATAGAGTGGGTATTTGTTCATTAATAACAGCCTTACACAAGCAAGGCTTTCCAATTTCGTTGCATTTTCCAAAAATTTTCTTTTGCCCAATAAATATTTTTTCTACGGGCAAATCGGTGCTCAATACACTCCGATCTAAATAAATCCCATCAGCTTCACCTAGTAATTCATCAATATTATCAAGTCCTAAAACGGAGTCAATACATGCAAATATGAGAATATGCTTTCCTTTTTCAGAAAGAATGTCTCTTACTTGACGAATGTCGTGACTATTTTGAGCATTAGGGACCAATACTCCGTCGACATCGGATGCAACTGCCCAAGCTATTTGTTCTTCCATATGTTCAAAAGGTTGCTGTGACGAGTCACTACAAGAAATTGAATCCATACTATCACCTCTTGCATTCTGATTATTATCTAAGTCATGAGGTACTTGAGAAATGCGTACAGTCATTTTGGCTCCAATAGTGCCTCCTACAGCTACTGAACATTCAACTGAATCATCTCCAACTTCAGAAATAATTAACTTGATTTTTCCCGGTGTCAGGCTATCAATGTATATTATATCTTCAGGTTGCAAATCCGTTAAATGATCATAACCAACATAAAGGCAATCGGCCGTTCCGCTTTCACGCCAACTAGCATCTGTAGTTAGTCTAATATTTTTAAATTGTATTATCTCAACAGTTGCTTGTGGACCGCCTTTGAGGTCGCCTGTAACAATGTCAGGGCCTCTAACATCTACTATTAGAGCCAGAGGGTAAACATACTCTAGTTCTGCACTGTAGTTGTAAACAGCTTGCCTTATACTTTGTATTAATTGGGCACAGGCATCAGGCTCTAAGTCACGCATGTTAAGTCTAGCGACGGTCATACCACATGCAATCAATCTTTGTATAGTTGCTGGGTCTCTATTATTTATTCCAATATCACACATGAGCCCTGTTTGTAGCTCCTCGCATGGATTTTCATGAACTTTAATATTGCAATTGTGCTTTAGAAGCGTTGGTTGAGGGGAATCATTTTCCTCTTTTAAATTATGAACTGCTTCCAGTGGAATATGCCAAGGCAACGCCATAACGTTAGAAATAAAACGTAAAACCTCACTAATATTTTGATCAGATTTTAGGGTATACTAGAAATACAGTAAACGTATTTAAAAAATCTCAGTAAAAATTTGGTTAAAATATATTTAGTGACATAAAAAATTGTCGTGTTTAAGACGACGAATTTTATATGCGGCCTAAGTCTTCTGAGTCAATAAAAAAGTTTAAATTAACGTTGTCACAGAACACATAATCTATATTATTTATTTATAAGCAAGTACCTATATATGTAGTTGGCCCCACATAACCACTACGTTTTAGTTGACCCCCGCCGCCGCGCCGTCGCTTTAGATTATAGGACTGTGATCTAGGGGGTTTTTGGCGGGAATCAGGCGGAGTGGGTGAGATTTTTTCCCGTGTCTCGTAATTTGTGTTACAATAATCATTAGTGTGTATTTTGGTATCATTATGTGCAGTTAAGTTTCAATTAGAAACACGACAACATAAAAAAATATTAGATATTTTTCTTAAGATCGACCCTGGCAACAACAGTCCTTGAAGAGAATAGATTGCTATAGCTAACACGAAGAAGACAACATATGGGAGCATCGATGCGTGTAGAACTGTCAAAGGGTAGAGGGAGTACTCCCTCTTAAAAGTATGAACCTAGCATCACTCCCTCTGTACAGAGGGAGTGATGCTAAGTTCATACTTTTATGTGGCGTGGTGTGTAGAGGCGCGCCACAACGCAATCGGTTACATACATTTAGTATGACTAGCACAGAGTACATAACCACTACGTTTTAATGACTAGATTCACACTTGTAGGTTGTGGTGTGATGTGGCGCGGTAAAATCGCTCGACGCCCAGTCGCGACATAATGGTGGTGGGGGATGTGGCGCGCCACAATAGAACACAGAGTACATATGCAATAGAAAAGTGTGAATCTAGCAGATCGACGCGTTACTGCGAGGGAAGCAACATTTTTTTATTGTTGTCTGTTTTTCGTTGTCTAAAAATAGAGGTAGGGCACAACGGGTTTTCCCGTTCAAAATTGGAGCTGCCCGTCTGGGGATCGTACAGAAGACCGCGGCCAAATAACGCTACCGTCAAGGTAGTGTTGTGTTCCCAGCGGTGAGTAAGGTCGCCAGTGCTCCATGAGGAGACGTTGTGTCGGCAGTAGGGGGACCAGTGATGTATTACCGCCACAGAGTTGCGTGGGCGTGGCATGTTGGCGCGGCGGTTAGGGAGACCCGGTGAAACGGTTGTCCGCTGGCCGCCCGCGGGTTGTAGGGGTCCCGAACCCAGGGATCACCTAATCTCCGCCCTGGGAGGCTGACCCGCCGCCCGCGCATAATCCCTGTCGCAGACGGTCGTGCCGGAGGAGGAGACCGGGGTGGACCCGGCCGCCTGCGGCAGGGGAGGACCAGGGCCCTTCCGACCGCCGCGGCAGCAAGCCACATCACCATCGCGGCTCTCTGGCGGATCGACATTACGCCTTGTCCCTTCTGCTGCTGACACGACTCCTCTCAACCCTCTCCCACCCCCTTCCTAAAAATGGCCAAAAATAAAAAGAAGATGTTTTCTCCAGCGGCCTCCCTGTCCACAATTTCTGTGGACTTTTGCAACATCAGGGGATTACACTCGAACGTCAATGCGGCCCACCAACACCTTGAGACTGCACAGCCGACTCTTCTGTTTCTCACGGAGACGCAGATATCCTCCCCCGACGATACATCGTATTTACACTACCCCGGGTACAAGTTGGAGCACAGCTTTGTGCGCCGTGCCGGGGTGTGTATGTATGTCCGGGAGGATGTCTGCTGTCGCCGTCTCCACGGCCTTGAAGACAGGGACCTGTCGATTTTGTGGGCGCGCGTAGACTACGGTGGCCACACCCGAATTTACGCGTGCCTTTACAAGTCCCACAGCGGTGACTTGGACACAAATCGATTGTTTGAGCACCTGCAATCGACGACTGTTAAAGTACTTGAGCAGTATCCCTGTGCGGAGTTAGTGATTCTTGGAGACTTCAACGCTCACCACGTTGAATGGCTCAGTTCTCGGTCCACTGACTCCGCGGGTAGGGCTGCTCATGACGTTGCCCTGGCCTATGGCTTCTCGCAACTGGTTCTTTCTCCCACGAGAATACCAGACATCGAGAGTCATACGAGCTCCTTATTGGACCTTCTGCTGACTACGCGACCGGACGGCTATACAGTCACAGTGGATGCGCCTCTTGGCTCCTCAGACCACTGCCTCGTCTGGTCACTAGCGCCCTGCGCGCAGCCCGTGGCGGCTCAGCCACCCGGGTGGCGCCGAGTGTGGCACTACAAGTCAGCAGATTGGGATGGATTGCGTGAATTCTACGCATCGTACCCGTGGAGGCAGCTCTGTTTCGCAACAGATGACCCCGACACCTGTGCGGCCGCCGTCGCTGAGGCGATACTGGCGGGTATGGAATGTTACATTCCCAACCCGCTAGTGGCTGCAGGGGTGAAGAAACGGCCGTGGTTTAATCGGCCCTGCAAGGAAGCTAGACAAAAAAAGCAAATCTTGTATGAGGCTTGGACCACAGCCCGCGCCAATCGGGACCCCAATACTCTGCTGCGAAACGAAAACTGAACGCTGCCTCGAGATCCAGTAAAGGAAAGATTGCCAGGGCTAAATTCAATTTCGTCGGCAGAATTGGCGAGAGGCTGGCGAGCCTTCCCTCCGGAAGTCGTGCTTTCTGGTCTCTCGCTAAAGCTGCCGAGGGAAACTTTTGCCAGTCGTCCTTGCCACCACTACGGAAGCCGGACGGCAACTTGGCCCACAGTGCTAAAGAGAAGGCTGATCTCTTAGGGTATCTCTTTGCCTCAAACTCGACTTTGGATGACAGGGGCGCCACACCGCCTTCCATCCCGCGATGTGATAGCTCCATGCCGGAGATTCTTATAATCCAACGGGAAGTGCGGCAGGAGCTGTTCGCTCTTGACATCCATAAGTCGAGTGGGCCAGACGGCATACCAGCAGTGGTGCTGAAGCAGTGTGCTCCCGAATTGTGTCCTGTGCTGACGCGCCATTTCACGCTTTCCTACTCCAAATGTGTAGTCCCGTCTTCGTGGAAGACTGCCCATGTGCACCCAGTGCCCAAAAAGGGTGACGCATCAGACCCGACGAATTACAGGCCGATAGCTATAACCTCCCTACTCTCCAAATTGATGGAGCGATCAATACACAACTTTTGAGATACCTAGAGGTACACGACTTGTTGAGCGACCGACAATAGGCTTCCGCCACAGTCGCTCGACTGGTGACCTCTTAGTGTATCTCACACACCGTTGGTCACTCGCCATTGAGAGTCAAGGTGAGGCATTGGCAGTGAGCCTAGATGTAGCGAAGGCATTCTATCGGGTCTGGCACCGTGGTCTTCTCACGAAGTTACCATCGTACGGGCTTCCCGAGGGATTATGCAAATGGGTCGCCAGCTTTCTGTCCAGCAGATGTATAAGAGCCTGCGTTGACGGTATTTGCTCCGATAGCATGGATATAAATGCCGGCGTCCCGCAAGGCTCCGTACTATCCCCGACACTGTTCCTGATGCATATCAATGATATGTTGTCTATCGACGGCATCCATTGCTATGCGGATGACAGTACCGGGGATGGTTATTACACGGGCCGTGCAAACATCCCTCTTTCCGTGGTAGAGGAAAGTCGCGAGCGACTTGTGTCCGAAATCGAGAGTACAATTAGTAGTGTCTCCGAATGGGGTCGACTAAATCTAGTCCACTTCAACCCCACTAAGACACAAGTCTGCGCGTTCACCGCTAAAAAATTTGAGAAAAAATTTGCCCCATTTGCTGAAACTCCAAAATTCCTCGACACATTCGTCAACATCTCGAAGAGCATTGGGATCCTTGGCGTCGATATTTCTAGCGACGTCCAGTTCCGAAGTCACTTGGAGGACAAGGTCAGATTGGCATCCAAAAAGCTCGGTGTGCTCAATAGGGCGAAGCAGTACTTCACATCGGGGCACAGACTGCAACTATTTAAGTCGCAAATCCGGCCCCATATGGAGTACTGCTGCCACCTGTAGGCGGGGGCACCTGCATGCCAGCTTGCTCCATTTGACTCGGTTCAGAGGTGCGCCATCAGAATTATCGACGATCCCAAGCTCACAAGCGGTCTAGAACCCCTAAGTCTGCGGAGAGACTTTGCCTCCCTGTGTGTGTTCTACCGCTTGTATAACGGACAGTGTTCAGAGGAATTGTTCGACATGATGCCTTCGGCAACATTTTACCACCGCACCTCTCGCCATCTGCGGGGAATTCACCCCCACACTTTGTTTGCCACCTAAGTGGTATAAAAAAAAAAATACCCAATGAACTTATCGAATTAGTACGTCAATACCAAGGCCTCTATGATAAAAAAATTAAAAAATATTAGGATTATGGTATCCTTGGGAAGAATAGCAAAAACATGCAATAAATCAGTTAAGTAGTTTATTTAGTCGTCAACAGAAGAAATTGACTATCTTCATCGAAGCCATTGTCAGTATCAGACGATTCAATTTTAAAAGACGTCTTCACTCCACAACTGTTGAAATGAGAATGATCCAAACATGTGCCATTTTCGACACGACACGACACATAAGTGTGAACACTCCGCGACACAACAGACGGCGCCACGACACATCACGCCACAAAAGTGTGAACCTAGCATAACTCTGTATTAAAAGCTTGTCGCCATAAAATAAAAGAAGAAGAATTACGAAGTCATATTTTGAATAAATCAAGATAAAAAAAAACATGTTGGTTTGTGCCTTCAGAATAATAACTAAAGGTTTGGCAAAATACGAAATGAAATACTGTCATTTTACTGCCACTCTGTACGGTTACTTATTCTGTAAAGTAAATTGGTCTGAGTTAAAAATAGAGAACACACTGTGCGTCAGTGGGAGAACATTATTTTTTTAGTTGGCATCACCACCGTCAGGAAGAAAGAAATACCAATCCACACTTTACCCTACCTTACAAGTTAGAGTAATCTGTGCCTACATAGAACATACTCATACTGTCTCATACAACTAGGTACCTACATAATACAATACAAGTAAAGTCAAAAGCTGGCTTGCTTGACTGCGTGTCACGTTCTTTGGCATTATTCGTTTGTTTTATTTAGCAAGAAAGTGATTGTTATTACATTAAAAAAAGTGAATTTCAATAATAGTCAGACAGTGATCCCTCTTTCAGAGGAATATCTATGGACAACACAATAAATTAATGAAAAAATACATACAGTACTACCGTTCGTATCTAGTGCCTACCTATTCTAGTGTGCGACCGTGAAGGTTGAGAATGTTACGTCATTTTCCATTAAGTGTGTGATACAAACGGATTTATTTGGCTTCTATGATGAACAGTCTTTTTTAAAAAGAAAGTGTATTTTATTGCGAGTGGTTTATGCAAGTGTAAATGGTCCGTATTATAAACAAACGCAAATACACCGGCTGCGACATGATGCCGCCATGTTATTTAGGTTTCGCAGTTTCGCTGTCAACCAGTGACCGCGGTTAGCCCTGCCTGATGCCTTGATAGGTATGTACCTACCAACCTTTGGAGAAATATCAATGTTTAGGCTTTTTGTAAGTAATTCTAAAACTTAATGCCATTTTGACAATAAATCGGTTAAATGTTTATTTGTTATTTGGCACTGTATTTTGTCTTTATTGATGATCTGTCTATTTACTGCTATATATCGAATGTCAACTCTATTTTAATGACGTCATTAAACAATACTTACTTACAAAGATATTTGATGTTATTACTAAAACTTTTTAGCGAATGCTTACGACTATCATAAAGGTAAGTAAGTACCATTTTCAAGGTCCCATGATAGCCTTGATCACATCACTTGCTAGGTTATTTTTTGTCTCCTCAACAAACAATTACTGCTGTTTTACTTGTTAACAACAGCAGTAAAAATTCTGCATTGAATATTTTTTTTAATAAAATATCATGCATGCATAATTATATTGATACTGGAATTTCATTTGATCCTTTTTTTTTTTTATTATTTCAGTAATACATGTTGTAGTAACAGTAATTGTTGAGGTCCTCTAGTTAGTATAGAATAACTGTTATAGAAGACCTCATTCTTCCATAACTAAGTTAACAGTTTAACACTGAAATATTTTTACATACAAATGTTACATTTTTATTTGTGTGTGTGTGTGTTTGTATAAATAACTTGTGTGTGTATATGTAATATGTTGATAGGTATAAAATAGTATATGTAATATATAATTTTATGTGTTTTTTGATCAATTCTATTGGGAAGGTCAAAGAAGTGTCTCAGTCTCATCATAATTGCCAAGATGGCATTGTAATATGATTTTTTTAGCTATGAATTAAGCTTTGTCCTGAATATTTAGTGTTTTATTTATAAAGGGAGGAAATAAGTAGGTTATATTGGTTTTGGAAAATGATGTCTTAGTAATATTACTTTTAGTAGCAATATCTTTTCTTCTCCTAGCTATATTCAGGTCAAATTCTAATGTTTTGTGCATTTTTACAATGGAATAAAAATAAAAAACTCACAGTAAGGAGGTCACTCATTTTAAAACGGCTTTCTGTAGAAAAGCAAAAAGGTGTGTAATAGTCATAGTCTTTAATAATGCATGTTGAGACCACTCCACCTCGAAAAATTGTTTTTTGTAGTGCCACCCCAGATGGGGATGCAGTAAGCAATAATTGATTGGACTAGGGCAGTGTTTTTCAACCTTTTTCATAAGAAGAAGAAATATCTCGTGACTATCCACTACCCTTGCTTTTTTCATTGTATTTTATTTTGTAACAAATATTCAATCAAACATATTTATTCATGTTTTTAATTAGGGTTCTCATAAATACATTATTAAGTTATAAAACACATTTTTTTATACAAATGGTTATGTCCTTTAGTTAACATTTTGCTTAATTAATATTTTTAAACTTTTTTTTTGACTACAGTAGCTATTCTTACCTTTTGCAACTCCCCTATAGAAGCTTCGCGAACCCCAGGGGGTCGCGATCCACAGGTTGAAAAACACTGAACTAGTGCAATATAAATTTGTCTCAGTAGGTCACCAGAAGCCACATGTCTCAGATGCTTAAAAATCCATCTTAACTTCTACAAGCACTTATTAATTCAATATGGCTATGCCATGATAGACTTTGGTCTAACAAACATAATACTCAGGTTTTCATTGTAGCTGCTGTATGTTGATGATTCAACTTTTTGAATCTTCAACATATGACCTACGACCAGAGGCCCAATTGTTGGCAACAAAGACCAATGCAGTGTCATCAGCAAAAGAGGTAGCCCGAGCCACTCTTGCTTCCAAGGTACACAGATCATTGATGTAAATTAGAAACAAGGTGGGTCTGAGCACACTCCCTTGTGGCACACCATATGTTATTTCGGCTTCATTACTACTCAGTTGATTAATTTTAACCTTTTGCATTTAATGAGTCAATTAACTAGTTAGTAAATCTAGAGATAGACCTCTTATTCCAATTAGTTCAAGTTTATGTATTAGAATGGCAGTAAAAACCGTGTCAAAGGCCTTTTACACATCGAGAAAGATGGTGAGGCATTTGTTTATACCATTAAGGTGGCACACAAGCATGTGGCCCACCTGATGGTAAGTAGTCACCATAGCCTATAGGCCACTGACAATACCAGGGGTATCTATACTAACGGGTTGCCAACCATGTTGTTGATGAGGACTCACTGTGCTAGTAGCATTACAACTAGCCCAGCGTATCCTCGTGGAGCACTGGCAACCTTACTTACTGCAGAAACACAGCATTACATCAAGTAGTGTTATTTCACTGCAGTCTTCTGTATGGTGGTGGTACACGCAGGCGTCTACAATTTAAGTGGAAATTCCCACGGAAAATCCCAAATCGCCCTACCTCTTTTTAAAAAAAGCTTAGCTTAGAAAAAATCCAATGAGTTTGTTTGGGTTATTGTCACGAAAAGAAATATGTGTGAAATCGCCACAATTCTAGTAAACCCCGGCCTGTACGGCAATGTCCGGACGGGGTTTTAACCTGGGCCAATCAGATGACAGGCTGTTGCTTCTACCACAAAGCCACCATGGCTACTAAAAATCAGTAATGTTTGCCACAATTTGGTCTGCATAAAAGTTGAGTATTCTATGACCTTCAAGAGACAGCTGTCAGCCATCCAAATTTCATCAATGTTGAATGCTGATAATTACATTTCACATGCCACTGGTTGAATTGTGAAAAATCCTGCAACATGTTGTGACATATGTATATTTATGATGCTACCTATTTTCCATTCTAACTGCAACAATGATTTCCATCCCTAAAGGGAATTAGTGTCTAATAAACTGATGTTCCGAAAATAACTATAATCAACCCAAGATAGTACAAATACAAGCTGAACACTTGCTTGTTTGCAAATAGCACTTCAGTCCCAAAGATTATAATGCTTTACCTAAAGGAACTAAACAAAACCCATGTTAATAATGTAAATTTTAAGCCTAACTCATTGACTTAGGCCGGGGTTTGAATCTGGGCAATCAGTTGAAATTATTACTATACAAATATTAATATTTAAAAAAAGGGGCTCCCAGACCAGTAATGTGTTTTGTTGCTCTTATCTTAATAATGGTAATAGATAGACAGTTGAAATTTTCACAGAATGTGTGCTTCTATGGCTAGTATAACAAAAAATAATAAACGTAAAAATTATGAAAGAAATAAAGAGGACTCCCCTACTAGAAAAGTACTTTTGTTTGTTTTGGGCTCTATCTTAATAATGGTAACAAAATCACACATGAAATGCTCATCCTTTTATTAAAACTGTATTTTATTTGGGTCTACCAAAACACTTTGATTATATACAAAACATTATAATCGGGTTTGTCTGTTAGTCTGACATTGAGATTTTATCACAGAAACTTAGTTTGGCTGTATTTGCTATGAGGCAAGTCAGACAATTTCATATTTACATTCATTGATACTGCTAAATTATCAGACCTGGATACAATGCATATTATTCCAATAAGAGCAATAAGGGAATTCTTTGTTAAGGATCCCCAAAACTTTTTAGAGATAATTGTAAGATAAAAAAATGTTGATAATTGTAAAAGACATCATTTCAGATTTGGCACTTTCAGATTTAGACCAAATCTCTATGAAACATGAATGATGTCCTTTGCTGTATTGCTTAATTCTCTTTGTTTACTCATTATTTATGCAAAGGAATATTGGAAGATATAATCAAATAGCATATATTTATTATTTATTATAGCTAATAACAAAAGCGAAAGGAATCAAAAGAAAAAATAATGTCTCCAAAGTCGGGAGCTGAGTTTTTTTTAAAGTCCCCTAATTTTTTTTAGAGCTACAACAATCGAAAATCTTTTTACTACAATCAACTACATACCAAAAGTAATTAGAATAAAAAATAAAAAAATATATTCTCAAAATTCGGGTGCCAAGTTCACATAGCCAAGAAACAGACCGCGACAGACAGACAATAATGAAAAAAAAACCGGCCAAGTGCGAGTCGGACTCGCCCACCGCGGGTTCCCTACACACTTGTAGGTAAGGTTAAAAGTAGGCGAAATTCAAATCAGCGACGAAACAGCGCGATTCAGGAATATTTTTAGTAAATTAGCATTTAAAAAAAACATATTTACGGTATTCAGATGTTTTTCTTTACTTGTGCTGCAAGACACTATCTAGGTCAACAGGAAGTACCCCATAGGTTTTGATTCCCTTATGAAATCGCTAAATATCCGAAAATTTGCGACAAAACGGTCATTACTTTTCTTCATATGACTTACAGGTTTTAGTATTTTACAGCCGAAAAAGACCATAGACGCTGGTATTTCGAATTAATTTCAATTTGATTACTCCACGCTTTCTTGACAGACAGACAGACGGGCAAACAAAGTGATCCTATAAGGGTTCCTTTTTCTTTCCGGAACCCTATAAAAGAACAGTTTTGAGTTCAGTAACGAATATGAAGTGCCCTCCTAAATTTATTTACAAAATATTTTCATTTTTATTATAAGTATAGCTACAAATAAACTATTTTTTGTTCCCAGATTTTTGTTCTAAAACTGATCCAGATTTCAAATAATCAACACGGAGGATCAGAGCCCGGCGCTAACTGGCGCCTATCTCATCAATGAATTATATATGCCGGTTATTGAAAATGCAAGGTATGTAAAGCTTAGTACCTGTTGTATAATATGTAGATTTGTAGTATTTATGTAGTTTTAATTAATTGAAATCAAACGTATGTCTTGAAGATATTTTTTATTGTGAGAAAAGTGACAGAACATTTAATGACTTAGAAAATCAAAAATAGATTATTTTTTTTCTGATGTGCCAGTACGCGCACAGTACCTACCTGTGCTAATTTTGTCAGACTTATAAGTACCAAACTTCAGTCTCGAGCACCGACGCAGAATTGCGAGCTCCACCTTCGACCACATCTTCACTTACCATCAGGTGAGATCGTGGTAAATCGCTGACCCGTAATAAAAAAAATATGATAAGACAATCTCCGTCAATAATATGAGTTTATTAAACAAAACTGGCCAAGTACGTCTCGAGCCACGTATCTAAACATCTATTTATCTATAGGAATAACTAAAATGTAAGTGTCTAATGGTGCCAATTCTGTTGTACAAAATCACTAAACTAATTTGACAGGTCTAAAAGTCTAGCTATCGCTTTCTCATGTCCGAGGTTAAATAAGGATGGCAATACATTTAGACCTGTCAAATTAGTTAAGTTTAGTAATTTTGAACAACAGAATCGACACCATTGTAATGTTAAAATAACAGCTTTTTACTAAATGCATTAAGTAAACACGATATAATAACAGAAAACCAATTAAATTGTCTATTTGTTTGCTCCAAGTTATCTGCGAAACGGCTGGACCGATTTGCGCGGCACTTTCACTGGCAGATAGCTGAGGCGTCACTTATGTAACTATTATATTGGAGACATAATTAGGATTCCGCGCAAAAAAAAAAACCGGCCAAGTGGGAGTCGGACGCGCACGGAGGGTTCCGTCCACACTTGTAGGTAAGGTTGAAAGTAGGCGAACTTCAAATGAGGTCATTATTCGTCGGTGACTCTCAACAGCGCGATTCAGGAATATTTTTTAGTAAATTCGCATTAAAAAAAACAAATCACATATTTACGCAGATTTTGTCCTTTACTTATATCAAAATAATAGCTTTTGCCCACAGCTACCTATTTTCATGAATTTAACTTCAAAAATGACGGATTTTCATACAAACTTTCATCCCCTTTTTTACCTCGGGGTGGAATTTTCATAAATCCTCAAATACATTTTTATTTATTTTTAACTGAAAGGCCAAATACCAATTTTCATGCGTTTAACTTAAAAATAACGGATTTTATTCAGACTTTCATCCCCTATTTCCCCTATTTTACCCCCTTAGGGGTGGAATTTCCAGAAATCCTTCCTTAGTCATAAATGTAGTACGTACTGTCAAAATTTCAAGTCTAACCTCAGCCGTTTACACTGTGCGTTGATATGTCAGTCAATCAGCTTCTTTTTCTATATATACGGAAGTTATGTGTAAACATAGTACTTTTAGTGGTATTTAAAACGGCTATAGCCTACAGTGACTGCCTACCATCAGGTGGGCCTTATGCTTGTGTGCCTCCTTAGTAGTTTTTTTTTTTATGAAAAAGTCATATGGATGTTGCATTTCTACTTCTTAATACCTTACATGCATAAACCCACGCAGAAACAACTACTTATTGATATTCACTAATGTTACTTGCTGTTAGGGACGTGACCTTGACCCCAGAGCATAGGCCTAACCTGCCCCAAAACCGTTCAGTCAAAAGTTTGCGGTCGATATGGTGAGAGGATAGAATTTGCGCAAGCGCCAACAATGCCGCCCGCCCGTCCAATCGATCTGCCCACCCACGTGACGCAACGCATTTGCGGGGATTCTTTGCGGAGAAGTCCTTTTACACTTGTCTTGTCTACACTTTTTAGCAAAGACAATTTAAACATCTAATGCGATTACTATAATGCATTTTCACCGTTTTCTGGGTAATCTGCAAGGTTTATTTACTCTGATGTTTACATGGATTCTTGTTTTAATATACCTACTAGCAAACAAATTTTCTTTTGTTATTTAACTTAGCTGGTTTGTTGATACCTACGCTTTGATCCTCATGAAAAACATTAAACTTACAGTGCAGACGTATCAGTGGAGATCCATGCAATGCACCCTTGCACTCGCAGGCCTAGTACGTTTAGTCCACTTTCAACATAGTGTAGCTAGAGTGAGTGAGCACTGACTACCGCCCCACGCGATCTCCGCAATTATTGAAGTAGTAGAGAAGAGGGCCAATTAGCGCCTTGAATGCAAAATGACAATATTTGTGTACGTTAGGGGACATATTAAGCGGAACAGTTACCTAATAACAAAGTCATCTCAAGTAAGACCTTTATGTATGTGCCCAGTACCGTTTGAAACGGCTGATACATCATTGACTATGACTGCACACTGGTCTTTTATTGTCTTTCCAAAGGTACTTATATATTTCATGCCTCATGATGTTTTCCTTCGCTGTAAAGTTCGTGGTGAGGAGATAGAATTCGGCTGGTTACAGATCTTAAGTCGCTCTAGATTTGTACTCATTTAGTTTGATATTGGACACTGTTTTGCTTGGTGGCGTGGCGTTAGAATATGTAGCTTGAGCGATGTGGAATAGTTACAGGACATTCCAATTCTTTGGCGTAGCGAATCTCATGGAAATCATAAGTAAATTATGTGTTTCTTCACCGTAAAGCTCGTGGTATGACTAATAGATAAACTCTATTAGTCCAGACCGGAAGGAATGGAACTTGCATCGCTTGAATAGCAAGCAACGCTTCATACAATACAACACGGCCACCTCGGCTTTCTAATTACAGTAATAATATCCATATATCGTGTAGTAGTTAATCCCCCAACATATTATGTTTGGCAAGGCGCTGCGGTAACCGCTTACCATCAGGCGCCCCGTACGAGTGCTTGCCACCTTCGTGATAGAAAAGAGTACATAGGTACATAGATACCTTTTGTAGTACACAAACAGACTATGCAGTCAGCGCAGGCAGTAGTAACATCCAATCACGTTTGGACGTCATGCCTATTCACACGAAATTGGTTAAGTACGTGTCGAACACGCATAAACGAACTATGTTGTATTGGTTTCGTAGCAAAATGATAAAAAATAGTTACTTCATTTCGTATGTGTCCGTATATATCAGCCATCTCGTCATTTACAACTCGAACATCTCTGCACTTCAACAATATTTTATAAATAGTTAGATAACTTAGATATTATAATACACGAGCGGCCCGCCCCGGCTTCGCACGGGTAGACATTTATCAAATATATATTTTGTTTACCCGTGCGAAGCCGGGGCGGGCAGCTAGTATATAAATATAATATATGGCCTATGTTACTCAGTGATAATGTAGCTTTCTAACGGTGAAAGATTTTTTTAAATCGATCCAGTAGTTTCGGAGCCTATTCAATACAAACCCACAAAAATACAAATCTTTCCTCTTTATAATATTAGTGTAGACTAGCTGTGCCCGCGACTTCGTACGCGTGGAATTAATTTTGTTGACAATTTCAAATGCACCGTACTAATAATTACTTTTGCCTATGTTACGCTTATAACATCAGCTACCTTTCAGTGAAAGTCCTGTTCCAATAATTCCCGCCGTTCGGATGTTGTTCACAATTATGGGTTCTTTATTAGTGGCGCGGAACAATTTTATTTCTTCAAAAAAAGTAGCCTATGTTATGCCCAGTATAATTAGCTATCTGCCAGTAAAATTCCATTCAAATCGGTCCAGCGGTTTCGAAGATTACTTGGGCTAATCTCCGAAACAGACAGCCAGACAAAAAAAAATGTTTTTTGTCATTACAGTGTTTACTTTCATATGCATTTAGTAAAGAGCTGTTAGTTTGACATTATATACAGACATTTCAATTTTATTTATTTGTATAGTTGTATGGTATTTATAGATTATTTAATTAGAGTTCAACAAAAATAAATAAACCCATATAATTGATAACTAATTTAATTCCACGCGTATGAAGCCTATTAAGTTATTACGGTCCCGTATTTCAATTTTTTTGTTGCGCGGAATACTATTTTATTTTTCCAAAATTAAAGTAGCCTATGTTACGCCTAGTAAAATCAGCTATCTACCAGTGAAGGTCTCGTTTCAATCGGTCCAGCCGTTCTGATTTTGTTCGCAATTTTATGGTTTTTTATTCGTTGTGCGGAACCCTAATTATTTTTCCAAAATTAAAGTAGTCTATGTTACGCCCAGTAAAATCAGTTATCTACCAGTGGGATGAGTGATGGTGTCGTTTCAATCGGTCCAGCCGTTTCGGAGATTACCCCAAACAAACAGAGCTGATTTTACTGGACGTAATTTGGGCAATTTATTTTGGAAAAATAATTAGGGTTCCGCGTAACAAATAAAACCATGAAAGTGTGAATAAAATCCGAACGGCTGAACCGATTTTAACTAAACTTTCACTGGCAGATAACTGATGCTATAAGGCGGCACATGGTTACTTTTAGTTTGGAAAAACAATTAGGGTTGCGCGCAGCAAATAAAAAACCATGAAATTGTGAACAAAATCCGAACGGCGGGACCGATTTGACTAGGACTTTCACTGGAAAGTAGCTGATGCTATAAGGCCTAACATAGGCTACATTTATTTTGGAAAAATAATCAGGTATCCGCGCAACTTATACCCATGATATTGTGAACAAAATCCAAAAGGTTGATTTGAATAGAGTTTTAGAGAGAACTTTTAGTTTGGAAAATTAATTAGGGCTGCGCGCAAAAAAATAAAGCCCATGAAAAAATCATTCCACGCGTACGAAGTCGCGGGCACAGCTAGTAAAAAAGAAAATAATTTTATCCGAGATCAGCCACCTAACCACTCGTTTAATAACGATGATGGTTCTATTATTTGCTAAACAAATTTCTGTGTAAATTATTTCTGGTAAGTGTTAATTTACAATTTTCTATCAAATATTTTTATTTTTCATAGTGAATGTGATGTGATTTTTTCTCTTCGATCCATATTAGCGACACTGTCGAATGGTGTACCTAATAATACAGTATTGTCTTTTTAACAAAATAACTGGTTCGATTCCTGGCTAGGTTTTTATTTAATTCAATGATGTAGTTTCTGTTTTTATCAAAATCAGGACTGAGACCTCTTTGAGTACTTTTCGCTATTCCTTATAGTTTCGGATTGGGCCATCCACGCCGCGCACTTGAAAATATAAATATGTAAGTACGTTGTCTGTTTATAGGTATGGCACTCGTGGGATCAATAGTACTTTATTCGTAAGCCATTGAATAGGACATTGAAATACCTGTTTCCTTTACACCCTTCAGTTCCGTATTTTAATATGTTAGATTCTTTTGGATTAATTTTTAAGAGGGAAATTTCCTCACTTACACTAAAATTTAAATAAATATAAAACTAATATAACGATAAACGACGAATTGAGAATCTCCACCTTTTTTAAGTCGTTTAATAATATCCCGTGAAACGAATTGGGCGACAAAACATTACTAGGTAAAGAAGAGATCGAGGGGAAATGCTGGATCCCTATCCCAATGTTACAAAAAAGTTTATAAAAAAATGTTACGTGCTTGCAACGTGATTCTATATTAGCTTGAGGGGTCCTTCGATCCCCAGCCAATATATTACGCCATTTATATTCTCATTAGTTGTTTCATTTCAGCAGATTACTTATGCTCCCTTGAGATAGCAACTCATCATTTTCTTGTAAACACGGTATTAGTCGATTTTCATTTAAAGTTAACGGAGCATGAAATCGTTTGACTTATTGTAGAAATCAGGTTTTAAAGTGTTTCAATTGCTAATATACAGAAAACAAACTGCCTCTAAATATCTTCTTGATACAGCGGCGAATTTTTTTTAAGCTTTATTGTACAACACTAAGAGATACTACATATTAATATAGTGTAACATTTTTTTTTTTTAATATCTAAATTATAAGCATACTGGCCATTTTTGCTTGTCGGGAGTCATATCATGCATGATTTACGCCATTACATACAGTCGTCGGGTACAGCTATGTCGTACTTTTGGATTATAGAATTACAAAACAAGTATTTATTACATCTATCGAAATAAATACTAGCTTACTCATCTTTTGCCACATGGAAAATCCCAACCATTCCTCAAATTCCAAATTAATCAACAAGTTATTTACTGAGAATATATTTCTCACACTCACGAATGATATCAGTCGGTCAATGTCAACAGTTTGTTGTAGAGTAAATTTTGTTTCTCAACAATTTAACGTTTCTTTTAAGTACTAACTCAACAAATGAAGAGATTTAATGAGCTATGAATGAATTATCAGATTAACATATGGTGTCATAAATAAACAAGCATAGTAAGAGTGAAGATGAAGATACAGGAGAAGCGGAATTAGAATGAAGTGTGCGCCGCGCGAGTTACCGCGGCGGCCGTGTGCCACGTCATTGCCGTGACCCACTGACATAGATCCGCGGGGCCGCCTGCACCGATATCTGCACGCGCTAGCCGCCATCACCGCCGCCGCGCCGCCCGTCGCGGTCTTCCTTTCCTTTACTGCTCTTTTGTGCTTCTACTCATTATACATTACTTTATTCGTTCACCATTGCTGTTACACCATGAATTTTAACTTGTCAAAAAAGTCATCGTTAAAAAATTCGTTCGTCTGGTCGTATCTTCTCTAGTCATTTAATCATTTTTTTAATATTCTATTGTCTTCAAATCGCCTGTATGCTGTATTGGTTTCTTAATTTGTTAAATATTTTTTATTATCTATCTTTAATTTAAGTACCCGGAGGCATTTAGTTCTCCTTGTTATTCGCTAACTGTGTCTGGTATCAATAATTTTGATTGAATTATGCAACCGACGAATGACCTTGTTATCTAAATGTTGAACTTGACACGAATTCTGCTCCATTTCACTTTCATGTAGGTACAGTATGCAGCCACAGTTAACCACGGGAGGTTTCCTGTCAGTTTATATACATTTGTCTAGACACGGTAGCCTAGTAGCATTTATGATGGGCGATAGGAATAACTGTCACAATATTTTGGAAATTTGCCTTGTCATGAAACCGCTTGAAACCTTTGTACGAATTACCTTTCTCATTGGCTTTGTCATCGTTTTGTTATTCATTTTGAAGACAGGACGATTTGATGTGATTTCTGTATGCCCTAATGTAGTTTCTGCTATTATGAGCGCCTTGATTAATTAGGTACCTGCCTAGTGCCTACCTACTTACTAAATTATATGATAATTATATTACTTACATAATATATTTGTATATATTAGGAGTAACTGTGGAGGAAGTACATATATATATATATATATATATATATATATATATATATATTAAAATAAAAAATATCAAACGGCATGGTACAAGCCTTCAATTTTTCATTTATCTGCGTGCTTACAAGGAATTGAAAACCAGATACCTAGTTACATATTTGAAATATAATCGAATTCGAAAAGAGAAACGAAAATCCGGAAGTGATTTACCTCCAACTGAGATTGATTGTATAATTATTTCGCTTGTTTCGAAACAAATGATGGCTAATGATATAGCAAACATTTTTTCTGTCAGTCGGTATTAGCCGTCTGATACACACATTCGCCAAGCATCGGTTATGTTCGACAGCGCATTTTGTTATATTCGTGCCATAGAGCGAGATCGCATTAGTCTTCGCTAAGTAAGTCGTGAGTGTGACTGTACCAACGATATTATTCAGTCCGGCTTTATCCACCCGCGCCGCGCCGCCGCTGGCCGCCGCCGCCGCCGCCGTCGTCGTCGCTGTCGCTACCGTCATCGCAAAAGTATCGTCGCGTCGCGCTGGTGTCCGTCGTCGCCGCTCTGTGTCGCACTCGACTCGCAGAACTGCGCTGCCCGTCTCGTGTTGATAATTTTGCGAGGCGGTGAGCGAAAAGGATGCCTGTATATCTACGTCTCGTCTTTCAGTTGACTTTCATCTTCGTTTTGTAGCGAACGTATCGTATGGATATCCAAAGCAAATTGCACTATCACTACGTAATAAACTATTTGCAATTTATTAAATACCTATAAATATTCCATGTAGAACAAAAATTGATAATTTGGTGCCATATATTACGGGTACGGAAGTGTTTATCTTACTAAAAGATCTCTATTGAAAATTAGCGTCGCGGCGGTCGTGGCGCAATGCGGTGATGTTTGGCTGCGGATACAGCCTGTGTTGTTTAAAATCCATTGAAGACCAAATTACATGTGACGAAAACAGTGGACGTGAACAGTGTAGTGCGCTATAGTCATGCTGCCCATGGTGCAGACAGAACCAGTGGTTTTCGATTGCGGGGTCCACTCTGTGAATGCGGCCGCCAATCCGCCGGCCTCGTTGCCACCCTCGCTCACACCGGATTCGGATGTTGACGATATTGTAGATATCTTCTTCGACGTTGATGTTGCTGTTAACACTTTTCCAAGGTAATCTTTTTGCAAGCATCTAGGTACCTACTACCTATCAATTAAGTATAATAGACACGCTTTCTTAAATTTAGGTGAGAATATTATTTCAATAATTGTGAAAGAAGATTAAATAATTTTCAATCCCTTTCACAGAATATAATCTATCTTGTCAAATTTTATAACGATCCTTTCATCGATTTAGTCCTCAAAAGATACCAAACAAACAAACAGATTTACTTTCACATTTATAATATTGGTATGTATAAGTAGTACCAGGTACCTTACAGCATTAATAAACATAAAACACAACACGTGATAAGTGCACCTCCTCTTTGCGTGTTAGGGAAGTTAAATTGAAAAAAAAAGTCGTATATAGGTTACAGGTTTTGATTATAATATTATCAAAGGTAGGTAACTTATAAGCGCCGTCTCTGTTGGCGTTGTATGTAGGTAGTTAATAGTTATATATACTTAATTTTGAGCTTTAGCTTTAGCTTAATATTGGGTGCAGAGCTTTATACTTGGGTTTACTGGCACTTTCAGCTGTAAAAAAATCAAATTCAAGAGTTTTAAGTCAACGTGATCAAACAATTTATAACCGTGTAAGTAGCATATTTTACGATTTCACAAGGGAATCAAAACCTATGGGGTACATAGGTATTTCCCGTTGACCTAGAATCATGAATTTGGTAAGCAGAAATGTCTTAAAGCACATGTAATCTTAAACCGTAAATATGTTGTTTAAAAAGAAAAAAAGCGAAATATGATTACACAGTTATTACTATGATAAGGTACTACTATAACGGTGCAATAATCGTGGATCGAGCGGCAAAATTAAGTGCGCCCTCGCGCCTCGGTGCGCGGGTTCAGCTCAAGATTAAGATTTCAACAAAACTGTCATTTCATTATTGTTATTCTGTATTTCATAATTTTATTATTATCGTAAAACATGAAATATGTAACGATATTGATGATTTCCTCTATTGTAATTAGGTTTCTTGATTACTTTGTACTTCAGACCAGACTGTGCTCAGACTTGTCATTTCATTATTATTCTGTTTTTGAAGCGGCTGCAAAAATTTTTTTATTAAGAAGAGTTAATATGTTTTGTTACATACATTCGTAAATAATAATATTATAATAATAAGCTAGGTCGTTTAACTACTTAAACTGGTTGGAGCAGATCTAACGTGCAGATCAGGATGACGTTAATGACAGACTTAATTTTGGCGTTGCCTATCTAAGCTTCAAAGCTAAGGTGATGCGTTGTCGACTTTTGTGCAGACCAACATACGACTTTGATATATCAGAATCAACACAATCATTTTTGGGTTGATTAAGTGGTTGTAAAAAAAACGCATACCTAAGGGAGGTATTTTAACGTCCTTTTACAGGTTCCAAACACTACACAAACGATGAGTCGGCAGTTTCCCTAATTCGCTTATTTCGTTAGCTCTCACTGGTTTCCCTATTCGCTAACTCTTTAGTTTATCTAATTGACCTGTAAAAATAAACATTCATTAACTTTGTTGAATAGACCAGTGTAGCAATTGAGTTTAGAAATGTCAGAAATCACTAGAAACTTCCCATCTTATAATATTAGGTCCTTACATATGAAATTGGCGTTTTGTATGGGAGGAACAAAAAGTCGAATATTTTTTAATATAATATATTTAATTAATCAAAGTATGAACCATTATTTTCTATGCACTTTTGCCATCTCATAGGTAGTTCATTGATCCCTTTACTAAAAAAACCAGTCGGACGGGAATCAATAAAATCTTTGAAGGCGATTTGGACTGCCCCATCGGAGTTGAATTTTTTCCCTTGCAAGAAGTTATCCAAATTTCGAAAAAAATGGTAATCTGTTGGAGCAAGGTCCGGGGAGTACGGAGGATGTCTTAGACTTTCCAATTGAAGCTCTTCTAATTTAGTAGCCGTCTGTAGCGCAGTGTGTGGTTTAGCGTTGTCGTGAAGCAGCAGTGGCGTGGAGCGATTGACCAGCCTAGGTTGTTTAGCCGCTAGCTTTTCCATCATGGTTTGCAATTCCTGACAATAGACATCAGCCGTAATAGTCTGGCCAGATTTGAAAAAACTGTAATGAACAATACCGGCACTAGTCCACCAAACGCTTACAAGTAACTTTTTTGGGGTTAATTTTCGCTTGGGGCAGGATTTGGCTGGCTGGCCAGGATCTAACCATTGCGCTGAGCGCTTCCGATTATCGTAAAGAACCCATTTTTCATCACAGGTAATGATTCGGTTTAAAATACCTTCATTATTGTGCCGGTTTAGTAATGTAACGCAGCAGTCGACGCGCGTTTGCCGGTTTGTTTCAGTCAATTCGTGAGGTACCCACCTTTCAAGCTTTTTAATCTTCCCAATTTGCTTCAAGTGAATTAAAACAGTTTTATCACTAACATTGCAGCCTGCAGCTAACTCGGACGTGGTTTGCGATGGATCCGCTTCCACAATAGCCTTCAACTCTTCATTATCAACTTGAGTCTCAGGCCGTCCACGGGGCTTGTTCTGCAGGTCGAAATTTCCAGAACGAAAACGTTGGAACCAAAAACGAACTGTGTTTTCTTTTGCAACACGACCGTCATACACATCATTCACCCTTCGAGTTGTTTCCGCAGCACTAGTGCCACGGCGGAACTCGTACTCGTAAATAATGCGATATTTAAGGTTTTCCATTTTGTAAAATGAGTGACGCAAACAGAAAAAAACAGAAGAAAAAAAGATTAAAATATGATATGAAAATATTAGGTCCTTACATATGAAATTGGTCTAATATTAGGTCCTTACATATGAAATTGGCGTTTTTCGTGTGTGAGGACCTAATATTAGGTCCTTACATATGAAATTGGCGTTTTTCGTACTGGCCACTTTAATCACGAATTTCTCCTCTTTGGTAAGGAATTCCAAATTCAAATTTGTACAGCTATAGACTCATGTATTTGTGCTTCGATGATCGTCATTCATTTGTTTTTTTTCTTCTGTTTTTTTCTGTTTGCGTCACTCATTTTACAAAATGGAAAACCTTAAATATCGCATTATTTACGAGTACGAGTTCCGCCGTGGCACTAGTGCTGCGGAAACAACTCGAAGGGTGAATGATGTGTATGGCGGTCGTGTTGCAAAAGAAAACACAGTTCGTTTTTGGTTCCAACGTTTTCGTTCTGGAAATTTCGACCTGCAGAACAAGCCCCGTGGACGGCCTGAGACTCAAGTTGATAATGAAGAGTTGAAGGCTATTGTGGAAGCGGATCCATCGCAAACCACGTCCGAGTTAGCTGCAGGCTGCAATGTTAGTGATAAAACTGTTTTAATTCACTTGAAGCAAATTGGGAAGATTAAAAAGCTTGAAAGGTGGGTACCTCACGAATTGACTGAAACAAACCGGCAAACGCGCGTCGACTGCTGCGTTACATTACTAAACCGGCACAATAATGAAGGTATTTTAAACCGAATCATTACCTGTGATGAAAAATGGGTTCTTTACGATAATCGGAAGCGCTCAGCGCAATGGTTAGATCCTGGCCAGCCAGCCAAATCCTGCCCCAAGCGAAAATTAACCCCAAAAAAGTTACTTGTAAGCGTTTGGTGGACTAGTGCCGGTATTGTTCATTACAGTTTTTTCAAATCTGGCCAGACTATTACGGCTGATGTCTATTGTCAGGAATTGCAAACCATGATGGAAAAGCTAGCGGCTAAACAACCTAGGCTGGTCAATCGCTCCACGCCACTGCTGCTTCACGACAACGCTAGACCACACACTGCGCTACAGACGGCTACTAAATTAGAAGAGCTTCAATTGGAAAGTCTAAGACATCCTCCGTACTCCCCGGACCTTGCTCCAACAGATTACAATTTTTTTCGAAATTTGGATAACTTCTTGCAAGGGAAAAAATTCAACTCCGATGGGGCAGTCCAAATCGCCTTCAAAGATTTTATTGATTCCCGTTCGACTGGTTTTTTTAGTAAAGGGATCAATGAACTACCTATGAGATGGCAAAAGTGCATAGAAAATAATGGTTCATACTTTGATTAATTAAATATATTATAATAAAAAATATTCGACTTTTTGTTCCTCCCATACAAAACGCCAATTTCATATGTAAGGACCTAATATATTGCATAGGAAATCATTATGAATTAGTTTTTAGGGTTCCGTACCTAGAAGTGTGAGGAACCCTCGGTGCGCGAGTCCGACTCGCAGTTGGCCGGTTTTTTTTTGTATGAAATGTCTCTTGATCAACAGTTTTCTTAGTTATAGTTAAAGAAACTGTTCAAATGTTAGAAGATCATTAGCTTTTTTCTAGTTGTTTATGTCAGCAATTTAATCTGAACGGGAAGAATTCAAAATTAAGTATCCACTATCCAGTGACTTCAATGATATTACAATGACACGGTTACCCTGACCTGGTGATGCAGCATCATCTGGAATCTGCAGGATACCCAACTCCTGACCAACTTACATCAGATATATCGTGCTTGAGTTCTTTGGAGTGGTCTCAATGAATACAAATGACATGGTAACCCTGATCTAATGTTGCAGCATCATCAGGAATATACAGGTCACCAACTTACATCGGATATATCGTGTATCGGCTCATTGCAATGTTCTCAATTATATAGATAGATATTTATAGATAGATGGTGATTATGGACTGGTAATTGAGTAGAAATGAGTATTGAGGATAAATTGAAGATGATGCGGGATATTAAGCTATACACTCATTTAATTGATAATAAATATTGATATACGGTGTAGTACCGCTTCTGTGGCGAATCAAAGAATGAATATGTAAAGTGCATGGGATTCATGATCATTGATCATTGGTAAGGACTACGCTAAATGGTAATTTTTATCCCACTACGGCGAAGCAAAAAGGGGGTTTATTATTTTGACCGGTATGTATATATGTATGTTCATCTGTTCTCTCATAACTTCCAAACTACTTATCATAATTTGAATTTACATAATTCATAATTTAAAATTACATATCGTTGGAAGCGTCTTGATCGTTCGCTGGTTGTAGGCTATTTGACGTCACGTTAAATTGTATGTGGCGCCCTCTAGAGGACATCGAACTTTTCCAGAAGTAGGACGAATTGGGATCTCCCGTAGGTTTTCCCATTAAAATTGGAGCCACCCGTCTGTCTGTACGTGTGTCAGCTGTACCTTGCCTTGTCGAAGATCGCACTGAAATAACACAACAATAATGTAGTGTTGTGTTTCTGCAGTAAGTAAGGTTACTGCTAGTCCTCATCGACAACCTGGTTGGCAACTCGTTAGTGATATCCTTCGTATTGCTGGCGGCTATAGGATACGGTACCTGCTTACCATCAGGTGAGTCAAATGCATGCTTGGGTGTAGGGTTGCCCAACTATCGATAGTTCCGCTATTGATAGTTGACCTTGAAAAATAGTAACAATATATCGATAGAATCGATACTATCCATATCACAAATAAGCTAATACTATTGGTTGGAAGCAATAGTATCGATACTCTTTCATGATAATGTTATCGACAGTATCGAATTTTTGAATGTAATACTATCGATAGTATCGTTGTATTATATCAAACAAACTATCGATAACCGCCGATAGTATGGTTTCCCACTTATGGCTTCCGTAGCAAGTAGTGTAAAACATTCTGACTCACTGCAGTACCCGCTTCCTTCACTATGGTTTAAAAATTTTAAAAAAGGTTAAAAATAACGAAGTTTTACGTTGCTCAACGGTGCATGTTGACTTATTCACTTTACACATTTATATGATATTAAAATTAGTAAATTATATATATTAAATACGTATTATATTATGTTAAAATTATATTTTAAAAAGGCGTGTGTAATAATTATATTAATGTAAACCGGCGCTGCCAATACTTTATCAAGAAATTATAGCCACAAAATAATTTAAATAAATAGTAATGAAATACTTAAACCCGACTACTGAATAATCACGGTCAAAAAAGTATCAAACAAGAAAATATTCTCATCTCATATTCTCATCATACATAATAAATTTAAATATAATCTAAATACATTGAAATGTTTCATATAAATACATATTCATATTGATGTTCAGAGGATAGCCGTGGTCGTATGCTACGAAAGTACGAACCCTAACAAAACAATTCTAGCAGCGGTAAGCGATCATAAACTTTAGGGCCAAGTGGCATGCGACCACGGCTATCCTCTGAACATATTATGAAGTATGAATAAATTTTGTACCCCTAACTAGAAATCTAGAAAAATAACTAGGAGCCTACATTCAATTCAAATTAAAACTGTTAACAAGAAGAAAATTACTGTATACTGAGAATATAATCTTACATCTAATAACATCGCGTACATTTTCATTGTTTATTTGAGCAAACACCATTCCGTCATTAGCGTATCCATCCAGAGATATTTTCCATGTGAGCCTGGTAGATACGTGGTAGTACGATTAATACTCACATGACGACTCGTTCGATCAAACGAGTCTCACAAAGCGCTATTCTGACCGTAACTTATATATATCTAGCTTTTGCATGTGGCTTCGCCCGCGTGGTTCTAAATAAACTTAGCTAATGTCCTGCCTCACGTTATAATCTATCTGATTTCCAAATTTCATTACGACCCGTTCAGCAGTTTGGTCGTGAAAAGGTAGCACTAGCAAACAATCAGAGTTACTTTCGCTTTTATAATATTAGTATGGATTGCTTGCTGGTGGGTGAGTGGTCGGTGATTGTCGCGACGAACGGCTTTCTGGCAATGTGCGCATGTCATTGGATTTGACTATATATGGCAAAATTCAAATTAACTTTTGCATGAATTTTCTTGTGAAGTTATTCAAGTGTCACCCTACAAGCTTAGGTTAGTAGCCGCACATCCTAGTGCGGGCAACAGACAATTCTGGGGTGGGCACGGCCCACCAGGCTCTTTGTATTATACCTACGCCAATGATCCCGAGTCCCGACCGACGATCATGAATACTCTTTACAAAATAATGTTGTTGATCCAAGTCCCTCGATCTGGATGGAACCTCAATAACTTTATTGTATTACAAAAACTTCACAAGTCGCGGCTTAGTAAAACTGTTCATTTTAACCGACTTCATAAAAGGCGGAGGTTCTATGTTTCTGTTCGCTAGTCTGGTGACTTATTACATAGGTATACTTTCGGGAATCGATTTTACAGAAAATAAAACCGCCGTGTACGAGTTGGACTCACGCACCGAGGGTTCCGTAGGTACTAAAAGACTTTAAAGTTTAAAGGTCAGATTTAGCTCTGCCGTTTGATCCCTAGACACGGTCATTCATTGCACCAAACTCGTATAATAATAAATAAAAAATACATGTTTCGAGTATGGGACTCGCCTTTAATTTAGGTTTATTATAGGCAACAGATATGTTCATAATGTGAAAATTTCAACTGTCTACCTAATACGGATCATAAGATACAGCCCGCTGGCAGACAGACAGACGGACCGGACGGAAAGCGGAGGCTTAGTAATATCATAATATGATCCCTTTAGTTGGTTGGTTATCTTTCGGGTATGGAACTCACACAACAAGGCTTTTTAATTACACCTATACTGCATGCATACTTTAACCAGTTGTTCGCCATGGATTTCCAAACAGGCAATCACTTTGATCATACTGCTATATTTGTACCTACAATACGGTAGGTTGAATATCACCTATACTTAAGAGAATTTTTAACAAAAAACATTGTACTTAGATACGCAAATAGCTGCCTCGATGACGAATTACCTGTTGAGTAACGATTGAAAAAGCGAAACCTTCGACCGCGAAGCGCTGACAGACAATGTTTACCAACTTTCACCCATTCGAATTCAGTTGTCAACTGGATATAATATTTGTTCTTATTTATTATTATGTATTTAATCAAACACCCAGAATAGCAAGCTTTGATTATATTTTAAGATAGTGGTAGTATTCTGCGTCACACATGTAACGTTCCCGCACTGTTATATTAAAGCAATAGGCCACTTCATTTAGGTACCGACTTTAAGCCCCAAATCGCAGACAGGATATGCTCAGCAGTAACTTAAAGGCTTCAAACATTTGAGAATTATTTAATAAACTATTTTTGGTCACGCTTGTGGCGCGTTGTTGTTATTCCGAACATTATTATTTCAAGGTTGTGCGGCCGTCGCAGTGAGGTTGCGTAGTGGGGCTCCTCGTTCCTCATTCGGTTGGCGTCGTCGTTCATCTGGTATCGCTGTCCCTCTTTTGCATTAAGGTTCAGGTTGCTATATAGTCGGCTGGCTGGCAATTGATACGATCCGCGGCGCGCGATATGTTCAGACCTACTACTTAATGCTCTACAACTAACTACACTATAATGAATAGTGTAGAAATATATATCCTCACCTGGTTAAAGTTTTGATAACGTATAATTTACATGAGCACCACTCAGTTAATTTCTTAAACTTGAATAAACAATGCAATGCTGTCTTACTTATGTATCAAACGTGGGAATGAGTCATAAACTACATTCAGCCATACAATACCTACACGCTACAAGCATCGAAAATAAATGGTCTATCTTAAAAACATAGCTTTCAGCGTATTAAGCTTCCGTTGTTATTATGTTCTCTTATTTACTTCTATAATAGCCATGGCAGGACGGTCTGGTTTTCTATATATGGTCAGGTTACTTATAATTTTGAGAGGTAAAAAGTAATAGGATATCCCATAAAAATGTAACTGACAAAATGGTACTAGAGGTAACCTTATAAAAGATTGCAGTCAAATAAAAATATTATTATGTAGTGTTGTGTACCTGCGGTAAGGATAAGCTTTGCTGACAGTACGGATAACATTATGCTGCGAGCAGTACAAAGAGCCCACCAAAAATATGGTTTGCAGACAACGTCCAAGTTATAACTGTGACTGTCAGACGGGCGGTAATCATGCTTGCTACCGTCGTGAGAAAATATTAAAATTAGGAAACGACATATTAATTGTTTTTTTCATATTTTATAATCATTCATTTATATCATAGTTTAAATAAAACAATATCAAATTAAAACCCAATATCATATTATTTTATTAAATTTGGTGTTCTTTTGCTGCTTCTGTAGAATTGAATCCTATGACCTCCAGCTGGGAGACACATGGAGGGGGATGCAAGGCAAGATGAGCGTGACAACGCCGGCTAAGAAGATAAGAAAAAAATCAGACAATAACCCACCCTCTCAAATGTACGTATAGTATTTTTACTACGTATGCTTGATTACTATGTTTTATTTACTGTCGGCTTTGATTGTAGGTGAATAATTACTTAATTAGGTACTAGAGCACTGCCACTGGCAACCTTACTGACCGCAGTAACACAAAACTGCATCAAAGTAGTGTTATTTGACTGCGGTCTTCTGTAAGGTGGAGGTACAATCCTCAGTTGGGCGGCTCCAATTTTATTGGGAAACCCACGGGAGATCCCAAATTCGCCCTACTATATTTTTAAGCTAATGGTGTAATTAATCAGTGTACTTAAGCTTAGAAAAACTTATTAGTACAGGCCGGTGTTTGAGCCTGAGCCCATCAGATGACAGGCCGTTGTTTCAACCACAAGGGCACCACGGTTTTTTTTAACATATATTTTTAAATAGTTATATCCTGTTTGTTAGGTTAGGTTACCTACCTTACCTTAGGTTATAAACCCCAACTACAGAATAATCATCTCTAGAAACAAGAAAAGTTTACTCCTGGAAAGGTAGAAAACTAGCAAACAAACAGTTACTTTCGCATTTATGATATTGGTATGGATTTTGGATACGTTTAGAGAGAAAATATGTTTGGCTCACATAAGGGGCGGGCTTGAATTGCTAACAACTAGCGACCCGCCCCGGCTTTGCTCGGGTGTATTAGACATATAAACCTTCCTCTTGAATCAGTTTATCTATTAAAAGCCGCATCAAAATCCGGTGCGTAGTTTTAAAGATCTTAGCATACATAGGGACAGACAGACAGCGGGAAGTAACTTTATTTTATTATATACTATGTAGTGATTATTGGGTGCATGAAAGAGCAAATAAGTATTTTATACTTAATGTCCTCTAGTAGAGGGCGCCAGCGCCACATTTAAATTATTTCGACGTCATATAGCTTATACCATCCTACCAGCGGACTATGAAGGCGCTTCCAACGATACCTCATTTATATAATATAGAAAAACGAACATTATTTATCATAAAACGACATTGGTATCGTGTGACATGCAAATATATTATGTCTATAATAGGTATTAATTAAGAAGTACAGAAGATCGCAGTCAAATAACACTCCTCTGTTGTATTTTAGCTATGGGTAAAGTTGTTTAGCTTCTCGAGGATATGATGTGCTGACTCCTTTCAACAATAAGGTTGGCAATGCGCTAGTGGTAGTGATCCTCCTAAGCGCATTGCAAGCGGTTATCTATATATATAGGCTACCGTGACCCATTACTATTAGGTGGGCTGTACGCTACTTTGCCACCTTCGTAGTTTAATAAATATGTAATACAGAGGACGACGAAAAATAAATAGATCAGAGGAATATTGTTATAATACTTAATAATATGGTAATAATACGTCTATTACAGAAAAAAGTGTGACAACGAGAAAAAACGGCGCGACCTTGAGAACGAAACTATAAATCAGCTTGAGGAGCTTCTGGGGACATGTCTTGCTGAGGTGAAGCAACCGGACAAAAACGGTATAGTCCGCGAAGCCACCCGGCAGATCCAGGAGGTGCTGAAGCGACGGCGCGAGTGCCCCGGCGAGTGTCCACTGCGCGCCGCCAGCTGCCTCTCGCCCGTCCAGGCCGGCGAGGTCAGCTCCACGCAGCCACACCCTCCCGCTGGCTTGCATTACTCTGAACTCACTACCCTTATTGAGGTATATTCCACATTTATTTCATCACTATATACACATTACTTTATAGACAGTACATATAAAAGACATAATAATTTTATCTTGTCATGAACTGTCACATTACTCATTATTATGAGCAGTTGGGTAGTAATTTATTAAGTCTGATTGTATGATTTATCCATCCCTTGACTCAGTTCTTCTATTGTAAGCTGCTGCGTGTGACTGAGCAGATTCACTGCAGTGTCATACATGACTATACATAAATGTAAAACATTCCTGTTGAGTTACCTATTAATATGATTATGCTCACGTCTATTTCTGGCATAACATAATATGTACCTTTAAATCTGTTAAATACATTACAATTTTCTTCCATCCCGTCCGTTACTTAAATCCGTTAATTAAATATAGGTAAAATGTGTTTGTTTGTGTGTAATATCTGGAACGGCCACAGAGCATACCATAAAGCACAACAAAAACTATCCAAAACGTTTATTTGGTCCATTCTGGTGACCTTTGATGGCATTTTATCTTGACTTTAATTGAACTAGAAATCAGTATAAATTCGTCTTCATCATCCATCATAGTTCACTGTGAAATTTAATTTTCTATACATGCATATGGTAGGTAGGTATTTGTAACATAAATGCGCAATAATATTTTTCCTTTTCACTGAACTGATTTGATGAAATTTTACAAGACCTAGATCTTGAGGATAAACATATAATATTCGAGTATTTGTGAATTATCAGTTGCAGTCGAAGTCGACATAAAATCATTAATATTTTTCATAACATTTTCAGGCACTCAAACACTACACTAGTAGTCTTGGATGGGTGTTACTGGAAATAAACGCAAAAGGCGAAATCGAATGCGTAACTGAAAATATCAAGGACCTCATTCTGCAGGACAGAACTGAGTTATATAGAAAGTCCATTTACTCAATTTTGCATGTCAAAGATCATGCGAAAATAAAGCCTTTATTAAGAAATGTACAAACCTTCGGCTGGGGCTCTGCAGACGTTGACAAATTTCAAGCTGTACAAGCCCGCTTCACCGTCAAAAATTCCAATGGGACTGATAACACTGGGTAAGTAATATGAAAGTTATATTTTTTGCCTCATAATTGGAAATTTACCTCATAATGTAAATGTCGTTAGTGCCTTGGAGTAGGGGGCGGCCCCTGGTATGGGACGCTACTTGCGTCGATACTCTGGCGCCGTCCCATCTCCCGGGCACTTCGACTGCGGCCGGTGCCGCTGCTGTACAACAGGAGAGCCTCAAACGCCGCAAGTATGTGTGCCTCGGAAGGGGCTACATATTTGCTGTGTTTGCGGTGGAGACCCTGGGGCCATGGGGTCCAGAGGCTCATCTGCTGTACAAGGAGGTCTCGCGACGATTGATTGAGGCCTCCGGTGACAAGAAGGCTGGAACATATTTTGCGCAATGCTGCCAGCCTTCTTGGCACCCTCCCGCGTGACAGCGATTTGGGACAAATGTTTTATTTATTTTAATTGTTTATATTAGGTTAGTTTTTTTTCTTTTTAAGTAATTAATGCACATAGAAATGTATGTCCTCATAATTGTGTAAAATAGTGTTACAGGTTTCAGAAACCTGCAGGGTATTTGTGTGTGATACGCAGAAGGTAGATAGCTACTTGTTTCTTGTGACTGTATTGAATATTGATACGTTAACATTTGCCTTTTCATTGTGATAGCAGATCATGACGGTCGAGCGATAAGCGGCCGATTACACATTTATAAATGTGTTTCTACTAAGTAATGCAATAACTGCAACTCAAATAATTTTCGAGGGCAGATGTCAACTGCGTATGTGCAAACTCGAGTCGTATGTACCAGAATCTTATCGTAGTTACTGTGATGGCATAAACATTACGGCTACATGTCAGTATAAATATTATAAGAGATCTTTGTAAGTTTTGTTATTAAAATGAAGGTCACATTTTCTTCTGTACTTGCTTTTATTAAATCAGGTTTTTAAATTTTAGATCGTTTGGTTTTTGTTTCAATATTTCTATTTTATTGACTTGGATGTGACTTGATGGCTGATCCATGATATACATTAATATTATTGATTTATAAGTAAATGCCATAATATAGTGTAGTGTAGTGTTGTAGGGCGGTTTAGATATTTAATTTTGATATTATTTGTTTTCCAAGTCTAAAGGTTCGTCTCGTTAAATCACGCATGCGCATCTCGTTATATGTATTAACAGTAGCAATTCCAGGACCGTAGGAGGAATTATAAATGTCAATTTGCAATTTTTTATACCGCTAAGGTGGTAAAAATACCGTATACCTGATGGTAAAACGTTGACGTAACCTGTGTACGTTTGCGCTCACTCGCGCGATTCCGACCCCTTCAACAATTCTTGAAGAACTTCATGCTTGCTGTAAACTTGGGAAAACCACGGATCTTATGCCACAAACAGAAATTATTTCTTTGTTAATATTATTTTACTTTCCAATTTATGACCGGTGTAATACTAAAGTTAGTCGTGGTTGCATTATATGATTACGGGAGCACTAAGCATATGGTGTATTACTTGATGGCGATCCAATAACAGAAATAAATAAACCTGAGCGTTCACTTCAGAAATCACTACCGGGAAAGCAAGAGGAAAGTAGTTACAAATTAAAAACATGGTGTATGTTAGAATATGTGTAATTATGTGTGCAGGCACGTGGAGGCAGTAATCCACGCTGCGCCAGTGCGCGGCTCTTCTCCGGAGGAGGCCGGCTCCGTCATGTGCGTCATCCGGCGCTGCGAGGACGCGTCGGCCGCACTCCTTCCCGTCGACGGCGGCCCGCCCGCCATCACCACCAAACAACCCGATCATATCGTTTTCCGATTAGATTCCAACTTTACTATTTTAAGTTAGTTACCTTGTATTTCTATATCGCTTTATATTTGCCATATTGGTTCCAAAGCCAAATTAAAATCTTAGTACCTATGTCGTAAAAGGCCGCAAATTTGACGTCATTAGAATAAGACAAAAAAAGTTCGTCTGTTGGTAGCTTGTAAGTTGGAAGCACCACCACTGTCCATATCGGTCCTAGTGACTACCTATAACCAGTACATGAGTGACAATACATTGGTTTAAATTGTAGTAAAGTTTCAAATACATACATTTTGAATAAGGTATATCAATCTGCCAAAAAGGTTCCAGGTCGCATGTGAGCTTGGTTGTTAATAATTCAGGTAGCGTCTAAACCAAGTGATTAAGCGCAGCTTGATATCCTGGTGACCCTGGTGTCCTCGCCCGTTAGGAAGCATCAGTTCTTCATAAAAGGCCGTATTTGGAACGTCTTTTACTTGATGTGGTTTTGGCGTAATGACGCGTGATTACTCTTAAGTAAATGGCTATACGCAACACATTCCCCATAGGCCCACGACTAAGTTTTCTTGCACGAATGTCTTCGGTATTACTGTACCAACATGCACATCTCTATAGCGGTATCTCACAAATGGTCCGTTCACTGCCAGAATGGGATCTCCTCATGGAGCACTGAGATCATTACCCTTCGCAAAAACACAACACTATTTTAGTTTATTTAGTAAAAGTATGAATTAATATATACCTAAATAATTACCGTTCGCAGAAACACAACACTATTTTAGTTTATTTAGTAAAAGTATGAATTAATATGTACCTAAATAAAAACATTTCTGATTGTTTGTTTCAGCTTGTGATTTGAGCGGAGTGGAAAGCACTAGCCCTACTGTTTTTCTTGCGGGTACTCGGTACTTGGATCTTGTTGATAGTGGTGATCGGAACCGTGTGGTCGCTCACCTGCAAGAGGCCGTTTGTTACCCAGCGCCTCCCGCTATCAGTCATCCGTTTCGGTTGCGTGTCGCTAACGATAGACCTTGGTTAAGAGTGTGTGCCCGATCGCGTCTATTTAGGGCCAAACCGACGTCTGGTGAGCCCGACTTCATTATGTCGACGCACACTGTGCTCAGCGATGATGATATGGATCTCTTGGAGAGCGACTCGCCGCGGCCGCCGGTTGGCGGACCGCTCATGACGTCCGTGGCCAACGGGGAGCCCTCCACGTGTGAGCCGCGGTATCGACCCGCTATTAGTCCCACCGAGCCCCCCTTCCTGATGAACGACTTCGACCTGGATCCCTGGACGAGCACGCTGCTCGGCGAAATGTCCGGGGAAGAAGCCAAGGAGCGGAAGGAAGCGGTGGAGGGCGGTTCTACGCCGGGTGACGCGCCACCGCCCACAATCGCGACCGAGGAACCCAACCGCCTACGCACGCTACTCAGCAAGAAGCCCGGGGATGCCTCGGAAGGTGCTGTCAACTCTAACAACCGCATTCTCAAAGACCTGCTGAAGCAGGAAGACGAGGAAGCCTCCGGCAGCGAGTCTTCCGCGCCGCATACGCCGCATACGCCGCACACGCCTGTGTCGGCAGTGTCTCCGCTGCACTCGACGCCGGCGCATCCGCGACCTCCTCTCCACCCCCAGCACCCGCCACATCAGCAGCATCAGCAGCACCAACAACACCAACAGCACCAACAGCATCAACAACACCAACAACACCAACAGCATCAACAGCATCAACAGCATCAACAGCACCAACAGCACCAACAACACCAGCCGCACCAACAACACCAGCCGCACCAACAGCAGCCACACCAACAACACCAGCCGCACCCTGTCCACGGACCACACCCTAGCCCGGGGGCGCACTCGCACCTCCAGGGTCACAATTCTGATGTCCTCCTGAGGGTATGTAGAGAACATTATAATATTCTAACTACTTTAAGATTAATGGCCGAATATTGAGACGCCATTCAAACCACAATAATTTAGAGCGGCCTCCGATTTGACATTTTAAATTGTATTTTGATGACGCTTCAAACAGTTACGTGAGCCATCAAATTTTGAGAGTCATTTTAGTATTCGGCTGTCAAGTGGGCAAGAATATACATAATTTTGTATTGCATCTTTGATAGCAAAAATGTTAGGTGTAATTACCCGACTACGGCGATGCAAAAAGCAGGGTTATGATTTTATATACGTAATGATAAATGATTTAGAATTATTGATAGCATTAAAATCGTTCTTAAGCGAAATTAACCTATTCAAATTTCCTCGACATTCACGAGTCCTAACCAATTCTAACTCTTTGCTTGTGCTTCGTAATTTGGCAAAATAATTATTCTGTATCTGTAATACAGACCGTATTACAGATGGTTAAAATGTATGTAACTTGTTATAGATATTGAATGACAAGTCTGACGATGACACGGAGGAGGGCAGGAGGAGTGGCGGCGAGGGCCGCATGTCGCAGCCCAGCGCGCTGCTGTCGCAGCTGCTGTCGGGCAGCAGCGCGCCGGCGGGCAACGGCCGCGCGCACGACGCCAGCGACGCCTACCTAGAGCGGTTCGCCGGCATCAAGCGCAAGTTCGACGAAGCTAAAGCGGCGGCCAGTAACATTAAGAGGGCCACGCCAGAACACCAACAGGTTACCTTTCCTTGGCCATAGTTGAGGGCGGCACATATTACGTGTAATATATAAGATAATGTAGCGCTATGTCGCCTGCCTATCGTAATGAGATTAAAATAAGTGCACAGGAATTTGCTTTTGAGTACAGTATAAAACCATACACTGTACGTAAACGATGCTTGATGGAGAAGCTCTTCCACCTACAGTGAGATTAATAGAAGCTGTTCATACAAAACTATGCCTGCTTCACAACATCTGTCGTATGAAACGTAATAATTACTCACAAATTAATTTATTATTCAAAACATACTTTTAGAATGATGATTTAAATTGTGAACTGAAACATCCTTTACCAAATATTTATTATCTTTTCCAGCGAATAATTAAAATTTAATTTTTATGTAGCTGTTACTTTAAAATGACATCAGTCAGATATTTTTTTTTACAAAACAAGGCCGCGTATATAGTGTCATTACATATAATGTTTATATGTTTCTTTCCGTACACGGCTTAACAGTTTACGTGCAGATGAATGACGTAGACGTCTATTAAAGAGTACCAATATCTTAACATGCACGTATAATAATGATTATGACAGCAGCAGGTGAGTTCGAGTGCCGCGTCCATCGCATCGTCGACGTGCTCGTCGACGGCCACCAGCCCGGCGAGCAGCAGCAGTGCGGGCATGAGCTCGCTGTGCCTGAAGAATCAGATCCTGGTGTCGCTACTGGCTAAGCAGCAGACGACGCCGACGACGCCGCTGCCGCTGCCCAACTCCACCCTGCGGGGCTACGGCCCGCGCCCGCGCGTCGCGCCGCCCGCGCCCGCCGCGCCGCCGCCGCCGCGACACCACAACTCCACGCTCTCCAACATCCTGTAAGTCGCATCTTATTACTTACTACCTGTTCCCGACGTGACGTACGCCGTACTGTTACTGATCAATGATTGATGGCGCGGGTTGCAATCTGCTTAACTCAACAGTTTTATCGTAATCATTGTGACGTGTAACCAGGTCAACAGATAGGTAGGTGGTTAATTGAATGATATAGTAGTATAGTAGATGGATCAATTTCTTATTCATCTTATTACCGTCAAAATGTCTTAAGGTTACGCAAGCCACCGCTGCGTGCCTACTAGATATATGGTATAGGAACGCCGAAGACGATCGGTACCTATAGGGATTTGTTCTACTGCCAATTGTGCTGACTAGTAGAAAAATGCTAAGGCTAATTATCTATATAAATATTTTTTTATGTGCAGTGTATTAATATGTGTGATATTTACACCGACAGTCGCGCGAGCAACGTGAACGGCGGCGTGAGCTCGGGCTCGGGGCCGGGTTCAGGGCCCAGTTCAGGGCCGGGCGCGGGGTCGGGGCCGGGTTCAGGGCCGGGCTCGGGGCCGGGCCAGGGCGCGGAGATGGCGGGGCTGGCGGCGCAGAGCCACCTGCAGCTGGTGCTGCAGAGCGGTGCGGGCGCGCGCACCTACCCGCCCGCCGGGCCGCCCACCGCCCTACCCTCCATACACTACGCTAACACCGCGCCTCATCTCGCCTTCAACAACCAACCGCAGTTAGTGCAGCCCCTTCTTAAATTCACATTGAACTCCACATCCCCACTAGTAGCCTAAGCAGTGCCGGTAGCAGGAACATTGTCGACAACGTTTTCGTATCGCCTTCGACTATTTTTGTATTGCAAAATGAACAGCGCTGCGACGGTGAAAAGTGGAACTTAAAATTTGTATGATAATTTTGACATATCGCGAGCTACGTTTTCGACTACGTTGTAGACAATGTTCCTGCTACCGGCACTGGAAGACTATCGAATTGCTTTCGACAGCGTAATCGTATCGCTTTCGACATTTTTATATGGGAAAATAAAAAGCGGAGCGTCGGCGTAAAGTGTAACTAAAAAGCCACATTATGAACATTTAGACATTCTGAGAGTTACGTTATCGAATATGTAGTCGAGAGATGTTCTTGCTTCCATTAGTGTACTATTATGGTCGTTAACTTGTAGAAGCGGCGGGCCGCGACCTCCGGGCGGCGGAGATGGCGAGGTGCCGAGCGACCAGATCCTGTCCGACATACTGGACGAGGTCATCGACAACATGCCGCCAGACACCGACCGCCCCGCGCAAGACGTCAACCTTCGACAACGACAGGTACGATACTTACGCACTGGAAACACATCAATTTTCAACATTGTTAGTTTAAATAACCAATATTCTCAAAGTGTCCCAAAAGTTATAAAAACACTAGCAATATTACACCAATTACATAATACACTTATATTATATGAAACCATAAATCTACTAATTATGCGATTTTTTTCTCGAGTTGACTGAAAAATATTTCCTTGTAACAGGACGAAACGTGTCTCTAACTAATAAATAGGTACCTATTGAGGTAAACGGAATTTGAATAGTTTTGTATGAGAGCCGTGATGGCCTTGTGGTATGAAGCGTTGCCTGCAATTCTAGCAACGGAAGTTCGAATCACACCGGTCTATACCAATGAGTTTTTCTAACTTAAGTACAGTGTTTAGTCACACCACGAGCTTTACGGTGAACAAAAAAACATCGCGAGGAAACTGACGTCTGAGAAGAAATTCAAGAACGTATGTAGTGCCTAAGAGACGTCGTTGGACTCCCTATCTGTCACGTTGGCATCAAATTATCATCGGTGGAAAGTGGGTGTCGTATCACCTCTGCCTACCCCTTCGGTGACCCTTGTGGAAAGGCGTGAAGATATTGTAGTATGAGACACGATGTCCATTTGTTGATAGGTCAGTTTTGAATAGAAAAACATTTTTATAAAAAAAAATATGGCTTTTTTTCATGGATTATACAGGATACCGTATTGTCAATTTTATAAGCGGGATCCCTCGTTAAAAAGTAATAACAGGTGGAAAACAGCCTAGAGGAAAAAATAATCTGTTGCAGGGCATGAAAGAGAGGAATGCAATGATCAATGCGATCAGACAGAGCCTGATGCAGTGCGAGACCGTCACCAAGAGCCCAGTGGCGACGAGTCCGGGTGCGCCGCCGGTCTATTCCGTGCACACTCAGGTAAACATTAAGCAGCGGTGCATCGGTGATTGGTAGTCCTTACGCTTCTGTGATCATCGACATATGATAGATAACGACAAAATGTGACAGAGTCAGAGAATCTTTTGGTCAAAAAACGTATTTTGCCGTAGTATGTATGCAATATAATATTTGTAAAGAATGTGAGGAAGCATGTGTATATGTGGCGGTGTGTGAGTGCAGAGCGCGTGCGGCCCCGGGCTGTTCGCGGCGGGGGACCCGGCGCGGGCGCGCGCGCTCGTGGAGCAGCAGCGGCAGCGGCTGCTCAATCTGCAGCGCTCGCAGCAGATGCTCGTCTCGCCCGAGGTATGCCCCGTCACTATTACTAACACTTCGACTCGACTTACGCGTCTCATTTCCTGAATCACTTCATATACGCAAATGACATAAATAACATGATCATAAATTTAAGAACTAGGCTTGTCGGTGCAGCAATCGCGAAGCCGTTCTATCGTTCGCCATTTCTGTTGCCTCCTTATACGACATAAGGTTAGCCTTTATTTATATCTGATGGAAATAACTTATCCTTAGCCTCTCTCTACCCTTTCATGACATAAGCATTATATAATGTCTTTTTCTGTAAATTAACCCAGTTCGAGGAATAACGTTCCGATCCAATGCGGTTGTAATGGCCGCTACGGTTTAACCTTGACCTTGTTGTCGCTGCAGGCTGCGGAGCAACCGCAGGCGGACCTCGGCTCGACAATAAGCGCTCTGGTTTCGGCGATGCCCCCGAATGTGGCGCTTACCCGGACGGACTACCACCATTTATATCATCCATCGAGTGAGTTACGATCTCGTCACCCAATATAACCACACATTGTATTAGCTAGCAATATGCTGATTCTAATCTCACATTTTGCAGATCAAATTGGGCCGAATTATGGTACAAATAAAATTGTTACCTCGCAACAGAATCCTATGCTGAGTCGGCAGTTGAATGTAAGTTAACAAACTGTGATTACATAGGATGTATTGTATAGCTCTGAAACATTTGTATCGGTTCATAAGTAATGTAGTAACGTGTATCTGACCATTAAATATTACTCGTGATCACTTCTTGTAATCTGTCCAACTTTATTGGTGCTATTTATGAAAACTTGAAAGGTTTCTCTGCTAAAGTATCACTCGAAGTTCTCAAAACCTGCTTTATGCACGCATGGACGCTAATCTATGGTAATATTAAGAGAAAATGTATGTATTTTTGTTTGTATTTATGAAACTTAAAACTACGATACCGATTAAAAAACATCCACCAAAAGAACGTTATATTAATACTGAGTAACATATTGCAACCCGAGCGAAGTCGCGTGGAATAAGCTAGTTATATTATATCATGAAGATTCCGTTTGATATGTGAGTTTGTCACTGAACATGGAGGGGTCTTGCTGGGTTGGTATGGTAATGAGCAATGGGTGAGTATCGTGTGTGCGTCAGGTGGCGGGCGCGGCGGGGTACTCGCACTCGGCGGCGGCGCTGCACACGCCCATGTCTCCACTCACGCCGCAGTCCTACCACCGCGCGCCCAGACCACACCTAGGTAACGTACACTACACGCACACAACCCTACACAACTACACACCTCTTATTTTAACACTCACGGCCGAATACTAAAACGACTTACAGCGTTTGATGGCCCACGTTACTATTTTGAGCGTCGTCGAGATACAATTTCGTATGTAAAATCAGAGGCCACTGAAAATGAATGTGGCATCAGATTTTAGGCGACGGTTTAGTATTCGGCCATCAGTTGTGTACATTTTTTTAAATCTATATATACATATATCGTTTACACGAAACAAAGGATACACAGCTTCACCTAGCTTGTAATAGTACAGGTGTAGGTAATAGCTTCTGAAAATACTTTCCGACTCTTATATTAGGTACCTACATACGATCTGATGATTATTTATGACTCCTATAACTGCTTCTTTATCGACGAAACTCAAGTGTTCCATGCGGTAGATAGAATTATTTCTTGCAGATAGATTTTATCTTACATCGAAGCATGATTCTTCAGGATATTATATTCTTCAGCATGTATGTAGAACTTAGATTTAGCCTGATCTGCAGAAATCAAAACGAACTCCCAAAAAGATTCATATTATATTCAAACTAATTGCATGTCTATGGCTTTACTTTTCGATATTTGGCAAACGCGATCGGTAGCGGACGAGGTAGATCAAAGGAGCGGTACAAAAAACGGTTGCGTTGGTCGTCGAAAGCGCAGGCTCGCAAGTAAGACTAACCGCGCTTTCGACGTTCTGGAGAGCGGGTCGCGGGTCCTTAGGGACGCATCGGCTAGGTAGGTTGGCTCATGATCCGGGTTGTGGCAGTGGGCAGCTACTACGAGGAGGGCGCGGGCTACTGCGGCGACTACAGCCGCTGCCCGCTGCCGCCGCACGCGCCGCGCGCGCCGCTCACGCCCCACCCGCCCCACACGCCCCTCCCGCCCCTTGACCACCAGCTCGCATGTGAGTATCGAGCCCCCATCGACCCATCGCCCCATCGCCCTATCGCCCAATCGCCGCCCGCGACTCCAAATATCATTCGCTCGCTATCAAGGGTGGCGGGATCCTCGAGGTGTCTTTGTACTAATTCAACTAATTGAAACTTAGGAGGTAAGGCGGATTGTAGATTACATAAACAAAGTAAATTATTTCTTTACATTTGCATATTTATATCTTTCACAGTGCATGACAAATCTTTGCATTATGTGCTTCTAGAGGTTTCGCTACCCCGATTGCAGCTATACTAGGTATCTATCCTATGAACTTCTTTTCGACATTCTAGAAATGAATTTCTAAAACTACCTGCAATTTGTTTATTTTATATTATCTATTAATAAGGATCAATTAGTAACTGCAACGCAACTATTATACATGTATATACATTCCGAAGATTAGGTATCTATATCTAGCTTGATGATGTGGCTGCGAATGTGTCTCTGATGCAATGGAGGAAGTAAGCGGTTGTGTCCCTCCAGGCGCCGGTAACGGAGGTACAGTTGGGGGCGTGGGCGGCGGGGGCGGCGGGGGAGGCTCCTCGGAGTACGTGCGCAACGAGCTGCGCGCCGTGGTGGGCGCGCGCTCCGCCCGCCCCGAGTTGCACTCGCAGCTGCAGCCGCCCGACATGGACCCGCTCATGAATTTCGACATGCCCACGCCTGGTCAGTATACGACTCGTCCCTCACCCTATACCCACATCTGTTCCTCTTACCCTGATATCATCTGTTAACCTCGTGTTGGCATCTATGTACGTGACCGCTTACCATCAGGCGGGCCGTATGGTTGTTTGCCACCTTAGTGGTATAAAAAAAAACATAATGCTGCCTAAAGTGTAGAAACTGTGAATGTTTGACATTACCTAGAGTTCATTGTTAATATTTTTCAGCACAGAGATTTCAGGTTATATGTGTTATTAGAGCATTGATTAGAGCATTTCCATTTATGAGCCAAAAAAGTGCAAAGCTTTTGTCTGTAATCGATTTATTTATGACTTTATTTAAAGAGTAGGATTCGGATGACCACCTACCACTCTATAATTAAGTGGTTTGTGTGCGATTCATATGTATGCAACGTAAACATTACCAGAATGGTATGCGACTAACACGTTAGTTGAAATAATAGAGCTTGAATTATATTCGATTTTTGAGGACGACACATTCCCAAAACTATCAATTCGTATGACGGTTGTCAAACTTGCAAATTACGCACTAACGCGATCATGCGATCATCGTAATAAAAATCGTGCACAGGTAAAACGGTTTGGAAAAAAGTAGAAATTGCTGGGCAAGGATGGCTTATGGAGTACGGTTTCTCGAGGGGGACATAAGCGTCGTGACGCTAACTATCAGGCGAATGACTTGCTCGCCTCGCCACCTAAGTTCAGTGTGTCAAAAACGTAGTTTTAGATAAAATCAGACTCGATAGGTAAAACACGTTAGAGAAGACATGTATAATAATGTTCAGCCATTATCACACACCGTCAACTAGTAGCAAAAACCAAGCACACTTTGTACAATGGGTGCCAGACCACTACTAGAATATTTTTTTTCAAAGGAAATTCTTGAATAAAGCATCCATATGTGTTTTATTTTAAACGGTGATCGAAACCGCTGATATTGAGATACTGAACTTGATTTAAGTTGTTAATTTCATATTTTTTTATGCAATTTCATGAAACCTCATATTTAACTCTTAAAAAAAGCCCTTCATAAATTATTTTACACATATTTATGAAGTTTTTTGAACCTATTCCCGTTTTTTAGTAGGTATGCCGCCATCTAGCATTTTCTCAATATTATTACATATAAAACTATGGTTAACAAAATAAATCGATAGAGAAAATGAGGTCAATGAGTTAAAAGCTGACGCTTAGCTTATCCTTATAGATGATTATATAAAAATATTATTTTAACTTTTGACTTATATGACTTTGTATGCGTTGAATTAATTTTTGTCATCTAATGTTTGCTTGTGAAAAATTTATATGTGAGCGCCTACTAAAAATTAGCCACAATCATCTTTTGACTTTTCTACGAATTGTACTAAGCTGAGCAGAATCTTGAGACCATAGATCGCTTTTTTATTAGTAAGCCGATTCTTATGAAATAAAGTCTGGAGTTGTCCCAATTTAAGTTAAAAATACATATAAGAACCACATATTTAAAAAAAAAAAAAATTATGTCAAATTCATGTATCGAATAAATATTCATGTTTAATTTAGGAGTTCGAATAAAAAATATAATATTAAAGTAATCGATGGTTGCAAAAATGATATTTCCTAAAATATATGAGAATTTAAGATTAAATATTTACCAGTTGAATTAAATCAAGTGTAGTATGAATGAAATGACTCGCGCAGCCGACACAATTTGCGACGATGGTGAGAGGCGAGCGTAGGCCGCAGGGGATGACCAAGTGGTCGAAGTATACGTGTGTGCGTACGTAGGTGGCGGCAGTGTGGTGGGGGCCCGAGCGACCTCGACGTCTTCAAACTCGTGGGAGTCGCAACAGAGTACCCCGGTAAGCTTGGGACGCGACCAGCGAAAATAACTCATATAGACACTTCACTTCTTTAGCGGTTTTCATTATTATTTTGTAGACCTACCTATGATTATTACGTATTGAGTCTGCTCTGCTGCGTGTGTTGTCAAATTGATCATCTTGATTATTAGACGCTGATCGAAAGAAAAGTACCATTATTGTTGATTTGTTTCTGTTTTAATGATACACAAAATGGTGAACCTTTGATTAACTTAAATTATATATCAACAACAATCAGTTTTAATATAATTGGTTACTTACATAGAAATAAATTAACGATTGGTACAATTCCATACTTTTTTCGAAGCTTTTGTGATGTGATGTCTTTTTCCTATACCGATGGACTCTGATATCGAGGTTTATTCTTTGATGCAAATAATAAAATATTAGCTAATTATATTTCTGCCTGTTAGGATAACATGATTGATAAAGAACTATCGATACGATAACTGACGGTTTTAAATACAATGGGTACAAGTCGCATGCGATTCAGTCAACTGTGGTGAAGGTTTTGTGACGTGACGTTGGCGTAGTTATAAAACAAGAGTATTATAATTTTGCAATAGTTAGTCTGCTTATTGTTCGCTTCTGAAATGTTGTTAGACGAATTAGTTCGTACCTTCAGTTCTGTAGATTTAAAATTCAATTGATTGCATGGTGACCTCTCAGTCGGTTTAAATCGATTTAATGATACACGAGTGGCGATCAAAAAGTAAAGAGATGACATGTATTAACATTGATCATTATATTACATATTTTGGTCGCGTAGTCGCGAGCGCTTGAGGCAGTCGCGGCCATAACGTAAAAAGACGTCGATGATATTGCGATCTCGATCGCTTTTACAGCTATTATGGGAGACGTAAGAGTTACGCCGAATACTATAGAGATAACGCTAAAATCAATAATTGTATTTAAAAAAAAATATGACAACGAAGTAGTTATCATATTTTTATAGCAGAAATGTAAGCAAATATCAATTAAGCTGATTAAAATACTAGTAAACAATAATAAAGTCTTAAGAAAACATTTTTTTTTTCTTCTGACATGTTTATTATTAGGCTATCGGGCAAATGAGCCAGGGTGAGCAAAGCAATCCAGAAAATAGGCAATGATGTAAGTGCAGCTAAGATAACTAGGTAACTAATAATAAATGTATTCACTAAACATACGGTTTTCACATCACTAAATAGTTTCGGGTGTGGTCACTGAAACGATTTAGTTTCAATGTAGGTATGTACTCGAAACAATAAATAATACGTACGGCACGTGCACAACGCTATTGCTTACTTGATTTATGGCCGCGACTGCAACGAGCATTTGCTTCTACAATATTTCATATCAATACTTATCATGTATTTATGGTTTTTCGACATTACATTACACATTGGCAGTAATTAAACATTCATCGCCTCAGACGTAACTAATTAATTGGCAATCCTTACATGGTATATAAAAAGCATACGAAAATCGTCACGAAATGAAATGTTTGTCCATTTCCAAATAACAATGTTACATCTTCGTCAACAAGAATTCAAATATCATGTAAAATACTTGTAGCAGAATAATAATTTTCATGATATTATTTATTATGAACAGCAAACATTTTTTATGACGTAGTATTTGAAAATCTCGACCATTTTGATCGTTTCTCGTTTATTAGTAAAACAACTTATTGCATATTTGCTTTTAATGAAAGTAATGCGATCTCTATAAATTTTTTTATCTACGAAAGTCGGAATACAGTACGAAGATGATTAAAAATATAAAATAATTGTTAACAAACCAAATATTATAAGGACGTCCATAACATGGGCTTCAGAGACTAGTATTATTCCTTCAATATACTTGTAATTAACAAACCGTATCATTTATATATATTTATATCAGGAATCATCTGGAGTCTAATTAATTTAAAATTGTTAACTATTTCACATGCGCGTTAAATTGGCCATTAAGTATTTTATATTCAGTTTCTTCACATGGTTTGGTGTGCAACACATAGTACTGTTCCAGGGGCACTCCAGAGGCTAGGCTTAATACTATTGAATGTACAAATAAATAAGGTATTGTAATGTGTGGCAGAGTACTACGGAGGCGGTCTCGGCGGAGGCGGGGGCGTCGGGCGGTGATGAGGCGGGCTCGGGCGCGGGGGCGGGGGCGGGCGCGGGCGGCGCGGTCGCTAAGGCCTCTCTGCTGCAGAAGCTGCTGTCGCAGTGACTTGCGCTGGAGTTTGCATTTATTATTTCCTCGCCGTTCCGGATGGACGATAATCCAAGACACCGATGCCATCGCAACGGGCGTCGTCATACCGAGTTGCGGTCTACGTGGTACCTCTGCGGCTGTAATTCTCACTGAGGTGAGACTAATATAGTACACACACGTATTTATAAACGTCTTTTATGTAGTCTAGTAGTGCTAGTGATATTTTCGAGTTGTAAAAATTGTTTCGTTGATGATAATGTTTTGTCTTAAGTTGTTCGATGACGATGTTTAGATAACCTGTATCTGTGTACCTTTAATCCTAGTTCAGTAAGATACGATTCGATGCGAAATTCTAGGTAGCTTCCTGCGACGGAAAAAAAATAGTGATTTACAAAATGTCTAATTACGTACGCCTAGTATACATTACACGATGTACAATAGAATTATACCGCGTGCAATATTGTATAGATATAAATACATATTTTGGCGTTGTGAACGTTATGTATTCTAGTATGAAAGTCAGATGTTACCTGTTATGACAAAGTAATTGTATTATAGTATATGATGGTGAGATGACGAGTGAAACGGATTCTCTTATGGAGAATATCATTTTACATGTAAATAATGTTGTTAAATTATAGCTGTTGCTTTATTGTAAATATTTTGTTACAAATATTTCACTGTGTTTCATGTACGGTATATTTTTCTTTGATTTTTAAATTCCTATATTGATATTGATCATATTAAACATTTGAAATCAGATTTTTATGTTTTGTTCCAATATTTACCTGACTCGTTTGCCAATATTGTTGCACGTGGCAGTGGTGGGGTTTGCTCCCCGCCCCGCTCCCCGCGGGTGGCGCGCGGAGGCCGACTCCACACTCAATTCCAATAGGAACAACAATCCCGTCTAACATCTTCCCTTCTTATTTTGTTTATATTATTTCAGAATTTAATGTGATATTAGGGTATTGATTACGTGATGTTCTTCTTAGTTTCCTAGAAAACTTTTACTACCTTATCGCTATCCATATTTTTTTGCTTTGTGTGATTGTTCATGAGGTGTTATAATATAAAGTTACAGATGCGTGTCTGTGGTTACAACATTGTTGTGTGTGACTGAGAATAGTGCAAAACCCCCTAATACAGTTTTCTCATGTAAAACATGTATCTATGTTTTAAAGTCATTGTCATCACCTTTTTGACTTCCTGATGTCGTGAACTTAACGTTATATCGTCGCTTGATAATAATTGATATTAAGATATTGATGTGCGTGATCAGTGTTAAAAACGGACTGTAATAATATTGACATTGATGTAGTAGGCATAGTGTAAATACGAGGCGGACATTAGGACTCAGCAGCGGCAGGGGGTATCTATGGAATAGAGTTTTAAGTTTAATTGATCAGCCATGCTAGCGGGTAGTTCGGTGTAAAGGACAACAAATTCCACGTGTATCCACAAAAATAAAGTAAAGTGTATCTTGTTAACGTGCTAGATTGAGAAAAAAATTACGATTATTTTTAACGTTTAAATGATGTAAATCCATGATGCGGTGACCGTCGGCCACAATTTATGAACTTCGCGTGCGCTGCTGCCGTGTTAATGTATTTTTTTATAAATACGGAATTGTTCCATCAAAACGTGATTATTTGCAGGAGCTACTATATTAAGTTTAAGATTTTACAAATTATTAAATTTGAACAGCATCATGTTTCCAACCAACCGTCTGCCTCAATTTGATTTAGCTTGCTCAAAAGTTAGTGATATTTGACTGTAAAGTTGTATCACTGCTTATTTTGTAAGATATCTAGCATACGAGGGCATGGCTTATTGTGTGAATTGCGAGAATATGCGTAACATCAATGTTCAATGTCATCATTAGCTAAGATGTACTAAATTTAAGGCACAATATTATGTTTGTATGTATGGATCATCCTCGAGCAGTAACGTAAAATGAATAATAAGTGGAAATCTATAGAGATTATCGTTACTAATAGTAATGCTATTTTCGACGTTTACTGTCTTAAGATATTTAGCTAGAATTGCACAATATAATAATTATAAGTAAAGTTTAATTGTAACGTAAAATGACTTGTCCACATAAGTATGGTGTGTATCCTTACGTGTAATATTTGTAATTGTATGAAATTTCAGTTTAGAAAGCGTAACGTAAACAATATAACTGCTCCCTTGTTATATCTGGGACCATAAGATTAAGCCTAAAATCTGATAACCATTTAATGTGATTATATTGATTGAGATTGTTATCATTTAAAGCAATCACAACTGCAATCGAAAAAGCAGTTAAAGTCCAAGGGTACACGCTACGTACTTATGTCCAACCAGGAATTGTCTCACCTGTCCAATATTTACAGTATGCTTTACAGAAAACTGTTTTACATCGATCAATAAGAGGCAACGGATACTTAACTTTATGTAGGGGGTTCACAATCTGTAGAAAGAAATGCACTGTAACAAAGATTATCTCAAAACACCAAACGTGTTAAATAGTTTCAAGTGATTTTGGTGATTATTATCTAACTAAACGTACAAATATGTGTAGAGTATCCGTAAATACCGCATCTAGGGGATAAATAAAGTATTTTTATACCATTATGAAATAAATAGATGAAGAGTAGGCCACTGAGTATTTTCTTTCAGAATCTGTCGTTTTATATCAGTGGATATACCTACTACATATAATTTGGCTCGGTTCACTATTAGATAGTGAGATTATTAAGGTTAAAAACGCAAACTCCGCAGATAGCAGTTGTATTACTCATTCCGTTTTAGTTTACTTACCGTTTCGGTAGAAAATCTTGTGTTAGTAATTATGTAAATTTCAAATGATTAAAGTACAAGTAATGGCCTTGTTATGTGGAAACTAAATTAAATAGTCGATCAGTAGATGAATGTACGCCTCCCTACTACAGTACAGTACGTACCTAATGATATAATGACGATATGCTATTTCTTGGACGTCTTTAGATGGAACAGCATTAAATGCCGGCGCGAAGTTCTCAACGAGTATTAAGAATAGGTACACAAAGTTATATTTTTTGCAGATTTACGATACATATTGTAGTACCTAAAATTTACTATCTATATTAATAGTATTTCACATGAAAACACGTCCATTGCCTGACAAAATTGATTTTCCGAAAATGTATATAAACATTGCATACCATAAAAATGCATAGGTGCCTCATATTTATAGATGAACAAACATATTTTTTCAATGAATCTTCAAATAAATAGCAGGAAACATCTAAGTTCTGTAAAGATAATAATAAAATTATGAACTAAAAATATTGAATTAAATAGTGATTTTACCCATAAGTGAGAAATTCAAGGAAAATAAATTGTGTATTTCACCAAATTAAGAAAATGATTATAAATAAAGTACATCGAATTAGTCAAATGTGGTGATGAACTATTCATTTATTATGTGGTGGCGATGTGGAAATCCAGTATTTTTATTCCTACCCAAAAAAAAACCATATGGTTCATGTTTGCAATTGAAAGTCAGTATATAATAATAAATGTATCGAAGATACTATTAAAATAAAGTTTCATGGATATGGATTTTGTCTTCCAAAACACCGTGAATCAACTTGTTATATTAATAAGTAGAGAGAAACCAAATTTGTTACACCTTTAAATTTGTAAAAGATATTGTAAAGTATCTGTTTCACAAAGATTCCACGCTGAATAGCTCTACCTCACTTGCCCATATTGTGAATCTTTGGAGATCATAGATACTCGACTAAAATATGATATAAACCAGCGGGATTTATCATAGTTAACGACATAATTAATTTATTGCTCACTGTACCATTTTAACAACTACACGATGTCCGTGATTTCATAAACCATAATTCTAACAAGCCTTAGTTGCTTAGAAGTCCCTTGTCATAAATGTACCTCGTCATGAATTCGACGTTAAATGCGATTGTCTATCTATATACTCGATTAATCATCAACGAAAAAATATTCCTATGTATAAATACTTTTTTTTGTAACTTAACAATTAAACTTAAAATGGGCTTTATAAATGGATATTACTTGTACGCAAATGTCTAATTATATTATGTGTTAGGTAAGTCTTTGTGTAAGAATTTACCTCATTGTAAAAACCGATCAATCTTTGAATTCATGATTATATTGTACAAAATTGTTGCGTCATGGGCGTGAGCACACGAGAGCAAAATGTAATGTTGCTGGTGTGTGCTGAAGTACCTTAAAAGGTGTAATTTTATTTTTACCTTAAGAATTATTTCTTTACGATTTGGAGCCCAATTCGAATTTCGTATAAATACTTATTGGAATTAATTCTAACGTCAGCATAAATATTGTAAGAATAACATTTCTGGAGAAATTGGTATTGAAATGTTACATATAATTAATCATTGTAATTCTACGTACGATTGATGTAATAATTTTCTTTGGGGTAAGATAAACTGATCCATTGACATTGAGTAAATTAACTTAAACCTCAAATAATAGGGTCCAAAACTCCATCCAATGTTGCAGAAAACTTCGACTGGACTACAGAGAATGAATGTGATATCGATGTGTAATAGAAATATTTTTGTATCAAGCTGAAAATTACTCTATGGCAATGGATAAATATTTCACTTAGCATAGCACATTGTAATATGAAACATGGATGAGTACGGGAATCTTTGTTTCAGAGGGAAAACATAATTAGTTTCAAAGAGCTTTGTTTTCATGTTACGTTAAAGTATATTTTATTTTATAGTTAATATTATAACTGCTATTACTGAAGGGTTTTCGAAAAATTCCTCTATTTAGAGGTAAGATTATGTGTGATAAAATATTTATTATAATTGGATGGCAGTCGCTAACACACAGAGGCATTCCCGTACATGGCAGATATTTTTTTTGTATAAAATCGTGCCTCTTGTCTTGGCCTGTCGTCTGTGAACAAGGGTATTTTTGTATTGTGAATATTACCTAGGTTTAGCGTTCTGTTATAGATCGTAATGTTTAAAAGCTAATTATGTTTTTCTCAGGCACTGCAAAGTGATATATGATATTGGTCACTCGCAGAAAGGGTATTTTGCTTAGTAGAACGCTGCAGTAGCCAGCCACCACACCTTGAGGAACTAATTCATGAATTCCGTCAACGTCGTGGTGCGTAATACTTGAATATTTGAACCATTGATTAAATATTAATCACACAACTAGTCTCAATTTGGAAATTATCTTTTTTGTGGGTGTCCGTTAGTCTGTGTTATTTAGTTCTTCAAAAGATAGTTGAAGCCTGTTTCTTGTGTTGCTGTGCATTTCTACGCATTGTATGTATGTATGTTTATATATATATATATATATTGTAAATAGCTAAAGATACATTATATTTTTACGACTAGCATACACAACCAAAGTTGTTATGAAGTGATGGTTGATTAATTAATAAATTTAAATATATGTGCTTATGTTTATTTTGGAAACGATACAAATAAACTTCGTACAGTGGCTATATAATTGACACATCCAAAGTTTTAACCTTGATACTAAAAAAATACCTTAAAATTTTGGCCATAAAATTCTACATAGAATATGAATACTAAGATGAGGAAGAATGCGATGCCGCTCCCTCAATCCTAGGAGCTGGTATCGAGCTCATTTACCGGTTTGTATTTGTCAATTAATAAATCGGACAAATTTACTAATAAATATCTCCAAGGTATTCAAATTGTAATATTTTTATTCATTCGATTAAATCAGGCGTTATGAGTACATAACACGAAGTTGTATTTTTTTGTACATTTTAGATTCGAAAATATATTAATATCTAAATAAGAAGTGTTTTATTTAATTTTGACCACTAACATTTCACAGGAGAATCTATCTCTATATAAAGTAGGTATAGTGTGCAATACAAATTATTTGAATATATATATATATATTATATGTTGGAGGATGCAATGGTCACTATTAACTAGGTACCTAATATCCGAAGTCGTGGGGAAACCCACGGGAGATCCCATTTCACCCTACCTCTTTCTTTTAAGCCTATAGTGTATTAATCACTGTACTTAATTACCTACCAGGGCCCATTAGATTACAGGCCATTGCTTTGCTTCAACCACAAGGCCACTACGGCTGCAAATTTCCCGGATGGAAATCCCGCCCGCCGAACGATGCGTACACCATCCAAAGAAGTTTCCTGGAAATTCTGCTAGAGCGCGCCAACGACGTCTTCCGAACTATGGCAATCAATCGTTCTAAAGGACTATTTTTGCTAGTGTCGAGTGTTAGAGAATCATCATGTTATATTTTTTTTGTGTTTGTTGCATTATATGCCTATTGCCTATTGTCATGCATTCTAATGCTTATGGGACAATTATGGGAGTTCCTAAAGATAATCCACGGCAGCAGCAGATCGTAAAATGCCATTAAATCTTTAATTGTACCGGAAGTTAGGTACTTTTATTTATTGTATAGGCTACTTCTAAATCTGCTTACCTACGATCTTCTTCTTCTTGGACCTGGCTCTTTCCCATTTTATTTGGGGTCGGCCCTCCGTATCATGTTTCTCCAGGCAGCTCTATCCTGGATCGTCTCTTTGCTGACTTGGGCTTCTTTGAGGTCCCTATTTACTATGGACATCCATGTGATTCGGGGTCTTCCTCGTCCACGGGGTTTAGTTTTTATATCCAGCACTTTTCTGGTCATGTGGTCGGATGGTCGCCTCATAACGTGTCCGTACCACCGCATCTGCTTACCTACTATCGTTGAGCAGAAATTATTAGTGCGCCATTATAATTTTCAGAATGTTTTGTTGGGATGAGATGATGTTAATTAACGTGTTGTTAATTAAAAATTAGCGCTCGCTATGTGCTCAGGTTTGTTCCCTATGATGCAATCGTTGAGCAACCGTCATTCGGTAAGCGATGTTCATTCATTGAGGGTAGGTGGCGGACCTGCCATGTCGTTATAACAATATGTCGTTACAGACTTTTACTGACTTTCATCAAATTAAATCATACATAAAGGTTTTAGAGATATGATTACATTCATCGATAGATTTATCGATGATAGTAAAGAAGTTTTTAATTTATTCATACTTATTCTTACAAGTTCTGTAGTGTTAGTATATATTGTGGTGATCGAAGACATGCATTTGCTGGCGTGGTGGAAACGAAGTAAGAAGCTTGAAATAAAGTCAGAGCAGGTTAGTGTTACTTTTCTTAAACTTTTTATTACTAAGAATATTTACCAAAACCATTATTCAAGGAAGGTATATAATGAACATTTGTGTTTCATATTTGAATGTTTGTATTTCACTTATTGTACTTACGTATGGTTTGAAGGATGGTTACACCAAATGGTAATTTAGTGCAGCTTATTATCGTATTCACCGACGGTAAAGTAAAGTAAATTAATAGCCGAGGTCACTTGGAACTCGAACTAGCATACATAAATTGCCCCAAATTGGCCAGCATTAATTTGTCTGTGAGTGTACGGATATTACGGTTAACATTGGCTCGAATGTTTTTATAATTAAGAATATTTTTTAAGCAACCTGTATCTGTGTTCTTACATATTGCTCCATGCATAGCTTACCGTTGCTACTAACTTTGAATTATAAATATCAGTATAACTGCTTTTTAATCGACATATCCTGTAAAATATACATGTAGCTACAACTTGCTACAGCTTGTATATTATCTACTCTGAGCTACAGCTAAATCAGAATTTGTAAAAACAATAAATGTAGGTGCCAGCGGTTTGTAATATTGAGCCAAATATCCTGTGCCGAGGTTCTTACATTCACATTTTTAACTTATAATATACACTAGAAACTTAAATGATTGTACATAAAAACCTTCCTCTCGAATCACTTTATAAAAAAAACAGCATCAAAATCCGTTGATCCGTTTTAAAATACATAGGGATAGACATATAGCGGGAAGCGACTTTTTAAAACTATGTAGTGATTGACAGCCATAATATTAAATTCTTAGGTTTAAGTAGTTTGTACATCTATTTTGCTAATAAACCTCACTCTCGAACATTACTATATCAAATGTTTGAAATTTCTTGCGGGGGGCTACGCTACCTACTCGTCCTTTTATCCCTATCCTGGCGGGGGGCGTGGGGACGAAAGTCGGGAGCATTTGGGATTTTATGTATCTATCCTGAAGTGTCTGCTGGCGGGCGGCCTAGTCTCGAGGCACGCGCCCCACTGGTCGCACGCATGCGTGCCCTGCTTCGTCCTGTTGCACGCATAACGTAAAATATAATAAATATCCTGCCATGCCTACACCAGTGTCGGTCAAATTAATTATGAAAATATGCAAAACCATTTGAATTAAGAGCAGTTAATATGCAACATTTAACTATAATGCACTTTTTGAATATTGAGAAATATCCTGAAGGATTGTTTGGTGACAAATAAAATAGGTGTTGAAGTTGTGCGAAGTGCGACAATATCCGTAGCAGGCATGCCCTGGAACTGCCCGTGGTCGCGCGACCGCCAACGACCGATTGTGGTCAGCCCGCCCCTACACCTGATGCTGCAGGTGCGTTTTAAATAAGATCACTGACATGACTATCACATTATACAAATTCTCACAAAAACACAAGCACGACTAATAGAATATACAATAATAAAAAAATACTGCAAATCTACTTATATTGTTCTGAAGGTACGTTAAATTATTTTCTAAAGTTTCTCACGGTCTATAACCATTTAGAAGTATTTGTAGATAGGAATAGTCAATGAACCCATTACAAACATCATAACGTTTGCCTCATCAATTCGAAAGTTATAGTGGTAGGACAATCGTTCCCTGATAATATGGTAGTCAAACATAATACATAGATATGTATTAATGGATTTGAGTGTTGTGCGTGTTAATGTCAAATCCATAAAATGTTCTTGGTCTCGGATGCATCCAAATCAAGTTATTAAACTTAATGGAACGATTTTTTGTGTCGTGATCTGTGCACCCACTGGCTTCACCCACTGGTGGGTGGAAGGCTAATCAAGAATTACCCGTTCACCCACCACCTCAAAACTTCTTTGTTGACAACTTGAAACTACTTTTTTTTTAGAACATACTAATAATGCATAGCAATTACCCAGACGCTAGGAAAAACGTTTGTCACATAAATGTTTGCCCCGGCGGGAATCAAACCCGCGACCCCTAGCGTAGCAGGCAGTTACAGAACTAACCACTAGACCAGTGTCTCGTCAAAAATATATATTTAATATTAGTTTTTATATAATTTAGAGAAAAAGTAAATACATTTAAAAAGCCTTTATTTTCTTGCAGTGTTATTGTCTCTTTGTGTAATTACTTATTATAGAAAACCTGAGGAGAAGAATGGTGGAATGGTTGTGTTATTAAGTTAGGTGACCGACGAGTGTGTCTTTGCTTTGAGTTTCGTATCACCGTACCGCCCGCCGCCGGGAGCGGATTAGCGGATCAGCTGGACCAGGGCGCCATTTAGTTACAAGGCGCCCGAGCTCGCAGTCGCACGCTCACATTGCATTTCACTCATACTCATACTCAATGCTTTACGATAAAATAACTTGATGCCGATATGAAAAACAAAATGGAACTTTGATTAATAGACTTCGAAAATTAAGGGCAAAGGAAAATAATGTGATGTGCTCGGTTTTTTCCGTAATGAAGTGAAATGCCTTGGAACTGTCTTTGGGGATATGAACGTCCTGCGCCAACCTGCAGAGTGAGTGGTCCTCTACAATTAATACTGAAGGTAACTACTTGAATCCAGTTAACTCTTCAATATACGTTAATTACAAGTTCAGGTCGTTTTGTTATGTACATAATAAATATATTTAGTTGAAATTTTTCATTGCTTAATCAAACTTTTTTAAGTCAAGTACCAATTTAAAATTATTGTGTTACTTTGAGAAACAACATTTTCTTTCGTGGATATTGTCCCACAAAACAATAGAGAGTTTAACCAAACATACGTATACCATATACTTACAAAAAGAGTACTCCGTGTAATTTTATCGCTCGCTCTACGGATCTAGGTGAATTCGTACTAAAATAATAAAAATATTATATCATCACGCCTTCCCACAAGGGTCCCCGAAGAGATAGGCAGAGGGGTGACAACACCCACTTTCCACCGAAGATAATTTGGTGCCAAGTAGTGCCAACGTGATGGACGGTAAGTCCGTCGCCGTCTCTTAAGGACTACATAAATCTATGAATATCTTCTCAGACGTATGTTTCCTCACCGATACTTTCCTTCACCTAAAGCTCTTGCTGTGACTAAACACTGCACTAAAGTTAGAAAATCTCATTGGTATAGACCAGCGGGATTGAACTTGCGTTGCTAGAATAGCAGGCAAAGCAACATGACGTTTGACGTACTCAAACGCGCTATACTACGGCCCCTACATTTACCAAGCTCTTTATATTTTGTACTCCAAAAACCCGGGGCCATATAGTAATCAAATTTGATGAGCACTTTGGAGAGTTTAAATCATAAAAAAAATTGGAATTGAATTTTGCGTGATCAAGAATCCTGGAATTAAGATCCGGGAGCCAAGCTCTTTCTTCAGTATTAATTAAAAAAACTTCAAAAATGCTTAGAAATTATTATATCCTCAGGTTTTCTTTGTATAAATGTAGTGCTAAGCTATAACTATGACTAATAAATATAAACTCAGCGATTTGGGGTACCAACGAGACAGTAAAATTCAAAATCAAACAGTATATCTTGTAGCTAAAATGTACCGACAGTATTATGCGATTCACATATATATCACACATCGGAAGAGGTGTTTGATTACTGCTATCTATGCTGCACATATTCGAGTACCATAATTTAAATGTACGAACCCACTTTATTAATTAATCCATCGTTATGGACAGTGTAGCTGTCGTTCGATTGTTTTGTGTGACAAGCGTGTGACATCGTTTCGTTAGATTACCTTGGCAAGTAGAAGAGTTAACGGTAGAATGCTAATGTGTATAGGCGGTCCCACAGCATTGTCGCATGCGCATACGGGGAGCCCGCTCGAACGGTTGCGCAAGAACAAGTGCGCCGCCCACGGGCCGCTGGCGCCCGCCTCTGCCTGCACCCAAATATCAAGACAAGTTCATTGTCACCTCATTGACTAATTGTCGGTACATAGCTATTTAGCTTGTTAGCTTTATTTGGGAACAACACTATTATGAAGCTTAATTTATACATGTTCTAACTTAAAGGTATTTGGCAAAACCGGTCAATACCTAATGAACGAAGAAAAGTCGCGAGATGAATGGATATTTTTATTATAAACCAGAACCTTTTGGCATGTGTGTTGTGGCCGTTGAGCTAATCAGTGCACTAATAATAAATCTCACCGATGCCATGTGAAATAATTGAATTACATTCACTAGTATCTTATCTATGTACCATTTAATAAGTTAATCAACAGCATATGGGCCGGGAGGGCGCCACCCAGCTAGACGCTGCAAGCAATAGAATAAAGCTTTTGAGTTGCGGTTTCCCTTGTAGTAGTTGTAGTCTTTACATAGTACATAATATTATCCTACGTACTGCTGAATTATTCGCTTATTGAATTCTTTATTCTTATTTGCAACCTTACAATCGACCACTTCCATTTACTATAGGTATATTTATATCTAGGAGAGTCTTAATACTAATGATGCTAGGTTTATCCAGTACCTATGTATGATTGAGATAGGAGATTTCGGTTAACCAGAAACAATGAGCCTGTTCTATGTTACATACAGTAGAATGTAGTGTAGTTCCAAGTATGTAATCTCGTTTCGTTTATATTTTATTTAAATCATAGTCCTAGCTAGAACTAAGGTTTCGGAGTCGGTTATTTTTTATTAGGCTCTCCTCTCATGAGGGCGTTTTCAAATAGAATTATGGATCAATTGGCCTATAACCATTACATCTGAATTGAAATGATCTCATACGATATTTTGTATAAAATGACAGTCCTGCTTGAGCCTGCTCGTAGCACATATAATAGGTAATGATTTATGGATAAGCATTTTGCGTGAAAAGAATAAGTCCTCAAGACTGCGATTCGAGTACTGAAACAAGGCCTTCGTTTTGAAAGTGGAATGCATAAGTGCACTATACGGAATTAGGCTGGTGAACGTGCCCTTACCGTAATGTATCACTAATCAAATATGGCTATCGCTGACTCTAATATTTTATATTTATATAAAGTAACTTGTTACAACAATATCGTTTGACAATGTAATTGTGACAAATAATATGAATATGGTTCGGTCGCAATAGATACTGTTGGCCGGCTATTCGTCTCGCTTCGAAGAAACGGTCCCGCACCAGTGCTTTCAATTCGAGATACCTACCAGTTCCTAACATCTTTTGATAACTTATTTTTAAATTCTGTTAGTCCAGAGACTACCGACAAATATTTCATTAAACGTATTTTTATTGTATTTTTTAATGCGTATTATTTATCAAACATAGTAATTTTTAAGTGGTATCAATCTTTAATTTACGAAACAATATGTATGTCGAAGATATATACATATACAATAGAGTGTCAGCGATGCTAAGTATCGTGCTTTTAACCCTTTAACGATAACTTTCAACACTCATTAATGTAAGACGACGAAGGCAACCTTTGTGACCGTTGTCCTCTAATAAAACCCATGTATTCATAGTACATTATGTTCTATCTGTGGAAATGATCTAAAGTTAAAATGTTGTTAGTATTCGCTTCATTGAAAACCCACAGGCTCCGTGGTAAATACATTGAACCCTAGATATGGTTTCAACATAGAGTCCGTGACGGAGGGCGTGCACGATGCCCCGTGAGCCATCGTAATGTCAGTTCAAAGATCCAGCACCAGTATAATAGGTGATTTACGACACATTCCTGTGCACAGTTCACGTCCTCGAGAACACTACTCCAGCCACATAGTTCACACACTTATCCCATGACAAACTTAACTCTTTGTCGCGTCTGGCTTGACTCTCTCTAGCCTAGCTAGAAGGAGTTTGTCACATTTTGGTCATGGTCAGAGGATCATATTTTATGTAAAACTTATTGATGTAATTTGAGTTTTGCAGTTATATAATTATAAGAAAGTATGTAGGTACAGGACTGTTATGTATAGACAGGTCAAAATTATACACAGAGAGGATAATATTTATTTTTTATTTAACGAAACATTTTGGTGAGGATAGCACTATATTATGATAATTTAATATATATATAACACATGCGACAACAATGTAATGTGCCCACTCGTATCTCGTACCTCATATCCTTAGGTATAGAATCAGTGATATATCAGCTCAACACACATGCCAACAAATCGGCAGCAATTTTCTAATAGTTATTAGAACTTTTCTTAAATAACAGAACGTTCATGTTGGTATTTATTAGAGATATATTTTATGCGAGTAGCTTGTGATTGCGAGCGGACGTTGCGTAATCGTGGAAGTGTCCAAATAAAGCGGCTGACCGGAAGCAGGTCCCGCGGGGAGTTCGCAGGTACCGGCACTAATGATGGCTCTAATGAACAGCGCGGGAGCGGCATCAAAGCAAAGCCAAACATTATTTGTAATGTGCACAGTACCTACATACAATTAGAATAAATACACACTGTACGTAATTGCCGCTGCGTTGCGTAGTGCTTGGGAACTCCCATGGACCCATCGTGGTTTCATTAAAATGTATGTCTTTGCCTATAAATCTACGGTTTGTTAATAAGAGAGAGTAAGGTGTATGCTGTGCTGTCTGTTGGGATCTTGTACAATGATTGGCTTCATTGTTATAATGTTCTTAGTAGTAAGGGTATATAAATATTTATATTGTATCTTCATACATATTATTATTTACTTTGCGAGCAAATAATGTAACAGTCCAATATCTTATTCATTCAATAGTGTTGGGATGTAGAATCCCAAATATGTTTTACTATTCGATTCCCGAGAACAAAGAACATTGTTTTAGTAGAGAGCTGTCTGGTCTATGACTCGTAATAGTCGTAATTTCAATAAACGTGAAAGCTTTTGTGCTTTTGAGCAGATTAGAGCTTTTGTTACAAGACAATTGACATAAACATACTAACTTCATTGTCAGCCTCATTTAATGAATGAAAGTCAATTTCATTGCGTAAGATAAGCTGCGCAATAATTAGTGTAACTAAATCTAAATCGCATGTTAAAAAATATTCGAGGTCGTCACCCCTTTAATGGCAAGTTTCGAGTTACAGAGATAAAATTTCGTTGCTGAAATGTAGACAGCCGCGCCAAACATAAGGCCTCTGCAAAAAACCATCACGCTTCGAGGAACACGCCGCCATGCGCCAGCTGTGGCAGATTCCATAAAAAAACTTCCTTGCTCACTATTGTCGCACCTCGGTTTCCAATGCATCGAGGCGGCAGCAAGTAATTTGCCAGTAAAAATAAAAAGTAATAACCATCCATCAAAGTTTATAAACGGTAAAAGTTAAAGAATTTTATTCTTTTATAGGTACATAACTTACAATACTTAATCTGAAAATAGTTTCGACCACCTGGCCTGGTGCACTCGCGAGTCCTGATTTTGAGTGCAGGGACGTGATTTATGAGACTTTAACTCAACACAATACAACCGCAAATATAACCCTTGACTATTTTTGACGCATACAAATCGTAGTACATAGAGATGTAGATGAATATTTCGAGTGGCTCTGGAGTGAACTGTTGCTTGGGGTATGAAAGGAATTACTCGCCTATTGACGCCACCCCCCGCAACTCCCAGTGGCAATAAATTAATTTATCATGGCCACAAACTTGAAACGTGAGACACGGCTCCCTGTCTAAACAATGCATTGTTGATAATATCCATTGGAATGGTGCACCGAAGCTATGGATGGGCTTTGGCTTTGAAAGAGGGTTTTAAGAGATTATTTTTTTATACTTACATGCTTATAGAACTTGCCTGGATTCAAAAGTTAAGTTACCTAATAAAATTATATCATTTTAATGTATGTTCATTTAAATGATATAATTTATCAGCTCTTACTTGGGAATTTATGTAAATTTTGTAATTCTATAAAACAGTTTTATGCTACGGGTCGCGCAATACTTAAATAATAACATGATAAGTAAAACTACGACCGACGTGATAAGCAGTGCTCCCATAAAATACGTTTAAGTAGTATGCTTTCCACGATAATGAATACAAAAAAACAATTTTACATAGAATGCGAGTGGTGGTAGTTAATTGTTAAGTATCTAATTTAGTTTACGGCTGAATGAGTCCAATTATCCTAAATAGTGGCAGAGCGCATAGGAATGGAAGATACCCGTTGAATACCCAAGAACCACGTGGGAGGTCCGCGGTTTGAGTTTACGCGTCAATCCATTGCCAAGGAAAACAATGGAATATTTATAATTAACTTGTTAGATTTATATGTAGAGTTCCATCAGAGTAACATTAGATATACAGTTCCTCCAAATATCGGTATGCTCTTTCTTATTAGCAATAATGAATGGAAATATGAACGGATATCCAATAATCATCCAAAATTGAATACTTGCACGTTTCTGCGGTTCTAACCTATTCCCAGAAGCTTATTCGGTTGAAACGATTATCGACGGCAGCCGCACAAAAGATTTTTTCTTGAATCTACGAGAGCTTATAAATTTTCTTTCGTGTTTTATAGGCACTGTGAACAAATGACCCGATTATAATCATCTAATTTATGTCAGAGAGGTAGCTATAAGAATGTGTTAAAACAATGTTTCTACACTTTAAGACAAAGCTTAACAAAATCTTTTTTTGTTAGCCAGTTATAAAAACGGAACAAAAGACAATTATGTTTTATTCGCTCCTAATTAAAGTACTTATGTTTTTCTATGACTAAAGACCAAATAAAATGTAACTTCCACTTGTGTGACAGTTAAAAAGGACCACACCAATCCGTTCAAATTTAACACGTAAGTAAATAAAGGTGGGTGCAACACCTTAGCAGCGAATAAACGAATTGCGGTATGAACAATCAAAAGCAACCAAAGGTCTTATATAAACATAAATATATATTATTAGGTATGATGATTGATCTATCTGAGGAGTGACACTGCAGATGGATGGTGTTCGCAGGGGCTCAGCCGAGCGGTTCCCTCAACGTCTCATGCCTTTAAGTTAGCTCATTTCACGCGTTGACACTTAGGGCAATTAACTTGTCACTGCGCAACATTTATAACAGTAAAAATACTTATGAGAGTAAATATTAAACTATGTCCTAGGGTATACAAAATTAGATTTGTATTTTAAGGTTTTTAGACTGTGTTTAGTTAAGTTTTAGATTAGTCACGGGCACTCGAAGTGTTTGTCTAATCAAGTATGAATAATTTGACTATATGCAAATGTGTTGGCCAAATGAGTGTGGAACCTCAATAGCAGAACTGTTATGGGGCGCTCGTTTGTATAACTAACTAGCTTCTGCCCGCGACTACGTCCGCGTTGAGCTTAGAATCACAGAGACAAAGTAAAATTATCCCGGGATAAAAACATTTTCCCGGGATAAAAAGTATCCTATGTGTTAATCCAGGTTATAAACTATCTGTGTTCCAAATTTCATCCAAATCCGTTGAGTGGTTTTTGCGTGAAAGAGTAACAAACATCCATCCATCCATACAAACTTTCGCATTTATAATATTAGTAGGATTCCAATGTCGTTTAATAGTCGACACGCAGTACGAAAACCCCTCTCCGTAACCTACTTGCTGATGAAAACAGAGAAACGAACTTTGTACGTTTCTTGAGAACATTAGTTCGCAGTGGATGGGCCTTAGTTACATAAATAAATACTTGTAGATTAATTTCACCTTGCCAGTGTTAACTAAAGTTGCAGTGGTATTTCAGATAAATTATTATGAGCACCTTTAAAACATGTCAATAATTAATTAATACCTATGTGAATCGTTTTCTATATTATTTAGTGCTGCTATTCCTAATACGTTGAAGCTGTTTAGTTCGAAGCAGGATACGGTTGTTCAATAAATATAATTAAAGAGGTTTTGCCATAGCGGGAGCAAGGTTTTACCAAATACAACTGATTAGTCCGCGTCATTTTCGCATTTACGCAGGCGTGAGAACATAGAACACGAAAAATCTAATTAGGTATACTCTTTATACAAACTTTATGTCAGACTTATAATTTATTCAGTAGTTTGTGTGTTCTTGGTAATTTCTCTTTGTTACTGTATATGAGATGAAAATTATTTGCGCTATAAAATAATTGTGCTTCTTACGGTAAACATTAAGTACCTATGGTCGTTTTGTAATGGGTCTTATGCGTCATAAATAATACCCATTCATAATTATTTTATTGTCTATTGATTTAGTATAGATAAGTATTGATTACTATAGTATTACTTTTTTTTTAGTTAGGGCCATGTTGGGAAGTTATCTGACTAATGGAAATAAGAATTTGTGAAGATACTGAAATTGTGAGTAAGGCTTAGTTAATTTCAGTATAATTAAGGTTGCGCAAATGAATTTAAGTAGATATGTTTAGTACCGAGATGACGTCACATGCAAGTTTCAACACAGCACAAACAGCCGCGAGCCTCTCGCACACATCGTGTGCTCATTTTCAAACACACAATGAATATCATTTGAGAAATAAATTTACATTTTTACTTCAGGTTCGCATAATGTAACAGATATTTAGGGACACTTACCTATACTTAAGTACGTTTCCATGTATTTAATTTTTTACAGACCTTGCTTAATTTAATCAATACATTTAAAAAGCTTTGTCAAAGGCTTTGGCAAATAAATAAACTTGAAGTGTAAGTTTGTAATGTCAAAATAACAGCTTTTTACTAAATTCATATAGAAGTAAACACGATACTAATAACAAAAATATTTTTTGTTGTTTATCTGTCTGTCTGTTTCTTTGTTTGGGGTAATCCAATCAAAATCCGAAACGGCTGTACCGATTTGATCGGAACTTTCACTGGCAGATAGCAAATTTTACTGGGCGTAACACTTTTATTTTGGAAAAACAGTTAGGATTCCGCCCAGCAAATAAAAAAAACATTAAAATGGGAACAACATCCGAACGGCGGGACCGATTTGAACAGGACTTTCACTGGAAGGTAGCTGATGTTATAACGCATAACTAAGGCAAATTTTATTATGGATCAATAATTTGAGTTCCACGCATCAATAAAATTAACCCATGAAATTGCCAACAAAATTAATTCCACGCCTACGTGTCGATGATATATGATGATGATGATGATGATAAAAGGCTTTTTGGCGCAGGGCTAACAAAATAAAATTGAGAATAAACTACAACAGTAGTATTGTCGTTTTACAATAGAAATACTTGATTGACAACAACTTGATGTGGTTGAGATAACGATGTCAGAAATAAAATAAATAATTTTCATTTAAAATTCGGTAAGGCATTTTATTATAATTTAAAAAATGATTTGTGTTATAATATTGATTCCCCCTTATTGAGATCTATCATTTGTATTCACACTGGGCCGTGCCTCTAACTAACGTGACTTTGTCCATATTTAACCCGTATAGTGAAGATTTAATCAAATTGAAGTTGGACGCGTTAAGTACAATTTAACGAAGATAAATTGGATTTCGATTATAATGCTTAAAGAGCCCAATGTTGGTTATTGACCATGTATTGAGAGTTGGAGACTAGCTAGGGAGTCAAGTATTTGTCTATTGACGTCTTTGTATTATTGTATTTAATTTTATCAAATACTACGATTTCGTTTCATGGCGACGTTAGCAGAAATTAAGCGTTTAAGGGTTTAAACAATATGCTCCTATAAATTTTATTAGAAACAAGACTATTGTTAGAAGTAAAGTAGGGGTGCAATGCCAAAAGTTTGAAGGCAGGGTTGTGGCTACTGTGGCATTTCCTGCCAAAAGTTGTTATTACAATAGAAAACAAGAGTAATACATGAATTTAATGCAATAAGCACGGCACGGGTGGTCCGGGAATCGCCCAGGGTGCTCAACGTACGGGGAAATTGCCAATTAAGATATTACGAGATGAACGGATGGAATCGGACGGTATACATCAGTGCCGGTTGGCTAATTTCTAGTCCAATGATCATTCAGATTGGAATGATGCCGGTCGACCGCAGTCCTCATTAGCTCGCACTAATCGAATTAGTATAGGCGTATAGGTAACTGTAATACTGACCGTTTGCCCCATTTGACACAAGATTGTTTAAAGTTAACATACAGCTCTAGAAAGTATTTAGTGTGATGTAGCTCCACCATTCTAATTTCTCATCCATTTGTTTACACGAATAGTCTGGAAAGACTAGAAAACTTTAATCGAAACCGTACATATTCGGACTACAAATCTACTCAAACGAAAACAGTAAGTCCTCCAAGTACGGCTGACCTTGATGTAACCGCGTTTAGCCTGAACTTGTGAAAAGTCACTTATCCCTGCATAGTTTATGATCCAAGTACAACGCGAACGTGATCCAAACTTTCTCTGTAGCACCCTATACGGGTGTAATAGCTAGATATTTCATGGGCGTTCGTGTAAGTAAGTATCTAAGTACATCTTGTGTACATGAATATCAAATTTCCATCACGATTTCCTAATTTTATACATAGTTGGAATTGTTGAGTTTCTCAACATTTCTAAAAAAGTAGCCTCAAGCTCATCTCTAGCCAATTCTCAATGTTGATTATTGAGCATACTTAAGTAGATTAATTAATGTATGTATTGGAGAAAAGTAATTTTGTTAATATTAACATCACTGGCGGCGCCACCCAGAAATTAATGATAAATTGCGTAACGGTCGATACATTCATGCAACAAAATGTTATCTTGCACTGTTTATACTACATGCACCGTTTGATAATCGGTTCAAAAGTTTATCGATCGTGTTTATATGCTATTATAACTTTATTGTATTAAAAGTAGCGTTTATTTAACATTCACCTTTTCGTGGCCATTATTCAGCTACCCCTGTACTAACGTGAGGGTCGTGCCCTCATATCTAGTAAAGTAAGGGAGTGTCCGGTCATCATCATCACTCAACCTAGGGCGAAGAAGACAGTATTACTTTACAAGCGGCATATTGCTTACGTTTTGTTTTGTGCACGCAACGTTTAATACAGAAATTACGTGATTAATCAAGATTAGATTGTATGGTAAAACAAAACGCAAAAAAATTTGAAGCAAAAAAATGCTTAGCAGAGCGTGGTTTCGATCCACGGACCTCTGGGTTATGGGCCCAGCACGCTTCCACTGCGCCACTCTGCTACATGTATGAGTGACGAAATTATCTAACGACTTAGTTGGTGCGAAGGCAGCAATAGCAATGAGTCATTCTAATATTATAACATAGTATTTTCCTGTTCTGCGAACGGTTTGTGTTGTCTCCACTTATTCGATTAAAATGAATACTTATAGGGATTCAACCAGTTAAAAATAATGTTGATTACCTAATTAATACATTTGGACTATCAGTCAGAAGAGGGGTCGACATTCCTCGCATAGTGCGCTGTATAAACGATCCAAAAGGGTCCGCTCCTGTTTTAATTGGTAGCCGTAATTAATTAAAGTCGTTGACCGAGTAGCGGCCTATTGTTAATAACAGTTCCAATATCGATGTTAACTCAGTTATTTTAAATCCCACTGGTAATTGATCTGGTTTATTTGAAAGCCATGTGAAGCCACTGGATGTTTCAAGAAATGAATTTACGATCTCGCTCGCATATGGTTACTTGGAATTTTCTGAGTAACATATGGCATATGGTATGGGTATGGCCGGTAAATTGAAACTGCAAATTATTACCCTAGCTGCATAAATTCGTAGTAAGTGGAAAGGATTAAATAAAGAATACACTGAGTATTTTTTACTTAATTTTTTTTTGAAATACATATAGTACTAAAATATCTCTAGTACAAATAGTAGTTTAGTCTCCGCCTGATGGAACCAGTTGTCTATCACGCTCTTATCAGTATTGGCGCTCGAAGGCACGATCGCCAATACTTACCTATAAAGATAACACTGTAGGAGTTAATAATCAAAGACTGTGGCGGACTTTATATTTATTGGTCACTAGTTAATGTTTCGGTCCAAAATAAAGTATTCTGATTGAAAGTTGCTATGTTTTGGTTTACCTCAAGAGGCTAACAAATTAAAATTTCATTCAGTATCAATTATTCAGAGAATTTCCAATAGTATCTCGATTATTAAATTTCAATTACTTTAGTGATAAAATATCTATGTTTGTAGGTATAATTAATTACCTTAGTATTGCCGATTTGCCTTCCAGAATTGGCAAATCGTTAGCTGGATCTTAATTATATACCGATTGATTGGGATTTGAGTGATTGTAAGTTTTGCATCTGCTTAGTATCTATTCGCTCAAATACTTATGGCAATGATAAACAATGATCCAGATACGATTCCGAAGTGAAGCACAAACCGGTGATGTAATTTCCTGCATGTGCAATGTATTTTAATGAGCCTCTAATCGCCGTGAGTGGATAAGAATGGTGTTCACGAACTTAGAATTAATGTGCATAAGTAAGTACCCAGAAACAGCGTATAACTTGTAATGGCTGCGGTCGGTGCCAAGCAGTTTTATACGAAGCGATCGCTGCGTGAGACGTGAAGCGATTTCTGTGGCGGCAACGCAACCATATTGAACGGATGTCACGTACAATGACTTGTGAAAGTATTGCTTTTTGACAGATGGCTTAATCCTGCCCAAATAATGATACGAAAATTTAAAGTATACGTAATGAAAAAAGTGCCCTAGGATATATAGGTCACTTAGTTATATTATACTATGTCCATGAATTAAATATGAAAATGAAAAAGTGGCAGCGTCAATTGAAATTTTCTAGTCCAGTAGTCTCAACTGAAGCTAAACTAACTATTATAAAACTCTGTAAATTCATTATATTTTTTTAATTATTCAAAGTTCTGCTAGACATCAAATTGTGTCGGGACTCATTTTTAAAAGCCCACATGGATGTAGATACAAATATTGTTCTACCCGCGTATCAAGAAGAAGGAGGCGGACACACCTACAATCAGTCAGCTCATGACCACAGCCGAAGAAACTCGGTCGAAATGTTGTGATATATTATAAACAATTTAATGTCGCATAATAAGACCTGTTAAGATCGCGAATGTATGAAAATTTGTATCAAACTATATATTAAGTTATGAATTCCATAATAACTATTGGTCCTGTGTTATTTCGTAAACATTTTATTTGGCCTACAATAGGGTCACTTCACGGCAAGAACTTGGCACGTGCGTCAGCTTACGAAAGTGAAGCTTATTCGTGCAAACAGATAACGATGAAATTAGGGCTGTTGTGTATTGTGTACCATCAGCTCACTCGCTTATCTGCATTGCTGCTATTTTCTCGTGTAGGTGCGTCTTATTTTAATTATACTTTTTTATCGTTTGGCTAGCACTAATTCATGTGTGTACTAGTTCAAAGATATACTCAAAAACCATTAGAAAACGTAGATAAGTAGTGTCAGGTAGGTGCACTATGTGAGGAATTAATTTTGAGATAAGGTAACAATGTAATCAATTGACCAATTTATTTCGAAGGTGATCCAGATGTCGCATATTTAATCAACTCTTTTGTTTTGCTTCAAATATATTGAGCGCTATCTATGTAAATGAAGCGCACTGGAGTGTACGGGTACTTGTTTGATACGTTAGAGTTATTTATTTAATTTGAAAGCAGTTATTCATTACAAAACAATGGAGGTTAATATCAAAAGAGTACCGCTTTGGTTGATTTATAGTCGTTCCGAGTGCCGTCATTCAGTGGGCCCTTTGTCTCAGCCATCCCTCGCGGGTCAATCATGTGTCCCACGATGCCACGATCAAAGTTCAGCGTCATACTCCATGAATATTCATTTTATTCTCAAAGCCTCTCAATTTTGTACCTTCTGCAGAGTTTCTAATCTTTTAGGAAGTGGCTTCTTTTATAAGCGAGTTTTAAGCAAGTTTGCATCGCCTTTATTTTTTCATTAGGTACTACTCAGATTATTTGAGAAAATGAATTTGTAGGTACTTCTCTCTTCTAGGTTAAAAGATAAATAGATATATAAAGTGTAATATTAACTATTTTTTAACGCATAATGAATTTACTGAGCCGTTACAAGTTATACACATAGTAAAAAATATTTAATTATAGGACTAACATTTTAGAATTTAGTCCCAAAGAATCCTCAGATTATAGGAGATTTAAGCCTTTCACATTTCTTATACCTTTTTTTTCTTTAAAATACGACATCGACGAGTTGTCGGAAGAAATAATTCAAGTCAACGTGATTACAAAAAGTTTGTTATTACAAGAGCGAGGCAGGAAGCCGGCATTTATGTTAGTGTGATAATGTTTTTTTTGTGAATACATTCTTGGCGTACGATTGTTATAAAAGCAAATAACGAAGTGTCATTAGATATTTTCGAGATGTTGTGTGCGTACAATTGCTTATTGCGAAGGCTGCAAAGCAATGTTTTCTTTGGATATAATCTGTAGGCAGGCATGAAATTATCGTTATGATTTTATATAATAAGAAATAGTAAGATTCTGTTGTATTTCCATCAATTATTACAGTAATCTTTAACTACATAAAAATAAAATTCTCTGTGAATTCTAAACAAAGGTTCAGACGTTTTTGCTCGTTCGTCTGTTTGTTTATGCATCCACGCTGATCTTCGAAAACGTTGGAACGGATTTAAATAGGACTTTCACTGTCAAGAAACTAGAGGTTTTAATAAATGAATCTAGGCTACCTACTTTTTATCCCGGAGACGCGGGTTTTTAGTCCAGATTTTACTCACACAAAGCAATGCGCAAAACATGTTAAGGTACTTATTCACTTTCCGTAACGCTATCGGGCTGGCCCCTTTTACCCTGTTGCCATTTTTGTATAACTGTAAATCTATTTAATTTGAACCTACTTTATTCAGTTTACGTCGTCATGAATTTGTACGGACAGTTGGATATCTCGTTGTTTGAATTTGATTTGATCATGCAGGCAGATGTTCAATGTAATTTGATTCCGTTAATGGCGCGTATATATGATAGTTGTATTATGGTTATAGTCGTATGTAAGCCGCCTGCACCTTTAGCCTAGTGAAGAGCAGAGTGCATTCATGAGGGTTTTTTTAAGCATGGTTTGGCACGGGCGCGCTTGCTCGGATGCAGGTGCAAGCACACGTAGCGCGTGTACCCGTGTCACGTTATTATGTCATACACACATTCTAAACATATTTTCAAATCAAGTTCTTTGGAACTCGTTTGGAATACTTTATCAATCTACCCGTGTCCAATGGTATTTCAAAACGAATAATATTCTCCAGTTTGCATCAATCTCCTCCTTTGATAATATCATTGAACATTCGTCTTATTTACAGTTACGTACAAATTAATGAACATATCTATTTGTAATATAGTTTAGATAAGCGCACGCATCTCCCAGCTACTTGCGTTAAAAGCACTTGAACAGGCGCTGGTGCTGTAGATAAGGTTCAAGTGATTTATTTCCAACATAACGTCTCGGTGATTTTGAACATAACGTGTCTGATCTCGTGTACCCACTAGTGCAAATGTGGCGCCACTGGCGGCTGCGCACATCGCGCAGAAATCACTGACGTCAGCCGTTTATAATTAGGAGCACTCTGGAACAGTACGCCGATTGTTTTACCACATGTGGTTTATGACTATATATGCGATAATTATATAGACTAGACACCACGGACTCTACAGACTTCTTATAGTTCGACTTAAACGGACAAATAACCTACTTCCTTTACTCATTGCAAATGCGGGATCTGATTTATAGCTGTCAGTTACAATTTGCTAACGAGTGTAAAACATGCCTGGGCTCTACCGTGATAAAGATCATGGCCAGTGATATTATTGAATGCAAATTGCAACCAGGAACGACAAGACTCACCGTAGAGCCAGATTGAATAGAAAATAATTATTTGCTCAGGCATTGTCCTGTCAACTGTCAACGAACTGGTATCTGTTGATTCAGTAAGCAGAGAAACCTCTACGCATACCCTTTGCCTACTAAAGTGCCTAACTGCATATATACATGGCATGTATTGAACCGAGAATCAATAAATAAAACCGCCTTTATATCTAAAAACGTAAGCCATTGTTAGTATAATAGGCTAGACTACCATATACGGCTAGATGAGGTGATATTAGCAAATTATTGTGGCTGTTTTGATCTGCCAAATTGTATTTAGTCGTTCTTGTTGGTGTCTGTATTAAAAAGAACAAAAAAAACTAGCATTGAGGGGATATTTTGTGTGTCTCTGTACTGAAATACTTATACCTGGAATGAACCAAAACCAAGGTGGTATATCCGACAGACTTGAAGCCAAAAGATAAAAAAAGGTGGTGAGCGCGTGCTCTCGTTTTGAATGGGCTCACCTCCCATAGCTTTCGGCCATTGTGGGTCGGCTAACGAAGGATCTCTATGGGCAGGTACATGGACCGAATAGTTCCGTCATAAAATACAGCCGGCTGGCCTTTCCGCCTCCCCGCCGACCCTCAACAATGTCCCTGTTAGTTCACACAGTCATATTAACGTTTGATCAACCAACAGTTCACGCTGGCCTGTGAAGCAATAATGGGTCTTACTTTATGCGTTAACAAAGCGCATCTCATAAAACAGTTTAGGAATAGATATGTATGTGTGAAGGGTGTTTGAAATGCGGTACATACTGTTAGTGTCTTCTCTGGAATGCGAAACTATCAATGGCATGTTGTTATTGGCATGTGTTATTGTTGCACGGACGGATGGCAGATTGGAATTGGACATTTTCGAAAATTATAACGCTTCATTGCTATCCCCACACCGGTTGCCAACGTGAACTGTGAAACAGTGATACAGACAGACAATGCCCGGTTTTCTCTACAGAGATTTATTACAGTGGCCTCCTTTTCCCACCGTTAGGTATACAGGCACACTATTCCTGGCAACCCCTTCTGAGGCGTCAATGACTATCTGCGGTAGGTCTCGCCGCTAAGGCTTACACCCTAGTACTCATAGTGTGAGGTGAAAAAACAGTAGTAGGTAACTAGTATTCTTAGCAGCACTCACTGGGTCACAGGCCTACCCTCTTTACGAGGAGAGGATAAGCGGGCCATAGCCCAGATTTGCCTAGACTTCACATACCTCGTTGTCACATCTCTGACATATATAAGTTTCAAGGGTTTATTTGCTTATTTAATAATAGGTTGCCCTCAGCATGTTACATTTAACATTCTTATATCTATTCATGAATAATAAAAAATACTTTTTGTAATGTACATGCCAATTAAAGGCTAACACAGCTTCAGTTAAGCGCCAATAGTAATATATAGGAAAATATAATTAATAGTAAAGGGTAAGTAATAAGTAAGTATAATAATTTGAATGGCCATTTGAGGAATATAATATTCAGGAAATGAGTAAAATAACAAAATCAGAAATTATAGTAGGTACATCTGACATGTTTAAAAACTGGTGCAGAGTTATGGAAAATTTAAATTTTAGTCTAATCATACATATATTAATTGGTGCGGGCCCCAAACCGATTCTATCAATTCACTGTCCGGTAAACGCATGGATGGGGCAAAAAACTGTTTTTAAATGTAATTTGTTTTGCAGAAGGAGGGCGTGGGGCAGGCGCATGCGTTCCGCAGCAAATCCTTCCGCAAGCCGCGGCCGTGCCACTGGTGCCACCAGCCAGTACACCACCAGGGCTCCGTCTGTAGAGGTATCATATATTCACATATATTCACAACGCTTAGGAAGCAGAATATTAAAAACATTTAAAAAAAAAATGGTTGCAATTTTCGCAATGACATATAGACAGACTCCTATAATACATTCCTGTGGTGTCATTAAATAACCAGCCCCAACAGTTTTTGGAATAAGGCTGATTTCATGCCTTTTACGATGATGGTCTCAATAAATCTCTAATTGAACTTTTGATATTTGAACCCTGACAGTATATTGACCATGGTAAGTAATTATGTGAAGTTGAAATGGTTTGTCAAAGAAATAACAGACTCGGCTGTGCAATTCCGACAACATAGCGACTGAAATCGCACGGCACTAGCTGTGCGAACAAGGTTAATATATTTTACAAGTAATGGTTTCGTGTAGTATTCCGTCTCGCACGTCACAATTATTTTTTTGTCATTGGTGGATTGAGCTAAGCGGCAGCGGATTCGGTCGCGTTTTTTAAGAGCATCGCATAGCAACACATCATATAAAATAGCGAATTTATATCCAACTAAGTTCAGTGACCGGAATATTAATTATTTTATTATCCAGGTCAAATACCTAGTTCGAGGTAGTAATACATCTTAATGAATTAATAAAGTAGAGTCTAGAATATGACGTGAAGATTACAGTGTATAATCTTGTAATATCAAGTTATAGTGTACATAATTATAGGTCATATTTAATAGGGGTATTTGAGAAAATTATCTTGCATATAGAGTTGTTTCAATCAACAAATTTATCATATTATAATCAGGTATCTTGTTTCTTGAAAATACGAAATTCGTGAGTAGTCCCTCCTCTGTTATTTATTTTAATTTGCTCGTGAGTGATTCGTGTTTATCTTCTATACTTTATGAGTTATACTGTAGATAGATATTATAGTATAAGTTGTACATTATCTACTCTGAGGTATAAGTGATTGAGATTTTTTATTAGGTATTACATATTAGTTGCACGTAGTATATTATCTACTCTGAGATATTAGGAACCAGCCTTGGTTAAAGTCGGATACAATTGATAAACTACCGTGACTCAAAAAGGGTAGGGGTCCGCAGTTGACATTGTAATGACTCTTCTTTATATATTATAACTAGCTTCCCACGACTATGTCTGCATTTGTTTAAAGATCAAAGTAGCCTAGTCCTAAACCAGGGTATAATCTATCTCCTTGTCAATTTTTTTTACAATCCCTTCAGCCGTTTAGTCGTAAAAAGGTAAGAAACAAACAAACAGAGTTACTTTCGCATTTATAATATTAGTATGGATTGTGTGGATTTTTGAAATTTAATTTTTTTTATATAACAATAGAAATATACTTATTAATTTATTTGAGAACTAAAACATTGGCATAAGACAAACAAAAACACACACATAAGAATTCTAATTTTAACCATTTTTATAACCTCAGAATATGAACTAAAGCTCTTAAACTTTTACCTATTGGTCTTAAATGAAACAGAAAAATATGCTATCAATAAATTGTAAACGGAATAATATAAGTGTGAATTGTTTTATGAAAGAACAAAAGTTGGGAATATATAAGTAGACGAATGTGTGTACATTATTATGCAAATACGAAGTCTGGTAAAAATATGTGTTTCGACCGTCTGAGAAAAGGTTATTTGCGACAATGATATACTGCGGAGAGACATATGTTTAATTTAAATGTCACATTTATATTCAATTGCTTCATGTTCGACACCAGACAACCCGTGGTGTGAAGAAAAGTTAGGTAGATATTTTTATTCCGACATTTTTGACCCTGTCACACCACGTCCTATTATGTAATTAGCTGTGCCCGCGGCTATGTACACGTGTAATAAATCTTTATCATGTTTTTTTTTTGCGCAGAACCCAAACTAAAAGTAACATAAGCGTCGCCTAATAGCATCAGTTATCTGCCAGTGAAAATTCTGTTCAAATCGGTCCTAACTTTTGGATTTCGAGATTAAAAATATCCTATGTTTTACCTCGTAGTATGAACTCATATCGTGCCAAGTTTCATTTGAATCCATCCGTTTCGGCGTGATATGCGGCCGAGAAATAGACAGACAGACAAAAAAATATAATTTGCCTTCAATAAGGGTGAAGATGATTTGAACGAGCGATCCTACTGTTCCTTAACTATAAAATATAAGTTCAAATAATATACTCAGGTGTGGTGTCATTCTTCAGCAATACCAGATTATCTTGAGAATTTTAATGGTAATTAGTACATGGATATTTAAATGTTTACAACATAGACATAAAATAATATGTACATAACACTTATTTTGTTTGTTACAGTGTGCAAATATGTCTGCCACACGGCGTGCGAGAGTAAGGTATGTGATAAAGGATTCTATAAACAATAAGATCAACATATTATAATATCTACAAGTACAATGGTTCTTTATAAAGCTGTGTAAATTGCATTAAAAAGTAGGTACTGAATGCAGCGCTGTGTCTGTGCATATGTAGACAATAATGGAGTTTATTTATTTTAATATTCACGTCTTTGATTTACAAAGGTTGGCATTCGATGTAATTTTAAACTATGTATTTATACCGTGCTGTGACGTTTATGCGTAGCTGTGCGTATTATGAAAACGCACAGCTACGTTGCTACGGCGTAGCAAATATAATTCGTGATTTGTTACTAGGGAAAACAATATGTTTCATCGATACCAATTATACACACATGCAGTCAGTATTTTAATGATCAGTTATGGTCGTACTTCTTTCATATCAATTTGCAGTTACATACACTATATTTTATAATCACTTATAGCCAATTTACCGAAATCCGTCTAGCTTTTTCACGTCCCAGACTGGCAATATGGATTTGCGAACTCATTAGTTACGGTTGAAAGCACGTATGCTCGGACCGTATTCGGTCTGAGTATGTATGTCTTTTCATAAAGCGATAAAAAGTCAGAGATGTAGAGGGAGTTGTTACTCCGTCTACGTCAGGGTCAGAGAGCACGAAATTAGGTGAAATGTGGTAGAACGCCAGTTCGCGGGAAATGGGGTGACGTCATTAATCTTTCAAACATCAATTCAATCCAGTCAATTATTATAAGATAAAATAAAATACCAAAATATTTTTATCCACTGCAAAGTGGTGCCCTCTGTCGTCATATTTTGTAACCATATAAAGCAATGGACAGGACAGCTATGCCCTCATGCATCTACGCATGCGCGTGAGTCAAACTAAACTGTCAACTTGTAATCAAAAGTATAACAGATGGCGCTAGTGGTGGATATTGATTTTAAGTTTCGATTGATTGTTGCAAAGTTGTGTTTCTACGCATCGCATTTATAATTCCGAGCACAATATTGGGCTTCTTAATAACGGGATGTCGCGCCAGAGTGATATCATTGATGCTCGTGACACGACCATTGGCGTGTTCCAGTGGGCTTATCCACGCTTACCTAAATGTATTCATAGAGTTCAGGCCGAGTCCGGTTTGAGCTGTCCATGTTTAGCTGCTCAGCGCGCTGATGGCAATCACAGCTCGTTTCTGGTCACGCTTCCATTGTTCTACGACGACGCACCAAAATTGGTTGCTTTGTACAAACAACCTTACTTCTTCTATTATTACATATTTCGTTACAAATTGCTTGGCTATTATGTTTTTATCAATGTCAAATTCAATTAAGATTACCGTTATAAGATACAGAGAAATCACCTTTGTGTGTTTATTTACTCGGCAAATGTTAAATTGTGTTGTTTGAAAAGACGGAAAATTTCGATGTCGAGAAAATAAATTCGCATTTGTGTTAGTAAGTACTCGTATAAAAGAAAATAAGAAGCATCAAAGGGAATGCGCGTTGTTTTTGTTGCGAAATGATACTGTAGTCAGTGCGATATTTTCCTCATTTTTTTTTACAGTGAGCACTTCGTCATAGTTAATAAAACTGGTCCTACGTAAAAATATTCGATAGGACAACTAGGATATACCTATCTGCTAGGGAATGGCATATCACAAAATAATAATTACAATCCGTAAAAGAAAAAATAAAGGATCTGGCAAATAATCCATTTGGTACCTGTGTAACAAGTCATGTGTAATCTCATAAACGGCGAAACCTTATATTCCATCATTAATAATAATATTACGAGGCCTAAAAATATCCACCGCGATGACTGGTCGTTTTCGCCCAAATGTCAGTGGTTCACTTGAGATTAGCTTTAAAGCTGCGGTTAAATGTGCGAGCCTGAGGCACTTGAGATGTGAAATTACATGTTAAGCACCAACCCCCGGCTTCTCCGTTTTAATTAAACATTAATTACGAATTAATAGCCAGTAATGGGCGCTCTCTGCTTGATAATAAGTATGCTCTGTTCCACAGTTTATATATGTAGACTCTGTTTGTGTTTATTATTTTTTCGTACAACCTACCTTCCATTCACCAGATGTCTAGAGAATTTACAGATATGTTGTGCAATTACAGTGTGTTGCTTATTGAACTTGCTTTCAAAGACTTTTCTATATTTTTTTTAAATTATAAATGGGAGAGGTTTGATACTTCACTAGATTTTTATGTTCAATTGTTTTAACTATTTTTTATAGAGATTTGATAGGTATGCAAAAACCTCACTGCAGAATAAATAATTAATAACAGGACATTAAGTTTGCAGGGGTCACTTAAAAGAGCCCACTGATAGTAACTCCGCGCTGAGTGCTGCATGGCCCGCGGGTCGTGAGGCATCAATTTAAGTAGGATGATACATTAATGAATTAAAGAGGCATTTTTTATTACTTTTGAATGTTCAATATCCTCCTGTCTATAAATTATAGGCAGTGATTGAAAACAATTTACTTACTTCAGGTATTTTACAACAATAAAAAATATTGTGCGTATTTATTACTAGAATAATGTGTAAATGTGTAGATAATTTAAATATTATTCAGGTAGCTAATAAGTTAGCTTGTCCTTTGTGAGCAAAATACATATGCACATATCAGGAAGTAATTGCCGTTAAGTTGCGTCAGTTATTTATTTCCGTCACTAAGATCCGTTACTTGTGCTTTTTATATGTAAATTGAATCGTAAAATGCTTATAAATTTAACTGTAGGACGCAACATCAGCGTAGGTGTGCTGGGTAAACGGATTTAGTGCAAGTTTTCTTTATAGTATCGTGACAATGGAATATTACACGTATGGAAATAAGTAACAAAAAGGAACCAGTACAATTATAGTTAGTGGATTTATTCTATGAAATGATTTTAATAGTGAGAAATGTCTTGAAGAGGTCGCAAAATGTACAAACCGTGGCGAGCACAATCAGCAATATCAATAAAAAGTTTTATTTTCCTTTTATCCGAGTATTCGCCATGTTACTTGGAGTCCCAACTCGCCGGAACATTGATTTTATGTGCGATACATTTTAATGAAAGCGAGTGAGAGTTTTGCGATGGAAACAAACACGACTGCTACACAAATATACATATTATGCGTGAAGCTTATGCTTATCCTCTGGTGCGTCATTAATTCTGAATCCTCAATTTCATGCCTTTTACGATGTGTAACAACTGTAACTTTGTAATATACTATATTCTATGGCATGCGCCGATGCTTTCGTTGGCCGAGCTACAAACTCGTCGATTTAAACTCGTGTTAGAGGTTCTCTATGTCCATGAAATTCTGCTCAGAATGCAAAGCGTGTTGGCTACAAACTTGATTTTACTTACATGTGAGTAGGTACTTAGTATTTACATTTTATTTGGGTATATGGTGAAACCTTTCATAAAAGTCTCATTTAACAAAACTCTTAAAAGTATAATAGCACTTCACATGTATCTTCACGTTAATTAACAGGAATTAAAAAAATACAATTGAGACTTGCTTACCTCCCACATGTATTTAGATTGTTGATAAAATATCCGAAGACACTGAGAGGCGTTTCTTTTTTAAAATTGTTTGCTGTTTGTCTTTTTTATATTGTGCATAATTTTTGTGCTACTCGATCCGCTTCAGCTATGTTGTTTTTCTCGCTTTTCTGTTGTCTTCAATTGCTTTTACAACTGTGGCATTACGTACGATACAAACTTGTGTACTGAACTAATTTCTGTCCGATCAGAACCAATTTTGATTATAATTTTCGGCCAAAGTTTGACCAAACATTTGAGACAACCCTAACGAAAAAACTTAAAACACAACTTAAGGTACATTAGGTCTTAAGATAAGCTTAACATAAGCCCTACGCGTGCAAACAAGTGTACTTACATACATTTTAAGAAAAACATAATCTTTTTGAAATTTGTGGTTTCTGAACTAGGTTTGCTATGTATAAGCTATGTATGCAATTGATAGGACAACAAGGACCTCTGTTCTTGTGTGGCCCATGTAAGTAAGTACGTTGGTGTGACGTCACCAGTCATCGTAACACTTGTACAAACAAACTCGCACAAACATGCCTCATATTTCATGCTCACTATCACTAGTACCGGCCTCTTAAGTAGCACGACACCTACTTTTCCATTATTAATGGTTTCTTCGATTGAGATCTATGCCTTCCGGTAATAAACATATTTTATTCTATACGATGCAGATTTGCTTCGGTTAATAAGAATTTATTTGAATGGAGTCTCGTTGTAAATGTGTACGGACGCGGCACGTGTGCCGAAATGTGCCAAGCGGTCGGGCGTTTGTGTGGATACGAAATGCAATATATTGCACATGAAAGATAAGCATGTAAATATAAAATGAAGTGTTGAGACAAAAAATATAGAAGCTTTCATTGTTTATGTTATGACTGTATAAGTTTGATGTCTTAGTCTGCGGTCTCTAGGGGCAGATAGTGGCTCCTACTACTACGTGTTTCTCATGAACTTAGGTAAAACGTTGTCGTAGTCATTCTGTTGTTGTAAATTCGCAAGCCTCTTGTCTATTGAGAGTTTATTTGTTATTGATGTTTTACTTTAAATCATCAATAGTCGTCGTAACTTTCGCACTCAGTGCACGGGATATTCTGTAAAAAACATGGGAAGTCTTTGATATGGTGGTGGGATTACATCTCCAGTAATAAATGGAGGCTGCAGGCCGCGTGCGGGCACGGGCCGGCCGGCGTGTCAGGTGCAACGGTCTCGCGGTTGGCGGGTGGCGGCGGGCTCGCCAGTTGGCAGTGCCGCCGCGCGCGCCGCCTTGCCCACGCGCATGCGAAATATACTATTCGCGATACGCATTCGCACAAGCGCAAAATAGATCATATTTTCACACAAAATTCCTTTATAGCAGCAAAGCATCGGTAAAGCTTGCAAGCTACTGTGTACCACGCGACCCCTAGTCACGGAATATAAACGGTGCTTGTTGTTTTAGTACCTAAGGACTGCTTAAGCACTTGATCTAAACTAGAAGAGCTGGGTGCTCGCCGCGCTATAAGACAAGATTTATTTTTATTATTATAATCTTAACCCTTAGGTAAATTATACATGTCTATGTTTCGGCGACACATGATAGGTAACTACTCTGCTGTAGACATATCCCGCCTAATGTAAATAATAAACAAGCTTAAAAATATCGCCATTATAAAAATTGCTTTTAAAAGTTTTATTGCTACTGTCTGTTCGAGACTTTAATATAAATATAAGTTATATTCAAATATTAGTTAACGGCGATTATTTTTTATTGTTGTTAACATGTCTCTGGTCTTCAACAACATTTTACAACCAAGCAATTTTCCGGAAACTAAAATTACAATTATTGTATACAAAATGTTCAAGGTGACAGCCATTTTTATCATATCGAAAATAGTAGATAGTGTCGATAACACTGTTATGTTTCAGTTTTATCGATAAAACACCTTCTTGAGTCACGTATGCCGTTGCTCAATGTACACAGTACAGCACAGGTGTAATTATTATGAGCGTAACTGATGTCTTTTAAAATCGAGTTAGGTATTATATACGTATATATGTAATTTCAATGATAACATGTGTAATCTAGAGACGTTAGTAGTTCCATTGATGTTAGTTGCTTAGTTCAAGCTGAGGTCGCGTGGCAGTGTCATGGTTTTGTGATAGAGTCAGTTTGTTTTGACAGTTTTTAGCGGTCGGACACTTGTGGAACAATGTGTGCTCACATTGGCGCTAATGATTACTAACTGAAGAAAGCTTCGTGGCTCCACTTGTGTTACACAGTCATAAACAATAAGATGAGTGTGCATGTAGTGTCCGGAGGTTGGTTTTAAGTGTGAAATTCTTTAAGAACTTCTGTGTATTATTTTTGAACACGGACCATGTACAACGGACGGTTGGACAGTAGCAGCACCTCTACGTCGTCAGAAAGCTCCGACTTGAAGGTAAAAATTATAAATTTTCAAGAAAATCCATGTTTACTTCAATAATGATAAGAATGGTTCCGTTAAACAGCTTATCGTTTACGAACCACGTGATAAGTTTAAATAATAAATGTACAATGTACATTTTGAGCATCGAGTACCTACTTATACTTACTCTTAATTTAACATTACGGCTATACATTTATGATGATTATTCAGAATAATTTTAACATACTAAGTTCGGTGTATTTAATTTAATATTCTTTAATTGTTGTAGCTGCTAGCGATACCTTTTGTTTTCAATGAATTCTAACAAGTACGTACGTAAGTGTTTGTTCTGTTCAGAGGCCAAGTACCTAAACCAAATTAATTAATGCATGACCCTAACTAAGCTTCTTCTAAGTAAATTAGTATAGTTTAATTATGTAAACTACATGCTATCTGTACGACTATTTTAGCTTTATTTATATATTATTCCCTTTTGCATCTATTTTAGTATTTAAGCCATCTCACTCGATCTTATATGTAACTAGGCTATTTGCTTTTGTTTGCTCTAGAGTTTAAATTAATTTACTCAAAAACCCTGTTTTTTGTAAATAGTTTAATCTGTTTTGAATAAACCTGTTTAAGACGATTATTTCAAGCCAACAGTATTTTTTATGTCGAACTTAATACTACTATTATAATCTATATCTATACTTCTATACTAATATTATAAAGAGGAAAGATTTGTATTTTTGTGGGTTTGTATTGAATAGGCTCCGAAACTAAAGGACCGATTTCAAAAATTCTTTTACCATTAGAAAGCTACATTATCACTGAGTAACATAAGCTATATTATACTAGCTGCCCGCCACGGGTAGACATTTATTAAATATTTTGTCTACCCGTGCGAAGCCGGGGCGGGCCGCTAGTCGTCAATAAAAAAAACACATTCGTCACAATAAGTCTTAATTTGAATGTAATCAAGAGAATAGTGAAATCAATTTACAAAATTTTAATGCTTCTGAATGTAAAGGTAGTGTTTTAAATAAATATATAATATAATATAATGCTTGGACATTATCACACAGCGCCATCTGGTCCCGAACTAAGCAAAGTTGTACCTCAGAGTAGATAATATTGCTTGTACTATGGAAACCAGCAGCTGATACAATACTTATATATATATTTTTTGTAAATACATACTTATGATACATACCAAACACCCAGACGCAAGGCAAACACAAATGTTTAACACATAAATTTTCACCCCGGCGGGAATCAAACCCGTGACCCAGCGTAGTCAGGTACTAACCACTAGACCAGCGGTCTCGTCAAAAAGCTATATCAATAATATGATATATTAGTGGAATATTACTATAGTTAGAAACAGGGCGGTTCGGTGTTTTTGAAAGGCATTGCGAGCACATGATTCGTTTCCTGCTCTATACCTTTATTAAATAATCAGTATTCATAAATTGCTTACCTATATCTGTTAATAGTTAGATGATGGATAGCTCACCGCATTGTAAGAAGTGAAACGTTTATCATTTGAAAGAGTTTTTAATGAAGCCATAACATTTATATAAAACATATGTATGTGTAAAATATACTTCGGGATAGTGTAGCCTTTTGCCAAAGATACAAGCTCTTTTAGAAACCGTTTGTAAGCTCCAGATTACTCGCTATATATACGCTAATGCGCGTTACCGACTTTATATATTTATACACGGCTACGAATGCGATACGAAACGGGCTATGAATCTGAGAAGAATATGGTTGATTACGTACGTAGTCATGTCATTGAGAAGTCTGTTAATTAGTGAGTCAAAAGTTTAATCAATACGTGGATGTAATGACAATAATAAATAACACTCTCGAATTTTACAAATGTTTCTCGCAACATGCATTGCTCCATTCCGAAGATTGCGATGCGACATCGTCGACATCGAGTAGCAATATTGGCCACAATGTGAAACAAATTTCGCTTTTAAAAAATATTTATAATATGCCGCGTGTTAAAAACTGGTCACATTAGCACAGATTATAAACTAGATACCTATATGTAATAGATGATTAGTGCTTCTGTCCCTGGCGCCTGAAGATAGATTACGTTTTTCTAATAGGTTTATCTAGCATTATTGCAATACCGCGCATTATTGTTAGTTTAAGTAAGGTACAGCAGAAAATAATAAATGGCTAGAAACGTGCGCAGACTCAGGTTATATGATACAGACGACGGCGAGTAAGGTACTAGTTTTCCATGGCTGGGCATGTCATGAGTGTAGCCAATGCTAGCTCGCATGGCTTCGTCAACAATAAAATTGTGCTATGCTTTCACGTTTGATTTATTATATATATAGGTACCTACTACGATTACCGTTAGTGCCATCATCCGCGCGAGATTCATCTCAGAAATTACCAATCCAGTATTTTTCTGCCATATTCTCTAGTTGGAACAACCGGGTGGTGAAAACACCATCATTTTTAAGTTGGGCTATTGAATTTGGAGTAATGAAATTGTTTAGTAATAAATCTGTAGTTCTAAGGATTCCGTACCATACGTTTACCACAGTGTACGTTACTATTACTAAGCCTACGCCGCCGTCGTCTGTCCATCTATCCCGCCTTTAAAGAGTTTTAAGCTGCAATAGGCAGCCGGTCATTTTCACATACATAATGTGTTACAAGATTGCGGTATTTTAAAAACCCAGTACAACTGCCAATAAATCAATTAATTTGACATGTTCATATATATAATGTTATAAATACATATACAAATTCGAAATATAAATTTGTCATTCCCTTAAATTAAACTAAGCGTTGTGTGCGCGTGCTCCAGCTCGGGGCAAGACACGCAGAGCGGCGCAGAATACGACACCAATAGCAAATTATATCCTTACTTTACCGCTAAATGTCACCCTTATAAGTATGCCAACCAATAATTACTCACTTTCAAACCGACAGCAAACATCGACTTAACAATATTGCATTTAGCTAAGATCCTTAGTTAAAAGCAAATTGTTTTGTAGTAGTTTCGTAATGAGGTGTAGTGTGATAGAGTGGAACTAAAAAAATCCTCTGTTTTAAAATTATAAATCATCTTAGTATATTTCTGAGTAGGTACAATTACATGTCTTATATAATGAATGATCTTTCTATATCTAGAGTATTTTTATTTCAACAAAACATCACCTGCGTAGGTTGCTACTTCTGTAGTATTAAAAATGTATCCGTGAAAACACTTAATATATTTCGAAGGTTATAGGATGGGATACGACTGATACGAGCAACAAATCGATGTATCTCAACAATTTAACATCGCGTGCAGACAATTTGCCATCTTGGGAGTGTGATTATTATTGTTCAGAACGTGGAGTTATAATGCTGAGAGTTAAATTAGAAAATGATCATTCTTGTCGTTTTATGGTTACAAGAAATTATCGATTCACTGAAGACCTGTAAAGGCTGGTTAACTAGTGTAAGTGTAAAGAAACTTGCTATTGTGCATCCTGGGTGTTATTAAGGAGGTTATTATACTACACGCTGCTGACAAGGTATTCCATATCTATACTTCAATCGGATGAAATGAGAGCGTTGACATCAGCATACTTCTTACGGCATATCTAAAAGATTGTAATTCAGATGTAAAGCGTTTACTATTTGTATATTTATAACTGGCCCCACCGGATACATCACTTTTGGCGAATATGTACCGATCCTCGCTTGCCAAACCGGTGCCCCATCAAATGGGCATGCAATCACAACTTGTTTTGAGTCTAAATTGACGTATCCGCACTATCCGTATAACCATAATATATATACTAAATTTAAAACTGATTATTTTAATAAAAAGTTGACGATGACTAAAGTAGTGTAAAATAGTGTAATATTTAACTGAAGATCGTAAAAGTTATAGTGCTTTCTTGCTTGCTTTCTAGCGATTAAAACTGCGAATGTTTAACTTAATTCATTATTTGGCTGGAATATCTCGATTGACACAGTCGACAAATGGAAATTGCATAATTTCTTGAAGAAATTCGCGAATACGATGACTCGATAGCTTCATTAGCTCTCTAGTCTTGCCTCATCCTGAACAGTACAACGGATAGTGAGTATATGGTTATGAAGATCATCTCTATTCTTATCATTATAGCTCTTCCCCGCGATTCATTCCAAATTTTTATAACAAATACTTCCAATTCTGTAAAATCATGTAGAAACCTTCTTCGTCTGGGATACGTATAAGTAAGCCTAAGGTCCTTTCCTGGGTGGCTAGCTATCTCTATAAATCCATTCGGCTAGTTTGGCGTGATAAACAGACACAAACTTTTCCATTTAGATATTAGGATAAAATGATAGAAGAATATTACAGAACTAATATCCAAATTATTGTTGATATTTTTTATTTATAAATTATACCTAATATAGACCTATAATGCCATCCACGCTGATAGCACGGGGACTACTCAACTCATAATGATTACGTAACACGAATTGCATTTAGGCGAACCTAATATCACTTCCGACAGGTCGGTCGATACTTAAATGTCACCCAGTTTCCGGGAACGTTGCCTTCTCCCGGGAAGATTAACTGCGGGGCCCACGGACGCGGACTAGTTCGGCATACATGTCAATTTGTGTTACGCTGAACTTATGAGCTCTACTTTTATAACTTTTCCATCTGTACACCCGTACCTATCGAGCTGCTGAAACATATAAGAGTGTAAAGAGATGAAGTAATGAAATAATTAAGCCTAAGACCCTCGGATCGGATCTGAATGTACAGTCCAGGATGAAAGACGCCGGCTATATGGAGACTCAATGTTCGGAATGCACCATGCATACGAATTACTAACCTATTAACTTAGTTCACCGTATCAAGTAGCTAGATCTATTCATGGCAAACACGAAACTAGGTAGGCTCCAAGTTCATAATTCGTTTTGTTCCTGACTGTCCGGGTAGATTTAGGTAGATCCAGGGAAACTTCGCCTAATTATATTACTTACCGTAGTGGCTGACTCTCTAGTAGCACTCAGACGTATCTCACTCTGCTCTGTGAAGATATAGCCACCTTATTCTTATACTTTCGACTATTTGTCGAGCCGCTTGCAATCATTCATGCCAAAACAGTGTGCTAGGTACGAACAATGCAAGGTCGTTACGGTTATTCGAATATTTCGGTGTTTCGTTTCGTCGGAAATATAAAATATAATTTAACACACTTATATGGTCGAACAAGATCAGAATATTAAATCAAGAGCTCCTTTCGTAAAGATGAAAGTTAAGAAAGACAGATACCAGACATATTTGCGAGATAAATCCATAAGATCGGAGAGACAGGGTATTTATTTATATCTCCGCCCGCTGTAGTTCACAGCCGTCTGTGGTATTTGCTGTGTGTTGGTTTCTTTGCATGATTGCGCTGCGCCGCGCCGGAGCCCGCGACCTGACGCGATGTTAGTATGAACGATGAACCTAGCTTATTCTGGTCAAACTCTAAGAGGAATACTGACTTATTATGGTTGAAATACTTAAAATAATACAATTCAGGTATCCGCTAAAATACCCTTTTTCAAGTTCGTTCATTGACATATTTTTTCTTGCTGAGAAAAAAGGCATGCTGTCGCTACGAAGTTTATTTCATTCCTGTACCTAGAGAAACCAGATTTCCGACTCGTACGACACGTGAGTGTCATTACGTGTTATGTTTTCAATGATTAAAATATAACGTCTCCTGATATTTGAGGCTGTAAGTCACGAAATTATTTGTAATTGATACGTGTTGCTTTAGCAGCTACAAAAACCCGTTTCAGACACAGGAATACAATTTGTAGGAATACAGGTATATATGAGCTATTAAAGCTTTAATGTTAAATTTTCTTTTGTATCCATTAATCTCTGAATGCGGGCGCAGTGACGCCTGTAAATTAATTGTAAATCGACTCCTAATCTCACGAAGTTTTCCTTACAATTAAAGAGCCCATTACATTGGACTTTATGAGATATTTGTAAATCAAATTGAAATGCCACGAACACGGCAAATAACAATGTGTTTTGTAGAAAGTGGGAAAATAATAATCCATTAATTAGAAGCCGGCGAAGTGAAAGGGATATCCGTAGAAGCTCATGTCCTATTGTGTATTGAAGTAATCTTACTATCATAGAATATATTTCAGAGAGTTTACGTCATTTATCATTTTTAGATTTTGATATCATATCGCCAACCAACATTATGAAATAAGTTCAATCTTTGCGTACCTTAGCGAATAAATACTTTCCACCACTTGATACTAATCAATTACTTATTTTATATATCGCGTACACCGACGGGTACGTAACTGGTGCGTTTAATTAGAGCAACGCAGATATAAACACATGAATGGACGCCGAACGACCCGGAACTAGCAGTCAATCACAATCAGACTAAATAAAATTCTATAGATATCGAAACGCACATGTACTGCTTTGCAATGTACCAAATTAAACGTAGCATTTCGTTTGTAGCCGCTTGCTAATCGTTTTATGACGAGCAGATTTTTTGCCCCCCCTAATCGTGAATCTGAGCCGATCGAGAATGAAAAAATATGTGATAATCGATTTCTTGTTAGCAACGAATTTAATGTCCGACATAGATTCCCGAAGTCCGAACAAAATATGATGCTATTTTTTATATTCATTTACGTTCTTAAATGAATATAAAAAAAAACCTAATTATATGAAACAAAATTTTCTCAAATAGTTATAATATGTAGGTACCTATAGCAATATGTGTCTATCTATAGAAACCAACATTTCATGTACTAATTACCTACTTACCTAAGTATGTTACTGGTAGGCCCCTTATTGCAAATACCGCACACCAGGCTAGATATTCTAAGGGCATACTATGACGGGCTCTAAGTAGCTGTAGAGACCTTAGTGCCTGGGTGACGCTTGCTATCATGCACGCCACTTGCTTATCTCCGTACATAAAAAACCTACTCTCTCTACTCAACGCAAACAATGAGTTAGCAAACGTAATTTTTATAAATAATTGAGTGTACTCCTGAAACGACAACACCTAGAACAATGGCATTTTCCCGGACCGAAAAACATTTTCAATGTTTAAATAATTAACGAATTTCCACGCACTCGTAGGTCCTTGGCGAACAATAATAAAGTAAATTATCAATTTTATGGCTGGCATTGTAGGTGTTGTAATGTTAATCCCTTTACAAATTACTTATGAAAAAACTAAAGAGCGCGGTGTTCCAAGTTGAATGTGCAAGGACGAAATCATGATTGAGTCGTCTACTGGGCCGCCTCCGGACACGCAGAATGACTTGAGCACTTAATCTCACGCATTTCCCTTTAAATTAAACTTTAAATTGTGTCGTGAGTGTACGAATGCCATATACGGAGACTCTTAACGTCTCAGATGTCTCAACCGAAACGCAAAAATGAGATATTTTTTGTTGTGAATGTATCACGTGAAATTTTACACATAAAATACCAATATCATTTCCAATTCAGTTATCTTTGTCTTTGTAAAATGTTGGGAGATGGCTCTTTACGACTTTAGAGTATGTAAATCTATGTCGTTTATATTTCATTAAGTAATATTGTACGTAGTATATTATCCACTCTGAGATAAAACGTACCAATAAAAAAACAAAAATCATAATTATATGATGTTGTTGCCACACTTTATTTACAGTAGTATAGATAAAGGTGAACTCTAAAACAGTCGTACCCGTATTCTTATCTTATGTCAATTGTTACATTACATTACCTACAGCAAATCTTTTGAGATTTGCCTGCATATTAAGAGGTACAATAAATTTTGTAGAGTCACTGGTGTGTTAAACCAAGATTTCAACATTTGAATGTATCGGCGTCGTGCACGAGCCGAATGGGGACCACCGCGCCGGATAATTAATAACAACATGCTTACAAACTGCGGCCCAACAGCCAGCCCGTAATAGGACACCCGCAACACACAAATTATAGTCCTGCCAACCAAACCAAGCCCAGAAAACTTCTGATTGACGCATGAATTTACTTGACTTTTAAAAAGAAATATTTACTTCTTTCGAACTATATCAATCAGGGTTCACCAGATTTTTAAAGAATATAATATAAACCGACGAGTATAGTATATTTTTGAATTTTTAGGCATCCATGCTAATTGCAAATTTTCGACGTTGATAATCTATTATTCTATATTAAACTTAATTTAGCAATATATTGCGATACATAATGATTTGCTAATATAAAAGTCTTATTGCTATTGGTATTACCTTCTAGATAATTGTTTTTAATAGCAAACGTTTTGATGTTTATTGCAGCTAACACAGCTTTGTAAAAGAGTGTCAGAGCCCAATTCCTAATTGCTTTGAGTGGTGGCTCTGCACTCATCAATCAGTTGAAGGATGGTTCATGCGTATCCGCAACACGGCTGAGAGCTTTGAATCAAAATAAACTGCTCATTATAATAGCTCGGAGATTTCCTGGTCGACCTAATAAAAATGACTAAGTGCGGTTCTGGAGTCGATCAAGCAATGCAACGGAGCCGATCGCCTACCCTGGGGCCGAGTGTAGTTACACCACGTTTATTTTTACAACAAAAGTACTACTACCGGAGTAGTTAAAACTCATACAAAATGCTTTCTTTCCGGTTCGCAGCTTTCCTATAAGATCATTCTAGTTACAGTGAGATTAATGTGCATACTTTTGAGCTTCAAAAGATTTAATCACATAAGTAGCATAGCTCGTAATGCCCGTAGATGTATTTTAATTAGAAACCTTCTGAATGACGTCCTAACGAAATAATTAATTTCTCACGTTACAACTGAGATCAATTCGAGGTAACGAATGTGGAAGGCAGTAACAAAGTCTCATTAGGTGCGTGAGTGAAAAATGTGAAGGCGCCGGTGACCGATGCCCACAATAAGTCAGAGCGCGATGACCACGAAGCCTCTTTCCGGCTTATATTTTATTTATTTATTTATACTTCATGCAAAATACAGTTTGCACAGGCGGACTTAATGCCGTAGGCATTATCTACCAGTCAACCTTTGGGTGATGCTGAGATAAACGAGGCAGGTATGAAGTGAAGAAGACACAAAACATGAGAAACTAATTATATAATTTATTTGAATATACATAAATATAATATAATTATATATATACTTACACTATATAGTATATATGAAATATATACATATATAAACATACATAAATATATTATTCTGATACAATGGGGGTGAAGAAAATGAATTTCAATTTGATGATTCCACTTTAGTATCGTAGTATTGTCGTACATTTGCCCTGAACGTGTTGCGGTTCTTCTTCTTCTTCTTCCTAAGTATGGCAATCAATCCCTTCAGGGACTATTTTTGCCAGTGTCGAGTGTTAGAGAATTTTCATGTTGCAAAATTTCTCGTGTTTGCGCATTAAAATGCCTAGTGTCATGCATTCTAACGCCCAATGGAGTTTCTGGAGACAACCCACGGCAGTAGCAGATCGTAACACGCCTTTAGATTAGAGGTAACCTATTGACCAAAATGATAAATCACTTAACCCAAAAGTCGTATTATGGCATTATTTCCAATGCTCCTATAAATCAGTCACTAAATGAAACTTTACTGCACATATCGACACCAAAAATACACATTAAAGATCACTATAACACAATTTACGACACACTGGAAAAAATCTCAACCGCTCCGCCTGATTCCCGCTAAACTCCGTGTTGCGGTTCGTTGCCATCCTGATTTGAGGAGGAAGCGCGTTCCAGAGTAGAATGGACTGGACAAAGAAAGAAGTGAACAAGACTGGATTTATGAGGGGGACAGAGAAGGAGACGATTGTCAGTAGAGCGGAGATTTTTTGCGTGACTAGAGCCAAGATATTGGAAGTGAGAGGTAAGGTAAGAAGGAGCATTAGGAGAGTGAAGGAGGGAGAATAGCGTGGTTACAGCACGCAAGCTACGTCGCTGCCGAATTGGCAACCATGAAAGTCGGGACCGGTACTCAGACACGTGATCGTACTTGCGGAGGTTGAAGATGAAACGAATACAATTGTTGAGAAGTCGGTCAAGTTTATTAAGCAGATCTGCATTCAGGTCAGCATAGCATACATCACAGTAATCTATGACGGGGAAGATCAAAGTCTGCACAAGCATTGTCTTGGTCTTGATGGGAAGAATGTTTTTCAACCGGTAAAGAGACCGCAGGGTGCCGGTAACCTTTCGACTAATTTCAGCGATGTGTGGTTGCCAACTGAGCGTTGCATCGATATGCAAGCCGAGATCTTTGACGGAAGAGCTAATTGGTATGATGGACCTGTTGAATATGATCGGTGGTAGACATGTAGTGTCCACTCTGCTCATAGATCGTGAACTACCTACTATTATTGCCTGACTCTTGGCGGGATTCACTGCAAGTCCAAAAGAGACACACCACTTTTTGATTTTGTCTAAGTCACTGTTCACTAAATCAATCGCTTGAGATAAATTTTCTACACCAGCTTGCGAGTATATTTGTAGGTCATCGGCGTACAAATGATACGCACACTGAAGATCAGAGGTTATGAGGTTAATAAATAGCGAAAACAGAAGAGGAGAAAGAATGCCACCTTGTGGAACGCCAGTGTCAAGATCTCTCCAGCCTGATGAAGATTCATCGACCTGAACTGACTGCTGACGTCCCTGAAGATAAGACGAGAACCATTCCAATGCCTCCGGAGAGTTCATGAGATGGGAAAGGATGGATAAGATTATGTCGTGACTGACGGTATTGAAGGCGTTAGAAAAGTCAACAAGAACTAGTACGGTAGTCTTTGTATCTTCCATACCCGCCCCAATATCGCCAGTAACTTTAAGCATAGCAGAGACTGTGCTATGGCCAGGTCGGAATCCGGACTGTAGTGGACTAAGAAGTTTGTTCTGGTGAACATAATAAGTTAATTGCTATATACGTCATATGAGATGGAACCCCGGCTTATTAACGGGACTACCTCGTTTGTGATGTTCCCAGGCTAATAGCAGGTAATGGGCGAAGGGCATGCTCGCCGGAAATCGGACTTATTATGACTTACAATGGAGCAAGGGTCAAAAGATATTTGAAGACTGGAAGAATGTAGACTACATATACATTTTCAATTGTAATATTTGCACTGCCTCAAATCAAACGTAAAATACTTTATATTAGAGATACAATATGTTTGTATGTATGTTTGGGGTAATCTCTGGATATAAGACCCGATATTTTTTTTTTATTAAATACTATTGATCCCTTAGTTACATAGGTTAAATATATTAAGCCCATCTGCTATGGTGTTTTACACAGATTGTTATACTATTTATTTGCAGTCGAATCACGGTTAACAGCTAATTATGAAATAAACGACGAAAGGATATTATAAAATTTTACAAGGAGATAGATCCTTGGGTAGGATATAGGTAACTTTCGTCTTTAAACAAAAGCAGGCGAAGTCGCGGGTAACGCCTGTATCAATATATACACAGTGTTAAGAAATTATGTAAGGTACTACAGACATAAGCACGGTTTATATATTTTCAGGACTGGTATTATCTGCCCATAAAGGGATTATATTATTATTATATTTAATGATTATACCAGAAACGCGCGCGTTCACACTTTCGAAGATATTATTATGTTTAATAATTACACCAGGCAGCCGACAGCGGTAGATTGTGGTGGCAACTGGTAAAACGTACTGGTTATGTACTCTGTTGCAACTGGCCTGTAATCCGTTGGTCGTTGATTTCTCCCTTCCTATTATAGTAACTTCCACCGTATAAAATATTAAGTGTTTTGTTTTTATTTTCTCAGCTTCGTCCATCACTGCATCATTAACCGTGAGAGTATGTTCATGGAAAACTATTTCACAATTCGCTTCCCGAGTAGTTAAGCTTCAGTTCCGCCTGAGGCTATTGCATATTTCGACATTCTATGTTTGTTGCTACATAATTTCTTTACAAATCTATAGAAGTGAATTCCTTACACGTGTTTTGTTACCGAACATTCGAATTTATGAATTTCAAATAAGTACTTTAGCCATCTATGTCATTTGACCTAAGCCACGGTTAGTTTGGAATGAACAATGTGTTTTTCAATACGTATAAATTTGCCGAGTTTCACCTCTGTTGTTGTTTATGCAAAGTGACTAATATGTGTATGCGTGAGGTACGATCCATGAGAGAACCAGTTTAAATCACCTGCGAATGCTGTGTAATTTATTCTGAATACACCTTCAGAAATATTCCGCTGACTCTATGAGGGATTCTATTGAAGATAAATCAAAAATGATGTTGCATATAAGCACATCGAATGCTTATGATTATCTCAAGCTCCAAACGCTTGCCATGTTCACGGTCTGCACACTACACAATACACAATACAGCGCCTTCGCTTGCCATATATTTTATGTATTTCGTCTTGGATCTGGTCTCACATATGTAATCATAGGTACTAAAATGTTATGATTGCAGTATTATTTTACCCGTCCCTCGTCCTGAGAATGCCATCAAACTGATGTGGTTGACTTGAATAACTATGTGTTAATGAAATGCCTAACAAATATAATAAAAACAAATTGCCTTTAATAGTTTTCGTTACTTACTGATTAGATTATAGTTATATCAGCAGACGGCCGTCTACTTCTGAACAAAACATTTCCACTATAACAAACAAACTTGATGCCGTTACGTCACCTCTCTGATCATAATAATAGAAGAATATACACTGCATAGTACAAGCTATTTTTATGTGACACGTAGTATATTCATATTGAAGTATTTCTTATGGTACCTACATCGTATAGTACTGCCCCCCTATTCTATATGAAAATTTCAATCACCAAGACGTTATTTTGACGTACCAGCAACATAAAAATATCGCTTTTGGTGACTAATATCAAAATTACGTACTAAAAATTCCGTCACAAGGTACAGGTCTCGTGACAAATTAAATGTGGAGAGATATCGACAGGGAAGACAAGACAATACTCAAATTGATCCCGCGGGCGTAGTGATACACTCGCAGTACGCCGTTGATACTCGCACATAAACGGGCATACCACTTTTCCCTCTAGTTCTCAACTATTTGCTACTTTCGCTACGTTTTGCCTTTCATTATATTTATGTCGTTTCTCCTTCTTGGAAATTCAGGTTCCATAAGGTTATTTTTTTTACATTTTAACACAGCACCATCAGACCCCAACCTAAGCAAAGCTTGTTTGTAGCCAGCCGCTGATAGAATAATTATACATTTTTTGGAAATACATACTTATAATATATACCAACACCCAGACGCAAGGCAAATGTTTCTCACATAAATGTATGCCCCGATGGGAATCGAACCCGCGACCTCTAGCTAACCACTAGACCAGCGGTCTCGTAAAATGTTAGTACCCGCGATCAAGACAACAGCTTTCTGATTATAAAATCCTATATCGATTTTCCTGTATTGTGTCCATGAATACCGCATTGGAGTTACTTAAGTTAAAAAATAAGCAAATTTTAAACAAGCTGCAAAAAATGTGGGCACTTGTATTTCTTGCAACTCTGTACCTACCGTCATTAACGCAAATTTAAAATTTCGATTATTTTTTGCGTCTTACATTTTTTTGTAAGCAGGCAAATCCTTTTAATATAGTTTTACATGAATCTTATGTTTGTATACTTTGTTGGTCATCGGGACGTGAAGGAATGTGAAGTATTTTTGACAAACAAACAGTATTATCTTGTTCAGCAGATTTCAAATTACACTGGGTAACAGGCAGATGTAAACGATACACGTAATATTTCGGCAAGACAAATCGCGGTTATATATAGTAGAGTGGTAGTAGAACAAAGTCGATGCGGCAAACAACGTAGGCAATTTTTTTATTGCTCGGACGTGTTTAGATTTTGATCGTAATTTAAGAACGTCGCGTCTATCATAATTATTTGCAGGAGGAGAGAAAACTGCCTTCATTAAGCCGACGACGTTTGTTTCAGGTGGCTGGTGCCATAGAGCTGGCTGATCCTGCTAACGCTGCGCAGGTCCTCGCACAATTACAGAACCCTGTAAGTACAATTTCTTTTATATTATTATTATATTATAATAAATAGTCGTTGAAGTGCGCATGTCATGATTAAATATAGGATAAGAAATAAGTTCAAAGTTCGAATGTTTCGGTAATTAACAAATATGTTTAGGTACATATTCAGCCGAAGTGACGGCCATCACAGGCTGCGAGATGTAGCTGATATAAGGGCCTCGTCGTATATTTTCATCTTAAATTGGTGATATTACTTCCCATTATGATTATGGGACGTGAACAAGAAAGTGGTAAGACTGGCGGCGGCGCGGCGATGAGATCAGCACGGGCCACTGCCGAACAAATTTTCACGACATTTGAGGAATTTTCGCAGCTCTGTTGTGTTGGACTGTTGGCATAGTCTTTTCGAAGTTTTTATTATACATTTAATTTAAAAGCTGTAGCTTTTAATTTGAGTGATACATTCGAATAATTACAATACTAATCTTTCCCGAAGGTGTGCTTAGCTTACTTGTCTATTGCTACATACGATCATGCTTATAGCAAAGGATTGTATACGTAATATGTAGTAAAACGTAACGTAATACGCAGATAGTTTTAAAAAGAGAATATTCAATTATACGCGTAGTGTCCGGTGCGTGACTAAGCTAAGCCACAGCAAGGTTTTAGAAAGCGCTAACGGCAGAACAAACACTAACTCCACGCCAACGCGGGGTCACATTCCGACAACATTCCCCTTCCTGTTTAATTTTTATACAAACACTAAAAGCAATTTAGGGCAACATTTCTCAAAGGGTTTAACATCCAGCCCAACATCGCTGCAGTTACATTTGGATCAAAATAAACATAACAACTCCAAATAAATGTACCAGAGTTGTGCAACTGTTATTAATAACGCGCATTCATACCATTTTAGATGGAACTGAACCTCTGCAGCTATTTGTTTAGAACTCTGTAATTCTGAGAAGGAAGCGTACGCGTACGCGGCGTAGCCGCATATATTTCAGCTCATGTAATTGATTCATTTGTGCTGTCGTGTAAGTTCATCTGGCTCAAAAAATGTGGAGCAAGAAACTGATTAACAGTTTAATTATGTTATGGTTATACAAAATGCTTTGAATGTAAATAGTAACTTTGAACTTTTGGGTCTTGGGCCTCGGATGCTCTTCAGCTTTTAAGGTCACACGTTGCGTCAGCTGACGAAAGTATTTATTTTATATAAGTAAGAGCTACCATTTACATAGTGTAAATGGTTAAGTATTGATATGGAAGTTGTAGTTTCAACGGCCGCAGTAAATTTGTATAGTGATACAAAGGAGCGTCTCGCCCGGAGCCGGCGCACTCGTAATTGTAGTGAAACACCGACTACCCTCGTAAATATACTACAGTAATCAATAACACTTTGATGTTTACAATGAAGTATTCGCGAAGGTCCGCCTAGTGTCGCGGTACGTCACTCAACCGGGGCCTACATCGCCCCAAACATGTAAGACCATTTATTTACAAATAGCTCATCAATCATTCAGTTATTTTATATCATTAAAATAATGGTTCCTTTTGAACAATATTATCGTTGTACATAAGATATCGTCTGAGGCCTTGAAAGTTTAGTTCGAAAACACCAAGCGAATTGAATTATGATAAACAGAAATATAATTTGCTTATGTCTAGGACTTATCGAAATAATCGCAACTGTAGCAATGATGATAAAAAAAATCTAACAATCATTATTGGGATATGTAACAATAATAATAATAATCTTCTTGTCCAATATGATGGTAACATAATGAATGGTGTAAGAGTGTTGGTTGATGGATATTATACGCGTATAGTGTGGACGCACCTTTTAAATGGGTATTTGTCAAGCCGCCACACGTTTAACATTACCATCACGTTTAATGTAATTGACATAATGTCAAACAGACCGACTCAAATGGTCCAGTTTGAGCATTGTTTACGTCAACAAGATGCTGTAATTCCTTCGCCCGTGCCCAATCCAATAACACGTCTAGCCTACTAAAGAGGCTGAAACGTGATCTAGAATAGCTGCAAGGCTTGTGATCACAAGATAACCCTTATCTATCTATCTATATACGGGCTTATTTTTGAGGATTGTTTAGAATCGTCATTTTAAGTTGTAAGAATTAATTCTAAAATTGTTTAATGTTAATTTTAACGTACCTAGATGCAATTAAGTATTTAACGTAAAGTATATTTAATGTAAAGTAACGTTTATTAATATAAACCCCCAAAATATGTATGAAATAGTCGGTTACATCCTGTAATAACCCAAGGTACCTTTTACCCAAATTTTGAACCATGAGTTCTGCATAGTCTTCGGATTTCGGTGTTGGGGTGGGTTAGTTTAGACTTTAGACAATAATTAGTTATGGGGCGGGTAGAGCGCGATGGTGCGGTGTGCGAAGGCTCCGGCTGGCGCGGTGCGGACAGTGCGCGCCGCGCCCGCGACCCGACCGCACACCGACGCACGCGAGCATGCGCCGCTAGCAGCCGCCACCGACACACCGCACGTGTATATATCGCAAATCAGTCAGTTTACGCGGTTTGTTTATAAATCGCGGTTAACTTACCAGTATGCAAATATAAGCGGTTACTCTGTCCTTTGAAGCCCATCAAAGTAAAATGATATTCTCTAAACTATTGTTAGTGTAGTTCGTCTGAATAATGAGGCAGCAATAGTTTGGTGAGAGCAATAACGTGACAATTGCGCGGCGAACACCGCTCAGACGGAGATGAAGTTGTTCAAGAGGAGGCTGTCGTTCAGCGCAGATAAACAGAAACGGGTTCCTCGCGCGGACGACCCCTTTGAGCACGAGGTATTCTATTCACACAACCCACAACCTATGCGTTTAGAAATGGGAAATGGGACTACGCTCCTTCCTTGTCATATGTATGTGACAAGAAGCACAACTATTTATAAAACATTAACAAAAGTTCTTGATAAATATTGGCTGAACTTATGATTAAAATGTGAACAGTCCTTGTTATTTATTGATAAAGATTATGAGCCGGAAACTTAATTCATAACAAACGCGTACTCAATTCTTAGGTTAGGTATTTAAAAGTGGATGTTTCCTTTGAGCGATCCATCACAAACGAGGTATCAAACAAGAGCATGGAATGATAAGCGTTATGTTAGTGTTTTTCTAGAGGCTACATTTAGCAAAGCAAATTGAAAGGCAAGGTTATCTTATCAGGCGGAGGCCGCGGCCTGCCGCTCCGTTGGGTTTAACCACTTAGTAGCTACCAGTTAATTCTGCGAATCGAAAATAAAATACCTCTATGATATATATCGCTACAAGCATACGATATCAAATTCTTAAAACCAAATTGTTTTCATTTGATATTTACAAAACATAAATCGAATTTCTAGTTGGAGGTCGATCGTTAATGAGTTATTTGCTTATTTATTATAATAGTTTTTTTTTTTAATTTACATGCTAATGACTGTTTAAACTCTGCTCTTATCTCAATTAGAATGGTAAAACCATGCCAGGTACGTAGGTATACAACAGAAAAGTTGATAAAAAATATCTGTGTCTGTATCCAAATAGGTGGTCGGTATTTTAGCCTTGGTGTTCCCGGATTTGCATTTGTAATGATACATAATGTATAGTTCGGTTGCTAATGCTCCGTGCTTGGATACTAAATAACATTGTATTGTTGTAACCTTAATATGTATGTAATTATGTCATAATCTACTCGCCTCATATATTTAGAACCACTGCTGAACAGGATAATTACTGTATTGTCCGTATTAAAGACTTTTTACCCGTTGCATAGATATGTACAAATTTTGCAGAAATAAAAATATCATACCATGCCGTATGCTGGCTTTCCATGTTCGTGGTAGGCATTTATTTTTATACCTGTAAGCTAGCACGTGAGCATACAGGCACCTGATGGTAACCGCTTACCTTGGCTTATGGACGCTTGTGACACCAAGGGGTATACTACCACTATAATATATAATTATGATTGTGAAGTCGTGGACTAACTAGTATTAAATAAAATCCACTCCGATAAGATATTTATTGCTTATGAGAATTTCCACGACGATAGTAATATACCGTGTTATATTATATGTAGTTTTAACCCACACACCTACCGATCTTTAATATTCATGTATTATTTGTTGTTATATATTTAAAGTAACAAATTATTGTGCGTCGCATAACGATAATTATCAATGCATAGACGTTCATTTTATTTTTGAATATAGGTACTTACTATCTGCTTAGAATTACATTTCAACATTATCACCTTCAAAATAGTTATATTGTAGTCAGTCATGAATATAAATGACGTTTTTGCAGATCATTATAACAAAATAAGCATTACACAATTTGTTTGTTTTTGCTTGTAAACAAAAATTGCGCGCTTGTACCTAGTAACTATTTAGCTAATATTCTCAAGTAGCCTAGCTAAATAGTTGTTCCGTCTCGTTTATTTATGCCATGTTATCTTATACCTTTGTGATGCTAATATTTATTATTAACTATTGCTAGCCTCTATGATCTCACAGACGAACGAGAATGACTGGAACTTGTACCAACGACACGCTTAAATTCGCAAGTCAATGTCAAACGCTGAGGCCAAACGTTAATAAAACAGAAGTTGACTACATACCTAAGCCTTCCTCTATCTTACACGACCTCGAATGCAAACAAACGCAAATGCCTTTAATAATGGCTTGTTGTCCGATCTTAATGTATTCACAAAAGCTAAGATGACACAAAAAGGCTAGGAGAAGCGAACACACGAGGAGGGGCGTGTGCTATCTGTGCTCGCAATCGGCTTGCTAATGCTCCTGCTCGGTGACCAATTGTCCTCGGAACTTGTTACGTGATCAGCTGAGCCCAAGCAAAAACACGCATGTGATTGTTTTAAATTGATAAAACTTAAATGTTCCTGACATCTTAATGCAAACGACAGTCGCCCGCTATCGTTTAAATGATTTAAAATGTTAAAGACTCTATCATCAGCTTGAGAACTTTAAAGCAAGTTGTGAATTGGTGAAGTTTATGTGTCTAATTATTTCTTTTGTTCATGCGTTGTTTATCTATACAGTGGTGCCAATTCTGTTGTTCAAAATTACTAAACATAACTAATTTGACAAGTCTAAAAATATTACCATCCTTATTTAACCCCGCACATGAGAAAGGGATAGCAAGATTTCTAAACCTGTCAAATTAGTTATGTTTAGTAATTTTGAACAACAGAATCAACATCATTGTATACTTTTGTTTATTTATATTATGAAGAGGTACAATTATTTTGTTTGTTTGTATGTATGAGATAATCGCTGCAACTACCGACACGATATGAATATTATTTCAGACAGTAAAAGATACATATTCTATAGTAACATCACTATCACTACGTAGTATAAAACAAAATCGCTTCCCGCTGTCTTTCTGGCCCTATGTATCTATGTTTATTTCTTTAAAACTACGCAACGGATTTATATGCGTCATTTTTATAGATCAGATATGATATATTTCATAGAATGATTCAAGAGGAAGATTTTATTTTTATGTATAATTCATTTAGGTTTTGGGTAACCCTTGCGAAGCCGGGCGGGTCGCTAGTTGGCTATATATTATCATTCGTAGGCAGGCAAAAACGCATACGGAAAGCTAGTTATAAATAAAACCAAAGCATGTATTTCCTCGATTCGTTATATTCACGCGATAACCAAATCCACATTATGTAGGTAGCTCCGTGTGTTTGGTTATCGCCTTAAGGTTCTAATAACATGTATTGTCTCAAGTTCAATCTACTCAACTCTCAACCATTGGGTGGCATTGAAGCATTTAGAATTCTCTACTCACAATATTGTATTCTTACGATTTCACTCAAGAATGAAAGCAAGTGAACTTGATTGCATACCAAATTCCGATACCACTTCAAATGTTATTTGATGACATGCTTCTTTCATTATATTATCATACTTTATTTAAAAATAATGAATAAACCATAATTAGTGATACATTAATCGGCATTTTAATGACTTGGCATAGAGCCAGTGTTTGTGTCTATGAATCTGATTTCATTTATAAAGATAAACATTCTAAAAAGAAACCATTCTCGGCATTTAACTCGAACAAGAATGTTAGTAACGACGGGTCAACAATGCTATTCAGGGCAGTATACTCTCTTCGTTCGTTTGTACTGTAAGAGGATAATAAATCCGATTCAGTGTCGGAACTGCGTGACGAGTCGGGGATAACTTTATTAATTGTTCGGCGCTTATCTGGACGATACGTTGAACATTGAAAGGTTGAAAGTAGTAACGAAACATAGGTAGGTACTTTGAAGTGCACGCGCCTACGCAAGGCGGCCGGCGCGCGCACGGGCGCAACAAGCCACGCGACATCAACACATCTGGGATGTTTATTATCTTATCTCCTTGATGTGTAATCCGCTGCACTATTTCATATAATGTAGAGCGAAGATTTTGAAATTCACAGCTCACAGCTCGTGCCACGGCTAATCCCAACATCTTTTTATGCTTGTTGACCAAAAGCAGTTTTTAACTTGGTTGGTGGGTTAGGTTATAATGCACACAACAAATATGGTGATAATGTACCTATCAGCTGGACCATTGAAGTGCTTGACGAATATCTGGCGCGTTATATTTCCTTCCTCCGAGTACCCTACCGATATTAATATTTTTTTAACGTCTACGACTTTTCAGAATACGCTAAGAAAAGCTGTACAAAAATTTCATAAAAATCCCTATTTATAATGAAGTGTGTAATTATATTCTTGGAACCAATTGCATCGGCGCCAAAGTTATCAAACCAATCATTATTCAATTTCATCCAAATTATCTTCTCAGGATCTTTGAACGTTCGCCACGTAAATCAATGGTTTCCCGAGTGTAGATCGAATCGATATAAATTGCGGCCGTATATTTTATAGCTTGCTACATTCCACGTATCCGTATTTTGATTAATTAAAATTCTTAAATAACAAAAAAAACCGGCAGATGTTTTTGCTATACTCGTGCTATGTGTAGAGAGAGAGCCTTCTGCAAAAAATAAGTATCAGAGTAAATAGATCTTGGTTATTGTAAGCACGTATAAGAATAGTATGTAAATCAATCTAGCTTAGAGAATTTAAAACGATATATCATCACATAATGGATTAGCATAACATCGCGGCATCGGATCTTTAGAATGTGTGTTACCGAGTGTTGACTAGAGTAGCTAGCTTTTACCCGGGGCTTCCCCCGCGTGGCTCATTACATAAAGATAGCTATGTCCTTCCCGAGGGTATAAACATCTCATTGCCAAATATCTATACGATCCGTTCAGACGTTTAGTGGCGAAAAGGTAGCAAACAGAGTTACTTTCGCATTTATAATATTAGTATGGAAGTATGGATTGCCAACATGCCAACACTCTGTACAAATGCAGTTGTTTCCTCACAGGCTCAGCACAGATCTAGACACGTGACGGGAATAATACCTGTAACTCGCCACTCGGAATGGCAGCGCGATCGATCTTACTGAGAGATTCAAGGCACAACTATAATATTGCTCCACGAACGTATTTAAAGCACTATTATGTATTCTGTTTGGATATCTTTCTATATTTATCTGGGGTATAAAGTTTTAGGATTCCGTACCTTTAAAGGAAAAAAGGAAAGATAATCAAACCTGTAAGTCTACGTAAAGAAAAAATATGACCGTTTATGGCGCAATTTTTCGCATATTTTGCGATTTCACAAGGGAATCAAGGGAAAAATCTGAAAACCGTAAATATACATATGTAGTTTTTTTTAATGCGGTTTTACAAAAAAAATATCCTGATTCGCGCTGTTGAGAGTCACTGTTGAATAATGACCCCATTTGAAGTTCGCCTACTTTAAACTTTACCTGCAAGTGTGTGCGGAACCCTCGGTTCGCGAGACCAACTCGCACTAGGCCGGTTATTTTTCCTTTTTTCGGTCGGTCATATCTTTTCTTCATATTGACTTACAGGTTTGATTATTTTACAGCAGAAAGAGTCTATATAGAGACGTAATTTTAATTTGATAACTACGCGTTCTTGAGATTAAAATTCTTGACAGACAGACTGACAGACAGACAGACAGACGGACAGCAAAGTGATCTTATAAGGGTTCCTTTTAAGGTACGGAACACGGGTAAAAAAACACAAATAATTATTAATATAAATATTACTTTTATGACTTTCCCGGTATTTGTGATTTAAGTTATAAAGAAAGCTTTGCGTTTGTTATTCTGTTATTAAGCACTTTTGTCGCAAGCAGCATCAATAGCCATGAGAGAGAATACACCAGTAGAATACAACTCATTACAATTTAGACGAGAGAAGACACATTGCGTGTCTAAAATCTAAATGAAGGTAATAGTGGTGCGAGTCATTATCATTCCAACCCGGATTTGAAAGTTTGTTGGACAAGGCTTGCCGAACAGAACTGGTGACATGCCCCAAGTACCAATACTAAAGGCGTGTCAAACCACATACTACACTTATAATCACATTCTGAAATGGTTATTTTTCATACCTTTTAGGTACTATGACATATTTACACAGTAAGCATTGCCATATTTTATTGTTTCAATTTCACGCCCAGTCGTGTGCAAAAGCTAGTTTATTAATGAATTCCGAGACTGAATATCTATTTAAATTATTGTATTAACAATAAACGGTTCAAAATGTTCAGGGTCAGCAACGTGCGAGTGATAGATACCTCTGGTGTTGCAAGCGTCCATAGGCTACGGTGACCGCTTACCATCAGACGGTAACCATTGTTTGCCACCTCAATGGTATTAAAAATATATAATAAACACAAAATATTTTTCCTGTTTGGTAGAGAGCCTATTTATTTTATAAACTAGGGGTATCTTCATTATAAGTATTTAGTACGCAACTTTAAACATGGAGTTAATTAAATTGAGTCGTATAATGAAGATAGATATCTGTGTTCTTACAGGACCGTGCGAGGTTTTCTGACACCAGTTGGCAGATCCATCGAACGTGGACCCGCAACGGCGACCCCATCCCGCTGTCCCCGGCGCCTGCGCGCGCGCAGCCCGCGCCGCTGCCCGCGCTGCAGCACACCGCCTCCAACCAGAACGGGATCTATGACACCATCACCGTGAGTACCACAGACCACTACATATCTCCAGTAATCTACGTCATCTAGGTTCTGTTTACATAAATACATTCCATTCAAAGATAACCCTAATGTCTTGTTCCACTTTTGTTTTTAACACACTTTTACAATACTGCCACCGTTTTCCTTTGTTACCGCTCTGTTTAGAGTCCATTACACAAAGTTTAGCCATGATATAAATATAAACTCCGAAAATAGGGTGGGAATTTAGACTGGCGAAGTTGTAAAACTTCGATTCAATGCTACAAAAGTTTGTGGCGATAACGGCTCTAATTTCTAAGCGCGTTTCGTTTGAACCGCTATCAATCTATTCATTTGTGTTTATCTCCTTACATTTGTTTCGTAGGCTTAAGTGTATTTCGCTTATCATACATAGTTTGTAATAATAGTCGTAGTGATAATAATCTTAATTCAATTTATTATCCACTTTTTCTAAAGCTATACTATTATTTTCGACCATGTTACATAAACATAATGATAAGCTAAGTGCATAGTTCCCTACAGCAAATATGAAATAAATTTTAAATCTATCAATCAAAATCAGTTTTTACATAAAACATGATTCTTTATAAGAACAACAGTATGAATTGGGAGCAAATACTTCTCTATACAACGACTTTTAAATAATTGAATTAAATGAGCACGTACGCACATTGTTGCTCTAGTTTATCTATTACCCCATCAAAGAAGACCGCCGCGCATCATGTGCACTCGCAACATCATGCCATGTATCGATATAGAAACGAAGGTTCCATTTCCAAACTAGATTTACATTTACTGGCCATAAATCATAATCGGCTGGTGCAGGCCGTGGTCGTGGCGGGCCGTCCTGCCGCTTCCCGTTGTTTCGCTAATGTACCTTTGTGCTGGCGCGCTCGTAAAACTAGGGTTAGTGCCCGGAGACCCTCGCCTTTTGTCACTAACCCGCCTCTTACTTCCATGCTGCATAGAAATTTATTTTCTGTTACACAAGTACTTCTTGAAATCTTGATGGCTTGGGATCTACCTCTTACCGGTTTGCGACCGCACGGGAAATAATTTGTAATATGTTTCAATCCTCGCATGATTCGGTATGATCATGCCGCGTTTAGATGTAATAAGCACCTAAATGTAGGTCCATGGTATGGCATAAACATGATGGCGGCAAAGAGAATACAAAATTTACATTAGAGACTAATCCGGGAATTATGGCCAGCCCAGTGCCCACTGGCCAGCCATTTGTTTTGTAAGAGAATGCTGTCTGTAGTACAGCGCCCACGTAGTTGTGTTCACCGTAAAACAATTTTCTCTTCCTAACCCAAGCTGTTTGGATTTGTGTACCCGCTGTCCTACATTACCCTATTTCTAAATGTATTTTGAGCAAAGGTTGATATTTTTTTCTTACATTTACAACTTCAATGAAGATATAACTACTCCGCTAAAATTATTAACATGTATGCTATTTACAAAGAATGTAAGTACTACATATTGAAGTCAGATATTGTATGCGTTTATTATGAAGAAGAGCCTTTGGCATAGTTGATATTGCGCACATTGATATGCCAGCCTACTTTGGACCTGTAGTAGGATGGGTGACCGTCCATACCATATGGAATCCCCGCTGTGCCTCGGGTGCAAATTAAGCCGTCAGATCCGGTTGTTCACATGGACATAATTGCAAATCCTAACGATCTGTGTTAAAAGTTGAAGAAATTCTGACAACTGACTTTACCAAAAGAAGTGATTACTATTATAAATATTAACAAAACGTAACTTCTATCTTTTCTCGTGTTATCAAATAGAAGCGTAATGTATTAGTACACTGAGTACTAACAGCTCTAGGACGCGGCACGTGATGTATGGATATGGATATAGACTGTAATAACCGGACCGACGTCTATTCAATTTCAGCTAGATTGATGGTAAACACCCGCGTTACGATTACAAAGGGTAATTAATACAGATCATGAGCTTACTAGGTTATAGTTATTCCAAAACTGTCACCATGTAAGATTAATAGCTTTCATTCAAGTTTATTTGAGGGGGTACAAATGTCAAGTGACTGTCTGTCAAGGCTGGGCTATAGAAATGACCCCAGGTCGTTATGCTAGTTTCCGCAGAAGGCGAGTGGCGAGCGTCCGCTCCTGATGGGGTAATTGTACTCTTGAGTAATTGATGGGTGGCCACCTTCCGATCACTAATGCCGATGCTATTGTTGACACACTCTATAATGTCTATGCGTTTGTATTGAATAGAAGTTTTATTTGGTTCACATTTTGAATGACATTGTGAACCTATGTTGTATTAAATACCAAATGAAATATCACGGCAAGGATGGAACTTTGAAACTTTTTAGTGGTTAGTACAATCATTTGCAAACAAAATTTTTTTTTTAATAGTGTACACTCACTGAGAGAGATGTGGTAAGGGAGTTTTTGGCGGGAATCAGGTGGAGCGGTTGAGATTATTTCCAGTGTCTCGGAAATGTCTGTGTTATAGTGATCTTTAATGTGTATTTTTGGTGTCGTTATGTGCAGTAAAGTTTCAGTATTGACTGATTTATAGGAACATTGGAAATAATGTCATAATCCGACTTTTGGGTTAAGTAATAAGTAATTTTTCATTTTGGTCAATAGGTTACCTCTGACCTAAAAGCGTGTTACGATCGACCAGAAACTCCAAGAAGCATTAGATCCATGACACTAAGCACGATAATGTGGCTAACACGAGAAATTTTGAAACTTGAAAATTCTATAACACTCGACACTGGCAAAAATAGTCCATGAAGGGATTGATTGCCATACTTCGGAAGAAGAAGAAGAGATGTGGTAAAAAATAAGGTTTTTGAATTTAGAAATAATAATTTAATACCACCTGTAAAAAGCTGTAGGTATACTTTAGGAAAATGTTTTGTCTGCAAAATACGTTTACCTTATAATATCAAATGAAGTGAATGAAACCGAATGCAATACGCGCAAATATTTAGCATTTATGTTTAAAAAACGAAACTTATTGCGTTATATGGAGTTCCTTTCCGCGGAATTAAATCGCGAAGGAAATCACACAGTCTTCATAAATAATGCATGGGTTCAGAGAAAGGGATACGCAGATGAGACCGTATTATAGCTCCCGGAGTGAAGGATGAATAATTTAGAACAGAACTACACTGGAGTTGCAACGATACATTATATGGAACTGTTTGGTTAATACAAGGTTATTAAGTATCCGATCACTACTGTACATGTACTATGTTCCATACATACACAATCGTGTCTAACTATTAGATTATACAATCAATATTAATAGGTTAGCTGCAGATGATGTCAAATATAAATTGTCAGTCAAGGCGCATCGCTCTATTGGTAGCAATTATTAGAACTCTTTATAGCGCAAAGCATCATTAGTAACCACTTTAGTAACATATATTATAGTGATTGCCAGTTGCTGCTAAATTAGCTGAGAATATCAATAACAATCGTTATGTTAATTGGTAAGTGGTGTCTCTCTGGAAGCAAAGCAGAGTACAAATCTTCATTTGTCGGATGGGGCTGGAAACCAATTGAAAAACATTTGAGCATAATTTCAGTGCAACTGTTTGTATAATTATTGCTACTACTACGAGCATGAAGGATTTGAAAATTTTAATGCATGTAAAAATTTAACTTGTCGTTACTTACATAAGGATTCATTTGCTTTGTAGCCCGGTAGAAAGGATCAGAGACCTGCCAAGTCGTCATCAATAAATACGTCACATTGTGTTCGAGTCGCAAGCACTTGCATAACCAAAAGTATTTGTCTATTCGAGAGAACAACTACGCGTAATGCCAAGAGTTTATGGAATCCTAATGCTTTTGTACGCATAATAGTGGTTGCATATTTAGCATTGCTAATGGAATGATCTAATCGTAGCCTTGCTCAACAATCGAATATAATACGCTAAAGAGCCTTCGTCATTTGTTACCTTAAATGATCACTTGTTTCATTTGCTATCTGTGAGCGTAGTAAAAATAGGGCCCATATTGAGGAGAAATGAAGTACACCCATTGGGACGATGTACCGAAAGAAACTAATGCGTCATTTCCTAATCCTTACACTTTTGTTCCCTTTGAGAAGAATCCGATCTAATTGTCCCGCACCTGGTTTTACTGCTTCGAAAAATAAATGCGGTTTCGAGGCGTTATAGGCTCGTAGGTATATTTATCCTAGAAGATACTTTATATATTCGCTTATATTAAATTATGAGGTGGCACGTCACGCTCGACATCACCTTGGAATGTGGTTGAGATTTTATTTGCACTGTGATGTCATCTCTTTATAAGGCATAATTTTCTCCTTTGTTATTTCAACATGCTACTTAGTGAACTTAGGCACCTTTGTTAGTCGTATTGTAGTCTTTGGGCACCTTATCAAATTAAACCCATCCTAGCTATCAGCACAAAACAAAACGAGATAATGTCGCTCCTTGAAATTATGCGTAATAAATGTGTTTCTTCTAGAGATAGGAATGTACCTGCAGATCTTGTCGTCATAATGTCTGAGGGACCACCTGCTATTGACGCGAGATAGCGATCGGCAGCATCAGGTGTCAGTGCATAGACCATCGCGACTGATACACTACCAGCTATAAATAAGATTCGACACTTGAACAATGGACAAGCGCCCGAGACGTCGGTCGATCGAGCCGATACCGTCCTCCCGGCATGGCTTTAATCAAAACATTTCAAATTAGGCAACCTGTTCCTGCTGCCGTTTGTATTGTAACCAACGATAGCTTGATCTACTTGGATGTATTGTGGTCAGTACCCACCTATGCCTACGCACCACTAATATTGATTTAAAGCCATGTATATTGATTTGAATGTTAATTACAATGATAAGGTGATTGATACGGACAGCCAGCCGGTGGCTGCGTAGCTTTGTGGTGTACATATTATATCGAATTAATTCGATCCGAGCTTGTAGTCAAAGACACCGCTCATGGTCGGTTAATGATAGATAACTGATTGGGCGATGGAAGATCGCGAAACTCTCTCACGATAGACGTTTCGATACCGCTGGCCCGTGGCTCCATATGTTCCCGGCCCCCGGGCAACCGAACAATTTATAAATGTATCCAAAGTACCTGCAGAAGTTCATAATATTTATATTTTATATTAACATGGTTTAGCTATACTTCCCCGCAATGTAACTTGTTAAATACTTTTTCGTCGATAGAGCGTTAGTTTGACCTAGTTCATGATGCATACTGCAACACATGTTATACATTTCCTCAGGGCGTCTGTATAGTTTTATACATCGGACCAAGTTTATAAAAAAAACAGATGGTTATGGTAGAAAGTTTATTCCCTAGAAATGTTATGTAAATATCAAGTCTCTGTGTAAATATTTGGGCACGGAGTTGCTGGACGTTACGCTTACATTAGTTTAGTTGCTGTTAAAAGTAGAATTTACTTTGGAGGCCACTTTCAAAAGGTTTGTTGTCATCCGTGCACTCGTGGCCCGCTCGGGACCTTCTAACTACGCAATTTATTGAAGTAATATTATGATGATCTTTCTTCAAATGGCATTTAATCTTTTGCTCATATTGTTTACCAACATTTAATATTATTTAAGTCAACTCATACATTACCAACGAAATCTCCATGACAGTAAGTTTGTTGGTATACTAACATACGTATATATATTGCCCACTATATAGTTATACCAATCCGTCAATTGTTGATCATGCGTGCTATCTGGCGAGCACTTTGTTGATCCGAAAACCTATGTTGATCCGGGTGGTTTTTGTTGATCCAATGTAATATTTTTCATACAAATGTGGTTCCGGCCGGATCAACGATTTACTCCGTTGAAGTTTAGGAAACGCAACCGAAATGTTGATCCAATATACAAATCCACTCCGATAGTTGTTGATCCGATTCAAACGGGCCAATCAGAAGGCAGCAAGTCCTCCTACTGGACATACCTTAGGTATATGGATGGTTTAATTCCTATAATTTATTGCAAGACCACCTAATCATTAACTTTTCTTTATTTATTAAGTTTTTATGTTTATAGGTATGATATATGTATGGTAAGGAAATTTGTTGACGTCACGAGCTTGTCGCATACCCGATGTTAAGCTTCGTGCCCAGCTGCATGCATGCCAGCAGCTCAATGTCTGACATTGTATCGCACTCAGTACCCTGAGATTTAAGATCTAGAGTCTCGAAGCCCTGTTATTACCCCGCAAACAATGCTCTTCAACCCGGAACACCGTAGCGTTGATTAGCTACTGCGATTCCTCAGACTGACCCTCGCAAGAGTCCTACCAATACTAGATATAGTCGTACTAGCTTTTGCCCGGGGCTTTGCACGCGTGGTAAATAAGTCAACATGTACCTAAATTTTTTTTATGGATTTACCTTCAAAAATTACGGATTTTCATACAAAACTTTCATCCCCTATTTTACCCCCTTAAGGGTGGAATTTCCAAAATCCTGAAATACGTATTAATTTATTTTTTACTGAAAGTCCAAATACCAATTTACATGCGTTTAACTTAAAAAACGACGAATTTTCATACAAACTTTCAACCCCTATTTTACCCCCTTAGGGGTGGAATTTCCAAAAATGCTTTCTTAGTGGATGCCTACGTCATAAAAGGTACTTACTGTATAAAATTCAAGTCTGTAACCCTAGCCGTTTAGGCTGTGCGTTGATATGTCAGTCAGTCAGTCAGTCAGCTTCTTCTTTTATATATACAGAAGAAGATATAAGGACAATTTCTAATTGTTATTATAATGTTTAAGTAGTATGGATACATACATTCCCTCGCATCAACGTAAGTTAGTAAGATTGCGCATGAGCATGAATATAAAACGGACGCACATTTGACTCGTCGGTATAATTTTTGCGACCGTTACGGATCAACAAAAACATTTTGTTAATGTATTTTTTGATGGCAAGTATGTTGCAAAGCGACCGATGCAGATCCCCAAACAACCCTTCCATTTCAAATTCGGATCAAAGTATATCAGTTATATTTGTAACGAGCCAATTATACACTGCAAAAAGGTGGATCAACATTTCTTTTAATATCTTACTGGATCAACCTTTACATAGAACGGATAATTATATAAATAGACAAATATTACTTACATCAATACATCCTTGATTATTTGGTATATAATCAAAGATCTATACATATAAAAGGCTTTGTTCTGAATGACTGACTGACGGATCAACGCACAGCCTAAACCGCTGATCGTACACTCTTAAACTTGGAGGGCGTATTCTTTGTATGACGTAGGCATCTGATGAGAAAGGATTTTCCGAAATTTCTCCCCTAGGGGGGTGAAAAGGTGTGCAGAGTTTGTATGGGACAACGTGATTCCTTTGTCCAATCTACTTCAAATTTTACATAAACCTTTTTTTACAGAATTGATGGAAGATCTGTTTCGTATTTTATTGAAATTCATCCCCTAACGGGTTAAAAAAGCGGTAGCATGTTATTTTGGCAGTGAGTTGCTTCGAAGTTGATATAATAATACAATAATAATGTTTGGACATTATCACACAACGCCATCTAGCCCCAAACTAAGCAAAGCTTGTACTATGAGAACCAGCAGCTGATATAATACTTATATACTTTTTGTTTGTAAATACATACTTATAATACATACTAAACACCCAGACGCAAGGCAAACATATTTGTCACATAAATGTTTGCCCCGGCGGGAATCGAACCAGCGACCCCTAGCGCAGCAGTCAGGTATACTAACAACTAGACCAGCGGTCTCGTGCTGCTATATAAATACTCTTTAGTGCTTTTGATTTAAATTAAATTTTATTTTGACACTACGTTATGATACATTTTTGGAAACTCAATCCGATATTATTCAAAGAAGTCTCATAAAAAATAAACAAAATACTCATTATGATTGCAGTCTTTATTGGAGTCTGTATACATTAAATGTAGAAACTGACTGACTGATTGACATATCAACGCACAGCCTAAACGACTGGGGTTAAAGACTTGAAATTTTGGAAGTTAAGCGCATGAAAATTGTTATTTGGCCTTTAAGTTAAAAATAATAAAATACGTATATCAAGATTTTTGGAAATTCCACACCTAAGGGAGTTAAATAGGGGATGAAGTTTGTATAAAATCATTCAATTTTTAAGTTAAACGCATGAATGAAGGTGATTATATTATAACCCGCGGACAAAAGCTATCATTTATATGTAGGTAAATGCTGACTTATTCACGCGTAAACATACGCACGCGTAAACATTTAACCGATTTATAATCAAAATGGCTATAAGTTTTACAATTACTTACAAGAAAGCCTAAACATTGATATTTCTCCAAAGGTTGGTAGGTACATACCTATCAAGGCATCAGGCAGGGCTAACCGCGGTCACTGGTTGACAGCGAAATTGCGAAACCTAATTAAATATGAATTTGCTTTAAATATAAGTTAACTCGTCAAGCCTTTGTTGTATGGATTGATATACACGTACGGCCGGCTCTAATTTAATAACAAATTGATATTAATCTAGAGATGGGAGGCAGACGGCGAAATGATGTTACGTGATGGGCATACACGAGCGAACCCTAGACTTTGTCAGGTGCCGTGAGAGTATTTCCACTTCATTCGTTTGGGAATATTGGTACGATAATTTATCACTCTGACGTTTTTATTATCAACTGTTTTTCGTCAACTGTCGTCTCGCCCGCGCCCGCGCACTTGATGAATACGGTGTTGGAGACAACTTTTCTCATCACTATTTTAATAAGCGAAGTTGAAATTGTCTTTTAATACTTATGTCTAAATGTGAGCGATAAAAATATGTTACAAACCGGCACGGCGCTGCGCTGCCTGTAAAAGAAAATGATCTACATTCATATAGTAAATAAAAAAATAAACATACTATGGTTTATGTTTTATAAAAATCATCGTTCTACATATAACATGTAAGTATGCCGCGAAACATCAAAGATTATAATTTTGGGTAAAGAAAATACATATCTTTGAAATATTCAGTAGAGCTGCTTGATGATATGAGCAATAATTATGAAAATAAAATTAATATTATATGTATATATATGTACTAAATCATGAAGAAATAAATATTAGTTTTACTAGTTTAAGGCGATTAAGCGAGTATTGATATCTAGGTTGGGGTACTGAGTGATAACTAATAATTATTTACGTCTGAGGTATTTGTGGATAGCACCCTGAGGTGATATGTTATTACTACAGTGTAAGCGGTGCGTTGAACGATAGCCGGGCGGCGCTCATTTACGGAAATGCAGTATTGCGTCCACCCTCACGCCCTGCAACCGCCCGCCCAAAAAAAGTAAATGCACCAGGTGTGAGAGGATTTCATAATTCGATCGACCTTGTTAGTTGTTCCGCACTACGTTTTTGTCTGATATGATATCGTGAGAGATCTTTACATAAAATGATACATTTGTAAATCAGTTTATGTACAGTATTAACTTAACATGTTTCAATGTCTGGAAACTTAGCATGTTTTAAACATTTATGAGTGTCGGGCAGGGATATCCGAGTTTGCTCATTTTAAAATTCAGTTTTTATATCGGCTTAGATCAAAGCAATAAATATTTGAGAAAAGGTCAACAGCGATTGTCAAATAAGTTCTTAATCAATAAAATAATGGTGAAACTGGGGAAATAGGGCTAAGTTGCATTGTTAGGCGCGAGGATATTGCGGTGTGGTGTACGGCCACGTGGGCCACGTGCAGCACCGCATCGTCGCGCGGACGTGTTTACGGAAGTGCAGCGCCGCGTCCGCCCGCCCAGCCGTCTCGCGTAAATATTATCATATTCGGTGATTTGTGCTACCGTGTGATACCTAATATACTATCACATTCCGTTCGTACTGAATCTTATTTAAAAATAATGTAAATTTTCAGTATCAATATAATTACACAATGGTTCATTTATGAAATAATTAATATATTTTTATTCAACCTCTATAGAACCGTAGATCATTGAAATGAAGATAAGATATAAGGTAGGTAATATAAGATTCACTGATATCCCTAGTCAGAATATCGAATTCTACAGAATACAAGCATATATGTATTTAAATGTAAATATTTTCCTGATGTGAGAATTTTAAAGTACCTACCTAACAAGGAGTCAGTCGTTATCAGTACTTTACGATGCTCTCAATAGAACATGTACTCGGCTGAAGTAAATCAGAGCGGAGGGAGATTAGTGCGCCGGAACAAAAATACAATGTTGACGGATCTTAAACATGCAACTGTAGCAGCTGCGTCTATTTATTGTAGCTGCTATGAGGTGCTGTATTTTAGATTAGGATGTATTACAAATTGCTAATCTTAAAATTTTCGCGGTCTAAGCCTAGTATAATATAAGTGCCTTATTAGGGCGTAAACTATAGAAGACCTTTTATTGTTCGTAGGCGTAAACTGAATAAAAATGACTTTTTATTTTGGTAAGCTATATCCCGCCAACCTGTTTTTTATGTAATTATAGAAAAAACCTTAAAATAATTGGAGTAAAAAATGGTAATACAAGGTACCAAGTAAATGCTTTGACCTGAACAATTACGCCCTATCTAACAAAAGTAACTCTATAAAATCATATTGTCTTAAACTGTGTCTGATACACTGAACCGATTTATTTGGTTTGTTTTACTTACTGTACGACGCAATTTGCATGTGACTTAAAAAATTCGAAAACTTATGATCATACTTATTTTATTATTTAATTTATTCTCTCTTATCCCGGCACTCCTTAGCGTTAGTATAGTATTTCATTTATCAAGAAGTGAGAACCTCCCTCGACAAATTGTTAAGTATTCTGTGTGGTGGCTTTGAGTCGTCAGTTGGTGCGTTTAAAGTTCATAGTGCGTCACAGAGCACAGCGCACAGTGTTTTGTGTACAAAGTGGTACACAGTGAGTCTCGCGAGCGTTGCCTAGCAACGCTGCGTCGCCAGAGCGGGCGCCGGGACGCTGCGGTGTCGGCGCCGCCAGTACCATTCTCGGCGCCGCGCTTCCACCGCACCGTCTACATTGCGGAAAAAAATACCAACACCCTGAAAATGTTTAAACTTTTTTTTAGTTTTCCACAAAATAGTACCGTCTTAACAAAAAAAAATGTGTGAGTGCGTGAAAAGTGCCGATTAAATAAATAGTTTCAAGTGCGTATTGTTGAAATATTAATTTAATACCAAGTGAAGAAAAAAGTTATTGACATTAACTGTGTTTATTATCATGTGCGACCCCTTCTGCTAGCTTGCAGCTAGGCTATTGATAGGCAATGGAAACTAACCTGTAGTAGAATATATTATCAAGGCTTCAATTTAAAACAGAGTGTTACCGTATTTTATACACTTTCATTTAGGTTATTTAACTTTAACAGCGGCGTTTATCTACATTATTAATGCAAAGATAGCAGCTATTATGGTTCACCTGTGATAAGATAACGCTGAATAATAACACGAGGATTACATTATGCTGATAGCTGCGGTTGTTCTCCAGTTCTGCAAATTAGTGATAACAGATAGCGCGGCATCTAGGCGAATAGTTAGAGCTATTCGGAAGGTAGTAAATATGGACATATAAATGCTAAGATCTTATACACTAGCTGAGCCTTATGCTGACTCCGCGTAGAAATTTTTCCTTGTAAAAATAAAAATCAACATAAAAATATGCTTATCAGTTAAGTCTTGAAAAGGCTGGATTTGACGGACTGAGTTTAGTTACTTTCGCAAATATAGTATGGTTTTTTGTTAATCAATCTTTACTTTCTTATACTGCGGACTATTTTTCATTTATGTAATTCTAAAGAGAGCGGGCGAAAAAACATCTGAATAGTGATGAACAGGCCCGTTGGCCGTCTGTATTCTATCGCCGTTTGGTCTTTTATTTAGATGAAGCGCACCCCTGGGGTTATCAACCCCGCGCTACACGCGTTTTACGAGTAAGGTCAGGGTTATTACATTACCCAATGTCGTTACGACCGTCTGCACCCACCCACCCGCAGAGTAACTGTGACATAATTTGATACCAACTCATTAAGAACATATCTCTTTATGTCAGAAGGTTGAGTAAGTGAATATAAGGAACTAATGGTGTAAATTATTTAATTGGACATGTGCCATTCATATATCAGATCACATAATTAAAATCTTTTTCACATAGCTAAGTTTCGGTGCGAGCAAGATAGAACGATGTCTTATTGATAAGTGTAGAAGAGACTTCACCACAAACGTATATTTGACACCTGTCCCGTACCTATGATTCTTTTGTAAAACGTATGTTAACAGTGATATGACGCAGTGCAGGGGCGCATGCCCGGCGGCTCTACGCTCTGCACCGGCCGAGAGCTATTCAGCGCACCCTTTGTTTAGCTCACACTAAAAACCTCTTTCATTGTAGATTTTTGTTTGACTGTAGCTATTTTTAAAATGCCAATTAATATATAGATTCCCTGGTTTTATATGCAATGAGAAGACTACGCGCAATGCATACGTATTATGTAGACATAGAAGTAATACCAGTTATATCTCCATATTGTAGTCAGGCTTGTAGATTGAACCAAACTGCAGACAGTACTAGTGTAGCCGACACAAGTCTATTATGCATATCCACAGGTGAACCAAAGATACCACTATGTGCCTCTACATAAATTCCACAAATTCTGACTGTACGCAGCTTAATAAGTTCTAAATGATAAAGAAACAAAAATCACCAAATAATTAAATTCAGCCTCGATCTAAAGTAAAATGTAAGCAGTGCTTTAATGTTAGACAGTGCAAATGCTGACTATACAGAAGTTTTGATGCACCGTGGTGGTAGTGTCTGTGAGGATGCGTGCGCGGGCGCAGTGCAGTTCCGGAACGGACGCTGCGCGTGCTCTTCACCGCCTCGCGTTTGCTCTTTGGCGCGTAGTTTTCTACCTGCAGCGCGGACCCCGGACGCTGCGCACGCGCTCCCGAAGTCTTGCACTTGGGCCGCAGAAACGTGCAACGGTGTGTCATAATTTTTTAAAAGTATTTACTTATTCTCATGCTGTAACCCTTTTGGTGTAGAGAGGGAACACATAATAGCCAATGAATTCTTGTCCCACATAAGTGAGTTCTCCTTTCCATCCTGCAATGTTTCACGCTAATTCATCTCTTTGTACGCACAAATAACTGTCGGTTTCGACTTCTTGTAATTAGTGCTCGCTTATTTGGTTCAGATAGACTATAGAGAAATTACTATGAAAAGTTGAAACTGAATTAATGAGCACACACTCATACCTTTTTAAAAATGCTATTTATGTATTGAATATTGTCAGTTTTATCTGTATTGGTTACAATAATTAATTTGGATTAAGTTAACTTTAAGCAGTCTAGTAAATAGCTTTATGCAAAAAGTTGTTCGCGAACGCCGTAAGTATGAATCAACGCTATTAAGGGTAATTCTTCGTGATACCTTTACCACTTTGTACCAAGTTTACAGACATCTTCATAAAGGTAGATTACACAAGTAAAGTTTGTTCACTCCACTCCTAAGCGACGATCTACTTTATTTTAGTAAGCGGCGGTGTAAGTAAAGAAATGCAGCTAATAACATGTAATAAGCGCACCAAAATGCCGACAAAAGCTGCAGTAATCACTTAAGCCCCACCTAAGTGAGCTGGGTCATTTATCAGCTTTATTGAACCCGATCCGACCATCCGATCGCGATAGACCCGGACGACCGTGACGCCACGCAGAACCGACCACTAACCACTTCCGGCCTAATCCCATAAAGTAGCCAATTTGTTATTGATCATTGCGCAGAAATATCGCGACAAACAATGCAGATAACTTGACAGATTACTGTTTGGTATGATATGTCAGATGGATGGCGTCACGGCCAAACGGAAACTATTTAGCGGTAGAGTCGGCGTTAGGAGATCGAAGTGTACGTTATAAATCTGTGGATTGATGTAGATAAAATAAATAAGTAAAAAATGTAGGTATTATATTAACGAAAAAAATTAAAAGGCTGAAAGATTAAGTTTATGTTCAGCTTAAGTATATGTATTGACTCATCATACTGTTATTAGTGTAACTGGAAGGTACTCAATCTTTAACTTTTTCCACCCTTTCACGTTAATTATATGAACCGTCGTATTTCGTGGGTCATATGAGGCTGATAGTGCGATTATAAATGGGATACATAAGTATACCTCGGGCAATATTCACAAAAATATTAATAGGTGTGTTGGCGTATGCAATTGGTCATAATAATAATATATTAACTCCACTCATTAAAATAGTGCCGCTCTATTACGTAAACGTGACGTGTAACTGTTTTATTCATAAGTGTGTTCAGTCAATCAACTTCGGTTAACTTATGTATTTTTGGAAGTTTTGGGATCAGATTAAATAAAAAAAAGAGATGTAACTATGCGATTAGCGTAATGACGCCGGCTAAAACTACGCCTTGCTCTGTACATATACATCGTTACACGCACACGACTACAACTCATACAAAGAAACTAGATGCGCCTTGCCCTCGCACTTGTTGTTCGCTAAGTTCTATCTACGATTTAAATCTGAGGTTTTTGGGCTGCTACGGGAAATAAAATGTTGGTCATAGTGGAAATTCTGAGTGAATTGTAGAAAGGTCCGACTGTTAAGATGAATAAATGAATTACTTAAGAGAGGTAGAACGATTTGGGAGTTCCCGTGGGTTTTCCCATTTAAATTGGAGCCGCCCGACTGGGGAATGTACCTCCACCTTACAGAAGACCGCAGTCAAATAACACTACTGGATGTAGTGTTGTGTTTCTGCGGTAAGTAAGGTTGCACGTGCTCCAAGAGCATACGCTGGGCTAGTAGTAATGCTGCTACCACAGTGAGTCCTCATTAACAACATGGTTGGCAACCCGTTAGTGATACCCCTGGTATTGTTAGCGGCTATAGGCTACGGTGACTGCTTACCATCAGGTGGGCCGTATGCTACCTTAGTGGTATAAAAAAGAAAAAAAAAGAGTCGAAGCACACACAGAGATATTAATTTTGAAACAAATTAAGATCGTTACTAGGTGTAGAGGCAGAGACTATCCGAGACATAATACAACACGTTAATTTGTGAAAGCTAACAAGATGAAGCTTAAATTAAACTATAAAAATAATGAATTAAAATAAACAAAATACTTGTCCCAGGTCGTATGTCACACGCGAAGGTGACTGATAGGTACGTTCTTGACTGTTGTTTTAAGGCCTGTAATTTGTTATTAAAAATAAATAATAGCTGACAACATAATATTACAAATTCAACACGTCGTCCTAAACGTGATACAATGATTGATAACGTCATATCCGGCCCCGCCTATTAACCGAGCATAATCGTTCCATCAGAGCTTCAGAGCTTATATCAGTCATTGATTATGATGTACGCGTATGTATAAAATTAAAATTTGAGATCAGATTCAATAATGTATTACTCAACAGCCACAGATAGTGAAATCAAATCTATTTATCAGATTGTTGGTTTATTTTTCAATACTTAATACCTCTGTGAAATGAAATCCTGCGAGGCGGTGCGGCGACTTTGTGAAAAACTGACGAGGATTAAATTACTACTTTTGATTTCATTTTAATGACAGCTCCGATCTCGCGAGTCTTTTCAAAGATTTATATTGCAAGCTTATAACAGTGCTGTAACGAGTTACAAGTTGTGCGGTGATTTATGATAATGAATGTTTTGTTAACGTCGATGTTTTTTTATTGTTTCAGACGCGAGCCGTGAGCGCCCCGGCCACTCCCGCAGCCCCTTTTGCCAGGGAACAGGTATTATATTTTTTAACAAAAGTGTGATTACAAATTGTGATTTACAAGCCATCGTAACCGTGTGGTTGAAGTGACCGCCTGCCATTAGATGTGGTTGCGGCACCATTTCACTTGTAATATCATTCGGTTGCGGGTTGTAAGCTTACCCACAACCTTTGTAATATATATAACGTTTACAACAAAAACACATGTATCTCTATTAGATAGGTACTTCATCTTTTAAAAATCAAGCACTATTATTTAAGCCCTTACATTTTTCATAAATAGTTAACGTTCTTCGGAATGTAATTTCTTTATTTTTTAGTTTTATATCCAGAATTTATCTCAACACTTTCTAGAGGTATAGGTTTCAGAGGAAACAGCAGAACCTCGGAGTAGATAATATGCTGGACACAAGACGAATCCTTACTAGTAAAATAAACCGAAAACAAATACAAGTCTGAACCACTTTTGTCATTGCCAGACAAAGCCTTAAATACGGTAAATTATCACGATGGTAACATTTAATGTGCTCAATATCTAAATATAATCTTAACCGTGGTCAAATAGAGTAAATTCACATAGAACTAAAGTACGGGCTATGTGGCTGACTAGGGTAATCGGATTAAATGCATTGTGAGCAATGGGCTGCTCCGCCTACACCGCCGTTTGTGACACTTTCTCGGAGGCACAGCGCGCCTACGATGTTTGATCTAACATAAACGAAAAGAGTGTACACAACATGAGATTTTTACTCTCTGCCTTGTCATCTCGGTACTTATAAGTAGACGTGACATTTTCTTGCGTCATACACAATTCTGGCATTCCTTATTTCAAAGTTTTTATGACTATTTATTTATGTGTATTTCTCGTCAAGTATGTTCCTGCGTCCTGTAATGCGTTGAGATTTGTTTCTTATGCTTACAAGACGGTACCCCATGTATAAAAATAACTCTACAAGCACTTGTAATAATAGTATTGTGATAAACTAGATTAACCCGCTTCCCGATCGCGTATGATAAGCTTGGACTGTACGATAGCGTTCTAATCTTCCTTTAAGAAGATTAGCATTGTAATATTTCTTATAATCGTAATAACCTTGACACTCAACTAAAAACATTCATTGGTATTTATTATAGATTGGTATAATACTATAGTTTACATTACAAATATGATATTACCAAAATTTTGTCATGATGTTAATAAAATGGCTCCGTACTAAGTTAAATAAGAAAATACATTCGTGTCGCTAAAACATAATCTAATCCTTTCTTTACTACGCATAGTTTATTTCTTCAGCTGTTACTATCCAATAAGTTATATCTAAATCTAAATACTTGGAAAACGAAATTTTACGACGGATATTATATATGTATACAGACCAAAGACGTGTTGCTGTATCGACCCCTTATCGATATGATAAACATTTATATCTGGATGATTGGTATTTATTACATGAATTTATGAAAAACTATATTTTAGAATTTGTACTATGGTTACTACCATAGTACAAGCTTTGCTTGGATTGGGATTACATAGCACTGAGTGATAAAGTATTATCATTAATTATCATATATGTATGAATGTATCTTTATATATAAGAATGTGATTGTGTTGTGTCCAGGATGGGCCCCGGGCAGCAAGCTACCCCGGCGGCGCGGGCACCCGGCTGGACCTTTGCTACGTGGCGGAGCGCATGCTGGCTCTACATCTGCCGGGGCGGGACGCACATGCAGAAGCCCAGGCCGCGCATATGCTCACAAACAAGCATGGAGAACATTTCATGGTAATCTATATAATACCTAGCTTATGCCCACCACTTTGTCTGCCTACATTTCGAACAAAAGGTCTGCAAAAGCGTCATGAAAAAAAAACTTGAAAGACAATCATGGTGATCGATCAAACGTTATTGGAGTTTATAAATTTCATATCAATATCTATTTTTATGCTGTGTATGTGTCGCAATGCTTCTTCTCTTAATAATATAAGTGTTTCTATTGTTATAACTGCATAGATTTATTTACGATTTGTATGTTTTCTTTAAACGTAATTTTAGTGAATCAATAGTACCTACATAATATGTTTGGTAAACCAAGCTTAACTTTTCTTTTAGTTTTGATTTCATTTTAAATACCGTTTCTACTTGCATCTCTCATTTTCCAAATTAAACAGTACTGGTGGATTGGTTTGGTAAATTCGACGACGATACTACAGATGTTGTGGATTCATATTCATATACAGAACTAGCGACCCGCCCCGGCTTCGCACGGCCAGCGTTAGCCATAAAAGTTAAATACCTAGAAAACACTATATTAAACAATACATTATACATATAAAACTTCCTACTGAATCACTCTATCTATTTCAAAAAACCGCTTCAAAATCCGTTGCGTAATATTAAAGATCTAAGCATACATAGAGACAGACAGACAGCGGGTAGCGACTAGCGTTTTATACTATGTAGTGATTCATATATCATTGTTTATTCCGTTTGCAATTTGCTTAGGTATTTGAGGTGAGTGGTGGTGAAGGCGGCGACAGCCGAACAGCCAGGAGCGTGTTCGGGCGCGCGAGGTCCCTGGGCTGGGCAGGAGAGCTGGCGCCGCCCTTGGAGAGGCTATGCGCTGCGTGCAAGCACATCGAGAGCTGGCTGGCTGCGCACCCCAAGAACGTTGCCATACTTTTAGCATGGTAAGTTGTGCATCTTTGAATATCATATCTAGACAAGCGTAAATGCCAAACGCTATATTTGAACACTCGATGCTGCCAGCCTTCCGGAACCTAATGGAAGGAAGTCGTTATAGCCAATGCAGATGTTAGGTCATACTATGGTCTTTCTCATCGTGCCTAATAAACGTTAGTGTTCGTAGCGTGTAGTATAAATAATAAACGTATACAACACTACGCACTTACCTGCTAGGGGCCTTTTTACTGTAGGTACCTAGCTAGACAATATTATAATATTCTTTTAAAATTTATGCTATTTATGAATCTAATTGCCTGCTCGAGGTATATATATGAATATTTGTGATTAGAATAATATAATTGATTATACATCAATATCATAGCTAGTTTCCGTATACTATATTCTGATTAATTAATAGATCGAGGCAAATAGCCTTGTATCAAGTTAATAGCCCAGCCAGTATCATGGGCACGATAACCTGATTAGTTAGACGTAAAATGGTTTACATTTACCTCTACCAGTTTATATTAGAATGGCATAGTGACATAATAATAAATAGAGTTATGTTGTAGAAATGTTTAGTGTATTATTTACGGGCTATTTTTAATTATTAGAACGTTTTTAAAGGATGTTTTAATGTCCAGAGTATTTTAGAAAATCTGCATTACTATACAGGATGTTAATAGAATCTCAGCATGCTTTCGCAGGCTAACGAATTTTATATTTTTATCTACTTCCCATAGTTTGTTAGTGTATCTTTTCGAAATATATTGGTGAATGAATTTAATGATATTTGTAGGGGCAACCGGGAGAGACTCGGAGTGTTGGTGGCAGCGTACATGCACTACTCGGCGATATGCGGCGCTCCAGAGCACGCGCTGGACCGCTACGCCATGAGGAGGTACCTCGACGACCGGGTGCCCGTCTTCCACCTTCCCTCTAATAAAAGGTAGTATATACAATTACTTTATTAATTATTCTCTAAGCGAATCAACCTTTTCTCACATACACTTGTCTTAAAACTACAGAGACAGTAAAAATAGGCAACTGACATATCAAAATTTAAAAGAATGCAATGGATGTGGCCTTCTATATTAACCCTCCAATCATAGGGAATAAGGATCAAACATTTCTAATTAACATCGCGTCTAAAACTTATTACATAACAAGGTAGGTATGTGATAGGTGTGGCAATAATACTTATTATTATATATTAGCAAAAAAGTAACTAAGATAATAACTAAGTTTTATATCGTGTACACTCTTTCAGATATATAGACACGTTTGCGGGGTTGCTGGCTGGCCAGATCAGAGTGAACGCGGCCCCTCTCCATCTGACGCATATCAGCGTCGCTGGCTCCCTGGCCTCACCAGCCACGCCCACCATCGCGTTCCTTAAGATATACGAGAACTTCGTCTGCGTTTACACATCAGGTCTGTTTTTGTTTATTTCCAAGCTGTCGTTGCCCAGATTTAGAATGCAGAAGGAGCAGGGCTCATTAAGATAGCATATTTGTATATTTTTCCTCATACATTCATAGGTACCTAATGGCATAATTAATGATATACTTAGTAAATCTACAACACAAACAGTACGACGATGCATTTGTCATCATATGGAATGTTTTGGATATGGGTGACAAAAGACTCGCAATTTTTTAGATCTTGCGAAAGTTTTTGAAAATAAGTGACCATCCCTACTTTTATGCCCAGTAAATGCTCTGAATTTGCGTGGTTTACTATTTAAATACTTTCAGGACTATACATGTAATCTTAAACAGAGGGCTAAGGAGGTTCAAGTTAAAATGAACCTCCGGTTCAGCCACATACGGTATATAGTATATCATGGGTATACCTGAAGGTAGTATTCTCGACCCAACTCTCTTCTTGTTCGATATTAATGGCCTTTGCAATATTGAATTACTATTGAATTACTTATTCTTAATTGAATAATAATTACTCTTCTCGTCTCCCAGGACTATATATGATGAGCGGCGGTGGATGGACCGTCGGTGTGGGCAGGCTAGCGCTGCGTGGAGATGTCCTGGTGCGCGCGTACAGGCGGCCCGCGCACGCGCATTCTGCTCAGAGGCAGCTGGTGTTCGCCTGTCAGTTCCACACGTGCGCCGTCACTGACCACACGCTCTCCTTCACTAAACAACAGCTGGATCATGCTGCCTATGGTACATATACATGTTTTCAATGATATTATATGTGTAAAAAGGCGCATGTTATGTAATATTTGTACGGTCAATTATTTCTTGGAACTTTGGAGATACTCAACTTAGTTAAATATATTTTACGTATGAAGCAGCAGCACCTAGTGCTGTATGTAATTATACAGAACAATGTTCTGCGTACTGTATCTGGCTAGCAGGAAATAGAAGTTGGAGAGGAAGAGGGAGAAGACCTAGCTCAGGCACAAACGCGCTATAAGGAGACCGAGTGGTCTGCAATAGGCTGTTAATGTTGATTAATTCAAGCTAGTCTCATTCGATTTGTTTCCACCAGATCCGACATTCCCGAGTGACGGAGCAGTGGAACTGATATTCGCCCGCGGCGAGGGCAGCGGCGGCGCGGCGCCGGCCCCCACGCCCGCCGCGCCGTTGCGGGCCGCCCCTGACGCCCTGGCGCGGGCTGACTCGCTCGAGAACCTGAGGCCGCTGTCCACGCTCACTGACGACGATCCTGGTAAGTACTCTTTATAATACAAAGCTTATGCCCCTCTGCTATTTCATAGCTGCACAGTTCCTCGCAGAACTAGCGCTGGACATATTAGAAATATGGATTAGTCATCCCTTTCTGTGGGTCGTCACGTGTCATCACGGCCCGCACTATATCATACCAGTGTTTCCTAAATTATACAACTTCAACAGAAAAATAAAAAAATTTTGGTTGATCTTCATAATAAGCAAAAACTCGATGCTATGTATAATTGTATATACGTATCCATATGAACTGATAATATGAGCTAATAATGAAGAGTGAAAGAAGATATATCTCAGAATCGACCAAAATATAATTTCTACGCTATAAAAAAAAAAGAGCTACATTATCTCAAATGTTATGTAGGGTGTGTAAAGTAGTGTCAAGTGTTATTTTACTTCCTGCACGCTGCAATCAGATTGACACAATTGATATCCAACATGTGCAATTGCTTGACGGAAGTGATGTAAATATTTCTGAAATAAGAGCCGAGTACCATATTAATACAATTTTCTATTTGTAAGCGCATTCGTTCTTCGTATGTGGGAACTCCCCCACATGTTGCTTGTAATGAAATGTACTCATGATACAGGGAATGCTAATGTCAGGCTGTGATTGATACGCGTTAGCTCTTGTGTGTTATTGTTGTAGCCAAGTGTAGCTACAGCATTTATAATCACATGTACACGTAGCGATCGTGATGTCTCAGCTTTTCGTATAACTCTCGTACCTATTTTACAGAGACATTTTATATTTCAAGCTTTGAACTGAATAAAATTTAATATTTTATTACACAACGATGATGCAATTAGTAAGTCGATGGTTAGTTTAACGCATGTTCGACCTCCTTGTTGTCGAGGGGAAAACTACCTAAGGACTGTGCTCCTGACAGCACAAGCCACGTGAAGCGGTAGTCAAAGCCACCCAGGACTTTAATTTATACAGAAGAGAATAATTATTTCTTTATCGCAATGGCTACCTATATTGAGATCACCGAATACATAATATGAATAAACATTTATGAGATTTAACGTCTAAAAGTCAGCATACACAAGCTAGAGCTTTAAAAACGGTAATTATATTTTAAAAAATTGGTAATTATCTTTTGTTTGAATTTTTTATATATAGTAGGGGAGCCGAAGCGGGGATTTTGGGATTTACTTTATATTATGTTAATCTGCACCATGATGAGTACCTCCGCCATATATGAGCTCTCCATATAGGTCCGCGCGTCTAGGGCACCTTTTTTTAGTTTTCAAACAATCAGTTTAAGAAATATCCTCTCTATTACCGTCAGATTATAGTGTCAGCAAGACTGGGACATCAAGCTGAACCATCTGTAAAAAAATCTGACGCGCTCGGGATTTCAAAATCGCTATTTTGTTTTTTTGCATATTGTATTTTCAAAAATTCACTTGCGTCACGTCCGAATCGTCAGTCTTTCGAATAGTAGCTTTTATCGGGTTCGCTTAACACCCCCTCTGAAAATCTGACGCGCTCGAGTCCATGTGGTTGTTTCATCTACATTTTTTTTTAAACTTGCAGACGCGCTCTCCCCACCGGCTTAGGGGGGAATACATCATACATATAACCTTATTTTCTACCTACTATCTAACCTTCAAAAATAGGTCCCCATGACGCTCGAGTGAATCCCCATTTAGCATCGTGGGCTCCCCGACTAATAGTACTGAAAGCCTAGGTTATATCTTACTATACCAGTTTATTAAAATTCTTTTACAAGTATATATAATCAAAGTTGTAAAGTACAATTATTGATATATTAAGTAAGATAACTGAAACTTTGTTTTATACAAAGAAGGTGGTAAGCAAGCACATAACCCGCCTGATAGTAAGTTGTCAGTGTCACCGTAGTCTATAGACGCTTGCAATAAAGAGGGTATCGTATCATTAGCGTATTGGCAACCCTATTGTTGAGAGGATTATTGTGCTAGCAGAATAGTCTCTTTATTGCGCCACCTTACAGCGATGCTCGAGGAGCACTGAGAACGTTGATTGAAAACTTTATGAAATTTTCACGCTGAGTACTATCTTCTTCATGCAGCGTATTTTTGAAACCATGCACCTTTTAACTAGTGGGATATCCGTAATGTTCAGTGCATTTGTAAACTAGTCACTAGGGAGGGTTCCACAAACAAATCGCGCTAGGCGTGGATTGTGCATGCCGGCGGAGCAGAAACATCCGCATGTCGTTATTGCCAACATTGTGCTCAGCTCGCTGCTTTCAAGTGAACCAACAAACTTGCCTAATAGCTTTTTGACACGAACGAAATAAGACGGAACTGTACACAAGTATCCTGTACCAAGTTACATTTGACGGTTTGGAATTTAAGTATCGAGTGTAGCTAGGCAATTGAGTGCTTCTAGCTTATATGTGTAATGATAATAACATTGATAGAATTTCTAGAGCTCAATACTTACTTAAGTATTGAGCTCTTATGCCTAATGCTTTTAAGCTGTCAGGTATTTTCCAAAATATAGGTCAAAATCCAGTTCAGTTGATAAAACAGTTAACGTTAACTACAGCGGTTATCGGACAGGTCGCGGTTTTCGCGGCGTTACAGGTGCGTAGCTATTTTAGTGTAGTCGAGCTGCCCGCCCGAGCATCGCTCGCCGCCCGCCCAGTAGCTCCGCGTCCTCCGCCACGGAACATACCGCGCGGACATACACATGTGTATACATTATATACACTGATTTCGATACTGAGTAAAATCTTGAATAAAAAACGAATGTTAAATTAAAAATATTCTTGGTTTGTAATCAAATTGGACTCTATCAACAACAGATCTTATGTACTAAAGTGAAGCGGATGTGGAGTTTCGTGATTTTTACGGCCGGCGGACGAAATAACTAAAGAGGTGAGTAGGACAATACGACTTGCGCTAATGTCTCGTTGGTCGCATAAATTAGGAAGTGATGGAAACATTTTGAGAAATGAATTATTATTTGTTGTCAAATAAAGCAAGTTTGCATGTGTGAAGATAAAGCACTTGTATTTCCGTATTTCATAGAGTAACTATAGTTTTTGATGATATTGTTTTCAAAGGCGAACCAAGTTATCTCTACCTACCTACCTACCTACCTACATTTATTAATATTAACGCTTAGAATTTTGACAAAGATCAATAATTTGAATTGTGTCAACCTCCTCTGTGTGACTGAATCCATGTCGAAATGAGTTTAAAATATCAATGGCGCTGTATATTGAGTTCAACAATAGCAGCTCTCACGAGTGAAATGGACAATGTATTGTGTGTGCGACTAACGAGATCACAGTCGGCGCCTCGCACTAATTGACCGCCGTGAACAATCGCTGACGAATGTCCACCGCTCGGCGACGACCCTTAGGGTCTCGGCAATTCGTTGCACTTCAACTTGATTCGATTCGGACATATCCAGATCAATGACTCGAGTCACACTTATAATGTTGAAACGAAACGTACCTATAGCCTTCATGAGGTTTTATATCTTAATAACGGTTTAAACATACGTTCCAAGGCGTTTTTGACATCGCAGTTGCGATAGAATAATTAATTACGTTAATACGAATAAAAGAATACAAATCCCTATCCAGTTGGATAGAAAGTGGTAAACGTGGTACCTAAGTAGGTACCACGTTCCGTACGATGGAAGTAGTTATCTGATGTTTGAACAGCAATTTATACACACTAACCTCGTGGCGTAACTAATGAATTTTTATATTCTAACCGCTAACGCAAGGCTGTGTTTACACTGACGTCATGTTTAGGTGTGCAAAATAAATGTAATCGTCCGTCCACGGTCCCACCGAACCCGTCTTGAATCATCAATCTTGCGCGGCGTGTCGAACGTGTGACCTATGAGCCGCTGTTGTCGCATTGGGTGGCAGACTGGGTGCTTTAAGCCTGCGTAAGTGTATTCTAGCTTACCCTGACATATAGATGCTGCGACTGATATGTATCAGGAATACTTTATCGCCGAACTTACACTATTTATCGAACAGTCAGTACACACGTCAACTAGCCGCGGAAGTGTTGTGTAAAGTGTGCTACTGGCATTATCTGAAGCTTAACACACAATTAACAGAATCTTTTAAAACTGCCAGTACATACCTACCTCCGAAAATATAGTGTTTACTTTGGTGTGGGTAAGTTTTAAGTGATACTGTAAAACCTTATTATTGAAATCTCGCATTTAATTTACAATGGCAAACGTGTTTAAGTAAACTAATGATTGCCGAAACATTCCACATTTCTCAAGCAAATAAAGTTATAAAACCAAAACTGGTCGCAATTCAGAGAGCGGCTAAGGCCATGTTAAGATTGAGGATTGCCGAACGGGTAGTGTTGAATAATAATGTAATATAGAGTTCCGTAGAAACACAAGGTAGAGAGCCGATGCGATGACATCACAGCGACTATGTTCCGCTTACCTTCGTGTTACGACCGATACCGACTGCTGCGACAAACTATAAAAACTATCGGCTATAAATAATAAAAGTTGTTAAGTTGACAAGAGCAGAGTAGATAAACAATAGATTACGAAATCGTCCGTAGCCATAGTGGGCGTCACATGTGCACTATGTGCAGTTCCAATTCAAACTGACACACCATCACGGTCACGCTAATTTTCATTAGCTAATGGAGTTAAAAGCCCGTCATCGGTTGCGTGCTACTTCACTGATGTATCATTGAGTCGTATTTTATTTCATACAATTTGTCTATGTTTTAGAATAGAATAAATACATGAAGCGTTGGATGGAAAGCATGTAAATCATGTAGTGGTTATTGGAGCATTTAACAACTGTGAAAGATCTTTTCATGGAAACCTAACCTCTAAGCTCTAATGTCCGTTTTTACAACCATGCAATAAACAGTACCTAATTAAAATCATTAATAAAGGCTAGGTGAATTGTCAAAAATATATTTCGAATAATGTTTTTTATGATATGAATGAAGCACAATAACATTTAGGAACATTTGTTAGACGTTGGCAGAGCTATAGCGCGGCTCAGGGCGCACATCCTCTTCCTGTGGCGCCGGTGTACATTTCGTAACAGTACCCCCGCCCGACTCGAGCGCGTTATTTCGGTGACATCACAGAAATAACCGCATCTTCCTTAACAGCGTTCGACGGTTACCAGACGCTGACGTTGATATCTTTACACTAATTGCGTTATTGACAACCTCAGATTTAGTTTAGTTTCGAAATGGCCGGCGCGAGCGTAACAATTACCGATCAATAGGGATCAAATATTTAAATAAATATTTATTACTGTAATAACGTATAAAATAAAACACTTAAAATATTGTATGTACCAATCTGCGTTGCAAATAAGACCTGCTCATTACGCAAATGAGAATTATAAAAATGGTCATTCTTCCTTATCTGCATATGATACTTACAATTTTGAAAGTTCTAATAGGATACCGCTTGTAGACGTTTATCGCCTCGAATGATTTTGATTGATAGGGACAACACGCGACTTTGAAACAACTTACTCAATCCGTCAAAGGAAAGTCTTATTTAATCAGGTAATTCATACTTGCTTATTATATCTATACAAATAAATAAATTGGAGTGTCTATTGTAAAAATAACAGATTTTTATTAAATGTATATATCAAGTAAATGCGCTTTGTAAATACGATACTAATAACAAAACTTTTGTCCGATTGGATCGATTTTGCCGGGCTTTTCTCTGGCAGATAACTGATGTTATAAGGAATACTTTTACTTTAGAAGAAGAATTAGGGTGCCACACAAAAAGTCGCGGGCACAACTAGTTAATTATATACGATTGTTCTCTTCGTAGCCCTTTATGTGTGCAATCAAACGTACCTAACTTTTTCATTTGCAGAGCGACATAACATTGATCTATGTTTAACAAGCATCATGTCATTTGTAAATCTAAAAGATGTACCTACTACCTACCAAACCTCGGTAGAGGTCATTCCCTTGTAAGGTTACATCGCCTTGTACCACCTCGGACAAATGTATTATTTTATGAATCACCTATATGAGAAGGTTGTCTACCTGAATTCAATCATGAACGAAAGCGATTAATGACCTTGCTTCCAAAAAGAGAGCACAGCTTTAAAATTAAGATCTCATTCCGGTTTAAGCTAAGGATGTTCATCCTTAGCCTACTAAGGATTTATCTGGCGAGTATAAATTGTAATGTACATACGTAGTGATATTTACGCTTGACTGTTTAGTTTCCGCGCAAAGAAGGCAATGTCCCGGTATTCTGATTGTCAGTGGTCTGTCACCCGCCGATCCCGACAAATAACGGACTGTAAACTGAATCCTTTTGGGGATGTTGTCTGGTCAACATCGAGCGCTCATAGCTACACGTGCCGAGTGCAGCTAGTAAACGGTTCTTAAACGGGCTTGTGCCGAGCTGGTGGAATGTGATGTGATGTGATAATACTTAAGTTGGACAAACCACACTGTTATGTTTATTACACTGACTGAATAAAATCTATCGAAATAGGTAGGTATCGCGCTGAATGCTAATTGGCTATTTTCTGCCAACCAGAATTTTACTAGAAGCAAATTTGTCACAGGTGACAATAACGGCAGTGCGGAAGGATCGGGCTCAGGTGGCGAAGCAGGGGAGGGCGGCGAGGCCGCGCACACGTTCGGTCCCTTGGACGGGTCCATCTACGCCACGGTTGTCCGCGCGGGCGGAGGCGGGCCCGCCTCGCCGCTCAGTGCCTCCATGGACTCCGGCATCTCGTCGGCGGGGCGCCGCGCCGCCCCCAGCCCGCCGGACGAGCTCGACGCGCTGCTCGGCGACATGCTGCGCACAGTGAGCGCGCTGCCCGATCCGCGGCCGCAATCGCACACGCCGCAACCGCAGTCCGCCGCCGACCGAGCACCGGACATACCGTACCACGCGCGCGCCGACTCCGCGCCCTTCACCTACGGAGCGCCCGGCCTGCGGCCCGGCATGCTGCGCGCCTCCAACCGCTTGGCCAGCCCCGAGCTGGTGCGGCGCGCGCTCGGCCCCGACCGCGCCTACCGCCCTATCGAGGACGACGACGACGAGCGCACCGTCACCCCCGACCTGCCCTCGCCGCGGACCCCACTCCCGATCTCGCCGAGAACCCTGCGCAAGTTCTCGCACGAAGATGTTACCACAACAACCACCGCGGCACCGCCACCCTCTTCGCCACTGCGCAATGGAAGGTCAGTTATTTATTTGTAGTAATTAAATTAATGGCCCGCCATTGCCATTCAAAGTGATACTCCTGATGTTGCAAGCAAGGTTCGGGGGCCGCTTTTTTACATTCTCACAGGATACCGAATCAGCGATTAAATACTGTAACATCAAGTTTTTAATCGTACCAGGGTCTTTTAATATTGAAGGCAGTATTCATTCGTTTCCGTAGATTTCGACGTAGAACATTCTTACATGAATAAAAAAGACAAAATTCTACTAAGGTAGGTATTATTTGACCAGATCAGAGACCTCCCAACTCCCAAGACCCTAGTCCTATTTCTTCAAAGATATATTATCGTTCTATTATACTTATTTCTACGTATACTACTTACACAACACCACAACAACGAGGAAGATACAAAATATTGATATGTGTTCATAATCAATAAAGTAATCTAGTTAATTAACAGGCTGTTATCCAGCGCGACACAAACATACCCAACATAACAGCTACAAACGTTTAATACATTAAGATTAAGTAGTAAAGTTTTCACCTCGGACTACTGACTAACTAAACATTAATTTAATTTATAGCTATAACATGTATATAGCTATAGGAATTAAATGTTTCCCTCAATTTTATTAAGCCTGTATCAAGAATGAACGACATGGAATAAACTTTTCTTAGTGCATGCCCTTCCGCTTAAAACACATAAAAAAATAATTATGTTTAAATAAAAAAGGGAATCTGGTGCCATGCCAGTGAAACATGTGGTCCTCTGATGTGGGCGCGGAGGCCGCACCGCAGCCGCCGCCTACACTCTACTCTTTGTATTGTGTTTACATGTAAAATCTTCCTATCCACGGTATTTTTAGCAAAATATACTTCACTTTCGGTAATGCGAACATCACTCAAGACGCTTAAATGCGTAAATTCCGTATAAATTCGGTCTAATGAAACAAAAAGCGATCGTGAGAACGACGTAAAACAGATCGTATGAGTGTCCACATAATCAGTAACAAATATTTGAGTGTAAACAACCGGCCTGAGGCATTGTGGACGTCCTCTTAATTTATTTAGCCGCGTTCCGCTCGACCCACTTCACTGTCAATGAAGGAGTAACGTTCGTTACACTTCTATAGCTGTCTCAATTTATTATTGTTTATAGCACCATAACAAAAGTAGGGCAACGCTTAGTAAAATGTTACTACTTACATTGTAATATACTCACTTTCTGCAGATAATATTAGTAATTTATACACCCCTACTGTCATCTTACTGTACATTATATCGATAGGCACCACAAAACGTTGAAATGAATTGAATATATAAAAAAATGGTTTCAGTACATAACGTAAACAAACTGTATTAGATAATGCAATAAATAATTTTCATTTTAAATTGACATTGAAATAAACACAGTCTTCCATTCGGTCTTGAAACTTGCCCATCTACATAGATGTAGTTAATTATTGGATAACACCTTAAAACTTGATCCCGCGAGATACCTAACATTTTATTATATTAAAATATAAACACTTTACTGGTTTATTACAACAAAAAGAACCTGTTCAGGCTCCTGTTATTTTTTATTATTATAACGATCTTGTTGATTGCTAAATTATAGAGCAGAGTGTGGGAGCCGACGGTCCCGTGGGTGTCAATTGAAAACATTACATACAATCGCCACAACAAAGAAACTAAATAGCTAAACAATTGCGACGGAATTGATCCTATCCTATCCACTTGCTAGTTACGCTCAGAATGTCAAATATTACTATGGAATCGGAAACTGCCTTAAATTTTCCTTTTTAATGCATTAGGTATACAAAAAATGAATTATATTTCTATACGTATCATCCCATTCTTCCGTTATATTTTATTACGAGAGCACACACCTGACAGTTCAGATCATATTTTCTGCTATATTTTTATTAAAGCTAGCTGTATCTTATTTTTTTTCATACAGATATATCTAGCTCAATCCGGCCAGTGATACGTTTAATTATGAAGATAATTTATGGCAGTTCACTGACTGACTCAATAGATCCAAATATAGTTTGTTTGTTAGTGTGAACAGCCTTTATTAGATTAGAGTAACCTTCTTATAAATTAGTTTTGGTTATTATCTAGCGTAAGGTTTGTATGCTCTAGGATTATCTGCAGTACCTAAGTAGCTACAATGTTTTAACTGTAGTGCGTTGCTTTTAATGAAACATCATAGATCAGTGAGCTCGACACTATGCGCTGAATACACATCCACGTGAATGAACACTGGCATTCTTCGAATGCCTGCGTGAATAATGATAACCTTGTTATTCACAGACCGCTTTATATGTATTGATGATATTAACCAGATGTTCACCTGAATTCTTGTATTCAATTTGACAGACTATATTTAATTTTCGAATTTATACTTGAATTAAAGTAAATAGGTAATGCTACCTTCTTTCAATTAAGATTCTTTTTTCTTGGAGTACATATTAAAACTACTATTAGACATCAAGTAATCGCGACAGGTGTTTAAGATGCATAAATTAATACTCAAATACAAAGTCAATAATGACATGGGCATATGTATAGCTATAATAATATAAATTCAATGGATACGTTACAAGGTTTACCTTCATCAGAAATTGATCGACATAAAGATAAATTAATTCTATGGGTCTTGTCAATCATGGGGAACGATGATATAATGCTTTGTAACCTTAAAGCACTTATTGCAAAGTGTGCCTTTGTACCTACATTCACATCATATCAAGAGGTCTACCTTCTTCGTAGTGTCAGACTCGAGTGACATTATCAGACAGGAATGTAAATGTGTTTAATACACGAAGCCTACGAGGTTTTTGACTCAATGTGAAAAAACAATAAGTAGTTATTAGGAGATACGGAAGCATAGGTGTCCTTATTTCGGGCTGGCGAAGGGCGTGGGTTGGTATCAAACCGAGTAGGTACACGGGCTAAGCTCCTTCGTTCCGCGACATTACCCAACACGCATGAGGTCCTAACTTACTACAAACTGCCTATTGCGAATTTATTTATGTGGCGTCTACTGAATAAATGGCTTCTAAAGTTACCAGTCAAATTACTGACTCGACGTGACCATTCTTGGAACAAGAGCTTACAATTTATCGTTCGTCAGTACCTACTTTAAAGGTACTTTTAATTAAGCCACTTAAACTTACATATTGCGTGTTGTTATTTTTAACAATGCTGTCAATGATCATGTTTCCATATGTAACGCCACACTAATCGATTGATCTACTACATCGGTGAACATCTGTCGGTTGAGTTTGACACCTATATTGGAGGGCGCGTGGCAATTCTGGGATTGATTTGGAGCGATGGCTTGTGATTGCGTCGCCGCCCTGACCCAAACAAGTTACTATTTTGAGATAAACGTCGCCATAAACGGGCGGCTGCGGCCTGCGCCGCGCGGCAGCGGTCGGCGCCGGCGCACATGCACTGTTACTTTCTAATAAATACCGCTTTGTTGCTCAAGCCCTTCCCCGCTAACTAACGAATATGGCTCTATTTATTTATATTAAGACAAACACCCCTTACACGTCAATTCCCTTTAAAACTAATAATACATAGCAAATGTATACATTCTTAGAATATAAATATTTGCACAACGGATGTTGGGTACTTTAAGTAACGTTTTCCCATAGAATATCTCATAAGCTTCCTCTTACAACATCAGATGCTGATTAAGAATTCGAAGATAAGTACCACCTTTACCATAACAAGGCAGCATTTAAACCTTCAAATCCTACGCAAAATAATAGAAACAACAATGTTGGACTCATTAAAACGCAGTGTAAAAAAATGTATAATGATTTGGTGACGGCTGACGTCATGTTATTAAAATGCATAGTTCACGTGTGAAAATATTATTATTAATTATTATAAATCATATGAACAGATGGTTGAACGGCGAGACAGAGTGGGCGGTGCGGGCGGGGAGTGAAGCGAGGAGTGAGGCGAGAAAGACCTTGCCGGAGAACGGCACATGGCGTTCGAACAGCACCCTTGGATGGCAGGAGGCGGCGCGCGCCCGCGAGCCGCGACGCTCCGAGAGCGGCGTGGACTCCAGCTCCGGGCTCACCTGGCTGCAGCGCCAGCAACAGAAGCTGCGCGAGCGCAAGGAGGCCAGGGAGAGGGTCGCACGTCTGCCGCTAGAGTGGGACGCTCCTGCGAGACACGTGCGCCGCTCCGCCAGCCATCGGTATTTCATTTATTTATACCCTCTATCTAAATCAATCAAATTAAAAGCTCTGGTCCCCAGTTTACGATATGTAGGTACTTGAGATATAAATGGCATAAAATGTTTATCTACAACAACACTTTTATTGAATAGCTTCGTCTTGGCCGAACGAAGCAATCGATGGCATGTAATTTATTTTAAACTAGCAGTGCCCGCGACTTCGTACACGTGCCTTCAGTTTCTCTTGCACGGAACTTTACTTTTTCCAAAATAAATGTAGCCAAGGTTACTCCTTATAGCGTCGACTATCTGCCAGTGAAAATTCCGATCAAATTGGTCCAGCGGTTCACAATTTCATAAGTTTTTTATTCGTTACGTGGGGCGTATAATATTATTGTTCCAAAATTAAAGTAGCCTATGTTACGCCCAGCAACATCAGCTATCTATAAGCGAAAATCCCGTTCAAATCGATCCAGTCGTTTTGGAGATTACCCGGAACAAACAGACAGACAGACAAGACAAAATTTTACAAATTGTGTTTTTATTATAGCTAACGTAGGTATGTACTTTCATATGCATTTAGAAAGAAATCTGTTATTTTGACATTACAAATAGACACTTCAATTGTACAGATGTTAACTATTATTTTATTACTATTGCAGAGTGGACGGGTATACAAGTGATACGACCGCATTCGCAGATGATGACGACGACTTCAGCGTTCCCCTGCATGTCAACACACGCACTCCTCTCAGAACTGATAGCATCAGTCCTCAGGCTCCAGACAGGTACGTGAACTACACATTTATGTTTAAATGGTAAAATTCTAATTCCTTGTCTGTTTACCTCATGAAACCCTACAGTAACCCATGGAGAGGTGAAAAAGGGATTTCATATGGAAAATTTGAGCTACATATACCTCACTACTTCTTTGGTGTAGATACGGTTGTGTTACTGCGATGAGTAAGTTTTCCAAAGCTCTTACGAAGAGACACTATGCTGGCAGTAAATAAACCGGTTCTTTTCATATGCTGCTGGCACAGCTATCTCAATATGAGGTTGGAAATGTACAGTGTAAATGCTATTTTGTTCTTGACAAATGCTGCCAGCCCATTTCTCTCGACAATTACGTTGCTAGCTTAGTTGGCAAGGCGCTAGTAAAATTGGTGTTGAAAGCATCTATAAACTACGGCGGGCAGTACGATAACAGTATAAAACGTTATGAAAGGAGTATTGTTAAGTTAAGTAATGCAATTAATTTACAGAACCTCATCTAGAAAATTCATGTATGAAAAGATGACGATGCGTGAGTGGAGCACCAACACGACACCGACGAGTGCGCCCCCGCCTGGATTACTGTCCCTTGCCGAGCCCATCAACAACGACTCCATTGTGAGTTAGAAAATTACATCGTTTATATATTCATCATTGTCCTGCACTTGTTCTGGCTTATCCCATACATTGCTACGATCGAGATCTAACCCGATTTGGTTGGTAATCCGATTTTTATACAAAAACACTGCCATCTGACCTTCGCAACCCATTCCCATTATACTGACACATTCATATTGTTCCAAAGATAGGTCTGTTAGCAATCTGATAACTGGTTAAACCAGGTAACTAATTTTCCCAGTTAGATTGTGAAGGTCAGATGGTAGTCGATTTGTGTAAAAAACAGGGTTACTCACGTGTTAGATCTAGAGCCGACCCCAAAAATGTTTGGGATAAGCCGGGGCGAGGATCGGATAAATAACATGCTATGTATTCCAAGCTAGCAAGCAAAGTAAATACTTATTACTAGGCACGTTTCATGACTGTTTAGGAATGTGTGGCAAGCTCGAAAGACCATACGTACATTGAAATAATATTTCACTATATATATGTTTTATTTTCGTTATGTCGGATATTGTTAACTAATAATGTGTATGCGATAGGAAGGAGAGCGAACGGAGAGTTGGTCCCGCGCGGAATCCCGCACAGAGTCCCGCACCGAGTCCCGTGCAGACTCCCGGGCCGGCACGCCGCAGTTCCCCACGCACCCGCGCACGCCCTACCCGCCCACACCCACACCCTCGCTCTCCGCGCGCCCGCCGCGCTCGCCCACTGTGCTCAGGTATGGAAGTCCACGGAGAACTACTCCCACACTAATAAAATATAACGTACTTTTTTTAAATGTAACATAAATAGATAGAAACACATCGAAAGCCGTGCGATATAACGCATTACATTGAAGTTCTTTGTTTGCAACTAGGCAGAACCGCACACCGCATCCTCTACCTTAATTCATAGTCCCTTAGGAAGACCGCGTTCCAATAATACTACTTTGATGTAACTTTGATGTAGTGTCGGTGAAAAAGGTTTCCAGAGCTATAAGGTATGCTGTGCTGGAAGTAAGGATGATAGCCTCTCGCCTCTCAACAACAATAGGATTGGCTTCGACCTTGCCTACCTACTTGTTTATTGATTGTGTGTTGTGTGCAGGCGCGAGCGTGAAGGCAGTCCCGAGAGCGAGTACCGCGTGTGCAACGGCTCGCGACGCTCCAGCCTGAGCGGCGGCACGGAGCCGCAGCACGTGGCGCCCGACCGCGTGCGCTTCGCGCGGGACACCAGCCACTACTGGTACAAGCCTAACATCTCCAGGGATGACGGTTAGTCTATATAGTACAGACCAGACTAATGGTATACACTCTAGTAGTTTACACCATTTGCTCTTCGACGCTTCACTTACTAACTATGTATTCGTAAAAGTACGATATCGTCATGCTTACGCTTGCCATACTTCTTTCCTTGAGATATATATCAAAAAGTGGGCTAGATATACATTAGTAGTAACCTTAGTGCGTGTGTTGTTTCCCAGCTGTGAGCGCGCTGCTGCCGCTGGAGGAGGGCGCGTTCATCGTGCGCGACTCGAACTCGTTTCCGGGCGCGTTCGGTCTTGCGGTGCGCGCGGGCGCGGCGGGCGGCGTGCGTCACTTCCTGGTGGAGCCGGCAGCGCGCGGCGTGCGGCTGCGCGGCTGCCCCGACGAGCCCGTGTTCAGCTCGCTGTCCGCGCTCGTCTACCAGCACACCGTCACCCCGCTCGCGCTGCCTGTGCCGCTGCGCCTGCCGCACAGGTACACCACTAGGCCACACCTATAAACTAAAACAAGTTAATAGATCCATTATATATAGGCTGGAGATGTCGGATGAAACTTTTCATTTATTTTGGCTATTGACCAGGGATCCCTGGATGGGAGGCACCGCGAATGCAGCGGCCCGTGCCCTGCTGGCCACCGGCGCGGCGTGTCACGTGCTGCTGCTCGGCTCTGAGAACACCGAAGCTCTAACGGGACCCGCCGCTGTCAAGAGGGCAGTTACCAACTTGTTGCAAAAGAAGGTAAATGGATCACATTTATAAGTACCGAATAATACTTAAGATGAAGTAGGGTTCTAACGTGGGATTTCTTTAAAAATTGGAGCCGCCCGACTTGGACTGTACCTCCACCTTACAGAAGAGCGCAGTCAATACTTCTTTAATGTAGTGGTGTGTTTCTTTCTGCGTTAATAAAGGTTGCCGATGGTGCATCGGCATCGAGGATACGCTGCGCTAGTGGTAAAGCTGCTAGCACAGTGAGTCCTCAACAACAGCAGGATTGGTGATATACCCCTGGTATTTCTAGCGGCTATAGGCTACGGTGACTGCTTACCATCAGGTGGGCCGTATGCTTGTGTGCCAACATTCAGGATACCTTGTATTATATCTGTGTTAAATAATGAAGATTGCACCTCTAATATCAAGTTAAATAGTATGAAGTACTTACCAAGACATTGTGTTCAGGCTTCAGGTCACGTGGTGCACTTCAAGGTGTTCGGCGGCGGCATCACGCTGACGGACGCGGCGCGCAAGCTGTTCTTCAGGCGGCACTACCCCGCCGCCGGCGTCTCCTACGCGGGCATCGACCCCGACGAGCGCCGCTATCCACATCTTCAAAACGGAGTCTCCGCTGACAAGTAAGAACAATGCTTATTATTTACTATGCCATTTACCACGTAGGATTACTCCAGGACAGCAATGCAACTGAATCAGCGGGGACGTATGATTCTTACGGTAAGAATCTAACCAGTCGGCCACCGACCGTCACAGGGTTAAAATAATATTACTCCATACATGAAATCAAGAGTAGCAATGAGGAATCATGAATGTAATGTTATCTATTATCGATATATTAAAAAGAGGTATTCATTAACTTTTATGCATGGTGAGTCTCGGTAACTACACATACACAGGCAAAAGCAAAGTGTACTATAATAAAAATTTGAACGTTATGTAAAATGTGAAAATAAGTTATGTAAAATCATACCTATATGCATAGGTCATGGATTGGTACAATGTGCGACGATGATGTTCACAGGCGAATATTTGCATTCGTGGCTCGTGCGACCTCGGGCGCGGACAACCAGTGCCACGTGTTCGCCGAGCTGGAGCCCGAGCAGCCCGCCACTGCTATTGTCAACTTCGTCAACAAGGTAACCGCACTAACACATGTCATCATGTAAAGCCTGTAGTGCGAGCATGAATAATTGCGAAAACTATTTTGTATTGAATAATGAACAGCGCTGCGGCGGTGAATAGTGAAACTTAAACATTTGTATGACAATTTTGACATTTCATGAGTTACGTTTTCGAATATGTAGTCGAAAAATGTTCTTGCTACCGGCACATCTAAATCGTTAGTCTCGCTCACACTATAGATTGTACGTAGTATATTATCTACTCAGATCTATAGGTATAAATAATAATAAATCAATTTTTTTTTCTCTTTCCTTCTACCTTTGCACGAGATCGTAATGTTCAGAAATGACCATTTAGTTAGTTAGACCAACCATTAACTATGTTTAAATATAAATAATTATTTTTTATTTATTTCCAGGCGCTGCTGGGTAACTCGCAAAAAACAGACATCATTTAATGCATCATAATTATGTCTTCAGTGACTTTGTAAACTTCATGCTTACTTGGAAAGTGATTCAACCATTCTTAGTTATTCAAATACTCATATGATTGTGTTAAACACGTTAAACTTTTAATGAACTTCTATCATTTTGTTGAAATATAAAATTCCACTATTTTATCGTATGTCTAGTAAGTAATATAAAATAGTATTAATATGACATTTTCATTATTTTACTACATTAAATGTTTTTTTACTTGCTCTATAAATTATTGTCTATATATTTATATTAAAATTAAATTATTTCAAAGATTTTTCCAATACGCTTCGTGATCCAAGTACAACTTTAACTGTAAACATATTTGCATGTACACGAACATAATATAAATTAAGTTATAACCGTAGCTTAGGGAAGGAACTAACTAGTCTCATATTAATTTAAAATATAGAGTAGTGATATTACGTGTGCCTAATGTTATAATAACTAAGTTTACGTTCACATTAGCTTTTTAATCGAAAGCATTTTATGATGTTGTCCAATATATTAGGTGTTATGTCAATTAACATTGTTACGAGTGTACAACATGAAAGGAGCGAGTTTACCAAACCGCATTAATAAGTTGTGGTTTCTGGTTCTTTCACTTTACATGATAAGAAACTGCAGGTTTTAATTAAAATCTAATAACCATAGTTAGGTTAAATAAAACATGAATACCTAGCCAGGAGACTACAAAAAAGCAAAGAATGACCTCTTTTTATGATGTATGTGTGGTTATTATTTTTGGCCATGCTATGAGCACTATGAGTCAGAAACCATTGTAATCAGTACAACGAATTTCGAATGTATAGTACAACAACTGTTTAAACTACCCAGTGATGAAGCATACCAATAAGGTAGAAATATATATGAAACAATAATGATGACTAAGATAAATAAGTATTTAGCTTCATGTGCTTTTATTTATATATGTGTTACTTATATACATTGCCTTGTGGGATGAACAGCTACATAATGTTATGGAACATATTTGAACATATTAATAATAAATACATTATGGAGTAACAAATAATGAAAGAAGATAGGAAGTCATTCATAGGAAAATACCTTAACGTGATCTATGTTAAGAATCTACTACAAACATAATAATTAATAGTTGCCATGTGATACACAAATTCATTAAGATATTCGAACATCTAACACGCTATATTATAACTGTTGTAAAATGTATAATTATTGGTTAATATTATATACTTCAAAATATTAATTTGTGTTTTATTTTAACTAACTCCAAATATAAATATATACGTATATTTAAAATTTACACTTCTGTTTGCAATATAAAAATAAGTAATAACAGCTTTTTACTAAATGCATATGAAAGTTAACTCGTATCGAGTTAACTTATAACAGTAAAACACACTTATTACTACTTATAACAAAAAAAATGGCTGTGTTTGTCTGTGTGTTCCGGGTTATCTCCGGAACGGCTGGGCCGATTTGAACGGGACTTTCACTGACAGGTAGCTGATGCTATAAGGCGTAACTTAGTTTACTATTATATGGAAAAATAAAAAGTCGCAGGCAAAGTTGCGGGCACAGCTAGTTCAACATAATATTGAGAAACTATAATTCTCTTACACTCGACACTGGCAAAAAGAGTCCTTGAAGAGGATTGATTGCCATAGTTAGGAAGAAGAAAAAAATACTCACGAAAAATTCTGTCGTGGTCCGAATGGCTGTGGCAACTGGTCATGACGTGGTCCGACCGCATGATATCAACCGATTATATCTGAAATTGAAATAAAAATCAAAGACAACATGTAACAAAGCATTAGAATGCATGACACTAGGCATTTTAATGCAAAAAACTTGAAAATTCTATAACACTCGACACTGGTAAAAATAGTCCCTAAAGAGGATTGATTGATTGATGAATCAGCTGCGAAAACGTTAAGCAGTCTACATCAACTTTACGACGATTTTCAAATCGTCAACAAAAATTTGCACTTTAAAGCTTAATATTTCGCATAGAATCACTGAATCGAAAAATGCTTTCGCAAACCTACATTAAGTATGTGTCTATCAAAAAAAACATTCGGTAATGAACCCAAAACTGTTTTTTTAGGCTAAATAGACTAATTTTAATTTGGAAATAAAGGTTCCGCGCAAAATAAAAATTACCCATGGATAAAAATCATGCCACGCGTACGGCTGTCGTCGCAATTAGGGATTGCAATCCGGAAAACCGGACCCGGCATAATTTAACGCATATTGTATACTGTTTATTAACGTATTTTGTTACTTAAATTCTACCTAAAATAATAATTTATCGTAAGTTGATTAAACTTGTACGTAGTATATTATCTACTCTGAGATTAAACTTAGGAGTTGTTTTAATACACTCATTATTGTGATAATTGTGCCATTCATTGGAGAGATTCATCAAATCATGATGGTGTCTGTCATGAATATAATAATTAATACACTAATAATTAAACTAGCAATTAACTCTAACTTCATAAGATGGCGGCGTGTCCCGCGCTCTTGCTGGTTGTCAAATTGGCGCCACCTAGCGGCGAATGACAGAGGAGACGTTTCTTCTTCTTCTTCTATAAGTTAATGGCGACGAGCTTTTAATACAGCTATTCCGCCAATGTCAAGTGTTAATCTAGTTAAATATCTGTCATCTGTCATTTTGTCAATAATATTGTCTACGACGACTTAGAATAAGGACTTACGCTAGTCTACGATTTAGACAAAGACCACAGATTTAAGTAAGTTCATCCCGCTACGTTTTAAGGCTAAGTAAACACTGCTTCTTCCGTAGACTGAGTAACTGCTTCTTCGTAACCAGTAAAAACGCAGTGTTTATGTTCTCTGTGTACAATGTTGTATGTTTTCCATGTGTGTAATAAGTTATGAATTTTATTGTAATAAGTATGCGACTGAAGGACTTGTTTCCATGTCATGAATAAATAAATAAAAATGTATAGGCTCATACCTACCTAATTTACTTTATCAGCCAGGGATTGTAATGCAATGCATTGCAGCCCTTTCCAATAAAGAGATGGGGTTTCTTTGGTACGGAAACCTAAAAAAAAATACTATATTCATTCCATACGATGATTCGTGGCAATTTTACTTAGGTATGTATAACTTTCACTGCACCTTAAATATAATATCAAAACCCTACAGGAAATAAAAGATTTGATGACAATCAATGGAACAGCCTTTAATTATATAAAGGGAAACAGCTTAATATAATTAAGTAATAATTTTGAAGAGGTAGGGCGAATTGGGATCTCTCGTGTGTTTTACTATTAATATTGGAGCCGCCCGACTGGGGACTGTACACTGACTGTACCTTACAAAAGACTGCAGTGAAATTATACTACTTTGATGTAGTGTTGTCTCTGCGGTAGCCGGTAAGTAAGGTTGCCAGTGCTCCACGGAGACACGCTGGGCTAGTAGTAATGCTGCTAGCACAGTGACTCCTCATGAACAACAGGGTTGGCAACTCGTCAGTGCTTGTGTGCCACCTTAGTGGTATAAAATAATGAATAGGTAGGTATTTTAAAAAGTAAAATTATTTACACCCTCAATATTGACGTATGATTTTATTTTATTATATTTCATAGATATTAGTCACTGTATATCACTGTAGAACGTGAAATATTACACCAGCCAATAATACTTCACATTCTATTAGGAACTAACAACAATTTAACGCTACTAATATTTTAACTTATTTAACTATAGCTCAGAGTAGATAATATACTATAGTCCAAATCGTAAAAAAAGAAGTTAGGTCGTTATTCGATAATAGGTTAGTTATTTAAAATTAGGAACATGACTTTTTTGCCGGTCGCGATCTGTGCTTGGTAGGGGGGCGTCGTTTGGCGGCGGCGGTGTGTGTGCGTCAGTCATCAGAACGGCCAAAACGCAGATGTCCATAATCGTCAAAAGCGTCATCAGCGCGGAGGACTCGGCTTCTCATTAAGCCGTAGTCCCTAAACAAGGGCCGAGGCCTGAAGTCCTCGTCATCATCGGGGAGCGCGAAGGCGCGCAGGCTAGCGCCCTCGCAATACCTCATCATGAAACCCAGCGCGACAGCCACCGTCATTGCGATGATTGTTATGATACGCATTTCTGCGAGTAGTTTTCCTGCAAATAAAAATAATTACCAAATATTTGTTTGCGAGACTAATAAAACTGTGAATACGTTACGACTACCTATTTTTGTTGAAGACATCAATCAATTTAAAACTTACAAATAGTTACAATACATCTACTCAAATACATCTCTACACTTCTACACTATCTACACTAATATTATATTTTTTTGTTTGTATTGAATAGGCTCCGAAACTACTGCACCGATTTCAAAAAATCTCACCGTTAGAAAGCTAAATTATCACTGAGTAACATAGGCTATATATTATACTAGCTGCTGACAAAATATTTGATAAATGTCTATGCTCCGAAACGAATGTCTACCCGTGCGAAGCCGAGGCGGGCCGCTAGTATGAAATATCTTTGTTAAGTCAATCTGAAGAGTTGGCACGTAATGAAAACCAAATATTTTATAGATGATTACACATTGAAAACATACTCGTACCTGATTTTAAGATGCAAACTGGAAGATAACTGGCGCGCTGAAGGAATAGACCGCTTTTTATATAGTAGATGCTCTCCAAGGGAAAACAACTCCCCCTTCTTTAATATTCCCCGCACGACCTGTCAGCTCTTATAAAAGTGCTATGATAATTGACATATTCCGATGAAAATTGTTTAAAGCCTTATCACATAAATTGATGTTATGATTGGCACGATGTTATTTTTCAGCGCATTACAAAATTATAATTTCATTGTTGAGAAATTAAAGGTACCTATTCCGAGGTATAATTTATTCTTATTGTAATAAGGTATAGCTATATTTTTTTTTTACTCGGGCTGATCAGGAAATAAGATCGATAAGTACCTACTTCAATAAATAGGGATGGATGCTTTGATTATATTATGGATGTAAAAGTGTAGGTTGTGCGATGATACAATTTGTTTATGTATTGTACCTAACTACCTAATAGCGTTAAAAGGCTGAACAGCGCACAACCTAAGTACATCGGTATGTAGGTACGCGAACACAGTATTTTGAAAGTAAAAATATAATAATTTGCCGCGCTTTTTTTGACACACCTAATAAAATAACCTTATCTGCATTCGTTCAGTTCACCGCTTCCCTTCAAAATCAGTTCCTATCTTCACGGTAGAATTGATTCCAACAAAAAATAAATTAACAGCTTTTAGGATGGAAGCTGTTACAGAATTTGATTCTTTTGAAAAACAAGTGCTTGAACTTATAGGGGAATTCAAATTACTTTCTGTAAGTTGTGAATTATTTTGTTTTAATTATTATTCGAATATTCTGAGTACCCTTTTAACTGAACAGTGAATTCATTTTCGGTTGCACATTGTTCTAAGCAAAACTAGTTTAGGTTAGGTTCCTCATTCGGTTAGTCCAAGCTGACCCAGCATTTTCCAATAAGGCTCACCACAGAAACAACACCACAAAGCAGTAGCGTTATTTGCTTAGGTTCTTCTGTAAGAGGGAGATACTGCCCTAGTTAGCGGCACTATTTTCAATCGCAAATCCATTACGGCGTACCTACCTCTTCTCTTAGTTACCTACTGCTATCCAAATGTAAAATACTTATATAATTTGTCTATAATAATGTAAATACCGATCGCTACATCGCTATCGCTAGTCTTACAAGTCTATATGTAGTTTGTGTTGTGACAAGACGTCAGACCATCGTCTCCGCGAGCTGTTGCGTGTGGAGTGTACCCGCGCGGAGGCCGCCGACGGCGCCCACGCTGCCTCCGAGCGCGCGGCCGCCGAAGCTCGCCTCAGCGCCGCCGCCGCCAGCGCTGGGGCTACTCAAGCTGCGACCGCTCTTGCTGCTACCAATGACCAACTTGCAGGTGTCAAGTTGCAATTAGAACTAGCCGTAAGTTTTTCTACTAGACTCACAAACACATTAAGAAGTATTTCCCACATTCAAATTTTCTACATGGCAACTAATGAAAAGAAGCAACATATTAAATAATAAACTATACATTTCATTGTATAGAACAGTGTTCCGCAAAGTGTGTACCGCGGCGGCACACTGGTGTGCCGTGGTCATTATCTGTTGTGCCTCGGAAAAAAAAAATATCTCATAAAGATAGATAGACGAAGAAAAAACCTCAACAGCTGAAAATCACACGCGCGAGTGAGGCGTTTTGTTTCGTTTCGGATACTTACCAATAAAAGAGCAGGTTTGAATAATATTAAAAAAAAATACTTTTAAATTATGGATCCTCCGAAATTTCCCGATTTTCTAAATGTACATTGGGCACAAAAAGTTTGCGGAACGCAGTTATAGAAGAACTATAAACTTACATCCAGAGACCAGGAAAGGCTTACATGGTAGGTGTATACGAATAGGCTAATAGCACAAACTTAGTCATTCATGTCTTTGTTTAGGAACGGCAGCGCGCTATTCTCGAAGAGCGATGCATTGAATTGTCTGGACAAGTTAGCACATTAGAAAAACAGCTTCAGCAATTACTACCAATTCAGTCAGCACATTCATCTCTACAACGACAGTACTCTGAATTGCAGGAAAGAATTTGTAATGCAACTGAAGAAGCACGTCGGTAAGGACTTTTATTAAATATTACTTGCAATGTAACTATTAACTACCAAAGAAAATAATAAATAAGGTGTATTATGTATAATCAGAGAAGCATCTCGTCTGGAGAACGAACTCCGCAGAGTAGAAAGATGTGCTAGCGGCGGTTCAGAAATCCGTGAGCGTGCTCGCTTAGCCGCTGCAGCACACGCCCGCGAAAGACGTTTAGCTGCTGCAGAGTTGCAACATACTTCAGATGAACTACTCTCTGCTACTGGTAAGTTTAATATGTCTCAACGTTGAAAAACTAAGTAGAGCAAAAACACATTTCTTGTAACCAATCTTATTGCTTGCAGCTGAAATAACAAGACTGACGGCTCTCGTTGCCGAATTTCAAATACGATACGCCAAAAATAATGATTATAATCAATCAATGAAGAGAACATCCGACACAGATGAGGAAACTATATCTGAACTAAGGGCGGCTCTTGATGCCGAAAGAGCTGGCACTGAGAAACTGGAAAAAGCTTTGGCAGCTGCCGTTGCGGATAATACTGCTTTGGCTGCACATTTAAACTGTAAGGATACTGCCGACACCACTGCACATGCGGATGTCATCGTACAAAATTTATCAACTTCTACGAATATACACCCTATTGATTCTTTTCTTGCTGAATAAAGTTGGACTTTATGGTATACAAACTTTACAATTTCCCCGACCTAAGTAGGTAGGTGATTGCTAATTTATATCTAAGTAAAAACCAAATGATATTCGGCTATTGCAATACAAAAGTTGGCACCAAGAACATTTGTTTGTTGCAAGTATTACTCTATATATGTGTAACATAACTTCTTATTATGACGCCATCACACGTAACTTCAGATATTCACGACGAGCTGCCGTGGAACTGGCCTGTGTTTTTATATCTAAACCAGTTTTACAATCGCGACAAGAACGTCCAAAATTTAGAGGTCGCGCCGTCAAAATACAAAAGTATTTAAGTAAACTAGAAATTATATTCCCTTTCATTTTAGTTTTGAGCTCCAATTTATAATAAGCTATGTTTTAATACAAATTAAACTATGCAGCAAAGTTACCATGAGCTCGGTGCATCGGTATATTTATATACTGATTACCTTCATTTATGTAAGATTTGCATATGCAATACTTGCTAGTTGTAAGTAGTAATGGTGCACAGGTACAAACGTTTTAACTAAGTATGTAGGTATCTATTGTGTATCGAATTGTGCTAAAACTGGTTCCTAGGAATGCACCGCGCTCGACACACATCAGACATCGCAAGCTTATCACAGACTATCGACAAGCAAGCAAACATCGACGCTATACGCAATGCATGCGTTGCGTATAGCGTCCAACTGATTTAATCTAAAAGAAATTATATTTACATAATAATACTAGTTTTCATAGGCAAAATTCCTCGTTAAAAGCTTAAAATCTAAATAATCTATACATACCACACAAAAAGCACTAGCTACTTACCAGTGTACCTACCTACATAAAATTGTCTAACTCAACTCAAATTTCTGTTTTGCACCATAATTTAATACTTAATACCCATAAGGTTCGTACTACTTGTACATAGTACGTTATCTACTCTGAGGTACTACTATTATAGTGATGCATAGAACCTATAGAGAGGCGCTCCGTTTTCGTATTACTCATTGTAACAATAAGGAAAAATTATGTGACACGAGGAAACTTGTGCGTCACCTACGAGAAGGTAACAAGGCGACAAATGGAAACTATTTAGCTTGGAGAGTACCTTCCTTCCTACACACAATACACCACAGCATAGTAAACGAATGATGTATCCGTTAGAGAATCAAAGGAAATGCAAATACATAGATCTAGAAATCCAGTAGAATAGTACCAACCTACTCAAGTATAATGCACCTAACGACTATTTTCTTCATTATTCATTTATCTGCGAGTCCTAACAGATCCATATCTTTAATAATAATAATTAAAGGCAAACACCATAAATATACGAATTCGTATGAAATTTTTATATTCACAGAAAAACTACGATGCGTCGAACGCAATGCAATGCAACATACCAACCTACCTACAAGGTAGTTAGGCAGTGCGGTAAGTGTCGGCGGATTTTCGCAAGGCTTCGCGGCGCCCCACCTGCGGCCTGCGTAGGCGCCGCCGCACCAGTCAGTATTGAAGTGCACCCCGAGCGGAGACCGCGCCGCGCCGCCGCTTTGTCACGCAAACTATGTGCACCCAAATGAAACGATCTGTGATATAGTGTTAAGTTACAACTAAATTAAGAGTTATATGTTACTAAAGTATCCGACAGGTGAGGTCAATGATGCGTCATTAAGTTGCAAATAACAAGATATCACGTAATCTCTATTTTTATATCTTAAGTAAGAGCTTACATTTCAACTTTTGTTTACACAAAAGCACAATCTACAATACCTATATACCTAACGAAGATTTAATTTACAGATTCAGTATTCTACAGTACATACACGTCTTTTGATCGATTGTTTAGTTCCCCGAAAGAGGTAAACAGAGCGGTACCGCGCGTGTAGCTTAGAGAAAGTTTTAAGTAACCATAATCTACTCGCTTCGTAAATTGTATTTTGTGGTTACGTTCAAATGAACATTCATTTAAACCCTAATGACAACTTTTAGTAATCCCTACATGGGATCTTTCGTAAACTTTTTTTGTACCCGAGCTGTTATGCAAATATTTCAAAAGAATATAAGTTATGCTCTAAGTTTAAACACGTTAGTCTGAGTCGAAAAAGGCTGTTCCGCCAACGCTAAATGTTGACACTGTGAGTCAGCCAAGCTGGGATACAAGGACGGTGAGGTGAGCTCAATGGGCACGGTAAACATGTGAATTCAATACATATGTAATAGCTCACCCACGACAGCGCCGGTATTTGTTTATTTTACGGAAGCTTTGCAGCTGATAAATATTTTTTTAAACCATAATTTTCACGCATGACAGAAGAACATATAGTAAAGTCCAATAACGTATAATATTTAGTTTGTAATAGAATTGCGTCCAATGTTTGCTTTTTTGCTGACCCAGTAGGATGATGAATGTGAAATTATTGTTATTCTCTAATACTCTCTCGCTCTTTCTATACGCATATGTATATACCAATAGGATACTGAAAAGCAGATAGTATATGCACCTACTATACATAAATAAAATTGAAAGTATGAACGAATTTAGCTGTCGAGTCTTTATCAATTTGTTTCTAATAAAATGGGTTTGCCAGAAAACCGGCAATTATTTGCTTGGTGCGCAGTATTTTAATGGTGACCATATAGAGCTTGACCGCGAGGAAGGCTGTTAGTTCTAGTCAAGGAAACCCAAACAAACTCGGCAGAAACTATATGGCTTTACCATACACTGTTGACTATCTATAATAATAAAAATCACAGCTGTGAACTATATTTTACTATGTACAAAAAATAAGTCTTATTGTTAATTAAAATTTTGACTTATAAGTATGTTAATAAGTTGCACTGTAGATGCTACGGTATAAGTTTTAGATAAAGATGTTTTATTGCAGAATGAATCGAAATACTACGTTTTGTCTCATCGTGTTGTGTTTTCCAGCGTTGATACAATGGTAAGTTTATGATTGTAAATTACAGCTGTACACACATGTAACATACATTACACTGTATACATACTGTTTTAATCACCGGTACTTGGTATACACACCTAACCTAATACAATAGTCTATCAATGTGTCATAAAAGACATCAACGATATTTCTACATTATTTGCGTCGCCCATTTTCTAATTTTAATACATGTTTATAATATGTATTTTTTTTGCATGTATGGGGTAATTTCTGGAACATCTGAACCGATAAAAAAATCTTTCACTCTTAAAAAACTATACTAAGCTTTATTTGAGAAACAAAGTACTGTTATTACGGCTATCTATGTGTTATCCTGTTATTACACGGGCAGAATAAAATCGCAAGTGGACAGTTTGTTATAAATGGCTACATGAGCGAGCGATATGTTTTTATAGTAACAAATCTATTTAGGTACAACTTTAATGTGTTGATTTAACTAAAAGTCACGAGCGTCACGCTTGTAAATTTAAACATTTTAATAAGTATATAATGCATGTCTTCACTCTCCCATCGCATAGTTTATCAGTGGTAGGACCAAAAGTCCTCCGGCCGTTCAGTTCGTACAGCGTGGCTATCGCCGGGGGCTCGCGGACCCACACCCTGTACGTAGCAGTGGAAGGCAAGCGAGCCAATGGCGAACAGTTCACACAAGGGAGGGAGGTGCAGGTCCAAGCCGCACAGTCCAGACTTATCGATTTACAGGTAACTGTTGGCGTAAAATGGCATTGATTAGTGTTAATATACCAATGCTAACATCATTTCACAACTTTGACAGTTGAAAATTCAGTCATTTTAGAGCTAAGTTAAAATGATCTACATTACGTAGATCGGCGAGCCGGGACCCGGGCAGTACGCACTGGTGGCGCGGTCTACCTCAGGCCCGCTATTCTCGTCGTCGGCATCGTTGGCCTACCAACCGCGCACCTTCTGCGTTTTTGTGCAGACTGACAAGCGCATCTACCAACCCGGAGACACCATTAACTTTAGGGTCATCGCCTTGAACAAGTAAGATTCTATTGTCTGTAACGCCACATTACTGATACATACTTCAATTAGGCAGAACGCCAGGCGCGTGATTGATACATTGTTGTCTTTACAAACTTGAAATATCCCTAGTCATCATGTACGCATTACTTGGTTTCAACAGATTATAAAACTGATACCTACGTTTTCCACTTCAGTTTTGACGTCTTTCCAAAAGTAGGTATCAAATACCTACCGAATGATAGTGAAAGTAAAAACTTACGTAATTCTGGTAATATTTTTGTGTTAAGCCATAATTCATACATTCGCAGTTCGATATTTGTTACCAAATAGTCATAGAAGTTGATCAAATTGAACGTCCCATTAAATGAGAAAAAGATCCTAGCACAACAAAAGTCAAGTCATTGATGAGCCGCGTGAACCAATGGCGGCGAAGGCAAGGAAGGCACTTTCGGTTTCGATACCATCACAGCGGTGCGAGAGAGTTCGTGCGAGTGATTACGTATGATTACAAGAAGGTCGTTCACCTCAGGTACCTGCTGCCGCTCTCCGGGGCCGTAGATGTCACCGTGTTGGACTCCGGCGGCTCCCCAATAAGGCAGTGGGCCGCCGTGCCCTTGGACCGCGGCCTCTTCACTGAGGAACTGGTGTTGGCGGACGAGCCTGCGCTGGGAGAATGGACCATACAGGTATTTATACACACAAATGACTGTCAAAATTACACGCATCAATAGACACTTGTTACAGATAACAAATAGATAATTACGTACACTACACTACAGATTCCAAGTTGTAGAATTGTACTTAAAAATAGCATTGATTTCAGCGAACAATATTTTTAATAAATTAATAAATGATTTGGCCTTGCGTCATTCTTCGAAAAGAAGTAGTGGGCGAATATTTGTGTCTTAATTTGCTTAATTACAGACCTTGCATAAGAAATACGCGACGTAGGCAACCTTAATACAGTAAAATCTATCTACAAGCACGATCAGATCTGTAACATAAGTTTCCAGAAAAATAATTTAGAGGGTATTGGGACATTCGAGCTACAATAATTAATTAAGAGCGGAAATAATTTAACCTCGGCAAGATACGTATCAATATACAACTGCCCACTTAAAGATGACCTCACTGATGTGTGTGCAATAGGTGGAGGCGCGTGGGCAGGTGTACTCGCGGAAGGTCCTGGTGGCGGACTACGTGCTGCCCCGCTTCCACATGGAGATGCACATGCCCAAGGAGATCCTTTTCAGCGACGGACGGTTCACCGTCAACGTCACTGCCAAGTAAGATTTATGTTCAAAACCCTAATTTTACATAAACTACTTAATATTTCAACACAGCGCTGATGGAACTCTTATAAAAACGAAAAAGCACATCGGTCTATACTAAAAAAACGCTAATAAAGAAACATCAAAGCGCCTGTAGCACAACCTACGCCATAAACCAAGATAACGGTAATAAGTTTTTCTAATTTCTCATCGCATCGAACAAAGAATTATTCCCGGCGAAAGCTGTTTCGTATTCAATCATGTCAATCTTTGTTCAAGTTAAATGTAATTACGTATTGCTTAGACTTATTATTGATTATTGTCTATTATTATGCTGTTGATAGCATTAGGTAAAATTATATTTTTCCGACTAAGGGTTCCATTATTATTATTGTGTAATATGTACTATTTAAAAATACATTAAATTAACAAGCATACAGTAGATTTTCTTGATCTTTCTGGCTCTGTTATGTCAGATTACACTAATTACGACCTCAGTTGTAACTGATCGAGTGTGAATCCTTACAGGCACTTCAACGGGTTACCAGTAGAAGGAGAGCTAACATTGTCCGCGTACGCAGTATTTTTCTCCGGACTACTGCAGCCTGTGGCCGCTTCACCAACAAGAAAAGTGGTACCAATCAACGGTCATGCAGAAGTGGTGTACGACCTCAAAACTGATCTTGACCTAGCAGAAGACGCGGCCAGGCCGCTAGTCGTAGAAGCAGTGCTAGAGGAAAAGGACACCCTTATCACCCAGAATGTGTCATCTAGAATACTGCTTCTTAGAACTCCGTACAGATTGAAACTCTCGGCACCGAGTTACTTTAAGCCTACAATTCCGTACATTGTTCAGGTGAGTACAGAAGGGTACTTCCTCTAAACTGGATCAATCACAACACTACACAAGTACTGTGTATTTTATCAGCATTTAAATTTAATTATCTATTGCTTTTATCTATACGTATAATAAACCCAACTAATATATTTTTATTTATGGCTCCATCATTAATTGTTGTGTACGATTATAATATGATAGTTAATAGCACTATCCCTGTTAGGAGCAACTGGCCTACCTCTAATATCACCTTATGAACAAGTATCGATAATAACTCACGTTTATAGCATTATTATTATGTTAATTTAAGTTTAAGTACTTTTTACATTTAACATCGCATTAGTAATGTTATTACACACGACAGATCGAACTGGTAGACACTTCGGGTCAGATTATGGACTCTGACGGCGATGTGACCGTGGAGAGACTGTGGGATGACGGAGCACCGGTGAACATCTCCACCCTGTCCCTGAACAAAGGACTGGCAATGTACACCATTGTTCCCGATGCGGCTCACGTCAATTCAACGCTTAACTTGGTGGTAAGCCTACAACTGGTCCGACTAGTTATTCCAAATAAGGCTTCGATTCCGCATGATTAATGTTCCATATAAGAAGTGAGTCCTGTTTTAAAGTCTTCTACTGTAGCTTTTATTAATTTATGTTTTCAGCAATATTGTTGAAAATGGTCTGTTTAATACCGTTTACTTCGATTTCAGCTAAATAATATTACTCCAAAATCACATTATTTCTGGATTTACTTTACGTATCCGCGGCATATTAAATAAATAGGTACCCGTTTTTAGTAACGTACTAGATTGGTCGCGACTTATTACGCTTTAATCGTTTTGAAAACTTACAGTAGGTACTTACGTGTATGTATAGAGATAAATATTCCGACATTATGTTTGGTGAAATTGCAGTATTCCGCCCTCAATTGATAATAATAACACTTAAACTTTGATCCAAAGACAATCAACAGACAGCCAAGACAGTTTTTTTAAAATACTAATTAATAGTATAATTACCTGTGAAATGTCTTCAAGGTGAAATACAAAGAAGTGACAGAGCGCATGGTGAATGTGCAAAGGAGTGCGTACTCGAGCGGGCAGTTCCTTGGCATAGAGGTGCTGACGCGCGGCACTGGCCCGGGGGACGAGATGCGCGCACGCATCTCTGCCACCGAGCCCATGGACCTCGTGCACTACGTCGTCATTGGCCGCGGAGATATACTGATCGCTAAAACTATAGAGGTAAACACATTAAGACGAATAATACAATAATTGTATAGGTAATTTTGTCCTAATATCCCGACTAGAATCATTTAGCATCTGCATAGATACATTTTGAAGCGTGTGTTTGGTTTTTTGAACCATAATTATTAACGGGAGTGTACCATTTATTGTATAATTTCGACAGTCGAGGTATCCAATTCGATAACAATAGTAAATTGAATTACAAAAAGTAGAGTCAAAATAATTTCAGAAAAATTACACAGTATTTTATCTTTTGTCTTCTCCACTTAAATTGGTACACAGGCCAGGGGGTCATGAGTCCAATGACGCTCCCCCTGGATCCGCGCCAGCGTAGTATGAGTGTAAAGCGGGCTACACATGTTCAGTTTTAACTGTACAGTCGAACTGTGCATTTATAGCTGACGCCCCTGGTGTCTACACACGTTCAGTTTAGAACTGCACAGTTGTCAGTTTTGTCTACACACCTTCAGTTTTAACTGCACAGTACGACTGTACAGTTAAGCTTGATGGTGTGTAGCACGATTAAGGTTGTTTTTTGTGCGTGTAGCTGAGCCCGGCGCGGCGCAGTGTGGACATCTCGGTGGCGGTGTCGGGCGCGCTGGCCCCGGGCTGCGTGGTGCTGGCGTGGCACCCGCGCCTGCCGCCCGCCGCCAGCCCGCTGCTCGCCGCCGCCGTATACGTACCGCACAACAACATGCTACAGCATAAAGTACGACCATTTCACTTCCACAGAAACAATTTCCTAATTATGGTTACCTTTTGAAAAAGTACTGATATTTTAATCACAAAATGATATATTAAATCCAAGCACCTATTAGGTAAAGGGATAGAGGGGAGACGTATGTCATTTTATTTTGAATGAATTTTTATATATCCGATTTTTACATTAACAAAAAATGTGTATGAGTAACAAAAACATGTCAAACAAGTTCGGATAAATATGGACTGATGGCGACCCTACTTCAAGATTATTCTCTATCCATATAATCTGACAAGAATTCCATAATGATTCCTAACATATGTTTGGCAGTAAATCCATTTCCCAGAAGATGACCTGTTAGTTCCACCTTGTATCCAGTTTCCTAGAAAAATTACCGCGGAGTAACTTGATGCTAATAACCTTAACATGTTCAGGTATCGTTATCACCAATAACGGCATCAGGCGCGGGCCCGAAGCCCAACAGCCTGGTTGAGCTGCGAGTGTCTGGCGACGGCGGCGCCCAGGTCGCCTTGCTGGGGACCGACACTAACGCCGTGGCGGCCGGGCTCGCCGACAAGAACGGCTTGGGCAGCGGTATGGATCTACATACGGTCAGTACAACACACGAGATACTATTAAGAACAATAAGTCTTGCTTTATTATCTATTTTTTTTATTAACTAATATCATAAGTGCGAAAGTCACTGTCTGTATCTGTTTGATACCTTTTGTTACTGTGATTACTAAACGGCTCTGAACCGAGCCTGGAAATCCTCGAAGACCATAAGATACTTTTGATCAACTAGAAAGTGACAATTATTCGCAGACAACACTGATCAATTGCAGACAATGACGCGAGCGGGAAGTAATATATAAAATCTTTGGTAAAACCGCGTAGCTAGTAATTTGTACCGCCACAATGTGATCTCCATATAGGAGTTGCTTGGGGTCGTATAGATTTAACCTATCTCGAGAAAGCTCGCTAATGAGATCGTCATTTTGATAATTGTTCTTCTTGTTACAGATTGAAAGAGAAGTGGAGAGTTTCAGCGGTTTAATGCATTCTGTGTTCAAGAATGAAGACCACGTTCCTGGGATGGGATTAGATCTCGGTGGTTACACATCTGCCGATGTCTTCAAAGTAAGATATTACACTGCCTTTGTGTGTGCGCTTCTGCTTTGAACCATATATAATTGCGGGATTATTTTGTAAAAATATAAAAAAAAATTACCTAATCGTAATCAATTATCTTTACAGAATGCGGGAGTGGTGATTTTAAGCGATGGTGAAGTTATTCAAAATAATTCTGGAGGTAAGTTATGTAGACAAAGCATATTTATTGTATACCAAGCAAAACTAAGACGGTAAAGCTGAGCATTATAACCAAAGCATAATAAATCTTATCTACCTACATGACACTATTTCACACATAAATGTACCACACACAAAATATAATGAAGCGTTACGCAATACAGTCCTTCTCATTTTTTTATCGTGGACACCTGAAAATTAAATTAAGATCAAAATTTATTTTACTAAAACAATTTCCTTTGGATACCAGTTTAGGAAATTCTAAACTCAACTATTCTACTAGACTATTATTTTTACTTAGGGTGATTTATACACGTTTCCAGATGAGACAAAGCAAGAAGTGGAGACAGGCACGAGAGCTCCCCTAGCAGGGCCGTATGCGTTCAGCAGACTACCGCCGCCACCTTCCCCGCGCTACTATCTCACGGTTGCACCGCAGCCTACATGGACCGTAGCCAACTTAACACTCGGGTAAACATAACTACTGATATTAATATCTAGTTCCTAGTAATTTACGTACACTTAAAGAAAGTCTTATTTATATTAAGACACAATTTAAATTATGTTATTAGAGAACAGTCTGTTCAAATATGAGAAGCAGGCAGATCGTTTATTGATTTGGATTTTGATTTTGATTCTGATCATATTAAAAAGAACAAAATTACTAAAAGGATATATACTTTACAAGGGCACTGCTTATTTCAAAAGTTTGTTCAAATCGTTGTATAGTTAAATTTGAAGTGTGTAAAACGTGTGTATAAAATCTTGCAGCAATGATGGCAAAGGCACCAAGGAACGCTGGACACCAGTGACGCCGACGGAGCTGACAGTGGGAGCGTTCGCCGTACATCCGACGCTGGGTCTCGGGCTGGCGGCGCCGCAGCAGTTCGTGACGTCAGTGCCCCTGTCCATCAGCGCGGAGCTGCCGGCCACGCTACAGAGGGGAGAGACCCTGGCTGCCGTGGTCATACTCAAGAGCACGCTCACCGTCGACACCTCAGTGGAGGTCACCTTCTACAACAGCGAACAACACTTCGAATTCGAACCGCTTGAAAACGATGTCGAATCCGCGAAAAGTAAGATATATCATCACGCCAAGACACAGAGTACAGTGCCGGTAGTAGGAACATTGTCGACAACGTATTCTAAAACGTAACTCGCGAAATGTCTTAAATTTTTAGTTCCACTTTTCACCGCCGCAGCGCTGTTCATTTTTCAATACAAAAATAGTCGAAGGCGATACGAAAACGTTGTTGACAATGTTCCTGCTACCGGCACTGAGCGCTATTCACTATAGTCTTGCACCCCTTTTGCTTCTTTATTCTCTTCCCATACATTTCAGTCAGTTCCGAGTAATTTTAACCTTTCCAAAATTGCATTCTATGTCAATTTGATCCTAAGTAGAACAATAGACCTTGCTTGATTTTTTAATACGTACCTACTTTTACTTCATTAAATAAACGTATTTTCTTGAAAATAACTGAATATTCTAGAAATCGAATTATTCCGTCGCGTGCGCGTAACGGTACCTGCGCGGGGTTCAGTGAGCACCGCGTTCCTCGTGACCGTGGTGCGCACGGGCGAAGCTCCGGTCATCGTCGAGGCCAGCGGCAACGGCGTGTCCGACTCACTGTTCCGAACGATCGATGTACAAGTAAGTATTCTATAACATTTTAAACTGTTTCACTATGAAGGTTGTATACTATCTTACTTACTGTAACTCACTAGAGCTGAACACTTACATGCCCACTATGCAACAGTCTATAGGTACCAATAACGTGACGAGGTGATATACATTTTGAATTATCTGTTTTTTTGCAATAGGTAATTTCGTAACTAATAAACCGATTAAAAAAGCCTAGTGAAAAACTAACTTTATAAAAAAAACTAAATTTAAAAAACGTATAAAATTTAATCTATGTGTTACTGCATTTCTACACGGGCGTAGTCGTAGTGGGGATAAGAACTACAGCATATCCTAGGTAAAGGATACAACCTACAGTATAACTCTCTATTTTTCCTTTTTTCTGTCATTATCATTCACTCTAGTTATTTTATACCTATATGTGTTTGATTACCATTTATGGCTATTTACTCATTATCTCTTACATTAATTATTATCATTACTGCCTACTGGATTGTACTATACATTTTCTATAAGTGAATACTGTGAAGGCTTTGTTTATTTTACATTTTTATGCTAAGAAAAAAAAATTTTAACGGGGTTTGTTTTCCATGATAAAATAAAATAAAGTAAGTAATACTCACCAGGACGGGTACACGGAGGAGATGTGGTCGTGGTCGGTGCTGGACGCGCGGCGCGGCGTGGCGCGCGCTAACGTGTCGCTGTCTGCGCGCGCGGGCGTGCGCGTGGGCGCGGTGTCGCTGGGCGCGGCGGGCGAGCTGCTGGCGGCCGCGCTGCGCCACGCGCGCGACCCGCCCGCCGCCGCCGGGGACCCGCTGCACGCCGTGCGCCCGCTCGCACTCGCCTGCGTGCTCCTCGACTATCTACAGGTAACCATTTCTTCAAAGCGGGCTTTATCCAAACCGCAAACGTTGTTTAACTTCAGATGAGGTGGCGGTATATTCACGTTATAAACATCACTAGTAAAAAATCATTCCATTCCACGATTGCCTGGAAGAGATCGCCGAGTGTGATAAGCCATTTGTACTTTTCTATGTAACACTGTACTCGTATTTTGTATTCTTTGGTGTTGTACAATAAAGTTTAAAATAAATAAATAAATCACTAATAAATATGTGCAGATGAACCGACGGCAGACGAAATGAATTGAATTCCTAAGCTAATTAAATTATTTGATCGATCAGGCAACAGGGCAAGAAGATGTTACCGTGACCAAAGACTTGCACGCGTTAACATCCATCGGATACCAGCGCCTAATGGCGTACCGTAGGCCCGATGGATCATTCGCATCTGATACCAGTGATGATGCAGAAGGAGATGTTTTGTAAGTATTCATCTTACTAACACTATATTTTACGATTAACGTAGTCTGCTAACTACCACGTTCCATAGCATGACCGTAACCGTATCGGCACATGCAAACAATATAATTCTTTGTATAAAATAGTATGAAACAACACCCACAAGAACACCCCTTTCCGTCACCGACCAAAAAGTCTGTTGTTCGTGGCGTGCCATGACTGGACTGAGAACGATTCTACGACGACAATATTTGATAAGTGGTGATACTCTCCGTGCATAGCTCGTGACATTGCCAAGTCGCTGTGCACTAGCGGCCTTAGCAGTTATCCAAGTGAATGTGTGTCATACGTACTGTATATGTGCAGGATGACAGCGGTGAGCGTGCGGTGGCTGTCGCGGTGCGCGCGCTACGTGCAGGCGGCGCCGAGCGCGGCGGGCGGCGGCGCGCAGTGGCTGGCCGGCGCGCAGCGGCCCGACGGCGCCTGGCCCGCGCCGCCGCCCGCCGCGCGCAACGACCCGCTCGCGCAACGCACGTTGCCCCTCGCCGCGCACGCGCTGCTCGCGCTGCTGCAGGCCAAGGTATTCCTTTAATAAATACACACTGCACTATTTACTGACCTACGACTAGGTTCCTACATAAATGCCAACACGAAAGTAAGCGCAAGGAGCCGAGAAAGGCGTCGGTTAAATGTATGTAGATCGATTACTAGAGCAAGTAGTAGGTATGGACATAAAAGAACGGGCATTACTATAGAGATATTTTTTTGTGGTGAGAAAAAAACGTTTTTATTTTTGGGTCTCTATTGCTACTGGTACTGACCTGATGGGAAGCTTAATATACCCTGTAAGGGAATCTTCCTGAATAATTTTTACATCATGTTTATCCCGTTCATAAAGAGTAATTAATTTCTCTTACACTAGGTAAATATAAAATGAATGTATGTGGTATGGTACGCTGCAGGGTAGCGAAGTGGTGTACAAGAACAACATTAACAAAGCGCTGGAGTTCGTGGGTCAGGCGCTGTCCCCGGCGCTGGACGCGTACTCGCTGTCCGTGGCGGCCGCCGCGCTCGCCGCCGCGCGCCATGCGCAGGCGCTGCCCGCCTTGCAGATGATGGACGCGTACGCCAACACCACTGGTCAGCACACACCTTCACACAAATTACCACGCAGTTACTAAAACATAACATGCTTCATTGATGTATGTCGGTTACCTCTCGGTGTTTTTCTACACCGAAAAGCACGAGATGTAATTTTATTAACCACTACCTAAACATAAGTCGGACAACCTCGAAATTGTGATGCCAGTTTTAAGGATTACAAAAGTAGGTATTATAACACATAGAGAGTGAGTAAACGTTATTCCCGCATCGAAAACACTTACAAAACTCTGTTTTCGAAGACGAGTCAGCCGGCCAAAGGGTCTGTGATAGTATGTCTTGTTGTCGTCTGTGGGCATCAGTGAGATTGGTGTCAGTTTGTCAGGTAGTAGATGTGGTGTTTGTGCAGGAGACACGGTGTTCTGGGGGCGGCGTGTGCCGGGCGGGGAGTGGCGCAACCCGTGGCTGGCGGGGAGTAGCGTGGAGGCGGCCGCAGCGGCGTGGGGGCTGCGCGCGATGCTGGCGGCGCGCCTGCTGGAGCCCGCCGCGCCCGTCGCGCGCTACCTGCTGCAAGCCTACCAGCCCGCGCAACCAGACCCCGACGTGGTAACTGCACACCATACACACTACCACCTTCATATTCTCTTCTTTATACTTATGACAACTTTATGATATCAACATCCATGACTACTGATAACCTTTAATAATTATCTTGAAATAGGTACTACACATTTAAATAAAGAAAAATAACATAAATCCGTTTATCCGTGACAATTTTTTGTTACCTATATGTTTCCAGGTTGATTCACTCGCACAATATGCTGAACTAATTAGAACATCGACAAAGCTGCGAATCTCGGTCAATGAGAGCGGCTCCGAAGAAGCGAGACAGTTCCAAATCGGAGATAATAACGCCCTCATCATACAAACACAATCGGTAATTAGCTTTTGAATTTTACCACTAGATAAATGTCTTTTGGCTTACATCTAGGAACAAGACAAGGCCTATAAAATCGCGAAAATCACTCCTGTGTTTTTCCTTGGCATTTTGTAGCCTCGACTTTTAATATATTAGAAATGACACAAGCAATATCTAAATCTAAATATAAAATAGTTCATTCAGTTTAGTACTAACAAGACACTTATGTTATACACGTCTACGGTCTACTTAGGAAGAAAGTTATATACCTATATATGTATGTATATACTAATAAAATTGTGGTAAAAAAACGATATACATATGTAACATAATAAGGCCTAAGTTGAATATTTTATATTCATTGAAATTTTCATCTTCAAAAAGAACGAACACAGATTTTTGAATAAATAATTTACTTATTTAAGTATACCTACGTATCTGTTACTTTCACAGTTATACAATACTTTATCGGCGATGCGCGAGTGGTACCTACCCATTACGTTGCAACTATAGGCTACGGAACCAACAAGCGGGTCGTACGCTTGTTTGCCAAGTTGACACCTTTGTGGTATAAAAAGTTATGAAGTTAGGTGTACCTCTTTGTAGGTCCGCAACAGCCGGTGGGCGGCGGCGGTGACGGAGGGCCGCGGCGTGGCGCTGGTGGGGCTGTGGGCGCGCGGCAGCACCAACGCCACGGCGCCCTGGCCGCGCTACACGCTCGACCCGCGCGTCGACATGGTCTCCACCGCACACCGCCTGCAGCTCTCCATCTGCTATGGGTAAACACTACGATATACCTTCATACACTCATCGTATTCATAAACAAACTGAGCTTTGCACTTTTACTAGCCTTCGCCCTCCACTTGCTCCACGTCAAAAAACATCCTTAATTCAAATACCTACCCTACCCTATGTCTGACTCCATATACCGGTATATCTCCATCGTTGTGCCTAATTCAAATTTGGCACTATTCGACCTCAAGGTCGAATCTATGAATAGCGCTCAAATTCGGACGGTCTTTACTAGCTGGCAACTTCTTGAGCCTTTCTCTGTATACCTTTTATCATCAAATAAACCTCATTCGATCACTTCGATGTCAGCAAGTAGCGGTTAACGCTAGGCACTGCATTGCACGACGTTAAGTGACACACCAAATTAAACACTCAGGATCGTTTTACTGTGTATTCTTCCATTTGTTAAATAATTTAACTTTTACAATATTTTCCGTGACCGGAGCCTAACGTCATTCTACACTTTCTACTTATTTAGATTATAAGCGTGTTGTTGCCTTTACTAACTATACCTACATAACAAGCAAAGCGTTTTACTACCTAATTACTCTGTGGGCTTAAAATATGGCTAACCACGACTCAAAGCGCAGACATTATTTAATCATAATAGTTATTTCTTAGTTCTGACCTAATTTATACCCACCGATTCCAACCTTATATGAAACGCCTGTGCGATTCTAGATTCATTTGCTTAGACTGTGGGCTTTCTGTGATAAGCCTAGTTCTACGGACCAATATTAATTATCATTGTTATTATACATTTCATTAATAGAGTATAATCAATTTGTAGGTTCGTGGCTCAAGGAAATGAGACTGAAAGTGGGCTAGTGCTCATGACCGTTCAGCTTCCGTCCGGATACTTGGCGGATATAAATACTCTCACAGAATTGACGGTATGTATCTACTAATACTGGTTATTGTTTTGTGTACCTAAAAATATAATTATTTCATTCTGGCATTATTTATAAATTACATTAAGTCATTATTTATGTTACTACCTCTATGTACTTAATACGCGTTGATTTTGGGGTAGTTTTCAGAGTCACAGCCCAGGAGCATCTTAGTGAGGCACTAGCTAGCAATTCTCAATTCATTACAATGTTCGTGTGTCGGACGGACGTGTCAAAGTCCGTTCATGCCCTGACAATGTCCGGAGGGCTGGTAGCGTGAAGTGCATGTGTTGCGTGTTGTGTGTGCAGTCGGCGCGGCACGTGTCGGGCGCGCGCGTGCGTGGTGGCGGCGCGCGCGTGGTGTCGTGGGTGCGCGCGGCGCGCGGCGAGCGCTGCGTCACGCTGGCCGCGCCGCGCGCGCTGCCCGTCGCCGCGCACCGCCCCGCCTGGGTCACGCTCATAGACCTCGCCGACTCCAGTAACTATACACACCTTACCTTACCATTACATACATTACCACTATACTATTATACACAACTTACTTTTTGGTGCGATTAAGCGCAGAATAGGTTAACGCATGCAGCTGCATATTTTCTTGTAGATTAATTTTTTTTGATGTGTAATATCTTATCATAATGTTTTTTATAATCAAAAGGATTTTGCATTTAGAAGGCCATCCACATGACATTATTGAATTAATGTATATTGATTACACTAGATGGACTAGTTTATCATAATAAATACCCTTAAATATATATTTTAGCAACTATCTCAACTGACCTAATACTCTTGGCGTTGCAAGCGTCCATAACAGTTACGGCAAAGCCGCTTTCCATTAGGCTGGCCTCATGCTTGTTCACCAGCCTTACGAATTCCGCATGTAAAATCGTGGGCTATTTAAAATGTATGTGGCTTCAGATATGACTAGCGTTTCAGTAATTATTCGGCTTAGAAAACCTGTTGTGACAAGTGTATGTATACGTAACGCTACAGGTCACCGCGCGCGCGCATTCTTCTCGCCGATCCCGAGCTCGGCGTGCGACGTGTGCCGCGTGTGGCCGTCCTGCGAGCGCGCGTGCGGTGCGTCCGCGCCGCGCCGCGGGGGACCCCCGGGGGATGCGGCCGACGCGGAGGGAGGCCCCGCACCAGACACCGCATTCAGGCACACACTAGCACCGCACGTGCTGCTGTTAGCTCTCTGGATACTACTAATGCGGTAGCCTCACGCCCCATCATATATACATTATAGATAGGTAGCACTTAACATACACACAAACTAAAGGAACAGTCCAGTTCAACTTAGAACATTCGTGAATGATACTGTGAGTATACACGCGTATAAATATAATTACATCAATAGATAAATATTCACATTGATGTATTGTTAACTAAATATAGGGTGTTTTTTTTTAAAAGCGGACCTACATTTATATGAATTAATAAAATATTGTTTTAATTTGTTTAATTTTATTGCATGCACTAAATATAGATGTACAAATATAGCTTTACGTACTAAATACATATATGTTGTAATTAATGAATAGAAACCTTAGTATAGTTTAAATATAAAGAAAGAGGCGGAGAAGACTTTACAAAAAGATAAGTCTAATTTAGACAATATAGACTGCATAATAATTATACTAATAAAGGAAATGTTAACAAATCCTGTTTTGTTTTATGTTATTAATAAAATTCTAAAAATAATAAGTTAGATTGGCAGTTTAAACTATTGTCAGATTTAAGAAGCATTCCTTTAGTCAGTCATTTACTAGGGTTCAAAATTAACAAGGAATGATTCGAAAAATGAATGGTTGCATTATGTTAATATATTATAAACTACTCGTAGTTTCCGAACTTTCCGAGACAACACACAAAATATCTGTATGTTGGTACGGATATTTTGTTTTGTGTTATGATAAATAAACATTAGAAGGATCTATTCGTTAGGTAAAGATAAAGATCAAGTTCTCGTCAATTTTGCAAATATGTATTACAATCTACGTTATAAATACCCGACAGATACCGCAAGTACCAAAACATTCTCAAATCAGCACTGTACATTATATTTTTACAACCAAATCTATTTCAATACGGAATAGAAGTAATCAAAATGGGTAACCTAAACATTCGTGTCAGCAACACTGTTCAAACTGACTGACACTGAGTCTCATTATATTTCCATTTTCTTCATCATCCAATGAAATAATCCAAGAATAGAGAATGACATCGTGAGCGGCACTGCTGATGCTTTGATCCACGACCACAGACTGAAAATAAAACAGCAAATTAGACATTAAATCGACAGTCAATGTAACATAAACGGAAAATGTAGGGTGATGGCGTCTAAGCTTCTAGTAACGAGATTTCAAACAGGCAGCTTACAACTCAAGAGAAAAAAATAGGGTTCCTTACTTTGAGAGGAGATTGCTCTTCTTTGTACATATTTATTCAGCTTTGTGTATATTATACCTACCTATCACAATGTACATCCCTCCATAACTTACACAATGGTATCAGTATATATGAATTTTCCTGATACAATTATTTTTTTAGTGTACTAAGCTGGCAAGCGTACGGCCCACCTGATGGTACACAGTCCCCGTAACTAGATGCTAGCAATAGCAGGGGTATCATCAACGCGTTGCCAAACCTATCTCGCTGGTCTCGCTGTGCTATAACACGCTACCAGTATATCCTTACTCTGGCAGTAAGGAAAAAAAAAGAAAACATGTATCCTCGTGGAGCTATGATAACCTTAATGATCCCAAAAACTCTACATCAAAGTTGTGTTATTTGCCTGCAGTCTTCTGTAAGGTGGAGGTACAGTCCCCAGTTCGGGCAGTTCTAAAACCGCTCACGAGAGAACCCATTTTACCCCACCTCTGTTTACAATGTACTAATACAGAGATTCTTTATAATCCCCAAAACATTAATGATATTAGTCCGTTACATAATGTTTAATCGAATACTCACTCGTACGGGTCGTCGGAGATGTAATAGGGCTGCGGCGTGGGAACTAGCCCGCAGTCCTCGATATAAACGCGCCGCTGGGGCCGGTCGTCCACATCTGTTGGTGTGTGCTCCAACAAGTGAACTATGTTTTGACCTTCCACCACCTAATAAAGAAGTTCAGTGTCTAAAGTCTTCCCTAGTAGAGAACCCCTACTTATATCTTATGAGGGCGGACGGACTGTAGAGCACCACACGCGGGCACAGTGCGGAGTATGGACTTCGCCAATGTCTTTAATAATTATATGTTCCGGAAAAGAGTCCTCAGAACCAGCGAATATAAAGAGATTGATATTTTTTTATACCACTAAGGTGGCACACAATCATACGGCCCACCTGATGGTAAGCAGTCTCTGTAGCCTATACCAGGGGTAACACTATCGAGTTGCCAACCCTGTTGTTGATGAGGACTCACTATGCAAGCAGCATTACTACTAGCGCAGCGTATAATCGTGGCACAACAAGGCTTGAATAGGACTACAATCACTCACAACAAATAAACCATACATGACATGACACGGCTACCCTAAGGTGTTAAAATTGAATGATAAAATACATGTAGTATGCTATCATACGATACTTTGCAAGCAAACTCTACAAGAATGTACAACCACATTGACAACAGTCTAAAATCATTACAAAACGGTATAAACTATGACCATGGTAACAAAGCTATGCTAACAGTTTAGGCGCTAAATAAACTCCTTACTTATTAATACATTAATAATAATTTGTTTTGGGTTGTATTTGGTATACAATTTTAGGATTAACCAATCATACAGTGTTATATCTACTTACTTTACCAATGACAGTGTGCAAATTGTCCAACCATGGTGTTCCAGTAGTTGTGATTAAGAACTGACACCCATTAGTGTTCCTTCCTGTAAAATATAATAACAAGATGTGATTAACCAATTACCTACTTGATACCAATTAGCATTAAATGAAAACATGTGTTTTATGTGTGACATTTTGTGCATCACAGTCAATATCTCAAACAATCCATAAATATTTTAATTCTCATGAGCTACATACCTTTGTTAGCCATTGACACAAATCCCGCCGCTGAATGTTGTGTATCTAAATTCTCATCATTGTATGTATCTCCATAAATGCTGATTGATCCTGTACCATCATCATTCACTACATCACCGCCTAAAAATTATAATCACTAGAGAAGTACAATTCCAGTATAAAACAATTTTTATAATGATGAACTAAAGGATGAACTATAAGGATCTTGGGTTCTTGGGCTTCTAGAATCTTTTGAACATGTTAAACAATTTAATATTCATGCCAAATATCTAAACATATAAATAGAAAATTATTTATACTCATTATTGATAAGAAGTTTACCAACCTTGTACCATGAATCTTTTGATAATGCGATTGAATTGAGTTCCTTTATATGACATTCCTTTCACACCCTTTGAGGCCAATACTTTGAAATTCTTCACGGAATTCGGCGCCAAGTCACCAAACAAGCCTATCACAATCCGACCTAGGGGCTTATCTTCATCCTTCAAATCAAAATATACTTGATCAGTCACTCGGAATTGGCGTGCCTGGAAAATCACAGAATGTCTTAGTATGATATATTGATCACAACACTTCCAACATATTCATTCGCTAATATTTTAAAACCATTTATACATGTACTCACATCTGAAAAGAAGAAAAACTTTGATAAAATTATAAAATATAGCAATGCAGATTGGATATCCATTGGAAAATTGTAATCTTCTTATTTTATCTAAACCTATTATCTGCCTAAAGTGCCACTGAATACTGGCCATGCCACACTGCCTGTGCCTTAATTAGATAAAACAACTTACTGCTGAAGCCCTTCAAGTACAATGAGCCAACTTAGTAGGGACATTTTATAATGATGGATGGTGTTATTGTCGTTTTTAAAGAAAAGTTTTATAATAAAAACAAAAATATTAGTAGGTACATCTAGGTTTTTTTTTCATTCCAATTGGAATATTTAGCATCAGAAAAATCTAACTCAGAATTAATAAAGCAATTATAATATTTATATGCAATAAATAAACAGGTATGCAATGAATACCTGGCTGGTTTTTAAATGTATATGAGGACATTCTTATTTTTATTATTCACCATTATCACATAATATACATAGGTATGTATAATTGGAATGAAAAAAAAATCAAGATGTACCTACTAACTGAGGTATAGACCTCAGAGTAGATAATATACTATATACAACCTATTCTGTGAATGTTCAATGAACTATATATTACAGAGAAAAAGACAGACCTTAAAAAGTCAGAGAATCAGAAAGTATAGGCCTTACATAATCACTTCCCATATAGATATAGAACCATTATTCTAAATTAATTTGTTTAGAGCAAACAGATATATTTAATAAAATACTTACATGAACATAATACTCAAAACTGCAAAATAAGTCTATGTAATCAATTCCATCATAAGACTAAACAAAAAAGTACCATAATCTCAAACTGCAGAAGGAAATACTTTTAAAGCATGGTGTCCGCTTGCCACAGCTTTCTTTTCACTTTCCTTCGCAGGCAAACCAACCAAGATCAGTATGCACATTTTATGAGCCAGTATCACTGTCTGACTGACTGTCAAACTAATTCTGTTTTACTTGTAGAAATACAAACATGTTTTGTGTGAATTTTAATATGCAATTTCAATTTATCACTCCTGGTAAACTCTTTCTTGCAGTCTAGCGTTTCTCTGAATGGGCACTTATACAACTTTCGTATTTGATGCAGTTTCATGTGTCTCTGTAGTAGATCCTGCCTCTTGAACATAGCCTTGCAAACAGCACAACTAAACTGGCTCTTGGTGTGCCTTAGCATGTGAGTTGACAAATATTTCTTCATATGGAAAGTACTGGCACAGATAGTACATTGGTATGGTTTAAGTTGCCTGTGGACTTGGAGGTGCAGTCGGAGCCTCTTAATACTGGTAAATGTTTTGCTACAGTGTATACAAACTTTTTTGTGATTTTCTGTGAGCATGTGCAATGTTAATTTTTCAGACTTTTTGAAAATAGCATCACATAATGGACATTTGAAATGTTTATTTTGGTTTGATGGTGCTTGAACATGCTTATGAACTTTGTGGTGATTTGCTATTTCATCCAAAGTTCCAAATGAATTAGAACAAATATGACAAATATAGACTGGAGAGGTGTGGGTACAAGACACATGATGAATGATCTCCTCAAAAGATTCAAAGTATTCTTTACAACTCCCCTGAATGCATTTAAACCTTTTTAAATCTTGGTGTTTCTTCAAATGCGATCTATATTGAACATAATTTGATAGCATTGTATCACAGTATTGACATAAATAGTTCAAGACTTCTGCCTTAGAAGGGATTGTCAAAATTTTTGTGTTACCATTTGGCCAAATTTTATGTGATGTGATATGCCTTTGTAAATATGAATTGTGTGTAAAACAACGGCCACATACCAGACACTGATATGGTTTTTCATCATGTGCTTTCATATGAGCAGCTAAACTTTTCATTTTCCTAAATGTCTTCTTACACAGTGTGCAGGCTGGATTACTTTTCCATTCCATACCAGGGCTTGCTGTCTCTGCTGGTTGGAAGTCAATTACATTACCAGTATCAAGCATGACTTTGTCCACTTCTGGGTTAGATATATCCACAGAAAATTCTGTTCTTACACATTTCCTCTTATGCTCCAAAAACAACTGTAGTGAATTGTAATTGGATTTGCAAAGACCGCAAACAAATACGTCTTCTTGAGAATCTAACAGCAAAATTTGCGCCATAGCGTCAAAAATAAAAATAAGTATTGGGTAAGCTGCAAGCTTTACTATAAGTTTAAAACATCGTTGGCGCACCACAAAAACTATTTCGTATCCGTATTGACCGTATTTTGATGCTATTCCAAGACGTAGACGTAAAACATAGTGGTTATGTACTCTGTGGCTCTGTGTTCCAAGATAATACTGATGGTATTTGTAGCGGTTGTATTCTCCACAGAGTACATAACCACTTGGTATTCTCTTGGGGTATGTAAGTATGTATTTATTTATTTAATGGCAACGCGTATTTTGCCAATGTCATGTAGATAATAGAGAGGATCCTCTTGGCAACATTTGTTAAATTACTCAAAGAGAACACGTAGCGGTTGGGAGAACACAAGTCACAAACACAGAGTACATAACCGCTACGTGTCTATTATCACAGGTGATTATGTACTCTGTGAGTGAAGAGAATTGACCCCATAAACTAGCGATTGTATTCTCTTGGCCACAAACCACAGACATCTACTATACTAGTCTGGAGACTAGTAGTAGTACGTAGTGGTACCGGTGGTACGTAGTATATTATCTACTCTGAGCTAGTATATGAGATATCTGTCGTAATATGTTAAGAATTGTAACAAGTATGCGACTGAAGGACTTGTTTCCATGTCATGAACAAATAAATTAAAAAAAACTGTGCGCCACCACAGAGTACATAACCACTACGTTACAAACAAAACGTAGTGATTATGTACTCTGTGTTACAAACTAGTGTTAGTGTAGTGGTACGTAGTGCCAAGAGAATATAATACAACCACGTAGTGGTTAAGTACTCTGTGCTAGTGGTCCAAGAGAATACAACAGCTACGGTTGACTATAGGTTTGTAAGTAAACCACTGTTGTCTGTCAATTTAATTAGTTTTATAGCGCCGCGGAACCAAGATAATACAATAAATACCTAGAAATCGAAATACCAAGGATTTAATATGACTGTAAACAATACTATTGCTCATCAGCGCTTAATTCTCAGTGGGGACAGAGAAAGGTAGGATATGACTTAAATCTCAGTAGTTTCTCGATAAACTTGTTATCCTGATTATTTCTGACACTTTATTTAAAGGTTTAAAGAACTATTGAGAAGACGACTAATAGAGTGTGGGTGGAGAGATCAAGTGAGAATGCTGTGCCGAGATGTAGTCAAAGAAAACGAAGGAAATAACATAACATTTGACATGTTAGTAACTAAAGTTACGCCAAGGGCTCGAGCTATTGTTCCAGATACTGTGAAAAAGGAATTGCTACAAAAAATTAAAACACATCTACTGACTCAAAAAGATCAGTAAAATATATATGAACTGAATTTGGTCCATAAATTGAAATTGGTTACCTACACATGCTATAATAGTTGTTTCGGTAGGTGCTGCACCAATATACAGAGTATAGTGTAAATGTAACTAATATTTTTACTTAATACTAGCTTTTTCTCTGTGACTTCCCCCATACAGCAATATAATATATTGCTTATGTCACTCAGTGATAATATAGTATAGCGTTCTAATGGTGAAAGAATTTTCAAATCAGTCATGTAGTTGTCGAGTTTATTAATTACAAACAAAAATACAAATCATTTATCTTTATAGTAATAGTAGACGGAAAGTAAGCAAGTTTTTTGTATCTATTTACCATTTAAGTCAATCTCTGAGAAGATGGGTTATTGTAAGTTTATTTTGTTGTAAGATAACATCTGCTCCTACTTAAATGATTCTATTGAAACTGATCAATGATTTTATTTAATGTAGAATATAAATGCAATGAATGTCTGCCAACTGAAACAAAAATTGTTTACTAACTTTAGGTCGATGATGCAGAGTAACATGCATAAAAAATACATGAGAAGGCAACTGTTAAATTATTAATGTTTGCAATGATGATGACCAACTGCTCCATCCCCTTACTATCAAATGTAGATTAATGAAAATGTATGATTCTGTTATTTCACTTTACAAAGTAGGTATGTTTAAAATAAAAATAAAACATTTTTTTACAACCAACAGTATATTTTTATTAATTACATATAGGTTAATGAAAAATATATATTGCTTACACATAATACTGCCATTGGATCCCATTGATCTGAATGTCATGAAGACTTTGCCACAAAAAATGTCATGGACACATATTTTTTTACGATGAGGTGCACCAAGAGAACAATTTGTAACAAAATTTAAATAATAGTAGATTTAGAGGCAACAATGGTCATTGTCTTATAAACATTTCCTAGATACTGATTGATGATCAAGAATAGTGTTATCTCCAAATTATGCTATTGAGCCGAAATCAAAATTGTTATCTATAGATATATGTTTTGAGCAATTAAAATTATGCTAAATCAACTACTTATTATGAAATTTTTAATTCAAATTAATTTAATAAATAAACTTAAATGCAAAATTACTAACTTCACAATTATACAAAATGAGAGCAGCCAAATTAAACCTTATACATATATCCAGGACTGATATAAACCTGAATCTTAATTTCGTGTTAACATTTGAATGTTGACTAATTTACGAATTTGGAATGTACCCCTTTCACGTACCGCCACTGCGCACTGTAACTTACTTATGTAAGTCGATAAACCTCAGTGGTGCACTTCAGTAAGCTGTGATCATTGCAGCTCTTTGTATTTGTTTACCTTCCTTACTTACAATGACTTACTACACCTCATTATAATGAGGATTAACAATCCATATTCAGTGTGATCATTAGCAATATCGGTGATGTATTTCCACTCTGTGTCACAATCCTAAAACATGTATTTTAAAAATTATGCCACCATATCTAACAGATCATAATCATTATGGAATGCTCAGAATTTAAAGGAAATCATGAAATACTTTAAATGCATTTTAAACGTAAACAATGCATTGGAAAGTTAAAATAGAATTAATGAGCAATATTTTCCTAGTTTAATATGTTAAAGCTTTTCGATACCTCTTGGATTCCATCGTATTATTACATAAATATTTACAAATAATAATAAACTAAATGGAATGTTATATGGACTTTGATCAAGAATTCAATTAGTTTTATATAATTAAATAATGTATTTTTTTCAATTTTCAGTATTCTCTTATCCACATTACTGAAATGATATAAAATGCTTAAACTATTAACATACATTCTACTTAGACAACAAGGTATCCATTTACACAATACTGCTGATTACTGAATGAGCAATATATTTGTAAAGGAGAATAATGTAGCATTTACCTGTACACCTTCGCTTAAACATAGGTACAATTTTAATGTAATATAAAACACATTTGTTATCATCTCCATCATAATCCGAGCAGAAACCCTACTTAATGGCCCATTTAAGTGCTGCAATGCCATATCTGCTACTGAAGCCATTTCTATACATAATAATATATCATAAGAGATATTAATTACACTGTGGAAACTATACAAATATCTATAAACAATGAGAATGAAGAAATATAAATCAATTATAGTGTACACATTGAAGTCTGTTTATAAACGCCCAAAGGCTGCGAGTCATAATGAAAATATATAACTTTGTGGGCAAGACGTCATATTTTTTTTACTTCGTAGTGCAGTTTACACAGAATAGGTATACACCATTTACGTATATTTGATGCAAAAGGCAAGATTTAACTACACAGGAGAACACTACATTTGTTAATTATTGTGCTTGGGCTACTAACTTACTAACTAGTGTTAAAAAACAGAAGTATCTAACTAGGTACTAAATATTAATTTCTATAAAAAAACATTGTACATTGTGATAATAATTCAAAAAGAATTGCTCAAGTCTAATATACATATTTAGGAATTTTGGACAGTTCCTGAGGACGGTAAATAATGAGCAGATAATGTAAAAAATACAAACTGGTTTAATGTTTACATGTTATGCAGGGTGGCCTTGTTATGTTTCGTATAAAAATGGCTCTACATTTGCATTAACATAAAGCAATTGAATAAAAAGATATCCGACAAATTAAGTGGTTACATTAAATTTTATTACTAGCTGGCAGAATAATAATAATAAAAATCACATACTCCTAAAGAGATTCATAAATTTGTAGGAACATAGGTTCTTTATTACATCTTATTTATTAATCAGCTGTTATAATGAAGATTCATAGCTTAATTACATATAAATATTAATACATTAATTAATAAAATTTCAGCAACAAAACGCATTTTTAACATTGCATAATAAAATTTTGAGTTAACAACACAACAGTTCTGCAGCTATCGGCTACGCACAATACAAATTATGCTTAATTTTGGTTCCTTCGGCTCCTCACATACAAATAAAAAAATTCAGTCGCCGGCCGGCTGAGCAAAATATACATATATAAAATCAACAACCCACCTAAACGATACACCACAAACTACATCTAATATAGAGCGGTCGACGTCAGACACGGCGTCGCGCCCTTGCTACACTACTATACACCTGTTAGGGGAAACATTGTCTAAAAATTCAAAGACACGGGCACGCTTCTCGCGAAGAGAAAGCAACTCTTTTCAAATTTCAGGAGAAAACACTCCCGTCTCAGCGTTACGTACGCAAATAATGTCACTCAATCTCTTACGATTTGCTATATTCATTTCTATGAATGAATGCGTAAATGACTTATTTTATATTTTCCAATACGTATTATAGGATACGTACAAAGTATTATATTGGATGTACCGATGACAATCATGTAAAATATTAGAAAATTCTCTGATAAGAATTCATTATTTGTGGCAAGGTAATTACTTGTTATAAAACTGAAGTAATGGCTCTATTGTAGTTCATAGTAGCACTTAGTGAAATGGTATATGTGAGTAGTGTGGCGACGACGTTAGGAGGCACACCTAGCATGTGGTGGAGGCAGCCTAGGTGTGCACTGCGAGGCGCGCCAGCGGCGGCGGGCGGCGGTGGCGCGGCGCGGGCGCGCGGGACACCAGCACCAGCGAGGACGCCAGCGCCAGCCGCACGGGCGCGTGCGAACCCCCCGGCAGCCTGGGGGGACCCACATACCAATATTAATACTCAACATAACACCGGAATACCTTACCCAATCTGCAGCCTTACCAAGAAAAATAAGTATTCGTGTCGCTTTAAACTATTTTTGTATGGAAAAATGAATAGCGCAATGCCGGCGAAAAGTGGAACAAAAATAATCGAAAGTTTTTTTGCTAAGGCTACTTGATTTTTGTGGCCGATTACTGAAACGCCAGTTAAGTTTGATGCCACATAACTTTTGAGAGGCCTCCGATTTGACATGCGTTATTGTAATTTGTGGAGTGTCACCTGACGAGTACGGTGGTGACGGCGGCGCGCGCGTCGGCTGTGGGCTCGATGGCCACGGGCCGCAGGTCGGCGCCGCGCCGTCGCCGCGCGCCGCCCGCCGCCACGCTCAGCAACACCGTCACCGTCGCGAACGGACGCTTTGCCATGTGCAGCATCTGTCAAAACATTCATACTCCGGGATTCATTACAGAATAGGATTGTGAATGACGGATTGTGTTCCAATTTTGCAATTACATAAACCATGTATGATCTGGAGTAAAAATTCGAGTATTTTTTACCCTGGAAAAAGATAGGGTATTTTAAAACACAGTTTTCATTCTATTTCCAGGCGGACGGCGTCGCGGCCAAAAGCTAGTAATTACTTTAAAATAATATAGGTACATTTTTTTTTTAAATATGTATGATGCCCATCACTCATGTGTGACTCGAGTTGTGATAAGTGGTAAATGAGTGTGCGTGTGGCGTAATACGGCAGGCACTGTCACTGACCTCCACGACGTGTCTTCGACGCGCGCGGCGAACGTCGGCCGCCTGCTTGGCCTTCCAGGCCACCACGCACGCGGCCAGGAACAGAAAGAAGCATGAGAAGAACACCGAGAAGAACACGAACAGGTCGATGTGCAGCTGGTCTTGACGGAAGAAAATGACGCCAAACGCTGCGGCGCCGTCATCGGTGTGGCGCGCGCGCAGTGCGATATAGAACTTGGTGTGCGTGAGGTCGTGCACGCCCTGTGGCAATGTAAGCACGAGGCGGTTGCGCAGGCGGCGCACGCGCAACAACACGTGGCGCCGGTCCACCGTGATGTAGGTGGCCAGGTCCTTAGCCACGTAGTCTACCACCGTGTACTCGGTCTTGTCGTGGTACCAGGTGGAGCGCGCGTGCTCGCCCGTGTGCTCGTCGAACGAGGGCACCTTGCGGAAGGGCTCGTGGTGGGTGGGGTCGAGCTCGATGGTGTGCGCGCCGGTGGAGCTGTTGACCGACACCACGAACGAGCTGTCGTTGGGGCTCAGGTACAGGTCCACGGCGCCCTGCGTCACGTCCACGATCACCCGGATGTCCACGTTCATGTAGCGCGGGTTCACCGCCACGAACACGGTTTTGCCGGGGTACAGCGGGCGAGGCTTGATTTTGCATTCGTCTGGAACAAAACAACCATAACAAATTAAAATTGTTAATTGAATCAGTAACCAGCAATACACATAGTTTAATAGACAAATATAATAGATGTACCAGGATGAAAGGATTTCATGGATAGCTGAACGGTTACCTATAGACTTTCCATCGAAGCAGAGTCTGTTCTCAATGTTGATGGTCTTGTAGCACTGGTGTCCGTTGCGCGGTTCGCCCATGTAGAGATCGCGGCACTTGATGCACTGGAAGCGCCAGCACTCCTGCGCCACGTTCTTGGGGCCGGTCTGGCAGGACGCGTCGCTCTCCGTGTTGTTGCCGCAGTTGCACTTCTCGCCCGTCACCGGGTCGCACGTGTCGCCGTGCCCGTGGCACTCGCACCTACCACCAATACAGCGGTTACAACACCGTTGCTCTAGTCGATGGTTAGTAAACCTGCTCTTGCTTCGATTCCCACCATGGTAAACGTATATGTGACGAATATTTTTGTTTGCCTTGTATCTGCATGTGTTTAGTGTTTTTTCCACCCTATACAGTGCAAAGGCTTTCGCCAATTATTTTGGATGTATCATAAGTTTTAATAAAAGTATTGAAGTATCAATCAGTTGTCTGGTAGCCACAGTACACGCTTACTTATTTTGGGACTAGATGGCGCTGTGAGTTAATCTCCGAGTATTATTATAATATATGTAGCAGATGGCAATGTTAATGGTAGTGTGTTGTTTTACTGACGGTCGGCAGGGCTGTCGGAAGTCGTCGGAGCCGCGGAAGTATCCCTCGAGGCAGCGCTCGCAGCGCGCGCCGTCGGTGTGGTTGGTGCAGCGCACGCAGCGCGCCTTCAGCTCGCGGAAGGCGTCCTCGCCCTCGGCCGCGGCCGCCTCGCCCTCGCTCGTGCACGCGGCCGTGTGCCCGTGGCAGTACGTCGAGCACGGCACGCACTGCACGTTGTTTATGGGGTCGCCCACGAAGTTCGGCATGCACTTCTCGCACTGGTTGCCCTGATGCACACGTCACTATATATACTTGCGTCGCAACTACATGTGATAAAAGCTCTTACAGAGTCACGTAAAATCTCAGAGGCAACGACTCAGGGGGTGAATCTAGGATACATTTTGTAACATAATACGTTTATACAATTCATGCCATTTAATAAGTCGGTAACGCGAGTATTCTCTCTCTTTACATAGTAAAGACAAAACCATTGCATGTATATTGATGCGTGCAGTACCCACATAGATTTATGCATAGGTATTGTAATTGTCTACCTTTGCAAATCTGGTGCGGGTTTGTTGTAGGGGCAGTTAGTACTAGTATATTATGACTTCTACACGCACGGACTTCACACGCATGACTCATGGTTTCGTTTAATAACATACTGAGAAAGCATTTTTTATTCTGTACAGATAGATAGAATACTATATTTTATGGAGTAACGTTACCATGGTGTTGTTGTGGCACGTGAGACAGCGATCGAGCTTGTCGGGCCCCTCGCAGTCGGCGTGGCCGTTGCACTGGCACTGGATGGTGCAGTTGGCGCCCACGTAGCCGAACTCGCAGCGGCACACGTCGGGCTGCACGCACACGCCGCGCACGCAGCCCTGCGCGCACACCGCCACGCAGCCCGCGCCGCCGCGCCGGTAGCCCGCGCCGCACAGGCACTCGTAGCCCGCCGGCAGGTCGCGACACACCTGCACACACACACCGCTCTAGCGCTGCACAAGCTATTTTTCCCAGGGAAATGTTAGGTTTGTCTGAGATTCTAAGCTCAACGCGGACAGAAGCTAGTACATCATATGTATATAAGATGACATGACGTGGTGGACTGACCTCAGATTCAGCGTTGCACTGGTGATGGTTGTTCTCGCACTCGTTCTCCGGCGGACAGCGCGTGTAGTGCCAGGAGTAGGCGAGGTCTGTGTCTGTGTCGTTGTCGCTCGGCGCGCGGGCGGCGGCGTGTAGCGCGGCGCAGGTGGTGCGCGCCGAGTAGTCGAGCGGCGCGTCGATGGAGCCCTCGGCGCACAGCCCCTGCCCGTTGGCGCCCGCCGCCGCGCACCAGCCGCAGTGCGAATGGTGTAGGCACTCGGAGCACTGCGTGAACGTGGCGCACGGCGCGGGGCACTTGCTGCGCTCGGCGCGCTGCAGCACCAGGCCGCACACGCCGCCCGCGCAGTACACGGGCTGGTAGGCGGGCGAGATGCAGCGGCCCAGGTACGTGGCCCAGTGGCACGTGGCGCCCTCCGCCCCCAGGCACGCGTGGCACTCCGCATGCGTGTGGCAGCGGCTCGGGCACTCCTCGTGGCCTATTGCTCGCAGGCTCGCTCGCCCCGGCTCCTCGATGGCAGCGCACGTCCAGTCAAACAATTCCGCAGAATTTTCCGATAGCCTTGTTATTTGACCTAGATCAAAGGTATAATCACACAACAATATAAGCATGCGCACGCAGTCGATCAATAGGAGGAGTTATCGCACCTTCTCTTATAGCGTGCCTGGTCCAGGTGCACTGGTTGTTGATGCACTCTTCGCAGTCGGACGCGACACATCTAAGCTCGGGGCATTCGTGCACTTCGCTGATGTATCTTGTTCCAGCATTACACTTCATACTCGTGCATGACGCATCAGTCGGGACACATTCACCTGTGAATCATTACTTTCATTATTTCCTTTCCATGATTTCAACCGTCCAATGCGTCGCGGTCAAGAAAGAAAAATGCACGTGCTTTTGAACATTGAGACTTATTGCAAATCTGTTTATCTTGTGAACGATATTCTAATTAAGATAAAGTAGTTAGGATCCATACCGTAATCTTTCATATTATGAACTAGCTGTGCCTTTCTCTAGGAGCTATAAAATGGCCGTCAATGGCTGTCGCAGGCCACAAGGACGAAACTTCATAATATCCTTAAATAATGTTGCCAGAAACTTACGCGGGTAGCTCGTACAACTGTGTGATCGCAATGGTATACAAACCCACAAACATATAAATGAATCGAATATATTATGAAGTACTAAAAAACTGTATGAGTGTTTAAAAGATGTGTGGTAAGGAAGGCTATCAATATAACGAGAACATTTAAGATGTATGAGTGTTCCAGGTCCTCGTGTGTGGATGCGCGTTGTATGCGGTGTATGTATGTGTGAGTGAGTGGTGCAGACCGAGTGCGGCGGCGCAGGTCTCGCACCAGCGGCAGGCGGGCGGGTCCTCGGGGTAGAGCGGCCAGGCGGCCAGGCAGGCCGTGCACGAGGTGTAGTTCTCGCACGCGCGCGCGCCCACCAGCTCCGCGCCGCACGCCGCGCGACGCGACGACACGCGCCCGCCGCCCTCGCATCCCTCCCTACCATACAAACACCACACCACATTACAAAATAATCAGCGACGTCGTATGCGTGAAATTCAATTCTAATTTCATGGGTTCTTCTTTCTTTTCTTCATTTTTCCATAATAAAAGTATCTGGAAAGAATATCTTATAAGTTCATTTAGCTTAGAAATTACCTCCATTGCAAATTTCATGCAAATCCATTCAGCCGTTGAGGCGTTAGTAAGATAAGATTATTTATATCCAGGCCAAAATATGAAAGATAATTTTGCTTTATTGTACGACTAGCTATTGACTGCGACATCGTCCGAAATAGAAATCCCGTTGAAACCCTCACTTCTTCATATGTTTGACCTTCGGTACTGATCTATTTATGTGCAAATTGTCATTAAAATCCATTCAGCCGCTATACCGCGATTGAGTAATGAAAATATAAATAAAGAAACACAAAAACGCAATAATTGTATAAGTAGGATAAAAAACATTTGTTATTAAAACCGATTGGTATGTAAAAAAAATCAAGTTCGCGTGTCTTTCAGAAAACAGTACCTTAAAAATAAATGTTTAACCTTATTGTTTATATACAAAGTTGCAGGAATGATATGACCTGTCACAATCACTTATTCTGAGCGTGGTGTAGTTGCGGATGCGGTATGCGGTATGCGGTATGTGGTATGTAATGTCGATGTGTGTGACCTGTCGGAGGCGAAGCACTTGGTGGTGTTCCCATTGCGGCAGAAGCTGCAGCCGGCGTGCGCGCGGCACTGCAGCTTGCTGGCGCTCCACAGCGAGCACACGTCCTCGGGCGGGGAGATGCGCGTCACCTGGCAGTGCGCGCTGCCCGTCCAGCCGCCGATCACGTACACGTAGCCCTCCTCGCTCTCCACATCGATGGCCATCGCGTGCGCTATCGTCGGCGGCGGCGGGTGGCCCACGATGCTCACGCCTACACATTTATTTATATGTACCTACTAGCGGTTGCCTACTCCTCAAAATTCGAACCATGATTAGAAATTTAAAATTTTTGACATGACATCATGACATGTAGTGTGTGGAATAGTTTTTTTTTAAATTAAATAATATATTTACTTTTGCACATTATTAAAAAAACGTTATGTACTCCGGCCATCGCGTGCGCTATCGTCGGCGGCGGCGGGTGGCCCACGATGCTCACGCCTACACATTTATTTATATGTACCTACTAGCGGTTGCCTACTCCTCAAAATTCGAACCATGATTAGAAATTTAAAATTTTTGACATGACATCATGACATGTAGTGTGTGGAATAGTTTTTTTTTAAATTAAATAATATATTTACTTTTGCACATTATTAAAAAAACGTTATGTACTCCTTCTCCATATAATATTTAACTTTGCGAAATTACACATACTTATTATAATTATACGTACTCCTCCGTCCGCATATTGCGTACGTAATACGCGAATAAATTAATTTATTTTGAATGCACAATGTTCTGTAAAATCGTAGAAAGTAAAATGAAAATTTCAAAATATCTAAAGAAACTTTGTTTACTATTAGTAAAAAAAAACTTTCTGCACGTTAATTACTAATAAAATCATAAATATTGTTAATCTTTAAAACTCTCATGAAAAAACGCACGTTAGAACAAAAAGTGAATAGTGTGATGACTCACCTTGACCGAGTCGGACCCATTGGTTGCAGCTGTATATGTAGGCGATGAGGCTATTGGATCGGTTGATGGGATCTGTTCTTCCTCCGAAAACTATCATGTACTCGTTTGTGGTCACAGCCGAATGCAAATACGTCCCCTGTGGCAAGTCATCGTAATAGTTCATAACATTATTGAATTTCGGTAACTCGCTCCACCTTTTTGTAGGATAGTGGAACGCGAAAAGCTTATTTGATAGCGACGTCCCATTATACTCGTATATGATGCCCCCATATACATATAAACTTTGTGATGGCGAGTGGTAAACAGTGCTGTGACCGATCATTCCTACCGGTTTCGCACCTTCGCAGCTCAACAAGACCCATCTCTCATTGTCCAAGTCGAATTCCCAAGTATCTGCCATAAAACCTTCATCCAATGAAAATCCTCCGACTAGCACCAAGCTTTCGTAATCTTGGTACTTTTGCAGGGTCAGCGTGTGTCCGGCGAGCGGGGGCGGACGTTCTCCTTTGTTCTGAATGTTGCCCCATCTTTGATCTTTCAAACTGAATTGCCAAAAATCGTCCAGTGTTTTGTTTAGCCCACTTTTTTCTTGTAAACTCAAACCCCCGTAAATGTAAATATTTTGTTTAGAATGGTAAATCTCGGCCGCGTGAAAGTATCTGCCTTCGGGCATTTTAGCGTCGGGCGTCGCCTCGACAGTCACTTGCATCCAGGTATTGTTTTTGGTATCAAAGAATCTAATATCGTTCAAAGGGCCATGGGAGAGAGAATATCCACCGAACATCCAAAGGCCGCGTCTATCTGCGACCAAGCTATGGCCGAACCTGGGTAGAGTTTTTCTCAAATGGTCCAAGCCATCGGACAAATATTCAGAGTTGAATAGTTCCGTGAAAACGAGTTGAGTTTTGTCAAGTTTTATAGAACAGTCATCACCACCGAAGCCTTCACTACAAAGACAACGTCCGTAGCTCATGTCACAAGTTCCTCCGCCGAAAGCTTTGCTGCAGTTGTTTCTGCATATTTCAACTTGACAGTTAACTCCCCCGTAGCCCTCCCGACAGACACAGTGCCTCTTGTTGCACACTCTGGGAGGAGCGCAGTGTCCGTCGCACGCCAGCACCTTGTACACGCCCTCGAACCCTTGCTCCGGCTGGCCCTGCTTGTAATGCACGGTAAGATTCCCACTCCGCGCTTCCACCACTCCTGAAGATGCGCCGTTACAGAACACCCCAAGCAGTTGACTCTGTTGATTGTTACTCAAATCAGGAACACCACCAAGACCGTCGTATACATACACGGCGTTCTCGTCGCATGGTACGTCGAAAGTAGACGAATTTATTGTAAACTGTATAATCGCATCTGGAATATCTTCTGCAGATATAATCCAAAGACACTCCTGAGACGGGCCCAATGATTTGATGTCAGGATCCGTCTTGTGCGATCCAATGCCTTCAGTCTCTGAAGCATTTAGCATTCCTCTTGGTTCACATTGATAATAACATCTGCCGCCGTGCCGGGGATCGCCGTAAAATTTCGGTTGACATCGCTCGCAATTCTGCCCCTCCGTATTATCTTTACATATACATTCACCGGTCGCGACGTCACAGACGCCGCGGGTCTCGTCCCCGTGGTCGTTGCAGTCGCAGCGGCGGCACCCTTGGCCCGCGGTCGCGTTTCCGTGGCTGCCGGGCTTGCAAGACTCGCAGAACTCGCCCTCGGTCCAATCCTGGCACTCGTCGCAGCGGCCCACGCCCGTGCGACAGGTGGAGTGGTTGTGACAGCCGCAGTTGATGGAGCAGTCCGCACCCGTCCACCCGAGGTCACACTGGCACTTGTACTGTGGCGCGCCGAGACAGTACCCATGGACGCAGGTGTTGTAGCAGGTACGCACGCAGCTCTTCTTGCCGTCACCGATGTAGCCCTGTTTGCACTTGCACGTGTAGGAGCCGTGCGTGTTGTTGCAGACGGCGTGCTCGTGGCAGTCGTGCAGGCCGAGCCCGCACTCGTCCACGTCGGGGCACTGCGCGTAAGCCCAGCCCGCGTCCACCGCGGTCACATTGAGCAGCGCGGCGCAGTCACCGTGCGCGTGCGTGAAGTCGCCCTCGGTGCACACGCCCACGATAGGGTTCTCGAAGGAGTGGCACCAGCCGCAGCCCATGCTGCGCAGACAGGAGGAGCACTGCGCGTGACGGTGGCAGGCCTTGCACTGGCCGGCCTTGCGCGTCGTGCCCTCGTCAGGAGGCGCAGAGGCGCGGTCCAGCCACTCGCGGCACAGCCCAAACTGGTACTCGCTGGTGTAGACGCTGAAGCTGAAGCATTGGCGGGTGGCCTCACACCAGACACAGCGGCCGCGCTCGTCGAGGCAGTGTTCGCAGTCGAGGCGCAGGCGGCAGGGCGCGGGGCACTCGGCGGCGTCCAGCACGGCGCCGGCGGCGCGGCCGCGTCGCGCACACCGCGCCTCGTCGGCCCACCACTCGCAGTGCTGGCCGGCCACGCAGCGCTCGCAGCTGATGTAGTTGGAGCAGTTGGGGCAGGCGGCGGGCTGCAGCGTGAGGTACCGCCAGGCGCCGTCCGCCGCGCAGACGGCGCTCTCCTCCACACTGCGCGGCTCGCAGCGCGCCGTCACCTCGCACCAGCCGCACGCCGCGTCCGACAGACACAGCAGGCAGTTGTCGTACATAGAACATTGCCCATCCGAATATGGTTCCAGAAATTCAAAAGTGAACACCTGAAAAAATACATACATGCTGTTACTTATCGAAATCAGATGTTTCTTTCAAAATTATACTGGTCAAAGGGACAGAGAAAGAGAATTTCGACTTCGTTTTAGTTTTGTGTTTAGTTACGTCTAAAAATGTATGTAATAAAAGAATACGTTCAGTGAAATAATTGCGAAGGGCTGGAATAAAATGAAATTGGACGTCAAAGTTATTCTAAGGAAACCGCAGAGCGAAATTAGTAACTAAATAGCTCCTAGGACATTATCAAAAATAAGGACTGTAGGTACAAAACGATGAGTATACCTTGGCACTCTCTTGTGTTTTATTATGAAGTAATTCCATTTTAGCGTGATGATGCGATGGATAGAGGCCGGTGTGTAGCGAGTCGTTGGCGTGCATGTCGACGGCGAGGCGACTGGGGAAGCGCGAGGGCCAGTCCACGAGCGAGCACGCGGCGGACTGCGCGCTGAGCGCCGCCACGGCCGCAGCTCCCCCCAGCGCGAGCGATATGTTGGCGTACCCCGCGCACATGTGCAGCGCCTCCCCGCTGCCGTTCCAGTAGTGCGGGATGTGCAGCCAGCCCCGCAGCCGCGCCTCGCTGGGCCCGCTGAAGATGTGGTTGCTGCCCCCGCCCGTGCCCCAGTCCACCGTGGTCGCGTTCACCACCGACACGCCGTCGGGGTGGTTCCAGTCGGCCGGCTGTTGATACCGTAGAAACGTCAGACCGGGCCGCTTGTCGAGAAGCTTGCATTCCTCAGGGGTCGTCACTTCAGTTCCAATCGTACCCCACCAGCCAGGATTCTCAGAGGGTGTCTCTTCTCCGCATATTCCGTAATTATCTGGATAAGGAACATGATTATCAATAGCTGTATCCGGCAAATGTTGCATCCTTATTTCTTTTCTAAGTGAAAACTAATGAATGACCTTCAATGACGCAGGCGGCAAAGACATTTTTTTCGTATCTGTTTTATGCAAGAAGGCTTTGTGACCGCGAGTTTATCTCATTAAAGTACATCTTAGAAATAACCGATATAACTTGTTATGTATATTATAAATGATAAATGAGAGGCGGTTAGGTAGGTTTAAGTGGTGCAGTAGTTACCGTCCTTGTGGTGACAGCGGGCGTTCTGCACGCACCAGTAGCAGTGGTGCAGGCCGAGCTTGGTGCTGACGGAGGGCAGGCCGGCGGCGGGCGGCGGGCCGTGGATGAGGCACGCGTGGCAGTCGCCCAGCGCCGGGCAGATGCCGCCGCACCGGATCGACTGCAGGTTCGTCGTGCAGTTCGACCCTATTGTCCTCCCGTAGCAAATCTTAAACACACAAATATATGTCACACTACACTAGAAATCAGAACAATTATTATTTTCCACTTGCGTTATTCGCGGGGTGCAGGACGATTGTAATCAAAAACAGACCAAGACACTGTCTTGGTCTGTTCGTAGTTCCCGAATAAACATGAATTTATTGCATCAATGAATGTTTGCGAAAGTCGTTGATTGGAACCGAATTAATTATACATATTTGTTATGAGCGGGAATAGATCAAAAATGAAATGAGATATGTCTCCGGACTAAGGGTTTTAGGGTAGCCACCTTTTTTATATATCTAACCAGGCTATAATGTGGATAAGGGATACTCAGCACATTTTAAATAAGTATATGCATATAATTACGTCGTCAGCGGAGCACCAGCCGCACTCGGGGTCCGCGAGGCACTCGGGCTGCGAGCGATGCCGCGGGCACGCCAACTCGGGGTGCTTGTTGCTGATGCCCGCCTGCCAACTGGGGATCACATACGCCAGGAGGTCTCCTAATCACACAACAGGCCAACATTTAATCAACAACAGCCATACCCACTGCACAACAATAGATTTGGCAACACGTTATTTATAGCCCTGGCACTGCAAGCGTACCTATATAGGCTACGGTGAACGCTTACCATCATACTTGCCAACTACGCAGTATAAAAAAGACTCTTAATATTTAGTAAGCGAATTTAATATTTATAGAAATTTATTTACATCAATCAAAGTTGAACGTGTAATGGATTGCAAGAAGTTTGCTATCTACATAAATTATTTTTATTTTTTGCATGCTATAATACAGGCTAAGCAATTAGTTACAATGGAATCATCATCGCTAAACAGTCCGTTATTCAAAAGCAAAATGTTTATACCTATAGCTAGTAAAATTGTGCACATTATTTTTATTTCTTATAATATTGCAATATTTTGCATACAGGTAAACACCCATACCACAGACATTTTAAAGCCTTGAAAATATTCCAAAGATTACCGTTAACATTTCCATGATACCCCCCAGCAATGAGCAAGGTAGAGGGCGGCCTCAGCGCCGACGCGTGGGCGAACACTCCCTGCTTCTTGGGGTAGAACTTGCGCGTCTTGCCCAGCACATCGAGAGGTATCCACGCATGGCAGCCCAGGTGGTAGATATACATCTGCCCGTCGTAGCATATTTCTTCTCGATTGTGGCGATGGGAGTATCCGCCGAAAACAACGAGATAGTTGCCTGGAAATTATGTACAACATTCTCAAATAACCTGTCTTTCGTACAGTACAGGAAAAAACAATTCCCGCATTGTAACCTAATAATAGGTATAACCAGCAACGACACTAGAAAATTTCAATTATATAAAAACAAATCGATAGACATCTCTCACAGTCGAAGAAGAGCCTATTGATAGTAATACAGTTGCACATTATACCTTGAAATGTTTTCTACGGGGATCTAACATAAAAAGAAACATTATTATTTGAGAACCATTTAATCCCTAGGTGTCGTAACTGTCAAATAGAGTAGTAAAATCGATTTACCAATGATAGTAGCCGTATGAAACGCTCTTTCCCTCGGAACATAGGTGTCTCGCAAGTGAGCTCTAGGGTAGTGTATTTCAGTCCAATGTTTGTGGTCGATGTTGAATGCAAACATTCTATCAGACAGCTTAGAGAATCTGCAACAACAAAATATAAGAGAGGTAGGGCCAATTGGGATCTCCCGTGGGTTTTCCCATTAATATTGGAGCCGCCCGACTGGTGACTGTACCCCCACTTTACATATGACCGCAGTGAAATAACACTTCTTTGATGAAGTGTTGTGTTTCTGCGGTAAGTAAGGTTACCAGTGGTTCACGGGGATACGCTGGGCTAGTAATGGTGCTAGCACAGTGAGTCCTCATCAACAACAAGGATGGCAACTCGTTAGTGATATCCCTGTTATTACTAGTATCTATAGGCTACGGTGACTGCTTACCATCAGGTGGGCCGTACCTATGCTTGTGTACCTTAGTGGTATAAAAACAAAAAAAACATGACGCATCACAACCGTTACACAAACATTCGCATCAACTTAGAAATTCATCTTAAGTAATTACGACTTACTGACTTTAGGTTATCATTACTGCATCAGATAATTAAATTACACAGCGGACAGTCACGAGAAACGCTACGATTATGAATTATATAACTTTCGTTGTAGAGTGAACTTGTAAAGTTAAATTCTCTTTATTATTAGTTCAGTTCACAATTGTGTGTTATGTGATGTGATCAGGTTGATAGACTGTAAAGTTAGCATGTACATGTATATTCCAGCGGTAGGCATCTAAAGACAATACTCGAAAAGTAATTGTATGATTTAACTTAAAATTTGTTCACAAATACACTGAAATCCAATTAAGCATTTACGAATAACTGACCAATGAGACAAACTTATTAAAGCAGTCAAGGCATTTTGCGATACTTCAATGTAATATGGGAGAAGCCAACCGTAAAATTACTTTTCTTAAAGACTTATCACGCGTAATAGTATAATCATGAGACATTGTTAATTTAGAGTATTTTTTACACTGCATCAACTTTTTTTATGTGATAAGCAAGCGTCTGACCGCCTTATAGTAAGCGGTCATACTTATGGACTTATGGACGCTTGCAATATCAGGGGCATCCCTAGTGTGTTGGGACGAACAGGGATCCTTACTGTCAGTAGAGCACATCCTTGAAAATCTCTGGAACCCTTACTCACAACACGACACTCAACACAACAGCAGTCAGAGTATTGTTATTTGGCTGCAGTTGGGCGGCGCAAATACATGGGAAAAGCTATTGTATCCCATCTCTATCTATAAATGTATAGACATTTCGGGCATTATGCGCATGATCATCAGTACAGCCATAAATGTTCTATTGTTACTGGGCTGCGACACTGATACTATTGACACTCGCATACATCCATTACCCAAGTTTACGTAAAAGTGTATGACATACTGTGGCATATGGTAAGTACCTGGCAACGCTGGCGACGACCCCCCCGTACACAAGTATGGAGTTGGCGTACTTGTGATAGACGGCAGCGTGCGCCACCACCCGCACGTCCAGCTCTTTACCGCCACGTACCTGCACGCGCTCCCACCCTTCGGTGTTAGGAGCAGATAACTTTATCTTGTACATTCTAAGGACAAAGGAGACAATATATTTAGGCATCTACTTAGATAACTATCACGCATCCTGGTATGGCTTAATTTTAAGAGCCGAAACTTAATCTTGGGTTCAGTAGTAGAGTGTAACTGATACAGTAATCATTTAAAGAAAATGTTATATTTTTTAGTATATCTCTTCATTACAAATCTAAAATACGCAATTTTAGATTTGTTTGCTTGTGACATATTTATTATTTAATAAATAAGACAATTGAAACAAACTTATGATAATGATCAAATGTCACGATTCATAATGAAACCGGCCCCGTAACCGTGAGATTGCGTGAAGTACAGGACTCAGATAGCTGGACAAAAAAAAGGTTTGAGGCTGTATCCGCCAACCTTCGGATTTGGTTGTTTCATTCTTTTATTTCGTTTTTTCCCTGCTTATAATTTGGTTTTCTTTAATTTCTTCAGTAATATAAAATTAGATTATAATAAATATAAAATGAAATATTAAAATTACCTTGACGAGAACTCTCCATCGACCGTACTACCGCCGAAAAGGTATAGTTCATCGTTTACTGCAGTCAATGTGTGGCGGGTCAGCCCAGGCGGTGTGAATGTTGCATTAACAGCTCTTAACGTCCATTTGTTAGATATCACATCGTACATCCAGAGTTCCGAAGATAGACTACCATCAGACAGCTTGCCCCCATATAATACAAATCCGTCTCCAAAAGCGCACGCCGAATGCCCATATCTCGGCTCGGGTTTTGTAACGTTCGGCCTTAATACCGAGCTCATGATCTCTGGTCGCTCTGTGAAATGCAAGTAGCTCTCTGCGTATGGGGTGGGAGAGTGTGAGTACATGAGGGGCAACATTGTTTTGTCTTGGCTCGAAAATGATGATAACAGCAAGTTAAACAATGAACTTCTATTTCCTATCTGCCAGCCACCATCAATATTACCCTAAAAATGTGACAATGGAATATATAATACTCACTAGTTATACGAGTAAATGACTTAAAAGGTTTTATCACAAAGTAAAAAAGTTAAAATATATTACTAATTATTACATATTCATAATTCTATTTCAATAATATCTTCTTTATAATTATTTATCATTCACACATAAGTCTGCATATTAAATGCTGTATTATAAATAGTACATAACATGCTACTGTATACAAAATAATATTTGCTCTTCAAAGGAGTATGTCTGATAATAACCATGCAGGCAAATAATTGTGGTCTAATTTTAAGTCACTACATACACATAGTATAAAACAGTCACATCCCATTGTCTGTCTGTCCCTATGTATGCTTGACCTTTAAAACTATGCAATAGTGACTCTATCTATTAAAAAACCTATAGAGTCATTCAAGAATTTAAATGTATTTTCACTTACCTTGGTGAACAGAGTAAGCAATGACTTATCAATCTCTTCATTTGTTGGGTATCTACGTAAAACTTTTCCATCTTCATCATACCATTGACTAGTAGAAAATCTAAAAATATATTATTAACCATATATAAATTGACAAGATAAAATTCAATTATGAATTAAATATTCATTAGGGAATGAAGATTAGTTATCACACTTAACAGAGGTAATGTAATGCCTTTGCTTTATAATTTACTTTTAGGCCAAATAATGTGATTTATATATTACTATATTAATATTTTGATCAAATTTCTATGCACGTAGCTGCTTAGACAGGTACAAACCATGGCAAGATTATTTTCAATAAATAAAAATATACTCTTGCTGCCTTCATAATATGTGAAGAAATAAATTGAATTTGAAAAAGAAGCTTATTCAGCATTCGTTTTTACTTTTTACGCATTTTATCTCATAGATAGAAAGTTGCATTCATGCAAGAAGCTGGAATAGAACTTCAGATGCAAAAGCCAGTTGATTATTGGACATAAAATAGATTTATTGTGTATTCCGCGCTCCATTTATATTCTGAAGTTGGGTAACGAAAATGATGAGATTTCTATGCTTAGGACTGTTAATTTATTTCAGGATTGAAATACCCCAGTGGAATGGTGATGGGACCACCACACATTGCAATCTAAAAATATCTTAGGTGAGAAGTGTATGATGGCTGATAGTGCTCTTCCTTCCCCTTTAGTAAAGGTGTGCCAATAATATTAATAATATTATGTATTGTACTGACATATATATTTTGTAAGAACATTGCTGACTCACCTATAAACCTCCAATAAACCTAAGACTTTGTTCAGATCATATCCTCCAAACACATACAGAGAATCCGTATGGTTGACATAGATGGCAGTGTGTGCAGCTCTTTTAGTCATGCCACTCTCCATGTGTGACAGCCAGTGCCAACTGTTGCCCTCCTTGTCATTGCTCTTTAAAGAACATGACTCCCCGGAATATCTAAAATAATAATTTTGAAAATTATTTCATTATACATTTAAATTGTAAAAGATATTTGATATTTGAGTGTCTACAAAGATGAAAATCATTTTGCCAAGTGTATTGTATATAAAAAAATCATAAGCAGACCCCTTTTTGCACAAGCATCGGTCTCCTTTGCACTGTCCATTATTAGAGCATCCATTTGGGCAGAGCTCAACACCACAGTCTGGGCCACCCCAGTTGCCCAAGCAGAAGCATTTATTAGAAATACACAGGCCTCGACCTGTGCAGTTGTTAGGGCAGCTGTGTATAGCATATGTTGCACGGAATCCATCTAGTACATAGTTTGTGTCACTGTAGAGTAAAATTAACATCTGCAACAATGTGAATTGGTATATTAACTGTTTATACCAGAATAGTTTCATTCTTCATATTTACAGATGTTTATTGTTATATGGTAATCAAATAGTTCATCTGATTATAAGAAACAATAAAATTCTCTCAAAATTAATTCTGTTTATACCAGAATAGTTTAATTCTTCATATTTACAGATGTTTATTGTTATATGGTAATCAAATAGTTCATCTGATTATAAGAAACAATAAAATTCTCTCAAAATTAATTAAAATTCCAAGTATCATTATGCTTTATCTCAACAAACTACTATTTGATGAACTAAAACTAACTGATATACCTGGGTATGTAATAATTAATAATTAATATATCATATTAAGTTGATAAAGTTCATTGTTCACCATTTTATGATAAGAATGCATGTGTGCTTAACTTCGCATAATATAAAAATATTCCCTACTATGAATGTCAATTATACCATAAAAAGAGGACTTTATTGTAAATATTTATTAAAGGTACTCACATATCCACTAGAGGCAGTAACATTTTGAGGGTCAGTTTTCCCACTGAAACTTCCCAAGAGAGGAGCATCAAATGAATCACCGTCATACACAAACACATAATCATAGGAACATTCTGTGCCCATGCGAATAAAGCTCAATGTGATAAACTGACTCTTATTCGCAGCCTTGATGAGCCATTCACAGTGGGAGTCCTAAAACATGTTCTTGATTAGTATCAATGTGACTCTCATTCACTACTCACTATACCAGATGCAGTTGAACTGACTTGTGTGTAATTAGAGTTGCTGGGTCCATCGGTAATGATGCCGCTTGGGTCGGTGAAAACCCTGCGAGTCTTGTCGCAAGGTGTTGTAGACGCGGCGCACAGAACAGCTAGGCAAATCCAGCTGAAAACTACTAAGCCTGCACCTTTCTCCCGAAAACGTGGGTAAAACATGCCTCTTCCGGATTGTCGTAAAACATAAGTCAGATATCAAAGCCATATAATCGTGAATTCGAGACTAATGTAACTAAAATGTAAAATAAACAACACTCATATGAGTTAATTGGTGACATCTACTTCAAGGCTAACCACTTATTTGAATTAAACTACAATGACACATAGAACCTTATAAGTTATTATTTCACTATATTGCTTTTCTGTTTAATTTCTGGTACATCTATATTTTTCGTACGTTTGATAATACTTTCTAACGAGTTTTTTCTTACAAACAAAACAATTCATAAACCATCCAGTATTTTGACAGTAATGAATGACATTTCAATGACATTTTAGGGATTACAAATTAGAGCTATTTCAATGACATGTCTCTGGCTATTTCTTAAGCTTTGTAGTCTCTGAGTTAGCAAAGGTATTCGATTATACAGCCTAGTTTTCTTTCGTAGCTTATTTGTTTTGTCTACCTATATAAATAATGCAAACTTATATGTTTATGTAGATACTCACTAAAATATGTACTACAAAATGACTAAAAATTTTGTAATCTAACAAAAAATATTTTTTATACCATTGACATACTATTTGGACTAGGCCAGGTTGTATTCTCTTGGGACTTGGCGGGAATCATCTACTCCAGCGTCCAGATAATTCCTTATTTGTTTTGGGACGATATGTAAGTATTTGCTACATGTATCCGTTACTAATACCTAATATTTACTGCTATAATGCAGTGCCATGAACATTGGGGCCTAAAGTAAATCTGGCCTTTGATAATAGAAGCGTCCACTTAATTTTATCTTGCACCATTTCATTCCAGTTTTGGAGCTCGCACAAATCTCAAATCCTTAATAACCTCATCAGTCCAGCAATTCGTGTTCGTAGATTAGACTAGTACGAGTATAGTTGATATTTGTGCTGGACAAGTGGTCATCAAGTCTTTTTATCTATGTTAATAGATGCTAGTAGTTATACTAGCTTAGATTTTAAATTCAATCATAATATCTATTTTATGTGTTAATGTTCTTTTTTTAGATATCCGTCTCGTGATACAGGTATTCATGTCAAATAAGTAGTTAATAGAAAGGTAAATGTGTTTGATAAGAGTAATTCTGAGTTTCTGTCTGGATTCTTCGGAGCAAAAAACGACGTTCCGAACCGGTGGTTGATTCTGACGATTTGAAAGTACTTATTTGTAAATTCCAGTTAAAGAAAGATGATTTTGAGTTTAAGTTTGAACCATAACTAGGTAAAGCCATACTATTAGCACCAGATTCTGAAAACAGTCGCTGCCCGCCGTCTTTACGCTTAGATATTTTAAACTACGCAACAGATTTTAATGCGGTTTATGGAGTGATTCCAGAAGGTTTTTATGTAGGTATAATTAATTTAGGTTTCGAGATGCACCCGTACGAAGACATAGTTCATAATAAATAAATACATAATAATGTTCAGAGGAAAGACCGTGGTCTTAAGGCAGTGGTAAGCCACCATACCCTAACAAACAATTCTAACAGTAGTAAGCGGTCATTATCTTTAAGGATAAGTGGCATATGACCATGGCTAGCCTTTGAACATTACTATATGTATATTAAACACATTAAAATGTATCAGATGAGAATATTTTCATGTTTGATACTTTTTAGAGCGTGATTATTCCATAGTCGATTCTAGTTTTTGAACTCACCTTTTTTTACGTTTTGTTTCAAGTCACGAATGGAAATCATGTAAAGTATATTATTTCTAGAGTTATGGTAAATTATTCACAAACAGATCCTATTTCATGAAAAATAGTGAAAGTTGAATATTAGTGCATTATTAGAACAAATGGCCGTAAGTAGGCATAGTGCGTGCCCGGCGTGAATCGTGGTATCGATCGCGCGCATTGCTGACTCTGCAATCCTGCACTCCAGCGCGGCGGGAGGCGCGCTACTTTACGAAGCTTATTTTCTTAATGTAATCAAAATAAAAAGTGCAACAAATTATTAAAAATCATTTGCAACGTAGCATTTTAATTTAGAATTAGGATCAAATTTAAAACTACCTACATATGGGTACATCACATAACAAGGCACGGGAATCTGTCTAGGCAAGATTCACCATAGATACGAGAGTGGCGAGAACAGCTAGTCAATGTACCGTGAGAGTAAGTAATAGCGGCGGCAGGCCAGACCACACCTAGGGACCTGTACACAATTGTTAGTTACTCTACAATATATAGATTTAATTATTTTTTTATATTTTTTTATTGTACAAAATATAATTACAGGTATATAATATTCCTAATACAATAGCGTAGACAACTTATACTAACACTTTATGTATACACAGTACACCGTAAGAAACCTTTGTGAAATCGTTCAGCGAGCACGAGAATTGAGCGTACGCAGCGAACGCGTCAATGACGCTAGTTATATAGTGATAAATTTAATTGAGGTGATCTATCCTTTTCCTTATGTTTCTAGATAGAAGCGATTACCATCTGATTTAATCTACAAGCGATTGCCTGGATTAATCAAATATTGTTAGATTTTTTTGCTTCTGGACTTACCTATTAACGCTTGCCATGGATTTGATTGAAACTGAGTCCTACGGCTACGCGTTTTTCCTTCCGGCAACTATTACTCTCTATATACTCCGGGTATATCGCAGATTGGTGGGTAGCCGCCACGAAAATTGTACATACAATGCCCCTCATAGCTCCAAGAGCCACATTGATGACAAATGCTTGTAAATATAGGAAAGTTATAAATTAATTTTAAATCCATAAATATTTTAACTTGATCTGGGAAATTAGACATCGAAACCCGAACTTCAACATCGCAAATTAAGCGTATTACGGCTGAACCACGCAGGCCTTTTGTTACTTGATAGCCATAAAGTAGGTAACTGTGTAACACATACTACTGCGTACATGCGTAATAACCTAAATAAATTCAATTCGTTTTTGTGTTGTACATTATCAAAATTTTAACAAAATTAAACCTTTAAAAAAATCTAAGTAAGTTTAATAACTGGATGAAGTTCATTGCACAAGCGTCAGGCGTGTAACATATTTATGAAGGTGAAAAATAATTAATCAAAGGCGCACGTAAGAGGCAGCGAGGGCTGTTGAAGTTTTTTCATCCGGAATGAAGTGATAACCGCTAATGACGCCCTCGAACGCCGACTCATCCGGTACACCATCAGAACTAAATTAAATTATACATATTATACATTTTTATGCAAATTGTGACGCTGCTCTACTTTAAGCTTTATGCAACTCACTCGAAGTATAACACTTTAATTAAAATTAAAACATTATTTATTATTGACAACACCGTTTATCTAGTGATTAGTAATAATAATAATATTGCTTGGACATTATCACACAGCGCCATCTGGCCCCAAACTAAGCAAAGCTTGTACTATGGGAACCAGTAGCTGATATAACACGTATATACTTTTTTGTAAATACATACTTATAATACATACCAAACACCCAAACGCAAGGCAAACATATTTGTCACATAAATGTTTGCCCTGGCGGGAATCGAACCCGCGACCTCTAGCGTAGCAGTCAGGTATACTAACCACTAGACCAGCGGTCTCGTCGAGTAAGAGTAAGCCTGCCGTTTAATTCCTGTGTGAATAAAAAGTTGTGTTTGCCTAATGTCTGGGTATTCCGTATGTAGTATGCGCAGTATGACGAGACCGCTGGTCTAGTGGTTAGTATACCTGACTGCTGCGCTAGGGGTCGCGGGTTCGATTCCCGCCGGGGCAAACATTTATGTGACAAATATGTTTGCTTTGCGTCTGGGTGTTTGGTAATACATATATTATAAGTATGTATTTACAAACAAAAAGTATATAAGTATTATATCAGCTGCTGGTTCCCATAGTACAAGCTTTGCTTAGTTTGGGGCCAGATGGCGCTGTGTGATAATGTCCAAACATTATTATTATTATTATTAGTATATTATCTACTCTGAGCTAGTATAGTATACGAATGTGTTTACAAAAAGTATTTACGTATTCTACAGTTGTCTGGTCCCTACCCATAACAAAAGTATGGTAAAACATAGCTAAGTTCAAACATTATAAATATTATTACGGGGTTTTGATGGAACAATCTGTATATGTATGTTTCTGATTCACTAATATTTTTTTTTTGCTTTAAATTAAATTATTACTAATACACCATCATTTTATCAGCGATATATCAGTTCTAAATAGTTGAATAAAAAAAAATACACCATGCGGTGAACCGTGTGTCCTCAATAGCCTGTCTTTGCGCAAGCGTTCGCGCGTGACGGTCCATTCTAAGCGCACGTTTATTATGTAAATTAACTGACCTCCACCGCTCATTTTTTCAACACAAATAACAAATATTGCTGCCATTGTTTACATTGTCTCTCGTTTTCAGTAACATGGGTACAGCGCGGCGGCCATGTTGCGCATGTTTTATTTCAGTTCCTATCTGTAACAAACACTTTATTTAAGCTTTTCCATCACATCGACGACTGTTTGACAACTTCCAAATCAAATGTTTTGGATACCTGATTGAAACTTCTTTTATTCTCTGCTTCTTCTTTTATTTGCCAATTTTTTTGATAAATCTAGACGTGGCACCATTCTCGCTCTGAAACTAAAATACGCTTTACTAAAGTGATTTTTCTTTAAATAACATATAAACAATAGTACCTCTATGGTATACGCACCTCGTAAGTTACCTTCAACGGTAGGTATCAGTCACCGGCAGGTTGCGGGTGCGGGCAGGCGGCAGCGCGTTAGGACATTTGGCAAGCCCGGGGGAGCGCCGCGGGCCACATCATCATACAAATGGCACATTAGCGCCCCGCGTCCGTCCGACCGCCGGACGCACCTTATCTGCCTCTCAAACTCTCGACCATATTTGTTCTACGCCGGATTACCCGAGATTTACCACGGTCACAGACCATTAACGTGCGATTATACGTCCTACGCAAAGAGATGTTAAATTTGATGATGCCGTGTGACCCGCTTGCATTTTTAAGCACCTACCAATTCTATTACTCGTACGTAGTATATTATCTACTCTGAGCTATTACTTATAATACTCATTGTACCTAACATCCTCAGATGGCTCATTAATACAGATTTTACAAGACTTCGAAACCGCTAGTTATCATTATTCTGAGTATAGGATAGGTGCATAGAGAATTCGTATATAGCTAGAAAGTTGTTTCGATATAGGTATTCGGCTTAAAATGTATAATAGCCAAAATTCCTACACTAATTAAATTAAATGGCTATCAAAGCACGTTTATTTTCACTGCACCATAAAATACGTACATACATAATGTGATGTAAAATTTATATAAACGAAAATAGAAAGGCAATAAAATAACTGGGTAATAACAATTCTAATGTATTGTCCAAATGGGTTGACATTAAAAATTAAACAATAAAATAATACTTTGTCCGTTCAATGTTTATTGGAAGCAGTAGGGCCAGAGGGAGTCGGTGCGATAACGTGGCTCCGCTATAAATCAGTCCCTGTCGATGAGGAGCCGCCCCACTGCAGCTCGCGGCTTGATTTGTCGTGTCCATCCTACGCCGATCTCGGGCAGGTAGGGATGATGCCCTATTTTCCTATCGACATTCTTAGGCGTTAAGGATACACAGTTTGTTCCACTATAATTAAACACCGGTTTTTATATAAACCGCTCAGACAGCAAACAAGCAAACAAGCCAAGCAAGCCTGTCTGATGGTAATTAAGCGGTCTGAAAAAAGTATATCTTGAAAATAATTGTATAAACGTTTCAAGTGACATGTAATTTTGTTGTGTATGATGGTAAGCGTCACGCCAGTCCGTATCATTGCAGATACTTTGAGACATTAAGTCTCTCATACTCAGTAACATGTTCATCGATATCGATATTGGCAACCTACGTACTGGCACTGGTAGTGAACCAATAAAGCGTTCAGTGAAGTCGTCCCCACGCGGTCAAGAATATCTTAACTATTATTGTGGCCTGCTTGCATAATCACATGTCGTTTTAGGGTATAAATATCGGGGAAATTGCCTCCAGTTTGTTTTTCTCCTTAGCTATCATATGCCTAAACATACATACATATATACCTACATGTAGATATAAGTCCAATTACAGTGGGTTAATATTACAAATATATTATGGTTGAATACAAATTACATAAATTGATTAATTAATAATAATTGCCATACAAAATGGAATTTCTCTACTTGGCTTGGTCTGGCAAGAATACAAAAATACTTAATTTTGGTAATAATTTATAAAAAAAAATATATATTTAAATTTACGCAGTGAGCATAATGTGTTTTTAATAGCAACACTAACGGGCGTCAAGTTAACGGGGCATAAAGCGAACACTGACCCTTACTTAACACAACGGTGTTAACTCCGACCTAATTTCAGATTAATACGCTTAAGCGGAAACCTCACTAAGCGGGTTCAAATGGCACGCGGAAGTTCACGGTGTGCGCGACTGCCCGCCGACGGGACTACTACTGGCATATTTATTTTACTTTCTTGATTCTTCTCTATTAGGCAAGTTTGGCGAGTGAGTAGATTTACGACCTCCGCCTCGTTCATTATCTGTATTGAGCGCACAGCGGGCGGTGGCCGGACGTGTGGCATAAATCTGAATGAAACGTAGTAAATACCCCCCGTACACACAACTATCCACTACTTTCACGGAACTTTGATAAGTTCCCCTAGTTAGGTTGTAGACATACAGCTAGCTTAATATTTATCTGATTATCTAATTGATAAGACCTATTATCGTAAGTGCAAATTAAACTACAGTTTTGCGACTATCGCAGCTTACAGATTGCAGTTGTCAGTAAGTTGGAATACTTATTGCTAATTAGATTAGATCATTTGTAAATGCGGTGATAAGTCGGTACATAAGCTAAACTCAGCGCTGTGACTTTTAAAATATGTATATGTAGAACATGTTTTATTATTATTTGTAGGTTCTGTTGACATGTGATGTGACACAGCGTAATTATTTATGAGATAACTAGCGGCCCGCCCCGGCTTCTCCGGTCCGGATTTTTTCCTGAATTTTCTTTGCTATAAACCTCACGGAGCCCGAGACCTTTCCAACGAATGCAAAACCGTGGAAATCGGTTCGTGCGTTCTGGAGTTATAGCGTCAGGAAGAAAAACCCGACTTATTTTTATATAGTGGAAAAAAACGGAATGTTTTTGAATTCACCCGTCATTAATAGTAAATGCATAAAAAGTTTATAAAACCAATAAAACTGCCCCACGCCGTTAGAAACGGCTAACTAATCTGGTCATTGCCTACCTCCAACCCCAAATAAAAATAAATATTGCGGAAGCAATAAGCCTTCCTAAAATCAATTCGCCTAAATATTCGTATTTTCTCTTTGTTGGCATTTTTTCATGTAGTTAAGAAAAACAAGAGCGCCATAACTCTTGTGCCGGTTGATCAGATAGTGGCGTAATGGCAGTAATGGATCCTGGTCAGCGGCCCGCATGCAAATAAATCTGCGGGCCGATGCAATGATGTGTGGAGAATGCGAGTCACCCTTGCCTCGCCCGTGCCCAGGGCGCTGGCCCGATGCCCTGCCTTCACATAAAAACAATAAAATAAAATACACTGATCATTGCCAATTATCATTTGCTAATACACAACATACTTTTGTGTATACACAACAGATTAAACTATTTACAACTAGTTTGTGCCTGCGACTACGTCCGCGTTGAGCTAAGAATCTCAGAGGAACCTAAAATTTTCCCGGGATAAAAAGTATTCTATGTGTTAATACAGGTTATAAATAATCGGTGTTCCAAATTTCACCCAAATCCGTCAAATAGTTTTTGCGCGAAAGAGTAACAAACATCCATCCATTCATCCATCCATACTCACAAACTTTCGCATTTATAATATTAATAGGATAAAACAGAACATAACCTAACCTAGATAAAAGATCTCACCCAAACCAGAATGCCAAGAGTGCTGGCAGTATTGTCACGCTGGATAGCAAAGCTGAATCTCTGCCATACTTTTGTACGTTATACGTAGTTATTTTTTGAGTTTGACTACATTGTGGTTGTAAATTTGTATTCTAATAGCAAGTGGAGAATTTAAGTATATTAATCGTATAAAGATCGGCCAAACAAACATCACACTTATCATTTTCTACTTTATTCAATTATTACAATAAAAATATAGCTAAAATAAGTGCACTAATTGTAACTACTTTGTAATAACTTTAGGTACGTATAATATACATAAGGCTGGTCAGTGGCTGGATAGTCCTCATTATGATCATGTCGTCAAAGTAATTTGACTGGAGATATAACATAAAAAGAATCTTTGTCTCCTGGGCAATCTTTACCTGCTGTTGTTTTATCCTGGAAGTGGATAGCGATAAAAGTCAGGCCAAATGGCAGTCAATAAAATAAATAGCGCCGGTAGGGTGCTCTGTAAATAAGTCGGTGTTGGAGCTGAAGGCGGCGATCGCCTTTTTTATTGGCGCCTAGATTGCTCTCGAAACAAGGAGCGCGAGCGGTCGCGGGCGGGCGGCGGCGGGCGGGCGAGCGCATATTGCAGTGTCGCGCTGACGCGGCAGATTATACTTGGAGATTACAAATAGAATTCCCGAATTGTCTGCTACAACACAATCCAAATCTATCCGAAATATTAAACATGAGAAGTTCACATACTGGCAAGTTACACAGTCTATACACATATAGGTATTATACGTACGAGCAGAAGAGAATAAAACAAATCATATTTAAAAGATAATGCTTAGGAACAAGTGCCCATAGCAATATTGATTACGTAGTAACACTGTCTAAGGCACTCACTGTCAGTAAGTCTGTCCGGGTCAATTGTGTCAGTAAAGAATAATATAGTATTCCACACGTATCGCGGTCGGTCACGGGCTCCGGATAGATGTATTAATTTGTAAGAATTTGTCCTCGGACCCCCGCCCGACTCGCCCCACTGCAGCATTCCAATCACGCACAACAAGCTCCGTAATTGCACCTAATAATTTCTTTAAATACCTTCACTAAATCTTGTACATGTCTCAAAATTTGCTAACAAAATTGTTCAAATGCGAAGAGACATATAAACATTATTACTGACATCATTCGAGAAGAATAATAAAAAACAGGACAATTTCGTTAAATTTTATGGAACCCCGCTTGAATGAGTTCTACTTTACGGGTTTTTATTTATATTGAGTTGGGCAGCACTGTTATTAGTGTCGGTGTCGCCGTGGGCCGAGGTCCCGCGGGGCTCGTCACCACCAGACAAACCTAATCCAATCACGACCGATCGGGACGGCCCACGCCTACACTCCGCTACGGACGTGCTACGACGTAGATTAGATGGCCGTATTACAATATACTTACAAATTGTATCTAGAAAGACATCGGCTCAATAATTTGCACATAGATCACAGCTTTTGCCGTAAAAATAAACAATTTATATTTGAATGATGATTATTGTTTCTCAGTTTTAAATGTCTTTGTTTACAAAGACATTTTTGAAAGACAGGCGTATTTATTTAGTACACGAAAAAGGTAAATTTATAATAATTAATATTATAACTACAATAACATCATACATTAGGCAGTTTAAGTAAATACGACTGCGCTTCTTTTTATTTGAACCAATGCTGATGTTGCGTACATCTACGCACGCCGTTGCTACGCGCTATGACTGTAGCAGTCTCGTAGAAGGACCGCCTAGTTAATTTTCCTAAGCATCTTACCGCTATCTGTTTTGCGCCCGCCCTGAAGATTATGCTAATGAAGACTTGCAATTCTCTTATCACGTTTTGTCTACCAACCACTGGGACACAATATTCTTAAACAATTAAATGTAATACCCACTTTGTTCTAATACTGCGAAGAATTCAACGCGCGTACGTAGTCGACGCAACGAAGTATCGATAATGCGATGTCTTCAGTTGCAAATCCACAACGCCTACAGCCAATTAGCCATGAAACAAATGATACGGTAGTAGAAAAATATGAGGTGCATTAGAGGTCTCCGGTCACCCGTGCCCCGTGCGGCTGCAGGCGGTCAGCTGGCCAAACGGAGGTAATGCCGCGAGACGTGAGGGGACCGGCAATAACTCACGGCTACCATCCGATAGCGGGGAATCAATGACCGCCCCGATATGATACATGGGATTAACCATCGTTTATAGTTTTAGCTACGACCGAAGAATTAATACTCCGGAAATACCTATATCCGTTCCATAAATTTTTATGGGCATCGATTAATGTAAAATATATACTTATGAGTATTCTATATGTTTGGAGTTATAAACATTTGTATGACTTTTATATCAAGATTTATTTATATATCTTTAAGGTCATGAAGGAATTGAGAAATGTACTGAAAAGTGCTTAACTGGACTCGATACATCCTTAAATTAGATAACTTTGTATGACAATAGCATTTATGTCTCATAGTAAAAGCTTCATCGGACACCTGTCACGAGCATATTGTTGGCAAATTGCAAGGCTCGAGCTGTGCGCTAAGGGCTGAGGGCGAACTGTCGCAGCTCGGAGGCAGGCCTTGTTAGCGCGAACGTGCCGCGGCGTCGCCGGTAAACACGTGGGTAGATAACAATCTATTTGGATTGCCTCTATATTTCATTTTTCCCGTGTTTCTCCGCGCTAACTAGACACAGGCGCCGCGTCGCATTCAAGAATAAAGGTAATACGGGTCTTTCAAACGTCTATTGATACAGTATTTACTCTGTTTGATGGTGAATGAGGTCAATATTTACAAAGCTGCTATTTGATTTTGTATTACACACGATAGCAATACAATATTTACTATTATTAATAATATAACTCTTACAATTATAACCACTTAAATATCATATTAAAGCATATTCAGCCACTTTTTTCACTCTCTTGCGAGCCACCACCTTAATTGGTACTTTGTCGCTATTTTTTATCAAAATCACATAGACTAACGACCAGGTGGCAGAAAACCAATCAAACATCACTTCCAGTGCAAACGCACAATGTCATTAACCTCGGGCGCTTGGCCAGTGTACATTTTTTATGTTGCGACTTTTTTAAATATGAGACTACTCGTATTTATTTTATAACTTCACTGATAGTGATTTTAAACAACACATGTTTTTGGGCGCAATGTCGTGCCATACATATAGTGATGTTAGTGATGAAAGTAAGTAAGTTACGTACCTTAGTACCGTAATACAATTGTAGAGGGAAGTGTGAAGTAGCGGTTAGTTAGGACGTGTTTACATTGCGGGACATCGGTCGGATAATAACTTGCGCACACATCGCCGTCGTGTCAGTCCCTATCTAATACAATCACACACGTCTGTGTGTGATGGTACGCTGCCTGCATACGTCTAACGACGATCGTAGTCTTCTCCTTAAAAAAGCTTATTAGAGTTGCCTATGGCATTATGAATATCGACATTCATTAGATGAGGATTAAAGGTCCTAGATAACTTTTACTAACCTTTAGATAGATAATCATAGATTGAATAAAATTGATGTGTGTTCAAGTGATTTTGCAGCTATTGCCTGAGGCAATTGTAGGAAGACAAACGACATGAATGGATTGGTTAGTAACGTAGACCGACTAGAATCCTGGTTAATTTAAACATAATTCGGAAATAATGTAGAACATTTTAGACGTGACACTCAAGTATTTTCAACACAAGCCTCACCCGGTTGCGCTGCGCATACTACAATCTGAAGGGGTTTTATTATTTTTAAAGTGCGGCTCGTTTGCACGCGAATGGGCCACTTAACCACGGAGACAAGCTCCCATCGTTGCGCAGACTTCCTACTAACTCTATTAAGTATTTTATGTGACAGATAATAGTGCAGCCACGCTTTTTAGATGTTTCAAATGCGGAAATAAAACAGCTACAGTTGACAATAAACGATCGAATACCACCTTCCACATGCAGACAAGGGATGATACAGTAATAAAACAAATTAGTTTTCATACTTACAGTTAATCAAACCGACACATTTGGCAGGTGTGAATAGCACCCAATTTCCAATGGGTTCGTTATGTGATGCTCAGAACATGAGTACAGCGACTGTTCGACACAGGATCGGATGTAATGTGGGACGTGACCGGGGCGACGAGTAGCAAGGCTCGCGATCCAAAACTGTACCTGTTTCCAATATTCATGCGAATTTTTCATTTCAATGGGTGTCAGCAAGACTAATTTACAATGGACTCTTTTTATAATACCCAGATAGGTGTTAGAAATTTATAATTAATTAATTTCATAATTTATTTGTAAATTCGGACAAGCATTTTAAATACGAAACATTTAAAAAAGAACCATATCATAATATTGTAATAATAAAAATACAAAAGAAATTATGTCGTAATAAAAGTATTAATTACATAAAATTCACATAAGGTTCACAAGTTTTCTTTATCTATGGATTCTGCAAACTTATTCTGATGTTTAGTAACAAAGGGTTTTGCGTAATGGCGATGTGCAAAGGATAATTGACATTAATGTTTTTTTCATATAGTGGTACTTACCATCGTTGTAACTACCGGGTAGCTCTAAAGCTATCCGGTGTCTTATTATAAGTATTTGGCAATGGGAACACACACGCGTGTAGTATGCAACACTACGGAGTCGCGGTGTCTTTATGAATATCTGCGTCTGTCAAATTTATTGTGCCCTCCATACGCAGAGCCGACGCCCAACCCTTGTCTATCCTTATCACTGAGTTTTATTTTTATACGAGCGTTTCCATTTTCTACCTGTTTTATATTACAACTGCGCAGTTCAAAAATACTTTTATCAATTGATATTTATCAGTAAAAAATAAAACCCGATTTTAAAAATGGTTAAAAATGTAAGTTTAAGCTTTTATGAGGCTTAATTCAGTCTAGCACTGTCGAGTCCACGAATGACAATATGCAAGTGCGAACTCTTTAGCAGCGCTCGAATTTTCTGTACTCCTGTAATAGTAATCGTTCACAGGCCCACACAAGAATCCTCCTGCAACATGTGGACCGCATCCGAAATCGAATCCGAGATCACGGTATCCCCATGCTAACGGTGTCACTTAGTTATTAGACCAAATGGGTCGCAAAATTCACGACATAGTATAAACCACCCTATTTTCAACCAAAATCTAATAAATACTCTTACCAAAAACAATTTTCTACTTCCATAGTTCAATTATCATAACAAAATATTTCTTTAATTGACTAACCAAAAAAATAACTGTAAGTATTATGGTTTAATTTGTATTTATTACCCGTTAAAATGCGGATTCGTAGCAATTTGCAGCCCCTCCGACCGACGCGACGCGGTCGCGATGCGGTGTGCGAACTATAGCTGCGCATTTGATACTTATTCACAGCGCGAGGGTCGGTTCGACCGCGGCCTAACGATTTGATAATGTATTCACTTGATAAAGCGGAAGGTAGTACTTCGCGAGTGTCGCATTAAAAAACCAATTACAGCGTGGCTAAATCGCGCCGCCGCTCCCGGCTATTTGTCAGACTCCACAGGGATAAAGGGTATATTCTAAATTTAATTTCACGCATTTTTAAAAACTGGGGGAGTACCGAGGGCATTCTTTTTTTATTAAGATCCAGTTATGAAGTTAAGTTCACAATATACGACTTCATCCTTAAGTAGTAAATGAGCTTGTTACTTTTACCTACTCTACGTTAAACTACTAATAACCTACGTATACTTCTACTACTACGTACCCTACCTTATCTTATAAATAACCTAACCTACTCTTATAAATTTTTAATTAGTGTTTATATTTTTTTATAACTACCATTTTTAAGATACCTACCGTGTTTTAACGAAATGAAAAATACGTTCTTATTCATAATACTTAGCAACATTATTGGGTTCGATAGCTCGTTGCCCAAAGTAAATCAGCAGTGAGTTGATGGTCCCCAGGGAGGAATACGCTTTGCCCTTCGCCACGAGTCGAGTCCCTTTTGCAGCACTCTCTTAATAATTACATCTAATTATACCAAGTAAGACCTTTATATTAAACAGGTTATAGTGAATTGCAATAAAAATAAAAAATCGGCCAAGTGCGAACTAGACACACCGAGGATTCGGTACTAAAAACAAACTAGGTTAAATAACAATTTTGACTTTGCCGTTCAATCCCTAGACACGGCTATTGCACTTGTTGCCATTATTAAGACCGAGCAACAAAACCGGCCAAGTGCGAGTAGGACTCGCGCATCGAGGGTACCGTACTAACTTGTAGGTAAGGTAATAGATGAAGTCATATTTTTATGAGTTTGTTTTTTTGTTTCCGTGACAGATTTTTTTCATTTACATGTCCTATAAGAAGCTGCTTCAAGCAAAATTTCATGATTCTAGGTCAACGGGAAATACCCTATAGGCTTTGATTCCCTTGTGACATCGCAAAATATGCGAAAATTTGCGACATAAACGGTCATATCTTTTCTTCACGTCGACTTAAAGGTTTGATATTTTCACAGCTGAAAGAGACCATAGACCCGGATATTTGTTATTAATTGCAATTAATATTTTGATAACTCCACGCGTTCTTGAGAAAAAAGGTCTTGACGGACAACAAAGTGATCTTATAAGGTTTCCTTTTTCTTTTGAGATGCGGAACCCTAAAAATAGCAAAAAATCACGTTTGTAGTAGGGGAGCCCCTTAGTTTTAGTTGTTAATTTTTATTATTTGTTGTTATAGCGGCAACAGAAGTAATAATTTTCTGAAAATTTAACTTTCCAACTATGTATTAACTACTATAAATACTAGAAACGTGCAATAAAATTCAATTCATTTTTTTTTTCTCCAACACAAACATAAGTCGTAACTTCTAGCTACAAGTTTGTAAATTGGCAACACTGTTCCCCGGCTTCATGTAATTATTTTCCATCTCGTTCAAGAAAGCACACCTTTAACTGATAGGAAAGATGATACACACCAAGAACTGTCTAACTCTAAACGATATAAGTAGCCTACTTACGTTTTTAATTTTCTTCCTTTAGATATTTATTTTTGGATAATATTTTATCACGCTATTTATCTATTTGTTTGTATATTATTTTTTGTTGCAAAGCATGTCTTTAGATTATAAACACTACAGTTATTATAATTTTAATTATCGGCCGCTACCAACAATGGCGAAGACAAGACAAAGAATCCCGTTCCACGAGGTACATTTTAACAGTTGACTAAATATTGACGCAGCATATTATAATATTTTAAGAACTGCAATTTTTTCTTGTAAAATAGTTACGAAATCGCAAGCCAAAGGCGGGCGGCAGAGTTACAAACAGCCGCCCTAATACAATAACGGCCGGAACAAACTGGGCTATAAAATATCACCAGTGAATAAATCAGTTCGCCGCGATGCGCCACCCCACCTACAACTAGCCACGATTTATGCTCATGGGATTTATTATATAATAGATAAAATAATAATTGACTACAACTCAAAATATTTACTACCGATTTTTTTTATACCACTTGTGTGGCACACAAGCATACGACCCACCTGATAGGTAAGCAGTCACCGTAGCCTATAGCCGCTAGCAACACCTACCAGGGATATCACTAACGAGCTCCCAACCCCGTTGTTGATGAGGCGTCACTGTGCAAGCAGCATTACTACTAGGCCAGCGTATCCTCTCGGAGCACTGGAAACCTTACTTACCTCAGAAACACAACACTACATCAAAGTAGTGTTATTTCACTGCGGTCTTCTGTTAGGTGAAGGTACATTCCCCAATCGGGCGGCTCCAATATTAATGGGAAACACCACGGGAAATCCCAATTCAGCCTACCTCTCTTTTTTAACTCATGGTGTCATTAATCACTGTACTTAAGCTTAGGAAAACTCATTGATACAGGCCGAGGTTTTACTCTGGGTCCATCAGATGACAGGCCGTCACTTCAACCACAAGGCCACCGCGGCTTTAATATCTTTATTTTCTGTACCTTTATTTAAAATCTTAAACATATAGAAATATATATCCTTCTTCCTTCTGCTTTTTGGCAAAGAGGAGAATATCGTGTTCTTTAGCGAGTACTTACTGCTAAATGTCACTTGAACTTCGACATACTATCATGATCGTCTATGAATTCAAGCGCTCACCGTTTCATCCCTTTATTTGACGCGAATTGATTTTATCGTTCCGTCTCTGATAAAGTAAAATATCCGTCTCAGAATACCATATTTTCTCTAATCTCAGAAGACTAGAGAAACCATTCAAAAACAAAACATACTTAAATACTACGTAAATAATTTACTGTAAAGGTTTCGCCATTTTACAAATTATTATTGCACTAGAGTAGTGTGGAGGCGTGATGTGTGAAGCGGAAGTTGCTCAATCACGGTATTCACAGCATCAGGCATGCGAGGCAGCAACCGTGAAACTGGCGGAGCGACGGCGGCCGGGCGGGCGGCGGCGGAGGCGGCGCGCCCTCGCACTGATTGAGCCGCGACAAGTTAAACGATTTGAAACAATTTAATAGAGATCAAAAATTCAGGGCCCCGCCACGCCCGCACTAACTTTTGAAGTTTTTCCCTCGCTAAAAAGATTATCGTCGAGTGGTAGCTTAGGGGAATATTTTTTTGGAATATGTGGATGTCCTTTTATGTTTCGTGCTCAAAAGTAACCCGATTAATTTATGTCCAATATCATTGGTGTTTTCTGTATTTAATGTAATTTTATTACTAACCTATTAGATAATCATATCAATGCAAATTAAGGCTTTATACAGGTTATGCCTAAACGACTTTTATGCAATTGCGAATTAATCATAAAGCACTGCATAGAAATGGAAAATTGTTTTCGATCCCTGGGTACGTAGACATACGTCACATTTATTGAAGAAATAACGTGAGCTTTAGGTTATTATAGTCCCTGATCGAGTTCACGTATCTACTCCACTTCTTTGCTGGAAGGCTATCAACGTAAATATCTGCAGATTTGGGCATATTCTCTGGCACATGGTTCTAAGTGAAATTTCAATTGGATTTTTATTCCTATGTTTGTTGCGTAAGGTTGAAAATATAAGAAGTGTATTATGCGGAACCTTGTCGTAGTACGTGGTACAGCGATATGCGATTGCGTTATGATAGGATCAGGGTTCAGCGAAGCGTGTTCTTGAGAGAGCGCTCCAGCAGGGCTCCAGCGGCTCGTCTCTCTATGACGCTAATGTCATTTTAAACGCGGCGAACACTATGTGCTTTCACACAATTTATTGTTATGATGATTGATTCTGAGGAACCCAGAGTATATGTATAATAAAAATATTATTATTTAACGAACTATATTAGTTGCGTTCAAAAAGACATATAGCTCTTCCGTTAGCTTCATTTGTTACTATAACTGGATAAATGATTAGAATAGCAAAGTATTACAATATAATATAATACACATGATTTAATTAGAACATTTCCAAATGAGGCAGCGGTCAGAAATAGAGTCTATGAATACCCCTATGAGTACCCCTTTTATAAGTTTTTGGGCACGTCAAAATTATATATTTATATTTACGGATAAGTTATTTATTTACGTAAATTATGCACGGCACGGTTAGAAATATCTCAAAATAAATAATAAAAAATATTTCTAACAGTACTCAGTTCGGTCTCGTACTGCAAGGATTATTATTGCTCCGTATAATGGAGCAGAACGTCTCCCGACCGGTTGATCCGATAAGCACAACCGACTGGAACGCCTTCCCCCACTCGCATCAATCGCACTACTCTATTGCTGCTGCCGATACATTCTACATTTCTAGCTTTTTTAACTAGAATATAGCTAACAATCAGGCGGGTCATGTGCTTATTGACCAACTAGTCCAAAAGTAACTTATAGTATGCTAGAAACTAATAATACAGACTGCTGCTTTAAGATAATTCAATCAAAAAACCCGGCCTAGTACAAACTTGTACGTAAGGTTCAAAGTAAATTCAAATAAGGTAATTATTCGTCGGTGACTCTCAACAGCGCGAAACAGGAATATTTTATAGTAACTTAGCTGATTTTTCCTTTACTGTGCTGTAAGACAATGCTTCTTGCCAAATTTCATTATTGTAGGTCAACTGGAATACCTACTACCCTATAGGTTTTGATTCCCTTGTGAAAACATCATTATTTTACAGCTGAAAGAGACCATAGAACATTACCAAAATAAAAGTAACTTAATTGCAGTAAGTGACATCTCATAGCATCAGCTATATGCCAGTGAAAGTTCTGTTCAAATCGGTCCAGCCATTTTGGAGATTACCCGGAACAAACACAGTAATAAAAAAAAATAGTCGTTACAAGCAGACACTTCACATTTATTTATTTGTATTGGATGGATTGGAGAACGTTTATACTTTATGTAATTATAAATACACAAATTGAAGCTTTGATAAACAATACTGTGAATTTATTCGTATTGTTTGTTGCCTGTCGATGGTTCGTATCGTGTTGTGTTTCACTAGTCAGCATTTTGTGCAAGCATCCTGTTGCACACGCCGCCATTTACCTGGTATCCTGTCATACTATGAAATACACAGAATATACCTACATCATGTATGAATAATATAAATGTATGTAAAATTATTAATTTATTTTTAGTTTTTATTATTTCTCTTTACATTGTTACTATTTGCCAATAGATGGCGTACATGTCAAATGATGTTACGGGAATTTTAAGTTATCTTCAGAATATAATGATTGGTATAGCAAATGCTGGAAATGATAAGCATCTACCAACATCATGAAACATACATTATTTGCAGAAGCATTTTTAATGCAATGAAGGTGGCAACTGTGGCAAGCAACCGTATCGTTCGCCTGGTGATAAGTTGTGACCGTAGTACACGCATGTAATACCAAGGATATCACTACATTGCAATATCTTATTCATCGCAGAAATACAACACTACAGATACCTACCTACAAAATAAATCACTTTGAAATCAAAGTGAAATAGTAATAACATTCTATAAATCAGAATCGTTGAAGTAAAATAATCCACAGGATTAAATTCAAGAACTACCTCGACCGATTCAATTTCAAGAAAATCCATCAAAGTACTTGCGTACACGACGTTTATAATGACCGCCTTTGATATATTTCAATCCTTTCCAACATTTTCCTGAATCTGGTTCCGAATTAGTTGCGCTTATTAAACTCGCCAAGGGATTATATTTTTATAAGAGGAGGACAACACAAACACAATCTTGAGTAATCGGATCAGGCAAATGGCCGGTGATTTGGAGAGCGGTCGCGGCGCGGGAATGTCCCGGTGACTATCTTAAGTATTGAGATAATAGGTGCGGGGGCCAGCGCTCGACCCGCGCCCGGGGGCAGTAAGGAATAATGTAAGTGTCCGGGGCGACATTTGCGCCGAATTGCCGGCGACCTTCGCCTCTTACTTATGCGGTTTTTAATATTTTTATTGTCATGGATGTGTCCACTTCAGCACAGAAAGACATGGATACACGTTTCATATTTAATGTATTTTTCAAGAATACTCATATGCATAAAATAATATAACTTAATTTGATTGGCATTTCGGTTTAATGTGTACACGCAGTGTTTGGTTTAATAGGAATACGCATCGAATGTTGGCTTATATTATCCACTCTGAGATTGCGTTCTACTTTATAGATCAGCCTGTCACGCGTTCAGGAAACACGTTCTCAATTTGAATATTATAGTTTAAACTATTAGAAGAGCATTTGAAAGTTCAGAAAGATCCATTATAAGTACGTAGTATATCATCTACTCTGAGATTATAACAATCACTTCGTAGTTAATAATATTACGAAATAAATGGCTTAAATAGACGGATACAAATAGTTGATGACATGCGTGATAAATATAATTTGATTTGAAGGCTCCTCAGTTTTGGTGTAATTTCTACGTTTTAAGGTAAAAGTTGTAGGGATGGTGTAAAAAACAGCTGTGGCGTGTGTCCGACACCCTCGCGGTCCGTTATTGTTGGCCACAGGCGCCATAAAATACTTACCCTAGACCGTCGCGCTGGACGATACATATCTCTCCACTTATTGAAATTCTCCCTGAAATATACTTTATATCTTATACTACCTAAAATAGAAAACCGAAAACGAGCGCCACTAATAATATACCTAATATTTTTTTTGGGTTTTCTTACGCCTTATATTATTATCTACTCTGTGTATGTGTAAATAGAACTAAATATAACCCTATAACTTCATGGTATATAATCTTATATCGTTACTTGTATCTAATAAATTGATAGATTGTTGATCTCAGGATCGTAGATCTTTTAGATAACATATGTTTTCAGCAGGTGACTCAAGCAAAACCTTGCCTTATAAAAGGTCGTAAGAAACATTAATAAAAAGTCCACGTGCACGGCTGGACATAATATATGAGCTGAAATAAAATCTGTCAGTGACCATTTATGGCAGAGAGTCCCGTTATTAAAATGTAGCGGAGCGTCGGGACGCGGACGCCGCGCCGCCGGCTGCGGCTGCGACGGCATCTGATTTATGTCCCGAACAGCAGTATTTTATTCCACGGGCGCCTCAAGAAAACTATAAGTTTCCGTTCGACAGGGCCAGGGGAGTAGCCCACTGAATATTGTCTCTAGTCTCCACTCACTGCATAAATACAAACATACATGTATATCACATTTATTGCTCCCTAATAGATAATTTGGTAATGGGCCGGCCTCCTGCATTCTTTTGTATACTGATAATAAATATTGTAGTGACAATTTTCGGAATAAAATATCCTGAAAATATAAAGTAGGTAGGTACCTACTATGCATAAGGAAATCTTGGGATGCGACATAGAGATGACAAACTAAGGCAATTGGAGTATCAGTCTGAACATAATGCCCGGGGCACTAAACTACAAGTCTTCCCCATTCAAATTATAGATGTGTTTAAAATAAAATAGGAAGAGGATATTCTATCCATGGTCATAGAATGGTTTTTCATATGATATGAAGGTTACTTCATAGCTCATCATACTTCAGTTCAGCTTTTCAGAACGGAATTGCCTTGTTTGGACCTCTTCCAGGTACTCAAAATACTCTCTGTATTTGCCGACATTATTTAGACTTCTTAGGTATTATTTAAGTATTGATAACAAACATTGACATGGGTTTTTTATATCTCTTAAGAAGATTGCATATAAACAAGCGATTCACCTTATTATAAAACTGTTACCTAACTAAAAATTTTAATAACCTTTGATTGGCATCATTTGAAGTTTAACTGAGCACGAATCCGGCCAAACGGGAGATGTTTCATGGCCGTTCAAGGGGCGGTAGGTTGCGTTAATGAGTCGTCACTGTCACTGTCATTGCCATCACGACCCTCACACCAGTCTCACCCTCGACACCATCCCACAGCGTCGCGCTGAATGACAGAACAACGTTAATGCCTTTAATTTACCTAATTACAAGTGGATGCGCACTTCATTTACGATACACCTGACTGGTTGGAATTGAATATACAAACATAAAAATATAGTTATCAAAATATTGTTAGCAATAGTTAACTTTGTACATACTAAGTTATCTGCACTGTACTGCATGAAAGATCCATACCGTCTAGTCCTCTAGTCTACATAAAACAAAACTGAAGTATCAATATTTAACGAATTAAATGACTAATCAACGTAGATAAATAAAAAGAAAAAAAACGATAGCAAGTATATTATCTACTCTGCGACGATAGGGTTTTACTGCCCTATAGGAATAGTAGCCGATACATAGTATGCGATGCTTTTCCGCTCATTCATTATTTATAACTAAAATATTTAGTAAAGGATAAAGACAAAACGCGTTCGTGTAGAAGTATTAACCTAGAAGCCGTTGCCGTGTGAACGTAGTTTGAAGTCATTACCCGATGACTGAATAACAAGTCCAATTACGTGATTGGATTAGCCATCGACGGCCATCGGCTCAACGCTTACCTACTCGTTACTTCCGACGTAACTAGCAATTATGTAATAGCTGACATTTAATGTTAGCATATTGAAAAAACCAGTGCTCCACGAGGATACGCTGGGCTAGTAGTATTGCTGCTAGCAAAGGGAGTCCTTATCAACAACATGGTTGGCACCCCGTTAGTGGTACCCTGGTATTGGTAGCGGCTATAGGCGACGGTGACTGCTTACCATCAGGTGGGCCGTATGCTTGTGTGCCACCTTAGTGGAATAAAAAAAAAACAATTATGTTTGTGAAAATATGTTGAGTATCTAATTGGGCCTCTCAGGTTATGGCTAAATTTAAACAATGCCCTATAATATATCACGGACTGAAACCATAATCAATAGGAATAAACTTTTGCTAGTTTCCAGAAGTCAGGATAGCGAAATAAGAATGTATTGACTTTAAGTAAATGTTGAATCTCCTGTGCTTGTATTATGACGAAATTAGCTTTATATTAGTAAAGTATTTATATTATTTTTTTCAAAATATAATCGCATTTATTCTTTATTCACCACCCAAAGAGTCATTAGAGCCCAATTGTTTTGGGTTCTGGATTGCATTTATCCAATGAAGCTCACCGCGCGATTACACGGGAGGTGGGCCTTCGCCCTTCGCAACCTGACCACACACTGATTGAACACTTGTTTCGCGAGCCATTCATCACTCCATTTTGTTAATTGCTCTTTAACTGCTTCATTATTTCAATTGACTAGGTATCAGCAATTTGCACATTACTAAAACGAATGTCAATAAAACATATAGAAAGTTGTTCAATTCTGAAAACTACGTAAGAAGTACTGAGTAATTTCTAATCCTTATTTCTAGTCCTAATTTATAATTATTGCTAATGTTTTAATGAAGCGTTCATTAGAAGGATCAAAGATCATTGACTTAAAATGTCATAAATAAAATAAAAGTATTAGATTTTTTGTCTATTTTCCAAAAAAGATTTTGAGACCTTCTTACAAAAATATTTTTGGATGATTCTGCCAGTTCGAATCGAAAAACTAAACGGGTATATATTTTTTCATATCCCACTAAGGGGTAAACGAGCATACGGTCCGACTGACGGTAAGCGGCTACCGTAGCGAAGCCTATGGATAGTTGGACATTTGCGACACCGAGGACAACTCGCGCGTTGGCGTCACTTCAAATACGATAAAGAAAAACAAATATCCTTCAAATATACGTCGGTCATATTCTCAAAGGAAGTTAGCGAGCGGCGAAAAATGTAGCTACAAACAGTAATGTGTTCTATAGCAACCTACATATAAATTATATGAGGTACCTGAGTGTTTGAGGATTCCAATGTAGTCTGTTATGAAACGTTCACCTTGATGATTGTAACATGATCTCGCCGACATTGTTTTTGTAAATGCGATATGAAGGCGCGCATATTGCGATCCACAAACAGTGTGACCACACTGTATCACCGCTGTGTATGAATGTCGCATTCAGAGACTAAAAGGATTTATTGGCATAATGTCCAAGAAAACGTAACTAGTACTTCGAAAATCATAAAATTGGCAATGTTTTATTTATATTTGTGTATATTATCTAATAATTAATTAATTCCCTTGAACAGAGTTTATATACATAAACTCTTCGAATTAATTGTTCGGTGCAAATAACAACTAGTATTTTTTTGGTTTATTTATTTACTAGCGACCCGCCCAAGGTTCACAAGGGTTACACAAAACCTAAACTAATCATACATAAAAACCTTCCTCTTTAATCACTCTATCTATTAAAAAAACCGCACAAAATCCGTTGTGTAGTTATAATATCTAAGCATACATAGCTACAGACAGACAGCGGGAAGCGACTATGTTTTATACTATGTTGTGATTACGATTAAAATAACTGACCAGATTACCTTGCTCATTAAAAGCACTTGGTTCCCATATCAGTTTACATAGAATAAATTGAACGACCCCATCGTTCAATTAAAAATATTTGTAACAACTGATAAACATATCAGTGTCCCACCACCTATAGTGAAATCTTTGTAATTTTGAATATGGAACCCTACATTGGCTACATTATAGGACAGCGGCCACTTAGCTGATTCTTAACAAAGGGCGTTCGTTCAAGTGTCCGCCGCATGCAAGTACACGTGATCAAAACAATATGCACCGTGAAGCCACTTTCGGTTACAAATTACATTCCTAAATTTAAATATGGACCAGTATTTATTAGTAAATACTTTAGTGCCAAGTGCATTGAGTCTTACTTATGATGAGATAATTGCGTTTCTAACCTACCTGTGCCTATTTTTACTCAGAAGTGAACGAAGCGAGATGAAATGAGGTGAAATGTTAATTAAATCAGTCCGTTTTTTGTAGTTACACACAGATGCTTGTGGCTGTAATTCGAAAGCTCGCACATCAAACACAAATTTGTGGATTGTCTTCGAATAGCATTGATATAAGATCACATATGCCCTGGTATTTTTTTATACCACTAAGGTGCCAAACAAACATAACCTTATTTCTGTAATCCAACTTAATACTTAGTATAAAACTAAGTCCGTTCCCACCGTGTGTGTACGCTTAGATCTTTTAAATTACGCAACGGATTTTGATACGGTTTTCATTAATAGACGAAGTGATTCTTGAGGAAGGCTTAATGTATAAAACAGTTGTGTTTTGGGAAAACCCGTGCGAAGCCGGGGCGGGTTGCTAGTATCCTATAACATGTCAAATCAGTCATCATACATGTGCCCGACAATAGTATTATTGTAATCACAACATCGTCACGTTGTCCATTAGTCGGCACCATTAATGAGATTTACAAATAAACAAATCCAAACAATTTATTGTCCTTCCGTCAGTATCGAGGCCAAACGTCGCCGGAAGAAAAGATGTATTCGTTGGCACGTTATATAATTTCCACCGCACATAATTTATATTATTAAACTATAATAGAACACCAGTGACTCAATTGCTGAAGAGCAAGCGATGGACTTTTGTGTACCACTAAGGTGACAAATGACATACAACAGACATAGGTTTCATTTGTGAATGTTGATGGATATCAAAAACGATTATAACCCGCTGTGTCACAGATACCACGAAACTAGACATCTAAAATCAGAACATACTAATATTGCAACATAAAACTAAATATATCCCAACAAATCCCTGTCACGAAGACGCGTGTCAAGAAGGTTGCTCTTCTATTTTTTATATTATACTGGAAGTGCTCCTAGTATCTTCATACTAAGCGTCAACGTATATTTTGTATTGTATAGTCTACTGTTTGATTACATTCCAGGTATTCGTACAGGTACATTGCCACAAACAGGACGTCAGTAATGTGATATTTAATCCCTATTGAATGCATATGGTCATGAAACATTGTTGCATTTAAAAGAAACTACTGATTTAATAAGTAGATACCTACTAAGAGATGTTTAATGATGTAATTTAAAGCATAAACCACCTTTTAACAAGAACATACTTAAGTAACACTTTCCGTTTTATTCGTAAATCTTACGCATGTAAGATAAATACTAATACTGAAAAAAAATTGAGACAGAGCTCGGCCACCTCAGGTCCGGGCAGCAATGAGCTAAATACGTACTATTCATATAAAAGTCATGTTAAGCATGCATACAAATACCGAGTGCATACATTTCTGCACAAAAGTATCTCCGTTGTAGGCAGGTGCAGGAACAGCATGACTGTGACGGTTCGTTTGGCGACAAATCGCGTTTGTGCGGTTCCCCGCGGCGTGCCGCGATTCACGCGACTCACTCTTGCGTTCACTTAATATGGAAAAAGAAATAAAATCAGAATTAGAGTTGACCTTATTTTTGTGGTTATTTTTCATATATGTAGCTTTCATTTGTATAAAGATTTACATAGATATATCTGGGACTTTAAAATACATAATGTATATATTGTAAAGTGATTACCTAACTATCTACATTGTAACATTATGACTATATAGGTCTTTTAAGCTAAGCTAAAATTGGGCACTTCTCGAACGTGATTTAAAAATTATTTTACTTTTTTTTTTAAATTGAGGGAGGTGCAAGGCGCACAATCGTTCGTATTATAAGTACTATAATTTTTTTTTCTATATCTATATATATTCGTAGAGCAGCTTCCACACTATTTAGCATGAGGAACTGTGCCTTTGATGCGGCTCCCGCGATGCGTTAAACAAGAGCGCAGTGACGGCGCCGCCACACGGCTTCTCGAGGGCGGTATAATTCACTTAAATCACGCTTACACGGCACGCACGTATTCAAACGAGCTTCGCACCTCGCGCTCGCCTCCAGCCTACTTAGTCGGACACCTTCACTAACATAATCTCTACAACAACATAGAATTTAGCATTCACATACGGCATTCTAATTTAGCTATTCAAATACTAAAGGATGACAAATAAACGACCGGTCCGCCAGATGGTAAGCAGTCACATTACCGTACCCATCGAAACCTGCAATACCAGAGGTATCACTCACTCGTCAAACGGCTGACAAGCGATATTTGCCTGTGATTTTCTGTAAAGTAAGCCTACGGCCACCAGTTGGGCGGTTGCTAGTCCTTATTCTAAGGGCGGTTCCAATTTAGAATGTAAAAATGTCTTGTTTCCTACGTGGCCCTGCCTATCTTCAAAAGGTATGATATGAAGTTATAAGACACAATTTAAACTCCCCCACTATCGACACTGATACTACATAGTTAAGTACCTACACACACAGGTAGGTATACCTATACATACATTATATTATTGGTAATCATCAGTATACTGCAGATAACAATAAATTCAGGACAATAAACTATATGAGCTGAAAGACTTTGTTAAGGAAACAGAAAGGACAAAGGGCATGATCCAAAAATCCAGCAAATAAAATTCCAATTACGCGGGAAAGAAATGACATATTCGGTTTGCTCAAATCCTTAAAACGTCATCCAGATATCCATTACATGTGTATTAAATCTTACGACATATATTTGTGGGGCTCAGCAGGTTCCCCTCGCAAACACCGCGATTACGAGCTCGGCCGACCGGAGTAAACGAATATAAAACACATGCGGAAGACGAATGCAAAATGTACTCATCGTCAAGATTTTGCATATGTCAACACTAGATCACCCCTTATCAGAACGCGAACGATGAATGTCAATATTTGATACGCAACAATACCGCAAAACCAGTTACGAATATTTGTATCAATCATTCCTCATTTTCAATTTAATTTTTTGGTTTAGTTTTGTTCAAAATGTATTGTGTTTAGCGCAGGTGTAACTGGCTAGCTCAAAATATGAGTCACGTTTTAAAATTATAGGTATTCGTTCCAACACTATACTTATTATCTACTCTGATGAAGCTCAGAGTAGATAATAAGTCAACTAAATCAAAAGTACTTTTTGTAACACAAAGCTCAAAGTTAAAGTTTTACCAAAAAGTAAAAAAACAACAAAAAAGAAATCTATAGCTTTTTAAACGACGTACGAGATCACGAGTTTCAACAAACCTCACGAGTGTTCCACCTCCTCTTGAAAGTACTTGAAGGCGCGATAGGATTTTATTAAACTGAATTACTGCTCTTTAAAACCATAACAGCAGTATAAATATATAATTATATGATACGACAGGGTTCATAAAGTCAATTGTAAAAAGTATAGCTCCAAGTGAAAGTTATTAGCAATTAGCATTTACCCAACCAACAATATTTTCAGTTTTGGAACCTACTACTACTAGAAGCAATAATTTAAATTAAATTAGTAATGACCAATTTTATACTCCTTACATTTTTTTATATATTGTTGATCCTTTTAGCAAATTATTTTCGACACGAAGTTTTGTATCGCCCCTCACGCTTGCCCATACCTCTTGCAGTAGGTACCACGCCGCACCTTACAGTGCTGCGACTGCATTACGATCTTCACCTCGAAGCATTCGTTCTGTTCTTTTATCTCAGCCGTGTCTCAGCTCACTAATTCCGGTACCTATACCCTAAAGATTTCCAAAACATGTCATAAATTGTGCAGGTGGTCGAAATGTCACATTACATTAACTATGCCAACAATACCACGTGGAATTCGACAAAACCTGACCTACAAAGCTAATTTGAAGGACATCGAGAAAAGGAGAGTGACCTGACGTAGCAGCATCTAAAGTGATGAGTCGAGCGTGGCCGGCGTCGGGCGGCGCGGCGCGGTGCGGGTGGCGCGCTCGCTGTCGGTGCTCGCTCCAAGTACGTAGGTAGAACGTAAGAGAACGACCTATCGATTGGCAATAGTGCCTAGTTAGCAATCCGTGCGCGCCGCCCGCCGCCCGCCGCCCGCCCTCGCCCAGCCACTGCTTTGTCTAGATCCACACTAAACACGCACAAAGGTTATTATAACTTATACTTAATATATGATTACAGCATAGAAGCTTATATTTATATTTTTTTAAATGACTGAAATTATAGTAGGTAATAGATACGTCAGTGATTTCTTTCATTGTTTAGGCCTGCGTTTCTTCAAATTTTTGAGAAAGATGACCTGTAACCTGCTTAAATTATATCTAATATTTGTATTTCCTCCAATTTTTCAACCATTTATTCCGCAGTTAAATATACTCCGCTGCTAAAGGGTAATGGCCAACGCTGACGGTTATGGAATCACACTTTGTCAGTTTTCATCAGCTCCTTGGGCACTCAACAAATTCATCAAAATGTCCAAACAGCGATTTAAGTTATTGATAAATATATAATGTATGAAATATTACTTAAAGGGGTAATTATAATAGTGCTGGGCAAGTTATGTGCCTATGACTATGGCTATGAGTCAGGCGACGTATACTGTTTCCAGACACGTATGCTCTGTGCGACAGGCGGGCGTCGTGACCCTGCAGCGTTGGCGGTGCGCAGTCAGGCCTCGTCAGCTCTCGTCAGCGTCTCTGCTCCCTCTCAGCTGTTGCTCCACAACAAAGCTGTCACGTGACACCACGTTCCCACAATTTTCAATTCACTATGTCATCGATTAAGACAACGTAATTCATCATGTTCATTTCTTTGCTATTCAATACTGTTTTGGAATAAATATATTGGTTGGCTTACGATTGACACATATATATCGAACAAATATACCTATCTTATATAATATGTTTTAGCTTTTATCAATGTAGGTGAATCCTTTTATTATAATATCGTAGGTTATCTGAAATAGCTCTTTAAGTCATAAGGTGTATCGGCATTCAACCTACACAGTTTTCCTAGTAAAACCAATTATCTTAGTAAAGGATTACTCAATAATATATCCAACATCTAACAAGGTATTAATAATATTAGTAATTAATACCTTACTGTAGAAGTTGCAGGTACTCGTATAAAATAATATATGTTATCTTTTTAAGTAATAAAATTAAGCTATTCTTTTTAAGTAAGAAAATAAATATTTTGTGTATACAAATAGCTCTTCAAAGGACGATTTTGTGTAACAAAAAAAAAGAGTCGACCCAGTGCGGGAATATCGATCGGCGACCCTGCGAGCTTCTGCTGGCTCAGCACTAGCCCGCGTTCGCTACGCTCGCACCATCAGCATTCAGCTCTATCCCTGCGTTACGTCCCTACGTACACCTTATTGAAATTGAGCAGGTGGGGTCTTAAAAAATAACACTGAAACAAAAAAATACTTTCAGAAGTATTTAATAAGTTTAATAATGTATTGTTTTCTGTATGTAGGTGTTAAAAATATTTGTCATCGAATCTACGCAGTTTTACTAACGTTTGCTCGCTGACGTAGGCCAAAGTATGTCAGTAATAATATACCAATAATTTTAGTTAAATTATTATGATGTTTGCCTAATTTGTTGTTTCTCATAAACCTATATTGTATTCCTCTTGATGAAAAGTAAATGAGAAAGTTTACACATCCCTAATATCATTTTATGGTCAGCCAAACCTTACTTTGCATAAGCCCCCTTATACTTAACATAAGTCATCCTATAAGTGCATGTAATGCTATAATAGGGATTTGCTTTGCACTTCATCGTCTATGATCTTTGTAAAAAAATCATTTAAGAATACACAAGTTTTCTTATATGTAACTAAATAAGTATAGAATAATGTAAATATTGGTAATGAATATTCAGTAGAGAGAAAATATAGGCCCACTAAATATCGAACATGAAGTAATAGTTGACTCAGCGTAACACATAAACATGTAGAAACATTACAATGTCAGCGTAACATTGTTCTGATCATAATTTGCACACAAGCAAAAAGTGTCCAATTCACTTGTTTAAAAAGAATACCAAGAAGTAATTTGAGATTTTTCCACATTATAAACGTTACCAGTGATTTTGAGTTATGTTAATTCCTCTATCGTGCCTATTCAATAAATACAATGAATTAAAATTTATATTTGACATGATTTAAACTAGGTACTGTTATTTACTACTTTGAGAGAGAGATCCCTCGAAAATACCCCTGATTAGAGTAGCCCGATGATAATATACCTGTCTCTAGTCTAATTCATTATTTTCCAAATTTAAATTCAGTCAATTTTATTAAGCTACTCGGAACTAACAAACAGACAGACCACTATATATTTAAGAACCCGTGGGTTTGATGACGATATAACATGCTTGTATATTTTGCGGACACACAAGAACTACACTATTATTTATTTCACATATATAGGTACTTTACATGAGCAAAATTTCCATTGTTTCACAAATTTCATTTGGCTACACGAATAAATATTCAGAGATTTAACATAAGTACAAATGTCCTTTGGGTCCGGTTAACTGAATAATAAATTAGATATTGGGAGAGCCACATAGAAAAATGGAAAGTAGTGTAAGCCAGTGACGTCAGAGCTGGCAGCCCGACCTTGGTAGTGGAAAAATGTGCCGCGTCGCCGCTGCGGCGCCTGCTGGCTCATCACTACCCGGCGCGGCGCTCGGCCATCGCTCCCGGCCTCGAGAGTTCACTCCCCATCATCATCAAACTATTGCACCCAATATATGTACACTTACTTAGTTCTGTGACTACAAATAAAGTTCACAAGTGAAAAGAAGTGCATGGCACCGTCGGTCTAGGCGTTAGTATGTGGCTGCTACATTAGGTATAAGCTTTGCTTTGCTTAGATTAGGGCCAGATTGTTATTGATTGATATTAATATTTGGATAGTTATTATAATACAAAATAGAACATGGATAAACCTCAAACAAGGTTTGGCATATAACGCTTCGATCTTTGCGGTGAGTACATTTTCCAAAGTGAAAAACCACTACTGGAAATGTGCGTGTGTGTGTGGCGTTTAAGGTTCATATCAATTTATGAGCCCCGGTAAAATAAGAGTATGAGTATGCCGTAACGGGTATTTACATAAGAGATACCATAAATCGTAGGTCAGAAATGCAGTCCAATGGCGTTGTAGAAATAATTGTCCCATATATTACGATGATGTACGCGTACAAAATGGGCCATTACGGTGCCGGGCCGCAGTAACAATGGCCATAATTCTCCTCGACTTCATTAACAGGCCTCCATTTGCATGACAGCCCGACTTATGTACAACTATAGCTGCAATAAGCGGTGGATGCGAAAGGAGCATGGAGGTGGTTGTACCCACCAAGTACCAATACACTCGGGGAACAAACTCCATCTGCGGGTGCTAGACTATTTTACAGAGGAATACGGACCTTATGTCGAAGGTTGAGCTAAATCTGTAGATGTAGCGGGCTGTAAAAGAGTGTTAGTTGAAGAGGCTGTAGGCGGCGCGCGTCTCGGCAGCGCGGGGCGTGGCGGCGCGCGGCACGCCCCTTGATTCGCGCTGCGCCTCTTTCCCCGCATTTCGGAGACACTGCTACGGCACAGCTACGGCTATTGTACACCGTACAAAACGCAAACAGAACATGAATGTTTCCTGCAAATGTTTATGTTAGTCTATGTACAAAATTCATGTAACAATTACTAAACAATTGTACGGTTATACTGAAATAATAATTTTGTAGTATCATCTTTCATGGGAATGATATTGTTACTATTTGAAATTCAAGGAATAATAAACATATGGAATCACAACTTTAAAACATTTTCAATTCATAAACGCAGTATGATTTTCTATTCTGTTTATAACCGGACAAGTAGGTAACGCCGAGTGTTCCGTACATTTTAACTGTCATAATTTTCATTGATTACCATAATAGTATAGGGTACTTCCCGTTGACCTAGAACCATGAAATTTGGCAAGAAGCAGTATCTTACAGCACAAGTAAAGGAAAAAATCTGAAAACCGTAAATATTGTATTGAAAATGTAGTAGGTAATTTTTATTAATGCGAATTTTCTGAAAAAAACGCCTGAATCGCGCTGTTGAGAGTCACCGACGAATAATTCATACTTTTAAGATAAAACAATAATCTGAGGTTACTTACATATCCGCAGATATCTGCACGCCTAATCCTTTTTTGTGTATAGTTGTGTACTCGAGTACCTACTACAATAAATCTGAATTTATCAAATAAACTTATGCTAACACACATAATTTTAATACATATATCATACAGTCGCTGACGGCATCTGTATGATATATCTATTAATTTTAAATAATATCTCCCTGCAAGTGCACTGCTTGACATTATAAAAATAATGATTGCAAATAAGAAAAGAGATAAAAGTAATTCTAAAACCTTCCGGGCAGTGTGCATACGTTACAATTTGAAATGTACTTAGTATATTTTATTAGTTATCTATACACTCAGGTTTCAGACTCAGACATCAAAGAATATGACGTCCCACCCAGTTCTAGCAGTTTGTATACTCAGTGTCGAGTATCAAATAGCGCTCGGCTAGCATTACCGATAATAATGTCTGCAACTATGTTGTTATCGGGTTCAGCCGTGAGCGCCGGAAATAAACATTAATCTAATGCCATAGAATACTTTATACAGTTGCTGGGAAAATATAATACAGCTTGTAAGCTTCAACTGCCATTACGCAAGAAACTACATACACAAGTGTCTTGATACACCTTGATACCTGAAGTATGTAAAAATATTTGGAGATGTAGTGTATTGATAGTATTTACACTTATTATAACAATGAATACTTATTTTTGTAATATAAATTTATTTTTTTACGAATTTTCGTCATGAAGGAATAAATGCAGATATCAAACACCAAGATAAAAATAAGGAATTAGTAATTGAATTATATTAACTTAACTAGCTTTACAGCGTGACATTATTATCATTGCGTGTAGGTAGTACTTTTGCAGTAATTATCCTGACTCAAGGCAATGTATGAACGGCGAGATTGATGAATCTGAAGAAAGAAAAATTGGTCTTTTGATAATGCCTTGAGTTCAACTATACGACGTGTTCCAGTCCGAGTCTTAGACCACATAATTACAATGTGACATTCGAATATGACTGACTGAAATTATCTAATATTTGTGCGTTATTAATAACCTAAATTCAATCTTTACAGCCTATAATTTTAGGACGTTTTTTATTAGACTATTCTTCTGATTATACAGGGTGCCGGGTGCTGTGTCTATGTACTTCCCTACGTCATATTGAAGATCATACTTATAAAAATTAGTAAAAGTCTCCGACCTTTAAGAAGCTATGACCAGTTGCAGATTCTTAGGGAAACCCTCTATTCGCAACCCTATGTCCTTGTATATAACATTTATATCTATGTAGGGATGAGTTGGGGCCATCACAACAATATAATTCTAATGATTACAATATAGCCCCGGCATAAATTATACTTATATCCAACAGAAAATTCGTTCTTTTTAAATTTTTAATACACATTGTAACGTCAATCTATTTTACAATGTTACTATGGGTATGGCTAGGTTTTCTCGTTATTGATATCCGGTATTGCTAGCGGCTATAGTCTACGGTGACTGTTTACCATCAGGTGGGCCGTATGCTTGTGTGCCATATAAATGTTATAAAAAAAATTTGGTGTAAAAAAAAAGCTTTAAATTGCATAGATCTGTAATATTTTAATAGCAAATAATAAGTGAAAGTGAAGTATTCATAATATGCAAACCTCCATAGAAGAACTTTATATTTTTATTAAATACAAAATTAATTTAAAAAGTGGTCTGTATATGTATAAGTAAGTACCTACAACAGTCTTAACGACCTCATTTCTTCGCAAGTGTTGAGCAATCGCGAAGTTGTTGTACTTTTCTGCTAATATTGCACAATTGAGTCCACAGAGTCAACGGACCCAATTCAGATGACAATGTTTTAATATAAATATATAAAATATTGCGACCGATTATTTAAATAATAAGCACAAATCAACGTTACCACCTCAGAGTAGATAATATACTGCGTTACAAAAAACACTTTAATATGCATTTTTATGCTTTACTTTTAAATGTAAAAACGTAAAGGAAAACTTACTTTACCAATCTCAATAATAGCATGTTTTATTCATATTATCCATCTATAATCTATATATAGTGCTACGTGACGCTACGTGAGAACGGCTTTGGAAGACTTTTTAGTGCTAGAAACTCTAATGACTAGGTATACAAAAATGGGAAATCCACCAGAAAATGTGGGAAGTTTTGATTCATTAGTAAATTCCAGTCCGAATGCCCCATATTGTCGCGGGGCTTGTCGCTATAATTTATAAATCCTAGGTCTGTGCAATATTTTGATAAAATAATGGCCTTTACTATGTAGGTACTGATTATTTTAAACTACGTGAACTTACCTTCTATTCTCTGCCAAGCGCAGTAAAAATATCAGTCTCATGAACCTAGATTAATATTGTAATAACCGCACCGCACCTCATTGCATATCTATGTAATTTTCACCTTACTTACACATGGGTTAGATTTTAATCCTTTTGTTGGTATGAGCTACATTTTTTGTAATAGGTAACAAACATTTAATAATAAGTCTAAAAGCAGTGACAAAACCAACTTGGTAGATACTTTTTTTTTATACCACCAAGGTGGCACACAAGCAGTCACCGTAGCCTATAGCCGCTAGCAATACCGCAGAAACACAACACTACAACGTCTACAACAAAGTAGTGTAATTTCACTGCGGTCTTCTGTAAGGTGGGAGGTACAGTCCCCAGTCGGACGGCTCCAATATTAATGGGAAGATCCCAATTAGCCCTAACTCTCTTTTTTTAGTTCATGGTGTGATTAATCACTATACTTAGCTTAGAATAGCTTAGAAAAAGTCATTGGTACGGGCCGGGATTTGAACCTGGGTCCATCAGATGACAGGCCGTTGCTTCAACCACAAGGCCACCACGGCTTATAAAATGGGTTATATACAAATGGTTATTTCTGATATTTGGAACGATGTCTACATTAATTATTTTGTACTATGATTGTATTTTTAAATGTGATATGGAAATAAAATGCACCGAGTTTGTTTCCAGTTCATGTCAAATTACTTCTTTACGTGCTGGCGGTAAAGAAAAAAAAGATCTCACATCTCTATGTAAATGTATACATGAGATAATGTTTAAAGTCTTATAAGTCCAGTAAGTAACTACTTGTAACTCCCTAAGTGACCAAGTGAAATCTACAAGTGTAAGATCATCAACTTATGATATTAACTTGATAGTTTTCCGTGTGTACGTGATTCGTTTGTCGGTTAATAGTTAATACATATGTTCATATTATTTAGGTATTCGAATTATATATTCGAACATAGTGTCAGTGAAATACTAAATATGTGTATGGATAATACATAATTATATTAAATTGACATAAAAATAAATAAAAGAATATTTTCTCAAATTATTTATTAGGAAAACACAAATTCTCCTATTGATAATATTCGCCACTTATTTATTTACAATTACTCGATTAATCATTTTTTCGGGTAATTTTCACTTATTTATAAATTTATATTATCTTAATAGTACATATAGTTTAACGAAGCTATGCATATCTTATGACACAACCATACATTTAACACGGTGTTTGAGAAGCTGGTTCTTGCGAAACGAGCAGCTGTATTGTTCCACCATTATAAAGAAACTTTAGAACTGGAACCGATGATAATTAAATTTCAAACTTAACAAAAGCACGATAGTACCAACGTTCTAGGTCGGAGGAGTTTTGTCTCGAATATGTGAGTGGGCGTTCCTCAGTAGCGCTGCCAGGCGCAGGAGGAAGCGGCGGCGGCGGCGGCAGAGGCGCGCGGCGCCGCACCCTGCCGTCACAGCTCCGAAAAGAACTCCGGCGAAGAGTGTGGCGTGGGCGGCGCGTGCTGGGGCACCGCATGCTCGCGCCCCACCAGCGCCAGCCGCTGCTTCAGCACGTCGCGCTCGTGAGTCACGCGCGCCACCTGCACCTGCAGCAAGTGCAGCTCGTCCTGGAGCGACCTGTTCGTCAGCTCTAGCTCCTGTCGCTGTTGCAACCTTTTGCTGCGGCAATTTTGTGCGTAGCCTCGATTTTTAAGTGTGCGTCGTTTTTGTTTCAGTCGTGTCACATCCTCCCGAGGGAATCCGTGAAGTCGTTTGTTAAGTTCGCGGACACTCAGGGTCATGAGTAAGTCATCGCTGATGAGATCATCCCCTCCACAGGAGGAAGGCTGATAGGAATGGTGCTGACCAGTTCGAGGTGACATGACAGAGCAGGAGCTGCCCGGTCGAAGCCCGACCTGTTGCACGAGGTGGTCTTGCTCTCGCCACTCACGTCGATCCCACTCCTCGTAGGTTCCACACGGTACTGTACGCATATCGAGGGGTTCTCGCATATGCGGAAGCCACAGCACGTCGTCAACTAGAGCAGCGCGACACGGGCTGCGACCGACGGGAGCGGGTGGAGTCTCCGGGGGAGTGCTGGGGTCGGGGACCGCAATCGCCCCGTGAGGTTGGGGGTAGGGCCCCGCATCGGGCCACGGGCGGCAGGCGCGGGCGCAGGCCGGCGGGGCCTCGACAAGTTCCTGCCAACCGGTTCGCAGCGGCTCCCGTTTGACTAGTTGATGGTCCTCGAGGTGGTCTAATTCAAAGTTTTGTACGTATTCGTCAGCCAGCTGGTCGTCGTCAGCCTCGCGATGGGGCTGTGGAGGCAGGGTCTGCATGGCGCTCGCCTGGGAGCAGTCGACGAGCGCGTGCTCCACCATGGGGCCGTGCGGGGCGCACGCCGGCCGGGAACGGACTGCCGCCACCACGCAGGGCGGCCAGAGGCTCCGCCCTCCGACCCAATGACGTCTCGCGACGCGCGCATACACTTATAGCCTTTATTTTTACGAACATAAGTTCGCTAACGCCAAGACCTCATTTAATATTAAGATCATAACACGACACACATTATGACACGTACATATATTGCAATACCTGCCTCACCTACTTATGTGCATGGAAGTTTACCTCAACAAAATGCTTAAACAGACATAATATTTTACGGTATATGTTATTATTTATCTATCCTAACAATGTAATAATAATAAGCCCGCGGAAAATGAAATTCTACCTCGCACCTCGCGAGAGATTAAAACACAAACATATTAATAATAATAATAATAAACGTTGTAATGCTGTTCTGCATTTCAAGTAATACTAGTTAGATAGGAACAGATTGATTACAGTTAGCAAATCGTCAGCGTTCGTAGAATATCTGCTACGATTCGTAGCGGGTCTACGACTATCACTTATTCGATTAAAGTTTTGTCATTTATATAGGTAGTTTGAATGCGCAACGTACTTTTAGTTGCATATATTGCATATAGTTCCCACATTGGACATTGAGCTGAGATATTCTAATATTCTCTGCCTTTGAAGTACGATTATCGAGATGGGAAATTCGTATATACAATAAAATGTTCGGTTCTACTAGTATACCAACTTGTCACTCAGATTCACAGACAGATAAAATCAAAAAATCATTTATTCAGTTTAGGCCTTAAAAAGACACTTATGAAGGAATGTGTCTCTGTCTTTTTTTCATGTAACAATCATGATATTACAATATATAACAAAATTCTTTTATACATAAGTAGGTATATACAAATATCAAAATGAAAGCTACAAAGTTCGTTTAATCACTGTTTTCATGTAAAAATACTTTCAAACTATTAACAATTACCAGTAGCGGGAGCCACTTGAAAACTCAAACTCATAATCTTTATTTGACTAAACTACAAATAAGTACTTTCAAATCGTCGGAATCTACCACCGGATTCGGAAGGTCGTTTTTTGCTGATAAAAATTGAGGCTTGAGGAAAGTCATATTTAATTAATATTCCAAACATTATTATCATTACAAAATCATTCATCTAATAATAGGCTTTATTTATTTGAACTATTTGGTATGAGTCTTAAACTTATCATAATTCAACTCAGTAATAGATTGTGGGATTTTATTGTACTAACAGACACAATTTCCCATAAATGATTTACTTTACTAGTCTAAACCTAGGAGCCACAATTTTGTTTTTATTTCTAAATAAAGAAATTGAATATGAGAGTACTTCTTCTTTTATTATTTTATGATGCCACCATATTTCAGATCTCAATCAATACCACCATATACTAAGAATAAGTTGATTAATGTTACTTTAAGAACCGAAAGGATCGAATCCAATACATTTAGACAGATTAATATATTACATTGAGTATGTATGACTGGTGTGGGATGAAGCCATAATAGGTATACCGTATACAAGTAAGCATAGCCGTAGAACAAGTGATTTCACGCGTCGCCACACCCGGGCTACAATTCAGCGTGGACCCGAATCATATTTAATCGCCGACCCTGGAACCATTGCATAAACATCTAACCCTTCCTTATTAGCCCCGTGTAATTGAAACGATGCGCCAATTATTGCACGAATAATGAATTCTATCTGTCTACTGCCATCTTCTGAACCAACTTTAAGATATATATTTTTATACAACTAGGTGATGAGACGAGCAAGTGGTGTGCCTGATAGTAAGCCCATACTCGCCCATGCAACATATTCAGTTTAATCGTAAGGCCCGCGGAGCTCTGCACTGCGCTCGTCACCTCGACGGCTTAGTTCATAAATCTTCTATAGCCAGTAATTTTGGTAGCTACACTGCCTTTCAAACCGAACCAAACTCTTGCAATGAGAGTAGAAAATTAGTTAGGTAGTTACATTAAAAACGCTATGGATGTTAAATATGTGGGTATAGTATGCATTCATAAGCGTTAAACTTCTTAGGTTCTACTGGTAGGTACGTGCAATATAATTTTATAATGTTTCAAGAAACATTACTACTTCTGATCAGCGTGCATGAAACCATGATTTTTGATAACTTAACTAGGCTTTGGGTAGTGCAGCTGTAAAATGAGCAACAATAATTAACTTTTGGTTGGTGAAAAGGGTTGAAGTGTATGCGGCGCCGCAGCGCGAGTGCGGCGGGCCGTGGGCTGACGCAGCGCCGCTGTTTGCTCTCCACGGTCAACATTGTTAGCGCTGCCGAGCCGCGCCACCCGGCCCCCCGCATACCAAATGTTATTACATGATTAGGTAACCCGCCACCACGTATCCCGCCGCTGTTAGCCTGGCTTTGTTAATTGCCCACTTCGAAACTGCGTACCTACATCAATTATTTCAAATCAAATAAACTGCTACAGCGAATAGTATTCACTCTTTGGGCAGAGGCCTCAAGTTACTGTGGCCCTCACTTTGTGTGATCGTACCGTAGCTAAGTGTCGTATCATTTTAAATAGTTGTACTTTTAACGCAGGTGGGGTGAGTATTAAATTCAGCGTGGGTTCAGTAAATTAGTGTAGAGTATGGCAGAGTAGGTGTATTCGTCGAACTTAACCACACTACTTCACTTTAGTAAAGTAGGTACCTGCTTATGCTTCGAGTTGAAGACAAGGATACAAGTGTTGAGCGTGTTCAAACATTTTGGTGTGTGTTTGATAAACAAGTATCACATATCATCACACTAATACACTTCTTATGTTATGGAGGTGCAGATTTCTCATCGAACGTGGCTAGATTAGTAAAATAAAATAACCTACTCACCTATTGTGTGTTCGGTAAACAATAGAAGCAGAGATAAGGTTCTGGTGAGGGCTTCCCGAGGCAGGACACGTTCGCGCCGCTATCGGAGGCTCTTCATCAATCGACCCCTCGACGCGCGCTCCTCGTGCGGACGACGCCCCTTGCGCGGACTAGGAAATCTGCACTCCGCTTATACATTTCATTACTACACACCTAGGTTTAGCGTGTTTAAATAAACTTATTTACTTATTTATTTGCGCCTCAATAACACATCGTGCCTGCATTGTGATTATTGTGAACCAACGAGGCGCGTCAGCATAAAAACATTTGAATAACCAAACCGTTTTTGCCGTCGCTTCACTTTCGCAATCTATGGATAACATGTTTATGGAACTGCAAGTAAGATTGTCGATACTTGTTACGTTCATTCGAATCAAGGCAGGTGGATGAATACTTACTTAATTTCTGAACAAAACAAATACAAAAATAATTGTGTCTGTTTGAAACTTTTGTGTGTCGGTACCTACCATTATCTATGTTTATTTATTAAAAGCTCTGTGTAGCAGTAGACAAAATCTTGGATGATAATGGGAGGATTGTTATTTGTCAGTGTTCAATATTGCGTCAGCCAGCACCACCATGTTTACGGAAAAACAGCGGGTAGACGTAAAATAAGGACAGATATAATGGTACCTTCCATCTTAGCGCTCGTCGCAAGCGACCGCCATTGGAACTCACTCGATGGTTAATATATACATTTACTTAATACAGTGGTGCTAATTAAATTGTACGAAATATCATTAATCCAAACTAATTTGACAGGACTTGTATTGCCGTCTTTATTTAACCCCGCACATAAGAAAGGGATAGCACGACTTTTTAATCCTTTTAAATTAGTTTTGTTTAGTGATTTAGTACAACAGAATCGACACCCCTATATGATTGCTTGGACTGCCTTTTTTCCAATGGATTCTCGCCGTTTTCGGTATGAAGCGTACTGTACAATCAGACAATTACAGTTAATACTTCCCGTTTATAAAATATCGGACACTCAAAGACACCTACTACCTAATCGTGGTAATGACGAAAAGTTAGTCTATAGTAATTTTACTATAGACTAACTATTCATAAATAGGTACATACACATTATTTTATGTTGAAAATAAAGTGATCTACGAAAATTTTGCACTTTCATTTTCTAGGTATAGCAAGTGAAGAGATAACGAATAACCATGAAGATAATGATAAACACACCGTAGGCATAAGAACAAATTCATTCTTATGCTGTAGGTATCAGCCTATCAGGTCGCAGCCGTGACAGTGACTCGTGTTTATGTCTGCAGTCTGCATCGATCAGTCCAAGGTGATCAGATTGTGGTTCGTTGGCTTCTGCGGGTGTCCTAGGCGAAGGTTCTAATACGCTCCACTGTCTACCGTACTCTAATCTAACCTATGAACATGGTATACATGATCTAGGATCAACTTCCGGTAGAATTCTTATATTATAGTTGTACGTAGTATATTATCTAATTTGAGATTATAGGCAGTACATAGCTTGGGTGCTTCTCACGTCTATAGAATTGTTTGAAAAATCGATTGAATTTTTCGTATTATTGTTATTTATAATTTTCACGGTGTGCGGTAGATACACTTCCTACGAATAATAAAAGGTACCTACAGCAATGAATTGAATTATGCACATGTTTCGCAATGTATAATACTAGAACAATTACTTTGGATATATAATAATAAAATAAATAACCAAATAAGAAAGTATTTATTAACATTATAATTTCATTATTTTATAAAAAATCCCCGAATAAATATTATTATGGCCACAAATATTTGTTTAACCCCTTTATGTTAGTACATTATTTAAAAAAAACAACAAATTATAGATCAAAATCTTATCTATGATTGAACCTTTGATTATATACATTAAACCTCATACAATAAATAAACGTACCACATAAAAGGGTAAATTTTATATAAAATGCGAAAAACATTTAAAAAAATAACATTATAGTTCTTGTAAAACTTATACATAAGTTTGAACACGATTAGTAAAATACATGTATTCACAACATTCATAATAAAATAATGTGAGTTTCTATGTACATATAATATATTATTATTAAACATTTTTGTCATGAATTTTCCAATATTTGTTATAAATTCTTGTACACAGGTACATAGGTGCATAAATACATAAGACATGGCAACATTATCACAATGTGTTTGCCTTAAGGCGATTCAGTCTTAACAAAGCGAATAATACATTGAAAATCTGTGAAATTGGCGTACAATATTACATAAAATGCTATAAAAACTTCTTAATATATTATTAGTGTGTATAAAAATGCACCAACCACCCTACTACAAAATACTTCATCTTACATATTCTAAGATAAATCTTAATTTTGTACTGGGAAACACGCATAATAGTAAATTGTAAGTATAAAAATAGTTTATTTGAATTCTTATCAGGCTAATTTTTGGTTGTATAAATTTATATTTGATTTAGTATCATAAAAATATCGTAAAAAATCACATCGAATGTTAGGCTAATTCTTTAGTTCCCTGTTATACTCAAATATAATTAATTACCTACTTAATATGGATAGTAACAATGGAATTCAAAATATCATATTATGAAAACATGCTATTCTACAATTTGTTTTAATTGTTAATATAATTTAAGATTATTCCGTAGGTGTCAGGTTGAGCAGCGCATAGTCGTGGTAGTACATCATGATGGCAAGCGGCTGACCTAGGATGAGCGAGCTCCACACGATAATGTTGCCCCAGCGACGGCCGAACTTCACCTCGGCGAACCGAGATATCACTGACAGCGGTGGTTGCGCCATCATGCCCAGGAACGCCCAAATTCGGAACATTTGAAGGGGGACGCTCACCTGCAATAACACTTACTTTATAAATTAAGGGCACTCGCACGCGTCACCGGATAAACCAAAAGAAGTACATATTACTATTTGACAGTATGATAATATTTTACCGCTAAATGGAATGGTTGGCTTTAGACCTGGGTGCGAATCCCAAGTCGGACTATAATAATTGATGACTTGTGTTTAGGAAAAGAAATGACAAAAAAAAATAGGGCAGAAAAATGATAAAAATCTTAAATTAAATTATACTCTAATAACGGAAGAAAGTAACTTAAGCCCATTTAACAAGGCAAGAGTTTAAATGTACCATAACACATAGGTACATTACTGACCAAGTACTCGTGGAACAAAGCCGATAAGATGAAGACGACGGTACTGGCGACCACCTTGTTGTACCCCAGGTTCGTGATGGGGATGTACACGTGGCGCAAGGCCCACATGTGCACGGGCATGTTCCACGTGCTCCAGAACACGGCGATGTTGTTCGCGTTCCACCAGTCACCGTAGAACTTGCGGTCCGCGAACTGGAGCAACTCCCCCATCAGGTTCAGGAACGAATGGAAGCTCAGGTAGAACAGGCAAAGCCATATGAGATGGTTTGGCACCTGGAGAAAAGTTTAACTTTAAGGCACCCGTCGAAAACCATTGCAACCAGTTCCGATGGAACACATTGCGTGCGGATCCCAAACCTGATACGATAACATCCAAAAGAGACAGCGGATCACTACAAAAAATACAGACTAAATTATCAAAATACTTGCTGATATCACAGATAGCGTTTTATCATATTTTGACTTGGAAAGTGATTGAAAAACTAACCGCAAGTTTCAAGAGTCGCTCCATGATCCTAATAGGATCCATTTGTGAGAATGTGGACACGGCGTTGGTGACGGACGGTATCATCCACTGTTGGAACAGTGCCAGAACTAGATTTATACCAAACATTACTTCCAGTAACCTTTTCACTAAGAACCTCTTCCTGATTCTGAAACATTTAGCATAGATGCGATTAATAGTAAGTAATAATTAATGATGCCATTGTGTTACAGAATAACGTGCAATGATTGCTGCTATCGAAACAAAAAAAATGCTTTTATGAGGCTATAATTAATTGTAGCATTTAATTGGTGTCGATTCTGTTGTTGAAAATTACTAAACTTAACTAATTTCACAGGTCTTAAAGTCTTGCTATCCCTTTGTCGTGTGGGGGTTTAAATAAGGATGGCAATATTTTTAGACCTGTCAAATTAGTTAAGTTTAGTAGTTTTGAACAACAGAATTGGCACCATTATCATTCAAAACAGCAAAGTATATATGCTATTCGCGAATTACGTGTGCGCGGTGCCCTCGATATATTGGAGGGTTGGGAGTGATAAAAGTTTATTTCATTTATTTACTAGTGATATTAAATTTTTTTGAACACATAGGTACAATTTACTATGACTTTACTAGACTATGAACACTTCAAAAGTTTGGGTTATCTATAATATAAAAATGAATCGCTGAATGTGTTGCTAACAACATTGATCGCATTCAGATTAAGCGCAAATCTCGAGAGCAGCTGAACCGATTTCGCTAATTCTTTTTTTAGAATAATCTTGAAGTACTAGGATGTTTCTTACGGTGATAAACATTTAAAAAAATGCCTGAAAAAGTCTAAAAACGGGTAGACGAAATATTTGATAAATGACTACCCGCGCGAAGCCGGGGCGGGCCGCTAATTATAAATAATATTTACACAGTAAGTGAAACACCACACCAAAAGCATGAAAGTTTGAAAGTTTAACGTATGAGCGGGACAGCTTAATTCTCTGTTACTAGTACTATTCTATATGATACTCAAAAGGGTGCGGGACTAACCGTGCAGTACGGGGGAAATTCAACTCATAGCAGAGGGTGGGAGCCAGCAGGAAGTAGAACAGGTCTTTGAGATGCAAGTTATCAGGGTACTTGACGAGCCCGGCTGCAGCCAGCTCGACTTTTTTCTCCTCTTCCAAGTTCTCTATACGCCATGTAAAGTACTATTAAGATGTGTACACAAAAATATAAAGATATGTAACATGTTTTTTTTATACTTAAGTACTGTAATCGAAAAAACAATTAGTGATTTTTAAGGTGTTTGATAATAGCAAAAACAAAAACTGCATGTGATAAATTCCGAGTTATATTGAAGGGATTACACAATATTTCAACCTTGAAAATAATTTATCAGTCAATACCATATTTCTAGTAATATAATGATAACAAGAATTTGAAGAGCTATTAAATAATCGTTAAAGTGCTGCTATACACAAGGACGATTTATTCATTTGCTATTATAATATGTATACACATAAAGCAATAAAACACAAAAGAGTATAAGAGTTTGGTTTACCCAACTTGAATTATTTATCATAATAGAAGGGCCAGGGCCCCAGGTTATCCACATTCAGTTAGCAAAACGGAATAGCATCCTAAAAAGCAGTTCTAGCCAACTCCCATCATTAACATTATATGTACATTGCAAGCTAAGAGCACACACATAAACAATAAGAAAAGCAGTATGCCTATTAAGACTCTAGAAAAACTTTTTACTTCAGCCTTAATTAAATTAAAATAAGTCAGATGAATGTAGAAAAGTAGGATAGACAGTAGGAATAATCACAAAGGAAGAGGTGCAAAACAGAAAATGTGCACAAACAGAGACCATAGAGTATATGTATGGTTAACTTACGCTGATGCTCGGCGTTTATAAGCTCATCTGTAAACGCAATGATATACATCAGGGTATGACGGCGAACAAGTACAATTACATTGGGCAGATCCTACTGAAATCATATAGGTACGTTATAATATATATATACGTATGTATACTATTTAAAATGTATCCCATAATGACTATATTGACTATAACCCCTCGAGCGCCACTTATGAGCGCACACGTACATATCGATAGTCTGGGGCACGAAAACGCTACCTACACTGGATAAGTCATTTCACACATTAAATTAAGCAATATTTCAACATAAAAATAATTATAGTGTGTGGTTGATAGAAAAACGACTTCTTTCATATATTTATATGGAAAATCAAAATTAAATTATAATAAAACATGGTAGCTTACTGCAATTAGGCGCAGATAGACTTTGTCGGCGGAGCTTGTTCTTTGTAAATTTCCCTTTAAGAGCCGCCCGACACCAGTAGTTCGTCTGAGAGTAGCTCCATAGTTTCAAGAACAGCACCAGGTATATTAAACACACCGTTGTTATACCCACTGTAACAGACACAATCAACTATAGTGGAGTCACTCAAACATACAAAATTACTCTTGAACAGATCAGTGACCAGGTTTTCCAACAGGATCCCCTTTCTTAATAATCTAAAGCATCCTACAATAATTGCATGCCAATTTTGAACGCTCAGGGTCCAACATTAAAATGTGTCACTGGATGAAATGATACAAATAGACAGCTTGAACTATACTAAAACATCAATAAGTTGAGTTTTTGATGAAATATAAGTGCATATTGTTACTACTTACCAAAACTGAACTCTTCGCCTTTAAAATGAAGAACGACGACAGGCAATGTAATTACAAATAGTATGTTCACAATTCTCAAACTTATACCAACTTTATCTGGAACCATGTCCTGCAATAAAAAACTACATATTATCTATGGTGGAATTATGACCAGAGGGATGCGTGACTTGGAAAAATGCATTAAATTTAATAAATTCCAAAAGAACCACTTAAATGAGTTGGTCACAAATTTGCATTTAATACATATGAATTAATTTAGTAATATTTCGTGTATTATATGTGAATTTATGTAACTTACAACTGCAATCAATTTTTCAATCAGCAGGCCGAGAACCGCTGGGACCACACTAACTGAAATAAAATATCTGTTTTATGTCATTTCGTTACTTTACATTAAAGTAGAAATTTTTTCATTGTATTCTCCACACACAGCTGCAATACAATCGATGCCAAACGACTTCCCTATTTGTCTGTATTTTATAGCTTCTTTTCTTCCTGCCGACCACATTCTACAAGTAAAACCCATGTATTTTTCTCTACAATTATATCACTGTTGTGTGGAGTCTTTATATGGAGGTGTGGTCAAAACACAGTGTAAATATAAAAATACTTACAAATGAGAAGAATGACTGATGGATATTGTTGACTTAAGCCTTCATTGTACCCAGTCAACACAATGATCCATTCAATAGGATTCACGCGAATCCCATATCTGTAAAAAAAGGGGCTTAATTCATACTAAACTGCTCAGCATGCCTCGCTCAGCTCAGCGTTCCTCTTTTTCTTTTTAAGTAATTAATAAGCGTCACTGGTGTGAGCCGCGAAAACGAAATTTGCTACAGCCCATGGCATTTTTGGGTGGGCGCATAAGGACTCACCAATTTTAATGCGGGCAATTACACATTATCATTAAAAAAATGTGTTACCAACAACATATTCCATATTTTCTAGAATTTGCCAAAGGAGAAATAAAATTGTTTATTGTTGTTCTCATTGTTAATTTATCTGTTTAGGCTGGTAATGAGGTCATACATTTATAATTGCAACAAAATTAGTGTATAGAATATAGGATAATCTTACTTAAGGAAGTTTTCCAGGCACAAGCGCACTCCGCCAATGGTGAGCATGAGGAAGCCCCAGTTTACTAGCCCAGTGAAGTTTGTAAACTCAGAACTCCATGAGAACAGTGAATCTCTTGGCTTGTGAATCCTAAAAAAATATACCAATAATCTATATAAATAAATTAAAGTTGGGTATTTACACCAATAATATAAAATATCGAAATATATAAAAATATTGAATTGAAATGTAACAATAATATAGAGAAGGCCTGCCCTGGCTGTGCACTGGTACACATAGGTATTTATTAAATATTATATCTATCTATGCAAAGCTGGGATAGGCCACTAGTTAATCATAATTAAATTAATCAATATTAGGTGAAGCATCCAGAAAAAAAAAAAAAATTGTTAGATTGATCCATTACCCTATCACTAGTTCAATAACTTCTAAAGATGGTAATAATGTTCTTCTTCTTCTTCTTCCTAAGTATGGCAATCAATCCCTTCAGGGACTATTTTTGCCAGTGTCGAGTGTTAGAGAATTTTCATGATGCAAAATTTCTCGTGTTTGCCGCATTAAAATGCCTAGTGTCATGCATTCTAACGCCCAATGGAGTTTCTGGAGACAACCCACGGCAGTAGCAGATCGTAACACGCCTTTAGATTAGAGGTAACCTATTGACCAAAATGATAAATCACTTAACCCAAAAGTCGTATTATGGCATTATTTCCAATGCTCCTATAAATCAGTCACTAAATGAAACTTTACTGCACATATCGACACCAAAAATACACATTAAAGATCACTATAACACAATTTACGACACACTGGAAAAAAATCTCAACCGCTCCGCCTGAATCCCGCCAAAAACTCGGTAATAATGTTGGTTAGTTGCAGATTTGTAATAGTTCTACTTATTATTCATTTTTATTTTTTTATTTCTCTATGTAATCTTCTACAGCTACAGGAATAGTCTATAATTATAATCATACTTACGGTTTATCAAACTGGAGGTTTCGCACTTTTGTCTCCTTTTCTTTTATTTCTTCAGCCCGTGTAGCACTCTGGGCTCTCCGGTACCGAAGAGCATTCTCCTCAGATTCTGTTGTCATTTTGTACCTGTAATTTGATGAAACAAGGAAAATTAACTACTGATTTTAGAAATCTAAATATAACATATTATATAAACCTAAAAATAAAGTATTTAGTATTACAAAATTTAATAGGACTTTATTTAATTAGATTAATTCAATATTACTCTACTTTGGCAGATTTAAATCTTCAATAATACCACTAGGTACCAATGTATATACTAATTACAGTACAAAAGAAAAATAAATAGACAAGCAAAACCAGCTCACATATAGGTAACGCTATGATTATATACAAGTCAAAGAGGTAACGACGCTACCGTCAACGTAAGGTAGGTATACCAACGAAGTTTGCTTTGTACGGCAATCGGTATGATAGCTGGTAATTTTCTTATATAGTTAGGGATAAGGGATAAGTGTTAAATGTGTTAATGTTCTAAGCTAAAACGTATTGAATAACGACTTACCGACTAAGCTCTCACCAGTTTCAATGAAATTGGTTACTACACTATCAGCTGCGTTATGTTCTCTTTAAAATTCAAATACACGTGAATCTGGTTACCTATAAAATATTTCTTGCACAGAAATATTTACTCATTTATTGCATGTATGCCACTTTACCTTTATTTTTATTTAACAACCAATGGGTACAATTCTAAAAGGAAATTGAAATTGTGAACACTACAAAATTCGGATTCGGTCGGAACACTTCAGTCAACTTTAATGCCACTTTAGTGCACTTATTTTTTTATTTTCACTGACAGACGAATGACAAATCGTTGACAATCAGAAATTGCACCAGAGAGTACATAACGAAACGATACGTTTATGTTCTCTGTGACCACTACGATTGATTTTCTTTTACCTAAAAACACGTTACACGGTTAGTCTACTTAATTATCGATATCGAAGTCGACATACCTACGTCACTAGCATTATGGTAGCTTAATATAACTGAGTTATGAGAATTATGAGAGAGAGAGCTGAGTCTTTATTCTGAGGGCTGAATACAACAGCCTTCTAATTTATGAGTGCAGAAGTATATATTCGTCGCTTTCTAACACATGTCCAAAGTCATAGTACAAAGAGTTTTATTTTTCTGCTTTTTTAGTATGGTTTCTATAGCGTAAGCGAGCTGAGTCCTTATTCTGAGGTTTATGGCTTTCGCCCTTGTCTCATAACTCGTATTAGTTAGAGATGTGCCAACTCAGGATAATCACAACTCGAGTTGAAATTCATGTTACTCAAGTTATTTTTCTTGACCATACAGAAGTCGCACATATTGTGGAAGTTGTGGAACATCTGACAGCCAAATCTACCGCAGCAACACACATACAAAAAAAATATTTTTTCGCTAAATCTTAAACAATATTAGACACTTGTAGCAACAAAGTCCCTATATTAGCAACACTGTTCCCCGGCTTCCTTTTATGCACTTTAGTTCCTTATCTCGGAATGATTTCCATCTTCAAGACGTAAGAAATTATACATAAGAATTTGGAACAGACTCGTAATAAATGTTTTGAGAAAAATACAATATTTAAAGTAGGCAGAATTAAACAAACATGAATTTATTGTATTAACATGTATTTTTGGCCTTCGCAAACATTGTGACATTTATAGTCAATGAATATTATACATTTATAGTCACAAATAAACGGGACATTTCACTCCATGTCTCCCGCAACTTACGCGGTTGTAGTAGAAGAAAATTTGTGTGAACAGCGTGCATACAACGAAAGAATCGTCGCGCTCCCGTAAGAATTAGAGCGTTTGATACATACCCACTCGAACTCAAACTCGAGTCATAGAGAATTCAACTCTAAGCTTTACTCAGGGTTAGTAACTCGAGATGTCACATCACTAGTAATAATCCTAACTCGTAATCGTAATCTCGTTCATTTCATTTCTCTCGCGAGTCTTGGAAATACGTGATTGTAGCGTAATGTGAGCAAGTTAAGACATAGAATCAAAATCGAATGAGATAAATTTATCTCAAACTTGTGGCTTTACGATCAAAGTGTTGTTGTAATATGAAGATTTGGACTTCGGAGCATACGTTCAAGTAAGTCTTCGATCAATGTGACGCAACATCGCTAGAGAAACCATCCAACCAATTCCTTTCAACCACAACATTTTCTTATTGCTTTGTCCTGTTTACAGCCACCCATGGGAGACGGTTGCGCAAGCAGCATGGCGCAAATACCCGAATCCTATGAACCCAGCTGTCATTGGAACCGATGTAGTGGAGAGACAAGTCGTAGATGGAGTGTTGCATACTCACAGACTTGTCAGTTCCAAGTGGTTTTTTCCGAAGTGGGCCCAAGCTGTAAGTATCATAATATTATGCTTTTTCTATTAAGTTTTTTACGTTGATTGACGAGACCATTGGTCTTGTGCTTGAAGGCCTTGCTACTATTCCAGGTGTCGTGGGTTCAATTCCCGCTGGAGGAAAAGTTTGGTGTACAATTTCAACTACAGTATTATATTAGTTTTAGGTTTACTTATAAAATTGTGATTTATTAATTATTATTATATGAATATGAAGAGATTCTCTCAGTGTTAGTTAATCATATGTATTTAAAAAAAAATACATGATAATTTAGTCCCTTGGAAGTTGCAATAAAAAAAATAGCTCAAAATAATGAATCATTAATTTCTTGAGAAATAGTTCCCATATCTTTTATATTCTAATGCTAATGCAATATTTCAGCTCATAGGATCAGCAAAAATATGTTATGCAAGTGAAAAATCTGAAGTCAACCCAACACAGAGACAAATGACACTTAAAACGAAAAACCTTACATTTTGTCATTACATAGCTGTTGATGAAATTGTCAGATACACGCCACATCCTACTGATTCATCTAAAACTCTTTTGAAGCAAGAGGCAGTAGTCACTGTTCAAGTAAGTATATAAAAAAATTGTGACCAATAATACTAAACCCTGCCTATAATACTATGATGACCAATAGTAGCACTAGTACTTTAGCTTAAATCTGTTGGACCTGGCATCCACTTCTCACAACAATGCAAACATACATACCATATCATTATTTCAGTGACTTGACACAGCTATTTGGCTTGTTTTACATTTAATACCATCTTTTCATACATCCAGCAATTTTAACATTGAGTACTTTGTCAATTCCAATCTCCATATTTCATAAAAACATATTGTCTTTATTATTTTTATTAATCTTTCTATCATCTTCCTTTTCAGGGTGTTCCTCTCAGTAGTTACATGGAAGATTTGCTCGCAAATAGGATATCACTGAATGCAGGTAAAGGGCGACAAGCCATTGAATGGGTCATAGGCAAGTTTGACTCTGAGATAAAAGAGTTAGCAAGCTCAGCATGTAAAAGCACGGATGAGCTGTTGACACAAACAAAGAAATCTCTTGATGACATCACTTCAACAGCAAGAAGATCTATGGATGATATATCGACTAAGGCAAAAAGGTCACTAGATGACATAGAAAAATTCACAAAAGCTAATGCTAATCAAAGAAGCTGAAAAGAGGAGTGATCATACAAAATTGTACCACTCAACTTGGAACCTGCACTACTTACCTGATTTTGTTTGCATTGCTACCAAGTAGTGTGATTTATTTATTTTGGTAGCAATAGGGGTTCTTTTTGTATCTATAGTCTATTTATTAGCAAATGATAGTAACATTGATTCCTGTTCATGCTAGCTTTAGTATGCCAAGACCATAATCGAAACATATTTTTTATTTAAATTAAATTTAACTGGTTGAATTCTGTGTACATGAAAATACATTTGTTAGTATAGATATATCTACATTATTTACCGAGCCACGACACGTGACGCACGTGAGTATCGATAAACCTTATCACTATGCACATAAAAGTAGATATATCATATCAATCAAATAATACTTGATATAAATTACCGGGTACCGACCCCAACAATCTTTGGGATAATGCCAAGGTAATGAATGACCTTGGATACAATTATACTTGGCATGCTAAAACTGCAAAAGAATATAGTAGGTAGACAAGAATATTTAATTGATCGAGTTGTATTTCCTCATGGTTTTAGTGTTTTTTTAAATACCTCACATTAACATTTTGAAAGTTATGTGAATGTTGTTTATGCTTTGGGGATCGATAGCCATAACTGTTGTATATGGTATTTAATTTAGTTATCTTATCTCAATTAAAGCCAGTGTTAATTTTGAATTTTCTTACAAATTTAATACAAAGAACAAAATGGATACTTCATTATCATCTATTCTTAATCATTATGTATCTGGAAATGTGATATGAAATTGTTATTTATTTGTGATATATGAAGATTTTTAAAAATGACAGACCATATTTTATAAATGAAGGCAGATGTAAATCTTGACTTACTTATTTTTCAATTTTCTGTGTACATATCTGACTTTAGTTAATTTTATTGGTATACACAATATCATTCCATTCTATAGTAGAAGATTCATAACAAGTTTATGTATTATCTCTAAGCAATTTTATATTTCAGTCTGGCTAGATGTCTCTTTTGATTGGTCATAGCAACGATTACAATGTATTTTAATCTTGTGATCAATTTAAAATTAGCACCTAACAGACAAAGTTTTTATACCCCAATCTTAAAATTTCTTTTTATCATTCTTTTTGTTCAGAAGTACTTTTGTATTGAATTAAATGAGTTCAGTTCAACAAAAATAGTTTTCCTTTACTCTCATTTAATCTCAGGAAAGAATTCCCTGTAAGAATGCTTGAAAGCATGGGAGTGAATAGGAGTGAGGTAAGGTAAAGTGTGTAAAGCTCGTGGTGTGTTAATCACAATACTTAAGCTTACAAAAACTGATTTGTACAGGCCGGGTTTTGAACCTGGGCCCATCAGATGACAGGCTGTTGCTTCAACCACAAGGCCACCAGGGCTTATTAGTGGTATAAAAAAAAATTAGGAGCAGCTATTGAGGTGGTGCCTCTGTAATTCCGAAATTCTGCTAATTTAATTTGAATAAAAAAGGTGCCTTTAAGAAATTTTATCCAGCTATTAAAATTAAAAAGATACAGCCAAGGAAAAAGAACTTCAAAATAATAGGTAGGTACTTATTTTTGATGACTCATATTTCTTTGGCGCCAACTACCTATGACAGTGACTGACTGGTACATTTCAAATTTGTAGTGTTTAAGTCAGTTTTTTTTTTTCAATAATTTGATAGAAATCACCATCATAAAAAACTTGTAGGGAACAAAGTAATAAATGCTAGGTATTGGCCATAAACCTTTGCCTAGAGTGGGAAAGGATAAGCTAGGAAAAAAATTGCTAAAAACTTGGTATTTATCAATACACAGTTATAACTATATTATCTACTCTGAGGTTATAATATAATCGACTTTATGTACAGGCTTGTAGTAATCAAAACTGCAATATTTATATATTTTTAAATACTGTATATATTTTTCCACACAATATAAAGTTACTAGTGTAATAAACTTAAATGAAAAAGTACTAAATCTATCATAAATCTAATGCCTTTAAATTTCATTTTTTACAACAATGTAGTAGATACATTATATATTATATCCCTATATGATACCAGCTTCACAAAAGTTGTTAAAATAATAATTGCAGGGATGAGTAATCCATCAATTAGGTACATGTTGATGAATTTAAAATCCTAAATGGAAAAATTACAGACTTTCAAGGGGATTTGAAATTCTATAAAATATCTTCCTAGCTTGCAGCATAGTTCAACACTGTCTTAGGGTACCTGGTATCATCTAGGGGCAATTTAATATCAGGTGCTTGTTCCTGAAGAAGTCATACTTCCATTGGAAACATTTGCAGGAACACCACTACGACTACTTGCTGCCAAGTGGGAGGCTTTCAAACGATCCAGTTCATTGACCCAGGATCTCACATGCTCAAGCCTATGCCAAGCCATCTGCAGCACCTTCTGAGAAGCATAGCCAGACCCCTCATGAGGTTGCCCAGTCGATACCTGAGTTAGGTAGTTGATTTGGTCACTCAATTTAGATTCCACTTGACTAAGTGTTCTAAGGAACTGTGATGTATTAGTTTCAGCTTGCTTTTGACCAGACTTCTCCTTGCTCAGCTCAAGAAGAGCTTGTGCTGAAATTGAACATTATTACATGAAATCAGAAATACAAGAACACCTCCATTATTTAATATCGAACAATCCAAAACAGCTAACTTGTAATAAATTACCAGCACATTGCAAACAAGTGATTATATCCTTTTCAATATCATCCAAAACTTGAATACGTTCCATAGGACCAGACATTTCGAAATTAAGCAAACGAGGTTTGCTAGAATTGAAATGCAAAGTAATTTTTAACTTGATCTGAATTATGTTTCTGTATTGATCGTAGCGGTTGTCCAAGAGAATACAACCGCTACAGAGCGGCTGTCAAACGTAGTGGTTATGTTTATGTACTCTGTGGCGGTTGTATTCTCTTGGGATCCTGATCGAGTTAATGAATGAATTGAATTAAGAGTTTTTGGCGGGAATCAGGCGGAGCGGTTGAGATTTTTTCCAGTGTCTTGTAATTGTGTTAATGTGATCGTTAATGTGTATTTTTGGTGTCGTTATGTGCAGTAAAGTTTCATTTAGTGACTGATTTATAGGTACATTGGAAATAATGCCATAATACGACTTTTGGGTTAAGTGATTTATCATTTTGGTCAATAGGTTACCTCTGACCTAAAGGCGTGTTACGACCTGCTACTGCCGTAGATTGTCTCCAGAAACTCCATTAAGCATTAGAATGCATGACACTAGGCATTTTAATGCGGCAAACAGGAGAAATTTTGAAACTTGAAAATTCTCTAACGCTTGACACTGGCAAAAATAGCCCTGAAGGGATTGATTGCCATATTTAGGAAGAAGAAGAAGAAGAAGAATTTAATTAAAAAAAACTCTCTATACTCTACTCTCCCAGACAAACGCACAGATTATAGAGCTGGATCCGATTAATGTTGTTGCGGTAACGATAATCAATCAATAGTATCAATATTACTGTTCTATCGATATTTGACCATCCATAATATGGATGGTCAACTAATATGGATTCCATATTCCGATAGTATTGCTAGCTCATAAGTTACAATATAGCCGGTGATAATAAAGATAGTACATCTATCACATCATTTTATAGTTCGCTACGCGTCCGGCTATAATAAAGCTATGTCCGGTTTGTCTGCAGACTTCTGTTAAATTGATACAGTCAGTTGAGCTGAAAATATTTACGGAATTTGATAAAGTACCGACCTCAGAATAAAGACTTCAGACTCGCTAAGATACACAGTACAGTACGGTACCATCCCGAGTTGCTCGTCGTGATTGGCGGCGCCAACGTCAAATGCCAGTCCGGTTTCATACTAACTACCGCCCCGCCGTCAGTTTAATCAGACAAAGCGGTTGAGATTCATTCCAGTGTCTCGTAAATTGTCTTTTACTGATCTTTTGTGTGTATTTTGGTGTCATATATGTGTTCAGTAAAGTTTGTCCAACAAGAAAAAAATATTTTGGTGACTGATTTATAGATACAGTGAAAATACCTTCTGCTATGATATGGCTTTGGGGTGACGACCGATCATGACTAGTCAGTCATGATAATCACAGTGGATTGTCTCTAGAAACTAAACTAGAATCCATGATGGAAGGAAGTCAACATGCTACATAGTATTCAGAAAACACTCAACACACAAATTCTTTACAACCGTTTAAAACAAACGTACTCTATGGTTGATTATTTTTATGTTGTCAAACTTGTCTTGTCAATTTAAGTCAGACTGCTGACAGCGGTGTCGGAAACGTAGTGATTATTAACTCTGTGGTGTCAGACAGTGCTTGCTTTGACAAGAAAGACAAAATTCTCTGCCATTTTCCCTGCGATTGTCGACAGACATGGTAAGGGCACATTATCATATATCCTTTATATCTTTATTTTTTATTGTAATCATTAAATATAAATGATTTTTAATAGATGTGCATCGGTTGGATGTTTGTAGTGCTTCAGAAACAAAAAATATTTTGCTTTTGGAGTTTGTTTAACGTGGCCATATGATGATAAAAAAGTATCATTTAAAACGGTTAGAACCTGAATTCTATGTGAAGATTTGTACTAGGGCGGACTGATGGCTTGTATTTACGTGTGTTGCGATATGCCAACACGTGTGTTGTGAGTGTCTACTAACACGTATGTTACTTTTCAGTCGCACAGAAAGTTCTCGGCTCCCCGACATGGGTCCATGGGGTTCTACCCCAAGAAGAGGTCCCGCCGTCATCGTGGTAAGGTCAAGGCTTTCCCTAGAGATGATGCCAGCAAGCCAGTGCATCTCACGGCCTTCATCGGATACAAGGCTGGTATGACCCACGTGGTCCGTGAACCTGACCGTCCTGGTTCAAGTAAGTATAATCCACCTTCGTTACTTTGTAAATTATAGTCCTATTCATGCATATCTATTTTCATGTCATATTTATCATTCTTACCTTTAATGTTGAACAGAGATCAACAAGAAGGAGATTGTGGAGGCAGTGACCATCATTGAGACTCCTCCTATGGTGGCTGTTGGTGTAGTGGGCTACATCGAAACTCCTCATGGACTCCGTGCCCTCCTCACTGTATGGGCTGAGCACATGTCTGAGGACTGCCGTCGTAGATTCTACAAGAACTGGTATGTTAATAGTACTTTGCCCAAAGTTGAGTACATTTCCTAGTGTGGACCACAAAGGATCGTTCTAAATACTTACTAGAACCTAGTACTTACTACTACCTACCTAAATGTTTGATGTAGAATCCTGCAATTAAAATACATTTGTATTTTTTAGAAGTTAATAATTTACTGTTAATGAACAAACTACTAATCACAATAAACAGCTCTCCTCTCTAACGATGAGAGTGCAAAACAAATATGCTTGCTGCATATTATTACCGAGTGGTCTCCGCTCAACGATGAGGCTGCTTGGTTTTTCTTACAGCAGCTGTTTGGTTTATGACAAAACAGGTACAAGTGCAAGAAGAAGGCTTTCACAAAGTCCAGCAAGAAGTGGCAGGATGAGTTGGGCCGCAAGTCCATTGAGAAGGACTTCAAAAAGATGATCCGCTATTGTAGCGTTGTCAGAGTCATTGCCCACACCCAGATGAAACTGTTAAAACAGCGTCAGAAGAAGGCACACATCATGGAGATCCAACTCAATGGTGGAACCATTGAAGATAAAGTTAAATGGGCCAGGGAACACTTGGAGAAGCCTATTCCTGTTGACTCTGTGTTTGCCAAAGATGAGATGATTGACTGCATTGGTGTTACCAAGGGCAAGGGTTACAAAGGTACAATAACTTTCTTATTATTATCTCCGTAAGTACTGTTGTGTATGGATTTATTTTATTATATTCCAATCTAACTAATCATTCACATTCAGGTGTAACTTCCCGTTGGCACACAAAGAAGCTTCCCCGTAAGACGCACAAGGGTCTCCGAAAGGTGGCTTGTATTGGAGCATGGCATCCTTCAAGAGTGTCTTTTACTGTAGCCCGTGCTGGTCAGAAGGGCTACCACCACCGTACTGAAATGAACAAAAAGATCTATCGTCTTGGCCAAGGTAAAATAATTATATATGTGCACAACAAATGCATTTTTTTATGGAACATATTTTAATGAGTAATTTTATTTCAGGAATTCATACCAAGGATGGCAAAGTTGTCAAGAACAATGCCTGCACTGAATATGATTTGTCCGAGAAGTCAATCACCCCAATGGGTGGTTTCCCTCACTATGGTGAGGTCAACAATGACTTTGTTATGATCAAGGGATGCTGCATGGGACCGAAAAAGCGAGTGATCACATTGCGAAAAGTATGTATAAAACTATTTGAAATATATAAAACTGTTTAATATCAATAAGATTTGAGACAAATATAAATACAAATTTTAAATTTCAGTCTCTACGAGTGCACACCAAGAGAGCAGCTCTGGAGAAGATTTGCCTGAAGTTCATTGACACATCGTCTAAGTTTGGTCACGGTCGCTTCCAGACGCCGGCTGACAAGGCCGCCTTCATGGGCACACTCAAGAAGGATCGCATTCGCGAGGAAGCCGCTGCTACTACGACACCAGCTGCAGCTGCGGCTGTTCAGTCTTAACTTACTCATTGGGACTAAGAATAAATGATGGAAGTTTCTCAATTGTTTTATTATCTGCACGTAATTTCTTCTTCTTCTTCTTCCTAAGTATGGCAATCAATCCCTTCAGGGACTATTTTTGCCAGTGTCGAGTGTTAGAGAATTTTCATGTTGCAAAATTACTCTTGTTTGCCGCATTAAAATGCCTAGTGTCATGCATTCTAACGCCCAATGGAGTTTCTGGAGACAACCCACGGCAGTAGCAGATCGTAACACGCCTTTAGATTAGAGGTAACCTATTGACCAAAATTATAAATCACACAACACAAGGCGGGAATCAGGCGGAGCAATTGAGATTTTTTCCATTGTCTCGTAAATTGTGACATAGTGATCTTTAGTGTTTATTTTTGGTGTCGATATGAGCAGTAAAGTTTAATTTAGTTACTGATTTATAGGAACAGTGGAAATAATGCTATAATACGACTTTTGGATTAAGTAATTTATCTTTTTGGTGAATCATTAGGTTACCTCTGAAGGAATTTTACCATCTGCTACCGCCGTGGATTGTGTCCAGAAACACCAATAAGTATTAGAACGCTTGACACTAGGCAGTTTAATGCATCAAACACGATAAATTTAAAACCTTGAATAACACTCGACACTGGCGAAAACAATCCTTGAAAAGGATTGATTGTCATAGTTAGGAAGAAGAAGAAGACATTCCGTGCCGCGTGGCAAGTTATTCAGTCTACGCTGACGTAAATTCTGTGTGACATGACACGTCACACTGTCATTTACTGTGTCAGCCGAATGTCAGGACTCTGAGTTAGACTTTTGTATTTGTTTTGTGATGACAAAAATTAATTGAATTGAAAGTAGTACTTAACCTTTTTAAATGTGGGTCGTATAATTATAATAAGAGTGATTACGTATTTTGTCTGTACGCATGTTTACCTTTATGGTACCTACAGAAATAAGGATATTTTTATTCTATCAGTGAGCCGAAACTTTGATGATTACATAAAAGTTTATCTTTATTTTATACAAGTATATAAATATAATCGACTCAATCAATTAATTATATACAAGTGTATAATCAACGATCTGAAGTATATTTGAACTACATAATTTTTATCAAACAAAATATGAATAGATAGCATATTTCGATACCACTGGGAGAACATACTATACTGCCAACATTTAAGATGGAAGGAGAAACTAAACCAAAAAATGATTTATCTTTTATTGGAAGTGACCCTGGTGCAGTCAAATATGGAAATTTTATGAACTACTATTCATTTCACTGTGCAAAACAAAGAATTAATAATCTTGATCCTGAGATGTTCCCTCAAGCTAAACCCAAAGAAGTATTCTGCTTAGATATAGGCTGTAATACTGGAGATTTAACTAAAGAATTGTATTTGTACTTGAAAACATTATATCCTGGGAGCAAAATTAATATACTGGCTGTTGATATAGATCCTATTCTTATCAAACGAGCACTAGAGTCTTATGATGGCTCAGAGATTACATTTATAACATCAAATGTTATGGATAATGCAGACAGAGATGTTATAAAAAAATATTTAATAGCTCACTGCAAGGATAAATTTGATGTAACATTTTGCTTCTCAGTAACAATGTGGATACATCTGAATAATGGCGATAATGGTTTAATAGAATTCCTGAGATATATCAGGGGCATCTCCGATTTTATATTAATTGAGCCTCAGCCTTGGAACTGCTACAGAAATGCACAACGAAGAGTTAAAAAATCCGGTTCCATGTTTCAGCTATATGAACAGTTGAATATAAGGAGCAATGTTGATACTAAAATTGAGAGTATTCTAACAGAAAATTCACATAAGAAAGTTTATGAATCTCAACACTCATCATGGAACAGAAAAATACAGTGCTACCAGCTGTTACAATAATCTTTTGTTTAACTCGATACAGTATTATTAAATTCCATTTTGTTCAAAATACTATTTATGTTTTTCAAAATTTATCCTATTATATTATGTAAGTTGTTACAATAGTAAAGTCTTGTTGATTCTCGATGATAGGTATTAAAAACAAATTGGTATTGGCAAAATTGAAAATATCTATTTATACAAAATTTATAGTTTTCTTAACTTTAATTACAGTATTAGGAGTAAACCTATATGTATAAACCCAAATTTAAAACAATATGCAATTAAAAAAAAAAATTAGTATTGTCGGACAGGCAAGATGGAAAAAAAATGTTTACCAGTATCAGTATAGAGTTGTGTACAGGGTATGTTGTTATGTATGAGCCATCAACAAAAATCATGTTTACGTTGTAACTTCTTCTGTACTTGATTCAAATTCCAGTTTCACATCATTATCCAGTCCTTCCACATCCATTTCAGACTCTTGTGCATTTAACATATTCAGTGTTACCTGAAAATTATCAAGAAATTTTATTAAAATAAGTCAGAAGTTGCTCATTAGTATATTGGAGCCAAATCTCGTTCATCTGATTAGACAAAAATGTTTACCCTATTCTTGTTGTTAATTGAAACTAATATATTCATTGTTCTGACAGGACTTAATTTGATTTGAAAACACTAAACTGAAATGTTGCATAATTTAGGCTAAAATGCAACAAATTGGCGCCAATTTTCATACTTACAATAAAACAATATGATTTGAAAGTCTAAAGACGCACTACAAAAAATGCTATCATGAATATTGTAGAGGTGTGCATTTTTAATTTTGAGTTAGCTCTCAGCACAGAACCAGATAGAAGCATATTACAAAGCAAAAGTTGTGCATACTAGGAAGTAGGAAGTGGTATTTCAATTACCTGTTGAGATATTGGTGCTGTATGTATGTTGTGCTGTTGACCAGATCCAGCATTGCCTTGTGTTGTTGTAGGTTTCTCATCTACCAACTTCCTTTTCACTGGTGTCTTGGCCTGCAAACTATGGATAATAGCTAAGAACAAAATTTCCATATTGTACACCTTATAACATCAGCTATCTGCCAGTGACAGTTCCCTTAAAATCTGTCCAGTTGTTTCAGAGATTGGCTAACAGAAAATTTTTTGAGTTCTTTTTAATGTGCTGAGTAATTTCATAAATATAATAAAATAAATAATAATCTCATATGCATTTAGTAAAAAGCTTTAATATCATTTTTATTTATTTGTCTCTGGCCCTAGAAAGCTTCTCTCATCTATCCTAAGGCTGGCAGTGTTTACTTTACTATTGATTTAGTAAAAAAGCCACTTCAGAAAAACTGGCAAGAAACCAACTATCCAATTTTACCTTGGTGAAGGTTCTGCCATTGGGTGAAGCTGCATGGTCATCTCTGCCAATTTATTGAAAGCAGCACCAGCTTCAGTAAATATCTCCCCAACCTGAAATATACATAATAATAACTTACTGAGCTTCAGGACTACATGGACTTCATAATCATATTTTTATTTACCTTAGCTGCCGAGTTATTCATGTTGATCTTTACCTCGATGTCAAATTTCATATAATCTTAATTTCAGAATATAACAAGCAAGAGCAACCCTTTCAGAATAGGTTTACATTTTTCGTTATTATTATTATTTTATTATATTTATAGCTTCTGTCAATAGTTTGACAATTCTGCCAGTGTCAGGGTTGAAAACTACACGTGATTGCTTATGACTTTTTCGTTCTGCCAAATGACCAGTAGCACGATCGGACTTAAAATAATTATTTTTGTTTGTTTTTAGGTAGGTTAGGTCACAGAGTACATAATTCTAGCGTAGCGCACAGAGTACATAACCACTACGTTTTGCGTAGTGATTGTATACTCTTGTCTTGGTACATAATCACTAACTGCCAGACACAGAGTACATAATTTTTTGTATTACAATAACCATGGTCAAACTAAGGGACTAGCACAGAGTACATAACCACTACGACTAGCTTAGCGGTTGTATTATCTTTGGCTAAGTGTACTGCTGTAGGGCACAGAGTACATAACCACTACGTTTCTGTACTGTAGGGTATTCTCTTGGGCCACAGAGTACATAATCACTCTTGGGCTACAGCCCAACAGTGGGTACCTACAGGTGCAGTTTACCCTGTTGTACCTACCTACCACAGACAGAGTTGACAGCACAGATATCTACTATTATGAACTCTGCTATTCGCTACCCAAGATAATACAACCGCTACGCTAGAGTCGCTATCGCTACCTAATAAACCTATTGTTTGTACGTAGTTTATTATCTACTCTGAGTTATTGACGTTATTGTATTCTCTTGGCCTATATATCTGGAGTGCCTGAAAAAATGATAACTAACATTGTATGTACTATAGCTACTGTCTTTTTGATTATAAACAGCTATTGTATTGTACTAATTTTTAAATATTCTACGTCTGGATACAATTTCTTTTGATTTTGATTAAACTCATGATTGAGAACATTAAGCAGTAAAATTAAAATTTTATAAGTAGTAATCACTAGGTTAGTGATCGAGAAAGTCATAGGTATGACCTCAGAGTAGATAATATACTACGTACATATGACTTGTAAGTAAGTGAGGTTACTTTGGAATTTGGAGTTTCTGGAGACAATTCAAAGCAATTGCAGATAATAAGAATTTTGCCTTTAGTCAAAGGTAGCTTGTGTAACAAAAAGATAAATTATTAAATAAGAATAATAAATACCTAACTGCTACACTACTACAAATATTGAGACTATTGATAATTATTTTACACTCTACACGGGCAAAAGTAGTCTTTGAAGATTATTCGAGAAATTTTGAAACTTGAAAATTCTCTGTTACTCGACACTGGCAAAAATAGTCCTTGAAGGGATTGATGGCCAAACTTAGGAAGAAGAAGAAGACATCTTGACTGACCGTCATGTCACGTCGAAATCCGTCGAATGTCAGTGTCAGGCGACAGGCATGCGTCAGGTGTGTTTTTAACACAACCCGTTGTTTGATTGAATTGAATTAATTCAACCTTTAACCTAAAAAAATAAGTATTAAAAGCGCTATGAATAATAATAAAGTGAATTCAACCATTTAGAGATTTTTATAGACTTATTTAATGTCCGGCTGATGTAGTGTTAACGTGCAGTGACATAAAATAAAAACATATTCAATCGGCTTTCTCAGTGATCCAAAATGCATAACTTTAGGCATACATTTCCGCGCCAAAGTTTGCCTTGGAGGCCGAATCCTGGATATCGTGCTCCATTTCCTGGGAGAAATCCTATGCACAATAACCCTGTAAGATGGCATCAGCCGCAGTTTTTCAATAAAGAAGAGCACTGGTGCGAAACCTGTGATAGAGGCTTTCCTTCCCTTGACCTTTTGGATAAGCATAAGCAGCAACACCAGGTAATACAAATAAATTATTTGAATCGTGATACTGTATTTGAGATAAACCCAATGAATCAGCATTAACCTACTCTTACAGTTACAATGCTGTCACCTCCTTAGCACCTGATACTAGGCATAAGGCTAATCATTCATAATGTTATTATCTGTTTCAGAAATGCAATATTGATGGGTGTCAGTTTGTAGCACACCCAAAAGTAATCACAAAACATATACAGATGCAACATTCATCTGGTCTGTACAAAAAAATTGCTAAACTGGTCAACCCTGAGGAGATCCAAAAATGGCGAGAAGAGAGGAGAAAGAAATATCCCACTAAAGAAAATATAGACAAAAAATTGGCAGAGACAAGGGAAAAAGTGGATAGAGGAGAAAAAATGGGGTTGAACAAAGATAGAAGGAATAGATTTAATAAAATAGGTGGGACAATTTCTTATTATGTCTTAAGAACCTATGTAACATGTGACATTGGTGAAATAAATAAGTCTCTCTAAGCATAGTTGTCAGAGGATTTTCAGAGTGTTACAAAACTACCCGTAAAGCCGAAAGGAGGTTAAATGGGGCCTTATAACAAGTCCATTCACAATTAAGAACCGTAGTAACACTGTATAACATACCCCAAAAAAAAATATTATTTTCACTGATGTGTTACCTATTTCAGTAAAATTATAGTGTCTATATTTCTTTATGTCAAATAAAATGAGATATTACATTTGAAAGAAAAAAAAACTATGCAGACCATTTCTACCTAATTTGCGGAACATATTTTCTTTTTCTTTTTTGCAACTTGACTTTTATGAAACCATTTCTTGAGTAATAATGGCATCCTTGTATTGAGGTAGCAAACATTTATGAATGAAAAATAGAAAAACGATTTAAGTAGACAAATTAGGTAAAATAGGTATGTAGGCCTTTCTGTTAAAATATCTGGTTCCCTGACATGACAGCTTACTAAGGTTGACAAAATTTTTGTCTTTGATAATTAATTTTATTTATTATGGTGTATTTTGTAACCTGTAGTATTTTCGTCCAACATACCCCATGTTTACAAGCAAATATTGAGCATATGAATACATTTAATATGCAGAAGTGGCTCTCATGGTAATTGTAATAGATTTAATACTTTTTACTATTAAGTACTGAAAGTAAAACCAGTTATGATGTTTTTATTATCGACAAGAATTTTATTGTTGGTATTGTACTAAAATAATTTTTTTAATATGATAAAGGATGAGCGTTGCCTCTTGCTTCTATATGTTCTACTTAAATAATTATTCAGCCTACAATTTTTGTGTTGTGGACTGGTGATAAGGTATGCATGTGTGAACTCATGAGTCGAAAGTAGAATAACAATATTGTTTGTTTTTTACAGAACCAGGTATGAAAAGAAAATTCAATAGCAGCTATGAGCATAGACAACAACAACCACCCAAACCAAGAAGATCTAATTCTACTCCTGTCAATAAGAAGCCAAGGAATGAACCAAAATTAGCACCCTGCAGTAAGGAGAACTCTCAACTACCACCTTTTACTGGTATTCAACATATAGTAATGGAATGTGATACTGAAGAAAAGGAGGAGAATCTTAATTGTCAATTTGTAATAGATGATGATGACTGTGAAGTAATAATACCTGACAAATTGAATGCTTCAGAAGATACAGTCAAACCAATAATATGCGGTGCCTTAACATCATTATTATGTGATTATGGTTCTTCTGATGATGAAACCAATCCTATGGAGGTGACTAGTGGTTCTGCAGAAATAACTAAGATTCATAAAACTTACAAGGATAAAATAGATGCTGCTCCTCCTAAACCTTTAAATAATGTTGAGATAAAACTAGATCAGAAAGAACATGAAAGTGACAATGACAGTGGTCCTGAAGAAGTAAAAGTTATTAAAAATGAAACTGTAAATACTGATGATCAAAATATGGTACAAGACATAGGTAAAGAAAAAGACAAGCAAGTAATGGGTAAGAAAAAGCACATACAAACAAATCAACAAAAGTACATTAGAAGGCCAAAACCAAAACTTCCATCTACACTATTACAAAAGTTATTGTCTAAGGAAGTGCAGCATGAGCGTAATATTGTCCTACAGTGTATTAGATATATTAAGAAAAATAACTACTTTGAAAAATGATTTTTTAATAAAATCAATTAATATCCCTGATATTCTATACTTACCTTGATCTCATCTTTCATACTTATACCTTATATTAGCGGTAAGCGATTGTTTATATATATGTGTGGTGTGAGGTAATCTATGGAAGTTCTAAACTGATTTGAAAAATCTTCTATCTCCATCTTTCCCTTAGGTTTTCCCACTAATATTGGAGGCTGGGGAATGTACCTCCACCTTACAGAAGACCGCAGTGAAATAACACAACTTTGATGTAGTGTTGTTTCTACGATATGTAAGGTTGCCAGTGCTCCACGAGGATACGCTGCGCTAGTAGTAATGCTGATAGCACAGTGAGTCGTCATCAACAACATGGTTGGCAACGCGTTAGTGATACCACTGTACGGTTGCTAGCGGCTATAGGCTACGATGACTGCTTACCATCAGGTAGACAATATGCTTGTGTGCCAACTTAGTGGTATAAAAAAAGATATAAATATGAACAGTAGCCCAAGTCATTTTTGGTATTATAAAAAAAAACAACACGGAATTACTAACAGCTACATAGACGTTATTGTGCTTTAAGAAATAAGTAAAGCCTCATTTTTCTCTCAGGGGTAAGACATAGCTCTCCAATATAATCTACCTGCAGACGCAACAATCACCTTCTCCGTACGAGCTCAGAGTAGATAATGTACTATGTGTACGAGCGTATGAAATTATCCTTCTAAAAACTATGCTTTACTACTTTCATTCAAATGTTAGGAGTCCAATCAGGCAAACAACTAATACAAAATAAATAAATATGACACGCAATAGATGGCGCTTTTCGAGATTTGAGTGATTATTCACCAAAACACTTACATCGCGCTATGAGAGCTTTCTACACTACGAATACTTCATGTATGTTTATTATGCCTAACCTCAGAGTAGATAATATACTACATATAAGTTATATGATGATGAACTTTTTCACATCCTTTTTACCGCGGGAAAATGCTTCATTCCTACGGGAAAACGGGTAATAGGATATCTATATTGCTACGCGGGCGAAGTTGCGGGGAAAGAGCTAGTCTAAAATAAAAACAAGGCAGCCTTACAGTAGTCGCATACAATGTGTAACATCTCGGAAAATGGGTTGGTTTGGTAGCAACTCACGACCAACTCTACCACCGCGCGCTCTCATTGGTCAAATCAGATAGCGCACGCTTCCTCGGCTTTCTTTGACTAACTTCCTTAAGTACCTTTACTCGAAGTCACCCCCACGGATTGAGCGAGAGGAAACAGTTAGACATCAAAAATTATTACAATATTATATTTAAACAAATATATACATGGAAAGTTGACTAATTTTGTTCAAGTCATTGCCTCCCCACACATCCCTGCATAGAAAAAGTGCTCGTGGTACACTGAAGTGAACTGAGCAGGTGGACGACCTTGGAGAATGGAGACTACTACTAGACTACTACCAACACCGACCGGTATGGTGCAGTTACATCCGTGCGAGATGATCAATATATTATGTATGTATCGTAGGCTATAACAAATAACCCAGGGACTTCATAACGAAAAGAAATTATTTTATTTATTAATTAAAAAGAAAAAGTTTGATAGAAGGGATCTGCTTCGACACGTAAAGATGGGCCTCACCCAGAATTACTCCAAGACCAACAGAAAGCGCGGCTGCATGTTGTCCACGGACTTTATAATTTCGAACGAATTATGATTTTTTTACTGAAATTGAACTTATGTGACTAAGGAATGCGAATGCTGTAGGATTTTTTTATTTGATACCAAAGTAAAATTACGAATATTCTGGAGAGACACCTAAACTAAAATATTCATATTGTTTTTTAATGTTCTAATTTAATTTCATTATTCCAAACAAAATAACAAACAAGAAATCTGATCTTTCCTCTTTATAATACTCGTGTATATGTATTGTCCACAACATGGTAAATAAACATTCTTATATATATTCTAAATATTTCATATACTGATTTAATTCGCATTTTTTATTCTAATGTATAAGGAGGTCGAAGAAGTAGTACTGGACAGGGACAAGTGGAGGGAGATTCATCGGCTGCAACGACAAGAGTAGGTATAGCTCTTAAATGATAAGATTCTAATGGATACAGCTCATTATTGGCTTAAGACAACTTGCATAGTACATTGCGAAGGCAATAAAAAAATGTATAATATAGCTAAATCGAATGCTGGATTATTGTATCGGCCGATACGGTCCGGTACCGCTTTTACTTTCCTGTAACCGTAAATATACTTATAGTCACTGTTCCTCATACATGCTGTGACTCCGATGTTACTGTGCACCCTCGGCACGAACATATCTATACACTTGCGGCTCTAGTTATTCTAGCACTGCTTACTTGGAACTCTGGGTGTATGTTAATAGGGCCTGAAATATTCGTAAAATAAATTACTACTGAAATTAGTTATCCGCAAGTGAAATGTGGGCCTGAATAGTCCCCACACGCACGCCTATAATTACGCTTTTAGCACACGTAAACGTAGGTACACGCGGTGCAATCGGTAACAGATATGTGTCTCGCTTTTTGTCGTGCATTTTATCGGAGAAATTCACTTGGAAAATGGTTCTCGATCATATTCAAGTTCAGTTACGTAAGTGCGCGTGCGGAGAATTAGTGCGGAATAGCGGATGTTTGGTGGTGCTCAACGGCGATGTGGCGCACGGTTATAAGCTCTCACCCGCTGCATCGCCCGTCAGTCGCTGCTGCACCACCCTCACTCACGACCATACTTAGTTTAAGTGAAGTGTATGAACTCCGATAGAAACATGTGTGTCGCTTTCCGGATATATGTCGTATCAGCCATTTGTGTCGTCATTGCCTCAGGCCATGTTCATGGGCCTCGGAGATCTCGAAGAATGGATGCTGAGGATGACACACAGAACGAAATCGATAGTGGTAGGGCCGAGGAGAGCTCTTGGTGGCCCTCGGCTGAGTTTACCGTTTTACAAAAGGTTTACGACCATTGCAGTGCGCAGAAACACATGTCATTGTGTTTGAAGGGCAAGGCCTTGACCGCGCTCACAAGAGCAGTAGAGCAGGTGAAACCAGTTCCTGCGCTTGCTATTGGGAGAGCATGTTTAGTGATAGTGTTTTTAAACGATTTGTAACATTGTACAGGAAAGCATTCACCTCGCTGATGGACTGACGCTGGTGAGGCAGGCTGACGCACCTTCGGCGGTTGCGGAGCCTCGTTTCTTCCCCGGCATGACCATGGAAGACAAGCTCGACACCATGTTGCGCTCTAAGTTTGAACAAATGCTGAGGACCCACACGATCTCAATGGACCTCGCTTCCGAAGGAAGAGGACGAGGTTACCTATTTTTCAATAGCTCTGTATAAAGTAATTGCCACCTTGTAAATATTTATTTGTAATTTATCATGTTTCAGGTAAGAAGGTGCTGCCTTACCTGCTTCTCGGTATCTTCACTACCGTGAGCATTGTGGGAGGCATGGCGTTAAAGACTTTGGCTGCTATCGCCGGCAAAGCTCTGATCGCAAGTAAAGTAGCGTTAACCATTGCTGGAATTATCGCTCTCAAGAAACTGTTCAGCCACGACGGAGCCCAGGGAGAAACGACCTTCCAGGTGCATGCAGACGGACACCATAGGTGAGTGAAATAGTAATGTTCATGATGAAAATGATAATAATTATTTTATCCTATTATTTATTTGTGTTAATATAAAATATTTCAATTCTAGTATTTAATTCGAAGGCGAAACCTGTATGTGGTGAGGCCGGCACAAGCAGGCGCAGTGGACCCTTACACTTACTCTGAGCACACGACGACGGCGAGCGCGTAGCCGCCCCCGGCGACCGGCGCGCGGCGCTCGGCGCTGCGGCCAGGGCAGGCACTCGCACCACCAGCCTACTCCGCCGCGCAAACACACAAACAACCTCAAACCAAAGTATCGTCCCTTTGGGACATCCTTAGACGAAACAATCGTCCACTCTCGTTCTCAAGTCTATGTCAATAAATTATTTAATGTAATTTATTTAATTATGACTACAGTTGTACGTTTAAATGGTAATATATTTATTTAAGTGATATAAGAGATAATAAAAAATGGTACATTCAATATCCTTTCAATTTCCTAACATACATTTTCAATTAATTTAATCAGTGTAAAAATTTTGCTAGGTATGACTTGATGTAGGTAAGTACGTTGCATATTTTCATTGTGGGTAATGAACATGATGCTATTTTAGTAACGTACGTAGAGGCTACGTTTTAATTGAAACTACCTGTCTAATTTTCACTTATGAAATAAATATACGTACTTCTTCCTGGTTAATATTTTCATCAACGTAAATCGTAGGCTAACTGTGGTCCTACTGATGTACCTAATTTTCTCATGTGCTTGCTTATAATCAATCAATAAGTATTTTCAAAATTGGTTGTTTAACTAATGACTACAACCCACTTTCTTTATTCGCTCTAGTGGAGAGGAGTCCGAGAAATGTGTCGAGATTTTCCGTTAATGTGGGCGCAACAGCTATGAACGTGGAAAGTAGAAAGTTTGTTCGAATCACTGCACATGCACGAATCAGTCATGTTATAGGTACTACTATTACCGTGCTGTGCCATTTAGTCAATTGATTAGATTATTGGTACCTAAATTATCGACAACTTTGTGGTTCAGTTTTCAAATTCGCCGACGAGAGTTCGATAGATAGGTGCCCGGTATAGCAAGTGCTGGTTCACCGTTTATCATCGAGTGTACCTACTTATTATTTGCCTTAGTTACATCGTACTGCGTGAAAGAACCTAGAAGGCTGACCAGCTAAGTTACTTTTGGAATGTATATTTAAATTTAGTAGAGTAAAATTTAAACAAGGTATGCCTTATATTTTAAGTACACGAACGACATCTTCGGTCTTCGGTTATGGTGACTGAATATGTTATCTCAGCCTTTGATTACAATTACAGATCTCGGCATGTCAATTCCGTGAGAATGATAATTGAGGATATAACATAGACTCATCCATGGTATTGTCGCCAGCAGCTGTGTAATTTATATTAGAGTTTTAATTAATGTTTGTCTAAAATCCTGAGCCAGGATAGGTACCTCGTACCCATCACCAAGGTTGGAACAGCACAAATTACGTGTGTGTACGCAATGAGAGTAAAGCAGATTGGCAGGCAGCGGCATTTCGCATGTGCAGGAAGAGCGTACTGTGGCGTTTGTTCGGCTGCGGAAGGCCAGTTCGTTGATTAGCCGTGCGCCGGTAAAGGGCAACCACAGCGCGCGTTTGTGAGCCCGGACGCTGTTTATAATGCAGATATCTGTTTGCCCAATCGCTGCACGCTACGCTGGCTATATGGCATCGTTAATGTGGCCGGCGTCTCTTTGCATACGCAAATATAGGGCGGACGGACGAACGCTGATTAAGCGGTACTTCGCCTGCGATGCTGGCTTCATTTCTCCTGTAGGAATTGCGTGTCAGTTGATTAGCTGCAATTCTGTAGCTGTTAGCTGGAATTTCTTTCGATGCTTATCTCGACTGACCTTTATTTAATCGACTGTTGGAAATGTGGCTGCAGTTCCTATTTATCCCAAGGCTGATGAAGTGTTGCAAACTGACCATGAAGTGGATCCTATGCAGAGATAGCACCAGTCAATGTAGTATCATGGGATTTCTTTCGTCATTTTACTGCGATTGATATCGCTTTTCAATATCTTATTCACCAGGGAACATTAAAATTAATGGTTGAGAATATGCGGGTAAGTATTACACTTAGCGTATTCCCAAAATACCATCCGCAGGTAAAGGTGCTCGGTGTGACAGACATGAGGTCCATCGGGAATAAGCTAGCTCCACCAGTTGACCGTACGTAGGTAGCTTTGGCTAATATTATCTCGTACTTACCACGCACCTTAGGTGTCCGTCACCTATCTGCCTTCAATACTTGATGCCTGTCTGTCTCTATTTAGGCCATCTATACGCTGACGTCTCCACAGATGGCTGATTTACTATTCCGAATGTAGAACGTTACATTACACTGTGGTAATATATTAAAGCTACGAGTATACATCTATCCGGTTGAGTAGGTAGCCTTCACGAGACTATGTGCATGTTGATGGAATCACAGACGTGTAAATTGTATGTATAATACATCAACGAATGAACCAAATGTGGTACGCTGATGTGATATATCTCAGGTTCCTGGAAAAAAAAATATTGTTGAAGAAAGTTGAATGTAACTGAGTGCCAATTTCACCGGCTACATAATGAACGCGTTCATGTTCAACGTTCAACAATGAAAACATCTTCCATCCCTATCTACTTTGCTTTGCTCACAAATTTTGCTTGCGTGCTTATCGAGTGCACTTTTTGTAATCATTTGCTTTTTGGGTTCCTTGCAAAATGAAAAAAAGGAACCCTTATAGGATAACTTTGTTTCTGTCTGTCTGTCAAGATTTTTTTCTCAAGAACGCGTTGAATTATCAAATTAATATAGCTGTAAGTCGACGTGAATAAAGGATTTGAACGTTTATGTAGCAAATTTTCGCATATTTTGTCATTTCACTAGGGAATCAAAACCTATAGGGTACTTCCCGTTGATATAGAATCATGAAATTTGGCAAGCAGTGTCTTGCATCACATATAAAGGGAAAATTCTGAAAACCGTAAATATGTAGTTTAATAACAAAAAAAAAATACTATAACAATCTTAAATATCACTTCTTTTCCTTACCTACAAGTTTGTACGGAACCCTCGGTGCGCGAGTCCGACACGCACTTGGCCGGTTTTTATTTTTTATGATTTTGATCCCGCTTTTGCTGCTTGAACATTCCGATTCCATGCAAAACAAAAACTACGCCTGTAAAATGTATTGATAGCAACGCTTTGGTACTTTTTAAATTTTAATTTTCGAAAATATAAATATATATTGACACAATAAATATATTTCTTTTTCTATTTCACTGGTTTAAATAAAGCTATATTTTAATAAATACTAAACATGATAAATTGGATCGTACTATTGTAAGTTATTGTATTAGTATTGTAATTATTGTGAATATGCGCCCGCATCTTGAATTAATCTGAAATCATAGATGGAAGCGTCGTGGATTACACCATTTTATATCCTAAGCATTAATTAATAAAACATAGATGGAGCTCGCTCATGCGGCGAGACGCGGTACGTCACTCGTACATCGAAGTAAATTTCCGGGCGAGTGGTCAAAGTACCCGCTTAAACCTATTTTGTTCTCTTCTTATATTAGATGGATGTAGGCTCCCTTCTTTGCCCTCTGCCCCGTAGCGATGTCCGATAGCCTAGGGCTGTGAACAATATAAGAAATGTCTATTATTTACAATTACTATTATTGGTTAAGGGTATGTATAAATATTATACTATAATTTATTATACATATCATTATTAAGCCCATTAATAAGCCTCAAAAAATATGCGACGCCACCCGTGACAAGAGGGCTGGCGAGTAATCGAGTATCTGACCCAAAGGATAAGTATTGAAATACAGCGTGGCAATGTCGCCAGCCTTCTTGGCACACTTCCCCGTGACAGTGATTTGGTACATTTATTTTACTTGTAATTAAGTTTACATTTATAGCTAATAGTTTATGTATTCATTTTAGTATTTAATACATGACAAGTCATGTTTTTGTGGAATAAGGACATAATAATCGAGCAACTTTTTAGAAAAAAATACAACTATCATTTCTTCAATAAATTATTGTTTGCCTCTGCTATTTTCTAATAAATGGTAAAAAAAAATGACTATAAATATACATACGTCAAAGAATCGCAGTTATTTAAGTACGTGATAATTCCAACAAAACACATTATCATTCAGAGATTAAACGAGTTAGCAATCTACCAAAAGCTATGGATCTGTGCGGATGGAGTGCTGCGAGCCAAGTAAAAAAATCATAACGCTAAAATTGTAAGAGTATTCAATATATTAGACTAATGGCTCTGGTGTTGTTGTAAATATAATCTAATTAAAAGTATTAATAAAAATGTAACAAAAAATTGCTGTTTTTATAATCACGACAATTAGAAGTATTTTTAATGGTTATTATATTATGATGTGATTTCTATAAATATATATGAACCTACTAAAACATAACTGAAGCCAATGCAAACCAGCCCTGTGTAGGCGACTGTGGGGAAGTTTGTTGGGAATTATGTTGGTACGTGCCAAAGCCATTATTGCCACGAGAAAAGTTCATCAATTTCATTTCTAAAGGGCCTTTGTCCGTGCGTGAACTGTTTAACTTCCATCGACCGCCCAGGTATAAGCCTGGTAATAAAACTACGTACATACTTAAATCGCCTCATGTAATATTATGATATAGTTTAAGGGATTTCTATCACGATTGTGTTAGTTGTCTCAATTTTTAAATAACCAGCTGTATTTATTTTCTTTTGCTTAATGAACTGTCATTAAATGTACAAAATCCCTTTTTTATTTTATTCAGGTGATTTTTGTATGATAATTATGTGAATTGATGCTGGTTATTAATTATACATATATCAAAATACCAAAAATAATGTTATAGCAACGAATTCATTATAGGTACTTAGTGACATCGATTTATTATATTTTTGTTTCAACATACTTTATATTTCAGTTTTTCTACTTAGTATATTATCTACTCTGAGGTATAAGTGACAGTGCGACAGTTAAAGCATTATTTAGTCATGATCAAATTGTTAGTTTGTAACAAATTCGTTGGAAATATTGAACGAAGTGAAAGCTAGTGCATGCGCACGCGTTTCATTGCATTGGAATTATTGAAATCAAAGTGCATTTTAAATTGAACAGTAAATACCAATTTACTTTCCAATTTTCACTTTAAGTAGGTAATTAAAATAGTAGAGAAACTTAGAAAATACTAATCCGCGTGTAAGGATAAGCACATTTGCATGAGCATTATCTTTAAATGCTAATGCAACTCGATCGTGTGGAAACTATAATCTCAATGAAACTACAATTGGCAACCGGTACAATAAAACGTTGTATGAACAATGATGCATAGCAGCGTAAATATTGTCTGTTTTATTATGTATATATATATTTTTTTTAGGTGTGACATCCTGTTGCAAACTAACAACTCCTATAACGTCACGTAGGTACGTCGGAAACGTCAGAGTACAAAAAAAAAATGTAATTCCTGAATATTCCACATTGAATATTCAGTAATTACGTTATTCAGACAGTGTGAGTTGCACGTTGTATAATAATATATTAATGTAAAAGGTATGTTTTTAAAAAGTAAAGTTTTTATAATATTCTTTAGTCATTCAACCGTACTACTTGTACATTTGTCTTCACACCTTTCGCCGCGACTTCGCCACACATTGCAGTGCAGTGATATGAAAGACTGTGCTTGTAGGACGCACTGCAACATGGACAGGCGTGAGACAATCAGGTGTAATTCCACTTCTCGTTACCGAGTTGCAAACAAAAATACAAAACTTATGCTAAGATAAAATACTCTGCTGAGTAATAAGTTTTACAATAAAGCTTCCATAGACGCGTTCGTTTGCAGCTAGAAAGGATTCACAAAGAAATTGGTTATTTTAATGAGACGAAAATAATATATTGTTTCGCGTAGCTGAGGGGGTCTCCAATTAGCTGTGGCGGGGTGGTTAGACGGCCGCGATGCACCACTGGACGGACAAGACCTCCCAGGGAGGTTAGCTAACAGACCTTGACTGATTCCCGTGCACACCATGTAGCTCATCATCACCAGTAAATAAAACCTATATTGCTTCGACTGAGCTGCGCCTGTAAATTGGCGAAGCTCAACACCCTCTGGCCGCTGGCCGAGCCATCATTATGTGTCATTAGTTTTGCGACACTGACCAAATGACTCGTCTGCAATATCGAATGACTCATTCCTTCGTGATTAGTATATTTAGCCTTTTCTATGTTTATACAGAAAAGGTGATTTAATTAGATAATGAAGAACCTCACAAATCTCGATTTTTTTCCCGCAAGTTGTTGTTTTCATGGGCGCTGTACTACTTGTGTGTTACTGATACCTAAATCTTTACTTGGTTCCAATACTTCCAATATCGCCGACGAAGTACGAGGCAATGTTATGTGATCAGCAGGCGTTCGCTGCCTTAATTATACCATAAATTTCAATTAGTAAGATCAATGAGATGTTATTGGAAATTTGCCATTAAGTCTGTCTGGAGTTAAAATATTACATGGCAGGGGTCCTGCTTTAATTTATTGGACGTTTGAGAAGAAACGTGTTCTATATTGTCTTTTTATAACCGTTATACGCATTATTTCATGACAATGTATGTTATTAGTTTTCGAAAGGAATAATATCGTATTCAAATTGAGTAAATATACAATATTGGTTCTAATTAAAACCCGTGATCTTCTAAAAACAGTAGGCAATTACACGCACGGATAGCGAGAGCGAGCTGTGGGCAACGGCGAATTTATGCGGCGAAGCCTTCCCTGTAGTGTAAAGTGTATATCTGAAGGAAAACGTTTCATTCCCGCCGGAATATAATCGTCCGGTCGTAATTTATATTGTCTGCTGCAGAGGCGAGTCCCACTGCACATTCATTTATTTTATGTGCCATTTACAATTGTCGGTCGATGGTCAAGGGAGCGGGCGAGGGGCGAGAGGCCGAGGGGGCCGGACGACGGTGCCTTCGCATTATAAAACCGTGCGGTCATCTGCGAACGCTGTAATGGTATTTGTAATAGAAGCGGGCCGCATGAATTGTGACCGCCGCCCGGCGCACACATGGGTCCCATGCTTTATTTATAACATTAATTTACACCACATAACCACATAGGCCCCCGCTTCACTTTAGTCTAATTTTCTACTGTTTTCTGTGTTTATGACGTACCTATGGTATACGTTTTCAAGCTTTACACTACAGCAACTTTTTCGCGACGCAAATTCTTGTCTTTTAACTTCCATTTATTTAGTCTTTTCATTATTATTGTCGAGAGAATAACGTCAGCATTCAGATTTAATTAGATATGATTTGTATACTCCAATATTTTGAGTATTTAACGTCCAACTTTATCTATGTTGAAAAAGCAAGTTCAATTGTTGGTACTTATAAACCACCCTCCAAAGGATTTATTTTCTCAATGTGAGCTTTCGATCTAGTTTGAAATGCAAGTAAATCGTTGCATTTTTCCGCTTGAAAGTCGAACGAAAAATGTCGGCGGGGAAGAGGCTAAGTAGCTCTGTTTTCTTTTGTTTTTTAATTATAACGCCAGCGTTGGTGGGGTGTTGTCTCCCCGCCAATTTCTGGAGGAGGTACTTTCTTGTGTTGTGCGGCGGGTGCTTGCCTCCTAGACCTACGTGCCTCGGACATTCATTTCGTGGAAACTTATAACCTGAGTCTGTACTTATGAGCGTCGCCAATAAATAGTTGCGATGACCGGAGCAGGTACGGTCCTTGTCGGGCGCTGGCGCGGCGCGGCTTGCGGAGCGGGACGGAGCGGCGTCGCTCGCGGCGAGCATTGTTAGCTAAATATCTAGGTGGTCAGTCGGGCGGGCGGGGGTCGGGCGGCTACAAGACGGGGGCGGGCGGCGGACGTGCGGGCCCGGCGCCGGCCGATGTATTGAGCGCGTATTGCAGACGCGGTCACGCGCTGCAATATTGCGTTCGCTCTGCGATATTGCCCCTCGGTAACTCAATTTGATAAATTGTGCAAAGTTCGCCCGCTCCGCATTGCTATCGTCTCCATAGATATATCGCTCGGTATATAATTGAACAAGCGTTCGTTTATGTGATATAAACGGTTGGCTTTATTATCATACTTATACATCGTTCATTCAAAATTAAATAGATCTTTATTCTCTCTACACTCTACAACTATATTTAAGAAATATGAGATACCTATAAAAACTATATCTCAAATTAGCTATTTGAGATATACATATGTAAGAACAGACACGATATTAATTTATGTGCCCGGGTGAAATATAAAATTTGATGTTTTTTTTTATTTGTGTATGAGAGAGATACCTAACAATCTGCGTGTAAATATATTATTACATAACTAACGATGAATGGACACACACACATAAAACCTGCTATAAATTAGTACCTAGCTACCAGCTATGGTCTTCGTACAAGAAATGCCAAGCGAATGAGTGGAACGGATACGATATTAATGTTTGTGCATGCATACTGTACTCAAAGATTTGCGACATTTTTGTCGCGATATTCCTCACAATAAAACACAGTCTTCCATTCAAATTTTAAGTTACCTGACTCACACAGTCAGGATTATCCCTATGTAGTATTGTTCCTTTGACGAGTAGGATTTTGGAGCTGCTTGAAGGGGCACTTACCTAGCGGTAGAGGTAGGTACTAGGTACCCACTCATTACTATTGCTGCCATCTTGCACATATATATATATAGTACATGTGTTTAAAAGTTTACAGTAATCATATTACCATCAGGTTACTGTCAGACCTTTGCTTTATTCCCACCGTAGCAGTTAACTAAGCCCACTGCAGTCAATAAAAGTAACAAAATACTTATAATTTGTAGTAGTTATTGACAAAATTAATATTGTATTTATATTATGCTCTATATTTCCTTAGTATTATGAAGAGGAGCAGAGGCATGTCATGTCGGGAAGCGGTCGCGATGTACGCCTTGCGTGTGACTGCGGCCTTAGCGTCGAGAAAATGATTTATATTGTTTGTGTAGCGGGCGTGGGGTGAGGGAGGCAGCTTTCTCAAGCAGATCCAGTCCACTGCAGATATGGGCGAGTATTATTATTGATCCGGCTCGGGTGGTCGGCGGTCGGCATTTCCTACCGCTCATACTCGCCGGGCGGGGGCGGCCGACGCCCGACATATTTATTGAGGCGCAGACCGGCACACACCGACGTAAAACTTATTATAACGACGCAGGTCGCCTCGGCCAGTGCACTAACCTTTAATGAGACGCGGGGTCGAGCGGCGGGCGGGGGCGCGCCCTGGCCCTCGCCCAATCCCGGCCTGTTATGATATTATATCAACTCATATCGGCCAATCCCAGCGCGTTATGATATTGTAGGCGGCGATACCGACTGCAACCTTCCGTTTTCCTTTTAGGGCGGGCGGTTTTATGATATTCAGTTATGATTATAATGGGGTACGTCTCTGCGTATACCTACTTATTTGCACATATCCTTTGTTATGTAAAATTGTTGAATAACTTCGTAGAAGCCTAACGTTGCGAGTGTTTTATGTCTTATGACATTTGAGCGCCAATCCAATATTACATTTTCCATTTGAGCTCTGAGCGGCGGGACGTTTGATTTTATTTACGTCGATTTTGCAGAATCGTGACCTGAAACGTAGATAAGGATTTGTTGCGCAACTTTCATCTCCGGCTGTGTCGAGCCTACCAATAATTTAGATTTAGTTTATCTTGGAGTGTTTCATGATAGCAATAAACTAGATTTTCAGGTATTCGAGACCATATCAGGGGTATCTAAGTTATAGGCGGGGAGCAGACCTGTACGTACAGTACCTATATAAATGTCGAATAACTTACGGATCAAATAAGTTAATTAAAAAAATACTTTCTTTGTGTCTGAGACATTGAAGTAATAAAAGCGTATTGAATTAAACGGCGTCCTTGTTCAGCAAATGAGTTGATAATAAAACGATAATAAACAGGCGCCTTTGTAACAAACTATAACAGATCGGTAATTGCTTCCACGATACCTCCTCGCGTTATTACGCCTTTTACGACGCCGTATGGGGTGAATAAAACATTTTTACGACCGGCCATGGGTCCTATGATACACACACACCTACACACAGTATATGACTGCAGGTAATAAAGTACATAAATGTTTATGCGACTAAGTGTCACCACGGAACTATGTAATCAATTTATAAATTAGGTATTGAACAATATTTTGTAAGCCTTATTAGAACAAGATGATAGCTTAGCGCGAATTACGTAGGCGAAGTTACTGATTGTTGGTAGCATAGGTATATGTGTAAAGGAGAAACTTATAAAGATAACATGTGTTGTTCAATGCGCGAGTCCATCGTAATTCCATCGCAGTGGGATAATTCAATATATTGAAAGTCGGAAGTAGCCGATATGTCCCTCGGCGCTCGGTGGTGCGCGGACACATGGCACCGGCTCACTCAAATAGATTGCCTCATATCGTAATGCCGTCCCCGAGCGCAACATAATTATACACTCAAAATGAATAAAGTATCAACCGTCCTCCGCATCCTACGCTCCATTCTAAGAGACATTCTCTTTGTCATCTGTTGTACACTCAACACATGACTTTGTAGAACGAAGATACAGTATATGTTTTTATATTTTTTACTCTAGGGACACTTTTTCGACCCTCGTCCGAGCAGTCTCTTTGAAAAGTGGACATCGGAACGCGAGGGAAGGAGCCCCCGAGGACACGAAACAGAAAATGCGTTGTAAACATAGCGACTACATTCAATTTCCCGTCATTTTTCAAACTGATAAATAATTCTGTCATCGAACGCTCGGACAGGGGTCGCTATGAAGTGATTGCCGATGGAAGGACGCCGGAGCCGTAAAAAATAGCGGGCGATGAGACTCCACTGCTCGTGTGTGTGCGATAAATTTCTTTTTTATTATCAGATATCGAGGGACTCGGGAATCGAATAAAGCGCTCATATTTAATTCATAAGATACTGGCCATATAGCACTACGTTAGGACTATTTTATTTAAGATGTTGTAAGATTACGGACACTGGGTTCGTACTCAGCTCTAAGCATGGTTACTGGCCGCTCTATCTGTCCATCTATCTTGAATACGTTACCATTAATGCAGTCAAGGGCTGTTTCATGTCGTTGGCTGTTATATGTTGCCTATTCACATTTTAATTATATATTTCTAAATACCAATGTATTTTTTTAAGATATTTATTATGTTCTTAACATTATGAAATAATTTATGAGAAACAAATATTATTATTTCAGGTAGCTACCACATTGTTAAACTAGAATTTTATAACTTACTAGATATTTCACAAGACGTCACCCGTATAGAAATATGATAGGAACTAGGTATAAGACAACATTATTTCAGAAAAGATTGTATTTAAATCCGTTCAGTAGTTCAGGATTTAAAAGTACCAACAAATAAATTTTACCTCTTTATAATATACGTGTGGTTTTATTTCATACATAGTTAACTCTATGATGAAAACTATACAAAGTCATATGAAAATAGATGAAAGTGTTGCGTCTCGAATGTCCGGCAGATGTGTTCAATACATTTGCAGCGTCCGCAGCCAGCGCGGGCGTAGGGTCACTCGCAGTATTAAATAACTCTCCGACAGCTAAATAAGTAGGGGACGCGAATAACGTCGACGCGGGCTATTCTCCACACTCTGGATTCACGCATTTTTTAAAAAAAAATTTTTTAACATGCTGATTAAATCGCTGCTACCACAAAAACGTTTAATACCTTAATATTTTTAGTGCACGTCATCACGTCGACTTCCTTTCGCGGTAGACAGAGAGGATTGAGCACAATGTCCCATTGACTTGCACGCCCTTAGTTTTTCTTATGCATATTGCGCAATTTAATTCGTCGTCTCGATCTAGTCGCCTAGAACGACATTTTAATTAGATACACGCAAATATACAGTAGCTAATAAAAAAAAAAACGAAATTGGTGGTCAGATAGCGAACTAAAAAAGCACATGATTTACCTTAAGGTAATCACGGGCCGGGATAGATAAATAAATATATAGATGGTAAACATACGAAATAATAACAGAAAGATTGATCATCATTCATAAACATTTAATCATGTGTAATGTAGTTAGAGACAACTTATGGGGCATGTTTTAGGAACAGAAATTTCCTTAAAAATGGGCTGTGAGGGTTGGATAACCAACCATATGGTACCGACCACAATTATATTTGGGATACGACAAGGTCGATGATGATTAAAATAAAATGCTCAGTTAATCTACATCGTTACTATAACTCAGGTGTTGCAAGCGTCCATATATTAGATTGGCTAATTTTAGTGGTATAAAAAAATGCGGTCGGTATATAAAAACCTCATTAAACTAAATAACCAATTTCCATTTATATAAATGTTGTGGGAAAAGCGCTACAACGACACGGCGCGGCGGGCGTTAAGACCAAACAAAAAGTAAATCGGCGACGTTCAGAATAGACCTCTGGATTTGTTACTACCCGCCGCGGTAAGGAACAATAAAGAAAATTACGATACCGACATAGCTACACCTACCTTTGTTATTGCAGATACTTTTATTGAGGTTATTTTTACTTTAATTGGACTTCGTGTTGCAAAGGAAACGCCGGCAATACTGTTATTTCTGTTTGGAATTCACCGCAAATAATTGTAACTGCTTTAAATTAGGTTTTACTGTATTATTTTTATTTTGTAAATAAACATATATTAATGTGTTGATGAGGATGGGGGATGGATGCGAATTTGTCTTTTAGCGGATTTGTGATTGGGAAGAGAGCTCTCCAATTTCGTAAATTAAATTTTGATACAAGAGCAAGGTCCTCCTTTAGATTAAATTTGTTTTAATAGACTGTAATTATCTTTGGCTACATTTATTATCTTTGGTTACATTTAATGTTAACTTTAATCTTTCCTTTTTCATCAAAAAATATTTTACTATATATTTCTAGTGCACTTTTATCCACAAACCATAAAGCACTTTTGTAATTTTAACCTAGAGATCATTTGGATAATATTTTTGCGTATTGCATAGCAGGTAGATGTTTATTTAAAGTACCCTATGTTTGTGCGCTAGCCACTTGTAGCAAGAGGTAAGCTATTTCAGAACTTCCACTCGAGTTCACGTTTCGTTTACGTTCATTTCTAAAAACAACTGTGCGGTTATTTTAGCTTAAGCTGAGTACAACCAAATACGTAATACAACCCTTTTAGTGGCATACTACAACAGCTCCATTCGAAACGACTTTACCCACTACGTATTTCATATATTCTGAACCTACCTTTAAAAACTCGATAGTTCCTTTCGGAAATTGATACTAAATATTGATATAGTTCTAATTAGTTCTTACAGTTACAGTCACTGTTAGTTAGTTACAGTCTCTTTTTTTTCGAGTAATATACATTTATTCGAGCATCTACTTAATTTATTCAAGTATTACTTTGTTTTGTACAATGTTTAGATACGACGCGTAAATAGCATAAAGGTAGGTACATATATAATATATATCCATTGTTTCTATTTGGTATAAACTGTACCTGCAGCCATGTTTACTGTCTATTAATAATCGTTAAAACTATAGAAAACGAAAGAAATATCTACACTATATAATTATATTATTAAGAGGAAAGATTTGTATTTTTGTATGTAACGAATAAACTCAAAAAGTACTGGACCGATTTTAATAATTCTTTTTTTATTAGAAAGCTACATCATCACTGAGTAAACAGTAACATAGGCTATATATTATACTAGCTGCCCACCCCGGCTTCGCTCGGGTAGACAAAATATATTTGATAAATGTCTAAAGGCTCCGAAACTACTGAACCAATTTCAAAAAATCTTTCACCATTAGAAAGCTACACTATCACTGAGTAACATAGGCTAGTTGCCCGCCCCGACTTTGCACGGGCAGACAAAATATTTGATATCAATGTCTACCCGTGCGAAGCCGGGGCGGGCCGTTAGTATGTAAATAAAAAACTTGAACACGTGCCATAACGTAAATGTTTTTAATTCCCAAACATTTCCTTCGTTTTCTATAGCTTTAACGATGATAAATATTAAACATGGCTAAGCCTGCTGGTAACATAAACCTTATATGTCACATTTGTTAAAATAGCCAAATGTATTAGTTTAGGAATGTAGAGATTTCCCCGAAATCCATAAGGCAACGTACACGATGGGAAGTGAGTTTATATTTTATTCATACATTGTATTGTTGGAATATCAATTGCCTCGCCCGGCGGTAGGTAAAGGGTACATTTCCAATCCGCACGGGATTCACTTAGATTTGAAGGAAAATAGATTTCGATTTCCAAAGCTGCGACAAAGCAATCCGATATATTTTTCAGACAGATATTGCTAGCGATTTCTTTTGAGCTTTGAAATATAAGGGAGGGAATTTAAAAAGATTCCGTATATTTTCGGTTCTATGCAGTATACCTACTTACTGCTATTTAGATACGTAGTTTTGTGTGTTTAAGATATGTCTTATGTTCTGTTACTTTTCCTAAAGTACATAATAATACTTACATATTGACGTTATCTTTTCAGAATATGTAGTAAGGAAGGGTCGTTGGCATCTAAAAACAGAGACGGTTGTTTCCTCGTTGTTTTTTTTAATTTTGGCAGGCAGACAGTGCACTAAAGGAAACATTAAAGGGGTGAATACCGACCCCTTTTTGAAGTGATTTATTCATTACCTTCTTTGTTTCTGTTTTGACTTCGGCAGTAAAATAATGATTGTAAGTCGGAGAGCCATAATTTAACGTTGCTTAATTAAATAAACACGTCCAGAGAACACGTCATTGATAGTCTGCGAGAATGATTTTCATGAAATTGAATAGATGTTGATATTTTAGGATTGTATTTGGTGGGAGTAAAATTTAATCGATGTGAACAGAACTATAGTTGACGCACTTAACATAGTATACAAAACGTATCAGCATAAGTTATGTATCAAACCCGTAAAAGTATCACTCGTGCAATATAAAAGTTAACGACACAAGAAAACGCGTTTTCCACAACATTAAAGATAACAACAATACGGGGGCGAGCGAGTGTAGAGCCTCCCGAGGGTGGCGGGCGGGGGTCGAGAAAAATTCAATATTAATATGAAGGAGGTGCGAGCGAGACCGCGGCGGCCTCTCGCTCTCGCGGCCAATGGCGAGCCTCGCCGCCGCTGCGATATGATGAATTTATGGATGTAATAAAAGCGAGGTGCGCGATTGGAGGAGCGGTCAGGGAGAGCTTATTTTCTTTATTTTCATATTTGGAATGTTGGTCTTAAGGCGCTTGCAGCGGCTCGTGCACGTTGGACGTTTCTTTACTGAACTTATGATTTTGTGATCTCCCTCCCATTTACTTGATTTAAATACTTTACTGAGACATATATTTTATAAGACGTAATACGGCCAATAATAGTGGTTTTGTTATAGTAGCATGTCACATAAGAAAACCTTAGAAATTATTAATACAAATATACTAATAATATTAATAATTTAAATTAACTTTTTTTGTTTGTTTGCTACCTTTTCAGGACTAAACGGTTGAACGAATCGTGATAAAATTTTACAAGGAGATAGATTATATCCTGGGAAAGGACATAGGCTATCTTTTGTTTTTAAACAAATGCAGACGAAGTCGCGGGTAACAGCTATAAAATAACTGAATGTATGCGAAATGTAAGTAGACGTGTGCATGCAAAAAGAGTCGCTGATGGCACCGTTTGAGAGATTGGCGAAGTTTGTGTGGTGGAGCCAGAGGGCACTCGTGGCACAAAGCACCGTAACTGGCAGTTGATTGAGGCGTGAACGACGCTCGACCGCCGGGCCGGGGTTTCTTTCTTGATTTGCTACTCGAGTGGCCGAAAACGACACTTCTATTTGCATGAGTTGATTTCGGGAATCCCGTTTTACATTTGAAGACGATCCGACAAGGCTTACACAAAGACTGTACACAGGTATCTTTCACTTACTTTGTAGTCTTCTGTGGCATACATATATATTATGCAAGCTAAGAAGTTATATTAATAACACCCTACGGAACAAAAAGTCGATAAACAATTTTATTTAGTGGGTAGGTCTCAAATCTCCTGACATCGATTTATGAAGAGGAGGCACGTAAGACGTCGACTCTATCTGAGGGGAATTGATACCGTCAATATAATGCGTCGGATGGAAAAGCGTTCAGACGCAGAGCCCTGACAGCGGCAAAGACAACGCAGACAAAACAAATAGGCGGGCGCAAGCGACGCGGAAGTATTGGGGATCACGAGCGTAGTTTTGAAGTCCAATTATATCGAATACAGGTGGAGCGCCCGGGGCGAGCTGCCATCGACTCCGCACGACGCTAGTGCCTCTGCTGTTTAATAGCTCTGAAATCAATCTTTGCTGTCTAGCTGATTCATGTCAGATACAACAAAGCTTTTAACGTTTACAAATGGTAGTTCATGGTTCGACCTTTTTTTTGTTATCCAGATGTATGAACCGACATCATACTGTAGATCTAAAATTTCGACAATTTGTGTTTTGTTCACAATGAAAGTTTATTTTAATTATAAACAATTTGAAGGTACGCCATATGTACCGTAAATCTTAAATTAACCTAGAGCTTACTCCAAACATCCTAGTAGAATAACCTCAGTATTTTTTTGGTAATTTCCAGGTTAAATGAAAAACTTTTATTTTAATTGTGTAAATTTTGTAAGAGTATAAAATATATAAACGGAAATATATCGGGAAAGAGAGCCAGTCCATCAGCTGATATGATATAGATAGAAAAACATTTTTTTTGGAGATAACAGACTCTTAAGAAATTTATACTGAGTTCAAATGTTAACTTTACATATTTCTCTATGAAAATGAAAGTGAATATTCTGACATCAACAGACAACAAAACTTTTTATTTAATTATTTGATCTTTCATTATTGAACATTGAACGGATTAAATCATATTTAAGATTATGTTCAGTTACTAAGTTTAAAGTGGTTTCCAGAAATACATAAAAAGAAAATAATTATAAAAAAAATTACGCTTAAAACGAAAACATCATTTCTAATACTTACGTTTAAAAATGATAAATGAAACCAGTTTATTCAGCTTAGGCCCTAAAATAGGCACTTATTAATTAATATATTCATTTTACCTTACAACGTTCTTATTGATAAAATATAGGAAATATCACTAAGTTAACAAAAGAGAACACAGGTGTCGATTCTTATGTACAAAGTCACTAAACTAAATTAATTTGATAGGACTAAAGGTCTTTTAATCCCTTTCTCATGAGCGGGGTTAAATAAGGATAGTTAATACTTTAAGTACTGTCAAATAAATTTAGTTTAGTAATTTTGTACAACAGAATGGACACCAATATCTATTAATTAAATGATGAAATTATTACAAGTCTAGAATGGAATATAAATATTTAGAAAATTCGTTGGAAAATCCAAGCACGGAATACAAACTGAGCAGTGTGTACATTGTAACACTATTAGAAGTTGTAAAGGCTCGTTACAGCACTGGAAGGCTAAGGCCATCGCCTCTAAACTGTTCTGACGTCGTTGCGCACAATATCATCACGTAAACACAATTTTCACTTGTTCACTCTCTATAAAAAGTAGTTAAAATTATTTTTTATCGGTTTCTAACTACAGACAAAATTAATTCCACGCGTACGAAGTCGCGGACACAGCTAGTTTATGAAGGAGGTTTTCGTTTCGAAAAGGGTTTAACTCATATCTCCGGTATTTTTCATATGTTGCAGTTTAGATCACAGAACCAGTGTTCTGTGGTTTTGAGGACTAATATCAATTGGGTACGTTATTATTGGTCCCATTGTTTATATATATATACATTACAATAAACGATAAAGGAAAATGGTATGTTATGCCAATAAATAATATTGCTTTATAAGTTTTGTAAGAATTGAGAACACGCTCGACTTGTATCGACGAATATATATTTAACTGTAAGTACAGGCGAGTTTGTATATAACGAGCACTTCACCGTAACAGTGTAGTAGAGCACAAAAGCCGAAGTTTCCCCGCACTGAGATTCTTTTTTCTTTGTTTGGTGTATTTATTGTAAATCTACTCATAGCTCCCGCCGCCCGCCCGTTAGAAGTATTCCGACATAACTTTTGGCTCGCGTACCTCTCCTACCTACCCGCTGAAACATTCTCTTTGAACTCAGTTATTTAATACATTTATTTTTAGATACTTTCCACTCCGATAGGTAACAGATGTATCAGTAAAATGTGTACGGACAGTATCTTGATGATTACAAGGTATATCTCATCAAATGTCGGCGTAGGGGATAAGCAATGCAATATTATTATTCATGTATTTTATCAGGTTTTTGGTACCTGTAGTACTTTACACTTCACACCATTATAGAACTAGAATAATTTACTACATTAAGCAATATAAATTTCTTTAACCGTGTTGTAGTATTGTATGTATAATAGATGTATTATAGACTAGCTGCCCGCCCCGGCTTCGCGTCACGGGTAGACATTAGTTTCGGAGCATAGACATTTATCAAATATTTTGTCCACCCGTGCGAAGCCGGGGCGGGCAGCTAGTATAATATATAGCTTATGTTACGTTTAATAATAAACATATAATTTAGCTTTCCAACGGTTAAAGAATTTTTGAAATCGGTCCAGTAGTTTCGGAGCCTATTCAATACAAACCCACAAAAATACAAATCTTTCCTCTTTATAATATTAGTGTAGATGTAGATGTAGAAAAGCTTTGCTTACCTTTAGGACAATATAACCCTTGATTGTTTTTTATAATATTTCCTTATTTTTTTTCCTGGTATGTAGTCACCGTTTTGAACAAGTTTTTAAAGTTAGAAGCTGCTGTTGTTATACAATTACAGTGGAGCAATGCAGCAGACGTGAGGGTAGGTAGCAGGCAGACGCGAACACGTTAATATGATTTGGCCGCACCGGCGCCGCCTGCCTGGCTGTCCTCGACATTTTCACCAACTTAATAAACTAGTACCGTTTGTTCTGCTTATTTTAGCTGCATGACTCACCTCTCTCTTCTGATATTAGATTACGTGCACTTCCAACAGGGTTTCAATTTGTTTTCAGCATTTCCTCGAACACATCTGAAATTATGCAATTATGTTAGGACGAGTATATTTAATTTCACACATTTAAACTTTGCTTTGTAATTAGTTGTATGAAAGTTTTATAAGCAATTCAATTTCGGATGTAAGTATCCTGTCACTAAAATCGTGGTGTGCTATTCAAACAGTATAAGGACGAAGGAGCGCAATAATTAAAAAAACATGAATATGCTGTTAGTGTATCTCAACTCTTTCCCATTTAAATTGATGTTTTTACTGTGGTGGTGAACTGAATAGGCGATTATTGTTTACTATAAATTAATTGAAACATTACCAAATAAGATTTAGAATTTAGATCCTGCCTCATCTATACTTATAATAAAACTGTAACAGGTCCAATTCAGTACATTGAGGATATTTTGGATTTTTTTTTGGAGGGGCCTCTATATTTGATACTGAACCCAAATCTGTATTGTTCATTTTTGTCTGTCTGTCTGTCTGTTTCTAGGCCGCGCATCACGCCGAAACTACTGAACGAATTCAAATGAAACTTGGCATGATAAGATTTGATACTACGAGATATAACATAGCATACTTTTTATCCCGAAATTCAACACGGTTCCCCTGGGATAGGGGATAAAAGTCAAAATGTGTGCTTGGCTGTAACTCCGAAACAGCTAAACAGATTTGAAAGGGACTTCCACTGGCAGATAGCTGATTTTACTGGACATAACTTGAGCAAAATTTATTTTTCATTAGAGTTCCCCACATCTAATAAAAAGCCCATGAAATTATGAACAAAATTTGAACGGCAGGACCAATATGAACAGGACTTTTACTGGTAGGTAGCTCATGCTATAAGACGTTGCTTAGGGTACATTTATTTTCGGAAAATAATTAGGCTTCCGCGCGACAAATAAATAAACCCATGATATTGTAAACAATAACCGAACGGCGGGCCGATTTGTTCACTGGAAGGTAGCTGATGCTATAATTCGTAATTTAGGCTTAATTTGTTTTGGTATTTTTCAAAAATAGGGGCATAGCACATAAAAACCATGAAATTGCGAACAAAATCTGAATTGTTGAACTCTCAGAGCTGATGCTAATAGGCATAAAATAGGATAACTACTTCTTTTTTTGAAAAATTACCTAAATTGCGAACATGAAACATGTAACATGAAACCCATGAAAAAAAAACAATCCACGCGTACGAAGTCGTGGGCACAGCTAGTATAAAAATATTATTATACTTAATATTACATGAAAATATACTGATATATTCAAGTAAATTATTTCATAAATTTCTTCAGCGGCGTGTTACACACATGAGTATGGGGTAGGTATTATATTATGACAAAGTGAGTTACACGATAACGCAAAGGGCCATTAGAGTCGAATGCGGCCACGGGAAGTGCTACAGAAGACGTGTAGTGGGCAGGGGGTGGTGGAGTCCAGTCTTGAAGATACTTAAGGGGGCTCCCTCCCCATCGCCGGACGACTTGCTTATTCTATCAAGCGTGGCGCACACTGGCGCACCCTGCACCGAAAACACACACACACATCGCCTATTATACGGCCGGCCACCACTCCACTGTGTCAATACAATACGCTCTCTTCAGCTGGACTTAGATTATTTAGAAAGCACTTGTAACGCTCATATAAGAAGCTCCGCGGAAGACGTATTCGACGTCACAATGGCCAGTACGTGTCGGTAAGGACTCAGTCGGGATACGCGGAAAAGATTAGGATCCTAAAAAAACAGTCGCCACTCGTGAATATACCTAATATTCTTTTCACAATTGACTTAGGTGGCCGTTCTAGTGGTTTTGTATTTCACATTGTTATTAGGCGGACAGGCGTTAATATGTTTACTTTATGATAAGTATGCATACAAGTTAACTTGCATTTCAGAAACAATGCGTACAATGCAATGCTGTAATAAGTATAAAATCAATGGACACCATGCAGTGTTGTATTTCAAAACAAAGTGGGGTCTGAAGCTTATTAAAGTTAAATATGTATGCAGAGTGTCAAATGCATTAAACATGACAGGGAAAGACCATCAGTCATATCAGCCGCTACGACAAGAAGCGTGAGACTACGCTGCTGGACGCGGATTATCCGCTACGCGGTTACGACGTAGCACTTTATATTGCTACGGGCGTAGCTTGAGCACGTGTGCAAAGACCACCGACTATAATCTCAGGTTACATAGACTAAGCTAATTTAGATTACGGACATATATTTCATGCACATATAAGTTCTATATCACGTTGGAAATAGTTAAACTTAAAGGTCACACCGTAACTAGTGGTTGCCTTAGATTAAGTTTGAAACATTTTCTCAAGCAGTACTCAGAAATTAATGATCCTTTAAATTAATAAGTGTCAAAGTTTAGCAAGGAGCGCACGAGTGTGTGTCCCGACGCTCGTTAGTGACGTGTGTGCGCCTGGAGACACCGGCCCATGTGTGGGTACTTTCATAAATCTGTCGGGAGATATATGAGAGCGCAATTTCCGGTATCCGGCCATTAGCGCCGAGCTTTTATAAGCTTAAAGCTTAGGTTAAAGATTTTCTGGGTAGTTTAATGCGAATCTTGTAATAGGTACAATAAATTTTCTATAAAGTATGTGATTGCATATTAGGTGTCGATCCGGGAACTTTTAATGTGTGTAACTTGGCCTAATGTGTGTCTGAGGGTATTATTGTACCTGTGAGGACTATTAGGTGTCTTCGACATTGATATTGGTAGACTATTACAATATTTCCACGTGGACATAAGAACATTGGTATTTTGGAATAAATGTAAGTGTCACGAGTAAAAAATGAGCAGTGTCCAAGTGTGGGCGGGTTGTGGAGGCGTATGTGCCTTCCGCGGGCGGGCGGGCGCAGGGAGGGGCGGCGACTTATTATTTTTATCAACCGTAAAAAGGTGCCGGACCTCGCGTGGACCCTTCCACTGTGCCTTCTCGAGAGATTCCAATTATTTACGGATATTTTGTTCCAAATCCCCAAAAATACTGACCAATGAAAGGGAGCCGTGTTTGTCTTATGCCTGATCAGGATCTACCCACTTAAATTATCCATAAATACTGTCCTGAGCCGACCCTTGTGTGTGCAGAATGTGTAGCAAAAATATAGTAACATTTTTGTATTTGAATATTAGCAACACATTTTGCACGTGTCCCTTCAAACAGGATGACATTATAAATATGTAAGTAAAATCATAAGCATGTCAGTGTTATGAAATTATAATGAAAATGTTACAAGTAATTGAATCGGATAATAAGCAACAAATTGTAGACATTTGTTCCGCTTGTACTGGCTGACTGCGGGCGTTGCAGCTGCAGCTCAACCTACCCCTGGCTGTCACGGGCCACTCAATAATGCAACTGGACTTTGTTATATTCATTTTAATTTTATAATCATACAAAAAAGGGAGAGCTTGTTTGACAGTCTCCTCAGCCGTGACTGTTGCCTCGATTTACATTTGTCGAAAAAAATCTTTTAACAATTAAGGCGACAATCTTCATAAATCAATTTCCCCCGAATTGAATGTCAATAAGTAGGGGCCGTCGTTAAAAGACGCGCCGTGAAATAAAACTTTCCGGAGGGCGGAAAGTTCTGAGTAAAAAGAATATTTACATTAATTCTCTTCATTATGTTTTGAAGAATAATCATGGGCAACGTTTCCCGTTCCACTCTCTCGATTGAGTTTTTATTTGAATATTTTTTGTCGCTCCCTGAGTTCATCTCTGTGCTACAAAAGGAAGTTTTTATTAGCATCTTAATGATTTTACGGCGAGTCCCCAGTTACAACAGCCTTTATGTCGTCAGATTTTCTTAAGTATTTTTTGCCGAGTTTTTTTGCATCTTACATTATTAAAGTTTTCATTCCGTCGCTTAATGAAGCTCATTTCTTCTGTGCGTCCGAGCCTTGATTGCCTTTGTTTTGCATAAATGCAACATTCTATAGGTTTCTTTCAAGTAAATCGGGTTACTTGGAAGGCTTGATGTTTCTTTTCGAGAAGGCAATAAATTGTGTTCGAATGTTTTTAATTGTTATGTGAAAATTTTCGTGAAGACGTGGAAATAACCGTAGCCTTATCATGTTCATATCATCACACGTATCCGCTTTGAAATGTGCGAGCGCTGCAGAGGGCGGCGAACGAGTGCCACGAGTGTCTCGTCCGGTAATTACATTCATCTCTGCTCCAGACTGATTTATGCTGCGCCTCGTGCGCCTTCAGCCTCCATTCTGCTATTAACTACTTTTCCGGGTCTATCTTACGCACCACAAAATAATAATCGCCGGAAAATCGACCAAGGCTGTATGTAATGTTATGAGAGGAAGGCCTGGCGTTTTTCTCGGGTCGCAATCGAGTCCGAGATCTTGCTTTCTTTTTAATTTCCCTGCGGCCTCCTAATGAGGTCCCTGCGGCGGCTCCGCGCCGTTATCTATGATATTCTTGAGGTTGATGCTTATTGTGCGTGTCACTGATGACTTCCTTTTTTATTATCCTCTCGAACACAATTCAGAGGCCGCCCAAATGAGTTCTTCTCATTTGCTTTGCTCTCTTTATTTCTCTAGGCGGCAGTTTGTCTTGTGTCGCAACTTAACTTCTTTAATTTTAATGAAACCACCACCGAATCGTTTGTGTTGTGTTTTTTCCTTAAGCTTAAATATACGAGTGGGCTTAAGTAAATATATCGCTGATAATATCTGTAACATAGCCGGCAGTTAAATAAACAAGGTCCCCGCGCGTTAACAAATCACAGAACTCCGCCTCCACTTATCTATTAAAATTAGAGATTATTATTGCTCAAGCGACACGGCTTCGAATAACTGGGTGTTATTTTCACTGGATTGTCCAATATTGTCACAACGTGTATAGTAGGGCAATTAGAGATGTGTCGCGCGTGGCGGCCACGTGGCGCGGATCGCTGCGCACGCGACGAGCCACGGCTGCTTCGACAATAAGCTCCCATGTTTATACTACGGGATATGAGGTGATCATTTAGATAATCCCGTACTTACGTAACTGTTACTTTAAAATTACTACTATGCATTACTGCTATTAAACTACATTAAAATGCTACTATGCTCCTAAGATTTTCACACAATATCCTTTAAATTATTTTAAGGTTACTCACGAATTTGGCCCGAATATAATTAATGAAATAACAACTGTAAAATGTAAGCCCTCGAAACCTATCCCCTTGAGGAATTTGCTTCATTTAAATATTCTCATTTTTCTCGAAGATTATACCCTACGACAGCCATAAAAGAAAACAGCAGACCCACCCCTCGATAATGCGACGAGTCTTTGGAATTTTTATTCCGTTCAAATCTCTCCCTGACATAGGTATATTTTGTGATCGCCTGGAGATTTTAATACCCGATTTTATTTAAATTCGTTTAGTCGATGCGGGTGAGTACGCCTTCAGACATTTATCGCGGGGGCGTGATTGTATTTATAAGTGTACCGGCTGAGGACAAGATTTACACAGATATTTTATGTAAGGAACCACCCATACAAAATATATCAAGCCCCTGATCATTGCTGATATCCCCTTATGAGTAGATTTTATCGTAAGTTTTTTGGGCTCATCCATCTTAGAGTAGAGACGTGTGATAAGCTGACGGCTTTTGGCACTCACCCTACTAATGCAACTACTGCGTCGTGTGTGAAAAATTGTGGAAAATTATATTTTACTAATGCTTATGGGAATGATCCTGCTAAACGTATACCTACATAGTTTAGTTGTGGCTCAGATGGTTGTGGGCACATATCTTTAAATTGCATTCCAGATCAGATTTGTGCCTCCTTATTTCATTTTCATTGTGAATGTAATTTGCCTTGAGCAATTATTAACAATATATTAAAAATAAATTATCGTGTGATATTATTTTTATATTTGGAAATGCACAGAGCCTGGGGCTTAAATTATATATACCTACTCATAATTCTTTCCAATACCCAGATTCAAGGCAAACACATATTATGTACACAGATTATGCCTTGATACGATCGAATGCGCGACACCAAACGTGGCGTGGCGCTTACTAACCATTACAACAGTGTTATGAAAAATTGAAATATTGTACAGAAAACAATGCATACAAGAGATATATTAGGTCCTTACATATGAAATTGGCGTTTTTCGTACTGGCCACTTTAATCACGAATTTCTCCTCTTTGGTAAGGAATTCCAAATTCAAATTTGTACAGCTATAGACTCATGTATTTGTGCTTCGATGATCGTCATTCATTTGTTTTTTTTCTTCTGTTTTTTTCTGTTTGCGTCACTCATTTTACAAAATGGAAAACCTTAAATATCGCATTATTTACGAGTACGAGTTCCGCCGTGGCACTAGTGCTGCGGAAACAACTCGAAGGGTGAATGATGTGTATGGCGGTCGTGTTGCAAAAGAAAACACAGTTCGTTTTTGGTTCCAACGTTTTCGTTCTGGAAATTTCGACCTGCAGAACAAGCCCCGTGGACGGCCTGAGACTCAAGTTGATAATGAAGAGTTGAAGGCTATTGTGGAAGCGGATCCATCGCAAACCACGTCCGAGTTAGCTGCAGGCTGCAATGTTAGTGATAAAACTGTTTTAATTCACTTGAAGCAAATTGGGAAGATTAAAAAGCTTGAAAGGTGGGTACCTCACGAATTGACTGAAACAAACCGGCAAACGCGCGTCGACTGCTGCGTTACATTACTAAACCGGCACAATAATGAAGGTATTTTAAACCGAATCATTACCTGTGATGAAAAATGGGTTCTTTACGATAATCGGAAGCGCTCAGCGCAATGGTTAGATCCTGGCCAGCCAGCCAAATCCTGCCCCAAGCGAAAATTAACCCCAAAAAAGTTACTTGTAAGCGTTTGGTGGACTAGTGCCGGTATTGTTCATTACAGTTTTTTCAAATCTGGCCAGACTATTACGGCTGATGTCTATTGTCAGGAATTGCAAACCATGATGGAAAAGCTAGCGGCTAAACAACCTAGGCTGGTCAATCGCTCCACGCCACTGCTGCTTCACGACAACGCTAGACCACACAATGCGCTACAGACGGCTACTAAATTAGAAGAGCTTCAATTGGAAAGTCTAAGACATCCTCCGTACTCCCCGGACCTTGCTCCAACAGATTACCATTTTTTTCGAAATTTGGATAACTTCTTGCAAGGGAAAAAATTCAACTCCGATGGGGCAGTCCAAATCGCCTTCAAAGATTTTATTGATTCCCGTCCGACTGGTTTTTTTAGTAAAGGGATCAATGAACTACCTATGAGATGGCAAAAGTGCATAGAAAATAATGGTTCATACTTTGATTAATTAAATATATTATATTAAAAAATATTCGACTTTTTGTTCCTCCCATACAAAACGCCAATTTCATATGTAAGGACCTAATATAAAAGATCCCCTCGGATCTTGAGATAATGATGCTATTACCGCCTTTGATACAACCTTTCAGCACAGAATTGATAAATGGTACAACTATCGGTGAGTAGGTATTTAATTTGAGTGTAGTGCGTGATCATTCACTTAGGTGAAGGTGTCATAGGCCCTCGCTGCACCCGCTCCCCCGCATGCACCCACCCTGGTGCCTCTGCGCGGTGATCAGTCTTCATTATGCCTCCCGTCCCAATCATACACTTGACCGCATACGGTGTTATTGTTACATTAGTCTTTGTACGGATTCTATTGGTGCTCTAAAATATTACTTATCTTTACACATTTCGCTCATATATACCTATCTAGTGTTATCTTTTTTTATGAACTTACTTTATCTTTCCAATAATTTAATTTCAATTTTATAAGTGTATGTATAACGAACGATTATCTAGATGAATGGCTGTTATTTTTCATTCCATTTTTGCGTTCTTCCATCTCAATGAATTTCACCGACAAAATTTTCCTTGCCATTTGTTTCCATCGCGTAAGATCTTTTTGTATGAGGCGAGTTCCCTGTTAATATATGTGCCCGGAATACCGCCATATATTACTCCGACCTTTGCTGGACTGGACATAACAATCCTCGATTTGCTATAATATTGGTCGTGCATCCCTGTCTGGGCGGGCGGCGCGGGGCGCGAGCGAGCGGGCGCGCGGCCAAGGCTCAGTGCGGCGGCGGACGTGCCGCGTATAATAAGCATTTCATGCACGGGGCGCGGGCGCGGGGTCCGGAGGCTACCTACCTATTTCCTGTAAGTCGTGTACCTAACCGGACCGTACATTATGAGCCGAGGGTCAGCGAGCCTCGCAAGCCGTCTCTGTCACGCTTGGCGCAAGAACGCAGTCCGAGCATAATTTCGTGTGATATATCGTATACGCTTGGGTCGTTGTGATGGACCTACATGAATGTGCTCCTACGTGCCCGGCTTGGCAGAGTTGTATTTAAGCGGGAAATAACAACGTGCACGAATAATAACAGCGGCTGGAAGCAAGATGCTGGCTTCGCATTTACTTTAATATAAATGCGTTAGATAGGTCGGCAGCGGTCGCTCTAGTGCCAAATTCATCTTCTATCTGTACGATTTATACACGAGAAAGCCGTAAAACGTAACAATAAAAACCCAAAACAGCAATAAATTTGGAACAATAGACGCATAGGATCGAGCACGCCTTATCAATCCCCTCCACGCATGGGACTGGAATCACACAAACTTATGACGTAACCTCAATGATAATAATGTATAATGTGCTTTTGCTTAGAAAAAAATGGTTGGGTTGATTGTAAATAGATAACGAAGTACCCTGTTTACAAGCAATGAACACTTAGTGGAGCACGACAACGGTCTCAGGTGGGTAAACAAATAGCGGACAAGTACACTGCCTCCTCGAGGGGAGGGTCATCTTAGTGGACAAGGAAATGCGGCCGCGAGCCCGGTGCGAATACCGCAACGTGTTCTTTATGCATTATTAATGTCACCTAATTGAAACCAACGATGTTGACCATGGGTCCTAATATTAAATTCTAAACATTTAGTGGTATCGAAGCAACTTCAGCTTAAATGATTCACAATGGATTCTTCCGGCTCGAATGCAGTCTAATTTTAAGATAATGGCCATATTAAGTAGACATAACTAAATCGTGGTGCGTCTGTGCTAGTATACGTCTATTAATAATGCGTGAGTGTGGTCCGGCGCTCTTGCAGCGCCGATTAATTATCGTTACGGTCTCGACCCGACGGAGATCTACGATATAGCTCCCTGATTGACCTCGCATTAAAAATTACATACAAATTAGATAGGGGAAGTGGAACACTAATAAACAAAGCCGTGTGCTTCGTTCCCAAGAAACATAAAAAATTTAGAAGACTAACGTACATAGTCGTTCGATTGAGGTTAGGGCCAACTTTCATACCATCAATACAATAATGGCATATTATGTATGGGTACCTACCTAATTTGAACTTTAGGTTAAGTAACTCTCTTCAGATTTGTTAGATTACTTAAGTTGTATAATTTTGAAGGGGCAGCGAGCGAGGAGTGTCGTAGTGGTCGCCGGGGGGTCGAATAAATATGTCCCAAAGAGTTAAGTGTTAGAGAAGTACGTTGCGGGGACCGCGTCCGACGTTTGCTCTTCCACTCGTGTTGTTGCACCACTTATTACACACAAAGTTCTGTTAAAGTTTTCTCCAACACTCGAGCGTGAGTTTAATTTACTCGATAGTGTAAATAAAGCGGGCGGAGTGGGAAGTTTCGCGGCGAGCAGCCCCCGGCGTCGCGCTGCGGTCGAGTGATAATAACCTCCGCCGCGTGGGGCTTCCTTATTAATCGAGAACGACAAATTTTAACGACAAGAATTAATGAATCTCGTTACACGGGTTAATCCCTCGCTCGTAAAGTGTGCGCTCGACGGCAGTAAAGGTGCGCGGGGTGGGTGCCAACCACACACCTTCACTTCGCACAACTATATCATTTATTTCTTACTACACTATCCGCATAGCATAACCAAGCTATTCATCACCAAAACCTCAATATATTTAATGTAAATCTATGGAAGAATTTAGTTTTCGAGTGCATTGTGTATGAAATATAAGAATGACAAAATGTTATATATGAGGGTAGTGAGATGAACGAGTGCAAACAGCAAGTTGACTGAGGGTATCTAAGATATATCGCCCAGTTAACGACCATGTGCGAATGGAACTTTATTGTAATTGCCTTTTGTAAGATCGGGATGGGGTCATTACGGACCGTCCTCACAAGCCGACCGACCTCCCGTTCTGCAAAACTTTCCTTGTACTGTACTGTACATATTTGGCTGTTAGGTCAGAACTAATTTCTTCTCCTTGAACCAAAGGATGCTATTTAAATAGTCCAAATTAAGCAAAGACAAATACTCGAGGGCGTAACGTGTAATGTGTTAATTTAAATTTTAATAATGTACGTACAATTATAAAGGCGGCGTGAATTAAGGGTGTTAAACTTGCGTACTCAAACCTATTCATCGGATGAAGAGGTGTGAAGCACATTAGGGGGCTGAGGCAGCCTCAAAGCCAGAAGACTGATTATGTCTATCCGCAATTTCTCTCCGTCCCTATTCTCGCGAGCGAAAACTAGCGAGTTTTCCACCGCGCTATTAAGCGGTCGCTTTTACATTTGTCCTTATAATGGAAAATGTGTTACTAATTAATTTAAAGCGAAACTCATTTATGTTGAAATGCGTGTCTATTATAGGATGATGGGATGAGCGCCTTTCGGCTCTACTCTTACGTTTCGTCGTTAATCGTTCAATTGTTTTAGTGAAAGTTAATTTGTATTTATAGTTAGTACTAATTAAAGTACTAACTAAGTTAAACTAAGTTAAACTTAGTACTAAAAAAACTAATAATTAGTACGGCCGTGTGAATCATACGTGGTCCGGTTACAAGCACTCACCCCATGTAGCAGAGGCGCGCTCATTCTCGGTAAGACTAATCAAATAACAGTCTCCACCGCCTCCCTGCGCCCGCCTCGCCTCGCGGCCAGCGGTCATCTCTCTTATCGATTGTGGTGGAATTCGTGCACAGAATGCGATATTTCTCATCAGCAACGGCACACACAGCGTCTACAATATATTAACTTTGTTATTCGTTCTTTTTACATTTCTTTTCCTTGAGATATTTGAGGATACCATTACTTAGGAGATTAATTAAATAATTAAAAATGTTTGAAGACCACACTAACTCTTGCTTAATGATTCATAAAGGCACGTGGCGGTAGGCATATTTGTCAGGCACCTTTGTATGTACAACATCAAAACATGGTCAAAACAGTAAAAAATGGGTTTGAAAGTTCGAATATCAAACAACAGATTGCAATGAGTGAGTTAATAATTTTATTTATACGAAAGGCATAGGTAAATACGACCCGTCAAATTTGTGGACGGCACAATATGTACTATAGATAGATGGTGTTGTTCTAAATAGCGAAATAGAACAGCATCAATATTGACGGACGGCACACGATGTTTCCCTGTAAAAATAAACAATGGCATTGTACTAGTATTTTCTACTACGAGGTTTATTGTGAGAACTCAATGTTAAAAATGTATAGGTAGAATTTGTTCGGCGTTTCACAATAATAATTCGATGCTGATATATTCTTTTGCTATATTTTTTTGATTTTAGCTTGGGATACATTATAGAAATCATCGTTCTACAGGGTACAGAAGAAAGATCAACCAAAGCAAATATTGTTTTAGTTTGAGAGTCCTAATTAGTTTTCGTAGTTCGTATGTAGATTAATCGGTCGCAATAGTGGTGTGACAAATCCGAGGCGTATACAGGGTGGCTGGGCGCTAGTGCCGGCAGTCGGATGTACGTTCCGGCATGTAATTCTAATGAGTATTAGTGTCGTCCGTCTGCCTCGCACCGTCCACTCTGCCGCTACATTCCATAAAGCAGCTTCCAATTTCACTGCTAATACGATTGTGTATTATACCTACCATCTAAGTACTAGGGGAGCTTGGAATATACAGCAATATTATAGATTCGTACTTTGAAGAATCAAAATTACATAACATCAGTTTAACGTGTAGACATAACTGTGATATGGTTGAAGTGTTCTGTGCCAAGTAGAGTGAGACATAAATAAAGTTTTCTATTTATAACTTTTCATCTTCTGGTTGGATCGTTTCATATTTTTTTGTGTATATTATTAACTACTTACTTAAGATTTTACAGTATATATTTACATTATTTAAACACTAAGAGATCAATGAATCCAACTAAAATAAATACCACGTAGGGTCTAAACGTATGTACTTGAGTACAAAAGTATTAAAAATTACTAATGATAAGTTGCGCGCGTACAGAGAGCGGTACCGTTTTGCCGGCCGTGTGTCGCTCCAATGGACTGTGAAAATGATTTTGATTTAAGCCTTTGAAGGATACCCCAACCGCAAAATTAGATTTCCATATGTGAATTCGATCATGTTACTGACACTTCATATATGCTGTTTAGTAACAGGCCAATATAGGAATTATTTTTTAAAATATTCAGCTATCATCATTAGGACGAAAGTGCACTGAAATATTTTGCTGACCAATTTGGATTATGGTTACTACATGCTACGCTATGATGCTACGAAGATACTACATGGAATATTTTTTTTTCAAACTAAATTCTTTAAATATACACAACAGAATTATGTGTAAAATAATAAAACCGACTGACTCCCTGTGATTTAATATACAGTTTTCATTGCCCCTGGGTGTCAAAGCGTCTCGCCTCTTTATCTGCAAATGTGGCGTCGTAGGAGATAATTTTATTCTGAAAGTATCTCTCCTTACTGCTGATATATTCAACAGAATATTCCCATATGTGCGTAATTCTGCGGAATGGCAAAAAAGGTCTGTTTGAGGGGTGAAATATGTAAATTTATTGTCTTGGGCGGCGCAGCGCGGTGTGCGCCCCCGTCATACGCCGACACGAAGGATAAAGGAAATGTTAATGCGCGCCAATTTATGTGCTTTTCTATGATTTCGCTGAATCGGGCCCGTCTTTCCCCCTTTATGGCGTAGCGGGTGTGCGTTTTGTTTATAAATTTAAGTGTTATCAATGACTCTGATCACTTAAGAAATACGCGTTTAGGTTTATTGAATGTGTTTAAGTAAGCACGGTGTTTTCAATAAGTTGGTATTCATATTCATGTATGGATGTGTGTTAATTTAATGGTAAAATAATAACTTCTAGTTTAATAAAAATAACAACAAATCACAACTCCATACACCGCCACGGACCGTTAACGCAGCCGACAGACACCCAATCTATTCCCCTTGCGATGTGCGACTAATTTACAAAGGCCAAATGTGACATAATACCAGCATAATTCAATGTTTTGCTCACCATATTGTATTTTATTTATGAGTTATAATATTGTGCAACTCTTTCGCACAAGTGGAAAATATTATCTTTGTCCTTGTCTGCCTTGGGTGGCGAGGGTGTTGTTTCATCACTGTATGAACGGATGGTTAAATAGTACGAGTTAACTTACACCGCATCCGCTACGCGTCATTTAGGGGTGCCGTGGAGAGGTTTATACATCGTTTAGAATTTAAATATTAATATTTTTGACTATTTTTTGTATAATCTCTTTTTTGTCCGAAAACTGATTAATAGCGTTTTTATATTTAGATTTATTTATGAGGCCGTTGGCCGTACACGTGTAAATAATATATAGAAATAATTATATTTACACCTTGAAATCGAAATATTTAAGAGGTTAAGTAAAAAATACTTACTTGGTATTAAGGCACTTTAAAATATTTTAAAGTACCTAGAAACGAGTTCAAATAATGATGTTCAATTAATAAATTAAAAAATATTCTTAAGGGTTCTTCTTGCATCACACCAACCTCACAATTTGATTTTGTAACCTAAAGTCGCAAGTGACAGCGGGTAGTATGGAAAAATTACGTTTTGCGTTTGAAGCTCGTGGTAGGTGAATTTTTCAGAAGCGTCCTCATTTAATTTAGGAGGGGTCGGCATGTCGATATTTAAATTTTTAAGCGTCGAGACAAGGGCTACAGCTCGCTGCAAAACCAATTTGTTTGCACAAATTTGTCAAACGAAAATATAAGTTGCACATTAGTGGTGCAAATTCTTATTAGTGTTTCAAGTTTATTTACTATGTTGTAGTGAAGTGTTTTGTATTTTTAAGATTTGTTAAGAAAAGGTTTTAAATAACTTTAAATTTACATAACGGTTTCTTTATACCACTAAGGTGGCACACAAGCATACAGCAGCATTACTACTAGCGCAGCGTATCCTCGTGGAGCACTGGCAACCTTACTCACCACAAACACTACATCAAAGTACTGTAAGGTGTAGGTACAGTCCTCAGTCGGGCGGCTCCAATTTTGATGGTAAAACCCATGGAAAATTCCTAATCGCTCTACCTCTCTTATAAAGTAAAAAGGTATATGAATTTCGTGCTATCATACTATGTTTTAAATATTATAACACCTAATATTTTTTTATACCACTAAGTTGGCATACAACCATACGGCCCACCTGGCACACACAGTCACCGTAGCCTATAGCCGCTTGCAATACCAGGGGTATCACGACTGTGCTAGCGGCATTACTACTAGCCCAGCGAATCCTCGTGGAGCACTAGCAAAGTATAATACAAAGGTACTTCAACAATAATACCATACTAATGATTTGGTATTTATGGGGTAATTTTATATCTCGAAATATATAACAGATTAAAAAATCTTTCACATATTAAAAGTTCAACTATTTCTGATTCGTACCTACATCCTATATACATAGGATATATGAGTAATTTTATATTTAAGGCTATATGTTATCATTATTCTACGCAAAGTCACAAGCAAAAGATTGATTTAATATTGAGAGATTGTATATCAGACCACGGAATTAATAAAAAGAAATACATTATTTACTACTCCAAAAATGTATGGCAAAATGAGTAGTCACATTTTATGCCATTATAGTGAAGTGCTTAGATTAAAACAGATGACACAAACAAGCAATATGTCTGTCCCACTATTTGTATTATCACCATAATAAAAATAAAATTAATCTGTACGAAGTGGTCGGTGGTAGCGCGTGCGCAGTGGGGGGTTATAGCAATCACGACACCTATACCACGGCCTATACGTTATGCGGTTAGTATATTATTATAATAATACTCTCCTTTGTTGTTGCCAAGAGGGACAGGGATACAGCATGTCTGATATTTTTTGCCATTCTGCCGAAGTTCACAGATATTTGACAGAATATTATGGAAAATATTAACATTAATGGTTGTTTGTCAGATTTGTTGTAGTATATGCCTACTTATAAAGTAGGCTTTGATAAAATACTGTATTAGTGGTATAATTTTATATGAATATAAAATAGGTCCGCTACATATATCAAATACAATTTTCCCGTTTACTTACCTCTTTTTTTACTAAACTCAATTTATTAAGTTAGTTTTGATAATCCATATTGAACTGGCCTTTCACACATATTATAAATCGTGAATTTAGATTAAATTTAGTAATATTGAAAAAGGTAATAACCAAAGTTCATGACTATTTAGAGCTTTGAAGGTTAAAGTGTAGTAATTACAATCAAGTTTTATAGCAGACTGTTGTATTATCGTATAAACAGATGCCCTATCAGATTTAAACATTGTCAAAGTGTGGATGCGACGCAGTATGAGGGGTGTTAATGCAAATTGTGGATTTAGCGTCATGGCGATAGATAGCTATCTGCCGGCACGACGGGGCTTACTGGCCCATGATTTATCAGCGTGCGATATGAATTGCTGCTAATCTTTATCCCGGGTTATTTGGCCGGCGTCGCTTATCGGGAAAACGGTTTCCCTGCGCAGATGCAGCGACTGCTACTAACTCAATTTATGTATCTTACAAATATCAACCATGTTTCCGCATAAATAAATAATTAAGGAAGTTGGTAAATAAGCGTGCGGCCTCATTTATTATTCTTTATAAGGAAACAAAGGCGAGGGTTAGACGTAATAAGGCTGCGCCACCTCGCCGGCTTATCTTTATTGCCTCCAACCCACGTAGAATAATAAATCGTTTTCATCAAAAACAAATACTCGACAGTTTTTGTCGGAGTCGAGCTAGCGGGAGGGAGGGTGGCAATTTTCCACCCACATAATACAATATTTCCCGACATTTTCCACGGGAATACAGCTTCGAATCGCTCGCTCGCAACCGGCAGGTTCCTTTAATGTGTATTTTTCGTCCAATCAGGGAGCGGCGAGAGTCTCGATATTACCTCAACTGTCACACATAAAGTGGAAAATATGGTCGGCAGATGTGGGGGGAGTGCGGGCGGCTGAGCGGGGTGCGGGCGGGCGGGCGCGGCTGCTTGCCAGTCGGCGCGCGTACGCGACGCTCCGGCGCGCCGGATGAAACGCACAGAACAGGTTTATAGCTTTTCTTTCAGCTCCACTCAGGTACGGGCCGTATCATAACAGGGAATAGCGGCGCGTGATGTGAACCCGTGATAAAATAAATGTCGAGATAGGCTTATGTATTGTACTGTTTATCTTCATAATGGCCACCCGGAGAAATCTTTCGATTAAACTTTTGGCTTCTTTTGTGCGGGGGTTTTCATGGTACATACCTTTGATTATAAAAGGTACATACATAGAACAGAATTATCTCGTCAGTTCTCTAAGAAAATGTCAAAATTGACCCCAACACTTTCTTAATTTTGTATAAAACCTTGTTAAAACAAACAACTGAAGGATACGGATATATATAATACGGATTGAGAAGTCTGTATCAAATTTCTTAAAAAGGCCTGTTAGATATATGATTTTTAAATTATAATATTACAACAAGAACTTCAAATAGTAAACTAAAGACAGTTTTGACTTCCTGAAGATGGTTTACCAAGCTACGTGATTTATATACGTCACGTCGTCGACGTCGCTATTAACGGGAGATGTTATAGCAGGTCCGAGGCGGCGGGCGCGCCGACTCGCTGAAGTCGCAACTGTGGGAACTGCCGGCGGATATAAATCGCGATTCATTTCTCATCGTAACTTTTTGTAGGTTCTTATCTGTTAGACTTCACTTTTCATCATCCGAGGGGATTTATGTAATGCCTAGTCATTTCTCGGCGTCGAGGCGCGGCTTATCGGCGGAGCGCGAGCTCGCTTGATTGATGAGCGAGCAAAAATAAATGTTCAGTTAAATTATTCGATAAGTTGGAAACGGAAGTTAAACGGGAATTATCTTTGTCTTGCCCCTGAAGATTTCACGGTTGTAACTGTTATGCCAGAGTGATTGATCGACTCGGGCCCTACTTCTGGTACATACTTAATGCTCAGCGGAGGCTTATAGAGCACTTTACTTGCTATATAGGAACCCAACATTTCACACAAAATGATGATGACCCCATATAGCTTTATAATGCTTCGTAAGAATATTTTTGACGAAGATAGATGACAAGCCAAATTATTTCTCAGGCTGTATATCGTATAATGACCCATATTATTTATAACACCCACAGTCGTCGAGGCCATTTCCACGATATGCTTTATATTGTATAGATTAAATAAATATACATAATTTTCATTTTATCTATAAAAATTACTTGTGTAAATTTTTGGACACCCGCTACTACAAGTAAAAGTTACTGTATCTAAATATGTAATAATGACTTTGACAGCTGCGTGTCATATTAAAGGGCATGTAACTTAGTGATACGAGGTAGTTGACCGCGGTAGGGGAGGTAACTAACTATATAAAATTAGCCATGAAAGCTAATGCCATAATTGAAGGCAATCAGCGCCCCTCCAGATGATTTATGGCTGTTTCCCCGCCGCCTCGGCCTGCTCACATTTACATCTTTCCTACATTTGCCGCGATTGCCGCATGTACACTGCTGCGGTGTCAAAGGTCCTCATTTATTACTTTATTTCATGAATAAATTATTCTGAACTATTGGGCAGAATGTTGCTTTGTGTACTGTCTGCGACTAAATTCGCTAACTGGGATTTAGTAAATAGTATCTGTTAAATATAATCTGTCTTCTTATCCCATGGTAAACTTATAGGTATGTTGCGGGATATTTCGAACCATTGTTTTAAGTTGGGAAAGTTTCTAAAACTTAGATTGGCTAGATGGGTAATTTCTGTAATAGTAAGTGTTTTGGAGCTTTAGATTGCACGTTGGACTGCAGGTGGGCCACTTAAAAAGAGCAATGCGGCTAATCTCCAGCGACACATGTACAAACAAAGTTTAATTGTGAGCGGTGCGGCGGAGCGCCGGCCCCGGGCAAAACCGATTACAGTCTTAGCGGCGCTCACCTTCGATTCCTGCACCACCCCCACCTACACATATTCAATTCCAATCAATCCACCGCACATACTTATATGTAGACGTCGGCGGTGTTTTTATTGCGGCCTGCATTGAATGACGGCCGCAAACATTGCTCCTGCCTCCCTCGTCGCGTCGGAAAAACCTTTTATTTTTAATTTTGATTTTGATTTTTTCCCGAGCGTACCGTCGCTTCACTTTTATTTTGTTTCATTTCATAGCGCAGGGTGGGTGCGCGACAGATCGGAATTTCAGATATGTACAATTTAAAATCGTGTAAGTACGGTCAGCGTTCGCCGGAGCGGCGGCGGCGAGCGGCTAGGGCGGGCGGGCCGCTTCGCTCCCGTTAGACTGACGCCTGTCGGTTTGTTTCCTTTGCTTTTTTACAAATTCTATTTTCATTTGATTGCATTTGAATTTCCGCCGCCAATATCCGCTAACTAAACACGATTAATGCGGCGCGGAGATGGACAGGCGGGCGGCGCGGGCGATGCGGGGCCGTGACGCTCTGTCGGGGTTTTGTCGTTTTATATTAGAAGGCAGCTAATTTATTGCAAACTGCGCTACGGGAATCCTCTTACAACATTGAAGGCGAGCCGGTATTACTAACATTATTTACATAGCTCCAATTGAGAGGATTAATGTGCAGACTTCGCTAGATGGCGAATACGTTATTTATTGGTAATTCCTAACAGGTATATTAATATTTATATGATTTTTCATATATATTTTTGACAGGTTTCTTGGATTATTGGCTTAAGAAGTTTTTTATTTAGTCACTTAAGTAGTAAGCCCTTCTTACCACTTAACACTTACAGATAATACCTACATAATAACATATATTATATCGCAACTGAAAATGCTATGCTTAAGAAAGTTGATTCGTTTACAAAACGCAATCAAATGTTTCGAGATTTTGTTGTGACATAAACAAACAAGATATAATACGAGAACATTGGTTAGTCCGGCATCAAATCGATCACAGCCTCCTTTATTGGGAAACTTCTCCACAACACGGCCCTTGATTAAAAGTATGCAAATTTTATTACATCCGGGCGAGGTCGTCGCTACTCGCACTCTCAATCACATTCAGTTCGATATAACTACACATTTCTGTCATGTTAATACTAGTTTGAATTCATCCAACAATTGAATTACAAGAACAATACTCGATATTGTAAGTGGGTTAATAATTTGTATTTAATCGTAATATTAAGAAAGTAAAGATGAGAGGCGTAATGGCAACGAAATGGTGATGTAATATGTCGTCAACGAGAGCCAATTCCTAGTAATAGCGCTGGTGATGATAACAATAATGATCACACAAAAAATAAGTGGTATTGCTTAACCTAAATCTCTTTCTGTCTTTTAAACAATTGTAACATTGTATGTATGAAGGAAACATCGAACATGGCTGAAATAAATAATTCGTAGCAACGTGTAGCAGTGGGGTTTTGTTTATGTCAAATTGTAATTTATTGGTTACTCGGCCCCACTCGGATATTACAGGAAGACCACCCCCTCCTCGACCCGCGCCCACCCCCTACCCGGCTCGATGAAAATTTTATATCACCGTGACGTCATCCTGTTTTTTCTTGCCCATGACCGGCCGAAGCGATCTTTTGATTAAATTAAGGGGATCAACAGGGAATTTTTACACTGATGGATGGGTTGACACAGCGTTTCAAGGAACATCGCCGGAATTTATATTGGCTATAAGTGATTGAGCGCAAATTTAGCTTGTATAATGTATGCAGTTAATAAACATTAGCTTTAACCTCCCCCTATCGATCAATTGCGGCGAATTATTGAGTATCATATGGTGATGTAGTACCGTTCTTAAGAAACTAAGGGTGTTAATAAATGTTTTGTATAAAACCTCAAGTTTGCTTAAATATCGTATATTTAGTAATGATTTCTACAATGTTGTCGTCGAAATAAGTTGTGGGTTTTTTTATAATACTTGTCTTAATTTTTTACTTTTTGTACAAGAAAAGTTTGATTTCATGAATAAGAATTTGTGGACCGTGTTTGGTTGTGATAAGGAATTATCTGGCTATTTAAATGCTCACGACCCATAATGTTACACTTTAAAACACTCGTTTAAGTTTTTAGCCTGTCTGAATATTCGAATTTGGAAGCGGTTAAATAAAATTTGCATCGGGCGTCTTTAAAATTAGGGACATGTGTACATAATTTAACAAAATTTACTGTTTTCCAAATCCACTCAGATGATGACTTCATAGGCGGTTAATAAATAAAATAATTAATAATATGGTTCGGACATTATCAAACGAAAAACCAGACAATGGTTTTATTTGAGACTTCATACTTAATAGCGATGATATACTTTTTACCCTAATAATAGCATTGCTAAATAGATAACCAAATCTTCATCTTCGTCCTGATATAAATCAAACAGGCGACACCTAGTGACGTTATCACCAACCATTAGACCACCGTTGTAGTCTATAAATTCAAGTAATAAATACTTTACCGAGAATAAAGCAAGTGATCATTATCATATTGTAACGAGAGCCATGACGGCAAATATTTTGACCCTAGGGTCGCGACCCTGCCACCCCTGCATCTGCACCCGAAATTGATGCACCCTTCCTAATCATTGCATTTCAGACACGCTTTTTTGTAACAATAAGCTTCTGTTGTCTAGCCATTTGTCTCGGAGTCAGTTAACTATTTAGTTAAGTTATGACATATTCCTACATCATTCCGTATTTGCATTCCGCGTACGCGCATTTATTTCAGTACTTTATTAAATATTTTTTTACTAATTTATTAATATTGGATTACTTGTTGTCTTTTTACTTTCCAAACTAAACAGTAGCCATAGTAACTATGAGATTTTACGTATTATAATGCATGATGGCATGTGAATGCTGGTATAATTACTTTCTTTTAAAGGATTCCATGCGTAAATATCACTGACTGAACATACAAATCTAAGAAGCAGATTCAATAGGTGTACAAGTTTGTTCATAAAATATCAAGCTTCACGGCTTGTACGCCAATGTATTACGTTATAGCAGCCAACAACACAAGACACATTTATAAGTATATCGGTACATGTGTGGGAACCCTTGTAGATAAATATTTATATCACCATAGAGGCGTTACACAATACAGTGAGCTAACTTGAAGCGCACGTTGTCCTCAAACTACGGGTGGAATTTCTCGACTAAGGTGATTTTCACTCAACTCATCCACAAACTTATAATAGAATAAACTTTACAGATTAATTTATTTATGCTAGGATAACATGAATAAGCCTGAATTGATAGAGGGTACAGTACTGGCTGATAAGCAGTAAATTGCTTTTCTTTCCATTTCTTAAATAACCGGCCGTCCCGCCCGCCCAGCCCCCTCCGCTGAAAGGTACGCTCGCATCGCGCAATATTCTTTTACAACTCTCAAGAAGTTTAATTACAAACCTTCTTAAAAAGGGCGAAGTCGCGTTATGTTCTAATTATTGTACCGACAATAAAAATACGCAAACGAGTGTATTATACAATTAGACACTTCTCCCCGATCGTTAAAAGGGCAATTTAAATGGAATTTTTATGTCCAGCAATTAAGGATAACGTCGGGTACTAGACATTTTTGTAATTACAAAAATAAGATTCTTGAAATGTAGCGTGAAGAAGAATTAGGGCGAACTTCGCGGAAAATACTTTGTACGGTACACGTTGACAGATGGGATAAGTAAGAAATGTTAATAAAACTTGTTCGCTGTTTTAAGTTAATAGCATGGGTCTTTATTGTTTAGGACCTTTGTCAAGAAAAAATCTTAGCATTATAGTGAATGTTCAATACATTGTTTTGGGGTAAAAGATTGGAAAAGCGTTTCCAAAGTTTGCTCAAGTATGTAACATAAACAGGGAGTGGTTGAGCGCGGTGGTGTCTGGCGGCTCGCGGTACGTACACATGAAGACGGGGCAGAGCCCGAGGGAGTCGCGGATTTATCGCCGCGGCGGCTGACGAGCGCCCGCGCCGCCCGTCCCCGCTCCCGCGCTGATTTATACCGCGCAATCTCGCAAAACTTACTTCACATTTAAATTTCCAAACTGTCTAAGCTGCTCTTAACGTCGACCATATTATCTCATTCGATCGCCTATAAATTTTATGAGCTGACTCGCCTTTGTCGCATTTAAACTCTGACTTGAATTAATAGTCCAAAGGGACCGTATGCTTTTTGATTTTATGTCCCTCCTTCAGTTCAAAACCTATGAACTTACCTACTTTTAAGTCATTTATGCCCAAATTATTTTATAAAAACCTAATATAATTCAAAGTAGATATACAATAAGTACAATAAGTATTCCCAAAACTGTATTTTTTGTATAACTGGCTTTTTACCCGCGACTTCGCCCGCGTAGCAATATAGTATGTATACTATTATATCCGTACTATTATATCCTATATTATACCCGTTTTCCCGTAGGTATGAAGTATTTTTCCGCGGTAAAAAGTAGCCTATGTTCATCAGGGATAATATCGGCTTCGAATGGTAAAATTTCGGAGCCTATTCAATACAAACAAACAAACAATCAAATCTTTCCTCTTTGTAATATTAGTGTAGACTAAACCCAAATACAGACGGGATTGATTTACAAAATGAATAGACTCACTGTGCCTGTTATGAATATCTAATGTAAATCAGTGATTCTCCGAGTGTGACACCGATGTTTGTTGCTGTTTGTAGACAAACAGTGGGTCGGTACCACGAAGCTACTCCCTCGAACTATGGATCCACATTCCCGTCGCTAAGTTCGCTAACACCCACTCGGATTAATCTTTGCACCAATCTTGGTACAGAGGCCATCCTCGCAACCCCTCTCATAATTTAGTTTGAAACTTTTTAATTAGCTTTATATTTGTGTTTGCAGATTGAGACTTTGCCTCTCAGTTAGTCATTCCGGGTGCTTGCGGTGCACAAGTTATATTATTAATAATGATGTCAAAGGCTTTGAAGTCAGTTCTGTAAATGTTTATTTTATTAGTAAATAGTTTTCATGAAGTATCTTTGGGTCCATTTGTGTACAGCTCGCAAACAGTGGATGACAAATACATACTGAATGATCATCTCTCTTTCAATTAAAATTATTTGCTTATGAAGAGCAACTTTTTTATTCATAAACAGTGTTCATTAATGTTTGCTATAACTACGCATAGATATGTACATCGTATAAAATCATCATTTAATTGATATATTTTCCCATTGAACAATTAATAAATCTATGATAGCAAAGCAATACTCGTACATTCAGAAACTCTAGCCAATTTCTAATTGCTACTAGTTAACGTCAATTGTTAACTGGTTAGTGAAAATTGAACCCTGATAGTAAAGATATACAATACCTTCGCTTTTTGCCTACCCTTCATACACATGTACCTTAAAATAACTGTCTTCACAAAGATGACAATGTAGTATGGTAAGTAATGTGTAACATTTGTATTTGGCTAGCGGTACGTGTGTGGTTACCGTTGTTCCGAAGTGCACGTGACTTGAATTCGATCAGAGAAACTAAATTTCATCGGACAAATATACCTGAGCTTGTTACAGAGGTAACTAAATGTGATTTAAGACGAGCAACACAAATATTGGAATACGTCTTGTTGGCCTGGCTTGAGGGTCTGATTAGACAGGTCTGGACTATACTGGGGCTGAATAATGATCGGTGAAGATCTTTTAAATAGTGCTTCTAAGTCTACTCTTCAAAAGTTAAACGTTACGATATCGTACATCATAAAACATAATGCCAACTGATAGCTCATAATACTTACACAAAAAGCGTGCAAATAACATTAGAGTATGACAGAGAAAGAAAGGAAAAGATTTAAACAGGAGCGACGAAAAGAACCTCTATCGTGGTTACATCGGAGTTGTTGAGTTTTGTTTTAAAAGTAGCATTTATTGAGTCTCGAAAAGAATAAAATTATTTCACACTGCTTAGAGAAGGAACCTTGACCAACTGACTAAGGTCAGTGATAAGATAGATAATTTAATTTGAACACTAACTAAAGGTAAGGCTTGGTGGAAGATGATCGTGACGCTAAAAAACTTTTTCTACGAACAATAAGAACCTTTAGTACGCTATGGAATGCCAACCTACATGCAACTATTAAGAAGCCCATTGGAAAAGTAATTTAAATAGGAAGTTAATAAAGATTATTTCCAATTAGCATGTATGATCCATCAGACTTACTTGACTTAGACATTCGCAATTTGCATTAATACCACCAATTAATCTTAATAAAACATGGAAATTCAAGGAAAAACAGCGAATTGCGAATGCACAGTTTGTACAACCAAAGATCCATGCAAATGTGTTTAACTAAATAATGTGGTAAATTGCCTTATAAGCTTAATGCATTTAGATGCAAGATAAGGTTTAATTAACGGAGATACCAACATCCACTATATTTGAATTATATTAAATTACCTACTTACCGCGACTTCGTCCTCGTGGATATAGGATAAAAATAATAAATCATATTTCACCTTGAATACTGATGGAAACTTTTATATCGGGGTAAAAAGTAGTCTTACCTATCTCCCTTTAAATAAAGACCTATCAAAATCTCTTGAGCAGTTTCTGAAATTAGCCAGTACAAAGAAACAGAGACAGTCGGAAAGATAGACAATTATTATTTAGTCTCTTAGATCCATTATTATTTTAATAATATTAAGACACTGTTAGATGCTATTATTAAGATTGTTATGCTATATGCTGTTGACACTGATGGACATTGCACACATTTGGTAAGAGGCACAATATTTGGCACTGAGAATCTATTAAAAATATTGAAATTTATCATCTAAATCTTAAAAACCTTGTTCATGTTGACTGTACTATGTATTGCGTGGGAATAAATTAGTATAACTAAATAAAAGCCGTGGAGGTGGTGGAAATAAAAGTTTGGAGGCCTGGGAACACCCCAGTTCCTATCAACTTACTTAGCGCTTAATAATTTAGCTTGATTTTTCATTAACGCTTTATAAATTTCACCAACGTATCGACACATATCAACTAGCTTAACAAAAATGATTGTACGTATCTGGGGCCCTATTTAACGTGCCCCGCCATCTCACGCTGCCGCATCATACGAATGTTAATACCGAAGGTAAATAACAGCTGACAGGGAAGTTATTTACATAGTTATGTGATCGCTTAATTCATGACACGAGCGCGTTTTGATTGCAAATATCATATACATCGGTCGGACAAATGACTGCGGTATAGAGTTAAGCTTACTATAGATCTTCCATAATATTTTTTATTAAAGATTAGAGTGACTAGTGACAGCCTGATAAGTATACCTACTATAATTAAAGTACAGAGTAATACTACTAATGTTCATCCTATGGCAATGGCACATTTTTGTCTAGGGTCACCCACCCATAAAAAAAGCTAAACCATTTTGCTCAATACAAAATCAGCAGGACGGACGGTGTGATACTTACCTCAGACAAGCGTGTTTGCATGATATTTAAAAAACCTTATAGCCCAAAGACGAGCGAATGAGGACGACAGAACACGTTTCCTCCATTGTAACTAAACTAAATAAATCGTGGTTTAAAAGAATATCTTAGGTACCCCTGAAAGGGTTCTCGAAGGGTTGGACAGAGGTATATTAGTAAAGACTTACTTCTCACCGAAGATTGCTAGGTCTTATGTTGTTGGCGACAGCAAATACTTCTTAGAATTCTTTCGGCTTTTTAATTTATTACAAAATAGTTTGTGATTTATTTGTAATTGTTTCTCTATATTGTTTCTTTTCTATCTAATCGTAAGAGCGAAGCGTATTTTTTTCTCTTTGGCCGTAAGATGGAAGATGTGGAAGCAAGACATATAAACAGTATTAATTGTTTGATATGTCTTTACTTCATATCTTGTCTTCGGCTGCCCTCTTCGCATATGTTTTTCACATGTATGATTGTGTATTTAGTTTTTGTTAAGTCTATGTGTGATGAAGTTAGTATTGGGGGCGCGCGGGTATCATTCGCGATATAATTTCATGCACGAGCGGCGGTGTTTGTCCAACGAGCCCCAGCGTCTGCCACACTTCACACGACAAATAACATTTATCTGTGCATGTTTATCGTTACTGATATTGTGCCATAATTTCCATGATATCTCAGCAACGTACTGGTGATACACTACACTACGGTTACCGCTTATCATCAGGCGGATCGTATGTTTTTTTGTCATCATAGTGGCAAAAAAGTGAACCATCGCAGCAACATGCATGATCTTTGGGGTTAATGTTAGTAGAAAAAAAACTGTTCAGTAATAATCTGGAAAAACCTCCAGGACCAGCTTATTACATATAGGTAGATATTTGGCAGAAAATGATTATGGTAGGTAAGTTTATTGTCAGAAAACAAGCAGTTTATTATTGAGACCTTCTGAACTATAAGGAACATTTTATCGTTTTTATGTAGGTCAAATAGTTATACCAAAAAGTCGTAACAGATTTAGAATCTTACATAAGCTTATTATACATACCATTAATTAATACCAACTAACTCATTCAAAGCAACACATTGTACACCTACAGTTCAAGCGCCTATTGCTATTCTTAAAGCAAAATGCGTAACCGTCCTCTTCTGAGGTGCCTATTAGATATGTAGCTGCTATTATTACGCTTTGTGTTGCATATGTTTACAAATTCTATCCAGGTCATACTTTAATTGACCACCCATACAAGCCACAAAAGACAACATAACCTCCGTGTTCCTTATAAAGTCGAGAAATTTAAATCACACGTTCTAAAAATAGTTAATGAGCTTTGGAAGCAGACGTTAAATGAAACAATCCAGCCCTAGGGCCGGCACTAAAAGCAATAAGACTTACAACTCCGTCCTACCAAAACAATCCTGTATCTCGGTGTGTTCAGTAATGGCCCAAGTTCGACACTCGAACTTACTCAGAGTGTTCTACGGCTGCAATAAAGATAAATCCACCAATAATATGTTCGGTGGCCTTACGTGGAGGATTGCTTGGGCACCAAATTGAATTTGCATGGGGTCTTAATTCAACAATCAATGAGACGTGAGAGATCGAAGCTCGACTTCAATCGAACCCTTCACGCCATCGGTTGGCAAACGATCAGATAACACAACCCTTAATCTTTAGTTAAGCTTTGCTAGTGAAAAAAAGAAAGAGACATTCTTAGACAATGTGAACTGTATCTTGAAATCATCAGATAATACAATTCACCAATTTATAGAGAGTTTAGGAAGGAGTTATAGTACAGCGAATAATTAATAGTAGAATCAATGTATGGTACGACAAGCATACCCGTGATATATGGCTAGTAGAACGTGAGCAGAAATGTTAGTCAGTGGAAGGCGCAGTAATCCTTACGCCGGAGGGCCAGCTCCGTATGGAAGGACGCTCCTTATCCCTTGATCCCGTTGTTTACCAGACATTAAACAGATAACAAGTCCGCGCCCTGATACCGTCTGAGCAGATTAAACCCCGGTGGCCGTAATCCGAACTTCGATTAATTTCATCCAATACTTACTCAGAGAATGCTTAATTGTTCGTACTGTAAATTGTTATTTACGTACGCACGTACCCTATAAAGTGGTTGGAATCTTCCACTGATAGCTATTTTATTGGAAAACTCACACGTAAATTAAATACGTCAAGAAAAAACAAAATGATGTTGTGTCTATTGAACGAAAAGATTGATTTGCTCCGGGCTTACCTAATTCACCAACTAATATAACATTTATGTAATTTACATAATATTGTAATTGAAAATCGACGTTCAATCAGTGGATAGGAACCTTAATTTAGTAATGATGTTGTGTGTAACTTCCTTAGCGATAGATCGTCTTAAAATTTTGAGGGAATAAATACATTATCATAACACAACAAGATAAGTAAGAAAGTAATAAGTTGTAAACAGATAAAACTTAAGTAGGTGTTTAGACGTTTGTCAGTTCTGATTCTCCAATGGTGGATGGTGATGCAAAACGAAAAATTTCCTGTACTATTAAATATTGTACCAAAGGACAGGATGTTTACTTGTATTGACAATACAAAGTAAACAGACATACAGAATTCAATTTAGAATAAAATGCGGCGACAAAAAGCTCCGGTCGAGTGCATGGGGTACTTGTCTGTTATGACGAACCTAATGTGCGAGAGCCGACCATAATACAGGAGGCACACAAAAAGACATCACTGCCGGCGTCAACAAAAGTAGACGTCACGAGTTAATCCACCCGTAAAATGTCCCAAATCGCTACAAAAAGTAGCCGACAAAAGTGTTGTTGTATAAACGTAAAATGAAATTTAATAAACATTGAACAATAGGACGGGCTGTAGAAATTTTGTGGAGATCCAGATAGTGAGATAGTGAATGGGAGATAAGCTGGCAAAAGGTTTGCAGGCCCCGCGTATGTTTGATGTCGCCTCTCGTCGCCGGAGCGTGAACGGTTTAAGAGCAAAATTGCACCAATGCATCTGTTAACTGTGCTCTCCACACAAATAGATACTTTTAATTTTGCAGATGGAATGTCACTGAACCAAGCTATTAATAAAAAACTTGCATTCATTCCAAGCTCGTATTAATATAACTTTGAAACGTACCTCCTAGTACTACATGTATACTTCCCTGATACCTAGGTACTCCTTTTATAAATGGTCGTTTATAGGATAAAATATTATCAATTTTAGGGTGGAACATGAATCACAAAGACGTGTCTAAATAAAATAATTAATTTGCTTTAATCGCGCAATCATCCCAGAAGTGTATTAGGAGATAAGTATCAAACGTTTCTATTTAACTTCTCTCCCGGGCGGAAATTCCCCGGGCGCCATATTGAAATGTTTATAATTAAATTACATAAAGACGAAGAAAATTAATTTCAGAGTGCGAAGTGGCGAGCGCACCGCCCGCCCGCGCGCCTCGCCCGAGCACAAAAGCGGAAGCTCGCCTCAAAGGCGGCGCTGCCGTCGCTCGGCGAATTTAATTTTGTAGATGTTTTTGGAAATTGCCGAGGAGTTGAATAATCACGTTATAACTTAACGGTATTAAATTCTATACGTTAAAGTGTTAATATTTCATTTTCAAGTTTAATTTAATTAATTCCAAAGTTAGGCTTCCACGGAATGGAAATAGCGTGGTTGACTTCGGAGATTAGTCTTAAGATAATTAATGATTAGTTAAAGCTTTTATTTGTGGGTGACTTTATTAGTTTTAGTTTATTAGAAAAATATTTTAGACCCCAGAAGAACATATTGTTAACCTGGCTGCACCTTACACAAAAAAAAAAAACATTTCACACTTTTAGGTTTTGATTTTGGAATCGAGTGCACCTACTCAACTCAACCCACTGTATTACAATCCTAAATTTTTTTTTTTTGTGTTCAAAGGGATACGGTGTTAGAGTTTGTATGTTAGATGAACATTATATCTCAAGACTTGTCCCTTCGCGTAGCGCTGTGTGAAGCACAGTATTCAGAAGCTTCGCTCGAGCTCCGCGCGACGAAACAAATTGATGTACCCAAATAATTATTAATGCCTCACGAAATTTAATTGGAAAAGTTGAATTTGTATCGCGTTCACGGCGTAGGTGAGCGATTCGCGCCGAGGCGGGCTGCGACTGTTTACGAGATAATTAATCTCAAAGTATTTACTGCTTTAATCGAGCCACTCCGATGGGGAGCGAATAACTCTCGTATGTAATAACGTCGCCTACTATGTCGATATACCTCACGAGCTACTTGTATATGTATCTGTGTTAGCAAGTAATTACACATATTGAATTATGTTCCATTATAGGCACGAGTTTATTTGCGCGGAGGTATCGTTCGTTCTACATGATCCTATACCGAGGTACTAACATAATCTAAATATGTATAACTCAAAGGTGACTGACTGACTGATTGACATAGTGATCTATCAACGCACAGCCCAAACCACTGGACGGACCGGGCTGAAATTTGGCATGCAGGTAGATGTTATGACGTAGGCATCCGCTAAGAAAGGATTTTGATTAATTCTACCCCCAAGGGCGTAAAATAGGGGTTGAAAGTTTGTATGAAAATCCGTCGGTTTTGAAGTTAAATGCATGAAAATTTGTATTTGGCCTTTCAGTTAAAAAGAAATAACTACGTATTTCAGGATTTTTGGAAATTCCACCCCTACGGCATAAAAGGGGTGAAAGTTTGTATGAAAATTAACTTTTTTGTTAAGATAAACGCATGATTATTGGTATTTAGCCTTTCAGTTAGAAATAAATAAATACGTATTTCAGGATTTTTGGAAATACCATCCCTAAGGGGTAAAATAGGGGATGAAAGTTATGTATGAAAATCCGTCATTTTGAAGATAAACGCATGAAAATTGGTATTTGGCCTTTCAGTTAACAATACATAAATACGTATTTCAGGATTATTGTAAATTCCACCCCTAAGGCATAAAGTAAGGGGTTATAGTTATGTATGAAAATCCGTCATTTTTGAAGTTAAATCTATTAAAATAGGTAGCAGTGGGCAAAAGCTATATTTTTATTTGAGATATAGGTACATGTTGACTTATTCACCACGCGTGCGAAGCCGCGGGACAAAGCTAGTAAAAACATATGCAGATATAAATTTAATATACAAAATTACGTAGCCCATAGACATAAAGGATGACGAAAATAACAATTTAGTATGCCACATATACTAACTTAGCATTAAAAATAGGTAACAAAAAACTAATTTTATAGTACCTGTTTTTTATTGACAATAATAGACCTGATATTTGAATACTTAAGTACCTAATTACAGAATTTAAATAAAATGACGATACATTTAACTATTATTTAATCACTTAATTTAAATGTTTATGAGTACATTAATGTTATGTATAGGTTTTGTATAAATGTAGCTTAGAACAATAAAATTATTCAAATAGCGTTAAAACTAGGAAACTAACTTTAATTAGAATAATCCTACTCCGCGCGGAACTTTCCGTTATGATATGTATGTATTTAAATCGGATAAAATAAATAAATAATTTTTCCATAATGATTTGAAATAATAATTTCATAATTTACGAGAAAAAACTGAAATCTCATGTTATAAAACGTGATTTTCATCTATCCGACGACAGGTGGCGCTAGGAGATAATAAATGTAGAAAGTTTAATCGAATAGTTCACCCGATTACCGCAGCACAGTAGCGCCACTTCTTACTGTACCCTTGAATTTTCTCACTAAACATAAGCTAAGTGGAACGTTATTAATTAGAAAAAAAAATTAAGCAGATGTTGGTAATAAGGTTTATAGCATCGTATATTCCCGTCATCTCGGCATTATCGCGATGTTCCTGGACGTAGCAAGTTGTGTTTGGCAAGGCGTTCGTATAGCGCATGGGCCGTTTAAGCTAATTAACAATAGATCGAATCCGACTGCAGCAACAATGAAAAACGAAGAATAAATGTCAATTTCACAAACGACGAGGAGGGTTCGGCTTTAAATCGAATTCCGTTTAATAATAGTAGCGCGTTAGAGTTGAATGCACTCTTGATAGTGCGATAGTTTATTGTATTTTAAACATTGTATCGTTCGAATATTCGAATATTTTATTACTTATAGTGTATTGAACTCTGCTCAAGAAGCTAATATATTGAATAAAGTAGGTAGCCAACAAGCCACCTATTTAATATGATTGCGATATACTTTTTAATTCAGTCTCAATAGAAGCACGTATTAGGCATTATATTTCGAGGCTACAAAAAGGTTTCAATCTTTCAAAGTATCATACATCTATTCAATTTATTTTAAGTGGAGTATCTCGGACATATCATCTTTACTGTTATAGCTTTTCCTTGTTTGTCAGATGCTTGATATTTCGCTGAATTAGCCTGCACCGAGACATGAACATGAAAGTGGTTTTTGCCGGTCATCAATTCAATTAAGAGGCACACATATACAAATCAAGACTACAAAATGCGTATCAAATTGCATATGTTTAATATTTAACTACATTACTGTTTCCTAGCTCCGTTGTTACGAACCATTAAATTATTAACGGTCACAGGAGAATTGCTGGTCATTTTTAAAAGCTGTTCGCCACAAAGTAAACCTTAGCTATTTAGTCCCGGAATAGAATCGGATGAGGCCCCTTGACCGTGGCATCAGATTAGGATCTACCGAGTGAATTCGTTCATTTAAAACATAAATGAGTGGGGATTGGTGAAAAATCCGAGTAAAGCGAGGACAGTGCCGGCCGAATATCCACCCTATTTATCTTGTACGTCTTACAGCATGTACTACTTTATGATGTCGAGCCGATAATAATTGATGGAATTAATTCTCTCTGAGGCATTAATAAATAAAGCACCTATAGGTTTCATGACGATATCTGATAATTGTGGTTTTTATGAAAGATGCAAAGATAAAGAGTACTCGGCACCTGTGGAAATGTATGAAGAGGTTAATGAATGTAAAAGAAACAAGTGCAAATGAAAATGAAATGGCAATCTCTAACTTCTGTCCAAAAGGGACTTGGCAAGATGGTATGTATGAATTTAATCCAGATTAGAAAACAATATTTATTTGAAGGAGTATGTACCTACCTACTGTTCAGCAATAAGAAGAAAGACGTATCTGGAGAATTTCCAACAGACTCGTTATGATGAATACAAATAAATTATTCTGGCAGCTTCCAAGCTAGAGGTTTACATTGTACAATGTGTCATTTGTGACTCGGAATGTTGGATACAACTCAGTAATGCCAATCTCAAACATCTACTGAACCGTCCAAATTTTGTTGTGCTCATTATAAAACTATTACAAACTACGTTATTTATTCTAACTATGAAAACTGCAGGAAGATATATTATATATTTTGCTATTTATTTGTTTAGGTACTCACTTGGCTATAAGCTTAGGCGCTTAGACTTAGACGTATAAAGTGACACTATACTGACAGAAGTATTGTTGTTAGACTTAAGTCTAAATTACACAAAATGTAAGCTTAGAACTGGCAAATTAAGTATTATTGATGTCATATCAAATTAAGTCCTGTCAAAATGGTAAATATTTTGGTTTCAGTGATCAACGGAATAGGGTAAATATGTTAGTTAAGTTTCAGTTTAGACAGATGGACAATCGAATTGACACCATTGTTTGGTTTGACGTGATGTTTACGGCGGCTACCTTCCGCCGCACCTCGCCTGCGAAGTTCATCGTCATATACGTATAGTAACAAAATGGGCCTTAAGTTTTAGACGAAGTTTTCTTCTACGGACCACGGATTGGCTCTCGGCCTTGGTTTTCCCAGCGGTACTCCGTTGCATGGGGTGCTCCATGAAGGGTGTGAAGAGATTTTTTCATTGCGTGCTTGATCCCCGTGTTCACAGAGTACAGTAATGGGTTAACATCAGGCGGCCGTATGCTTGGACAATGTAAATTGGGAATAATTTAAATGTAATATGCTAGGAGTGATCACTCATCCAATTATTATTGGACATGAATAAACTTGTTTCAGTTCTCAGATTGCTCGATATATGCGCCGTAGTGAAGCTGAAGTGTGTTTTGTATAATATAATACATTAAAAACTTCATATATGTAATATGAAAGCGTTAATGAATATAACAAGCGAGCATTCCGACGGAGCAATGTGAAGTAGCTGAGACGTATAAAGTGACATTAAACTTAACACGGTCTAGTACAAGGAGAATAATTATCAGGGTCGGGAGGGTCCGAGCTCGGCCTCGCACGGACGGCCGAGTATGAGGAACGACCCGCTGACCACTGCCCCCCCGCCTCGTCGCCTAGCAACCGACCGCCACCTCATCATCATAAGCATATGACCCGCCATCTTTGCTACGTACTACGTATACCTTCACCTTTACAATCAATTCTTACATTATTTTATGAGAAAGAATACGAACCATTCAACTAAGCAAAAGTATAATCCTCATATAAAAAATATTCCACGTGCAAAGCTATTCACTATCACTTCACTATTGTTTACCATAAAATAGCATTAGTTGTTATTGATAATTATTTTGAAATCTGACTTGAAAATTAAGAAAACGGCAAAGGATAACTTTATGCTAATCCTTTCACTTGAACGTTTAACCCCTATTTAAAGTTGAAGCTGGCTGAATATTTAATAAATTTCAAAGAGATGTCAATCGAGTGTTTTATTTTGCATAGGGCTTAGTGCTGGCGCGTAGGGGTGCGCGAGTACATTTCGATGTACGTCATTTGTTTGCGCCGCCGCGCCCTCCGCGGCCGCCACATCGCGATATTATTTGCATTGCACTTCTTGTTGACAGCATATCAAATTATATTTTGATTGTATGCATACTATACAACTGTTACCAATCTGAAAGGTTTGAGTGTAAAAGTTTTGTACTTCGGATTTATGATAGTCAATAACTAATGCTTAGCTCTCACAGCCTCACTAGGAGCCGACTAAATGTGTGCCTCACAACCATTGTTTCACAATCAAAGCTAGAATCAAGAGAATATTCTTACACAAATGTCACCATAGACTTGGTGAACAGCCTGAACCATACCAGCCGGTGGTTGAGATCGAATAGACCGCTTGACTTCGATGCAATCATAAGGAGTTTAAAGTACATGTATGCCCAGACGACGGGTTCTCCCGCTTAAATCATCAAAGTCAGTTGTAGAATCACAGCTAAATAACACTACTTCTAATATATCTATTGTTGTATGCTGTAGTGAGCAATGTATTCAGAGCACCTTGAGGTGACGCTGCGCTGGAAGTCAGGTGAACCGTGCGTCTTCTCCACACAAGGTCGGCAATGGTATACTCCTGGTGTCGAATGCCGCAGCTTACCCAAGATAGTGTTATGAAAATGCCTTTACCCGATTAACTAGTTTCATAAAATATTATCGCCAGCTTATTATTTTTTCCAATTTCGCAAGTGCACAAATACAAACGCATGGACCATTGTCGGGAAACAAAATGTTGGAAAATAATAAATTTTCACTATCTTTTTTGCGACGCAAATAAAAAGCAGAATATTCTTCGTCTTTTACGAAGAATATTCTATATTAATTAAATCATGAATACAAAATATATCAGTAGATTAAATTGTTTTTGAATATATTAAATATTGCCTTTTTCATATATTCCATATATTAAATTAATATTTATCATATTTACAACAGTATAAGAGTATTCGTATAGATACCTATGCTATAAAATATGTATCTGATGCGATACCAAAGGCTCATAAAACAAAAACAAAAAACATTAATTTTCAATATGCATTTACAGAAACTAATTACATCAGCGTTTATGGTACTCGCTACGAAACTTATTTTGATTAAGCTTATAACGAAAACGATTAGTTTGGCCCACGTCATGTGTAACTTAATAAAATCACGTACAAAAGCATTGATAAAAACGATGACTATAACATTGTAATAAACGTGATTAAAATACATAATGTATTAATCGAAATCGAGTACAATATCGTTCATTACCATAGTATATTCAAAGGGCAGGCTTTTACAAGCTTAAAAAGGGTAATGGATGCATGTCTTGTCGGCTATTGTCTTAGGGTAATCACTTCCGTGAGAGCTCGACGGTCGACGGCGATCGACCAATCTGACACCTCGATTTGTATGCCGGCCACCATCGCCGTGGCCACCCCACGCGCTCTCACGCCACCAACTCATTTTACCTAATTATTATTTTAGCTTTTTAGCCTTCGGTTGTTAACAATGGGATTGTGAGCCCAATACAAATTTTAAAAATGTCCTTTAAAATAATTGAAGACAATTAAGCATTACTGTTGTAATTAACATGTTAGCATTGAGGATATATTCATAATGGAAGTGCATAAAGAAAATAGAAAGCCATTTATTGATGTATTAGCTAAATTAAATATAACTAATAACCTCGTTAATACAAATACAGACAACCTTATTAATTATTCCTATATCCTATTATTTTTTTAGTTTCCGTTTTTCCAGCAGCAGGCATGTGGAAGTGTGAAACGCAGATTTTCAATGCGGGTCTTGTAAAAATGCAATCGAGACTGCATTTGTAGAACGGATTATAATGCTAAATCACGGCTCTTTAGAGTGGAAAGAACCCTGGGCCGATATTAATTAATGAAAGTCCAGTTGAAGTTTGTACAAAAAGAAACTTTAGTCAGAAATGAAAAACTGAAAACTCCTTCATAGGCAAAGAGTTTGTTAAAAAGAGGTAACTTAACATTCTAAAAATGAATGGACCAACATGTATGCCAGGTGAGACGGTTACTCTGCGCACGCTCCACCACCTATTCAGGATGTGTCAGTTATGGTATGGATCTAATGATTGCATCCCGTTTTGGTGGTAGGTACTTGGAATTGCTACTTTTTATTGTTTTTCTTGTATCCTACCGTGGCTCTCCGCAAACGGGACGTCTTATAACGGAGATAACTGGTATCCATGATAAAATCATATTTTTGCTAGTGTCATGAACACATAACATAAAAATGTGATTATTATCTTTTCGTTGTTTAATATTCATGTATTATAGCTTTATTCATATACGGCTGTGTTTTAAGAACACGTGTTAAAACAATATTTATTATATCTCAAGGAATTCCAATCTAACACTGAGGTAATATTCTCGTTTTTCTGCGTATCTAAATCTATTCATGGAATTGTGAGTAATGAAATGGATATATTATTATATATTACCTCATTTGAAGAGCTCACCTAAATACTTATCATTCTAGTGCATAAGTGAATACTGCCTTGATTAACGATGTGTTCATATATGTATGACAAGAACGGTACACATTACATGACTAATTAAGTGCCCTTAGTATTTACATGCAAGAGGTAAATATTAAAATGATCACTGCGACCGGCTAGCGGCTAGCGGCTCAAGCCTGTTTCTATAAACCATACCGTTTATGCAAGCATTGGATACATATAAATGTATATTTGTAGAATCACATTAGTACCATTAAAATCCTCCTTGCATTCGTTAACTGCCGCTGTGTATGGCAAAATATGTGCACCAACTCGCTCTTGCTATTCGCTCCGTATGATTTTCAGAAACGGCCACAGCTTATAGGCACTAAGGATACAATATTTTTATGCCGTGAGTTTTTCCTGAGTGGTTGTTTTTACTGCCATTACCGTATCTAAAGTAGGAAAATCGTTCGCGATGCTACATTCTAATGATGGCTCGCAGGTGCGCGCGTGCGCCGGTACTCAGCTGTGACTCAGGGCTGGCTCTTAGTTGTCTATCTACTTGAGTATGTGTTTAAGTATTTTTATAAATGTTATATGTATAATACATTGGTTAAGTTTAAGGGTCGGCAACGCGCGAGTGATACCCCTGGTGTTGCAAGCGTCCATAGGCAACGGTAACCGCTTACCATCAGGCGGGTCGTATGCTTGCGGCGTTCACAACTTCAAAATGCAGTCAACAATTAGGACCAGAGCGTATGTTCAATGCTCATACCAAAAGTGCGTCAACAAAAACGGTGTGACATGATATAGATGAAAAAAGATAAACACATGAACATATCTGCTGGTTAAGTGAACATTTTAATAGGAGAACAAACAGTTTTGGTGATAGTGTGCAGAATATATTTTTAACTAGCGTTTACCCGCTGCTTCGCCCGTGTGGTTTTAGATAAAGATATTCTATGTTATAATCTATCGCATTGTCAAATTTCATTAGGTACTATCCGTTTAGCCGTTTATTGTAGTTTGTTTATTGAAATATCTTTTCACCACTACAACAAACAAACAAAGAGACCAACAGAGTTACTTTCGCATATAGAATATTTGTATGGATTACAAAAAAAAAAAATAGTCATTCTGTAAACATCAAGTTTTGATAACCCTTACATGTAGCCACACCTAACAGATATAGCACATAGTACAAATAACACCAGGCATCGGAAATGGAGCGCAAAAATATAAATCAATATTAATGCTACATTGCTTGTGACTCAAGCCTTAAGCGAGCATGATTGAACTCAGATGCCAAGGTAATTTGAGCTGATACTGTCATGAATTAATGAAAAACTCCTAATTAACAACCGTTTGTGCTCACACCTACTGATTTTTACCTGCTGAATATTTTCATGTTATTACTTTATGCACGCCATGTGGGAACAGTTTCAAAGACGACTGGATACCATAACAATCGAATAAATGCTGTAGATACAAAGGACAGTATAGGGGATCTCACTGTTTTCCTCGCTCGTCTGCGCACATATCCATAAAATAATACATTGTAAGCTGTGACTAAGCTTTTCGTAATTAAATATTCAATTCCATTATTTTAACATATGACGCTAAAACTAAGATGCATTATTAGTTTAATTGTATAAAATAGATACATGAATTATTTACAGTATATAAATTTTGTTTTTTATGCAATTAATTATTGTTTGAATGCGTATCAAAAGTGGTGGTGTATATGATGATAATGGTATATTTAATTGATAATAAAAAAACTATCATATCGGGATACCATTAATTTTGTAATAATATCGCATCAAAATAAAAAATAAGAAACAGAGTCCACTAAAAAGAACGGGTTGTTAAATAAAAGCATCCTTAAGCGTGCTAATTTGAAGGAGTAAGCCGGAGTGTCGCGGCGCGATGGCATCTTCACGGCTTACAATAGTAAACAAATGTGTCGGTCGGACGCAATTACGCCGATGCGGGTGCGCGGGCGCCGCTGCCGCGCCGTGGGGACGCGCAGCAGCGTCACGCCGAGAGTCGGCGAATCGCGCGCACATCACGCTTCGCTTCGGACTTATGCTAATGGCCAACGAGCCGCGTAAATTGGAGTGAGCTTGCTGCAAAACAAAATGGGTCCGCCTCTTTATCTTATTACTGCAGTAGTTGCAGCGAGCTATGTGAGTGAGCTTCTGGTTTTCTATAAAGGGAAATGTATTCTACAGCTCTCACGTATGGTATATTTTCATCCGGCTCGGCTATGAGGAGTCCTGCCGACAGTAACCCACAGATTGGCTAAGTGAAATTCGAATACAAAAACTTGCGCAGGAAAGAACGTGAAACCGATTAAAAAGCCACATCACGATTTTGTATGCACTTTGCACTCATTCAATGCCTCGTGGAAGGCACAAGTCCCTACGCTAATACTTTGATTTTCTGTGTTTTTTATAGATTAGTCAAAGGCGTCTTATAATTAAGGCGCTCTCGTTCGGTGATTATTCCTTTCTATCTTTTGTTTAGCCGGCTACAATTAGGTACATTGTTTTCACTCTTTTGTTTAAAGAATTCTACAGAGTCTGTCCAATTTCATCGCGTTTTTGATGGAGGAATAAATAAAAGACTTTCTTTTAAGTATCTAATGTTATTACGATCGGGATTCAAGAACGTTATAAGCACTAAACAGTGTAACGAATGCCATGTTTTTTGAGAGCGCACAGAATCCGTCAAATGGAAGTGAAGTAGCGTGATGATTGAATATTCATCCGTGGATCAATAATAATAGATCCCATCAGCCGCCGGTATGTGGCATCACATTTAATATAATAAGAGTTCAATACATCTCACCGTGAGATGTTTCGATACAAAAACTTAACTAACTATAACTGCTAACGTGTGAATCGTATTAAAAAGCTGTTTAGTCATTCGACTTCATAAATAGGTAGCATTCGATTTGTCGTGATTAAATTTCATCCATTAGGACACCGTTATAGCGATCGGTAAATGTATACGGATAATGTTTCTAATAATAATCCGAAGAACTACTGCCGCCTATCACGTCACACGTGGTATCACAGTCTGCAATCTCGTTAATGCCGATATTATAATAAACTAGCGGCCCGCCCCGGCTTCGCACGGGTAGACTTTTATATCAAATATTTTGTCTACCCGTGCAAAGCCGGGGCGGGCAGGTAGCCTATGTTAATCAGTGATGATGTAGCTTTTTAACGGTGAAAGAATTTTTGAAATCGGTCTAAAAAAAATAATAATTTAGTGGTGGACTACCCCTAACATTTAGGGGGATGAAAAATAGATGTTGGCTGAGTCTCATAGATACCGGATAAGCACAAAAAATTTCATCAAAATCGGTCAAGCCGTTTCGGAGGAGTATGGCAACGAAAACTGTGACACGAGAATTTTATATATTAGATTAATTTTATGGCTACTCATTGTTTGTTACCTGCACAGAAAATAATAAAACTAAATAAACGAAGATGAAAATCAACTAACACAGTCCCGTTAAAGTTCTAAGTAATTTAGTTCAATTGTCTTGCAAAACGGAGTCAGCCAATAAACAATCGCTCATATTGAATGGCCGGAAATGTCCGTCTGGAAATTAGCTCGGAAACAAGAGAAAACCTTTAAAACCGAGCTCTTTATTATATTTAAAACGTTTTAAATTGAAGAAAGGCAGCGAGCCAGTACTAGACTAATGTATTTCACTTGTTCATCGCAAGTGCTGCATAAAATACTTTCGTAATTTTATGACGGCACCGTACGCATTATAATGGCCTCTACGAGTGAGCCCCACACCGAACATATTACAAGACTAAAGGATAATGTACCAACACTTTAAAAATTACACGTTGTCCACCTAATTCGAGCTTTAAATAAAATCATCAATTTCAAATGTCATTTAGTACAATGAATAAAGTTGTTTACAGAAAAATACTGAATAATACACAAATATTTCACTCTTGCGGAATCTCCAGAAGTATAAATTCGACAGTGAATCCTATTTCAAAAACGCATTTCACATACAAATACCTAATTTCGAAGTAAAGTACGCACATTATACAGGCGGGTTCGCATTTAAATTATTCCAGCGGATCGTTTATAGGCCATAACCGAATTTGGGAATTAGCTATAAAACAACATTTGATACGGGTTGGCGCGGGCGGTTTGCAATTTGAATGTTTCGCCCGTTTCAGAACTCATTAGATTGCGTGGCGCGTGCACGCCGTTATCTATCTGCGCCCATATTTCCATACAGATCGGGTCCTATCTCTCACGTCGACTTTCCAACAGAATCCAACCAAATTATACCATCAATGAGAACTCATCTTTATAACAATTATGTTGACTTTTTTATACCGTTACGTTTACAAAACATCTTTAATGGAATAGACCAGCTTGACGCAGCGGGGTAATCGAGACGGCGCGCAAGACAAATTTATTCTCCTTATGCAAGATTACATATAATAATGTTGTTGGTATCAATTGAACTCAAATAGTCAAAACACAGCTCAAACTCAAGCTCACACTTTAAATGTAAAGGAAGCTACCCTTATCTGCAATTTTAATTCCACTACAACAAAATATATTTATAAACACAATTTATACTTTATACTGTAATGGCCATAGATATAGCATTAAATATTTTTCAATACTGCATCGGCTTGTAATGTTCTATTTTAAAATGGATAAGTACCTCAACGTACCGACTAACTACAAGTTTTTAATTAAAAATTCCAATCGAGCGGTATTCTTAATGATATGGTATTTTAAATAGGTTTCAGACATAAATTTTACACCTAAACTTTAAATAGGGTTCTCAAAACAGACAGAGTTCAGCCATTGAAAGAAACATGACATCTTCTCTTCCATCCGCGGTAATTCAAGCAATTTGTAATATAATGTAGGTAACATATTTTGCAATTGACTAAACAATTACGTAGGAACATTAGAAGTGGGGCTTGTCATTCAAAGAGGCGTCGTTACGTACACGCCAATGGCTCAGAGCCGTGTGAATAGCGAACCCCAGCATTAACCGGAGCGAGCAATTTTGCAAATAAAACAATAATGATAGTGTCTGTAATAATGTTTCCTCTAATTTTAACTGCGAATAGTCGTGATGCGAGCGATCTAAGCCTGACATTACCCAACCAGAGCCTTCTCAGTTTGCTCTTTATACCTTGTTACTTTAATTCTACCGTCTCTTAACCGAGCGTAGCTCAGATATACTTATATTAATTGTTGTTACTCATAGTTATCGAAAAATTGCTTGCTAAGAGTTTGGTATTGGTAACTTAAACTTTGTTTAGAAAAATTATGAGATACATCAGCAACAGTTCCGGTCTACTTCAGTTCTGTAACAGATATAGATAGAACATAATAAAGTTATAATTTTCTTTATTACTAACGATTATGCATTACGACGACCACTAAGAAAGATCAGTTATATAAGCGACTAGCGGCCCGCCCCGGCTTCGCGCGGGTTGACATTTATCAAATATTTTGTATACCCGTGCGAACCGGGGCGGGTAGCTAGTATAATATATAGCTATAGATATTGTAGCTTTCTAACGAGAATGAATTTTTGAAATCAGCTCAGTAGTTTCGGAGCGTATTCAATACAAACATACACACAAAAATATAAATCTTTCCTCTTTTATAATATTAGTATAGATTTATAATAGTAGTATAGAATAGTATAGTAAACCTATCCTATAATGTAGCCCTTGGGCGTCACGTCAGTCGGACACCATCGAAGCGTCCGTCAAGGCTGTCAGTTCTGCTCTTTACCTACACTCCTTGCATAAACGGTCTTCCCTCGTTTCACTCTGAATACTCGCCAAAGTATTGTTTTACTTTACATAACTTAAAAAACGTTGAACTCCCAGTGTCGTATAAAAATATAAGCTAGCAAGCTAGCTAATTAAGTTACTAAAAAAAACTTGTCATATTTCGAGAGATCATAAATAAGTTTTCATACAATACTATAGCTTTTTTTTTCGTTTTAATTAAAAAGTTATTACAAATTTAGATACTTTCGCAGCAACTTACGTCTATTTTTTAGTGTTTTGCTTAGTTACATAAATATGATGACGTACTCTTCTTTTGTTAAGCAATTTCTTCTAACTGACTTCTTGACAAATCCATTGCAAGGCTACTATCTGGGGTATTTACTCTCTATCCAGTAGTCGGAGGAATACGTGTCTTCAACATCTTCATGTTATTTATTAGTTTTTTTTGTGTAGGTTTAGATAATTGAAGATGGAAGTAAGGATTAGTAAACTTAACATTACACACCAGTGATTTTAAGGTATTTTGTCCACGAAATCTTTGGTATGGATTAAAATATAAATAAAATATAAACAACACATAAACATCCAAAGTTGCACATTTATATCACAAATAAATAGGATAATGTTTCGCTTAATTTTGCAACGATATTATTAAATATTTAATATTATTGGCTGGTATGGTATGAGTTGACCTCGTACCTGACTCAGACGTCAAGAACCACAGCTGACAGTCTGGCCTCAAGGCACCTTAGACTGCCTTAAAATTATACCCGGTACATTTAATTTCTTATTATGATTTAATATTTTTCTCGAGACATTATAATTATTAATTTTGTTGATAAGTCCACATAAAAAAATCCATATAAGTAGGCAACTAATTTAGAGACCTGGTCCGGAAAATATTGTACCAAATAACACACCATATATAATCTGTCGATGGAAAAACACAAGGTTTTATTTAATATTCGAGTTTATGTAAACAACATTATATACTGGGATTAACGAGGTGATGAAAATGATGAGCACACTGCGCGCGCGCTGAATACTAACTTAAATATATTGTGTGATCTGAATTACCGCATCAAATATAATTACGTGATTTTGTAATATTACGTAATAATTGCAACGTACCACTTACCTTCGGATTTGCTTACAGCATTTGTAAGATACATAATTTTATCACCAACATACATATTTACATATATCATCACAGCAAATCCCTTTAAGGGTTCTCCACTCTTGACTAGCATAATCTCTTTTGCTTATTTTACATTAATCAATTTCTTTATACAGACTTGCCAGTTTCGAGTTCTTTTTCATGTCTTTTAAGCACTTTGGTAATTTGATCTAGAAAGTTAGAATTGAAAGCGAATTACATTATGTAAGTGTGTAATATACAGTATATTATAAACATACACAACGCCGTAATGTTAGTTACCAAGTAATATGTGGCGCATAAAGTAAGATATTAATTATATGGTGTCAACAGTTAATGCTAGCGCTGACAGTAGCAATAAGTTCAAACGGTTTAGTGCAGTCGTGCTATGCCTAATAAGTTTTCTGTGTAGGAAATAGTAGTAGTTTCGTAGTAGTAATAGTAGTAGTTTCACATAGTATTCATAAGATATGTATAATATTTATAGTTTAATAGTATCGCCGGTATTTGTAAAATCATTTTTCCGTTATTTTGTTTTATCTAATTTTACGCACGTTATTGTAATCTACTGTTGTTCTAAAATTGCGATCCTATTAATAATAATAGAAATTAAAAACTATAATGTCAATTCGTACAATCAATAAAAAAATATTATTGTTCTTGTCGTTACAAAAGGATGGTTTATCGGAGCTAGGAGACATGTTAAAACATTATTTTTTAAGTAACATAGACGCAACTATTTCACCGATAAATAAACATAAAATGAAGTGTTATTCAGAGAAAATTAGCGTATATTCAAAGTTGAATTTCGTAGATCGAATCGGGTAAAAAAACTATTTGAAAATGAGTTAACTATATTGCGGGCAGTTGGAGGAATTTATTATGTAAGTCAATTTATGTAACACTGGTCCGCACTCACGTGCAGCACGACATACGCCTATGGAAAATTAAATCTGTAGGTATTCAAAAAAGCAAATTTTACATATTACAATTACTAGAATCCAAATACATAATTTTAATACTCACATCTCCTTTTTTATTTAGCTCTAAATTTGTATGGACGTTGAATATTTTGTTAATTAGTTTGAAATATTTCATAATAAGGTACGTGTTATGTCCATTTGCTTTATTAGGCAGTTATGCAAGTACATTTTTTTGAAAACCAATTAGTTTACCAATCCCCATATTACAATATATATTATATCATATATACTAAAAAATATATGCGTAAGTTATGGAAATACTATGAAACCACACCTTTTTTCAAAAAATATACAAATTTTAAACAACAATAATGCTGAGGACAATAGGACCACAAGCTTTACATTTATTATCTCAGCTCTACGCGGTTGAAGTCACTGGTAAGAGCTAGTTATGAATTAAAGTGTATAAATAAATACTTTTCTATCAGGAACGGAACTCAACTGCTAACAATATTGGAGGCGAAAGCAAATTAATATTAGGAGCACGCGATGTGACCGCCGCGGATGTAGTTAGTATATTTGAAATGCCTTCACCCTGAAACCACATTTATTTACATTATGTGGTTTCGAGTTAGTTCTATTACCTGATTTCTTATCTTTGTGTTTTAGATTGTTATCAGAAAATTGGTATAATATTAATTATAAAAAAAGCTGGATATAATATTTTTAACCATAACAATAGTTAGAATCACCTTCATGGGTTGAGCTTGGCTTTAGATGTTGAGGACCTGGGTTCCATTACCAGGTGAAACTAGGATAATTTGAATATTTATTTTTAATGAACATATGATGGCGGATGTAGCTTAGGAGAGGTACTGTACCCGAAAATCAGTAACCATGTCCGCGGTGCAAAGTGGGTGTTGAATGATTTCCCACCTCTGAGGCTCAGCTTATCCCTTCCGGGACCCTATCGGAGATGTATGAAGACTTAAATACCGTCTGATATAAGCTAAGCATGAAAAATATATCTGTAAATATGGTGGCAATTTTAGCACACCCCGCTGAGATAAGTGAAGGCAGCGCACCGGAAGTGGGCACGTCCGGCACCGTGCATCGCTTCCTATCCCACTGTCGTTACATCCGCTTCCGCACGATCATGTCTACACATGACATACACTCCGCCCCTCTAGATACTATATTTTTCTGGCAATTTATTTGGTTGTCAATTTCAGGAAAGGAGCACGCGACTCCGACTGTACTATTCGAATATCACTTCCATAAATCGAGGGCTATCGTCATATGAGCAACGATTAATGAACACATTAATGTCTCTGTGAATGATTTTATCAACGGTTGCAGAGAGTTATTCTGATAGATATAATTCCAATATATTGCCGCGTTGGTCTGTTGAATCTCATAGCATACTTTCACTTCCACCTGTAAATATGACCTTTTTTGACATTATAAACCATCTTAATTATTGCACGGAACCATCTTTTCTATACAAAAGCTACATTGTAAATGTCTCTATAAGCGAGACGTTCAGTTATAACATGATGCTGAATACCTCAGGTAACCTTGCCTTTCCTTCGTAACATATTGTTTTGTATATTTCCGGCTATCAAAATATACTCAAAGCATTGGGGCGGAGCCGTCAGAATTATTTTCAGAGGTCCAACCATAATGGAGTACCTACTATGAGAATAAGCCCTTTTATAATAATAATGAAGGATTATTATAACGTGAAAAAGATGCATCTATGAATATATTAGTAACAGAAGAAATCTGAATTCACTCATAATATGTTGAACAATTTCTGACAACAATCTAGAAACCGCAATTGGTTATTTAATCAGACTAGCGTAGGGGGTACTATAACATCCTCCTCCCAGCACCCACGTCACTAGGTGACTACGGGACATTACTAAGCTACCAGGTAACCCACTACCGGGATGTAACAGTCAATATTGGTAAAGCTATAAGAAATAATAACACTTATCACGACAGGTCCTAGTGATGCATTAGAGGGTGTAGCCGAAATGACAGGCGCGAAGATTATATAATTTGATGCTGGACAGATAAGCGACAGAGCACCTTCAGACTGATCACACTCGGGCCGCTGGCGAACATGTGGACAATCTTTCACGCTCATGTGTGAACTCACCCTTTATTGAGCGAGTTCAGGACGACAGATGTGTATGGATATTCCGTCTACTAAGTCATAACTACACTGCACAGGCCAAGTGGCTAGTAAACCTGTCTGCTACGTCAAGTATTACAAAAGCCATGGTATATATATCAAGTGGCAAATATTTATGTGATGAAAATTTGGGTTTACTTGATTTTATAGAAAATGTAACTGGGCTTTGTCTGTACATGGAAGATATTATGAGAGGAACTATTATTGGGAGCCATTATCAACGCAATAGAAACCAAAACAACGATTGTTAGTTTCTTGTCTATGCATTTGTGCGCGCTAATCTCAGAAACGTCTTAACCGATTTGGATGCTGTTTTCATCCCTATTTGTTTTATCCCAATTTTTATGATCTAAAAATGTTATGTAGGAACGTTGAAAAATCAAACGATGGCGCTTCATTAGCTTTATAAGTAAAAAAAAAGTACACGCGTCACGGACACAGCTAGTAATAAAATTATTTACAAAAAATATATTTTAATTATGTTTTATAATGAAAATTACATGCGTTGGGATGAAAATTTTGTGTAAGGGAATATTTACGCAGTAGATTAATAGAGGTATATCCACAATGTGCCAATGCCCTGCTGATTAGAGTCCATGGCGTAGGGTGCGGAGAAGAGAGCGTGAAATTGTCTGCTCACTCTGTAAATATAATTTCGGCGACAAAAGGACTACAAATGATATAGTCAGGGCCACAGCAGTGCAAGTGCATGCCGTTTTTCTTCCTACATGGGTTTTATAAACGATCTAAATATAAATAGGGTGAAATATTCCGTATTGGCAGCATTCAAGAGTTTATTTTACTTTCGTCCCAACAGGACGGCTTTTTTATTTTAGTTTAGGATGGATTTGGTCTGCACTTTGCGCATACATGTTCATTGAACTCACATTACATCTGATTTTTTGGGCTTATTCACAGATACATTGATTTAAATGCTCTTTTATATCTGAACTAATGAAAAACGTCATAATAACAATATAATAAATTAATTAACATGATAATATGTACGTAGTATATTATCTACTCTCAGTTAATATATTCGGCAATACTGCATTGAGCCTTGAAGTAAGTTACGGAAATATTCATTGCAATCGAGCCAACATTTCCGTTTGATTAATTACAGCTTACACCCAAATGAGATTTTGAAAATACGCAGTCGCTTTATGGCTTACTTTATTGAATGAATGCATTAGGATTGTGACTAATGGAATCACAGAACAAATAAAATTAAAATGTAAATAGTGGAACGGCAAAATGCTAATAATAAATTTCTCCATTTTAATAACTTTAACTGCGCGCGAGGGGAGCTTCTGGCCTGTTAAGTCAATATAACACTTCCATTACTCCAAATTAAATTCCTCGGGGAGAGAGATGAAGTTTTTATTCTGCACAGACAAAGGCTCGGAAGAAAACCGGCCGTGCTTTACGATATACTACATACTTCACATTGGACGTCGTTTGATATATTTGAGTGAGATTTTTGCACTTCTGTGACCCGAAATGAATCATTAAATACATATTTGCCTTATTTCCAAAACAATTACGAAGTATTATTAATTAAAATAATGATTTATTCTGTCTTGTAGTTTACTTCGGTCTCATCACACTATAATCTGAATATGTATATAATAATATATCTAAATATTGATACGACGAATACGATGACAAATCCCTTTACAAAACAAACGCGCACTTGTTTAAAACTGCAATAAGCTTTATAGAAGTGCAAGTGTTGGCGCGGGTGTGATGGGTATTAATATTTTACGGAATTAATCATTATAATCCTTCTGGCAAACAAGTCGCCCCGGGGAGCGCGAACAATATAATGAAGTTGTCATTTTTTAGGCTACACGAGGGAGGCTGGAGGAAATCCAAATTGAATCATGCGGCGAGGGAATTGTGCTATTATGTTATTAAACAGCCGAGGGCAGGACCCCGACACCTATTTTTTGCGTGAAGGGGGCGCGGGGACAGTTAACAGTTTGCACAATAGAATTATGATATAATTTGACACAACAATGGTATTGTCAGATGCGACGCAAGTGTACCGTTACAGGACTTGATAAATAGATTTTGGCTTAAAATTGATGAAAACATGCGATGAGCATCCAATATTATTTAATTTTAACATAACTACGCACTTCAGTTCAGTTTATTATTGATTTACATAAAATACTAAACTATGACTGTATAGGTAGATATTCAATACCATCTATAAGTACTGATCATCATCATAGCAATGTTGGAGGAGTGAGGGCCATCACATTATTTTCTATTTACATGCAATGTTAGATCTCAATGACTTTTGCTTTAATATAGCATCGATAATAGTTACTATAATAATATACAAGACTTATTTTTAAGACATGTTCATAAATCTCAAAAGAAGATATTGGGTAAGATGCTATACCTACCTAATACAAATATACATACCTTCTATGCCTACTCTGTTCCACTTACTATATTACACTCAAAAGAGCTAAGAGTGAAATGAAAGCTTTTATCCATATGTCAGAGAGAGTACTTACAGCGGCTTATTGTCACCCCCGCTAGAGAATTTGATAAAGCGTGTGCGAATATTAACAAAAGGAATATCTTGTTAAATTGATATTGCATTGTGCGCACACAAAACTGAGCTTTACGTTACCATCTTCGTAAGAGAAATAGGATATTATCGAATGCATATATCCAGTGAGATACACCATTTAGATGAACTGGGCGTGAAATTGTCTCCGTTGGAAAATGTATAATTCAAAGGGGAAGATTAAAATATTATCCATGTTAAGTAAATATTCAAATGAATATTTTCCGTGTTAGACAACAATGGGTGAGGGGAAAGCGCGTAATTTGATAGATACCTATCTACAAAACGGTCTCTTCGTTAAGGGACCTCCCTGTTATTATAAATTATAAGCGCGATTTGGGAATTCGCTAGAGTTAAATGGGTCTTAGACAAAGGGCGAATACGTACCTAACTCCCTACCAAATACTCCCTATGTTACACTGACTTTATTTATATTCTATTTTGCAAGTTTTATCTACTATGTATAGTGGGTTCTCTTAATGCATAAAATCTGCACAAAACACTTTTTTATATATTACAAAGGTGACAATATTATGTACGGTAAGCGCCCTCTGATGGTAAGCGCACCCACCCGCAGCCTATGGATGACTCCAAACTCCAATTCCAGGGCTATCTCAAAGCTAAGCTAGGTAAGTAGCATACTACAATTTGAACTTCTAATTTCAACTAATTATGAGATGGTATCCACCTAGATGATCGTATAAATAAATACTACCTACATAGTAGTGAAAGTTCTATACCATCACCATAAGATGCAATTTTTGTATTGTATTGTTGTAGTAATTGTGTCCCCTACAAAATTTCAACATAGGTGGCAAAATGTCCTAATGTTATAATCGAATAATAAACAAAAAATAACTCAAAATTGAAATTAGTAATAGAACAAGTGATTAAACGACAGTCGGGTAGATTAATCGAGTAGCGAGAGAGTGGTGCATTTGCGACAATGTGTCATGTAGATTATACACTTGCATTGCGCCCTCCAAGCAGGAACTCCGCCGGGACTACACATTGTTAATAAAATGCCATCTCACAATATGAACTGCACACGCGCTGGATATTGGCAATACTGTACATAACTTTAAACAGTAAAAAAATTGTAACTAAGTAAATATGTCAAATGCACCTGCACAGCCTGATTTTCAATGCTCTAAAGGCTCTCAGGCTAAAAAAAAAATTATTGACTTAATGAGATATGATTAGAATTTTTTTCACGTTGTAATTACCGTGGCATTGCTCATTTGTTACCAGCGGAAATAAAAGAGGGTACAAGATGCAGAACATTTCAATAATAATAATAATTAGTAAGGATACTATTATGATAATACGATTAGATAATGTAGTACATCTCTACGTGCGAATGTTGCCTGCGGATGTGTACCCAAGGCGAGGGTGTAACATGTTTATATGTTTATTTTAATACGCGTGTCGTGCGTATAATACGGAATTTATTACGGCACTACCCCCGGCCGGATTAATGCGATACGGAAGATTTGAATTCAGAGCATTAACTTGGATTGGTACACGCCGGGGGAGGCATTCGCAGCCGAAGGTGGCTGCCTGACATTCTGATTAATGTTTCATAATTAGGTCATATTTTATTTGTTCTCCTGGTAAAGCTTACAAAAATATCAGTACATACGTGAAATAATATTTCATATTATGTATTTGATTTATGCATAAAAATAAAGACTGTCAACATTTAATTTATTGAATTTACTGCTTTAATAAATATGAATAGACAAATATTGGTTTATTTTGTTCCAGTTGAGTGCTACACATTTTCAGGACGATTTACCTTTTCTGTAAGTGGAGGACGCACTTAATCGTGTTTTGTTTTCATTTATGCGTGATATGTACATACATTATGGTGTTTATGTTTTTGTATTATCAAATTGCGATACAATTAGGAAGGTTGTAAATGATAGCAGCATCTGATTGGTATTTTTGGTTTCCCCGTTCATTAAGTTAAAACTTTAAGCAGTGTGTTACGTGGTCACTCACTATGGGCCTCATAAGAAGGCTTAGAGTCGCACATCGCGATACAGAGAGGGCTATTCTTGATGTTTATCTGCGTGATCAAAAGTAAGGATATACGCAGAAGAATAAAAATTACCGACATAGCCCAACGGATCAGCCAGTTGAAGTGGCAAAGGACAGGGCACATAGCTCGTAGAACGGACGGCCAATGGGGCCAAAAAGTTCTAGAGTGGAATACACGCACTGAAAAAGGCAGCGTCGGACAGCTCCCCACTAGATGGACCGATGACCTAATACAGGTCGCTGGCAAGCATTGGATGCGGGCCTCATAAATCGGTCATTGTGGAAATCCATGGAGGAGGCCTTTGTTCATCATCATCATCAACAGCCGATGAAAATCTTATGATGCATCTATAACATAAAATCCGAATTTTCAATGTTTACAGTTCGCTCTTAGTTATTGTCATTTCTGTATTAGATATCGTAATTAAGCTTGTTTTAAATGGATCTGAGTAAGAGTCACTCTCTTACATTACTAAAGAGTAGATTTTGGATGCTGACTGCACCTAAAAAGGTTAACTGAAATAGATGTGAGCAGTTCAGTTTATTTATCTTTATAAGGTATTGTACAGGTTTTTTGGGAAGACAATGAATAATATTGGTTACCTTACCTCAGATCTAATTTTGAGGATCGGTCGCTACGGATGCACCATGATTTATAGCTACTAATAACGGGAAAAACTGGCTATAATCTATTTTCATTCGTATACAAATCGGTTGAACAGAAAACCATAAAACACCCCACACAAAGAATCTTTATGTAAACATAACAAACATAAAAAAAAAGTTATGTCTGTTGGTTTAACTCATTTCGAAAGTCATTCATTACGATGTATTGTCTATTGCTATGCTTGTATTGTTACTATTATAAGGTTTTTATTACGCCGCCGCCGGTTCCAACCAAACACCCTTCACGAAGTTACGTTCGCAAGACAATGTTCATTATAAGTGTTTTGTTTTAAGAAAATACCTATAAACACTTCATGCGTAGGTACTACATTTATGGTTCTTAATTAGATATTATTAAATCGTTTTAACTACATCTACTTCCGTGTTGTTCACATAAATGTGTGCCCAGGCGGGAATCAAACCCGTGAAACCTGGCGAAGCCGTCAGGTTGCCTAATAGACTAGACCAAAGATGTTATCGAATTTAGTTAAACGATTTTTAAGAGTGAGTTAAAAATACAGTAAGCTACAGCTACTCGAGATGCGTAGAATATCTAGGGTACCATTAAAAATATCACAAATTTGGGAGAAATGCGAAAAAAAAAAACAATTAAAAGGCAGTCGGTGACTGTTTGGACAAACAAATTTAATTAACAGTGGCTTATTTCCCCGCTTGATCCGAACGAGACAAATAGTCTAAGTAAAATTTATGTATCGGAATCAAATTCAATTTCGTCTTTGCATTTTTTACACGATTTTTTACCGTCGTTTTATTTTACCGTGCCGACGAAAAGGATAAAGAGGATATTCCGCAAAAAAGATTTACGTTTATTTTATTTAATATTAAAAGTCCGCTTATATATTAACATAAGATTAATAGTGGTCGTATGATTCGGTTATTTACGTATCGCGTTGTTGGTTTGATTAACAGCATTCATCATTCGTTTTTGGGGGGACCTGCTTGGCCTTTACTGCAAACTTTTTCGGGAAGGTGACTTATGTAGGTAAGTGATGCAGTTTGTGTCATAGTAATAATATTAGTATCTGTTCCTCATTTGCCTCACAGACAAAATTACTAACGTTTGAGCAGATCACGTGGCAGGAAATTTTCTTCACTAGGTACCTATAACTTTTAGGTAAGTTATTCGATGGTAAAAGGAATCACTTATATTTTGAAGGATATTCGACGATCATGTTTTGCAATCGATTATAAGCATTAGGTAAATTGTTCCGCACACCACCTCCTTGGGAAATATGCACATATAATTCAATATATGTCTTCGAATGCCTCGTGTATTATAGAAAAAAAAATCGGAGCCACACTTCCACAGGTTCTTTCGGTCTTGTGAAATTTGTTTTCTTACAGGATTTTCTAATCTTCTTTAGCATCGTTTATATTGATTATGGCGCTCCTCCGGCCTAATTTATATTCAGCTAGTGTTTTTTCATCACGCCCTGTGCTTAATATCGCAATTTGTACCGTAGTTGGCGTAAGCGGAGGGGTCCTGTCACCTTTACTCTCGGACGGCCTGTCTTCTCGTGAATGCCTATTTTATTGCTCGCTTACACATAAACAACTAAAGTTTACGATCGTTTTTTACATTCACAAATCGGGCATGAGCAATAAACCAATTATTAAATGAAGATTAAAAACCTACTGTACCCGTAAATAAGAGTGATTATGAATCGGCGGCGGTCGAGTCTGATTTATTGGTTTGGTGACGTTCGATGACAAAATTATGTCCCCGTCATAAATGTTCCTCGTATTGGATGCCATCCATAATGGCCGGTTTTTTCTTAGTGACGTCGCCAGCGCCGTCTGCGGATGGCACAGAGCCGTCGACCGCGTTCATTATAGTTATTGCTGCTTTATCTACTCATTTAATATACATTCACTGACAGTGATTGGAAATGTCAGGTTAGTGAGGACAAGTGTGGCTGTAAGTGGAACCATGCTCTCACTCATCATTAATGAAAAAACTTATTGGCAGTAAAAATATATTTTTGTCTTGACGTGTATGGCGTAATGGCCTTAAAAAATGCTGTTCGCCTGGGGACCGTACAGAAGATCGCAGTCAAGTAGCACTACTCTGATGTAGTATTGTGCTTTTGCAGTGAGAAAGGACACCATATTATCAAGAATTTGCTGTGCTGGCAGCAAGGATAACATATCCTACTAGCATAATTAGTCCTCCTAAACAACATGGTCGGTAATATGTTAGTGATAACTCTGGTTTTAAACTTTCCATATGCGTGATCCAACACGCACTTGGCCAGTCTTTAATAACAATGTATCTACCATATACGTCAAGATATTCTCCTCAATTAAATAAACTTCTAAAGAGAAATTTACTAAATGTCAGCCCTAGCAAGCATTTCAATCAAATACATTTTTGTAGAAACATCTCCAAAACAATTCAATACCGACTCATTATACACAAACATACACACCGCCCTGGCTATGGGGTAATAATCTTATGTTTCTGAATTCACTCATCAAAAGGACATCCAAAAACGATGGCGCCGCAAATCAATTCGTTCCAAGTAATAAACGAAGCAAATACGTTTGTTATGAAAAGAATTCTCTCGCGGGCCATTTCTTTTGCTGCATCAATCAAAATCATACTGATAATGAAATCATCATTTGGGTGGCCATCGAGAATGGCCATAGAGAAGTTGGTTCTGAGAATTTTGTCTCAGCCTCTCATCCAAGTGCACCGACATCATTAACACATTCCTGATTTATTAATTAGATGTTAGAAGTCTCCGAGTCTCTAACCCGATTATATAAAAGTATGCTAGCTATGTACCTACCTATAGCTTTATGATGACGGAATTTTAACCTGAATTTTATCGACATCTTTTTGGTATAGTAAGATAGTCATAGATAGATATAGAATTTGGTATTATATGAAAAGGTTTTATATGAAATATTATATTAGGTACGTCATTTTGTCGATGACATGTCTCTGGTTGGCGATCTTAGATCTGTCTCACAAGGTCTCTGCCCACATGCTAATCTGCAACATGATAATAAATGGGTGAAATACAAGCGTCAGATATAATTATACATTTCTACGAGTTTGTGGAAAACTTAATTAAAACTGCAAATAGGCTATAATCGTTAAGTGTTTATGGTCAATAAAGTTTTGATCGAATCGAATATTCCTTTATAGTATCATCCCAATTTACATACAAAAATTTATAGTACTTGATGGTTGAAGACAATTATGAAATTTCTTGTAATATTTATTTTATTAAAAGTGATTCATTCTTTAAAAGGTTTCTTTGTTGTTCAATAATAGTAAATAGTGATAAAATTAAGCAATGATAGATTTTCCCTAATATCAATTGTAATATTATAATATGTTATTTTTGCCAACAGATGAACATGATGAAGAGAATTTAAAACTGAATAGGTATCCGTTTGAAGACGTACAAGACCTGAGAAAACATTACGGCATCAGTTTTAATCAATGCCCCGAATACCTCAAGACGTTTAAATGCATGACTGCTTGCAAAAGCATCGGATTTCAAGTATTCAGGTTATCCACTGATTGTAAATGTACATGTCATGAGATGAAATCTACAACAATTTTGCCATTTTTCAAATGGAAAACTAATGGAACTACTAGAGCTGTACCAAAAACTCAAAGCCCGGCGCTTTATGAGGTTGCAGGATCTTTTTCACCGGCTACAGATGAAATTATGAATATGACAGATACCAATACAGAAACAGGTACATATACAAATACAGCTACCGGCGAAGAAACTTCAGACGGTAATGTGACAATGACAGAAGTAAACTCAACTGACTCTTCGAACAGTAATCAACCAACTGCAACTGAAAGTGCCTCAATGGATCAGACTACAGAAGCAGCTCTTCAGACTTCTGCTGATAGCACCGCATCGTAACATGTAAGGGGTGACAAACATGTGTTATAAAAGGGGAATGGTCAAATATAATTAAAACATGGGTTTGGAATAGTAAGATGATAGTTACTTTTTTTAATTTTTTAGTACATATTGTAATGTCAAATTTTATTGGTGTTTACATAATCGTCAAAGCTTGTTTATTGAATGGCTTTATTTGTAAATAAATTAAATCCCCACTTATTGAAGTTTTTTTTTAATAATGAAATATTAATAGCCTGTTAGTAATAACATTGACGTCAAATAGTAAAGCGATAAAAATAAATCTTGGTATTATTTTGGTCACATATCCAACATGAATTGCATTATAAAAACAATGTGATGGGTCAAGCTCTAGGTGTACCTTTACCCTAATGCAGTACTACCTAGTACTTTTCGTGCCTTTTGCGTGGATGTCTAAGGGTTGGACTCTTACGCTTTGTGAGAGCCATTCAGGAAGGCGTGAATCTTCACGCAGATCAGTACGAGTGGCTCCAGGGTTCAGTAGCTCATCACATTACAATTTGTATGGCAAACTAAATAAATTCCGAGTTTTTCAATGTACTACATCGCTTAATTAATCATATGACGATAACTAAGTAACCACCAAAATTATTTCTATTATTTTGCAACATCATGTATATCATATTTCCGGTTAAAGTATATATTTTTTTTAGCGGGTACTTATACATAATTTTATTATAATTAGAAATTTATATTAAGACCTTTACTTGTTTTTACTATCTAGTGAAATGTGTACGAAACCCATACAGTACAAAGCTATTAATTGCTTTTAGGTACTTCTTATTCATAATAACCATTTTTATCGAGCACTAAATTAACAATTTCATTATAATAATTATTACAACCGAATTATAGCGGGATATAATCAAACAAATATTGTAATGAAATTGTGCATTACCGATGTTCGTCATGAGAGCTCAATTTCTTGTAATATTCTTTGCTTTAACTAATGCGATTTCTGTCTTAGGAGAGCACATGATATCACTAGGTAAGATGTTTTCAGTATTTTTAAATAAATGTATTGAAAAGATGATTCTCATGTGCAAATGTATGAAGATTCTTTTGTGGGAATCATCTTTTATACCCGCCTTCGGCTTTGCACCGAATGCTAGTCACGGTGTAGTAGTAGTAAACTAAATTAAAAAAGAACTCGGTAGTATGTACATACTGACATATCTTATCCGTACTCAAGATTGTCCCCTTCTGCGACATTTAGTAATACAGTAACAGTGCAGTGATTAGTCACACCACGAGCGTTAAGGTTAAGGAAAACATCGTGGAGAAACCTGTATACGTCTGAAAATAAATTCAAGAAGGCATGTAGTGCCTAAGTGACGTCAACGGACTCATCGTCTGTCACGGTCACCAAATTATCTTCGGTTGAAAATAGATGTCTGTCCTCGAACAGGTAGTCTTCGGGGACCCTTGTGGGAAGGCGTGAATATATTATATATATGATCTAGTACTTATATTATGATCTCAAATATTTGCTATTGTTTCAGGCGATATATCTATAAAAACTCCACAAGTCAGTGAAAATATTACTGGTAAGATTAATTAAGATATTTAGTTCTTCTTTAAGTTATTAAATAAATTAATAGTAAAAAATATTTCATAACAAGCTTTTGTAGCATTTCACGTGTGTGCTCCTAGCCATTTGGGAGCACCCTAGTCAGGACCCAACCCTGCAGAAGCCCTGTGGCAACCATGCCATGGCAAATGTTAAACCGACTATCTAATAACATGACATGCTAGGCTACTATATAATAACATGAGTACACAAAAATGTCGGTGCTGTTAACCGTTGAAGAGTTTGATTATCTGGAGCTTGTCATGCTTTCAATAGAAATGCATTTTCATTGAACTGAACCAAAATATTTTATTTTTCAAAAACTTCAACTCCGTATAATTCAGCTTGCAAGATTTGACGCAAACAAACAAACAAATTTGATAAATAAATGAGAGCTTGTAAACTAAAGGGCTGGTACAAGGACGGCTTCAAAATTAAAAACATATCCAAAATAGATATTTGAATGTAGGAAACCCTTTTCATGAAGAAACCTATTTATTTAATAACTTTAATAAGTAAAGAATACAATTGATCTTAGCTCTAGTTCGAATAGATATTTTTTTTCGCTACATATAGGGAATCCTTTGTGAGGACCTTAGGTATATCTCAGCTTAGATGTCAGTATCGAGTGTCTCTCGTACGTATTCTTCATTATTATTACACGAAAACCTCACTTTTCACTCTTAAATGAGCTTACTTGGTTCAGCCCTAAAGTTTATCAATGAGGATCGAATACCATGGGCTAAGGATACTGGAACAAATTCAGCAACAAAATTTATCTTTGCTGTTTGCAGGAAACGAAAAAGAAAAACTTATAGCCCGTTACGGATTTCAAAAAACACAGGAATGCAATAATTTTGAGAAGGCGTATAAATGTGTTGCAAAGTGTAAGGACTTAGGTTTCGACATTGCAGAGGCTGATAAGACGTGCAATTGTAAGTGTTTCAAAAAAAGAGATAAACATAAGTATAGGTCTACCGAGAAGAGTAGACTTACTAAATGGCGTTTGGGAGCCCCAACAACCAGTAAACCCTATTGGGCCCAAAAACATATAAGCACGAATACGCTCACATTCACAGACAATACTGATGAACCCGATATAAGCAGTGTAGAAGAAAGCAGTGTGGAGGTAAGCAGTACTGAAGCTAGCATCGGTAGCGTTGAAACTATTTCAGAGACCAGCTATACAGATGGTGAGACTGAACCGAATACCGAAACTACTACTCACACCGAAACTACTACTCACATCGAAACTACTAGTCACACCGAAAGCAACACCACCGAAATCGATGAAAACAGTACTGAACCATGGTGACATACATATTAAAAAAGGTTAAAATAAAGGATACAATCAAAACTTTATTTGATCTATTTATTAATTACCGCCTTTCACACCTTCGTATGGAAATCAGACCATCCATTGGAAAAAACCAAGACAGACAGAGGCGGGAGGCTACTTACTTTTTACAACGTTTTTTAGTTTCACCTAAATCTGGTAAGTGTGTGTAATCAAATCCTTCAAATTAAATATGATCCACCTCCCAGTGCCCGATTGAGCTGAAATTTAGCAAACACGTTTGGTTCCCAAATGCCGCCATTTTTAATCCAATATGGCGGACGTCACAAAATGGAGATTTATTATTTCCACAGTAACCCCTATGATATGGGTATAAATGGAAAGGGTTAGGTGAGCGTATAGATTCGCGTCTTCATCTGCGTTAAATTGGCATCCACATTTTTAAACAGCTATGTACATACATATATATAGCATTCGATGGCAGCATATAAACACTGTGTAAAATTCAGATGCACTTGAGGAATCACATGATCACATGTATTATTTTCTGCTAATCATAGAGATTTACGTATTTTCATTGAAAATGAAGGGTATTTTGTACAGAGATATGAGATATCTAAGTGAAAAACGAACAACATATGAGTTATCCCACAGGAAAGTTCCGGGATGACAATATTATCTATAATTTAAGCTTATATTTTATGTATAACGAACAAGGATATTAATAAATATTACATTATATGTAGATGTAGATCCTCAATAGTAACATTGCTGCTAGGCTACAATATAATCAGTATGTTTTATATAGTTTACATCACAGTTCCAGTAAATCAGTAACCGTGTAGTGAGTTGAATATTTATGAGCTTAACTGATATAATTATGTCAATATATTTCGCTAACGGCCACATTAGGGAAATATCTTACTACTTCTTATAAAAGATTAATCTCAATGGCGTTGAACCGAATATTTGATACAATATGAACTCTCCCTAAATGTAAATTAATTATCGACAGGTAAATATACTTCTCGAATGTTGCTATAAGTAGAAAATATAGCATAAAACGAATATCAATATTGATGAAAAAGGAAGTAAGAATAATAAAGAAAGATAAAGAAATATTATCTACATGTCAAAATACAACAAAAATCAGGTATCTTATCAAGCTTTTTATTAGAGACTAGCGATCCGCCCGGCTTCGCAAGGGTTACACAATACCTAAATGAATTATACATAAAAACCACGCTATCTGTTGCTGAAAACTGCATTCAAATCCGTTGAGTAATTTTAAAGATCTAAGCGAACAGACAGCGGAAGCGTCTTCATTTTATACTATGTAAAGATTTAGAAGGCGATGAAGTACGAGGGCTGTGTCTCTGTCAGATTCATTAAAAGAAAACTTGTCCAGTAAAGTCCCTAAGGAGCGCGAAAAGGGACGCTGTGGGACCTGCTGTCGATATTCATATTTGCCGTGACGTCATGTGATCGAACACTTCGTGGTCGTACACATTAGGAGGAAAAAACTCCAAAAAATGGTATCATCTAGCTGCGCCCTCTCATTCTGCTTGTCATTGAACATTGTTGTCTATGATTAGCTTTGACATTACATTCGTATTAAAGTTCGAGGAGTGAGATTATATTTTTTAAATATGAGCATTTTTTAATGAACGTAATAATATGCTATTTACACCTTTAGGCGTTACAGAATATAGTAAGTACGCACTTGATTAGCAATTCGGATACATCAAAAGCTTGATATAAGCGATGAGTAGATAATATACTTGATTTAAGGATTTATTTGTTCAAAGAGGAAAGCTAAAAGAACTCGGAACCGGCAGGCATGTATAAAAAGATTTATGGATGTAATAGAAGCAAAAGAGGTGTGGAAGTCAAAGAGTGAAATGGCACTCTAACTCTCTGCCTACCCCGCTAGCGACTCGGAATGATGTATGCCGTTTTTGGATAATTAAGGTAAAATAAAGTACGACATTCATAAGTGTCCTATTATGGCTTAAACTGATGAAATAATTGTCATTTTCAAATATTTAAATCTTTACAGCTATCGCCTGATAAACTTCTACTTTGTATGAGTTACTGTATCTGCATGTAACGCCATAAAGATACTGCGAAGAATTTGTTTTCCTACAATAATCTATTTGTGTACCATGTACGCCACAGACATAACGAATGACGTGTGTACGATAACTATACTTTTTATGCAATACCCTAGAGGCGCCGGTTGACTTGCCGCCTATGACGTATCGCTTAGATTTTTTACCAACACACACAGAACATATTTTTGCTTTTATATCAATTTATCAATTTCTTTTATTCACTTTGACATTGGCCACACACAATATTGGTAAAACATTTTCATGATAAGGGTACCTATATTCAAAAAGGTAAGATTTATAAAGAAATGTTAGTAACGGGACGTATTTACTTTTAGGCGCTTTTAATATTGTAAAAATAGTGATTCCCGATTGACTAGATACTTAATATAATTTAATTATTTCAATTTTTTTAAGTTTACCCTAAAATCTTAAGCTCCGTAGAATAAGGAGAAAGTAAGAAAGAGTGCTAAATTAATAAATGAAATTTAGTGTTGAGTTCGTCATCCTCATTACGGTAATCTAAGGACCAAAGACTGCACCATAGTGATATGTTTATACTTAGTTATTGTTAAACAAACTATTGCCTGCGACCGGGGACTAAAACCCCCGTTTTATAATCCCGTGGGAACTAAACAATTCTATAAAATAAAAGATAGTATATTGTTTTTTGATTGAGTAACAAAGAAAAACTCTTTTTATTTTAAATCATTTTATAGCAATTATTATATTTGTGGGATTTAATTATAATAATGACGTTTAAAGAAGAAACCCTATTTCTTTACAATACATGGTTACTGAAATAACTTTTCTAAAATAAATGTCAGAAAGATTAATGTGTGATATTAGTGAACAATTTCAAACAATATTTGCGATACAGGGAAACGTCGCTTTTCATAGCTCTACCGGTTTGTCACTAGGGGTTGAAGTTATAAATCTCGATGACCCTCCTTTATGCGAGATCCAGCCGATACCGGTCAGCTGGGGATGGACACAATAAAACTTCCATTGACAATATTTGTTAAATATTGATCGCCGAAGTTGGGGAGCAAATGTGTTCGACTGTTGCATTGTTCTATCTTGCTGCTATTTTACTTTTGAATACATATTTCTCATATATGAATTGGCAGCCTTCGAGCACCGTTCTATCATATAAAGCATCTTATAATATATCTAAAGGAACCTGAAGTAGCTCGCTGTCCGTCAATATACTAGTATACGGAAATCTATTACTTAGTACCGTAAGGGAACAAAGCGGTATTACCTGGATATAAAGGAACCAATTTATTCGTACGAAACAATGGATATTTTCCTGAGGATGAGCCGACTAATCCGAAAAGTATACTTAGATTAAAGATTGATTTATTTGTAATAAAACGTTTCTGGATTCTCTTTTATCTGTCTTCACACAATCGAGGGCGAAATGAGAGAAGGCAAACAATAAATCCTCCTACATAAAAATTGCAACAACTTTGTTCATAATGCCGATGGAGGCATCATCAAAAGTTGGTTCGCTTCGCACCCTTGCGCCCATTCGTGCAGAGATTACCAATAAATCCAATACGGGATAATTGGCCGGCTTAATTCTGTTCTATCTTTCTACTTAGTTCAGTCGTCAGAATGTGCCAGCTCAGGCCCCTTGGGAGAGTCCAGTCGGGAGAACAAACACCACTCACATGCCAAACAAAAATAGCACCTTGTAAGTTTAGTTAAAACCGAAATTCTCTTGTCTTACACATAATAAAGCAAAATCGCCAGCAAATGAAGAAAATAGCGCAGTAAATGAAGTATTTCTAGTTTCGGTTCAATGCTATAAATTCGTTGATGGACCAGTTCATGCTTAATAAATTATGTTATCATATTTAGTCGGTGTATGTGAGTGACACGTGATGGACATAGGTGTCGCTTCCCCTGTCGTCTAATGGATCGGAGTTATGGAGTCAAGGGGTGGCAGCCATTTGATATTCGCATCAGCCGCCGGCCCTCGGGACCGCTGTGACGTGATTCAATAGCAATGCCCGTGATCGACGCTTTATACACAGATATGGAAAGTGCATTGAAATACTCTAGTTTCGAGGGAGCTAAGAAATTTTCTTACAAACTCCCAGCTGCGCTTGTTGTCGTTACAGAATTTAAGCATGAATTTATGTTTTACTAGCTTCTGCCCGCGACTACGTCCGCGTTGAGCTTAGAATCACAGAGACAAAGTAAAATTATCCCGGGATAAAAACATTTTCCCGGGATAAAAAGTATCCTATGTGTTAATCCAGGTTATAAACTATCTGTGTTCCAAATTTCATCCAAATCCGTTGAGTGGTTTTTGCGTGAAAGAGTAACAAACATCCATCCATCCATACAAACTTTCGCATTTATAATATTAGTAGGATGTCCCGTATTAGTAAAGTATCTTCCTTCATGTTTATTCTCTGTTGTACTGTCATAATATATTACATTCGCCATGTCATTTAAAAGCTCACCCCACCATTTGGTATTAAAACGTCACTCAAAGCGGAAAAATCTCGTTCCGAAAAATTAGCCAACAAAATTCCAGCAAATAATTAATCTGGAATAATCATACAAAACGATGCGAGCGGGATGCCCGGCCATTATTACCATTCATTTCAAATCAGCCGTGCGGGAGGGAGCGGGCCTCGCTCGACCTGAATAAGCATATATTTTCCAATCAGGGCACGTATCATTTAACTCGCTATTAAATTCGACTGCTTCCTTTCCAATTATTATCATGTCAAAAGGTTCTCAATGTATAAAAAATCTTACATACCTATATACATAGATAGTAAGATCCTTCAACGTAAAAATAACCAAATTCGTAAGGGTTTCAGAATCAGAACGGCTTCATTGTGTGGTGAAGCATTCAGACACGGAAAAAGAAAATTCAGACTGTTGAATCGAAATACTTTTCATAAACACCGTCATAATATTCATGCTTAAGACCTTTTACTGTAATTACTCGCCGTGAGAGCAACTGTGGGGTGAATTAGATAATTAAAATTTTATGAAAGAAGTCTTGCTTGTTTCTTACACTCGGCATGATTTAGGTTCGCTTGCATTGAGGCCTTTGAGCTCAGACTGATGTAGCTTTTTACAGCCAAAGTAAATTGTGTAAGTAGTCTGCTATTTCGCTTACCTGAAAAATTTACCTATTCGTTTTGAATATAGTAGTATCTCAGAGAAGATAATATACTCGTCGTATCAAAAACATTTAAGCAATACTGCCTCCATGGCTTAGCGGTCATGCGTGTGGCTTATGCCGTTAAGATCCTAAGCTCGATTCCCAGATTCCCAAATATTATATTGACATTTTTTGTAATATAATTAAGAAATTATATGAAGAGTTTCTGACTGGCAGTGTGTATGAAAGAAAATGATGACCAATCCGTCACTGTGAAGGAAATTGTGAATTTCATATTTGAATTTTAATCAAGGTTCTGAATGTGATTTAGGCATAGGGATATGGGCATGGATAGGGAAAAAAAAATATAGAGTAAAGTTTGGCCACCATAAAGATGTGGCTCGTGCCACATTACAGTGCTGAGTGCGTCACCTGACACCTCGCCACCCGACCTCCCCCACTTATTAAATTAATAACTTTGAGCACAGTCATTATCCGTCTAATTGGAGGGGTGATGAGCTCCTCTTTTAACGCATTACCTAAGCGTTTAACGCGTGTTTTATGAACTGTGTAATTAATATTTTCTACGCTCGTGTGCCGCCGGCGCCGGTGGAAGACATCTGGTATGAAGGTGAAGGTATTTTCATCGCGTTACACGGTTGTATGAATCGCATTCTAAATAAGGAATATGTACTTTAAAGAAATATGTAATACAATAAGTACTATGTTAATTCAGCAGTGCATCTAACACCCACTATCTTTAACTTAATAGTAAGTACTCGGTACTTGTTTTGAATATATATATAGTTGGTATATGAACATATATGTACCATGATCAAGATTTTACAAACTGAGGTCTAGCAGACACAGTAATTTAAAGCCAATCAACCAGTCAGGCCTTTGTCACAATCCAGCAGATTGTTATCATAAAGTATAATTAACGCTTAACGGTAAAATTTGTGTTGTTTACAAACATATCATTTTGCTGCTCCGGCACCGCTTCAGGCAAAATTTTACTTAGAAATTTAAGAGATATAATTAAGAATTTTGCAGAGCGCAATAATTTAGGGCTTTTCTAACGAATGATATCAGGTTCCGAGTAATTAATGCCGAGGGCGAATTGTTATTTTTGTTATCAATTCATTATAAATGTTTATCTATCGCAGTGGAAATAACCCTTCATGCCTAAATTCGTACATTCAAGGGATTAAAAGAAAATTACTGGAAACCGTGATTCATCATCAACTTCCGAACAGCAGAAAAAATCGACCATAAGATAATGTAATTAGCCTGAAGTTATGCATGTTAATTATGATATGCAAAATTACAGACACTACTCTAATAGTTTAGCTTAGCTTAGGTACTCACTCATTAATAGTCATTGCCACATCATATTTATTAGTCTCCTAAACCTGATGTGTCGTTCAATGAAAACATTTAATTAGTTCATTACCTAGCGAACTAACATACCAACAACAGTAAATAGATAACATAATAATGTAAGTGTGGATGATTATAATCCGTTGTCTATATATTATGCATTAGGTATTGTACACTGAATGGAAGACCTTGGTGCGTGGTGTCCGTTTCGCGGCAGCCAGTGTACGAGGCCGTACAATAGCGAGCGTGATACAAATATACACATAATTTTAATGCCGGGGGTGAAGCATTAAAAGTCAGGGATCAAATGCCTTTAATACACGCGCGGAAACCGTGGAGTGGCTTTGTTTACATTCATACTAATTAGTGTTTTAGTAATCATTGACCGTAAAGTTTCCTTTACGTTATTCTTCTGTATTTTTTGTAATATTAGTATTTTAAGGGAATATATTCTTTTAATCAGAACAATACATAAACTTAAATTACCTTTTGCAATTATGTTTTTAATTTAGTTTTTATTTAAGTACGGGGCTGCGATTGACCACTCTATGATCCGGATGGTAAGTGAATATGTTATTGACATGGAGCATGCTTGCCTCTTTTCTTGAAGAGCTCCAAGTTATATGTTTCAAGGAAAAAGTTAGTCTATAGAGATTCTACGATTTATATACTTAATATATAATTAATATTGTAAAGAGATAACATTTGTTTGTTTGTATGTATAGGTTCATCTCTGGAAATAATGAGCCAAATAAATATTTCGATAATAAAAAGCTACACTAACCTTGACTAAAGATGCCTAGGTTGTATGTTGTGTCTCTTAATGATATGTGTTATCTTATTTCGACGGAAATAAATCTGCTATAAAATAAACATCGATCTATCTTATTTGTTTCTAGATTTTGCACGCGGCTTTGCTCGCATTAAATTCAGGTTAACGTATTGTCCCAATTTACACCTTTAGGTGTCTTATTTGAAAAAGCCTGAAGCATGTATTTGCTTACATTTTAGTATAGTATAGTTTCATCCCGTTAGGGGGTGAATTTTGGAAAATCCTTTCATAGCGGATGCCCACGCCATAATAACTATTGCGTGCCAAATTTCAACACAGCGTAATCCATGCACCAGGTTTGAGCTGTGTGTTCAGTCGGTAACGGTTGCCTTTTATATATGTATACACACAGAAAGAAGAATTCCGAGTCAAAATCAACCGTAACATTCGTATATTACATACCATTTGATGACGTGACTTGTCACATATTCATCTAAGTCCTGAATGAATGAAAGGTATCATCATACTAAAGTTATGATTTTGTTGATTGTTGAGTGAAAGCCTGGTAGCTCTAAGGCTTTCCCCGGAAAGGTAGAAGGCATTTAACCCATCGAGGGGCGCACGCGACTCCCGCCGGCTTACCTCGTAGGTACGTGCTTAGGCTCAAGTTAATCTCCACTCATATTCACTAATTACACTTGTTACGTTGCCTGCTATTTAAGTACACATTGTATAGATTGTGAGTACATACACTTAGTATGGAAAGGTCTTTACCAATTAATATTTACTCTGAATAATTCTTGCCCCTTTAATGGCACTTTGTTGATGTCCCTTATGTAAAAGTCTACCGTATGGGATGCAATTCACTGGGAATCAATGAATCATCGAGGACGTTCACTGCTGTTTCAGAATTCTGCGGTTTTAGATCTTATCAAACAAAACGATATCCAGCTTAAAAAGTAGAAATTTGTTAGGGAAAAATTTTGGGAGTACCGTCATGCGCCATGTTTTTGCATTTAATTAATTATTTATATCCACTAGTGGTCGCATAGTAATCAGAATTCGACCATAATTCAAAACGTACACAAATTATTATTATGACATTCAATAAGACTTGTCAAGCGTATGGTAGTGTGAGTGTAATCTTTATATTTATTGTATTTCTAATCATAATGCATTATTATTTAAAAATATTAGCTTTCTGCACTCTTTCTCCATATAAACATTAACTACTCCAATAGCGTAATTTTCGTAAAAAGAGGTAAAAAAAACGTTTGCTTCACTGATAAGTCCCAAGAAGATTCTCTCTTCCATCGATTTGCTTGTGTTATTGCCTTTAATAAAACGTCAATGTTTATTTAGCTACCTGACTCACACCGTTATATTGTTTTTCTCTTTTTAGGTCCAATCTGCATAAATCCTTAACTAAAATTTAAAGGACGCAAGCGGGAAGTAAGAATTACGAGAGCTGACCCTAATAAGACGAATTAATTATACATTCAGAACAATTGAAGCCTTTGATTTTAAGTTTATGTCTAAGCTTGATACATGTGTGTATGTGGAAGTATGGATGTAGGTATGTAGGTATGTAGGTATGTAGAGTTAGTGAGGGCTGCATGCGCCTGCTAATGAGTTCGCATTTCGCCGAGGCGCTATTATCTATCATCAAATATTCAGTCTCAATCCGCTCACATATTACGCATTCGTCAATAGGGTTTGAACCATCACCCTTTTAATTTAGACTTGGCCGAGGGGTCATTAAACAATAAAGTGTTGATTAAAAGCCCCTATGCGCGGGCGACGGGAGGCGTGCGGGGGCGGTGGAGAGCTGCGCTTCCTGCACAGGAACCATTACTTTATCACCGATGATTGGCACCGCAATCGACTCGAGAGCCGCCACTCGTGCCCAATCGATGAGCCTGCAAAAAGGAAGGTCATATAAACTTACACGCGATTATTACTAGCACTTCAACGTGCCTCAATACTAGAATAGCATGCATGAAGACCAAATAACTGTACAAATTACTTGCATATTTTGTAACCCACTTTTTTGTACTTAGGTTTCATATCAGACCTATATGTCGGATACTGTTTAAGACCTCGTACTACTGTTCAATTGATATGAACGACCAACAGTCAATCTGGAAATCAATAAACTAACACACAATAAGCCTTAAGATAATTACTGGAGATAAAGGTATGGGGGCGATGAATTGGAACTCATTTCACCGGGTATATCAGATTCTATATCATTATGATTTCTGCGAAGAATAAGGATACAATAAATTAATCAATTTAGGCTGTAATAAAGTATTTATGAACGTCGCAGAGTATCATCATCATCAGAGTTGAAACGGTGTCTCTGGGCTTATTTTTAATAACTCCTTAATTCCGTTTGAATGTAGTATGATCAATATTGTAAACAAACTTTACATCTGCTTGAATAAACATTTCACATATTTTGTTTTAAACGGGCTTTAGTATGTCATGCTCACTAAACTACCTTTCCTTGCGGCGGCGTCCGAAAGACGGGTCGCTTACTTCCCTCCATAATGGTTGAAGAGGGCGATGGCTGCATTCGCGTCATACTTGTGTACAGGTGCTGCTTGTGGAGGTTGGTCATCAAGCCTTTTTTGATTAACTACTAGCTTACATCTTAATTTCAAGCGTTATATACTTGTCTATGTGTTAATATTATTTTTTAGTGTTATCAATTGTTTTTTATATATTATTTTGAGAAATAGGTATCCATGTTAAGTTAGTATTTGAAATGTAAACTTTATGTATTTCTTTTGTTTTTAAAAGAGTAATTGCTTAGTTTCTTGTCGGATTCTTGTCAGCAAAAACGACCTTCCGAATCCGGTGGTAGATTATGACGATTTGAAAGTGCTTGCCTGTAAAGTCTAGTCAAATAAAGATCTTTTTGAATTTTGAATTTTTAGAATTTTTATCCAAAAATCCAAATGAGAAGATATTATTTGTATGTTTACTTTACATACCTATGAAGTGGTAGGTTTCTGTCCTCGATTTCTATAGTCTATATTTATACTGTCATGTTTCACAGAAACAAGAGAAAGATGCCCATATCTTTAAACTTATTAGATTATTGTCTCTGTCCGTCTGTTCTTTTCTTTGTCTTGTTGGAATTTGAGTTGGCATTATAAAATTTTAATAAGTAGACTACATACCAAAAGGTAAAATAATCTAGAACGCCATTTATGGCAATTGTATACGAATCCTAAAAAGAGAACCGTTCTGTTAACAGATTTTAAATCAATGCCGTCAGTGGGCGCTATTGTAACGTCAAGTTAGTTCAAAAGCGGTCACTCCAGTCGAACAAAATGATCTTGGTTGGATATAATCGCGAGTTCCACACCTCGAGGATCAATAGATCTCATTCAAATAATAATAAGGAGTTATAGATCAAGCGCGCAAGGCTGTCAGTGTCACGGGAGAGTTTGATGGCTGGTCGAGGCATGCCTCAGCTCCTGTATGGAAATGGATATTTATTTCGCGTCTCGGCAACCACAGCCGTCTGCTGTGATCGCCGAAGATGATAACGCTTCGATTTATATATTTCACCCGATGATCGGTAGCTACCACGGTCGCTATACAACTGCCAGATTTAAGCCGTGTTTGTTTTGTAGCCTCTTCGTACCTAACATTTTCATATCGTAATACGCCATTACCCTTATCATACAATAAAATCACATTTTACTTTTTATATTTAAAGAAAGTAAGTTGGAGAATTATCAATTGGATAATACAAACATACTATGAGACCTGTGTGATCCCAAGTTTAATTATTTACGCACAGTATGATACATGCAAGAGCGAAACAGCTTTCTAAAATACATCAAATGCAGAAACCTGCAGTGAATATCTTGATATTGCATTTAAAATGCATTCGCGACATGTCCCTTACGGCTGAGCGATAGGCGACATTTTAATGTAATGCAATGCCTTGTCATACTTCATAAGGACTGAGGACAAAACACAGTTATGGTTTAAGGATTCCGTAGCAAAATTGCGAAAATTTAATCTTTAAAATTGGTACAACATAGATAAACATTGTAAAGTATTTTTTATATGAATCTTAGCTATAGTGAAATAAATACCAACATGAAACATGTACTTGAGTGATTAAAGAATCCAGTCCACAAACGGGTGATATCTGATTATTATTCTTTAATGATTCTGTTTTTACAGTGTCTTCGATGAATAATACAAATTACAAATTTATTTTAGCTGCTGCCGATAAAATTATGAAATCGCTTGTGCTGTGTATGTTTAGTTGACTCCGGAACCCTATAACATGCGTGGTTCAACGCGCACCTGGCCGGTTTCTACACTATGACTATGTTATGTAGATCATGTCATATGGGCATGTGGTTTTACATCAATGATTTATACCTACTTATATAAACACCACTTAACATATAAAAAAAAAAAACCGACTTGCTTTATGGATGTCGACTTTACTTAGGAATAATTATAACTTTTAGTAAACCTTTACATACAAACTAATTAAGACTTCATGATAAAGTTTGAACATAAGTTAAGGAATCCAAATCGTAAAAATAATAGGAGTCTTAAGTAGGGTTGGTACATTGCGCGAGTTATTTGTTCTTATTGTTTCTGTAGCGGTCTGGGCCGCGACTACAGATTTTAAATTTATAACGCGGCCGTGTCACGTCCCAGGTTAATTAGGTGTGGCGGCGGCAGCGAGGTATTCGCCGGAACCTCCTATTATTTTCGCCATTGCATACACGTATGCCGCTCAGAATAATCATGAACCTCGCCACGCCGCCTCTACGGACATTTTGCATACTTACACTCGCAGATAAAAGTATATTTTATAGAAATGTTTGCAATGCTCACGATAAATACCCGTAATGAAATGCTGGTCCGATACGCACATAGATTTTACGACTTTAAGTACACTGATAATATTTTACACATGGATATGTAATAAATACAAACCAATTAGCTTATTTCATTTATGAATCCTACAGACTATCTCACCATTTAAATACTTTTTTTATTGAGTTAATTTTTCAAGTATGTATTTTAGATACGTGAATTGTCGTCATGATTATTCAACGTCAGTTTTGACCTTAATAATAAACCGCCATTGCCGTTCTTTAATGGACCGATAAGTCTAATAATTATGAAACATAATAGCATCGTGTCCACATCGCGAGACTGCGGACTGTCGGATGCTCGGTATATTATATTATCTATCTAAAGCTAAATATTTAAAAGCATGAGCGTATCTCACTAATTTATTTCAGCGATTACTTGAAACTTATAAAATATAGCCTACATCAAAATTGTTACACATTATAGCTGATTTAATCGAAGCGATAAAGGGCGTACATTATGAAAGGTTAATAAAACATGGCGTCGCGAGTAGCCGACGCATATTTTCAACATTAATTGGAATATGGTGATAAGTGTACGAGGTGGTTCTTCATCATTAAGATAATATGCAAATACCTGAAGGAAGGCACAATAAATTCCGTGGAAGGCTCTGCGGATCAGGCTTGATTGATTCGTAGATGATAACGAGAGCTCAATGTGGGCAGGCACGGCTTTACTCTATTAATCCATACAATTAAATTTCTATACTGGGTAGCTCTAGACGACAATTCTGAATCAAGCACAAAAGTTCTCAAGTATATTCTTCAATGATGAGCCGTGGTGGCGTTGTGGTATGGAGCATATAGCTTGCTATTCTAGCGACGCAAGTTCGAATCCGGTTTCAACCAATGAGTTTGCCCAACTCAAGTGCAGTGATTACGCGAGCTTTACGGTGAAGAAAAATATAGTGAGGAAACCTGTATACGTATACGAACAAATTCAAGAACGCATGTAGTGCCTAAGAGACGGCGACTCACTAACCATCTGTCACGTTGGCACCAAATTACCGTCGGGGAAAAGGTGCTGATCACACTCTGGCTACCTCTTAGGGGACCCCTATGGAAAGTCGTGAAGACATATATGGTATAAAAATGAATCGCTGAATGTGTTGCTAAGCGCAAATCTCAAGAGCAGCTGCACCGATTAATTCTTTTTTTAGAATATTCTTTGAAGTACGAGGATGGTACTTACGGAGAGAGAAAAAAAATGCCGAAAAAAGAAAACGTCTAAAACGGGTATAAAAAATATTTGATAAATGTCTACTCGTGCCAAGTCGGGGCGGGCTGCTAGTATAATAAGTTTTATTCACATTTTTTTAATTATTTTTATTGTGTTTAGAGGTGATGCAGTCAGTGCCTGATAAAACATACATAATATTTAGTTTTAAACCAACATTAATAATGTATCCACTAAAATATGAAGGAGTATTTTCTTCAGAATGCGCTCGAGTACATTTCCCAGCGCAAGTGCAATGCGGCAGAGTCAAGTGCGACCCGACGCCCGCGCATTGTTACATCTCACTTTACGGCCAACTAGCGCCACGCCTCGCCCAATCTATTGTACGGAAATGTAAGCCGGGGCACGAAACAATTCACGTATACCGTAATATCTGCATACAAATGCTTAGGAACTTCGATATGGTATGCGACCGCAACTATATTATACGTAGTAGGTATATTATCTACTCTGAGATATTAGAACTACTTTAGATAAAAAAAGAAACTACACACATGACGATGCGTTTGACACAATTGCTACTGAATGTCATAGTCAATGGTTTTGTCTATATTTCGAATAGTGGTCACTAGGTAAACGCTACTTTTATTATAAGAAGCTTATAAAGGACTTTCAGGCCGGTACTTATGGATTCTGTTTATTGTTTGCGTAACGTTAATTTGATAGTACTGTACTCAGAAAGAGTCTTCATAGTGGAAGTGGTACAGGGAATATTTAATTATTGCACATGAATATACTTAACGAAATAATACGAGTGTTTTGAGTGAAAAAAGAGGGTGCGTATACAAAATTGAACATATTAAGTCAATGTCGCTCTCCTGACAAAAACAGACGGCAAAATTTGTCATTGGAAAGCACGTAATGTAAATTCTATTATTACATCCTTTTATTTTTCAATTACGAGACCCCAGCCAGTCTCGGTGCGCCTCGGGGCTAAGTTCGCGGGCCCCTGCGATATTTTGTTACGACTAATTTATTTCTTACGTTAGAATATGTGTATTTAACAAATTATATACGCATTTCTGATATTAAAATAGATATCATTGAAACAAATTGGGTTTGATAAATGTTAGCCCAGATTGACGATTAGCTACCCCTCTCAGCGTTTAAGTGACTCCAAGGAAAACTGCGGCAGTAAATCATGTAACTTATAACAAGCTGTGTTTTAAATTTGTTCACGAGCACTCCATTAAGTCAACACTAGGGAGGTAGGTCACGCGATGCGGCGGCGATGACAAACGATCGCGCCTCGCCGCGCGACCGCAGTAGGTACTCGGCTAGCTCCCTTGGAGCCACTCACATACAAAATTAAATCATTTCTATTTCGTTTGCGATTGTACACACGCGATACCACGTTGTCATACTGAGGATATAGCGTCATATAAAAAAATCTAGTTATTTATTTTATGATAGTATTTTTTTAGCTTCGTGAGAATCATGAGTACACTTACTGATTCGATTAACTAACTTCAACTTGTATTCATTATTGTGTCCAATTATTTAAAAATATATACATAGTTATAGTAATTTCGTCAATGGTTTTATTTTGGGAATTAATTATTTACCAGTAATTAAGTATTTACTAATCGCACGAAAGCTTTTTCACCGAAATCTATTCATTACTTATTTTCTTGTCTTATCTAACACTTCCATTGCTCAAGCCACGTATGATATCAATAAAATTACATCGTGATTCGTGAAACTCATCATGGTGTCGTGATTGTTCACAATAAAGTTATAAATTGATATTGCCATTGTGAATAACAATGTTGTGAATACATATTCAGGTTACGTTACACGCGCAGTGTTGGGTGTGAGCTTTGCGACCGTTGTTGTGGTATGATATTATCGATTACACGATAAATAGATCACATATTTGTAGAATACATCAGTTATAAATCTAAACATTTAACTTTATTGGCAGCGACACTTTGTGTTAACACTTAACATACAACATCTAAATGTCGCAAAATTTCACAACGAGTAGCGGCGCTGGATCACGTACTCTGAAATCCACGTTCAAAACATAAACTATTTACAAACTATTCAATATTCAATACGCGATTGCAAAATACGCCAAATTATTGCATTAGTAGCGAACAGGGATTCCCGATATTGTGGTTCAGTGATCGGCAGTCGGCAGGCCGCGATATGTGGCATAAATAATTTAATAATTCGCAATACGGAATTTACCATACGAAGTGTCGTACCGTTCGTCTGCTTCGTATTCAATATGAGTATTTGATTCTCATACTACTGTCGCATTGGGCAACATTCGAATACAGAGTTGCGGCCAGACGAAACAATAGCCTCCGCGGCGGGAGTAAGGTTTAAATTAATAAAGTTATTGTTTCTTGGCTTGTATCTTTTCAAATTGCATGTGTTTATATATGTAGGTGAATAAAGCACGTCTGTACATTTCAATATCGGGAACATCCGTGTTATACGCGTGACCTTGCAAATCACAGCCTGCTTTCCAAACGACTTCAGAGAATCGGCAACCGGCGTCTGTATTGCGCGACCATCAACCGTCTTTAAAGAATATGTGATTAGCTCGTTACATCGCCAGTTATTTAAGCAATAACCTCTCCACCATTGTGAGAATTATTTTATTCTTAGAAAATGCTTACGGTGATTGCCTCAGAGCATTATACCTAAACATGTACAATAAAATATTTACTAATATATTAATAATTATATAAACAGTTTTTTTGTATTTTTGTTTTTAATAAAAACACTCAAAAATACTGGACCGATTAAAAAAAAAGTCTACATATTATATTGATACGCGGGCGACGTCGCGGAGAAAAGCTAGTTATATAATAAATCTATGACTGACGGTTTAATAACAATGCACAGGGCAAGGTAGACACTTTTCCCCTCTGTAGTAGATCCAGTAGAGACGTACTATCAGTACTTTCTCCAGGACCTTACATTTGGATTTGATGTTCTGCAATATGACTTGCAGATACCCAATGGGATTCTATATGGGAGCCAATTAAAAAACGGTTACCTTTTGTGGTTTATTTTACAATAACAGGTCTTCCTTTCTTATGGTCTATGTGGTGCTATGAATAAATGTCTATCTTTTTTCCTTCTTATAGTATGACATAAATGTTAGATGTTGTCTATAGCATTGAGGATTAAATAATATTTGCTATTGCTAATTAAGTTCAGATGTCGTAAAAGAGAAAGCTGAATGTTGTATCAACAAGAACTATTTAACAAATTTCTCACGATACGTCTAATATCCTATTCATAAATACAATCTAACTACGTACTATGTGCACAAGTACAGCTGCCTGCAGAATCACTGGCATGGGAAGGGCTTTCAAAAATAAACTGTACGAAACGTGATGATCGAGCTCGCACCGAAAAATCTAGTCATACTTGTCTTGATATCAAGTCACTACGAATAGAAATCGACAGTACTAGACCAAAGTGACCACTCATAACAATGGTTATATTTCGCGTTCATCTAAATAAGTTTTTAGTAAATTATGAAATCAATCTATATTCCGATCCACGGCTCGCTCAGCAAATCGCGCAACAAATCGCGTATCTAAATATAGTACAGGTCTGAAACGAACATCCGTTGGTGAACACTAATGAGTTAGTTTGTTAGCAAATAAGTATACTTCGGCATATTGAATATACTTATTTGCTAGCAAACTCACGAGGTTGCGTTAGGACTGAGCACCTTAGCTCATATGAGGGGCTCTTTGATTATACGAAGGAGCTACAGTTACGCACGTGAAATAGGTGTATACCGTACATACACATTTCTATTCAGAAATTATTTAGACTAAGGTCAACGATACGAGAGTTTGCTACTGTAGACAGACTTGTCCGAATTCAACCGTTCCCAGGGTCATAAAACAAATCGTGATAATATGGTAAGCGTGTGCTAGATTTATAAGCGACACTGCCGATAATTTCATCCTTTGCATTCTGATTCGATGGATCGGCGCTTGGTAGATTCGGCAGTGACATGTATGTGACAGTGAGAATGGACCCAGTGACCGTCACTCACCTCTTGGACGAGAGACCTCGTTGAATGCAAAATATGCTTTGTTATAATTTCATTCTCCTTATGTACAAGTACTATCTAAAATTTAAAATAAAAATAAGAGAAACTAGCTTCTGTAGCTCCTTTAAGTAGGTATTATAAGTAAATATTGAATACGAAGCTAGATTACTTAATCGACAAAAAAAGTGGCGACTTTGAATCTAATTGTTGCTTATACGTTAATCGCAGGGGTGCATCACAGTGGTTAGATCCAGGTGTCCAAGCCGGATAGTGAATTAAAAATGCAAGATTAACCAGATAATGTTTTTGGTAAAAGCTTGAAACCTGGTGCCACAGTAGGTAACTGCTGAACGCTATTGTGAAGAATCATAAATAGTTATGGCGAATATCCAGAGAATTATCGGTCAAACAATCGAGACTGGTTCGTTTCTCTTCCCCTTTGCCTCGTCAAAGGGAAGGACATTCTTATGCAGAAGCAAAAGAATACATAAGCATAAGAATGCAGAAGTATAAGACTGCCCTGGTGCTTACTGCACAACAGACGTTAACAAAATTGCAAGAGTGGAAAAAGAAGACTCTATTTTATCGACCATTCTTCCACATGCATTGCCCTATACTGCACAACATGACTTAAAAAACATAGGTAGGGATTTGAATAACATTGTTGTAACGTAAAAACTTTCAATTCAGAAGCGTCAAATGATGAACGCCATCGTAGATTCTAAATCTTCTACTGGCGGGACATCGAGAAAGCTTCGAAAACGTGCCCAAATACGACGAGCTGTAACTGTTCAGCAATTAAGTTTATGCCTTCCAATTTATCAGTCTTATTAAATACAGTTTAAAGGGTTATTATATTACAACCATTTACCTATAAAATGTATTTATGTATGGATACGAATATGTTATATCATTATAATTTAATTATAAGTTAATAAAAATACTTATCAATTTAAGTGTTATGAACATGTTTGTAATAAAAAATGTAAATTTGGATAAAGTCCACTATGTTAAAAGCCTTAATATAAGTTCATATCTTAATTACTGCAATAAAAGTATACCTCTCTAAAAACCTTATAACTTTTTGTAGTGAAAAATGGAAGGACAAAAAAAATCTACGTTGGAGATATTAGAGGACAGACGGGACTACAAATGGACCAATGCTTATGTCACAGACTGATAGCGGCCGATTGTACTGACTCCATCGGCCGATTTTCTTTTATATTGATAGTGTAAGCATTAATAAATTATACACTTTAATATCATTTAAGTTTATTCCTAAAACTAATGGTTAAGTAAAGGAAGCCGCAGAAAAAAAAACGGTTTCGTGTGTAATTCTTCCCTCTCATCTTAGGAAATCGTGCTAACCTTAACTTAACCCCTAAGAAAATAATCCGTGTCACGGGAGTCCTGAGCAATTATGTGGAAATATCCTGACAAATACACGTTATTGGTGAGGTGTGCAACACGGTAGCGGCAGCAGCGGCGGCGGGCCAGCTCGCTCGTGAGACGTCCCTCTCGAGCCTCGCCTAATGAGGTCGCTTGCTACTTTTATTTATGTGAATAATGTAAATTGTTGGTGAATCTTCTACGAATATTTAGTGCGTGAACACTCATGTACACGCCATGAGAATATTCAATTACTTATATACTTTTCTAATCGCATAATGTACCTAGATTCGACGATGCGAATGCGCAATAAACATGTTATAGAATGTGGATTAGCTTGGCGAATATCTTATCTTTTGATCTACGCGATGTCAGTCTATTCTTGACCGTGTGATATAATTTAAAGCAAATATCGGTGAGTTGAGGGCTAGTTGTTAATCCGCTGAGATTACAAGCGGACCTTTCTGCTTCTACAGGCTGCGCACACGTAGACGTGCAGGGTTTACAAGTTTAGAGCGTGTATAGTAAAATTTATGTTTGAAAGATTTGTTCGCCACAAATAAGGTTGTCAGTGTGTTATCTAAAGGATCGTTAATTAATTAGAGAAATTGAACGACCGCGGACGGCGCACTGGGACCAATAACTCGCAAGCCGCCTCGTATCATATACCTACATATAGCTTTGTACGCTCTTATTTATTCTTACCACTCACGTAAGCAAAATTGAATTCGAATAGGTCGAGGACATGTTCATGCATAATGTCACCAATTACACTGTCACGTTGTACCAATGACCCCATATCTGCTTATCAAGATAACTCAATTAATTCTCAGACATAATATGATAATGATCGAGAAATGAAAATAAATAAATCGATGACTCACACCAATTTTGTGCTCACATACACGTGTACCTGTACCACAAACATGACACTACCTACCAATAATCGATTGAATCGGAACTTAAGAATGTTCATTGGTATACAATAAGTTATGCTCGAAGAATTATTCCATTCCATTACTTGTACCGAATAAATCTTTGTAAAAGCCGGAAAAAGTTGTTGGTGCCATACCGCTGAGTGCCATTCTATCCACCCAGTTGCGTCGGCGCACCGGTGACAAGGTGTGACACTGTTAACATGCTGTTATCACCACAATCAACTCCGATGAAAATGTTAATTGAGCTGTTTGACTACCAAAATTTATTGTCTTAGCACTTCAACATAGTATTGTAACACGATCGAGTCATGCTTAGCTTTAGAAAGTTGTGGGAATTGAAGTATAATTGCAACAGATTTAGAATAACTGTTTAGTTAAATTCATATACTTAGCACCAAATTATATTCCTAACAAAAGAAAAGTTCCAATCTATGGGTTTTCCCGTGAATGAATAGGTACAACGCAATAACATATTTTCAAAACACATGCAAGCATTAAAGCTAGCTACATGGTCTCACCATTTACTCAGCATTTTAGTATTTTTAAAGTGTTTATGCTAGAAGCGCCAAGAAGCCGTTGCACTTATTGTAATGGCGAGTACATTTGACAAAGATATAAACAGAGATGTATCTGCGAGTGAACACAGTCACAGGGACAACAAAATGGCCTAATAAAATGGCGGAGCATAGACAAAACGCTACAATAACATCAGAACGGGAACGAATCGCCAGTTTACGACATGAACACAACGACCGACTGCTCTACAAATGAATAAGCCATCTGTTCTAATAGCTACAATTAAACATGGTCGTCCCAGTACCGGACTGCCTTGCTCAACATTCGGCTTAAAGGAATCGATAATATCTAAACACACCGTATTAGAAACAACTAATCATCTGTTGTGGGTAGAATAAACATACATAGAAAAGTATGGATACCTTGTATTGCCAAATTGTTGTGCGTTATTACCAGTTGGCTTCAAATAGCTTTCTTTTAATTTTACACTTACATTGAATTCTACTAGATTGGTAAATTGAAACGAATCCTTACGGCTAGCAATATATTTTTATTTAGAAATGTGCTTTTTAATCCTATCCAACATAACTATAGTAATAATTAAATCTATAATAAAAAGAGTAATGTTGTTGAGGGATTGTCACAAATATTCGATTAACATAAAGTTTTTTGGTCAATATTTGATACATTTGAAGATTGATTAATATTGATTACATATAAAGCTGAATAACATTTTTTAAAGCCTTGTCATAATTTTTCAATTCTTATCATGCAACAAACTCAACTGAAACGCATAATTTTAAACTGTAACCATATTTGTGTATTGCTCACCAGCTTCAAAATTATCAAATTTAAAAAAAAAAATATTTTATGTGAATTCAAATCGTCAGAATCTATTTCGATACTGAAGCAGTAGGTCATTATTGTGACATAAAAATAAAATACAAAAAATATTTGTTAAAAAAGATTTTTACGTTTTAAAAATTCAATTCTCTACTAAAGTTTTAAGCTGACTCCATCCCACCAGTGGTTCACATCCTACTTACAAAATAGACAACAACACGTGGAGCTAGAACACCTTAATGACGCCACAGGAGAGATACAAACGATACACTCGAATCGTAAACAAATAAATGCATCAATACCCCAAGTTAGTGTCATCGGATGCCTACTCTTCCTCATAAACATAAACGATCTACCAAAAATTATGGACGAACCATGTGTGCTCTTTGCAGACGATATATCCTTGCTCACATCATGTCAAAATTCATCAAATGTTAATAATAAATTAAATTCTATACTACAAAAAACAAAAAAATGGTTACAGGAGCATAATCTGGAAATAAACTTAAATAAAACTAAAATAATGACTTATCATCCTCATCAGAAATAACCCCTAAATATCTCATTTAAATTTGTCAATTTTGACCTAGAGAAAGTTAATGACTTTTCTCTACTCGGATTAACTTTAGACACACACGTAAATTGGAAGACTCACATCAATAAAATTCAAACCAAAATATCGAAATTCACTTATGCTCTCAGGGAAATAAAAAAAACCCCTAATTATGAAACTGCAATCACTACCTACTATGCATATGCCTACTCGTGGCTCAAATATGGTATAACTATATGGGGAAATAGTACTGATGCACCATTACTTTTCATCCAACAAAAGAAACTCATTCGGATACTCGCCAACATAACAAATACAGACAGTTGCAAACCATACTTCAAATAATTTAAAATATTACCCCTTCCATGTATATATATATTTGAGATTTGTAAATTTGTAAGGAGATATCCAGGTTTTTTTACAAAATATGAAGATGTGCCCACGAAGTACATGCTTCGACGTAAAACAAACTACAACTCCCTATTTCCCGACTTACGCTTCACTCTAAAAGCCCCCAAGTACCAGCAATAAAAATATACAATAAATTACCAGATAATATTAGAGAAGAAATAAAATTTAATAAATACACAAAATTGCTAAAAACACTACTTACTGAAAAATGTTATTACTCTATTCAAATTTTTTTTATGATAGAATAAAATAAATATAAGAAAAATATATAAATTTGTATAATTTGATCTTTGATTTATACTAAGAATTTGATAGCATAGTGATCTCAATAATACAAACTGTGATAGGTACACCCTCTCAATTGCTGTGCCCTGCAGGGTGTGTGTTTTTAGTTATAATTATACTTGTAATTTGTATTGTATTTTACTATAACACATGTGCAATTTATTGAATAAATAAATAAATAGAAGTACATAAATTCAGATTTCTTATCCTTCGCGAACACGCAGACGAAGTAGCGGAAAACGTCTAGTGTTCCGTAAAGGTTTTTGTCACCAGTCCAGTCCCTCTATATAGGTGAAGTCTTATGGTCAGAATGCTTGTTTTTTTAAGACCATTGACCGCAGTAGCGATCAAGTAAACCATTCATACATGGCTAACTGTCATAATTAAAGATCATAATGAGACTCCGTCGTATATTTTTTTACTGATACTGAACTGAGGATCTTCATTACTTAATGTCAAACTGACATCAAGGCTGATATATTTGACCATCATTAAAAAATATTACAAATCATGAGCTGATACCCAGCACAATCGAGGCAACATCCAATTAAAGCAATGCTGTTTCATAAAATGCAATTTTTAAACAATGCCACCAGGTATGCAATCAAGCAAGTCAATTGTTAGATTTGCATCGTAAACTGCATGTTAACTATAAAGGTAAGTTGATTTTGGTACCACAAGTATTCTTGTTTAATTTGCAATAGCTAAGCACTTACTAAAAACGGCAAAGAAGAATACATATATAGGTCACCCGTCGAAAAGATCCGCGAACGGGTAGGCAAAGGAGTCACCAGTCAACATCAACGCAACACCCATATTATGACCACCTTTCTTCGGGCACGATTGTAGTCTTAATTAAATAGATAAACAATTCTACTTATTAGAAATGTAATATTTTTAGCAGGTCTTAGGAATTGAACCCTAGACGAGCAATACATCAATCAATTTACTGACATAATCAATGCATACAAAACAATACAACAACTTAAAAACCGATTTATTACATTAAAGTACTAAATATTATGAACCTAAAACTAAAAACCTATAAAAATGTAATAATTAAAATATATCATTAAATGTAGTAAGTAGTCTCTTTAAGCAAGGATTAGAGTAGAGTAAGTTCAGCAGCTGATGGGCCGACAGCCTGCGCTTGACCCGTAATTGCCGACTATTTTATTGCACTATGCCACAAGTTTTATGTCATTCAATCCACGACTCTTAATTGAATAAGCGACATGAAATTTACAACCGTCATACATTTAACTGGTCCTAGTTAAGAATCTTTGACGGTTCGCCATTGCTCCGTAATTATTGTTTTTCATTTTCATTTAAAAGAAACGATTTCTATTATGGAGACCAAGTCTTGGAGAACACAGTAAGGGGCGCCCTCCTGCCTGCTACCACAGAATACTTATGTTTCCGCGAGGAAAATGTTTGCAATAGTTGCAAACCAACCAGCCATTAAATAAGTGGGTAAAAAAGATACATATAATTCTTCTTTCTTATAAGATGCTACGCGACGTCACAAATAGCGCACTTTTGAACACACATTTCTGTTTATATTTTTGCATACAATTAGAACAGATCCGTAGGTATTTGGTTTTGTATGCAGCTTACATTGCTAAAGCCCGGATTAGGCTATTCTTTAACCCGGTCGATCACCTCCTTAATTTTATGTTAATAAAATCGGTGAAGAAATTTCAAACCATCATTAAATAAGTGAATAATAAATCTCAGGTGAATTTATAGCTGAGAATAGATGTTCATAGGTTTTCCTATGAAATTAAACATAAAAATAATGGGATACCATAATTGGGTGACACCACAGCACTAGCTGTAGTAGAGCAGAAACCTCAACATAGTGTGTCTGCCATAAAAGCTTAAAAATGTATTTTGTTATAATACATAAATTTGCAAGATATTAAATTAATAACCAGTACCTTGCTTTTTTTCCTCAGAGGTCTTAGTTTAATTAATAACTATTTGGTAATTAGGATAATAATATGTACTTACATACGCAGTGGACACGGTAATGCTAAAAACATAAATTATAGCGTGACTATAAGAGTATTTGAGACGTTCTTAGTAACATTTGTAGTATATTTCACAAATATATTATTTTACAAATCAAAAATATTTACTCCTTTAGGGCTCCTAAATGGTCATAATCGCACTCCGTAACCAGAAGGCTTTATTTACTGCAAAGAATCCGACAACGTACGTAGCAATTACTCTTTTGAAAGTAATTACTGTTTTTTCTTGATACATAATGAGCAGAAAAAGCAGAGCTGCATACTTTCATATCGTTAAATAAATAATTACCGTTATATAAAATGTGAAGGTCACAATTTTTCTTATCAGAGTATATTATTGTACTGATATGTTTATCTTCTGAAATTTACAAAACCCTGTATTTGATCGACGATATACCATTTGCTCGGAACGTCGTTCATACATAAACTGGTAAGCTTTTGTCTTATTTTTATGTAAATATTTTTTAAAACAAGAAGCAAAAGAATTATCGGAATAGTTTCCGTAAGGACTAAGGACCATATGCAAATATTATGCAGAGATAATATATCTTTCAGGTAGGTATGACATTCATGTCCCATGTTGCCTTCTAATAAAGGTACGGAATCAAAAGGAACTCGGACTGGTTCACCCAATTAAAGATGAATCTCCCTGCGGATCATGTGACAACAACTCCTCATGAAATATAACCGACGACTGTTGTACAGACCGACTAGTCTTGATACTTGACCATATAGTTTTAAAATGTTAACAATATATTTTATAACTGGTGAAATCAACATTATGTTTTGTGTTGTGTAATTACGTGTTGTGTAAGGACGTACATTTTCATATTAACGACGGAATTTCGACAGGTGGGTAAAACAACAATATACTAAAAACTAAATCAATCATTTTGTGCAGATCAAACATTTTAAGCGAACTAACCAGATTTGGCATCAGACTGGCATATCAACGTATGAGCTATTGTATTTTTATTATAATGAGCATTAAGAGTTGCTGAGCTTCCTAAAAAGGCTGAATATTTGATGGGTCGGCTCATATTTTACTCTTATCGACAAGCCGCTAGCAGACATATAAATCAAAAGTGTGTTTGCAAAGAAGGCGACCACTCCGCGCGTCCCGGTAATTGGAACAAAAACAGGCATTGTGTGATTTTTGAATACAGTGGCAAATTTACGAATAAGTTTTTAATCTGAGTTGTATTCAAATTCAAATTTATTAATACCTAATTTATTACCAAATTAGACTTCATCTTCTTTATTTTTACTCAACTCTTTCCCTGTATGTATGCTCGCTGGCTACTAACTATCTACTTTTTACGTTAAAGTCAAAGAGTGTTCGGTTGACAAACATTATTTTAAATTTACGAAAGATTAAGTAGCTTATTATTAATTCCATGGAAGTCTGCATGTAAAAAGATACGGCAAAGAGCAGGTAGGTTAGTTTGTCGGCCGGGAACTGATTAGCAGAGCTACACAGATCTCTCAATGGCTCGGGACGGGACTCGCTCGCTCTCGGGTGCGTCATAAATTTTCATTGATTGGATTAATCTGATATGGATGTCAATTTTGCATGGAAAGTAGAGGCATGAACAGGCTGTTAAAGAATAATGTGTGTTGGGGAAGAAATTATTTTAAAACAGCACTTTACTATACAATTTAAATGTACGGGAGAATCACAGCTATACCGAAATACCCTTATGATATTATTTAAGGGGATAAGGGACTGAACAAAATGCTCCGGATTAATTTCACTGTAAATTTGTTGAAATGTTGGTCATCACTGCCACCGCCCATTTTTACATATTGATTCGTTATTACGCAAGCCTATTTCTTAAATATCTATACATATATTATGTACCATATAAGAGTCTCGAAGAGATGTAAGATCCGTTCTAGTGAAGTATTAAGTCAAATGAATACTTAAGGTTCAAACATCGAATAAAAAGTGTGTATCGAGACAGGAAGGCCAGGCCGGACCGTTCAGATGCCGCACGCGCACCCGGACACTGCATACTATGTTACTTGTTTGTTTGCTTCAGCTTTTCCAGTTATTATGACATGTACATACCACTTTTTGTTTCAACATCTACAAGTCATAGCAAGAATTTATAATTATCTTCTACATCTATGGCTACAAGCATAGAAGCAACTGTAAAACACAATCGTTGAATATTATGATTGAATTATTTAACATATGTACTACGCAAAGGACATCTATAATGAAAAGCAAAATTTATAGACATCAGCTGCGCTCGGTCACAAACGAGCAAATTTCCCACGTCAATTTTGATTGCGATATCATAGTGAACGATGACATTTGAGTACGTACTAATTTAACCCCTGCAAGAGCGCCTACGAACGCTATCTGCCAGTAGATACAGACTCGAGTTTGCAGAAATACGAATTTCTTCTTACATTTCTATGTAAGAAAGTCTATATTTGAAGCGATGGCAGCGAAGAGGTAATCACGCAATGTTGCCCTCTTAGCGCTGCGTAAACAAATCTTCGACATTGTATCTGTACGCTTTAACTCTCTTTATTCAAAGGAACATTGTCAAGAGAAATGTACGATTATTGTAGTGTTTTCTTATGGATTGTGTTACGAAAATATATAACTCGCGGCCACACTAAGAAGGGTCGCACTATCTTTGATTTCATGTTGTTTATCAATGCGAACAGGCCAATAGACATATTTGCACTCGCGTCCCTAATCTGTATCTGCTTACATTTTCTATCACGATTGCCATGAGTTTACATAGTTTTAAGGACCGGTCTTGCTATATTTGTGACTTATTTTAATTAAAGTTCTTCGAAAGTATTGTAAAACGCACGTTTAAATATCAAAAGCGATTTTTAAATCCGAGGTGAGTGTACAATATGGAAAAAATATACCAACACATAAACTATTTCAACTTGGCATGTTTCTAAAAAAGTTGCCCAAGTTCCTTTTGTGATCGTAATATATCAATAACCTATACAAAATAATTTGTCGTTAATTAACACAATTCAAAAAAAGCCATACTTACAACGAATACATATAAAAGTATTCATATGTACCGCCTATTTGTCCATGAATAAAAAAAATTAAAAAGTAATCAGAGCGTACATGGCATACGCTTTACTGCGTTCGCTTAAAAAGGATGTATAAATGTAATGTTGTGTTTTCAGTTGTGCAAGACTATGCGGTCACCAGTTCTCACAGTCTGTGGCTAATATGTGACTGGCGGCCGTTATAAATTTTAACAGTCATAGAGTCGGTCATCTTTCTTTGTTATCATATTAAAGGGACGACATTCTATCCGCATAATTATGCAAAAAGCTGGACTGTGGTCGCGGCGGCAGCTCTTTGACAACCGCATCATTATAGTTGACATAAACTAAGATTTATGCCATTGATTTATAAACAAATATGAATTATGTTCCTTCGAGCATGACTTCGTAGATACCGTAATGACAGGAAATAGCTTTGTACGTAAATATCAATGTATCTACCTATCGTTATTGCGTGGGACTTGAATAATAAAGTATGGTAAGTTTATTATTATAACATAGTGTTACACCAATAAAAAATATAAAATAACGTTCACTACGTTCGCGTTGTGAAGAGCAAACGACTGCGTAATTCGGTGGACAGTGGTTAAATTAGCGGACGATGCGGGCGTCTTTATAGTCTTTAAATTGGCAAAAAATCGGGACAAGCTTCGACTGACACCGATCGCGGAGGCATCAACGAAACAGGTGTTATCATAAACATACATTTTGAGATAAAAACAAAATAATTTTCACTCGCGGCCGGTAGGCGCGAACTGCCCGTGTCGCGGACACAATGGCGATTTCATAGCTTTTTTGTTCCTTCGTCGGCGTAAAAGACGACGATATTAAATTTAGTAAGCGGAGAGGTGTCCGAAATCTCACGCAGACGTGCGATCCGCCACACATATTTCCATCCGCACAAAAAGCGGAACTACAGCCATAAATATGTCCAAATAAACATTAGTCGAGGTCCAACTGCAAAATATTTGGGTGGGTTCTGTAGTCGCTACAATTATAGAGTAGACCCATAGATAATGTATTACTATCAATACCGCATGTGTCATATATCTTGTAAGAAATCGTTTGCCTGCGATAAGCTCGACGCATTGTGAGCAGCTTGGTAAGTAATGCAAAAGAAAAAACTATAAAAGGGTGTGAAATCAAAACAATAATGGGGCAAGCGTCAAGTGAAGTTAGCATTGTCCGCGCTAACAACGAGCGGAGGAGCGGTGCGGTGCGCGCGAGTCGGCGCGCGGCGTGCGGTGCGCGGCGTGACACTCGCCCTGCACTGCGATAATATGTGTACATATGTAACATTAAACTGCAAAAATAAACGACACTTTCACACTACATGGGTTCAAGAACAAGTTTTTCCATAACACAAAAGACGACACTGAATAGTTATAGCTGCTTCGCGGCCTCGCCGCATAATCCAATAAAACAATCCCCGGAATGTACCGTCAGTATAAAGTACCCGCTAGCTAGTAATGTTCTCTGTAATATGATATTACATTAAACACTCTCAATATTTAACTGCCTTTGTTGAAGGCGACTAGTACAACCTGCTATGGAAGTCATGTCTTGAACTTATTTACCAATTCTTCTTCTCATATTAATATTTTAATCAGTTTCTGTCACATTCACGATGCAAAGCTCGTTGATGTCTTTTAAGTGTTTAAAAAAATCTTGACGTTAACTTCATTAGCTTACTCATTAACATTCACACTAGACATCAGTGGGTTAATCAATCAAAAAAGCATAAGTTTAACACAAACGCTGGTAAATTTGCACGATTATATTTTACTGTCTGTACCAATGAAATTGGCGACTGAATCTCAAAATATATGAATTTGATTCAATGGAAAGGCAAGCGGCTCCTTTCTGTTATTCCAAGGGCTGCCACCGGAGCATTCGCTCGTTCAGTTTTTTTCATTTTTTTATATTATATATGGCCGCATAATGTTGATTCCTTTAAATATTCCGTCATATTTCGACTTCACAATGTCGTCATAATACAGATTAAAAGAATAAAATTGGCTACCGGTCAGTGTTAAGTGCTTACTATGACTAATGATTTGGATGGCCTGGAATCTGGATATAACAAATAAAACGTAATACGAAGTACGGTATTACAAGTTGAACGTGACATATATATGGTGTCCAAAGGAAAATTTCCTTGCACAAATTGGTGGTTTTATTCAGAATGATCTAATTCAACAGCTGAAATAGTGTTAAAGCATATGACTATGGATGATGTGAAAGACGAGCTAGGATTTCGTTCGTATATAGAACAGTTTCTGTTTACCCCATTGGATACTAGGTATAAGACACGGCCTTTGGAAATGTTTCCTAAAAAATAACAAATTCCCCAGTAATGGAAAAACAAACTCATAAATCAGTCAAAACAATTATTCCTACAGGGGTGCTATTAACCACACCTGCATTCGCCTTTTATGAGATATTAATTTCAGAAGACATTAAAATAATGGGCTGTTAATATAAATTATAAATGTTGATGGAGTCCGCGCCCTGCTCGATTATGCAAGTGTTAACACGTGTAGAGAGCTCCTGACACCTTCGCCTCCATAATTGTCTCAGTATTATACCCATAGCACAATACACGATCCTTAAAACACAAGTGATATAACAATGCTTTATAATACATACGTACTCGTGGTAGCTTAGAATTAAGCTCCGGTTAGAAGTAATGTTAGATATGTAATTTTTTAATCCTTTCATTTTAATTCCCTTACTAAATAAGATAATTAATATGAAGTATTTACGTTAGCGCTATATCGCTGCGTATTGTCGTGCTGTCTATAAATACTACCGCAATTAAAAACAAACATGACACAGTTTTTTAATAAAATTTAGAAAAACTATATTTCTGATTAAGTTATGTAATTTTTTCCCGGGAGAATATTAGTTGCCTGTAGCTACGTTTTCTGAGTTCCATAATAGGTATATCTTTTATTTTCATTCACACGGTTCGTCGACGTTTGCCCTTTCCTTTTGTCAAACATAAGTTTCTATTGTACGAGCTGTCATTGTTATGCTACCACTTCGGAGCGACACCGAATAGTTCTTCCTTCGAAACATTTCTTGTAGGTACCAGTAAAGTTTTAAGGGAAATGTCTAGGCTAGTGTTGTTTGTATATACATACATATAATTATATATTTATGTGAAATTTGGTTAAGGTTTTTAATGTCTGGAGATATCTGGGCTTAAATTGATTTCTAGTATCGATATTTTTTACAGCCTGTGTACATTTGTAATTTTGTATGACATAAATTAAGGGCGATCCTGACATTTATCCTATACATTCTACAATTTTTAATATATTACCGCTTATCTCATTAAGGATCTACATATAAATGAGTTGTTAGTTCCATGAATTAAGTGATTCTGGGCGTTTTCCTGTACTGGTGTCTCGCTGAGAACATTATACGTGGAGATATGATACGAGTAGTAACAATGTTACACGGTGCAGGAATTACAAACATGTAAAAACTAAACTGCATTAAGAAAGCAGTACCTTTTGTGACGTCGCCAATAAAGCCTTACGAAGAGAATACATGAGCCTCGTCTTTAGAAAAAGGACAATTAACGTAATCAATTAACGATTTTGGTGTTAAAGTATTTTCACGGTTGTTCCCTGACTGAATAAAGACGAGCCCCTTCAGAAACACCATGCCAGCGCAGTCATCGCAGTCGAGTGGCCGAGTCGAGTAAGATGACTGGTTAATTGCTCGTACGCAGGGCACGTACCGCCGCTGACATGTCACAAGACGTCTGCCACCGGCAGCGGCGATCCCTCAACGAATTCCAATCGGGAAGAGCGAAAAAGACACGAGCCGAGCATGTGTGGATAAAAAGTTGCGGAGCCAGGGTTTCGCCGCGGGAGGCACCGCTCGCCGCCTGCGCCCGCGCCGCTGCGCCCGCCCCGCTCCTCCAGTACTCCGTGGATAACTGAGTCACACGATTAAAACGTCCACTGCCGACTATTTAATACATTCAACGAGCTTTTGTCAATCTTACCATCAACAGTCATTCATGCTCCGGAAAAAACCTTTTTACGGTCCCAGCACCGTCGGTGTAACTACAACTAATAGCTAGCTAGTTATTTCATCATTCAGTGTCCAATATGATTTATATATAGGTAATTACGCATTTTGCTAATTATACTTTCAATTTGTATCACATATAAAAGTCAAAATGTTATAGTGAATGTGGAGCGGTGTGTGTTGTAAATGAAATGTTCTAGTTCTCAGTATTGTGTTGTTGGATTTTGAGAACTGGCGGTGCGGCGAAGGGACATCTACCGGTGGGCGCGCGACGCGACTGACAAAAACATAGCCGTCTGTTGCCCCGGCGCATTTACACCGTAGACTACGTTTGCGAATTCAGTGATCTTCTATAGTCAGTTTCCGTAATGAAATTGTAAACATCCATTTGTAGAAAGGTTTGTAGGTAACGGTTAGTCGCAATTCAAACAGGCAATATAACCGAGAAGTGATTCGTGATGACATTAAGCGAATAAGGTAAATGTCCCAGTAACAAAAGTGCGGGAAGTTGAGTGGCATAGCAATTGGCGGTGAGTGGTTAGCTTGCATCGCCTGCAGACGCTAGCGTCATACGAATGATACGAGGTAACGGATCGACCCGATTATTTCTGTTCATTTCACGACTGTTTAATAGCAATGTTAAACTCGGCGAAAGCAAACACACACGCCCTGTTTATCGAATATTTTACGATGTTCACCGGACTCATTTTAAATGCTTAGCTTTGTGGAAGCGGCTGAAAGATTGTTTGATTTGAGCGTGCGATGCTAATTTTTCTATTTCTGATATTTATTTTACAGTTAGTCATTTACCATTCTGATTTACCTGTATGTATGTTTATTCAGACTCAGGTGTTTATAATACACGAATACTTTATTTCAAATAAGATTTACTGTGCGAGAAATAATATGGCGTTGAAACATCTGGACGGGGTCTGCTTATTTGATTTTTCACTACCTATCTAATAACGTCTTCAGTTATGTAATTTTTAATAGCGGATGCACACAATTATTTTATTATTTATTTATTTATTTGTAACGGAAGATTTACAGAAAAATATTGCATATTGCTAATTATATCTAGACTATCCTATGCCATTTACAAATGTACTATACATATAATGTAGAAACAATAGGGCTAGGTGTTGTAACTACTTTAGGTGCGTGCAATGTGCATGTTAACAACTATCAATAACTCATTGAACATACGCGAAAAAGATTTTCACATCGAGCAAAGAATAGACCAGCATGTGAGCATGATACATTAAATTAGTGCTTTAACAATTTCACGCTTCAAACGCCCCCAAGTTTGTTTTCGTTAGATTAATTGTGCATAAATAACGTTATAATTATAATTGTGGTAGTAATGTGGTTTTTGTGTAGTGTGACACCTCCTCGCTTCCGTTCAGGTGACGAGTCGCGATATTATCTGTTCGGTTGTTATAACTACACCGTTTGTTACTCAGCCTACGTTATATTGGATAGGTTAAATATGCACGTGCCCCAGGCTGTTCTCATGCCCCTAAAATTAATTGTTAAATAGATAATGGTCTACGCATGGGAGTCGCGCTTGCCTTAAGTTTTGTTATCATTTACATAAAGGCACCAAGGTGTTTGTGTGTGTGTAATGAATTTGTTTTATTTATTATCTTATCGCTGGCAATGAATAAGCAGTGGAGTCAGTAAAGTAGATAGATAGGGTTTATGTTGCCTTTATCGTGTATTAAAGTTAATATTATTCGTTAGGGTGCATTGTTGTGTTTAATATTCAAAACGGACTTGATAGGGAAATTAACGTGTGCTAGTTTTACCACCTTAGTAGTATAAAAATGTAGGCAAATTACTTGCATAAGGACTTTAATTTATTTTTGGGTGAGTACTCGTACCTCATTGATTTGATGGAATGTCACAGCTGCAGATAAGCAGACAAGCATACGGCCCACCTGATGGTAAGCAGTCACCGTAGACTATAGCCGCTAGCAATACCAGGGGTATCACTTAAGGGGTGCCAACCATGCTATTGATGAGGACTCACTGTGCTAGCAGCATTACTACTAGCCCAGCGTATCATCGTGGAGCACTGGTAACCTTACTTACCGCAGAAACACAACACTACATCAAGTAGTGTTATTTCACTGCGGTCTTCTGTAAGGCGGAGGTACAGTCCCCAGTCGGGCGGCTCCATTTTCAATGGGATAACCCACGGTTTTCCCAAATCACTCTATTTAAAAGCTCATGGTGTGATTAATCACTGCAGTTAAGCTTAGTAAAACTCATTGGTACAGGCCGGGATTCGAACCTGGGCCCATCATGAAATGCCGTTGCTTCAACCACAAGGCCACCATGACTTTTTAAGAAATAAAGTAACAAGTAACGGAGGGACAGACGCGAAAAGAGCCTCCAAAATGCCATAACCATATCGAAGGAGACCATGATTATGCACACTATGGTTACGCATTTTATGAAGGCGCTTCTCAAGTGATTTGGCCAGGTTGATGCAGTGATTTATGCACAGAGCAATTCTAACAGACCTGCATCTTTAAAAACCTTAGGCGAAGCAAAACATTGTTGAGAAGCGTGCATACTGTACTTCGTTTATCAGATTGTAAATACATGACGTTCACAGCATTCCGAGTTGCGATCTTCTTCTTATAATTTAAGAGTTTTACTCTTGTCGGTGAAGCCGATGAATTCCACTCCACTTCTCCCTGTTCAGTGCTACTTCTTTGTCTTCCTTAGGTATACAACGTGACGGTTATATAAACATGAGCTAAATCTTCGATTTAAGGTCAATAAAATTTGTTAGACAACTTCCTTGAAACCTAAAGAAGGATGCTTTACATAGGTACCTCGGAATCATATATATGTATAATAAAATGTAATGTGCGGGCAGATAATAACCTCTGCATTAAATATGCGTATAAAGTCTAACCCAAAGGCATATAACACGTTAACATACCTTTTTATAATTAAAATACATGCATAATGTAAGTAGGTAGGCGGCAAATATTCATTGTATTCATAATGGTATGTAATTATCAAGCGTAGATTATGAGGACGGCCTGATTAAATTTGATATAAATGAATAATTTACATTTCGCTCCGGAAATCCTAACAATAGTGCCGTCCGTTTTATGAACGGCGCTTTTGTTATTTTTCCTGATATTATTAAAAAATATGCAAATCGATCGTGCAGCGACAGGATGTTCATTTTAGTAATAATGCCGATGCATTTGCATGTAAATCGCGCTCGTATCCGCGGCTACTACTACAATTTGTATATTTGTAATGTCACAGTTGGCAATAGTTATCGCTGTCTGCAACTATCAAATAATGGCCAAGTACTCACACAAGCACTTATATCACTCAACTTTACTTTCTTTGTGTGAGTTCAATTTCACTTACACACGGAAAAGTTTTTCTTCTATATAGAATGAAAAGAAACCTGTGACAATTTAACAATATTATTAATTAGTAAAGCGTTTCTATTACTAAGTAGGTATACTTACTTCGTATATACAAATGGCGACATAATCAAAAAGGGCGACAACTATGGTAGCTAATTTCTCGCGATCCGACCAATATTCTCTTCCTAGGAGCAGCAAGAAGTAATATTATAGGCACTTAACGTGACGAACGTTCGTTTCGTTGTTTCGAATCGTTCGTAGTTATGAGACTAAAAATCAATTTTATTAATTTATATGACGAAATCCACCCATCAAATCAATTGCTAAAGATACACATGTTTTATTCCTTCTTCACTACCCGCAGTTCAGCTATCGGTCACTAGATGGCGCTACAAGTATCACAACATTATGGTTTGTGAAGCGAGTGTGAAAAATGCGAATGAGAGATAGTAAATAAAATAAAAAATAAATAATATAATATTAAAAAATAAGGCTGGCAATTAATTGCAAGCCTCTATAGGCTAGTGCTGACAGTTACCATCAGCCCGTGCTTGCCACCTTTTTGGTACAAAAAAACATCAACAGCCTTTCTCTGTTTAAAAGTGCACAAATATACTCGCTAGTGTTCTAGCAGTTGATTTTAGTGACCATTGAGGAGGCAAGGTGGACGGTTCAGCAGGATTGCAGCGGTGGTTACTGGAGGCTTAGAGTGCAGCGGGTGCGACGGGGGGCGCGCGGTGCAAGCTGCAGTGAGACTGCACGCCCCCAGCCCGCCCCACGCCCCGCACTCCCCGCCCCGGGCCCGCGCCTCCTCGCACCAAGCCTCCTCACCCGCTCGCTCCTCTGGCCACTTCACTTGTTTTGATCTAAGGTGACCACGGGCCACTATGCTTAAGCTACATCGTATACTCGGCGCCGAGGTGGCAACATTTCTATCCTTGTTGTTGCCATGTAAGGCCAACTTTTATGCCCCAGCTATTTTTAACTCGCTCCGAACTAGAAAGTAAGTATTGGCAATTAAACGCGGATTGATTATAAAAACCAACTAATTATTTACATCACATAGATCTTTTATAACCACCCGGTTCGCTAATGCTTTTAATTGATTTTTGTTTTTGTTATCGAATTATATTAAATCAAGCCATGTGTAAATCTTGATATATTGAGAAAAAAGCGTGTGATCGCAGCCTCAGTTCTTATCTTTATAGCTGAAGGTCAAATCTATAAACACACTGACTCTACTGTCCATTTTTCATTGCTGAGATAACCAACGTAGGTAAGAAAGTTAAGTAATTTGTCGAATATTTTCACGAAAATTTTAATGTGTCTTATCTAATATTTACATGTTTAAAATTTGGTATTTTAAGAGTGAGATAAATGTAATTAAATATTTTCAACAGCAGCTGTTTATCTGTCAATTTTATTTTATTATTGAATTACTCGCTGTGCCACCATAAAAAAACGCATTATGTATGCTTTGTTATTAATAAAAGTGCATTTTCTTTGCTCTAAATTGTGTAATAAAGCCGAAAAGAAAGTGCAGTCGCCTCATATTTTTAAAAAGACAACTTTGTTTGTACGTGATGTTTGCAAAGGAGGCATGTTCGACCTGGCACGAGTTGCAGTTTTTGTGATGACGATTTCTAGAATACGACATTTTTACTTTAAAAGTAACTGTGATATTTAGCATTCCGTTAGTTTTAGTTTCTTTGACGGATACACTCATTGTTCTGTAACGCGCTGTTTCCTATCATCGTTTTTTGTCTTAGCCACGTCACTCGGCTACGTCACCGCTTTTTTATTCCAGCTTTAATCTGCTAAAAATTTTTCATCGTGTTAAATTTCAATAAACGTATCTACTAACATTTCTTATTATTCATATACTTGATTAAATAATTTTAAAAGCATCGCCCGTGTTATCTACCATGTAAAACATAAAATGTAACGTTCACTTTATGTTTAACATTTAATATATTTTTTATTAATTCAGATCAAATAAAATTTGGAATCTCGCTAAGAATATTTTATCAAGTAGAATTCCTATAGACACTTACTTCTCACCTTGCTAACTTAAAACTATGCAAATATTTAAATCAAATTACGTTGCGATTTCATTCGCCAATAAACTGAATAATAAAATATGTTCACTTTCATTTTGAACGACAAAATTGGGAGGAATCAAATACACTAATTAATTGTTCGATTTATGCGAGAACATGCATTACTAGAATGTTCTTGTTTTACATCACTTGAGTATTCAGACTTTAAGCGTATTCCGACTTCAAATTACATACTTTAAATTTAAAGCCATCGTTTCTCATCTTCAGGGTCTTATAATGTTATTTTAAAGGCAATTTTAAAGATATATTAAATATTGCTATGCTGTATGTAGACTTACTTCAGCGACATGAACTTTGGAAAAATAATAATTGGTTTATCTATAAAAAAACTAAATATAATTTAATATGCTAGCTACATTTTATAAAATTTAATTAAGATCTGTTCGGTCGCTTAGTAGCACAAAGGTAGCGATCAACCAGAGAAGTTCGCAGGGTTAAGATAATTTTATTTATTTTGTTTTTAGGACCTCTTGGCACTAAAAAGGTTGGGAAACAATGCTTTGGGCTATAGTATATTTTAATCAAATTAAATTGACGGATTTAATCAATTTCATTTACCTCTACACGGTTGTCGGGTCTTGCCATAAGAGACATTTTAAAGAAAGGAATTGAATGAATGCACGTGGTTAATGCAATAGCAATATATTTACATAAACAATTAGGTATTTACACGGCTGTGTAGCGAGATGGCATTGTTTTATCAGAACACGAAGCCGCATCGAAACAAACGTCACTGTGAAATCCAGGAACACTCGACAAAGCCTGTTTCCCAGCAAGAAACCGAGTTAATTGATTTCGTTAGTTTAGCCATACTAATTCACTGATAAATATTAAACAACCGCCATATACGTGCCAATGTCGCAGATGGCTTGTTACTTCATGTTTTACAGCGAAATTTTATCGTTCTGCTCGTCTCGTGCTAGAACGCTATAATATTATGTTGTCTGACATTTTTAACGCTTCCATATCTTTTTAATTGAACTATTTACTTATGTAGATAGGTACTTAATTAAGACATGTCTTGTCCAAATAGAGTTAGGTAATGTTACTTTTGCACAACTCACTAATAAGGCCAGCAATAATTAAAATAACGTGCTGTACTTTTTGTGTTAAAGATCAATTGTTTTTAACGATGTCCTATTGCTATATATGCAATATAAATATTCACGTTCGCCTCCTTCCACCAAATTTTACAAATAGTCGTGTTAAAATACCAGACGAAACACGAATAAATATATTATAATAGATTTGAAATATTATTAGGCACCTTATTCACTTTATGTTGCTCGCCTCTAATATTAAATCCTTTATTTATTTGGACTTGGCAGCTTAACTGGGCTACGCGTTTTGGCTAACTTTTGACTCTGTTTCAGTTACTGTTAAAAATGTAGGGTGAAACCGAAAAAAAAAGCTACACTGGATTCTTACGGCCTAATAAAATAATTAAGTTATTTTTTTAATTCGGAGACCGTAAGCATGAGTGTGAGTAGGAATTTCTAATTTGTATAGGTATACCCATATGCAGACAAGTTTATGCCCGCGATTTCGGAGCAATTGATGTAAGATTATTGTCTTATCTCGTGGGATCGTTATGTTTAACCGCGATAAAAAGAAAATTAGAATTCTCCAAAAAGCTCTCTATCTGTTTTCTTCAAAATCATTTCAGCCGTATTGACGATCAAAATCTAGATAAACAAACAAAATAAGGGAGAAATTATTTTTAAGTCGTAGTTTCATTTCAGTTCCGTTTTTTAATAAAATACGGAACTGAAATGAAACTACGACGACGGAGCTTAAAAAAGCTGTTATTCGAACACAGGTACATCGATTTAATTTAACAGTGTATATATATATATATATATATATATATATTGGATTAGGTTCGGTGTGGGACGTTAGTTGCACCGAGTGATATAACAAACAAGAAGTCTGGCAACTGTAAGTTTTTGTAGAGCGAGCGAGCCGAGCAAGCGGGTGCCCCGCGGGTGGGCGAGTCGCGTTCATGCTTCATAATTAGCTCTGTTATGAATTGTATGAATGTTTCATGCCCGCTACATGGGTAGCCGACAATTAATTAACTCCTGTGCAGTGCTTACATTAATTAGCTGCGAGACATGCCATGTTCCTTCATTAAAGGAGTACATTAAACATACTCGGCAGCGTTCCTCCGAAAATTTATGAATATTACGTTACCTCTCAATAATTTAATTTGAAACGTATTTCGTACTTCGCAATGTGCATTGAATTCTTTGAAAAACTTAACTTCGTAGAAACGACCACCCGTAACGTATTTTGCCTTATTAATAAGCAACCTATATAATTATAAGGCTACATTTCCCTAATTAACGCATTCGTTTTATTTGATATGTCAACTATAATTCTATAAATTGCCTCGTCCTGCTATTATGACTGATTATGACTTTATAGTCCTTAATTGGGACCTCCGACTATAAGTTCGAATTTCGTGTAATATCTACTTAATAAAACTAAAGACCGACCGACAAACATTAGTCAGCCTATAAGATGGCTAGCCTAGCTAGGAACTTAAATTAAGCTTGAAACTAAACTAAAATACAGGAGATAGAAAATAAGGATCTCCTGAAAAGACATAAAAATTACCCCCAATTGGGGCTAAATATATCTATACATAACTGTTTACTTATTAACCCTGGCTGCTGTCCCTCAACGCACGGCTTCAAATTGGTCTAATAAAAGCAAGACATTTTGGTTAGGAAAACAAGGTTTTTGAAATGGGGGTAAAAAGGGGACTAGACGTTTGTACGGGCGCGATATGCCAATCGATTTATCCCTAGACATAATAGGACTGTCACGTGATACGGAATTTTATGTTTTATGATGGTAATTAAAAAATCCTACACCTCAAATTCGCGGTAGAACACTAGTTAGTTTGATTAGATATTTTTGTCAATTAATTAAAGCAACACAGCATTAAAATTAATTTCCTACTTTACATTCCTTTTTCCTGAAGCTAAATAAAACACCCTTAAATGTGTTCACATCTCATATTATTTTTGAATTGAGAGCGAAATGCTTAAATTTAGATAAACGTTTCAGGGTATCAAAATAGGTTTTTTTAATATCTTATTTCCGAGAAAACTACATCTTCGAGTATATTAAATGGAATTGTCCAATTATTCAGTGAATACCAGTTTTAAACTGTGATTTGGTTTAACTGCCGCCGCCACTCGAAAATTATGAAATGCTAAGAGAACTGAGTCATCATCGAAAGAGATAATTTAATTTTAATGATGTTGAGATTTTACCACAGGGTTCTTAATATTTATTATATCAACCCAATATTTATTATAAGTGCGTTGGAAATGTAATATTGAATCATATAAATGTGAGATCATATAACTTAAGAGTTAGCATAATATTTATTTTATCTGCATTATATTGCAGACCAATAAATGGCCGACATTAACAATACCAAAGTGGAATATTTCATTCAGGCAGTAGACCACTAAGTTTACAACATAATTCTCTTTGCAAACTATAACACGATCAGCTTTTATAGCTGCGTCCGTATTCGGGGTTCGGGAACAATTAGGGCGAATCATTAATATCTCTTGATTTTTGTATCATAACATTCACTGTCACAATTAAAGGTCTGTTTATAACATGTCACGGTTATTGTCATTTGGAATCATTAATAAGCGAAAATACAGTTTACGAGTATTTGTATTGAGTTGAATGTTGATGTAAGTAACTTTGTCGAGCACAACGTTTTAGTTGTAAAAAAAATATAGACCGTTTCCAAATATTTACTTTGTGCAGTTTATGATTTTGGGAGAGAGTGACAACGTGGTGATTACCGTGACCGTGTATTTTGGTTTAATGACCTGGCTTCTATTTTAACATGAATAAATACACTACAAAACCGGTTTTGTTCCTTAGCCCTTATATGGCATTGGGAAAACGTCAACTAGCCTCATTGAGAGTCGCTACCACAATTAAACCAATGAAATTATTTCGAGTATCGATGTATTGGAATATCGTAAGACTGGTAATAGCAAGCCTAATAGATGTGACGGGCCGGATAGGAAATTGCATTTTGAAAACTATAATATGAATAAATAAATCAGCTGTCTTTTAGTTGGGACTTGGAATGGATATGCGGACCGGCACTAAACATTCTAATCACTGCGGCGTAATCTAGGGAGTATTTGTCGAGCATGGAATATTGCGCATGTGAATACGCATGCACAATGGGCAGTCAGGGTGATAAGCCGGACCCGCGGTGCGCTCGGCCCGCTCACTTCTGATTGTCGAGCGATCGGTAATTTTCCCATGATCGCTCGGCCCTTTGATATTCCAATACATTCCCCAAGTTCAAAGGGCAGACATTACGCTCTACGGAGACTGCGGAAATACCTTGCAGTTAAAATATTCAAGACCGAATACTTTGTGCTATGTGCAAATAGTGCCAAGAGAGATCTACATAAATATATGACTTTGTAATACGAATGCTTGTATTATAGGTAGTGAATTGCAACATTCAGATAATTAGAATCGCTCTGAAGTCTGAAAAAAGAAAAAAGTTTTTGCACAGGTAAGAATCTAAAGAAAAATGTATACAACGAAGGATGTTTTAAAGAAAATTAAAAACAGGGAAGTGTAGCCGATCGCGCCTGGTACCTAATCTACTCCGTGTAAAGAAGAAATTAAAACAACTTTCTTGGATATTTATTACGCTACTTTTATTACCTTTTATTTTAGCTTGGAACACTGAAATTAAAACGAAGATAGGGTCTTAGTGCTAACTGATTAAAGTATTTTTCTATGTATCTGATTTACTGTGCGACTTCCAAATGTTTTAACAAGCACACTAAGATGTAGTTATCTTCTATAGTCACAAATACTGTTGATTGAGACTGAGATAAGCCTTAGGTGACTTATATTCTTGAGCTACCATTGCTAAAGTGTTTATAAAAAATTAAAAACATGTGTAGAGGTCGCGCCTCATGGTACTTATTTATATTTAATACTTCCCCTTACACCACAATTATATGAATATATATTATATTAATATAATATATTATACGAGCAATAATGTATAATATTAAAATATAATACATTATTATTGGAAGAAAAAAAATAACAATCCATTAGTTATTCATAAAGTCTTGGGACTGTGAACTTATAAACGAGACTTGCAATGTGATAAGTCGTCATAAGTTACATGTGCACGAGTCCTATTTTCTTTCTATTCTAACTGATAACATAAAGATAAAACAATGGGTAAAAAGTTGTTAACCTATCGGGTCGTATTCGACACGTCATACTGTGAATGGACTAACAAACATTACTCTAATTTAATATGCAATTATCGATGTTAAGCGAGCTATCGTAAGATCTAAGCAAAGAAAGTTGCATTACATCAACAATAATGTAGTCCTGCAATAAAATCGTTATTTATCGGCCGCCCAAGGAGGTTTTGTCCGGCAGGTACGCAGAATCACGTCGGGCACAGCGTGAAGCCGCGGAAGCTCGCTCAGGTGTTTGATCTTCGTTAAAGTATCCAAATTACGCGTTATGGCTTATTTCCATTTTATATGCTGATTACGATCAAGCCATAAACGGGTGTCGATACTGCTTATAGGCTTAAAGCAGTTATAGCCAACTTCCGCAACACACTGTCTATCACGAATATTCAAGAGTCACGAATGAGCGAAACTCGTATATTGGAATTTTAAAAGACGTTTAACATTCTTACTATCTGTATATCTTTAGATAAGGAAGGCTGTTTCTATTTTGATTTTATACACATTTATTGCATAAATATTCAAATGTGAACACAAAACCTACGAAATCAACAAAAAAATGTGTTTAAGCTGATACGACAGTAATTAGGTTATATACATTTTAATACGTTAATATACATTCAAATTCAATGCCCTTACAGACATTGAAATATTACACTCGAATTGAAAAAAGTTTGTGTTTCTGTCATTAATGGACACTTTTACTTGAACTGATGAGGTGAAGGCCATCAAAGTATCTCCTCAATAGACAGTATAAGTCGACGAGTCTCTGTGCATCCCTTCTACGTGAAATGGCGTACAAAATGTTAATGTAAAATATAATCGCCAGTAAAATGCCAAGTAAATGCAATTTGTTCAGAATATTGTATAGTTTATGTGTGTACGAATTACTCGTATATTAAGTAGGTATATTGCCTCCTTCAAGATCCGATGTAAGTGTAGATTTTATCCACAAAGCAATTTCAATAAGCGACATGTTTGAAACAGTCTCACGTTATGGAACCGTGTCGACATATTTGATTATTTATCAACCACAAGGAGCCATAAAACTTAAGATGCCTTTCAAAATCTGATGATAAAACAAGTTCTTTCTTTCTGTGTTGGAAATTCGTGATGACGGTCCTTTGGAGGCTATAATGAGTATTGATTTAAATTGCTCGGATTAAAAAATCTGGGAAAAAATATTATAGCGAAAGGATGCCGCCATCTGCCTGCCTACAATAGCCATAATATGGATGTGACGATCTATGTGACACGTACAGTCAAAACTACCAACCAGTCAAAATTAGTTGGAACTTTGGAACTGACTCAACCGGTCAACACTACTTTTTGTATATATAATAAAGTTAATAAATAATGACCGAAGACTGCAGTCCAAACCCATACCGATATTATAAATGCGAAAGTAACTCTGTTCGTTTGTTTGTTGGTTTGTTTGCTTACTACCTTTTCACGACTAAACGGCTGAACGGATCAAAATTAAATTTGGCAATGAGATGCTTTGTCTCTAAACAAATGCCGACGAAGTCGCGGGATATGCTAGTTATTTAGGTATGTAAAACGTATATTATATGTTATATATTAATGTATACTGTTATACAGTGTTATTTTCTCGAATAATATATTTACCTACTTTTTACACGACAAACATTAATCCGAAATCAGTATTTATCAGTATCTATAATATAAAAATGAATCCCTGAATGTGTTGCTAAGTGCAAATCTCGAGAACAGCTGAACCAATTTCGCTAATTACATTTTTAGAATATATTCTTGTAGTACGAGGATGGTTCTTAGGGAGAGAAAAAAATGACTGAAGAAGTCTAAAAACGGGTATACACAATATTTGATAAATGTCTGTCCGTGCGAAGCCGGGTCGGGCCGCATGTTTCAAAATAAAAACAATATATTGTATCATTTGGCTAGCTAATCGCTAATAGAAAACATTTTTCAGTAAAACATTATTCGATATCCTAAATTAATATAAATCTAAGATATTTCAATTCTACGGCCATAAATTAAATATACATTTAGGATACATGTATATTTTTTGAATTAATGATAATAGCAAATCCACATTAAGCTGGACGCAATTTTTTAAGAATAATGAAGCAGACATTTTTATAACAAAGGTCCTTGGCCGTGCATCTTGATCTTAATGTTATCTCTAATAGGTCAATAAATAAGGTGCAACGCGCGAGCTTCGGCGACACATACACGCCAAGGGCTTATTAAAATAAAAAATATATGAATACGATCGCTGTTCACAATATTGTTGTGTGCGTTATATTCATATTTTAATGGCTGAGCTGATTCATTAAATTCTTGTATAATATAAAGGCGACTTAAATATTACATTAAGCCCGGCTTGTTGACATAAAAAAGTAAAATATAATGTTTATTTTTTGGTACGAAATATTTCTGCCCAAATGCTGTTTCCGATTGATGCGATCGTAGATCTAAATTCCACGGCCTCATAAGGCTAATTAAAATAAGAGAAGCCTCTTATGAAACTAACCAAAAGCAATATAATGTTAGGTTTTATGATAGGCCAATCGTGCTTATGAATGAAATGTAAACAACCGCAATGAATTGATATAAATGATAGCTGCCCGGGCGCAGCGGGCCGGGCACAATCTGTGCGCGGCATCTCGCGCCCATCTCACCGCTTTTTGATGTTCCACTCTTTTATTTAGATATTTGTACGGAACCCCTCATTTTTATTCACCCGAAAACATTATTATGCATAAATAAGTAAGTGTTTTATTTTATTTCCATCGTTATTTGAATACATTGAGGTTGAGAGTTGGCTTCGTCACCTCTTCACCGCGCTCGCCGCCCGAGATGTGGCGACAATATTTAACAGATAACTAGATAAACTGTTTTAAAGCGGTTTGATGTAACTCGATGCTTTACTGTATCCATTATATTTTATGGGCAGGATGTAGGTGTATAAAAAGGAAAATATTTGTCATAGGTCGAATGGTTCTTTTTATTCACGGGTGAGGTTTTGATCTTTTACTTAATGGTTGAGACTATTTGTACGAATTACGATATGTTGAGTTAAGCAATTCATGATGCTAATGTTTCATACAATAACTTTTTCAATTCTTATTATAAAATTATTTATTCACGACAACTATTTCCAAGAAGGCAGATATTAACTGATATTATGTATGATGAAGCGAAATTCGCATAAAAACACGTTTGTGAATCTGGGTCAGCTGGCTTATATCTGCCTCGTGTAGTTATAATGTTAATTACGATGTTGTAACAATTTTTCATAGAGCGAGGTGTCAGGTACGGTGCTGGGGCCCATAACAATTAGTTGTGCGCGGGCCCCGGTAGCGGCCGCCTGCTGGGCCCCCCGCCGCGGCACGCGACCGTCTCGGCCCCCGACCCATACACTTATAATATTTAATATCTTAATAACCATTTAGGGTGAGCTTAATTTGCACATTAAACAAACATTATAATGGATTTAAAGGATGAGATTGTTAAGTTATGATTATTATGATTATTTAAATTCGATTGGAAATACTCTCTGTCTTACTACGTAAGGGACTTGGCGTGGTCATATGTATGTATGATTGGCAATAGCATTTGGCGTCATCTTTGGGCAAGTTTATCTTTGCTTGGTCAAACATTGATAGGGTCGGCAGCGGCATCTGATCTACCGGGCTCACCACATTTTAGACGAAGCAAAATAATACAATTTTACTTGGAAAACGGTTACTTAGACTATTTAAAATTTTTTTGACTTCTATTCCATTGCCAAAGATGTTCAATTACTGATAATTTTACGGAACCTTTCAGTGAAAATTTAACGTAGTGTTTTTAGGAGATTGTCATAATTTTCTATCCATTCTACCTAAACGTCAACACTGTATACATTTCTTTATAACATTCTTGCCGTATATAATAGAGGGCCACAGAAACATTAAACTATTTCCTTAGAAACTCATTTTTAAAAAGTTTAACAAGATATTATATTGATCTGATTTTAAGCGAAGTATAATTACATCTACAAAATGTAGTGTAATTCTCTAAAAAATAATGCACACTCAAATAATGTAACAGCGATAAGATCATAATCATAAGTATTTATCCCAACACCCGCTCAACAACATCTGGTGCAGGTATTTAAAAACCTATTTTTTTTACGACTTGTTAATGTTATATATTTTAATCGAGATATAATAATATATTTCTTAGTTTATTTAATAACCAGGGTAGACATTCATTTCACAACTGTTTTTTTGATAAATAAAGGAGTTGTTTTATAATATACAGGTCATATAGGTATTTATTTTATACTAGTACTGAATGAAGTAGAAATAAATATATTTTTTATTCCGTGTCCTTTAGAAAACCTTACTCGTTTACTCTAGACCTGTAATTAACAAAACTCTTATTTAAATCTGAACTAGAATTATAATGAATCAATAAAAACCCAAGGATGCTCTGCTAATATATATACATCAATGAGAGATCGTGATCCAATGAGCGTGACGCTGTCTTTAGACATTGAGAGCGCAGACCTGAGCTATGCATACAAATGAAATTAAATAATAGCGACTCAAGATTTCACTTTAGCGTTGTGACGTGACCCCGGCTAATGACAAATGTTGGTCGTAAGGGGTCGTTAATGGTTGGAAAGTGTGTATCGGCGCGGCGGCGGGCGCGGCGGCGGGCGCGGCGGCGGCGCGGGCCGCCCGTACATCGGTTATTGAGCGCGATTTGGGCAAGCGATCTCTATACAAGTACGTGCGTCTGATTTACGAGACGAGCGTGTGCCCTTTGTGCTCCAGCTGACTAATGGACGGACGCTCACGGACATTTATGTAGATTGATTGTATAAATTTTATTCACAATGTTAATACAGTAACAGATTTAGATGTCATTTAGAAATGGCGCTCAAAGTTGTGCAATTTAGGCCGTGAATAATGGATGACGAATGGTTAGTTTCAATAGCGAGCTCGTGCCATGCCGGTGAGGTGGAGTCGTGGCCCGATTGTGATGGTCGCCCTAAACGCTTACACACCTATACGGACCGATGGCCAACATGTACTCTGTTACTATACTACAAACAGGTGAAATAGGTTTACCACAAATTCATATGGAATTAATTCATGATCTCATACACTCTCATTTTTCTTTCAGTTTTGAATAATTACTCTATCTTCTCCGATTCATAATGTTATAATTGAAATTTGCTGGTCTACAAACCATTGTTTCTCCCACTTACGCTATTAGTCAACCGATACGCTATTATCACATTAAAGTCATTTTGAATATATATTTCTAAATCTGTTGTGTTATTCGTTAAGGAAACGTGTTTGAAAATTTTCATGGGTTGTTATCTTAAATCCTTTATGGTAATCTCATAAAATATAAATATCGATTACAGATATCGTAAACTTTTGCCTTTTAACATGTTTTAGTCCCAATATTAATGCATTTTTCATGTTATGTATGATGATGATGTGATCTGTTATTTTTTTTATTTTTATGGCACTTTGCGCAAATGTTCAATACAATTATTCAAATTGCTAACAAGTCGTCCGTTACAAAGAATAAAACAAACTAGTATATGATCGTTTTAAAATCCAGTTGCTAATGTTGCTATATTGCTTACGTAGTAAGCACACACCACGACAAAGTTGTTACTTCCTCTGTCTGTTTATCTCTGAACCTTTTTTTTAAACCTGAGGCTTACTTAGGGCCCATCTAATGGGAAGTAGTAATGCACGTTGTATCTCACTTAGCCCTCGGTGAGTAGGTAGTTCATGTAGTAGCAAAAATAAACATAACTAAAACTGTGATAATAATCTATACTAATATTATAAAGAGGAAAATCTCCGGACCGATTTAACGGATTACTAACATGATTTATTTTCAAAAAAAGAGAATCATAGGCTATAATGATGCTACGCGTAGCAAAAAATAGTATAATATATACATAAAGATAAAGTATAGTAAGTAGGTAAAAGCCTTTACTGAGCCCATTGCTGGGGTACCTGGCCAATCCTTAAATTGAGAAATAAAGTTTAGTGGTTGGGGTTCGAACCCGGACTTCACGAATTGTGAGAAAACCACTCAAGACACGGAGCCACCAAGACGGCTAAAGTCCAAGGTTGTTTTTATTGCTATTTTTAGACTCCACTGTAGCCTTCGCAAGAACATCTTTCGACTACGTATTCAAAAACGTAACTCGCAAAATGACAAAATGTTCATACGAATTTTAGTTCCACTTTTAGCCGGTGCAGCGCTGTTCCCACATAAAATAGTTGAAAGTGATACGAATATATTGTTGCAATTTGTTCTTGCTAAGGCTACGTAGAGAAGTGAGGGCGCGAATGAAAACTTTAATGTAAAATGATAGTACTTAAAATAAAGGTGATCAAAACAAAGTGCTCAGAATGCTAATAGTATGCAACACACAACACAAATGCAGATTTTGTTTGGTACAGACTAAAACTGTTCGAATGGGCACGAAAAGTATATTTAATTTTGTACAATAGACCTAAGAGTAATAAGAAACATACAAATGATTGGCTTATCTGTGGATATAGGTTCTCGCAATATTCCTAATACCTATAGTTTAAATACATTTGAATATTTCAAATAATACATTTTAGTCTTCAACGATTTACGCCTTATTATTGGAATATTTTTACAAAACATCAACAGGGAAATAAAATAAAAAGAAGCTATCAAGCAATCAGGACCATGAAAGGAGCTACCGCTGGAATTCTGATATTCCGTAGGATAATATTTTAATATATACGTACCTACAGAGAATAATAAAAAATATACAAAACATTTTGTTACGGCTCGAAGAAAAAGGACAATATCCGAAGGTATCGCATCGTCATCCTATCGACACGGATCAAACGTTGTTAATCAAAAATTTTAATGACCATAGATCAGAAAATAATAACTTTTCTTCACCTACCAATACACGTACAGCGCCTATCCATCTTTGATATTTTACAATAAATAATAGTTATGACCTAAAGAATATTTGGTGTCGGTATAATCTATCTAGCCGTTGCTGTCCCACTGCTGGGCAAAGGCCTCTCTCCCCTCTTTCCATTTCCTCGGTGTTGTGCTGCGCTTGGCCAATCCGCATTGAAAATGTCCAGATCGTCTGTATTATTATTATAATAATATTTTAAGATATCCTCTCAGATGTGGGCGTGCAACTTGTTTTTATAACTGTTTATATTTCTTGACATATTTTATCTGCAGACAATTTTCATTATCACCTGGGCTCGCCCACCCAATAATTGTTGGTGTGAACACCCAACCTAACTTGTAACGGAGAAGTACCTGTCTGTCACCCGGTCAACTGAACGCATGCTACGTTACTGATGGTTAGTAGTTCACTAAGGCGGTGCAACGAGCTTTATCGAAAGAGCCGATAACGTGCTTCTTTAAACTAGTAAAGTATCAAGAATGCTCGGTATAGTTTGGGCATCGGTCACGGTGCGTGGCGACGCGAGACAGTTTGGCATTTACGCTCATTGTGACCATGTTACTGACTGTTCGATTCATCCGTCAGGGCGTGCTTCTGTTTGAAGCTCAACTTCATTTGGAAATTCCTCTTCAATATCTATCAATTTGCTGTAACCAAATCAACAATTGAATGGTCTGTATCCAAATTAATCAAAAACCCAAGTAGGTATTTGTTACATGCTAAAAGTTCAGTCAAATCCCAATGAGTTTTTTTTTAATAACATTATGTTGCTATTTAACATTATATATGAACGTTTGTATAAAAATCCGTCATTTTTGAAGTGCGAACCTGCAGGCAAATGGTATCATTTATATATCCTATATATATATAAATGATACCATTTGCCCTTTTACATGTTGCCATTTTACATGTTGACAAATTCACTTTACGACACGTGCGAAACTGCGGGCAAAGCCAGTAATAAATATTTCTTTGATAAAGCTTACCTTATTAAAATGAGTAGGTAGATATATATATATATATATAATTAATTATATAAATTTACTCACGTTTTACGCTGTTCCAACTTGTGGAAACATACAAATATTTTAAATTCTTTGGATGATCTTTTAAAAAATACGCTCAGTCGAATTTTAAATATCGATTTTGACAATCGTTCATGGGCTCAAGCCTCCTTGCCAATAAGGTATGGGGGTCTGGGTATCCGCATAATTTCAAGTGTAGCGCTACCAGCATTTCTGTCTTCAATTTTTAGCACACGCGACCTCATTGGTAAGATTCTGTCTCCGTCACTTAGTGACTTTGAGGTCTCGTGGCTAGTTGAAGCTAGAAATGCTTGGCATTTGGCTGCCGGTCCAAACACAGGGGAACCTGAAAAGCCTTCCATACAGAGACTGTGGGACGGGCCGCTTTGTGAGTTACAGTATGATTCTCTATTGGAATCATCCTCTAGCTTTCCTGAGCGTGCTCGTCTCTTAGCGGTTGCTAAGTGGGAGTCAGGCCTCTGGTTGCAAGCTTTGCCTTCAGTCAATACGGGTACATTTATGGACAATATAACTTTTCGTTTAGCAGTAAGTCTTAGACTAGGAGCTAAAGTAAGTGTCCCACATCATTGTCACTGTGGAGAGGGTGTTGACAGCCTCGGTCACCACGGCCTCTCTTGTATTAAGAGTGCGGGCCGGCTGTCGCGGCATGCGGCCATCAATGACCTTATCCGTCGGGCACTTGCCACCGCGGGGGTGCCAGCTGTCTTGGAGCCTTGTGGTCTGGCTCGTGACGATGGCAAGAGGCCCGATGGTATGACGTTGGTGCCCTGGAGGCTGGGGCGGCCCTTGGTGTGGGACGCTACCTGCGTCGACACTCTGGCGCCGTCCCACCTCCCGGACACTTCGGTGGTGGCTGGTGCGGCAGCCGCTCGGCAGGAGTGCCTCAAGCGCGGTAAATATTTATCTCTGAAGGACGGGTACATATTTATGGCGTTTGGGGTTGAAACTCTTGGGCCGTGGGGGCCAGAGGCTCATACCCTTTTTAAGGAGACCTCAAACAAATTACGCGAGGCCTCCTGTGACAAGAGGGCTGGCGAATATTTGGCCCAAAGAATAAGCATTGCAATTCAGCGTGGCAATGCCGCCAGCCTTCTTGGCACACTTCCCCGTGACAGTGGTTCGGGACATTTATTTTACGTTTAGGTTAGTTTTGTACTTCTTAGTTTAGTTTATTTTAAGTTTTTAATTTAAGTTTATGTAGTGCAGTGATTTGATATGAAAAATACATTGGATAATTATTCTCAAAAAAAATAATAATAATAATAATAATTATATAATTAATATTTATAATTTGATATAACAAATATAGATATATATATATATATATATATTTGTTATATCAAATTATAAATATTGTTTAATATACCCTGATAGACTCATCATCATCACTATCTTTCTGTTCTTATCCTGTGTTATTAAATGCTGGTGAAATAAGTCCCTCTCTTCGTAGCCATGTCATCCTTCACCTAGGCCATGCATCTTTTCTTAGATCTCATGAAATCTCATCGCTACACCGCGATACCAACCTGTTCTTGCAGCTTGCAGTCAGATTCTCATAAAGGTATTAGTTTAATAATTCGGCTTTAATGATATCTTACCGTAAAACACAAGATACTTATGCACTCTAATCAACTAAACTTTATTAAGTAATTATTCAAGAACTTCAATAAAAAATGCACGCATAGAAAGTCTATGGAAAGGAATAAAGATAATTACTACTTCAGTATCATAATTGACAAGATTTGAAATGAAATGGTCCTAATTCCCACTTGTGGAGAGTCAATAGTCGTGTGTGAGTTTTTGTAAGAATGGCTCGAGATCGCGATACCCGGTAGCGCAACATATCCATTTGACACGGATTAAGTGAGCTTCGAATGTTCATGTGAATTGTAAAAACTCGAATGAAAAATAAAGTTATATAATTTCGTTGCTACACAAAATGTCTACTCGTTATTTTATTCATCCCTGATAAAGAATAATGCCTATGAGTTTATTGACGTACATTAGATAACTTTATTGGAAGATTCAGTCCAATTAAATAATCATGTTTGGTTTTAAGTATACTATAATTTTCGATAATGTTATGACTCGATGGTTTTATACTCCATAGATCCATACAGGTAATTAGTTGCTAGTGTGTCTTACCAAATAATAAGAATAATAGCTAATAATAGGGGATATTATTCCCACGCAAGCCTAAGATCTCCGTGAATTTAAGAGAGACATAATAATAATAAGAGAACTCAAGTATAATATTTAGCGGGAGAATATTGAGTATTTGTTTGTTAAATATTGTGAGTATTTTTCAGTACAGCTTCCGACCCGAGTGAAGTGTAAGTATGTACTATGCAGTACGTGCTAGAGACGGCCGGCCGGCAGCAGCCTCGGTACAATAGTGTACCTGTTTGGACAGAATGTCATCACGCAGCGGGATCGTCGCGCTAACTATGAGCACAGTTTGAAAAAACATCATCACGTCCCCATCGAATTACATGGTCGGAGCCAAACTTCTACTACAATTTTTTTAAAAAGAGGACCAACAAGGTTGCAACGAATATCCAACTTGATGCGAACGTGAGATGACTTTTATTTTCAAAACTTACCTATTATCCAATCATTGGATGTTCAAATTATGCACGCTTTACGCCTATACTTAGTAAAATTTGTTTAGCGTGACTCGGCGTAATCCGCCGGTGAAATAATATCGCTGCGCCTTCGATCAATCATTTTTCGTACACACAGCTCTATTATTGAATGGATCTTTCATGGAAGTCACTCAAATAGTCGCAACGGTTTGATGTAGTTATTCAGTAATAATGGTGGGCGAGGCCGCGGCCGGTGCGCTTCGTTGCCGCCGTCATTGTGCTCTCTATAATAAATGGCAACAACAGGTGAATAACTAATTTCACTCATAAAATTACCTCTTCATGGGTGGAGTTAAGTGCAATATTTATGTTGTCGCTTGCATCCGCTGTCGTGTGTGTGCGATATAAGCGTGACAAATTCATTCACATATTAACACATTCAATTTTAAACACCATACATGTTAGTTCTATTGCGAGCCACATGTGATAGCTGAAAGTTTATTTCGTTTAATCGAGCCATAATAAAATGTAGCTTATTATTTTAATGGCGACAGTTTTGGGGGAAACGAGGGATTCAAATAGTCTGTAATATATCCCCGGACATTGTTATTGTCACAATTAAATATGCAAAACTCAGAATGAAATATTTGATGTGGTGGACGCCATTATATAAATGGAATTATTCACGGAGGCAGACGTCAGAAAAAGCGAGTGAAATTCGACAATTCATTTGTTTGTGGCTTCATTCGCATTTAATGCAAAACAATATTAAATATTTTGCGACTATTTTCACCTTCATTAATTGAGTTAACGATATCTTGTGACAGCACAGCCGGATCCGAATTCGATTTACAACTTTAAACGAAAACTACGAGTAGAGAGCAATAAAATATTAATATCAATCCGCGAATAGAACAATGCTAATACGCCGGGCTGGTAACCCGTGCGACACTTCCTCGTATGCAAAGTAGATAGGTACCAGCCTAACCCTGAGCACGGCTCTCCCCACAAGTGTTCAAAGCGGGAGAAACGGCTAGGCAACCCTTTGCCGCTCACTCGCTCGTGAAATCACTCAAATACTGAATATTTTAATCTGAGTAGATAACGAGCTCGCAATTCTATTAGATGAAACATACCTATGAGGTTAAACAAAGCCGGCGCGGCTCCCGAGTCTACCTCCCGAGTATGCATGCCATTGCTCGGCTAACTGCACTCACATGCGAACTAAGGGAATATTTAAATTATTCGTTATTAATTTACAATTATATCTCAGTTTGTACACATACTATAAATATAGTGCAATAGATGCTAAAGATTTCATTTTAATTGAGTTATCGGGAATTAGTTTATAAGTCGATTCTGAGTTGCAAATATCGTTATATTTAGTTAATTATGTGTATTTCAAATATAATAAACATATTGGATTGAGTTATTTATTGAGTCACAAAAGATCGATATGATCAAAAATGTTTAAGAATAAGAATTGGCCTCACTTACCCACCCAAGCCTTGTGGATAACAGCCATATCAATAAATCGCACCACTTCAATGTTCACTTCATTTCAAAAGTATACATAAATATATCACGTCGAGCAATAAAGCTATCAAATATTTACTAATCTGGAGCGGTGAGAGCGCCGCGCGAACCCCTTCTGGGCTCGGGACTCATAAAATAAATTGAAATAGTCGCGCCGCCCCCCAAATTAAAATATTCAAATGGGACGCACGCGCAAGAAAATTGAAAATTGTCGTCTATTGCCCACAAATGAAACCTATAACTCCGCACACACTGTGGTCCAATAAAATGGGGAAACGTTTTCCTATTTCGCGATAGTTACAGTTTTCAAGGTGACTTTAATTTCATTATGAGATTTAACAATAGACTGTTGCCTAAGTCCCTGATTAAGAAATACTTACATACGTACTGTTTCAATTTAACGTCGATAACAACGCTTCCACACATTTCTTTCTTAGCCTTTTAGACTTATTTTCTTTCAAATGACAACGAATTCTCATCTATTTCACTGAGATTTTACTGTATGAAATGATAAATGCCCTCTATTTTATTGCACTGTAGTGTAACTCGGATATGGAAATCACCAGATTTGATATGCTTACGAATAATGCCATAAATGGTCCTCAGTTTTATGACTGCAATGCGACTGAGTCAGTGGATTATTATTTATTTAATGCAAGAGTGCGTTAATTGAATGAGTACAATAAAGCAATCAATAATGAAATTTGTGTATGTCTTGAATTTTATTTAAAGGGAAGTCGAGTGTTGTCATGTTACAATATTATGTTACTGGTAAGTAGTGAATGGTAATAGGTAAGTCACGAGTACGTGGGACCCCTTCGTGGTGGCTTCCGTTGTTTTGCGGCCACCGCTGATTTTGTGGTTACATTTTGCGTAACTTGATAGAGACGTGTTCTCTACTTGCACATCCTTGTAGTTCACTTGTCAACTCGAGGGATGTTGGGTGTCGATAAAATGAACACTAATATATAACGATCTATGCATTTTACTCAATGGTAGGTATTATGTAAGAGAAGCGACGGGACGCTATTTTAACATCTTACAAAAATGGTTATTGACGAAATTGACGATTTTAACGATAATGACAAAACAATTATTGATTGGGTATAGTTTGGGGAGTCGTGGTTTTGGTAACACAATAAACAGAGTCTGAATCTCGTTGAAAATTTTCTGCAAAAACGTCGATATAGATCGATAAAAATATCGATCAGGTGTAAAGTACTCGTCAGCACTGTGGTGGCTATTTGCATCCGGTGTCCGTGCAAGTGATACCCTGGGAACCGTGGTCTTCCGCTCTCTGTGGCACACCCCTGTCACCTCTGACATCACAACCTCCAGCTGTCCGAAGCTAAGCACATCTCATCACTTTTAGCACCTTTATTTTATAACGAAACGACCTCAATCGTCCTGTCGAAACCTCTTTTTTCATTTCATCGCATTTAAAGATTTAAACCGTTTGCTTCCATTCATAAAATTATTAATGTGATCGTAAAATTGGGCAAATTTTATTGTCTCGAAGACATAATGGGAAACTAATGTAGCGTGTTATTATTCAGTTCAGTTGTAGCCGTAAAATGTGAGTATTTGTGCCAGAGAGCCGCCGATGACGCTACGCTACCGACGCCGCCGCCGCCGAGCGACGTCGCTCGCCCGCGTTCCCAGCGGAAGGGCCCTCTGCTATTTGAATATCAAACACAATATTTCGATCATAATTCATTGGAACAGTTATGATATTCTTCCTTTGACTTCTTTATTTGTAACTACGTGCATGTAATACCGAAGGGTTATGTTAATGCATTTTGATCAAGTTTTCCTGTCATCGGTATTCAGCCAAACTGATTTAATAAAATAAATACCCACATTCTATTAAACAACTTAGTAGGTATCGAATAGCTTTATAGAACTGTTTTACATAAGCGTTGTTGTTTTAAAGATATGAAATAAAATACGCGAAACTATTGTATGTAAATATCTAAATTAACAATAAGCGGTAGCCAAATCTGAACTCTGGAATCGGTGTAGTAATATGGAATTATTTATCAGCTTATGAGTACATAAGGCCTGTTGATTGCGGTCGGCGATGGCAATCGAAGGGTTCACAGAAGCGCACAGAGGGCCATTTGTTTCGCATATTATGGTCAGCGGACGCTTCAGCGCATCTGAGCTGATATTAAATTATTATCGGAAACACATGTCGACAAGACATTTTATTTTAAGAAGAATATTTGTAAATAAGCATGTACCAGATAAGGACTACAATAGTATAAATAAGGATATTTCAAAATATAGCTTAATAAGTTTGAGAGTTCAGCAACATTGTGACGGACGAAATAACTATGTGCAACCTCCAACCAGTCGCATTTTTGTGCAGATAATAGGATTCCGATCCGAGTGAGTGTATATAGTCCCACTAATGAAGTAAACTCTCGGATAAGGCGAGTATGCTTACAGAGCGTATTGAAAGCATTCACGGGCCACGCCATGATTACGGCGGCGCGGCTGAACTCCCCATATTAATTTGGTGCCGAATACCCGCTGTGGCATCGATGCGGTTGAAGTATTTTGAACACGAGTGATAAATATTAATAAAACAGTGCTATTGTCATTCTTTTTCGTGAGAATATACACGCACGGGAAGAGAAGACAATATGCTTTTGTTTTTCTTTACTGTTATTGCCGTAAAACATTTAGCGAGCAGCATTCGGCGATAAAACACGTTATTTTGTGTGACAAAACGTCGAGCTTCATGAGAAAATATTGACCCGCAGATTGTGGAAAAGCGAATACTGGTGCCACTCTCAGCCGAACGGAACCACGCCAAATTATTATTTGCCATGTGTTTTATTGTGATTCCTTTTGAGAAGGTTGGATCTTTTTTTACTCATTTTAGATCATCAAGACGATATAACATATTATTATTATATTCAGGAATTAATTCAATCACAGAGTGATCATGATCTTCAATATACATAAACATATAACTGAGTTATATGTAGTATTTATATAAAGTAGTATAATGTTAATATTGACTTAACATTAAACTACTCCCTAATATATCGACACATGTAAAATTATCTATAACAGACTGACGTTGGTAACAACCCAATTTTTAAATACTTTTTATAATATGTGGCACTGACGGTTAATCGTAAGTAAAAAAACATATTGTTTATCATACAAAATACCGCACTGTACGTAATGGTAGGGTTATTACATTAACCTCATACTAATTAACAATTATTAGTCTATATTACTGTTTACCAGCTAATTAAACTTCGTAGAGGTGATACTGGACAAAAACTAAAACATACAAAAATCGTTACTTTATGCCATTCTTTAAGTCAATTTCTGTCTGCGATACAAGATTTCACAAAAATTTATTGTTCCTATTCTAGACTGTCTGGAATTAAAATTTAAATATATTAATTGATTACATAAACACACAGTTGTCGCTTGGTGCACTGTGACATCAACTGTCCATATTATGGTAATGTGACGAACGATAAATTGGTCAGTAATAAGATAATTGACCGCGCTCTATACCCACGTAAATCAATGTCTTAACAGCTGTGCATTCAGCCCTCACATACAATTGCGCTTTCTTATAAACTAATCCAGCATTCATAATAATAAAAATTTACAGGACATACACAACCGTGGAAATGATAACGTTAAAGATATGAATTTCTTTATTGCAAATCGTAAGTGTTGGGCCACTGTAGTAGCGGTTTATGAGGCCAAATTGTTGTAAACTTCACTCGCTGCAGGAACACTCCACAACATTACAAAAGTGTTACTTGGCGTTCGAGAGCACATATAATAAAGAAAATCTGTATTCTGAGCATTTATATGATATTCAGGTCGACAAAGGTCGAATCGAAACGTTCGAACATTAAATGTGTAGGTATGTGATTTGGCAACAACAATGTTTTGTAACAGATTATGTTTGATGACTGTGCGACGTATGCAATCTTCTCAGACTACCGTTCTTGGCTCGCAATGAAATCAATTTAACTGAAATGTTTTTAATTCCAGTATACTTTACCAATAGCTAATGTTAGTGTTGAATGCTGATACGAATAAAAATCTATAACTATCTTCAGTAATTTTCGATTTGGCTCCTCATATAAGTTCAAACTCTATTATTTCTTACAAATAATATATATCAAAATCATGATTGATTCATTGATTCAACTAAGTTATGATTATAAAGAGCAGCCTGTATACCTCATGATTCACATGATTGTTTCAAGTTTTGGAGCCATTCAATGTAAACAATCAATTTGTTTCAAATTACTGTACCACCGACAATAGTGGGATATTTATAGTCCCGGCACATTTTATAACCGTTTTATTAATTTAATTGTAATTGATGAGGTTTATTAGCAACTGTGTGGGTCGATAAATTCAATTTCCCTTTCTTTGTTCCAAATAAGATAATAATTACAATTGAGCAATTGTTTTGTGTAGGTTATAAATATCTGAAAGAAAATGTTTATTTATACCTTGATATTTAATAAATCTTCTCAGACGTAAAATGCTAAGCATTTTTTAGCTGGTGATTAAAAAGTTTAGAGTGTAACAAATTGCATTTTTTTAGTGACATCGGCTTTATTGGCTTACGATGAATTTTCAGCGACTTTTGATCTAATCTCCATTGGATTAAATGGAGCTCAAATAAGTAAGTTGTTGTTTAAATCAATTTTTTAAACTAGCAATAATTAATTAACGAAGCATTTCACTTTTTTATTAAACACAAATTCCTTTGAATTTCCGAATAGAAATCGTTTGGTCAATTCATCAGACTTATAAATAAATGAATATACTTAAATAGTCTATGCTACGGAGTTGTTCGAGAAGCACCATGTGAAAGAGAACGCTTATATGTGCAGAAGCGAAATAGATAATTACATCTTCGACTATTCCTACGTGAATCACAGTTGACATACGGTACAATAAAATTTACTGTACACCGTCGAAGAACAAGATGGAATAGAGCCCACACTACGTGTGCACAGTGCGTACGCTCCCTGTATGACAATTCGCATCGCATTGATAACATCTACATAATTTGTCAACGCTTCACTGCGTTACACAAATGCTTTTTAGGTCAACAACAACAGTTGATTGGGAAACGATCTGTCCATGTAATAAAATATAAATAATTTGTTTGAACCGAAATGAGGGCCATTTAGAAACATGAGGGTAATAAAACTAGTGCGTGTCGTGTAAAGTCGGTCGCAGGCCTACGTGCTACGTGACCAGCTTATGATGACCCCTAGGTGTTTCTCGAGCGGGGCAGGTTAAGGATCTCGGTGTGAGTGATGAAGGGGGTTAGGCGGATCTAGTTACTTTGTACTAATACGTTTATTGATATCGTCGGACAAAATGAAATGACATTAGCATTCTATACGTGGATGAACGTACGTGAGGTGCGGGTACTGCATGAACAGAAATAGCATCATTATTTTCATCATAACACTCGTTTCATTAGCTGGAGCAACATTTGACGTGTTGTTCGTCCTGCAGGATGTCAAAGTTGTAATGACCTACTCGTATTTATCGCATAGTAAAAAGAGATAGTAGAAAATAAACAAAAATTTTTTATTGAACATATTATCTGCGGTACGTATGGTGTAACTAAGTAGTGGTACCTTTTATAGTAAAGTGATGTTACCCATACTTTTAAATTTTGAACTAACTCATTACTTTCTACCCCTCTTCCAGTAACGGTCGAGTATTGGTGTCATTATTACTTTTTGAGGATCTTCAATGATGAAGAATAATATGTTTTATAAGAAAACTTCTATATTTGTATATCTCACCTATTAGTATAATTCGCAAAAGTTTTAATATATCATTAACGTAGGTAATTAATATGATAATATTGATTGTGAAATCACGACAAAATATTTATAGCCTACCAGTTAAGATATCGATGGAGGCTAGAGGAATATATTAAGTGTAATTAAATATAATTATAGTCAGGAGAATTGGGTAACATTGTTGTTTTATATAATAGCGTAGATAACCCAACTGATCCGTAAGTCAATAAAAAAATACGGATGCCAACAACTTTTTAGGGTTCCGTCACTCAAGATAAATAACGGCTTATGTCTGTCAATATTTTTTTGCAGGGACACATTTTATTTAAAATAATAAGGTGGTAGCTTGGCAAGCCTAGACCTATTACACGCCTGATGATGCCGTAGTCTATGTTCGCATGTGCCAGCAAGGCTATTGAACTCGTTCAATTTCAAATGAATATTGCATACATACAAATAAACACAAAATCAAACTGAGTCCATTTCGGAGTAGGCAGTAGGGAATACAGTACAGAGCGCTATTTCACTCTTGACCTACACATTTCATACATAGGAGTATTCCCCAGTATATCCCCTGACCAAATATTAAGTTCTCGCATAGATAAATAACAGGATATCCAATTAAACTCTAAGGTGGCACAAAAGCATACGGCCTCCCTGATGGAAAGTAGTGTAGTAGCCTATAACCGCTATAGTCACCGTAGTGATAGACTACGGTGACTATAGCGGTTACAGGCTACGGTGACTGCTTACCATCAGGTGGGCCGTATGCTTGTGTGCCTCCTTAGTGGTATAAAAAAATTGCATAAACTTTTTTAACAGAATTGATGGAAGACGTGTTTCGTATGTTATTGAAATTCATCCCCTAACGGGGGATAGAAAGTTATTTTGGCCGTGATTTGCTTCGTAGTTGATATGAATACTCCTTTTTGATTTCAATTTCATTTTATTTTGACACATGTTTGAAAACTCAATCCGATTTTATTCAAAAAGGTTGAACTTACTTAAATACATGAGCAAATCTATACAAATAAATAAAGTTGAAGTGTCTGTTTGTAATGTCAAAATAAGCATTTAAAAGTAAACATGGTAGTATTTTATGTATCGATGATAAATCTTATATATAGATATATTGTGTCACGTGTTTGTGGTCGCACTGCTCCCAAAGGGGTCGGATTTTTATGATTGTTTAATGTATATTAAGTAGGTATAAGAATAGGTTGTTAAGTATATGTGATACCACAAAATTAATTCCACGTGTACAAAGTCGCGGGCACAGAGCGCTTGTTTATAATTAAGGATGAATTACAACTTTCATCTGCTTTTAGCGGCTAGCATGTAGATTGTAGACATTTTGAAACCGTCAGAATATTAAAACGGCCTCCGAATCATAGATTAATGAAACTAAATATTTCTTAAAAAATACATTCTTACGCAGGCCCTGTCCCCTTCTGCTCTGCCATATAAGTGTCAAACAACTGAATTAAGAAATTAACTTCATCTAATACCTTCATAATTATTATACAACGATTTTAAGTACTAAAACATAGATTCGAGCATTCATTTTAGTTCCATGACACAGACAGTATTTTGTATTATATTGCGAGTGTCGGCTATAAATCTGCCCGTAGCCATAGATCATTGTCCATGCATTCTGGCGCTAATTAATTTAACGCTTTCTTTCATAGCAAACGAGGGGGAGTGAATGAAATTCCAAAAAGTGTAAATGAACGTGTGGTGTATAAGTTATCGCAGCGCTCATTAAATACATTCCCAACTCGGTTTCATAAGCGCCCTCCTGGCAGTTGCAGTATTCGCACTACTTCGTAGATACTAACAACGTACATATTTTTTATCCTTGATTGTAAGTTGGCTTGAAAGTTTACTTCAATTGTTTACTCGTGTTAATGTACGTGTTACAATTTTCAAGCGTAGGAATAAATGATAACAGTTTTGGCGGTATTTATACGTATTATTTTAAATTATTAGTTACTACTAACGCGGTGAATTTTATAAATAAAAATTGTAAGGAATGCTGACCAGTTTTTGTACACATACTATAGGTACTAGATATACGCCAAATATTGCTCGAAACTATTGCGATTGTTCAGCCGAACTATTACTTTATATGAACAGATTGAGTTCTGCTGTAACTCAATCTTCTTGGCAGCTATCGAAATCACATAATAATACATTACAGTCTTAACTTCCAGTTGCGGTTTTATCTGCAAAAAGATAAATAAACTCAGGTGTATAAAAATGATAATGCATGTATTTCATATAACGCTCTCTAGTAAATAGGTACCTATGTAAATCCATACTGATACGAAATTGAGACGACTATTCGGCGCATCTCTCTCTAGACTATTTGCGTCAAATCATAGTCATGAAAAACATTGTGATTTATTCAATCATAAGACCGAGATCACACCATCATCTTTCACTTCCTTTACAAAGTTTTATCTGTTACTATTATTTCAAATGGTTATTATGTATCGCAGCTAAATCTGGAAGACTATAAGTGGTCCTATTATCAAAAGATTGAATTTAAATCGCTTTGGAAAGGCAAATAAAAATATATGGCCCATATGCCATTAACTTATATTATAATAAAATGTAAACTGCTTTTATAAGAATCGTGAAATCTAGCCGCTAGGCTTTTAACGTACCTATGTACCTTGTGTCACAGTTAGTAGGCAGTTGTAGGATACCGCAAATTATGTAACTTATTCAGCTTCCTTTTCGAACCTACCCACATACGTTACATAAGCCCATCTTCTTCTTCTTTAATCTTTTAGAGGTGTCTACCTCAAAATGAGCTCTATGCCTCTTTATAGAGGTCATAGCTCGTTTGCATCCTACACACTCACAAACACATCCACATACAAATATGTAATACGAGCCTCGTTGCCTAATTTAAATAATAATAATAATAATAAATAATACATACCCCTTACAGAATATATTTATATATGAAATACCGAGGTATAGGTATGTCTGCCATACTTTACCTTATTAATCCCACATTAACAACCAGGTCAGAGTTTTAAGTTAAACAATTTTACGTTTACGATGTTTTACGAGAACAAATTCCTAAATTGACATGGCGGTTACCCATACCATGTACATTAATTAGGGAATTTAAAATGCGAACAATAACATTTTGCATAATTATCATCTAATCTAAATAAATTGTCGCGCAATAAAAATCGAGTCACCTTCACTGTTCTAGGTGTTTTACAAAAATGTCCCATATTCTTATCTTTTCGCATAAATTTACTGCAGCACATTTCCGAAGTATAAAAATAGTGATTAAGACTTTATGACCCCTGTTAAAACGTGTATTAATTAATTATTTTTAGATAATGTGATTAAAAAATAAAACTTTGCTTTTTATGTCCCTGGGCCTTTTGTACATTAAATGTGAAAGGTATACAACACTTTTACGCATATGGACACTAATCAAGTTTTTGTATATCTATCCGTTTCTATGTGAATTCATCACGCGAAAATTGGTAACTAACTATTCCCGTGGCTTCGCGTGCGCATAACTTATTTATACCACTAACGTGGCACACAAACATACGGCCCATCTGATGGTAAGCTGTCACCGTAGTCTATAGCCGCTAGAAATACCGGGGATATCACCAATGAGTTGCCAACCAGGTTATCGATGAGGACTCACTGTGCTAGCAGCATTACTACTAGTGCAGCGCACTACATCAAAGTAGTGTTATTTCACTGCGGTTTTCTGTAAGGTGGACGTGCAGTCCCCAGTCGGGCGGCTCCAATTATAGTGGGAAAACCCACGGGAGACCTCATTTCGCCCTACCTCTCTTTTTAAGCTCATGGTGTATATAATTACTGTATTTAAGCTTAGAATAACTCATTGGTACAGGTCGAGGTTTGAACCTGGGTCCATCAGATGACTGGCTGTTGCTTCAATCAAAAGGCCACCAAAGCTATAAATAGGATGACACATAGCCTATGATACTCAGGGCTAGACAACAATCAAAAAATGTTTTTGAAGTGTGGACTGATTTGTATACCTACTTGTGTTATTCAATGCGAACGATACCGCTGATAGAAAGCTCATATCTGCTATTAGTAGCACATTCACATATTTCTTGCAAACTTAATTGATTATAACGCCACCAAACTTGTTTGGTATGTCTATTCTCGCTTCTCTCGACTACTTAGTTATTCTTGATTGCTAAAGAGGTATTGTTTTTCTGATATAAAAACAATTTTGCATTTAAATGTGGTTTCGATGACAAATATAGATAAAAAACCCTTTTTCACTTCCTGCATTTTTGTTCGTAGTTTGAGTTGTGAGTTGACGTCATAATTTAAGAATGTGTATAGTTCTTATATGATATTTGATTCGGTTACATTTCAAAAAATCACCGTAGATAATGATAAGTTGTTGCTACGAATTTCTTATTAATAAGCTCGTTGTGGAGTTATAATGTTTCGTGCCGATATAAATCACCAGTGTTATAATGAATAGTTGATCCTACATTTGCAGTATTGCAAGTGACGCCATCAGAACGATATATTGTGTGGTAATTTTCTTTGACCATTAATTGCCGTTTCACTGTGGTCTGACAGCCTGAGTTGAGATTAATTTATTGACGTGAGTGCATGGCCAAGTTTTGATCAGCGATATATCATCATTAAACACGTACTTGCCTTATAAATATGTACAGTACGAATAATGAGTAAAAGTGTAGTGAGTAGGTAATTATAGTTGCTGAATAAATTATCTGATATTTCCAGAACTAGACAGACATAGTACTTTTAATCACCGCGTGACTAAGCGTTGCTAATGTAGACGTCTTCGTACCCAATGCACAATCAATATGAAGTTAGCCAGGTAATTTCAAATTAATTAGGTAGTATCATTCTGTGGATAAGTAAGTAAGTACCGACTAGAACATTATACCTCCAGTATACATATATTTCTATTGTTGTAATCAGATGTCTGTATTAAAACAATGTAAGACGAGATTGAAATGTATTATTATGTAAATGTCCAAATGAAAAAATTTCGTCCACGTGATTGTGTGCTCAACGCCTTAGCCAATATAAAGCCTGTCACAAGGCATTTCATATTTACACAATCAATGAGTTGATCCGACTATAAATATTAAAGTAGGTCGACTTATACAATTTTAATGCGAGCTACGTCATATTGTTGGATTACCTATTCAACCCATACGCTTCATGCAATAACAATTTATAAATTCATAGTTTCATATGTATTACTTACGTATTAAACTTGAAGTGAACAGAGTATTTCTAGAATTATATTTTATCGCCTTATTCAATTCTAATATTTTAAAGTTCATACAACGTAATGGATTTGGTTCCTACAATGTGGGAAAAACCCAAGTGGATCTACTCACTTAGTTTTAACATCTCAAAAAATATGTTGAGACCATACCATACCATACGTTATTTATAAAGACAACGACAATAAAGATAAGGTTTCAATTACGTAAAACGGCGATAGAATCGACTACTCGTATCAGAAACTAACTATAATACTTCTGTTCAAACTCGACAAAGTCGATATTATTCGATCAGATCGGTGGCCAAGTTATTGTCTAATCAGCATTCACCTAACTTTGTACTTAATACAGATATAAGAATCCATAAGGTAAAACTTAATGTATTTAGCACGACGGACGAGCAGACCTTTGGTTCCCATTTAACATAACATCTTTTAACTACCTATATTATTGCCGGAAGAATGTTAACTCCAGTATTAACTAACGATTGTCTTCCGGATTGCCAAGATGCCGAATTAACATCTATTTTTACGGATGTCACCGTCACCGCCGCACCAAATCAGACGAGCAAAATTAAACTTTCCCCTTAAGTGTATTGGGTCGTATTTTTAATGGCCAACTTAAAATCTATATTGCGAACGATGTAGTCTGCTGCGATGGTTTATTGTAATTCTATAAACGTAAATATCGACATTATATAGGGCTTGGTATTAGTTTTCAGATTTAATATTAAAACCCCAGCGCCTAACCCAAGTTAAAATTTTATGTCAACATTAATTTTAACAGCTTTGGCGGCGAAAGAGTTATAAATGTTAAAAAATGTTATAAATTCAAAGTATGTAGTCCAACAGTAGTCCCCTCATTTTGAAATTGTAGTAAGACTGAACTGCACTGCAATACTAACTTCTATCTAATACTACCGAATATTCTAATCACAAACTAACTCAATGAATAACTCCATAAACTGACTTCTCCCAGATTATCATTTCACTAGTTAGTCGACAGAAGCAGAACTCGCTCATAACCTTTTTAATGTATGAAATGAGTTAAGTCGCAGTTAACAACATAATGCGTGCTTTTAGATTTTTTGTAGACCCGACGCCGCTACGGTATTTCCTGCTACCACTAGTGACATCGAAATACAACCTAATAGCAACTCTATCATCATGAGTGTAAGTATAAAATATGAACCACGTCGACAGATCATGCAACTTCTGAGTAAAATAGTGATTAATTACGACTTAAAGACTTTTATATTTCTGTTGTCATATTATGAACACGACAATAGTTTCCATATGGAAGACACGAACATTTGTCTACGGTTATATTTAACCCTTAATCTCAGCTCCTGTTGCGTTACCAATCTCTATATAAAATTCCGGCTTGCATGTGTAGGAGGAGAAGAGTCACGTATTGTTTTCCTCAATAACGGTTTCAACGATTTTGACGATTTCTTTGTACTTATTAAGTATTCTAGGTGGTTCTTAGCTATAGAAGAAGGTAGGTGGCTGTATTGTCGATATCTAGGAAATGTATGCTATTCGGTCGAATTCGCGGAACAAAAGCTACTGTCTTAACCGACTTAAAAAAAGGAGCAGCTTCTATGTTCAACTATACGTATTTTCCAGAACTAAAAGACGAGGCAGTTACCTATAAATAATAATAATGTGTTTTTAAGAAAATTGTGAAAAGAATAACCTAGGCTAAGAATCGATATAAATAATGGGAATCATAATAAAAAAAATGCTTATCAGCATGGGCTAAATTAATTTAATATATTTCTAATTTGGAGTGACGATGACGGCGCAATCCCCACAAATAGACCTTAAATCGTTCTCCTGTTAGTCAGCGTCACTACACAGAACTTGGTTAGCACGATTGAGTTCTCAAGAATTAATTATTATTATGTCTCTTACGCCCAGTAATATCACTATACAATGCTTACCAAGCCGAAACACAGTCACAATAAAGGTTATTCCTCAAATTATCAGACTTTTGCAATACAAGTATAGGCCTCAAAATCACAACTAAAAAAAACTGCATGCACACGTAAGTAATATTTTTGAACTTCCTCCTATACCTATAAAGTACTAATACAAATGGGTTACGATTATAATAAAACAATATAATAGAATAATCGAAGTTTAAAAATTAATATTTATGTGGCGGTATCGGTCTTTCTTTACCGAGAACCTAATAAATAATTTGTCATTAAAATTTATTCACATTAAAATGTAAAGAGGACATTTCAGCTTCATATCATTTTAAGACCAGTAGCTTGTACCTCAGAGTAGATAATATATCTTGTACTAAGCATACAATATGATAGTTACGTACGAGTAACATGCTCCTTATTATCTCCGAGAGTATGTTACGTTATTTTACTTTAGTTGGTAGTGAAGTGAATTGAAAATTGTTTGTTATAATACTCATGATTAATGTTCTTTCTATATATATTTTTTAATCCACTAATGTGGCTCACAAGCATACGGCCCACCGGCCCACCTGATGGTAGCAGTCACCGTAGCCTATGAGCGCTAGAAATATCACAGATATCACTAACTAGTTGCCAACCCTTTTTAATGAGGACTCACTGTGCTAGCAGCATTACTACTAGCGCAGCCTATCCTCGTGGAGCACTTGCAACCTTACTTAACGCAGAAATACAACACTACATCAAAGTAGTGTTATTTGACTGCGGTCTTCCGTAAGGTGGAGGTTACAGTCCCCAGACGGGCGCCTCAAAATTTAATGGCAAAAACCACGGGAAATCCCAATTCGCCCTACCTCTCGTTTTTTTAGCTCATGGTGTTATTAATCAATGTATTTAAGCTTAGATAAACTCATTTGTACAGGCCAGGATTTTAACCTGGACCCATCAGGTGACAGGCCGTTGCTTTAACCACAAGGCCATCACGGCTTATAATAGTTCCTATTAGAAATTTTAAGTCATTCGATATACTATATCTGTAGATGATGCATCGAAAATATAGCATAGGTATATTATAATATCTATATAATTGATGCGTGGTAACTATATTGCTGTGCCATAATGTATTCCCCAATTGAATGCTAGGGATTAAAAATATGCGTAAAGTCATTTGGAATCTTTTCATATATACGTTTCACGCTGCATAAGATGTAAGGTAATTATAATTATTCAAGAAATGCAATATCCAAAGGAGATTTACAAGGAAGTGTCCAATTAGGCAAGAGTCGGGCATCGCAATGCGATAATTCCGCGAGCTCAATTGATTTCATGTCCTCAGATAAAGCTGGATGTTGTCTAGAGGATGTTATCAGATCGACGGGCCGCCGTCGCTGCAACCCGCCCACCACGTGGGAATCTAACAATATTGCTTTATGAATCACTACATCACACTTATATTATGACTGACGAGTAGATACATGCTCATGACATATTTTATGAGTCCGTAGATCATCAGCTGTAAGAATAACATAACCTCGGATTACTTAGGTAATCGCCTATAAAGTGACAAATTAAAAGTTTAATTCCATTTTAGCTTCTCTATGGGATTACAATAACTGTTAAACATTTTTATATCTGTTTCTGTAGGTGGGTACTTAGTGTCGTTTTCCTATAAATTAAGCGACATAAACAAAGGCGTTTGGGCGGCTAAACATCCAAATAATTTGTATTTACAACAAGATACATTCAATTATGCAAATTTATATCGTCATTTACGGTGCGTACCGACTTATAAAGCTAAACGAGCATTGCGCTCTAGCTTCATATTTTACAACCATAAAAAACGTATATGGAGCAATATGTGCATAAATGTCAATATTTATCCGGCGGGCAGCCGCACTGGGGGCTCCTCTCGATTTATACAAGACATTTGGTTCCTAAGCAGCGAGCACAGCGGTATACCTCGCGTTATAACGTCCAGCATCGTAATTGTCGATTAATTATCTCGATTTCAATAAAACATATGGCATACAGATGATATTGTATAATTTCAAACGATAAACCTTCGCTAATAAGGCATAACCACTGCAGCACACCGCTGCGTCCGTCGAGAATTCCACTACGCGGTGAACATAAAAATGTTGGAGATGTAAACGAATTATGAACACAAAATATTCTACCAAATGCGAATACGTGATCGTGATAAAGAACCGGTTAACGGATCCTAATGATGGCGTTAGGAGGGGACTATGGAGGTATGTGAAAGTATAATGGTGTGTAAGTATTTATGTGTTCATTAATGCAGGCTTGTGTTAATAACGACGCATCACGTCCTCGGTTCACAAGGCACCAACTCCAAGCCACACATTTATATTCCGTCAGTCAAGCTTTGCCGTTTAGATTTGGATTATTTTTGGTCATTGTTATTCAGTTAACGGTCTCTTAAGTTTGTCTCATTTGGGAAACCATAATAAAACAATTTAAATGTAACGAACTAATGACAATTGATCACATTTCTCTTAGTGCTGAAGAGAATAACATTAAGCGGATAGAATTACGTTAATCGAAATTCTCCCACAATTTATAACCAGTCGTCATATTATACTTAGCCTCGAGATTGATATAGATATCAACAGCTTGGTCTTAAAATAAATTGGACCGTAAAGGCCTTCTTCAGCCATCGGCATTTAATAAAAATCGCTACGAAGTAGAAAAATATTGAGACTATTTGTGAATAAAAAATATATAAAATATTCACCTTTCTTTTGTATATCGTGTGTATGTGGTTAGTGTATGTAATACTCGTATTATTGCGGAGCAAAACATTTTGTTAATACATTAACGGACATATATTGAACGTTATAACATAAACCATAGGAAATAGCATTATAAAAGTCAGCTATGAATAAAAAAACATTGATTATGGCAGTACTTATCGTGGTATGCAATAAACTATACGGAATTAACACATTCCCTGTGTAATAGTCTCTATAAAAAGGTATCAACGTTTGTCAATTATTCCAACACCTTACATTAGTCATCCCAGACACACATAAAGGGTAATTTCAGTGTTAATAAGCCAGATATGGAGCACAAAACGACAATACATTAATATGGAACGTGAACTAATGACAAATTTTAATAATGGGGCACACCTGCTATTCTTTTGATCCGACATTTCTCTCATTTATGACATCAATCGAGCGGAATGGTCCGATGCCAACGTAGTTTTGTCCTGGACAAAGCACCGCGCTCAGACAATGCGTATATACTTTAGTGATATTTTTTGTATTGAATATAAATTCCCTTTCATCTCACTTAATTTTAGATCAAACCATAGTTCTTACATTTAGATCACATTATTATTGTCTCTGTTAAATATAATGCAGTATTCAACAACGTCTTATTGAAAATCACAGGTGAACTAATTCGGACTCTAAAATGTTAAACATTAGGTAAGATATCGCATTGCATGACTGCATGACTTATGATGAAGGAACATGTTGATGGAGACAGATAAATAATAAGCGGCATTGCTTACAGGCAGTGTATGGATGTCGCGTGAACGTTAACGCTGAGAGTCGCGGGTCGAATTAGTGAATTGTTGGTTGCGTACGCGCAGGCGGCAGGTTTTGTCTAACCGAGATCGGCCTCTCTCGCACATTAATCTCTCCTCTCGAGATGAAGAGATATGCATTTGTCATCATGCCTGCGATTAACTCGGAGAAACTCCATCCTTTGTACCGAATCAATCCGATTATTAAATGATTGTAATAGTAACCATTCACGAAATTTAAATTTACAGGTCCGTTTTGTCATAAGTAACAAGTACAGACTGTCTAAGGATTTGTGAAAATAAATTAGTCAGCCTTTAGGTGGTCTGTGAATATCTCAGAAATATTACGAGCATGAATAGCTTTCCATATGACGGACAGCAGAAAGGGCTACCCTTAAACTTACCTTGTATTATTTTGTCATTATTAAATTCCCCTGTCACCGGTTTGTTCTCATTTCTCTCTAAGAAAATATTGTATGCAAAATTATATGACATTTGAATGAACACAAAAAGGTAGTATCGAGATTTGTGTACACACATGTTTCATAGAATGTTAATTTGTGTTTGAAGCGTTGTTTTATTAAGAGCTTTGAATTATGGAATCTTCGTAGTAGAAACATAAATTATTCTATGGAAAACCATTCAAACCAAAACTATTCCATTGCATAGGCTATATTTTATTGAAGGCAATGTAGGTATTATTCTTCTTTATAAAGCGTCAAAAGTCACTCGGAAAGCTAGTTAAATATATTCCAATTTGGAACACTTACCATAAAATAATACGTTAGAGTCGTTCAATTCCAGTTGCAGTTCTCGAATTAGTGTTCATTCGTAAATAATGATTAGAGATGAATGAAACGAAGTGTGATACAAGAGCAACAACACAAAGGTCGCCGAGATTCGAGAGGCAATCACCTCACTAGTGGATGGGGATGCGTTATCGACAAGGTTTCAACAAGCCGCAAAATGAAATTTCTCATTGCCGTCAATCATTTTCCCCTCGGCGAAGTCGCCCCGCTGTATCGTCGACTAATAACGCCATGGTACAAGTAACAAAACTTTTACATATCCAAAACGCAAATTTTACACTGTAAGTGTCTGTATAGTCGCTTAAAGCTGCAGACTCGTTTTGAGACCCATTTCTCCCGACACCTGTTTCAGGACTTCCACGTCCCAACACCAGGGTGCCGAGTTTGCTCAAAGTAACACATGATTCTATTCAACGTTATATAATGCTCGGACATAATCACTCAACGCTAACTTGCCCAAACTAAGCAAAGCTTATACCTACTATGGAAACCAGCAGGCAGCTGATATAATACTTTGTGTAGTCTCGAGACTAGGGCAGTACATTGAGGAGGTACTGTCCCTACTAATCCTAATCTGGAGAAATGTTATTACAACCTCTCTTCAAACGCAAGCCTAAACGCAAAGACGAGCCTAGGTCTCCTGATTCCATACGTAAATTTTACCGATCCACTTAATCTCTCCACACCCTCAAACCCCTTGTAATAATATGAACTCTACTGTTCCGCTGGCTCTTGTAGTTAGACCACGGTATAAAAGAGTAATCGGCTCATTATTCCGGTACGTAAGCCCCGTCGATCCATCTCATACGAGTACTTGGAAAACTAGTCATATGACATCTTTTTCATACACTTAGTAAGTGCTAGGGGGGCCTATTAGGGGATGACAAAATCTGGCAGAGTTGAAAAGATTCTATTAAATTAAATAGAGAGACTCGTCTAATATGCTAGCGCCTGGGTCGTCGGTTCGGTTGTCGAAAGCTAGGTGTTCTAGGTGTTTTATTTCTAACATACGTTTCGTCACGCTTATATAAATACTCAAAGGTAATACGTATTTGCAGCAACCAGAAAGCAATAAATGCCCTAATATTAATAATATATAAATCATACCAATCAAATATCCTAATACAAACCCGATAAAACAATAAAGCCGCTAATAAATCCACCTGTGCAAATTGTATTTCTATAAAGTGTAAACAAATAAATAAAAAATAATTCTATCACGAAGAGGTCACTAGTGCAAACATTTAATGGACTAAAAGAGATGTATTTGCATATATACGCATATCTAAATCTAAACATAAAATAAATCAGAGCTTCACATAAATCTGGTACTTACTTTATAATTTATCAAATAATTAGACATATCATATATCTAACTTGACTAATATGCGTTGGGTTTACCATAATTAATGCAAAAACATAGTTTTAATCACTAATAGCATTAACTCCACTGGTTTTAACGCATCAAGTGTGCGTTACTGATACAGGGAATCGTTAAAATTTAATGAAGTCAAATCATTGACTACTTTCACTAAATTAATTTTAATTGATTCCCACACTTTTGGAGTCTATTTTCTGTGCAGATGAAGATCATCAGTCCCACTAATACGAGTACCTGCAATAAATGCGAATGTTCAAAGGCGTGTTCGTTGGGTTTGGATTTTAATGAAATTAATGCAAAAAAAACATAAATGTAATTTAGTCCAATCCAACCTATAAATGCGAAAGCACTTGTATTTTTTATTATTATTCTTATGTAAATGAAATTCCGTGGATATTCAACAATTTAAAATTCCCAAAATATTAAGATTACATTATAATAGCAATATACACGTAGGTATGGATAAGTTGCAATCATTGCATACGTGCCTCGTCTCACCGCAGACGAAAAATATTTCGGAATTGAGATTGATGTCGCACGCATGTGCAGACGGCCTGTCGTATGCAAAACAACCGAACCAAATATAGAACTAATTTATGGTCATACTGCGCGATTATATTCAGTTAAAAATAGCAGCGTTACTCTTGCTTTTCATAATTTATTCACGTCTTTGTACGACAGCTTATTTAAGACTATTACTATCACAACAGACGGTCTTGTCTGATTCAGTTTACAGGTCTAATGGTTTGTCATTGAATTGCTAATATTAAACAAATAACTATATAAAAACTTGGTAAATAAATGTCCACTAATAAAATCAGAATAAACATAAGCACATACTCATTAGTACGAGACCTGCATGATATGCTTGTTTTAAAGCGAGAAAAGCCTGCCAGACCATAGCCGGAATCCGTAACGACTGTATGAAGTATTTGGTAATATATGAAGAATTTACAACAAGGTGAACCTGCACGAATTACCGATAAATAATTAAAATAAATCCCATTTAAGGGTAGGCTCCCACGCGATAACAGTTGTTATTTATACCCCCATCTCACAAAGGAACCGCTGCCGAATATCACCCATAAATATTGGACTGAGGTGTAATTTTTCACATACCACGTCTCCGCGCGTCGCACCTTTAAAATAAATGCAAACAAAATTTAATAGGGAGAGATGCGCGCGATCTCGAACTTCAGGTAAAAATAACTAACCGTCGAGAGGTATTTGTTCTTTACACCGTTAATATTACATTATCCAATTAAATATACTATACACGTTAAACGTTAATCAGTTTGGCTATTCACCTAAAGATAAATAAAGCAAACACTTAAAACACTGCCTGGGCAGTAATCAATATTTGAAATGTCTGCTAAAATCAATGTACCATACCATAAAGTAAGCCTGATTGTCATTTTTAAAAGCTTACATATAAGTCAACGATATTTTATCGTAGAACTAGTAGTTTCTCTAAATCGTGTACGTTTCGTGTACGATAGTAAACGATGCTATTGCAAGCGATCGGCAAACGACGAAACACGGGCATTCAGTTACACAGTTGTACAGAGCATTATTGAGGTACGAGGTGTGCGATTATGGATTTGTCTGGCGCGGGTGGAAGGCGGCCCTACTTATTTACGGTTATTGGTTATGGACAGAGTTGATCGCGGCCGGCGGTCCCGCGAGCCTCGTAACGCCTCGGACTTCGCCCGGCGCACTGAGGGTGCCGCGCCTGACGGATATATCCGTCTTCTGGGAATCTACCGCCGTTTGCAAAATTATGAATTGCTAACACATACTGTCTACGGTCTGAACCTCATATATACATATATTGCTTCCTAGCCTCATATTAACCATATAAAAAAATATATGCCAAATAAACGGGAAAATAATAAAGATAATACGATAAAAGTTAAAAGCTAATAACATTTCATGGAACACACACTTCACGGGAGACAAGCCAATAATAGACCAATCTGTATTTGTCACAAAATAAGAATTCCATCAAATAATTTCGTCGGCAATAAAAAACTGATAGAGACATTGCACGCATTTGTAATAAAAGTCTCACCATAAATAACGATCAATGAAATATAATACACCTACAATCTTCAGAAAATGGGAAAATCATTTTCCGAGGGCGGGCGCGGTCCGGCGTAATATTGTTATAAATGTACTTTTCTGGAGGGTATAAATAATAATGTGGGCTCGCGGACCCTGCCGGTGGGCGACGGCTCTTACGCAATACAGATATTTCCTTGCAACTCATATTTAAAATTAAAGATTTTTTTTCAATCTATTGCTAATGAGAATAGTACTAAGTTGACAAACTTACGAATATATTATGTATTCAAATAAGCAAAAGTGACTCATAAACGACATAGCTGCTAATATTCTGATGCATGATACATGATCGTAGTATTGTAAACATCTGTTTAAAGGCGAAAATAATTCTCGGTAGCCGAAATATCCACGTGAAGCCAACGCGGTGAGGAGTCGCGGTTACCTCTGGGAGTCATTTCGCTCCGACAGCCTGTAAATTCTCCATTACCCGATATGAAATATGCCTCGCCGACCGACCACCGTTTACGAGCGCCCGCTATGATTTCTGGCCCATCAACTGATACATTGGATCAAGGGAGTGCCAGTCTTTAAGGGAAATCTTTAGTTTGTAAACCAATGCACTGATTTATATATGGCTCACATGGATAAGTAAATTATAAGACCTTTATGTTTATTTAATCTGAAATGTGACCTTGTTCGCATTAACAGGTCGTCACAAACTGAAACCAACGATCCCTTTTCAACGAATGAGTCAAGTAAATAATTACACCTTTACACGAATTTCACATTACAATATTTTGTGATTTCAACGCGAAATTCAGCTTTTGTTCTCGCGTCGGCGTAATATCTTTATGCGACCACTAAAGTGATATTATTTCAATTAAGAGCCTGATTTAGCTGCGCGAGAAAAACTCAAAACAATGAGGTGTCGGCGATTGTGTCGAGTAAATAATGTGCAATCAACTGTCTGATTTGTTGGCACTCCTAAATCCCACTCACACGACAACACACTTTAATTTATGAAAAGTTGCTGCTATAGTATCGTTGTCACGGAACGTTTCAGCCACTTAACTAAAGGTATGAATGATGAACGATAATTAAATATGAAACGGTTTTGGGCTAAGAATAGTCTACGGTATTAAGTGGCGCGTCTTAACAATTATACACGTCGTCGCTTGTCTTGTAGGACATCAAAATAAAATCACTACTATTTATGTATCTGAGAGCGTATTAACGGCACGCACCACCGCTCTTATAATGTAATAAATCGTCTGGAAAATATAACAGTCATCGGTCTGTCATACGTGTCGTGCAATGCGCGCGCTGCGCCTGCGCTGCGAACGTCACGCATCCATACACCATAAATTGTATCAACATAAATAAAAACCGGCGTTCCATATTTTAAAACCTTATTTTAATAGCCCACTATTCAACGAAAAATTAAGACGTGTTTATTAGCTCGTAATACATACAACTCCTTCCTTCACGACTCACTTGCTGCTACCATGGTGTCATAAATCTGTATACAAGTTAAGTCAACATGTATAACTATTAAATGTTAATAGCATCCCTTGATATATTATAGGTACCTACTTCATAACTTATAACTCTACAGCTCTTTGTTTATATTTTCCTTCATTTATCAAACGAAAGTACTAATCTTGGGTCCGAATTTATGACTTGGAAGAATTGTATTGAAAAAGTTTTTCACAGCAGCATTACCCCTTCCGAGGCAATTTATTACACGAGAGTGTTCTTTTGTAAGTATAGAGCTAATATTTTCATAACTGTGTATTATATTTCTGGAACAATGCTAAGTGGTTGAACAATGGCCACAGCAGCTGGCTGACCAATCAATTATGTGTCCTCATAATATGACTCTTTTCTTGACGACTATAAAATTGCCACACATAAAATGTGTCTGTGCCAAAAATCAACATCATCCCGAACGGAATGTTAACAACATAATATTTTTCAACGTGATCTTAATCTCAACAAATTGTAGAAAATGAAAATTTTAATCGCATGAGTTTAGAAATGTGAACGTATAAATTAAAAGTTCCGAACAATTAACAAAACACGGTGGATTTTAATAATCATTCTTGGACAATAGTCCAAATCTTAAGACGAAGCAATAATTTAATTTGACTTGGTTTGACTCGCTGCCAGAATGACTAATTCACACTAACAGCTCGTGATTTTGGTTTTATTGCTATATTTTTACTCGATAGCAGACGGTCTAATGAAATTAAATTAATTTTATTTAATAGTCGCATCTGTAGACGATTCAATCTCAGGTTTTCTTTTTTGAATGCTGCACAACTATAATATATAGTACAAGTTACAACTCTACGGCAATCGATAGTAGTGATATTGATAGAAGGATGCCCCGGTGACCCCTTGTAATATTTTGTGCGGTCATTACACGTGTCAGTTCTTCCGAACGACGCTGTGTCGTTAGAGCGACATTGGGAATGGAAATGATACTTGGTCATATCTAAAAGCTTTTCCGTTTATTGTCACTAAATCTAAACCCTTCTATTTTATAACAAAATGAGTATTAGTTTGTTTGTTCACAGTATTTAATAGTCCGGTAAAATATGTTCTTTCAGTTATGCAGCAAAATTAAAAACTAGTAAACATAAAAATAAATTTATTGTTTTCAGAATTAAACAAGCTAGTGCGTAATATATGATTCATAGTATAGGTATGCATACTAAGTTGCTGTGTAAAGAAAAGAAGTGCAAACACGCTGTATCGACAGTGTCACGGTACAGTATAATGCAATACGTGTGCGTGCAGTATCATAACTCGCGCCAACCCCTACTCTTTCCGTGCTGCGGACGGATTTCGTGGCGGCGCGGCGACGCGGCCGACACTACACCGCGACGACAACGCGACAGCACCGCCGACATGCAACATTCGTGAAATTCTTCCAACACGTAATAAAATTTTATAAAACCGTGGTTATTATCGTAAACAGAACAAATAGCTTATTTTACGAGCTATTCGTCGCGCTTTCCCATTTGCATGACACGAGCGTGTCATAGGTAACAAGCATGTAGCGAGTGCCTTATAACACGTTTATTCCATATTAAAGTTTGTTATCGTTAGGATATACAACTATTAATATTGGCAATTGTTTACGGCTTGGCCACCTTGGAGGCGGACACTGTAAGGGCTAAACATTTAAGTAGTTTCTTTAATGTATGTAACAGTACCCATTTTAACTTGATATAAATGTTTTAGAAAACAGTTTTTGAATAAGTTTGTTGGACTTGCTTTACCGAGGTTATATAATTGATATGTTTATTTTCTAAGTAATACGTATCTTCATAATAATGCACCTACAGACAATAAATGTCAAAGTTACATCTGATATAAAGAATGAATCCTTTTATTTCCTGGATCGAAGTCCCCCTTCACCACGAGGTTCATAAACAAAGTGTGAACAATCATAAAATGGAAAATAACAGTAGACAATAAAAGTTGACGTAACATGCGTTGTATTTACAAAAATCCTTCACTGACTGCATTTAGAGTTGTTAGCGCTTCTTTATAATAAAAAGGTTTAACAAAGACCCATTAAAAACTGAAGTCATAACAGGAAATGTGATATAGTGGCCGGCGGGTTTTTAAGGATTACCTCTTTCATCATAAAGGCGCGGTGAGCGGCAGCTGGCGCTTCCATTTTATGTGGTTTCCGAACGGCTCCTCTTTTAATAAGCTTGTTTATTTTCGAAACTGGATCACCCATCACATGAACATGACTATGAAGGTGCATCATCAGCTGGTATATCCATTACATTGTTTTTATTAACGTCAAAGTATATTCAACCGGTGCTTACCTACTAAAACATAACATCAAAGAGACGGAACATATATGTATATAGTTTGTTATATCCCAGTACACCAAAGAGATAGATAAACTGCAATTACGAGTAGAACCTACCCGGTTCATCACATCCATGTATATTGGTAAACAGACAGTATTAAGCTGTATGTTGGGACCGGGTAGTCTCATTCAGAGGAACAGCAAGCAATAAGCGTTCGCGTCAGCTAATAACAACAGTAGCATCTCGAGCGATATCTCAATATGGTAGGTGCGAGCAGTTAATTAACACATGACGCTTGTCGTGGAAATAGAATTCCTGTAAGCGGGGCAGGGTGCGCGCGCGCCCCGGGCGTCGAGCTCCGAGCCCATGTTTGTTTACAAGCAACGAGACTTCATTACGCCGCTGGCTAATGTATTCAGCTTCAGCCTCCACGTTAACAGCGACACTTCTCGGAATCAATATGCTCCTTGTATGTTTTGATTGGCTGTCGCAAGATGAGCCAACATAATCCCGCCCTAAGATTCGAAAGCATAGAACACACTTTGCCCTGTCGTCACGGTGTAACTTTAATGACACCGAATACAACGAACGGATTTCAATGTTATACTTGCCAGAGATAAATTTCCTATAGTGGTAACGACCTCTGCATTGAACTTGTCCAATTTTAGGGTTAACGCGCATTAATTTGTTTTATTAACAGGCCTTTAAACGTTTAACCGTTTCCTGTTCTAACTGGCCTGCTACGTAAAGTATAGTCATCGTATTATTTTCTTTAACTTTACCTAAAAATAAAGAGTACTGCTTATGCTAAACTACGGAAGCCTATATACGAATAAATATCGTAGTGTGGAACGAACAAGGAGTCATACTAGCAAATCCAACCAAAATGTGATCCTGCCACCCCTAAAAATAATAATGTTTCATCTTATGAAAATATTTCCCTTACGACTGTCGGTCGGTATATCACGGTATTTGTCACAGAGGATCACCCTTTATGTTCGTTTCCAGTCAAACCCCTTAGATAAGCGAGCCTTTTATATGCCAAATATAATATATTATGGTTTACAATTCTTTATAAAGATTATTATGGATGTGACCATATCTTTCCTGATTATTTTCTGATTGTCGTTCATTTCGGTTTATCGAATTGAAAAAATAAACACTAATACTTATACACAGTTCAAAGATCACACAGGTTCCACATAAAATAATAAAAGGTGTAACAAAATGTGTAAAGCCAAGTATATACAAGTATTTAATATATTTGCATTCCCGATAGACGCCTCAAAAATAATTATAAAATCCAAGGTGGCGTTCGGGACCGCGGTCCCAGTCTCAAAAGCCCCCTGAATACATTTAATCATATATGTTTAACCTACGCCTACCCGATATAACAGACATGATGAAAATAAATATACACTCATGTCCACATTAATCCAGCTCGCACGAGCCATTACTTCCAACATATGAGCAACGCAAAAATATCAGCGTATTATGGGTTATCAGAGGCTGAGTCGCGTCTCCGAGACTCCGGCCGCCATTCATGTCCCGATTTAATGGATTGCTAGCTTTCATATTCCGAAACGTACACAATGTTTGCGCTCCTATGATCACGTGCGCTGATTTAACGCTTTATAGTTCCACTACGCATTTACAAATACGGCATGATACCATTGGGAATAGAAACTGATGCCGGATAGACAGTATCTGTCGTATTGCTGAAATAAAATTTACATTTCATCGTAACAGCATTTTCCGATACAAAGCTTGAAGAGTGCCGTTGTCACCCATCTATTTGCACGTCTATAGCTCCCCTTTCATATGAGAGACGAAAACAAACAGAGAATGTGGCAAATAGCAAACAATATTATACGGAATGCACAATAATATCAGTTCCGGCGGCATGGGTGCGGGCCGCTGTTTGCTTCCGCGAATAAATATGATATTGGAAGTCTCGCCTCAAGTTCGCGCGAGTAAATATTATTGGAGGTTTGCTTTGGTAAAATGATAACCGGCTAGATTGAAAATATCGGCTTATCCGCGAGGCAGGAGAGGGTTCGTTGGCCAAATGGAAGAATCGCAAAGGGTTTGCTTTACTATTGAAATTCAATACGTTTCTTACAACACAGTATAAGATTGCATCTGCGGATAGGTACAAACTTTTTCTGCAAGTATGTTTATTGCAAATTCTACGTTTTTGAAAAGAATTATCATGTTGAATATAGAATACTGCAACGAGACGAAACGACGAAATATAACTATTGTATTGTTCGTAAACAAATTGTGAGAGCCGTTTTGTTAGCATGGGTCCGTCCGTCCGTAGAGCCGGTACACTTGGTATAAGTTACCCCGGCCGCACATCAACTCTCGGCCCGGGACTGAGGCGAACGCCCGCAGATCCCCACCTTATCATCCCGTGAGAATAACTTCTAGATTTATGTTACACGTAAAACTTTATGTCGTGTTTTGTTTCTGCTCGCATACAATATATCAAAAAATTTGTATATTTGTCGCTACTACTCCGACGAATAACTTTATCAATGATTAGAAGTGCCATCTTTATAACGAGATCTGAATCCTAAGCAGATGTCGAATGAATGATCGTAGCTTTAAAACTAAATGTTTTTATTTAGATGAGTATTAGGTTCCCAACATTATTAATTTAGAGGTTTGTTAAAAATATAAGACAAAAGCTGCTGGGTACTTAACAAGTACTCAGAAATTCCCAGAGGCATGAGCATTAAATACCAGATCCACGAGTATTAATTAAGACTTGTATATAAAGCGATTATCAATATATTCTACGATTGGAAATATGCATCGCACAATCCCTTTGACGACCCTAAGGTGAGGGCTCGCAGAGTCGAGTGGACGATAATAGAGAAACGGCTTTACGAGCTCGACACCCGCTTGACACATCAACACAACATCCACATTGTGCCCACGGCTCTTGCTAGAGCTGCCGATACATGTGTGCCTGCGACGTGTGAGGTGCGACAATGAGTCCAGTTGATGTACTTATTTAATTTTATTCACTATGTTTAAAGTGTTTTTGACCTTTTTTGAGCCCAATAAGTAATTTCCACAATAAATAGATTTAAACGACCTTCTTTTAGCTTTATTATGTTATTTTGTATATGACATGAATTTTTGAGCAAGAACAGTATTGACTAATTATGATGAGCATTTAACGCGTTTAACGCACCTACATACTTTTCTGTTTCTATCTCTCTACCTCTAGAGGGGTGCCGACAGCTCTTAAACAATCCGAAAGATACCCGCCACTTTCTGCAATGTCATCGGTGCATATAAAAAGTTATGACCACTGGCAATATTTCCGAGGCGACGGCGGCGGCGGGCTCGCGTAGGAAACGATATGCAGTAAACGGTCGGGCGTGCGGTCTCGCGGGGCCACTGGCGCTGCGCCCCCGCTGACCCGCCCGATTTTATGCCAATTTTCATAAAATAAATCTGGCTCGCGTTGATTGAACCAGTCGCCGGGCCGCGTTCCTGATCGGTTTTTACTTTATTGTTATTAGCTCAGTCGCGTAAGGGTGCGAATTATTGTTTTGCCATTTGTTCACAAAAAATATAAAAGTCCCTGGAGGTCCAATTTACTGCATATGTAACACAAAACTAAAATATAAAGGTTTCGTTACGACTAATATAAAACAGCCTATGGCTTAACAGATTTTGTAGGAACACGTGGTTCTAGTTTGCAAACAAGTTGATTTTTTCACACCTCATTTATTCGCGAATACAATTTAAAAGAGGTTAAAAAGTAGCTTGTCTTAGAGGCACGACGTGAATGGATCATCGTCTGGTTAATAATCGCCCCGCCAAAGCTTTAAGCGATAGCGCGAATGGTATCGCTGTTAACATCGGACGAAACAAGTGTTATGGCATCGTACGAGCCTTATACGATAGAAGGCTCGCTGTGAGATATTCCGATAGTTATCGCGGCGGCCACACACGGCAGATCAACAAGCACCAAGAATAACTAGTTGACGCCGAACGCCAATTTGCGACACTTTTACGCTCATAACAGCATCTGATACCATTTACGTTGGACTTGTGCCATTTGGAGGCTCGTTTACTTCAATCTGCCATCATTCACCCGCATTGAATAGCATTAATACAAAATGCAATTATACCTTATGCGCCTCCGTGCCGAACCACCTCTCGTACAAAATGACATACAAGAAGTACCCCACATCACAACAAAAGTGCAGAGTGTAGTCAAAGAAGCATGGCGGGCAATCGTGATTTATCGTCGGTCGCTTTTGAATATTAAATAATCTTTAATGGGAGCGCATGATCGGCCCATTAGCCGACGTCGCTCCTTTCACGTTTAATAAAGAGTCATTTATAAGCCAGTGACGCTTTTCCCTTATCTGTACGAAGTATGTTGCGCGACTGAGAGGTGCCGCCCTATCGAGATTAATTCATAATTTTACTCTTGTATATTTAGTTTTATTTAAATACGTAATGCACATCATTAAAACCTTGAGAGTTAATTGCATTTATATCAGTGTAATTATTTGGACGGTGTGTCTGAATGGAACTGACATAAAGAGGGTATTGGGAAGTCTTCGCCACTGAGTTAACTGGGCGGGAAATGTGACCAACCTCAAGTGTAACAAGTATTGGTTCAATTCTCATGGCGTGGGTAAGTATCACCTCGTTGGACCATTAGGAAATTAGCCCGTTTCCTCGCGCCGGCTCACCGACTGATCGACTCTAATGTCCTTCATTCAGACCTCAACGATCCAACGCAAAATTGTCTCACAAGTAGCTCTGTCAATTGCGAGTTTACTACCTGCTATGTATTTCCAATATTATTATTGCACATCTTATTATTATTATTGCCTTTCAGCGTGGCAATGCTTCCAGTATTTTGGGAACGTTACTAACTGCCAACGCTCTGTTAGATTTAATAGCTAGTTTATAGTTATTTTAGTATATAATAATAAATATGTTTATTACTTTATTTTCCATTTGACCGAAAAATCTAAAATAATATCAGGTATAATTTGCTTAACCCCTTAGGTTAAGGTACCGAAAATTCCAACCAAAACAAAAAAAAATATTATGATAAACACAAGCTTATATTTATAAAAAAATACATGTTCTTAAAAAATAACATAAAACATGTACAGAATATTTTTTATCCTATTTCATAAGTTTGACTGTGGAAATGATAAATCTCAATTTTGTGATATTTGCCATAATGGATTAAAAATGGTGGCATTTACGGTGCATTATCACGAGAGCCAAACGTGTTTGTAAAATTTCAGCTCAATCGGGAAGTGGATCCGTGGATCTAACATGCTAGATTTGATTACAGACACCGGGACTGGTAAAAGTAAATAAGAGCTTGTAATGAGTTCAACGTCTAGTATTCATAAAACACTAAAACCAGAACTCGCTTGGAAACCAAGGATTCCATAAGCATACATAACAGCAAAATAAGACACGGCGGTGCTTATGAAATACGCCGCCTGTAAAAAACACCGGCAATATTACTAATACTTTACGTTACTTACTTAGTCCGTATTCGCAATTATGAACATTAATCTGCGTGGCAAGCGAAGGTTAGCATAACTCGAAGGCGCACATCGCCAGTTACGACTTCCTAATGACACTTCGATCGCGGCCGCCGCTCATTATCGCGGAACATTCGATCGGTTCACTGGAGTTATTCCTCTTAATATCGCTGCGCCGGAGGCTGGACGGTTGGGATATCGTCACGTATGCGCTCCGACGTAATTATATCGGCGCAATTAAAGTCCAACTAATATATTATAATCGTTCTGTTAGCAGCAGTGGTTTTTGCCAAAGCACCGGTAGCCGCTTCGGTTGCGTTCACACACTTGTCTCGTGGCACTCTATTAGGATATGAACCCATTGAGTGGTGTGTATTTAAGGAGGTACATCTGAGTAGGTTGATACCCACCTTTGTTTTTATTAAAAATTACTTTACTGTCATGCGTGTAATTATTTATACACTAAACCAGCCAACTATGTTTGACGAGTCGTAGAACATTAAAGCAGAATAGAGATAAATAAAGGTTGGATTAATAATACACGAATAGAACACAACATACAATGTTTAAATACTCTACTCTAAATCAATTGTTTTGTTTCCAAGGAATGAGAATTTATTATTCTAGACTTTTGTGGTTCTATTTATATAAAATCAATGAGTAAATTGCTTTTAGTGGAGATTGAAACAAAAATGTTATTGCCGATTTATTTCAGTGGTAATTAATGTAGGTGTGTATAATTATAAATCAGACTCGAACTTAATTTAAAGTGGCGATCCAAACGACTACTCAAATCAATTATACTATCAATTTAACCTTCATACTTCGGTAAGCTGAAGGAAAACGTTAGTTTCGTGTTTTATTTTCCAACACATGACTCAGACACAAATTACTCACATTATAAATTTATTTGCATAAGATTACATATGTGTTTAAATATTCTAGGTTAAAATTTGCGTCAAGGATTATAGAAAAGTATTTCATCCCTCACTGTTTATGAATGAGGCGTATATATTAGGTCCTTACATATGAAATTGGCGTTTTGTATGGGAGGAACAAAAAGTCGAATATTTTTTAATATAATATATTTAATTAATCAAAGTATGAACCATTATTTCTATGCACTTTTGCCATCTCATAGGTAGTTCATTGATCCCTTTACTAAAAAAAACAGTCGGACGGGAATCAATAAAATCTTTGAAGGCGATTTGGACTGCCCCATCGGAGTTGAATTTTTTCCCTTGCAAGAAGTTATCCAAATTTCGAAAAAAATGGTAATCTGTTGGAGCAAGGTCCGGGGAGTACGGAGGATGTCTTAGACTTTCCAATTGAAGCTCTTCTAATTTAGTAGCCGTCTGTAGCGCAGTGTGTGGTCTAGCGTTGTCGTGAAGCAGCAGTGGCGTGGAGCGATTGACCAGCCTAGGTTGTTTAGCCGCTAGCTTTTCCATCATGGTTTGCAATTCCTGACAATAGACATCAGCCGTAATAGTCTGGCCAGATTTGAAAAAACTGTAATGAACAATACCGGCACTAGTCCACCAAACGCTTACAAGTAACTTTTTTGGGGTTAATTTTCGCTTGGGGCAGGATTTGGCTGGCTGGCCAGGATCTAACCATTGCGCTGAGCGCTTCCGATTATCGTAAAGAACCCATTTTTCATCACAGGTAATGATTCGGTTTAAAATACCTTCATTATTGTGCCGGTTTAGTAATGTAACGCAGCAGTCGACGCGCGTTTGCCGGTTTGTTTCAGTCAATTCGTGAGGTACCCACCTTTCAAGCTTTTTAATCTTCCCAATTTGCTTCAAGTGAATTAAAACAGTTTTATCACTAACATTGCAGCCTGCAGCTAACTCGGACGTGGTTTGCGATGGATCCGCTTCCACAATAGCCTTCAACTCTTCATTATCAACTTGAGTCTCAGGCCGTCCACGGGGCTTGTTCTGCAGGTCGAAATTTCCAGAACGAAAACGTTGGAACCAAAAACGAACTGTGTTTTCTTTTGCAACACGACCGCCATACACATCATTCACCCTTCGAGTTGTTTCCGCAGCACTAGTGCCACGGCGGAACTCGTACTCGTAAATAATGCGATATTTAAGGTTTTCCATTTTGTAAAATGAGTGACGCAAACAGAAAAAAACAGAAGAAAAAAAACAAATGAATGACGATCATCGAAGCACAAATACATGAGTCTATAGCTGTACAAATTTGAATTTGGAATTCCTTACCAAAGAGGAGAAATTCGTGATTAAAGTGGCCAGTACGAAAAACGCCAATTTCATATGTAAGGACCTAATATATATATTGAGATCATTGACTAATGAATCAGGGTGCTAATAAACCTCCTAGGAGCCTTTGTTGCGATAGGAAACAAATCAATAACCCATATCCTTACATAAGAGTTATAAATTACATAGCGGGCATCTACATTAGGCAGTCAAGCCGTTGTGACTGACTAATAAACGGGTAGGGCTGATCCTCGCGAATCATGAGTAAATTGTTGCGCCACGTCGAGAGCGCGCTTTGAGAACATCCGACGGATAACAATAATTACTTACATTGATTGATCCCTTATAACCCGAGTTTATTTAATAGTCGACAGATGTTAATCGCGGCTCTGACTGTAATTACATTTTGATACTTAAGAAAAACGTTGCGTCTTTAGATCTCACAATACCAAACCCATTGCAACAATAGTGACCGTTTAAAATGTCTGCCTTGTGCGTGAGAATGTTACGCTAAAGATTTTCTATGTTTGTTTGTTTTCTGACGTAATGTATTGTTTTACTTAATATACACGTATTTGCTTTACTTTACCATTGTACGTAATTAAATTATTAATTGCTATTAGTATGGTTAGCTAGCAAACAACAGGACAAGGTTGTGGGATTCATTCCAAGAAAAAAAAAACTAATTTATTTACCTAATATACTACCTACGTATTTTTGCTGACTCAGGGCGAAATATTTCTAAATTTTGTGTATGCAATACCCACGTTATAGGAAATAAGGACACAAGTTTTTTTTGCAACTAATGTGTAAAACACGACCGACCCACCACTGGTAAGCGTTTACCATAAACTTTAGACGCTTACAAGACTAAGGATTTAACTCACGCGTTATAGAATCTTGAAAAAATTCTTCACACTTTTTTTGAAGAACATAGAGATATGGTCGGTTGGGAAAAATAATTCTTAGACTTAAGCGCCCGCAAAAGAAAGATAATAATGATAAAAAGGCATTTTTGGGTTCCAGTGTGTGATGATAAGTTTCCCGTTCGTGGTGAATCATGTCAAACGGAGGTGACGTAAGAGACAAACATTAAAAATAATTCGGTAATAATTAAAACGTCACAGCACTCATAAAAACTAAAGGCCGCAATAAACATCATCCGACAAAACGCTGTGAACTAAAATACTTGTTTTAATTAACGTTCATAGTAACGCGACTGCTAAGTATCAGTGGATGTTTAATTTTATTTTTCCATTGTATGTAAAACAGCTGTGAGGTTCATCCATCACTTCATATTCGCGAGTAGTACGACGGCATTTGGATTGCCCCGTGCCGCCCTGCTGGCTATACACACGCTAATTGGAATCAAATATTAACTTCATTATATAAAAATAATGTATAGTTTATTTTCAAATCAAATCGATATCATAAACACCGTGTCACTTTGTTTATGTCAAAGATAATAAATAGCTATCTGAATAGATAACGCCGCAGCAAAATAGAATTAAAGTATTCGTAGCGTAGTCTACGAACCGCTACGACGTAGAGCCTAATAGTTTTAATCGGTGTATTTTTGTCAATAACTGGTCACCTCCGACTTTACTGCTAAGATTAGATATCAGTAATAATATTTATTACTCACTACGTGCGTAGTTGTACAGAAAGCACCGTAATCAATATAGAGTCGACTTTCATTCAGGCACGATATCCTGTTGGCTGTGGATAAATATGTACATATGTATAAAAGTCATAAATGCCATACGCGTGCTTGTTAACGTGCGCATGTAAATTCTAATCCTTGTTGCATTTAGAACGGGGCGGCCTAGTAATTATGTGCTTTCATTTGTCTGTTCTCGGAACAAACGAGCGAGCCCCGCGCCGTGTAATGCCGCTCCATGTAAAGCAGTTACCAGTGCTCTAATCTCGCACTGCCATTAATTTAAAGAATACGTCTGCGTAACCGACTTTACCAACAACGTCAAAACACAATTCTCCTTCACATTTTCTTATTTGCATATTAAAATAATTTCAAGTAAACGCAATAGGTACGTAAAGTCGCCTTCTACTCGCTTTCGGCCGCCACCGAAACGGCTCAGCCGGCGCTTATCGGCCACTGTAAAATCAACTTTACTGCAATATGTTTTAATTTTAACATCAGTTTATGTTTGTTACAGCATTGTGCTTGTCCCTCGTGTGTCAAGTTGGGAACGATGACAGATAAAGGCGGGTTGTGTGCCCAAATAGATAAACTAGTGTGGAAATTAATGTCTACATTTACTGGTGCATGAAGTTTGTAGTTAATTATAGGTTTATTGCTATTCGTTTTTTAAACACCTATCAGTTACTACATTATCTTTATAAACGGAAATAAATAATTTCCCACAAAACGCCAGTAGTTTCACCAACTTAAATTAATAGATCAGAGTGCTGTCTTTGCACTGGCTATATTATGTCAACAATTTTTACCTTAATTCTTATCTGACAAAACAAACTGAATTGAGATATATCTTGAAAACATGCGCTATATATGTAGGTCCCTACTGAATATACCCAATGATACGCAAAATTAATAGTCTAATTACCAGAACTATTTAAAACAAAATGGTCTATGGTGTACGGTCCTCACTTGCCTTCAGATGGAATTGCCTTAAGGTCGCTTGCCATCCTCGTGGATTAAGAAAATCTAGACAATCCTACAAGTTAGTCCAATGAAAAAAGTGCTACTATCACCAGCCAGCCACATTTAAACAATGTGGAAAACGGTCGATTTGTTAAATCGATCGCCAAATCGCCGCCACCGGGTCAGATTTGTAGTTAGAGATTATAGGTCAAACTTTATTTGCCCTGTGAAGGAATGTAACTTGGGACCTTTGGCGCGCAAAGCTAATTGCTTGGCCACAAGACCAACCGGATCGTCAGAATACACTAGCTTTTACCCGCGGCATCGCCAGCATCCTATCATACTATCCCTCGGGAACCACATATTTTTTCGGGATAAAAAGTATTCTAATTAAAGTAATCCAGTTAATAAGCCACCTCTATTCCAAATATCATACAAATTCATTCAGCCGTTGAGGCGTGAAGAGGGTACAAACACAAACTTACACACAAACTTTCGCATTTATAATAATATAAGTGTCATATATTAATTTTGTTAATGAAGTAAATTGATGACATGACATTCCTGTGTAACGGGCGGGGCGTGTGCTCACTCACCGTGGTGTCAGACAATTTTATAAGCACATTAAAAAATGTACACAACACACTACTTAACAAATATCTTTTAAAGATACACCATCTAGAAACAACACTATATGAATCATTTTAAAATTAGTATAATTAATCATTTAAGCTGTATGAACATTAAAGTCGACACATTAACGGTTATGATTGCTTGTTGTTTTTGTTGTTTAAAAAGTTGATTTAATTTATTAAATAATACGTCCTACAGTTACATAAGAGCATGCATGTAGGCTGGGAGTAGAAGAGTGGGCGCTTTGTATTTTGAAAAATAATTCCGTCAAAATGAGGTCAGCAATTTCGGAAATTAGCCATTAGGACTAAACACCAAAATATTGACTAAAATTAATAACGCATGTTTGGGTTTTAATAACGTATTAAATGAGATTATGGAAAATAATCTAAACATACATGCTCTCGTTATAATTTTAAGCCTTAATTTATATGCAGTGGTTATCGAGGTATTAAAATTGTATTTGTGATATGAGTGAAGTACTCTACGTTGTAATTTTCTGTGGTTTCTCTAGAATATGTACGTAAGGACTACCTGGCTACACGCAAGGCTATCTATTCCGTCAGTTAGTTGAAATATTACCCCCATTCCACAACTCTATGCGGTGCATTTAACACTTCACTGGTTTTTAACGTTTGTAGTATCAATTCATTAAAAATACCGCCGAGTATCGTTATAAATTCAACTATCGAATATCGGCGTAAAAACTGTTACGTCTGTACCAATAGCTATGAATTATGTGCAGCTATTAGTCGTTGCGCTGTTAATTTTATTCACATTCCAGGGAAGCGACTGGGGTGTACCCTCGAAGCGCTCGCGCGTGTAATATCGTGTATTATCCTGTAATACTCGGCTGCAACCGTGGCGCGATTATTGAAATACGTCCTCATCTCAGCACTACACACTCAGTTTCTTGGCAATCCATTCCTGAATGCATACTTCGCAAGGTTACTTGTGCCTAAACTTGTCAAATATATTCATGTATAATGCGCGGGAGTTGTCATGTGAGCGATAAGCAAATGACACAAAATGCTATGTAAATTCAAAGCGGCTATAATCCTTAACAAAACACCTTTATAATGCGACGCTGTGGGGGATGCCGACGAACGTGAATTGTTCTCTCCGATAAGAAAATGCCTTTGTCTAAATAAAGAATTATATTTTCATGCTAATGTACAAATAATAACAATGGAATTACTTTTCGTAGATAGATATAGCATGCGGGAGTGTCTTCTTTTATTATGTAGCTTTTATTATTAAATTAGCGAAGATAGGTCACAAAAATATCTGATTAAACCATTTTATAAGCATTTGTTCTACGTATACGGCCCACGTAATTCCATCAATCTGTCTAAATGTGAACTAGACGAGAACGTTTTCCATTGTTGTCGACATGAGAATTGGACATCATGTACGATTATTCCGTATAAAATTCGAGTTTAAAATTATTCTGAGATCTTTCATAAGTATGGTTTAATGCTAGGTATTACTTTATTCAATATTGTATTGATTTAAATAAGTATTCCAAGGTACAAATGATTTAAATACAATGGTAGCAGACATTAAATAGGAGCACCTAACATTTATTACTCTCTAATATTATAATGATTGCGATTACACTCAACTGTATTTCTCTGCTGCGAAGAAAAACATGAAGACGGAAGATTACCTTTACAAATACCGATAGGCATCGTAACTCACTGACTCGATTAAAAGTGAAAATTTAATTATAAAATAACACTAAAGTTAAATAAAGTTTCGTCCCTCCCGGGCTTGCTCCGAACTTGGCAAGTGGAAAAGGGCTCCAGACGTAAAGTAAGCGTTATCTACGAGTATATTTTGCTTTGGACTCTTTATGAGTTTCAAACGAGATCCGTCACGCGACGTTAACTCGGAATAGATGTGATAAAGTGGCCGCTAATCTGCCCTATTCGGGGCACACTTAGTACACTTTATTAATCACAAAGCTTACAAATTACACTATACTTCCTGCGGCGTGACAGTCGCCTCGGCGTATGTTAATTTTATTGTTGACTCTATTGGACGATTCGGACACTGCCTTTGTGGGGTCGAGTGTGCTTCGATTAATATTTAAACTTTTCCCTATAATTTACTGCTTTACAAATAAATGAGATATCATGTCAATGCACCGGTTTAGGTGCATAAGCAAGATTGATGCAAACATCTCTCAATCGCTACAGTATTGGACACCTTCGTACATTAGCTCCCTGCTAAAATTTAACCCGCAACCCTAGACATAGAGTCCTACGTTCACCAACCTTCTTACTGCCAGACGTAATACCGGCACTCATTATTTGTTCCTAAAATATACATATTAATTGGTAATTCAATTCAAATGTATACACACCTTCAATTCCTATATCAAAATAGCAGCCTCGGCGGGCACCTTGAGCTTCAAAAACCTTCAAAAATGGCAAACATTATAAATGGCACACAAATAATTTCTTATCGAAAGGCGTTTTGTATAAACAGTTTATGCACAATTTTATGCTTTAATCGCAAAATTTACACTTTAAACGTGGGGTTCTCGACATGACGCCTTATGCAAAGCAGGTGCTACCTGATACGCGAGCTAAGCGATACAAAGAGAAATGTTATATGTTCACATATTCTGCCAAGCGAAAATACTTGTTAAATAATATTTTGTACAGACTATAACGTTGAATTTTCTGTTCACATATTTTATACAAAGCATCCATTAATGTTGTATAAAACAAGTGTTTAAATGTAATGCAATAGTTGTAATTCAAATTTTGTTGTGGTCTCGTAAGTCACATTTTCGTGCAATTCGCCCTGCACGGCTGTTTACGGCTGCCTTAGCACTTATCAGGTGGTGATCGCGTAACGCCATCATAAAACGGGTCATATCACGGTGGAAATTTACGAAACGTTAAGGAATAAAATTCAAATAAAACCCATGTACATAGGGTACTACCCGGCACTTATTAGTATTTGGAGATAAAATGAAGTTGGCCCGCTTTGGGCAATTTATTGGGGTAAGTTATGGGCGGCGCGCGGGCTGGAGCGGCTAATTTATTCGCCGTGCACATAAATTACTTGATTATGAATTCAACTTGGTTCCACTGGATTGTCTGTTGTTGCTGCGCTTTTGTGTAACAAACACGGATATTAATATTCACCTTGTCTTATGTCGAAGTCGGTATTTAACTATATGTATTAAAAGTATGTTATTGAAGTGCAAAAAGTTTCAAAGCTCTTGATGAAGTGATAGTTCTAACGGCGGTGACTAATTGAAATGTTTCATTCTAAATCTGAGGAAAGTATAAAGGAAAGCAAAGAGTAATATAATAAAAAGCAATAGTGGGGATTATGTAGAACACCGATGGTAATGTGCAGTTGTTTTCCAGGCAGCAGTAACGCGCCGCAAGCCGCTGCAGCGCGGAATAATCGCGGATACCCATAAAAGATGTAATTTCAGATAAGCTGAAACAGACGAGCTCCGCCCCTTCCTCCTCCTCCCACAGCCCTCACCCTCGCTGCCTACTTTCTAATGACTAATTATTATGCTGTGCGTTGCGAGCTTTAACGTCAGCTATCCGAGCCTACCTGCCGGCACTGCCTCGACCCCGCGCCACCTCGACCGTCCATATACCATATCATGATTGATTCACCCGTGCCCCTAGATATGTTTCTTTATTACAAACATGCTTTACTTTTAAATATTCATGAATTTTAACAATAGCAAATACGTAATTTATTGTGACGTTCATGTATTTGTGCCAAAGGTAAGCGACGTTGCATGACTCAAGTGACATATACCAAGTGTTTTATTCGCACATTATATTCTTATCTATCTGTTGAATATAATTATTACTGTCGGAGCTTCATACATTAGTAGTGGTAATTGCAGATAGGGAATATTCACAGTGTGAACATTATGGTAATGCGGTATCACGCATCGGCGTGTCGCGACGTCGCCGGCGCCCAGTATCGCGACATCGGTCCGCCGCCGCGCCGCGCACGCTCTATCCACACGTCGTTTGCAATAAACATTATATGTACATTACAACATGATACACATTTTAATTACAATTAAATAATGAACTGTCTTAGACATCCATGTCATAATAAAAAAAAATTTAGAGAGGAATTTTGGCACTTTGAATTTAATTTCCTTACGGTTCTTAAAGTATTCAACGCTTAAGTATTTATAAGTATTTCATTTAATTATGGAAGCTTTCTTTTAACTATTTAACAATTATATTGAACTTCGTACCTTAATGGTAACTAAATGAAATTATGTTGCGAGAGTATATCACTCCTATAAAATTTTATTACCGACCATAATATTTAACTAAATTGCTTTATAGTTAATCTGGAATACCTATCTCTGGCTTGACTATGCTCATTGACTGGTCAATCAGTTTTCCTATTTGAATGATGGTTAGCTTTAATGATTAAGGAAATAAAAAAAGTATTGATTTAAACATATAATTCTTCGGGGATTATGAAAAAACAGCCTTACCACGCTCATTGAGAATGGTTTTAGCAAAAATTTTACCCGATATACCAGTTCCATATATCGATCGCCATACTCAGTGCATTTTAAGAAACGAAGTATCAGAAAACTTTGAAATACCGTCCAATTTTTTATGTTATTTCGCCATTATGCATATTATAACAGGAATTTCACACGTGTGTAAGCTGAGTACCTAAACCGTTCAAATAATACAAATAGCTGGTGCCTAACTGCACCAACTTATTGGCATATGTTCGTGACTACTTTACGAGTGCTACGACATTGCATATTAATTGGTGTCGCTATCAGGCTGCCCATCGGCTCCGACCTAGCTTCCATACGAGTAGAACACACACACACATATCTACACTCTGTATGTATGAACATGTATGAGATGAACATGCTGAAACTATGATTTTCCACCGACTTGCTTTACATATTTAAATGGTCGATATACCTACTACATTGATTCATTTTCATATTTTTCTGTACTTAGGTATAGACAAAGTCTTTATTATAATTTGTAGAGTCGAAACGATATATTCCACAGCTACTCACTGTGTCGTATAACTATTTCACAAATAACCTGTAGGCTAGGAATGCTATATAAATTCGGGTTCAATTCCTGCACGAAAATTATTCCGTCATGAATCGCAGCCGCGAGTTTTTGAAAATTACTAACATAGTATTATTTTTGTCTCTTGCCATACCTAATGTACCTTTCGATCAATTTGTAGGTAGGTACTTGTGTCACAAACTGACAATATGCTAGGTAGGTACTACATAGTACTGGTACATCGATCGGCAGAGCGCATTCTATTATGCAAATGTATTTAAATGCTAAGCCCTCTTCATTACGCCAGTATCGATCTTAGATACACAATTTGTAACTCGATAGGTCCATAAGTCTAACGAATCTGATACTAATACCTCAGAAAAGAGCTTAAGAATTTCAATTTCATTAATATTCCGTGCTTTCGTGAACTTTAACAACCCACTTGACAAGCTCGATACGGCCCTAAATATCTTTGTCACCACGTATGCATACATAATGCATCTTATTTGGGATAATTTGAGTGCTTTATATTATTTATAATTATTATTGTATGTAAATCGACAGCACCGTATAAAAAGTTTAAAAAATCGACTCTTTGGAGTAAATTTTTAAACACAATTTCATTGTCTGTATGATGATCGTAATGTACCTACTAATATAAATTTATCAAGCTCCCCGAAAATAATTGGGATGAGTAATTGAGTAGAGGACAAACTATTTTTATTCCATAACTTAAGTAAAGTGAATTGACAAGAAATGACTGATGAACACAACGAGATTCTTGATGAAGGAAAACATCTGAAGGAAACCTGCAACATCGCCAACCCACATTCGACTAAAACCCGCTCATCCATGTAGAGAGGCCAGTCTGGTGTCCCTGCAGTGAGAACTGTTACTAAATATAGAGTCAACATTCATACAAGAAAATTATTATTATTATTTATATCTCCCCACCTTCCCACAAGGATCATCAGGTGTCATAACACCCACTTTTCACCGAATATAATTTGGTGCCAACGTGACAAATGATAAGTCCGATGCCGTCTCATAGGCACTACATACGTCCTTGAATATTTTGTCAGACGTATGCCGGTTTCCTCACTATGTTTTGTGGTGTGAATAATCATAATAAGAATAATCACTTGACATTTTTAGAAAATCTAATTGGTACAGATCGGTGGGATTCGAATTTGCGTCGCTAGAATTCAAGGGAACGCTTCATACCACACGGCCAATACGGCTAACTAAGAAAATGTTATTACGTATATCCCAAAAACGACTGAAAAACTATGCAGTAAGAATATCAACGGCACACATGCAAGAAGAAAGTGCGAAGTATCTAATGTATTTTGGTCTGTGTTTAGTAGTTAGTATTCAAACAAGACTAGTCCCCAATCAGATTAATCTTAAATATTTATATTGAACATGGCGTATCGAGAACCGGAGCCTAGCTAAATTAGTATGACGATGTTGCACCGATGGTGGAGAAAATGGTAAGCATTTGCGTTGTCGACAAACGTGGGTGGGCTGCCAGCTACTGATTAAGACATGATGAATAATAAACCCTTGTTGGCTCGGCTCTATCTAGCTGTACCCATAATGTATTGAAAGTAATTGCACATGTAACATACTTGCTATCTTAATGTTAAATTAGAAACAGCACGTCAGAAAATATAATATTAGGTCCTTACATATGAAATTGGCGTTTTGTATGGGAGGAACAAAAAGTCGAATATTTTTTAATATAATATATTTAATTAATCAAAGTATGAACCATTATTTTCTATGCACTTTTGCCATCTCATAGGTAGTTCATTGATCCCTTTACTAAAAAAACCAGTCGGACGGGAATCAATAAAATCTTTGAAGGCGATTGGACTGCCCCATCGGAGTTGAATTTTTTCCCTTGCAAGAAGTTATCCAAATTTCGAAAAAAATGGTAATCTGTTGGAGCAAGGTCCGGGGAGTACGGAGGATGTCTTAGACTTTCCAATTGAAGCTCTTCTAATTTAGTAGCCGTCTGTAGCGCAGTGTGTCGTCTAGCGTTGTCGTGAAGCAGCAGTGGCGTGGAGCGATTGACCAGCCTAGGTTGTTTAGCCGCTAGCTTTTCCATCATGGTTTGCAATTCCTGACAATAGACATCAGCCGTAATAGTCTGGCCAGATTTGAAAAAACTGTAATGAACAATACCGGCACTAGTCCACCAAACGCTTACAAGTAAATTTTTTGGGGTTAATTTTCGCTTGGGGCAGGATTTGGCTGGCTGGCCAGGATCTAACCATTGCGCTGAGCGCTTCCGATTATCGTAAAGAACCCATTTTTCATCACAGGTAATGATTCGGTTTAAAATACCTTCATTATTGTGCCGGTTTAGTAATGTAACGCAGCAGTCGACGCGCGTTTGCCGGTTTGTTTCAGTCAATTCGTGAGGTACCCACCTTTCAAGCTTTTTAATCTTCCCAATTTGCTTCAAGTGAATTAAAACAGTTTTATCACTAACATTGCAGCCTGCAGCTAACTCGGACGTGGTTTGCGATGGATCCGCTTCCACAATAGCCTTCAACTCTTCATTATCAACTTGAGTCTCAGGCCGTCCACGGGGCTTGTTCTGCAGGTCGAAATTTCCAGAACGAAAACGTTGGAACCAAAAACGAACTGTGTTTTCTTTTGCAACACGACCGCCATACACATCATTCACCCTTCGAGTTGTTTCCGCAGCACTAGTGCCACGGCGGAACTCGTACTCGTAAATAATGCGATATTTAAGGTTTTCCATTTTGTAAAATGAGTGACGCAAACAGAAAAAAACAAATGAATGACGATCATCGAAGCACAAATACATGAGTCTATAGCTGTACAAATTTGAATTTGGAATTCCTTACCAAAGAGGAGAAATTCGTGATTAAAGTGGCCAGTACGAAAAACGCCAATTTCATATGTAAGGACCTAATATTTAACCAGGATCTGGACATTTCTATTTGCACTATTCAATTGATGAAGTTCTTGATTTTGTTGGGTTAGTTAAAGTTAAAAAACCGGCCAAATGCGAGTCGGACTCGCGCACCGAGGGTTCCGTAAACACTTGTAGGTGAGGTTAAAAGTAGGCGAACTTGAAATGAGGTCATTATTCGTCGGTGACTCTCATCAGCGCGATTTAGGATTATTTTTTTGTAAATTCACATTAAAAAAAATTTAACTACATATTTACGGTTTTCAGATTTTTCCTTTACTTGTACTGTAAGACACTGCTTCATGCTAAATTTCATGATTCTAGGTCAACGGGAAGTACCCTATAGCTATTGATTCCTTTGTGAAATCGCAAAATATGCGAAAATTGGGGACATAACGGTCATAGCCTTTCTTCATATTGATTTAAAGGTTTGATTATTTTACAGCTGAAAGATACCATAAACCCGGTTATTTTGTATTAATTTCTTTTTGATAACTCTACGCGTTATTGAGACAAAAATTCTTGACAGGAAGACAGACAGACGGACAACAAGGTGATCCTATAAGGGTTCCTTTTTTCCTTTTAAGGTGCGTAACCCTAAAAATAATTTATGTATGTTGGTATATATGCGATTGATAAGCTCTATCAGCGTTGAACCGATCACCATGGCAGTTTCAACATCGTTTTCATGGAGAAGGGTTTACTTTAGAAACATTATTTTGAAATCCAAAGCCGCAACTTAGGATATGAACACTCTCCTTTGTTATAACAAAAAGAGTTAGTTAAAAAAGCAGAGGCTTAGCAACTGGTATAGTCTTAACTGGAAAACCTATCGATGTTTTGATATATTCTAAACGTGTTGTATTATTTGAACACTCATAATTCAGATTCTCATACAAGATATCCCGTACCGTGCGGATGCGGCATCCACACATATTTCTCAAACGACAATCTTAAGTGAAATCTAAAATAAATATATTATGCAAATGTAATGTCATCTAAATATGATATAAATATGCAATGATTTCAAACCACAAATAAAATAAATTAAATTAAAAACTTGTTTAAATAATATTCGTCGTGGACATAAATAATAGGCCTGGGGTCTTATGACATTTGATATGATAACATATTAATAACCCGTTCAATCATTTGGTTGAGTGGTTTTGTTACAAAAGTGGTTACAAATCAATAAATTTCCTTTCCCTCATTTTATTGCATGTAACATTATCATCAGAGTCGGGTGACAACGGCTCTATGAATATGATTAAATGAAAAACAAGATTTTTTACCACCTGTGTTCTTTGCATAGTCTCGTAAGTGTTTACTACTAATAGGCGGGTTTTACGTTCTACGCCATCATTAAAATGATATCCGTCATTAAATTAATATGCGGGTTTTATTGTTTTATTTATATTCTTTAATAGGTAGATAGTTTCATTATTTTCACCTAAATTAGTCAAAGTTGATCTGAGTGTATATTTTACGTTAACGGTTTTAAGTTTCTAATGTCCTGATTTATTATAATTCATCGGGTAATATTCCGCAATAAAGCATTTTAAATCTCTCGCAACTCCTTGAATTTGTTTTGAAACATAGGTATGTCTCAAATAGTTGGTAGGTACTATGCAGGTATCGAGATAATACACAATCATTTTCTTACATTACCACATGAACATCAATATAGAATTAAAATCTTCTCTATATAATTCGGTCCAAAATTGTTAGAATTTATAAATCTATATACCAAGAACAACATACATTTTTATATGGTGGCTCATTAATCCATATGCTTCAATATGATATATCAATTCAATAACTGAGCATCCTCGCTAGGAAATTCGTCCGATAATGTAGTACAAGACCAGTTTGGTTTAAACGTACTACAATGGTAAAACAAAAATTATATAAATAACGTAACGATTAGCCTATGAAAGCAATAAGACAATAGTAACTTCCCGTTCCGTATCGGGAATCGATTAGTTGCAGCTAATCCTTAACCTACAGCGAAGTTAAAAGGTAAAAGAAAAACTGCTCCACCTGTCGAATCTGATAAAAGTGTTTTATTTAAATTTCTTTAGTTGGCGATCCAAAAACGAAAACAAAGTTGCATTTGTGTCTTATTAAATGAAATTTATAGTAGGGTTATAGTTGCTGATTGACCTCGGTCACTGAAGGATAACAGGTCCATATTCATGCTTAAAAACGTTTAGTTGCCCCTACATTGCTGGCGTCTATGTTTAGCTGTAGGTATATTTTAGCTTATATATATAAGCTAAAATTGTTTGAATTATTTTAGGTATGTTTAGGTACGTTTACCTCCTTGCTCGCGAATCGTATTACTGTTAATTGCCTTCATGTTATAGTTCGCATACATTTCACACGAATTTATAGCACCCGCATGCTCAAACTGTATGAGTTTAATAAATACTAAAATTTCTTCAAAACAGTATTGCATTACAATTAATGTAACAAAATGTAATTGTCTAATGAAAATGGAAAATCAAAATAATCTTGACTGTGCTTTGTAACTAATATACCTTATATATGGACCTAGGTCAATTCCAAAAACAGTAAAAAATACTACACGTAAAATAAAGGTTAATTTAACGTATGTGAACACGATGTTGGGCAAGGTGCGCGTACGCACGTGCCCGTTGCCCGCGGCTCCATTACAATATCTGTTCCGAATTCAAATTCGTGTCATACATCTTTATGCTTAGGTAACAAATAAAACTATGTAAACTGAACTCTAGAACCCTCGAATAAGGATGATTTGAATAATAATGATAAAGGAAATGGATATTTAAAATAATATCACCTCGGGGTTAACGATTACCGGTGCGCGCATGCGCCACAGATGGCGGGATAAACCGACGTTTGTTTCCGCAGTGATATCTGAATTAATGGCGATACGAAATGCTCGAAAGGTGCTCATTACCATGATTTATGCAAGATAATAAGTTTCTTATGCCATCCCTATTGTACTGTTTAAAGATTCAAATGAAGGACCCTACATTTTACCAATTAGTTTTTTGTTTATGCCGAGCCGACATGCGGGTAGTCGGTTGAAAACAATTTTCGCGTCGCGAGCGCGTTCATGGGTACGGTGGACGGTGGTAATGTGCGGCGATTTCTGAGCGAGACCGGCGAGGACGCCGTCCATCTCGCGGATCGTCCGCTCACTGAGTACATTCCCGTGTAAGTTTTTACACCTATTATTTTATGTGTCGGCAAGTAAAGTTCGGTACGTGAGTTATAAACTCGCTCGCGCCTCTCTCGCCCCTACTTTATAGGTATTAACGACTTGTCCGAGAGTTTTCTTATAAATAAATTTGAAGGGTAACAAGGCTCGCTTTTGTCGGATTAGTAGAGTGGATCTTGTTTCACTTTGTTGCGTAGACTCTCTATCTTTTTTACATGGGAAAATCATGAGAAATAGCTGTGTATATATTTTGCATAGGTACACGCTTAGCTACATCGACAAAATGGATTATCCAAGTGATAACGTGACGCTATGTGTGTCACATAAATGTTGAAACTGGTCCCCTTTAAATCCTTTCTGAAACAGGACTGTTTTCTACGCCTGATGCTCGAGTTTGAAATCAAGGAATCACGTGACATTAGCCCATAACGCGTAGCGCGACTATAAAAGCCGGACATATGGAAGTTAAGAGCACTACCACACACAGCACCTGTAAAATATCAGAGTAATAAAGTAAATGCAGTGGCGACCGAGAAGGACGTGCCTATTGTTGTTTCAGTCCACTACTCTACCTATACACCAGCACGAATATGAAGATACGAGGTGTACGTACCCGAATACTGGATTTATGATACGAAAATTATGCGGGTAACGTAGTGTTAACATATTATACCAAAATAAGGCGGTCGTGAAACTCTCAATAATTTCATTTCAGAAACCAAATTTTCTGGGTTTCATACGTCAATTAACGAGAATTATTTTGATCCGGGTTTGTGTGTATTGTTGTGGGAAACCCAGAAAATGGTAAAGTACCTATGTAACAGTGCGTTGCATGTAGTTAATTTTAATCTACATATCGAAAACATTATCCCGGCTATGTAGCGTAAACACATTCACAAAGATACATAGTTGTATCATACATTGTGTCGTGTATATTAAGTATCACAATAGATGGTTCTAGTGCAAGTATTATTGCCTACAAAAGTCAATTTATGAGTGCACTCTCAAAGTTTCAAATATCCTTAATGGCGCAAGAGTGAGCCGTTTTACATCTTCCCCCACAAACTGCATTATAATGTGTCTGCCGAAAATAACCGCACATAAATATAAAACAATGTGAAACCACTTAAAGCGAATAAAATACACGTCGGCTTCAACTCAGTAAAATGAATTTATTAATAACGGAGACAATGAACGTCTGAAACAAACGTTTCACTTTTTGTATTTTTAATTGTCCTCCGGTCGACAGCGAAGACGCATTAGAAGAACGAAAATAAACTCCCGATCATATTCGATAGTAATGTCACACGGCGCGGCACCGCTCCGCTGCGCGCGCGCCGCACCGCCACCATAGCTTGATTACCCTCGATTATTTTCATTTAACCTGTCACTAATTAAAATATTTTAAATCTTCAACAAAGAAATTATTGAATTGTAGTTTAGCAATGTGTAGCACGGGCAAAAGTTCTTAGATGATATCTCCGAGGTAATTAAAAATCTTGTCGTGACATTCAGAGCCTCGTCCCGCCTCCGCACTCCACCGATTCCTTCAATATTGTTGGCGATTGAATCGCAATTAAATGTAACGATTCAAATTATACTTTATTGAAAGGGTCTGATAGCTCAAAATGGAGAACATATCTCTCCGCAGAATCGAAGGTGCTCCCGTTGAAATGCCAACCATTTTATTTATTCACCTTAATTATGTATCTTGTCTTAATTTACGATTGGATCATACGATAATCTGTAATGTAATTTATAACAGATGCCTAGGTATTCCAGTCGTTTCCATAACGAGATTTAGGATTACTCTGGATTATGTTGTGTTCAATGCTCCGTGTATCGATCGAAATATATTATCGACATTAATTCGCATTTTGCAATTAAGTGAGCGCGCGCGGATAGCAGCGAAGAACGAGCGGTGACTGCTCGATGCGCGCGCTCCGATAGCGTCATCTCATTTAATTTTGTTATGTGTCGATGGCATGACGGCCGACCGACATCTCGATACGGCCACCGTCTGCAGATAGCCCTTAATGAAAGTAATGGAGGTTTATTAACTATTCATCGACGACTATTCTCGCGAACGAATCCTATAGTGATAGATACGGGACGATGGCTGGGCGTGCGAGAGAGAACAAAGAAAGCCACATTTGCTAATTGCGATTTTGTTCGTGTCGTGCGCACGGAGGCCGGATCGTGAGCTCCAGAGATATGACGATAACACATTCATAAATAATTAGAGCGAATTTTTCTCATTTGTTAGTCGACAGTCATGATATTTGGTAGCCATAGCCCTCCATTCTCAGAACATGTTCATCTAGATTAGTTTTGCAACATGTCCAGTCATTTGCACAGATTGCTTACTTATTATGGCTGTTACGTAACCACAACTTTCTTAACATAAAAATAAGAAATTTCTAACAGATTTTTCAAATACTAATATAAGGTACCATGGAATCGAAGCACAACATAAAAGCAAACGTGGATCAAACTATTGTAAGTCACGGTGCAAGAGCTTTGCCATGGCAGGGTTCAAATTTCCACTTCCGCTCGATCCATGAACAATCGATATTGTTCCCGTCGACTTTCATTAAAAACCAAACAAAAATAATTAAAATTAAAATTGGAACTGAGGGTCAGGTACGCATTCACACTTTAATAATGACATCGATACTTCATGTCCCTAAACCGTAAACCATCCAACGCTATTGAAAGCATCGTAAATCATCCGGAAGATAAAAGGTTTTAATTGAAAGAAAAAAGCTTACATATATTACAACTGCTTGATTTTTGCTCAGTCACTCTGGTTAGATTAGAATTCGGGGCGTAGCCAATTATTGCACTATGAAATGTATTAGTTACGGCCATCAATGATCACTGGAATGATGTATTTCCTAAATCAGAATATATCGATTATGTGGAGCATTATGACACCTCACATTAATATGGGGCAAAAATTATGTTGGAATCCTATAGCAGTTCATCCATAGCTACTATTATTCGGACAAAACATTTTTCGTAACTTCCGCAATCGATTGAAACCATGTTTTTTGTCGTACAAAAAATAACGATGACATAAAAACAAACAATCTCTAGCGCATAAATTAAAATTTCCGCTTGCCGATGGTAGCAGCAAATCAAGCATAAATGTTGCTGGGGGACACGGCCGATCGATATTCTGTTATTACTAGGAAGGCATTACTATCATACTGGCATTTTTTATTATGATAATATTGTATGTTATTTATTGGGGCATTGAACGGAATATTTGTTTAATATATTTGTTACATTTACTTTTTGTAGATTATTATCATATTTTATAGACCCAACTGACTTTTTACTCGGTCCATAAAATACATATTATACATTATTTTGTATTCATTGATATTCCGAGCATTCGAAGACGGAATGCACCTTTTCTCAGTGTAGGATCTATCAATTACCTTTAGTACACATCATATTCATTTGAGAGTGCACTCGCCGTGATTAGTGGAATGTACTGTTAAGGGTCAAAGCCCATTAAAATAAATAAACAAACTATCCGAAACAATTTGAAGTGTTAAGTGACTGCAGGCTATCAAAAATTACCAGATAAGCGCGACAATGGCCGGTCGGTAAGTTATGAAGAGATAAAAACATTGTACGGTCAGTAAAAAATATGCATTTTATATTTTCATACCAGATTGCAGTAACGCTGAGTAAATATCATGAATAGCTATGCTATTCAGTACTTCGACACTTCTTCAAACAGTTTCCTTTGAGCATCATTATTACAGTTTGGTAGAATACTTTACAAAATTATTATTTTATAGCTACTTTTTGCACTAACGAAAATGCAATGTTTATTATAATTGTAAAAAACCGGTAAAGAGAGTACGGACTATGGCTGAGCACTGCGCGGTCTGCGCGCACGGTATCAGGCGAGGACGGTAACTTTACGCGCGTCCTATTACGCCGCTGCGATAGCCACAATCAGGTAACAGCCACCATGACATCTTTATGATGTTTCAAAAACCATTACTAACGACACCTTTTTAGTTACTCGCGATAGCAGCCCACCAATGACTCCGAACAAAACGTTTTCGTGTCAACGGCATCTATGCGTTATGCATCAACAAAATACTTACCTATATTGTCGAACCTGTCAGATCATAAAATTATTTTATAACTCTAAATTCTAATGATTATTTCAACCACCTTTTTATTTAACACATAAATCAAACGGTACGTATGTTGATTTTATTTCGACGGTTAACTAACTCATTAAATCTTAATTTAATTATAATTTATTACTTTATTCTCAATAACAAAATTATATAAAATATCTGATTGAATGCGATATATCTAATGATGAGCTTTGTCTAATAAGTTTAGGTGCCCCTTATTTTAATCTTTTAGATAGATTATTGGAATGTTAGGATATGGTTTATGTAATGCAAATAAACCGCCCAATAGCGATTTGGACTCACGCACTGACTATTCTGTATCACGACACAGTATATTTTGTACAACTGGGGTCTTCTGAATTTCTCTTAGCTAAAGATAGTTGGAATCGGTAGGTGGCGCTGTTGTCGAGATCTAGTTTGAAGTCGCTGGAAGCGGCTAGTCTAAAAATATATTTGTCTTTTCTTTATTTACAGTTCTAATGAGTAGGGTTTTCACGATACTCACTTGCCTAGTGTAAATAAATATACTATTGCTAAAAATAAACGTTTTTTATATTGTAGATTATTCTGTAAGCTTCCGCATAAAACACAATATTTTACAGTGACACGCTACCAAACTACTACGCCGTGGCCAGTTATGAGGCTCTTTACCTAAAAGAGTGTTTAAAAATGTATGTTGGAAATGAAATCAATACGTTCGCTGGCAAGGATCTGCGCGTTATGAGGACATAAATCTCCGGGTCGCAGAGAGCCCCCTGGGCCAGTGCTGCAAACTCAAGAATATATGTGTGTAGCAGAATTCATTAAGCTATGCAGGTAGGCGAGTATGTCTTGCACTTTACTACTTACTACTTGTACTATATTCTTCGTGAGCTTTGACTCTTACTTCAGTTTGATTAAAATTGCAAACTTTTTCATGTGTTTTAAAATGTATATAGTCACGTCCCACCACCGAAACATACTATTTTTGACATCCATGACATTAAATATCAACGATATTTCTGCGGTAATGATACCCCTAGTTTAGCAAGCGTCCAAAGCCTATGGTGACCGTTCACTTTCAGACGGGTACGATTGCACGCCACCTATGTAACATAAATCATTTTGCAAAAATTACCATGGAATCTCACACGGGATACCGTATTGTAAGTTTTAGAAGGCATCAAATACAATCTCTCGAGAACGAAGTTCCGGCCGGTTCACGTAGAATAACGCATTGAAAAGCTGCTTGATAGGTAATTCATGATACATGAAAGTCATAAAAACAAGCCAGTGCTCACTTTGAAAAGTATTACGTACGTGAGTATAGCCACTATTGATTTATCAAATAGATGAAATGACGGCTGTGGATGGTACGTGATTACACTAGGAAACGTAGTGGTACAGATATGAGCGGGCGGGTCGCTTATATTTTATCGGAAGTAACGGCGTCTAACGTACGGCCAATTTCATAATGCCTCGCTCGCCTCTCGCGAATGTAGCTCACTTATCAATTTGATATCGCCTCATGTGGAAAATAATGCCCTCTAGATGAATAGCTTTCGGAAAATTACGACATTATTTTGTTTTATATCATTTTCCACGAACGTCGGTAATGGGACTAGTACTTGATCTGACTTCAAACCCCTCTGTTGCTTGATAAATGTTATCATTTTAGATGAGCACAAAGTCCCTTAAATATCAGTGAGCCTGTGATTAGTCGAAAATAGACTGAACAGCGACAGAAAAACCAGAAAGTCTGCAACCTGTATTAATTTGACTTGAGACTGTCATGTCATGGTCACTAACGTTTTAAATATACTTTTAACTTCGGGATGTTTGATTTTCTTTATGTTTGATATGTACTTAGACCAACTGACTGTATTTATTTGATGTGTCAAGTTTAAATATTTTCAAATGTAGTAGTTAGAAGCTAGGTACCTACTATTCTAATCCTGCCCGTGTTCTAATCTCTGTTTATACATTAATCATAGACTGGACCGCATGCGATTCAGTTCAGTAGCTTAAGTCACACACTGTATTTTCATATATACAACAAAAACTACGAAAACTGTTTATTTGGTTTGGATAGTTATTCCAATACACACATACTACAATCACACACAAATGTGTGTGTTGTGAACAATTAAGATATTTTTTTAATTTACATTTATTTCAAGTATAGATATGCATCATAACGAGATGATTGATCATCCAATTAGAAACTATGTTTACACAACTGTCTCTAACTATAACAAACACATCATCTAATTACTCACAGATTATAATAAACGCAGCAGTAAAGCATACAACTCAATCTGTCAAATAAGTCAGCAGTATGTCAGTTAACTCAATTACACTGAGATCAACACACGGCTACCGTGCATGATTAACAATAATCATTTTTAGGAACAAAATTGTACCTAAAACACAACACAATACATTTCATAATTGCTCAACAAAACACTCGCCCGGTAATCCTGCTCCATAAATCATTTAATAACACAAACGTACATTGTACAGCCACACACTGAGCCGCTCCTTCCGTTATAAAGTTACAGTACACTACTTTAAAGGGAAAGCAACTCTATTTTCATATAACTAAAACACTAAATTATGATTTTAACATGTGAAGTTTAAGCTTATTGTAACCTAAATGGTAAGAGCACCAAAACTCAAAACAGTAACATGGGTCACGAAATATCCTGCTGAAAATAAAGCTTTATCTATAACTACTAGAGATGGTTTTTGAATAATCCGAAAAACTGGAGCGTGTGTGATTTGGTTTATCCGCGGGTCGAAACGGATGCCACGAACCTATGTCAACCCTTGACATGTCGGATAAGTTTGACGGATCATGCACGGAAATGATTTACAGTTTAAAACACGTGTCATTGAGTTTCGAAATAAAATTATAATTTATCACTAAGTAGATAATTATTAAACATATCTATAAAAACAACAAAGTTTTATTAAATTAATATCCACTTCATGTTATTTAAATATGACAAATATCATATTCCGCTAACATTTTATGGGACAATATACATTATAAGTAACTAAACTATTCATAACGTTGTCATATCAACATAGTAATATGATACAAATTAACGTGTAGAAACACTACACGCCGAAGAATTAATAGGCGTGTGTATAACAACGCCGTCGACAAAACCGTTGACCTTTCAATCAACGCTAAGCAAATATTAACATTTTAAATAGTTAAGTTTAGATAAACACCGGAAAACGATCGTTAAATTTGGACAGAGGCAGGTTATAAAAATAAAATATTAATAATTAGCGGCAGGAGGTTAATAGTCCATTAGCGATGTGATCGTTTAGATCGCTGAATGTGCGTGAGCTCCCGACTTAAGCTTTCACCAATTGTTACAAATAAACTAATATGTTTACCTAAATTTCGTATCAGTGGTAACAAAGGGCTTCTTTAAATTTCGATTGTCGATAAATGAGCATGTAAGTGTTTAAAAATAAGCATATTGGTCACAAATATCTGAGTTGGCAAGTATTATAATGCAACTTAATATAGCCATTTCACAGTTAGCGAACCGTAATGCTTGCTATCAAATTTAGTATACCATTAAAAACTGACAGTAAAATGCTAAAAAGAATTACTACTTCTCTAGACTATGTAATTTTTTTGTAAATTGAATTTCACGAAGAGAAGTTGCAATTGCCTACACCTATCTAGAAAAGTAGCAAAATATTTCACAATATGGTTTATGAAACGCTTTCATATCGATGACGAACTAACATAAAAATATAACAGCTCTAAAAAAGTGACGCAACGCTCCACTGGATATTCTTTAAAAACTATAACAAAAAGAATTTCGCAATCAGCGAGATGATCTACTTCCTAGTGACAATATTAAAACGTATAAAAACAAAATCGTTCATAATTAAAGCAGTGATACTTTCATCGGAGCAGCGGACAGGTGCGCGGGCGCACTAGCCGTCAGCCCCAACAAGAACACGACCCGTCAACGAAAAACTATACCGTCACGTCGAATGTAAAAACGAACTTTACTATCAAAGAAAAAATAAACATCGAGGAAGCGTCACAGTTGACTGTATCCACAGATTATCTACATCTACAGCTCTATGAGGCGATTTCTTTCATTATGATAAATAATCTCGATAGAGCGACGGAAACGAGAGGTCCTTGATTGTTTGATCAGTTTTCCAATAATTATTCCCTATAAAAACACCGGAAATGGAACGCTTTAATCGATTCCGGACCGCGCCTCGTAGTGACGTGGCGTTTGATTACTGAAATTATATGGCGAGACGAATCGCTTCAACTTTGTTTTGTGTATTGTTGAACGTGGCCTTCGGCCGCGGCGAAAAATAAAAACTAATACAACTATTGTTTTAGTCTTGTCATTATTACTATCGGCGACTATGAGGAAGTCGATTCACGCGTTCAAGGTAAACGGTGACTGCCTAATTTCAGCTATTTTTGATGTGTGCAAATTATTACACTTGTTGCCCACTTGCTATTAGTGCTGCGCCGTGAAATATTTGCATCATTGTTGATTTTTATCCCTTTACTTTTCAATGTACAAACTACTTTTTCAAATTATTTCTAAGTAAATGAGACGTGCTCGTGTAGAATTTTTAAGCCGTCAAGTTATGAAATCTCCACAGAAATCACTCATATTTTATTTCATGGATCAATCCATACACTCCCTTCACTAATTCGCAAATTCGGTTACATCGCCAATACCGCTTTATTATTTTGGGTCTCAGTAAAAGCATACTTTGTACACAAACAATATTAGACACGCCACGTATGAAGTGTATCCCGTTTTCGCATTAAAGATTGATGTGAGACGAAAAGATGGGGCTACTCTGCAAAATTTATCTCACATCTCCACTCCACGAATGACAAGAAAACTGTTACGGTTTGCAACGGTCTGAGTGTAACATTAAACATTCATCTCGCCGTACCCACTTGTGTGAGGGATTGCCGCATATTCGCCTTTGGACAGCATTTATATTTCCTTTGGCTCTAGTTATACTCAACATTCCATCAAAAGGGAAATCCGAATGTGAGATTTCGGCTTTTCTATTTGTAACTAATGTAAGACTTGATGTATTAAGATAATGTATCTCGCTTTAACTTATTATCACAAGAGTCACTTAGGATGACAAAATGTTTCCTAATATCATAAAATAGCTGGAGCGTACAAATTTGTTTGTTAACAGATACACTAAATTATATTGCTTTCCATACCAGTCCACTACATCACTATAGCTTCTTACGAGTTAGATTAAAGTTGTTTTTATATGTCACGTGAAACAAGCCGTTTGGTCCGATGCGTTAATTAATTAAGATAAATTGCTTAGTAAAAAAATAAATCAGATTAAATCCCGTCTTTTAGTATATTTTATCTGATTGCTCATGTTTTCAATATAATCATAATAATGAAGTTAACGGATAAGTCCAGTAACCGGTATCTAATTAGAACAGGTGAAGATACCTACTATTAAAAAGGCCAGGCTGATGTACGAATCTGCTACTTTACCTAGTCAGTGGTGTGGTGTCGATTCTGATGTACAAAATCACTAAACTAATTTGACAGGATTAAAATTATTGCCATCCTTATTTAACCCCGCACATGAGAAAGGGATAGAAAGACTTTTAAGTCATGTCAAATTAGTATAGTTTAATGATTTCGTACAACAGAATTGGCAACATTGTTACATATATTTATTTTAGCCTGTAGTTGAAGCTTGCACTTATGAACAATCTATACATATATACGTATTAGCACGCCAAGTCCCTTACAGGGTAGGCAGAGAGTATAGAGCGAATTTTCACTCTCTAATAGCAAAATAAATTATTTTGCTTCTTCTACTTCTTCAATCTCTTCCTCCATGCCATCCCGTTCCGAGACTTCACCATTCTAGCATTGACTCTTTGTCAACTTGATGTCATAATGTCATACCGGTAATATATACAATTACCATATTGATGTTTCCTTCAAATTAATCAACAGTATAATACGTAGCTGCGTAGGGACAGTTATTACTGTTATGTATACACACATTCACACAGAATTAATGAACTTAATTAATTAGAATTGACCGAACAGGTGTCCGATGACAGTCGCTTAAAATCTGGTTCTGATTGAGCATACCTCTTCCAAATGTAAACATCTTGGTTGTAATAAACGATTTGGACTTGTAAATGAATGAGTTAGCTAACAATCTAACTGAATAATTTTGTATCGTATTGTCGCGTTAAAAAATAGTATGTGTGAGCAAGCCTATTATAAAGTTGAGGTTACATTTATATGACAGAGGTAGTGAGGTCAAGAAGCTATTTAAATATTATAATTATGTAATTAGGTTTGTTAGAAATAAATCAATCCGTTAGTGAAGTTACAACACATACACACATTTAAACATAAAATACCTACTGTTAATGTAATAGAAATGAAACAGTATCACAGAATAAAAAAGCGATGAACTTCCATCTTACAGGAGAACGCCGGCGCATATGGTATCAAACACTAGGTATAATATAGAGTTTTAATACTGCGGTTAAGGTCCCCAGGATTCTTGTAAGCACGTGCTATTCCCTTTTACTTCCAAAACGATTTCTCTAAATAACTCTTTACCCTGTGTTGCAGGTGCCCATAGTCTACGGTCACCAGTTTTTATCAAGCGAGATTCTTGTTTTCTACCTCCTTAATATTCATCAACAAATCCTAAATGCTTTTGTGTGGATACAATAAAATATTTTTATAGGTAAACCAACTTGTAAAGAGCAGTGCACAATGAATCGGTACAAGGTGTCAGTATCTATACCACAATGTCCGGTGACTCCGGCGTCACGACCCAGTGGGCACCGCGTCACAATACCATTCAGGTACTTCAGTCACACTATATCTTCTACCTTTGTCTATTTACTTTTCGTTTTGTTTGGTTAAATTGTCTATGCACTTTTAACTAGCTTTCACGACTTCCACTGTGTAATTGACAGAAGAATTAAAAGTATGGTATCTCAAAGATTATCTAAAAAACTCAGCTGTGTAATGATAAGAAATTGATAGACAGAGATACTTTGTCATTTAGCTGTGTAGATTAAGAATCACAGGAATCACTCAAAAATCCCAAAATATTCTACAAAACTCACGCGGACGAAGTCACAAGTGAAAGCTATTATAGTATGTTCCGTATATTTATGTTAATAAATCCTGATCATTAGCAAAGCTTTAAGCCAACAAATCTCATACATCAATTTGATTGAGCGAGATATCGTTCAATATGTAAACGGTTACTCTAAGCTATGGAAATCATATTCATAGCCTTGTCTTTTCGAGTAGATTCTTCAAATAAATAAATAACACGACAACCCTACTTTGCCTTTTCCAGTTTATGATACCTACTAATAGAGTGGTAAGGTGTTATGGCACCAGCTCGTTGTTATGTAAAGTACCACTACACGATCGCGACAACGAAACAACTTTAAAAAGTTATATGAAAGGTTCTTCTAGTTTAAAATACAAAATCATTTTAAATTACAGGCACAATTAATATTGTACACTATAAGGTTTAAATGTATCATATCTCTATTTCGCAACACCCAATTGCTAAAAAAATTAAATAATATTTTACCATTTAAATAAAGGTTTTGAATTTCACACTGAAGCGGTGTAGGCCTTGAGACCTGCGCACGCGTCGCTCGTCATTTTGACAGATAGGAGAGCGGGTGGAGCACATGCCGGCTTCCGTTTCTTAAAGTTTAATGGCGTGGTTGACCCAGCTTTGTTTGTCTTAGACAAGTCAGAACTACCGCTTACATCAATACCGGTTAACAATTAATTGCTGGTTTAAATATGTAGTGTTGTAAAGCGTTATAGCGTAACCAATAACTTTAGAAAACCAATATGCATATATTGTGTTATTTCCGTTACCTTTACATCAACATCAACCTGTTATTACAACAAGTTAGATTACAACGTTTTGAGCTCATCATTCATAGTCTTTCATCATCATTGAATAACTTAGTGACTTATTTGACTATAAAGAATAGTTATAGCATATGACATTACTGTTTCCTTAATTAAAAAAACTCCTAACGCATTTAAGTACACAAATATCAGCGTGACTTAATCAGAGGATCACATCTCCTAATATACGAGCCAGCGACGAGTGAGATCTGACACGAAATTCCCTAAAAATAATATTTAAAATGATAATGGGCCCTCGGGTTCATAAATTGCTGCGCCATATGTCCCGTGCGTTGCACCTACTGTGTACATAAATATGTCAAGTATTGAGAAGACTGCCGCTGTATTATTTCACGAACTATGTTTCTTGATCTTTGACAAGATTGATCACTCGTGTCTGTCACTAATATAAAGGCATTTTAATTTTCTTCTACCGTATTAAATAAGTCCACCAACATTTTTAAATCTAAATAAATTAATATATACGACAAATTGTACGGCTGATGTGATTTGAAGTTAACACTAACACATAATTTCCAATAGTGCCTATTTAGCTACCTATATTGATTTATGACATAAGCAACATTGAATTATCATAACCACAACGTTATCTACTTGTTACAACATATAAATTCTAAGTACATATATACAGATAAAGCCCAACAATAATTGTCCCGTTTCTTAATTAAACTAACACTAAACTAAATCAAAGTATCAAAGACTTCCAGTCGTACTATGTCAGAAGCTATTAATTTGTATAGTCCATGCGTACTAAGTATTTATCCTTGGAGATAGTAGCTTAGTTAAGTAGTTAAATATACATTTTGTCACTAACAATTTCGCGTTTTCGTAAAATTTTATGACAGCTATCAAAGTATAGCTGCTGTAAAAAATTCCTACCATACTTTCGATACGCATTTTAGAATTTATACAGCTTATTACTTACTTTATTACTACGATTTTTAACCTTGAAATTCCTTGATTTGTAACCTTACTTAAAATCATTAAATAAAATTAAGGAATTACCTGAAAACACCTTCGCAATTCAATTAGCATAATATTACTTAGTATAAAGTTCAGTGACCCAAAGGTCGCGTGCGATCGACCGGCGCTCGCGCAGCTGACATAGTTGGTACGGCTGTGGACTCACGATCCTCCTCCAAGAACCGTAAAGTGGTTTATATTCATGAATTATTGGTCGGTAGGTTAGCATTTAAGATGTTGATCTTAAGAAAACATCTACACCGCGGCCACGTGCATGAACTCTATAAATAGATGCCATATATTTATACAACGATGGTACAGAAATAAAAGCTATGCAAAAATATTGATATTATACGTAAAAGCCATTACGTAGGTAGGTGACTATAATGCTTCGTATGAGATAATGTTATTAAAAGCTATAATTTTTTGTCTTAGCATTAAGATTCTTGTCATATTTAAACAAAAGCTTGTTTAAATGCCACTCTTTATTAACGTTCCCAACTGTATTATCATAACAATTCCTACAAATATAAACCTAACATTATAACAAACTATACAAACTACAAATATAAACTTAACATTACTCCACACAAAATTCCATTCAAGATAGCAGCATTAGCAGCGCAGATTTAAGCATCTTTAGTGTACTTATGGGAACCTGTGCCCCATATTTGGTCGACAATAAGTAATCTTAAAATCCGTCTAAGGGCCCGGCAGAGGGACCCCAAGCTATGACCAAAGAAAACAATAAATCGTAATGAGCCCGCGCCCTTGGGCACCCTCGGATGCTATTTTCGACTATAAATAAATGTGCAGATGGATTGATAAATACAAATATTAGGGGCGAAACGAAGAAAAACAATGTTTATGAAACTGGTGTCGTTCGCTTCATAACTGTGAGTTACGACTTCCGACGCCTGCCACCATATGGGGCCTATGCTGATTTTTTTTGTAACATATATTCTAAGACGTAAATAAGTTTGTTTTAAGATTTCCTGGCTTCTTTATCGATCAACTACCACAAAGGTAACAAATCACCAAATGGATCTGCCTCTCGTAAATTTTGACACCATAATAAAATTAACAGAGTTGAGCATGCGTGGAGAGAAGCTGCCGCAAACGACAAGACGTTAGTCACTCCACGGCTATACTTAGCCGATTGCATTGTCTTCTGAAATATCTATTAACGATTATTGACAAGGCATCGGCATGCGAATTCTCCCCGCGATAGGTGCGACGAACTGCTATAAATATACCTTATGTGCGATGCAGGCCGGCGCGGGCAGGTATGTGGCAGGCTGCGAGACGCACGTCCAAATACGCTTCGTCACTTATTCAAGTTAATACAGTATGTTTCACCAAAACTTATAGATTAAATCCAAAATATTCTATGATATCGTGTGTGTGAAACCTACCCACAAAGAAACTCGATGTGATAATAGTTTATGTAGCTTTGTGGAAGTTAACAACAAAAGAACACGAAAAGGTTTTTGAATAGTCGGTATAAACAGGGTCGGCATCGTACGAATGATAACTGGTGTTGCAAGCGTCCATAGGCTCAGTAATCGCTTACCATCAGGCGGGCCGTATGCTTGTTTGCCACCTAAGGTAGTGGTATAAAAAAAGAGAATAGGAAACAATAACGCTAAAATAACTATTCATCACAAACGAAACAGTAGTTTATGTCCACCTAACAAATAAATGCATTCACGTCAAAATTGCAAATTGCGAGTTTAAATTGATACAATTCGACAATTGATTACAATATGCACACAAAGCAGTCGTGTCCACAAACACGGGCGAGCAGTCAGCCGACATCGATTCATATCCGACGCGAGCTCTTTTCATTTAGTATGTTAAATTAAATTTCCATGAAACAAGATTGAATTTTTCGCAATCAGCGTGCTCAGAGCTTGCTCGCAACGAATGTGGAATGCCAATATATTATTTACCCTTATCCTTTCAAACTGACAACTATTAATATATAGTTGCAATAGCCATCTATGGCAGTGTGCTGTGCAGTGGTGTGAAATTAGTGTTGCTCATGATTTAAGCACATTACAAAAAGCTATTTATTCGTCAGTCTAGTAAGTAATCTGGTTATTATCCTATGACGCAATTCTACTGTTTCGTGGCCTAACAATGCGAGATTATGTAGTACTTAATAACAATACTTGATGAACTGAAATATGCTAATAGTGTAGAAGTAGTACAAACATGAAACCACGGAGTGTGCGGCGTCGGACGCTGCAGCCGACCGCAGCGGCGCGGCAGCTAGCTAGCATGGGCTTAGCTAATTTACAATTTAATTATCAGCCGGGATGATGCATCGTTAGCGCGTGCCAAACCGAGTTTATGCGACTAATCAATTGTTTGACGCGGCCGCTGCAATCACGCGCCGCCCGCCGCGTACCCTCCGCGGCCACTCTCTACTCCACGCGCCCGCCCAATGCTACCTACCTATGATAAAATTAATGAAAATCCATTTTGGGCTTATCTAAAAATCCATATACCTACAATAGTTTTAAACATCCTTGATTCATTATATATAGTTAATATTAACACTTATACTTTTATGACAAGTAATGATAATAATACAAAATCCCCATAAGAAGTTGTATGAAACGTATGTAACGATACAATGTAGTGTAACGTATACTTCGTTGCGTCCGCTTACAATAATGAATCTCTGTCGACACCTCATAAAGTAAGTTCCGATAGACGCTTCAGCAATTCAATCGAGAGAACAATGCGGCGGCGTGTCGCGCCCGCGTTGATTAAATATAGCTCAGAAATTCATCAAGAGAAAAGCGCGATCGAACTGTTGCTATGGATTTATGCGCTAAATATTCGACAGGTGCCAAGTGTGTCGGAGTTCGATCGCCGATGACTAACTACGCCCCAAATTTTATTTCAAATGTCAAATAATTCGAGCACCTGCCCTGCGCCCAGCGCGGGCGCAGTCAACGGCCGTACCCGGCACCCGCGGCGTGCAACGTTCACAGCTAAACGTATCTTTTCCAATTAGTAATTGTATGTACTCTACTATGTATCTATTATTCGAATATTGTTTCAGTAATGCACATGCATTGCATAGCCGGAACATGACATTCAATTAAATAAATCTTTTCACAGTGCAATTATGTCATTACACTTTAATAACGGTAATCTAATTGCAGTTACACGTCATTAGAAAGTCACGCGGAGATTTCATTAATTTATTAAGGACGGTTAAATTTAACCGCTCACGAATGGGAGTCGTGCGATACAAGCGTAATGTGGACGTTCACAATTCGCTAATCCCGCGTCGCTACCGTTACATAAGACAGCTGAGTAGAATATAAATGTAAAACACAATAAATTTCATGCCCCGTAGGAAATGAATATTCATCACGAAATCGCCATGCATATTCTCTTTTGCTACAGAATTTCATGTCCCGTGCGGCGAGCCCCGAGTGATAACAAAGTAAACCTTCTCCCCTCGGCCATCAGTTACTATTCGCGTGGAAGAACCCTCGCGGTAGAGTCGGCTTCGGCGCCGCGCCACCTAGGCTCTCGTAAATTTCAACATATAGTAAAGTGATTTACGAATAATTGTTGTGTTGGCGTATAACTAGAGAAATCTTTCCGCTGTTCGCCGCTGGTTAATTTATATATGAGGCTTAGGTAATTCGCGGGCCACGAGTAATTGGTCTGCAGAACAATAGCTTTTGTCGTGCCCTTATCTCGTCCGCCACATTTGTCTCTCTTCAAAGTGCTCTCTTTGGTACAATAACGTTCACATGAGCGTTCAAAATTCAAAATTCAAAATTCAAAAATCATTTATTCAGTTTAGGCCCTAATAAGGCTCTTATGAAGGTCTAAATTACCACCGGTTCGGAAAAAAAGCCACCTGAGAAGAACCGGCAAGAAACTCAGTGCTCTGTCTTTTTTTGCAATTAACAATCATTATATAACAATTTGTAACAAAATTCTTCTAGACATTGGTATGAAATTACAAATATCAAAATGAAAGCTACCAAGTTGGTTTTGTCACTGCTTTCATGAAATACATATTCCAACTATTACAATTACCAGGAGCGGGGAGCCACTTGTGCAGAGTGAGTCTATATATTCCAAGCATTTTTATCATTTACATAATCATAAATCGTTGTCTCCAGTGTCTACGTCTTCATTATATTTTTTTTAAATAACAATAATTTTTAATGTAGGGTGGCATACGGCCCACCTGATGGTAAGTCACCATAGCATATAGCCGCTAGCAATACCAGGGGTATCACTAACGCGTTGTCAACCATGTTGTTGATGAAGATTCACTGTGCTAGCAGCATTACTACTAACGCAGCGTAACCTAGTGGAGCACTGGCAATCTTACTTAGGTACCTCAGAAACAACATTACATCAAAGTATAGTGTTCTTTCACTGCTGTCTTCAATCAAATTATTTTTAACTAGGCACAGACTAAGTCAAACAAAAATGATAATTTGCAAGGTCGGTGTTTGCACGGCTGGTGGTAGACGGGCAGGCAATCAGCACGGGGTCGACATTAGCGTAACACTTAATCGAAACATGTGTTTATCGTAACATGCAAATCGGCCTAAGGCGAATTAGTTCTCGCACAATGCAATTTGAATGCACATTACACAACGGACGAGGTACGACCGCTTTTTATTGCGGCATCGTGAGATCTTATCTCGGAACTGCCACTTCCAGCAGGCGAATTTCAAAGTCCCTTCACGTCACTAACGAATTTACACCCTATGGCTCAAGCCAAAGGAAACGTTTTTGCTTAGTGCAGCCCGTGTGAAACTAGTGTGCGTATGAACACGTATATGCGATATACTCACGCACCCTACCAAACACGTTTAAAGAATTCAACATAAAATCAGCAATAAAATTGAAAACATTTTGTTACCTTTTAAATAAGTTTCGTCCTGTCGGGTAAACGCAGCAATTGAATTTGATCTCTGTCCGTACGAATAAATGCACAATTTCGTGCGTGGGCATGCATTCTGAAATCAACTCTCGATCGATAAGAAGCGTTAATTTTACGATCCAGTGATAATTTGCTAACTTCCGACAGAGCAGCGCCCTAGTTGAATTGTTCCGAGCAATTGCCGCATACAATTACTGAAAAGGAAAATGCTAATCGAGAGTCTATAACCGCTAGAGGTTGTTAGAAATAAGAAGTAGCTAAGTAAAAATAACAATACCTCCTTGAAGGACAAAGGAACACATTATTGGTAAAACATATTCGCTTCAAAAATCATTATTCATCATCATTCTACTGTGTCCTGACCTTATTCCGCGTTAAAATATGTGTTCCTCTTCCATTCCTCTCTATCTATCATTTATTCACTTTAATAATATTACACACTGTTATCACATGAGTTTTCAAAAATTAAATTCTGAAATGGTATCCTAACGCGAATACTTGAAGAACAATAGGCAATTAATTTAATGCTTTTATTAATTGTACCAGTAGATAAAATGGTTACGACGCCTTTGTATTTTAATTTTGACGAATTCGCAGCTTTCCCAGAAAAACATTGGGCGCGGCATCGCACTCGTAAAGTTAATGAGGAAATTACTTTATTATAGCCGCCCCGTTTACATATTAATGCTGTAATGAATATGTACGTAACAATATTCATTTAACGCTCGCGAATAGGCGTGTTTGCTACGCAAAGTTAGCAATTAACAAATTAAAAGTTATGTAATTAACGGCCCGTTAAATGGTCTCGGCACTTGCTCTCAACAATAATACATATAATACTGGGAGAAAATAGTATTCGGTCTCATTTTATATAGAGCTTGATTGTACTTATAGATTTTAGTGTTATCAAAAAGAAATGAAATGGCACTCGATACTTTATGTCTGTCTCGTGAGGGACCTGGCACTGCGTGATGGTGTGATAATGATGATGGTCAAAAAGAAATCAAAACCAATGTTTTGTAATAGTTCAAACCTAAAAATCTGATAATAACAACTTGGCAAACGCCCAGTATTAGATAGCGACCACTCTCACAGCTTTCCTATTTAAAATCACTTGCATAAAAATTATGAATATTTCTATATATATTATTAAGAGCTGAAATGTATTTGTGTGTTTGCATGTGAGGGGTGGTCTCTAAAACTATATCGAACCAAATCTTGATTCCTTATTTTAAAAAGCTGCACTGTTTCTGAGTGCAGGTTCAATTTCATTCTAAGGCTGTGTGTTACCTGGACGACACCAAAAAACCCGGGTCAAGTTTTGATTGTGCAGAACTGCAGAACTGCAGTGACAAAACCAACTTGGTAGCTTTCATTTTGATATTTGTAATTTCATACCAATGTCTAGAAGAATTTTGTTACAAATTGTTATATAATGATTGTTAATTGCAAAAAAAGACAGAGCACTGAGTTTCTTGCCGGTTCTTCTCAGGTGGCTTTTTTTCCGAACCGGTGGTAATTTAGACCTTCATAAGAGCCTTATTAGGGCCTAAACTGAATAAATGATTTTTGAATTTTGAATTTTTGAATTTTGCAGACTGGACCCATGCCGAACATACCTCAAAAATATCATATCTAATACTCAAAAATAAATGGATTTATCCTTTAAATAAAATATCCAAGTAGTTATTAGTACTATGGTCAATGGACTGTAAAAACATCGGCTTGATCGTGAGTCCCGTGGTATCTCGGGTCGGGACGAGAGATTCGTTAGGTACATTTCAGTCACCGTGTGATGCTGTGAAGCTGAACTTGCTGAAGAGGCGATGACACTGGTAGTAGTGCGGGCGGACGCGGAAGCGGGAGCGAGGTGGCTGGCGCCGCGCCAACAAGGTGAATGCCACGACTTCCACGCACCGGGTCGCGCAACCCACTTTACCCAACACACGGAAATATATCCTGCTATCCTATCATAATGTCCGCTTATCTACCCGAACTAAAAACATGGCATCTACTGCAGTGTTCTGACAACACTTGCTCGACATATCCTCTACATTCTCTATTCACTATTTTAGCTGACTTCAATAACGGAACAGTCTTAGACAACATTCGTTTGAAATTCATATACGTATATTACACCTATAAGACTGCTAGCTCAGATACAATTTTCAACTATTTATTGATTATTTTTCTTATTAGAATAACATAAAAATACAGAAAGGTATAGAAATAATTTAAGTTATAATTGTCATACAAATAAAATATAAATAAATTTGCCTAAGAAAATTCCAAAGAGCTTGGCATTGCATCGCAACTATGTCGTTTGACACTTTCTAATCGAAAACTAATTTCCAAATTATATTATTTTTATTGCTATTTTGCGTAGATGTTGGTGATAAGAATACTGTGTAAGACATTACCTATATAAGCTCTTCTCTAAGAAGTGGATTATTCTAAGCAAGATTCTTAGTAGATAATTCTTACAAGAAACGCAAATTACTTTGAAATAGGACTTCATTTAACAACTGAGCTTTGTATAGTACATAACACATTAGGACTTGTCAATATATAATGACATATATAAAATGATCTGTTCAAAGTTGTGTGGAAGCATCTCAACTGAAATGCAAATTGATATAATGCAGGAAACGTCTGAGTGGGTCTCATAGCGGGGCCTTACACCGCATGAGTAGCATAAGTTCGTTTACATACGGCAGTCGGCCGTATTTGCATCCCAAATGTTCGGTTCGTCCGCTCGTTCTGCCGACTTATCTGTTTACCAGGCAAAATATTACAGTTTGTGTATCGCCACTCGCAATGTGCATAACTGAATGACAATAAAGGAATAAAAAGCCCACCGGAGGCGTTCCCGCAGAACCGAGGCGGATGTGCTTTAAACCAATGGGCGAACGGAGCTCAGCATATTCATAACGATATTACCGCCGACGGAGTTGCGGCGTCATCATAATTCATACATAATAACCCTTCCGACGACGGCGGCGCGCCGCGGTGCCGCCCTGCGTCTCATTCTCGCACCTATTTTCTGCTCGAGAGCAACAGAGATCATAACGAACGCTCCAAACACCTATCATAATTCATAATTCTATTTTTTACGAGCTTTCAGCCAACATAAACACAGTACATTCATGAAAATTCGTTTCACTCGCGCATACCGCCGTTGCGCCCGGTGACTGAGAGTTTTAACGTTGTTTACCACATTATAATATACTCTGAAACGTTAAACTGAAAGATATACTACTTAAGTTGAGTTGGAATACGAGAAACAGAACATGTTCGGTATGTAAAGACGATGACAGCTATTTGTAATTGGAATATGACGAGACGCGTGCGCGTGCGCTCGGCGCGTCTCATTCGTCAGTTTATAAATAGAGCTCGGCGTCTGCGCCGTGACGACTCGCGCCATTAATTTATATGAAATAACTGTCGGCAGACGGAAAAATAAGTACGATAGAAAACGGCCTTCTCTACGATAATATTTATGTTTTACGAAGTGGCAGACGAATCGGACCAGCGTTGATATACGAATGTCAGAAACAACGAACTGTACGTAGGTAGTCTCCAGTACTCAACCACGCGTACCTCCCAACTTATAAATAAACTTTAAAATTCCCATTTTACATTTTTCATATTAACAACAAATGACCTACATAATGCAATGATGAAAAATCGAATAGGTAATATGCTTCATTGTGAGACTCGCCATATTTACTTTGTTAGCTTCGAAAGCCTAAATCCTGAAAATGTTATTCTCAATTTGTCAATAGGCAGCAAAATAAGCAAAGCAAAATATTTCCTTATTCCACTCTATAACGATCATCAAATCCTTTTCAGTTCCTTAAAAATTCAATAAAGATCCGAAAATACTGTTTTCAGAGTATATAATCTTCGCAAAACACTCAAGACAAGTGAGGCATAAATTCGTTAGCACGTTTGTAATCGTCACGAATATACTAACCGATATATCACGGCAATATATTTTAAAGTTGACATCAGAAAGAACATCTTATAAAGCTATAACTCAGTCTGAATTTTAATGAGTCATCATTACCCCGACGCATTAATAGCGTATAGCGCATCATTCTGACATTATTTCGAATGGTCATTGCAACATTTAATAAAAAAGTGAGTAAAATATTCCTGCGTGTAGGTATTCAGTGTAGTCTCTTGTAGTTCATCTTTATCGCAAATTTTAAATATCAGCTACGCACTGGGTGGACTACGCCTGACAACTTACATGCTATTTGTATAGTTAAATACACACTAAAATGTTAATTTTGGATATCTTGTCCAGTATATCAGAATACGAGGCCTATAAAATCATTAAATCATGAGAAATCAATCTCCAAAACCACGTTAGACTGGCCAATTTGTATTAATACTGTAAAACGATTTAAACGTTAGTTTCCGAATAAATTAAAAAGTTTTGTAAAAAAGAAAAGCAAGTCCAATTAAAGAAGGTTTGTTGAAAGAGGCGAAATCAGTAGTAGAATAAAATGAATATTCAAAAGCTTCACTGAACATGATTTAAATCTAAAAAAGATTCATGTTTTATTAATGTATTGGTTGGCGATAAATGTGAAAAACAATGTAGGCATGTTATTTGTATGTGTTTCTGTGTATTTCACATATAGATTTATTTTAACATATTTTATAATATTTGTGTGTGCAATGATATTCAAAGGATAGCTTTCTAAATTCTGTTGCTGACTTAAATGCTTATGTTGCGTTAAAAAAACAAAATATTATCACAAATCAAAATATACATGACTTGCACTTTTATTACAGAAACTATTATACATATATTACTTTCATAAACTATAAACGAACGCAGAGAAAATCCAATAAATGAATTACTTTACAATAATCAAAGAATTTATCTACATAAAAAGATAAGCAATATTCGTGAGTAAGTCGAAGTCAGTTCGTGTTTAAAATGTAAAGGTATTTTAACACATCGCCCTCGCTTCCCATAAATAAAATAAATACAAATATTCTCACGTAAGCTAGTACCTCGAAAGCGTTCATTTACGAATGTGAATGTAATAAATGGGGCATCTTCTTCTAAACACAAAAGTAAACTGACGTAAAATGGTCTATTTTTAAAATCACCTATGATTAGAAGCATGCGAGGCAAACACGTGGTGAATCAATATTCCTTAGCATAATAAAATCGTTAATGCTGACCGACTTGCTTTCTGCTGATACCATAAACGCGTAACAAAAACATAGTCTGCCAAACTGACTTTAGTTACGGATTTAGTTTTAGCAAGCGGATTATTCACTAAATAAAACTGGAATATTAGTCAACTGTACCATAAAAATAAAATTATCTGGACGTTAAATTGATGGTATAAGCCAATGGTGAACGACCTTAAAATATGTTTAGATTCTTTGGAGAAGGCATGAAATTATATATTGCAATACACACAGGAATCAGGCTTATAGCAGAACTTTACAGCAGCAGGAATGAAAACGAAGCATAACTACCCAGCTACAATAAATATTATCCTCATGGTTCAGAACGTACTATAACGTCTCGGTATACAGAATCAATTTATGTAGGTAATAAGTCAAATTATCACATAAATAAAACTCATCCATAACCTTATTATCCTGCGTTTTATCGACTTAGTTATAGTCGTAAATCTCTCTGTGAATTAATAAATATTACTTTTACATGTTTTATAACGTTGTTTTGTGCGACGCATTTGCAGTAACTTTTTAATATTAGGTACCTATATAACATCCAGCAAGCATAAAAGGGTTGACACACCTGCACTGCCTATATTATACCCATACTCCTTTACAGATTTACGACCAGGTATTGAACCAACAAATAAGATCTTCCAAAAAATATCTTCCACAAATATAATAAGAGAATGACAAAAAACAGCAATTCACTTCAACGTCGAGCGCTCCATTGGTTGGTTGGGTTTGGTCGAACAATGAAATATTGCCGCATGTGTATTTGTTCCCTACGTACAATATTATTAACAAAAATACTTTTAATTGAGTGAAGAAGTAGCTACCCCCTTGAAAAAAATACTTTGCTCCCTAGTACAATTTGGCGTTGGCAAAATTAGGGACGAAGCCTTGCCCGCGACTTTGCCAGCGTAGAGATCCAATATACGTGGTCTCTGAGAGGGTATTGTACTTTTCCATTAATGATAGACGTTTAAAAGGGTTCTATATTTCTCTATATTACCCGAAAAATACAATGATAATAATAATATATCTTCACGCCTTTCCACATGGGTCCCCGAAGATGTAGGAAAAGGTGTTACAACACCCAGTTTTCACCAAAGATAATTTGGTATCAATCGCGACTCCGTCGCCGTCTCTAAGGCACTGCGTACATCCTGGTATTACTTCTCAGACGTATGCAGGTTTCCTTACGTAAAAATATAATGGTACAAACATCAATAAAAAAAATCTTCTTTATAAGATAAGTACGAGAAGATACGTTTAATATGTATTGTAATAAGAAAATATTTTTGGGTACAACAAAATTGTAGTTATACTGCGTATTTTAGTCTAATGTAACTGAGTTAACAGTTTCTGTGTTCGTGTGTATAAGGTAGAATAGAACTCGATTATTTGGTCAAAGAAACGTAGACATCACAAGCTCGGCGCGATACTAATTATACGTTAGCTTATTTAGATTATACTTATCTAGTTTATAACATATTTTAGTGCACCATAAACAAACAGAGCGAGATTTTACTGCTCCTGGCCCCGACGCACATTCGAACTATTGTGCCTCTTATAATTTTTATTAGGGGCAATCCGTCCGCCTTGATTTACTTCTTCCCGAACTGACGGATCTTTCATTTAATTTACGGTTCTACCCTAGAGTTCCAATGTAATAAAATGATACAAAAACAAGCAAAATTACGTCTTCATGTTTGGGAATTTAGTTTAAAAAAGATTTTATTACAACTGTTCTTTTCAAAGTATTATGTCAATGTCGTAGAGATTTCAGAGGAGGGCGAACGACCCGACTCCCGCTCTTCATAAGACCGACTGACTGAAAGCTTAGATACGCATAGATACAACTACATCTAAGCTATCATCGAAAATTAAACCTATATCTATTGGTATACCTATGCATTCATCAAAAAATATGTTGACAGTACGGTGACATATTGTTTCACGGTTAAAAAATATTATCCACGGCCAATAATGACAAGTAGCTGTTTTCCAACCGCAAGCCGAATAAAAATAACAACCAAGTATTCAGCTAACTACTTTGAATACTGAAACAAATGAGTCCATGTATCAATCACCTAGACGTCCTGCGCAGTTCATTGAACATTGGCGGCTTATTTATAGATTATTTATAAAAATAAAATTAATGCAAGTGTAATGTAGTGGCCATTTACTGATATTCTTTATGATTCACAGGAGAATGCATTACAAAAAATTTTAATTTACGATATTTCGGCCCAAATATTCGCACGGCCATCCCGCTCCCAATAGCTTTCATGCGACAAGTATTTGGCAATGTTTCAGAGATTGTTATATTCCTAAATTATTCCACTCATAACACTATGGGTTCGGGTCTCGGCGAATATCATCTTGACCTCAATAAGACATAGTTCTCTCTAACAATAAATACCAATTCAGCCGATTATCCGTCATTTTTTATTTATTTACATACCCAACTGCATTGCTTAACCAAAATAGATGCTGTCTTCTACATATAAAATGTCGGCTACGTGTGAATTGGACTCGCGCACCGAGAGTTCCGTACTAAAAACAAACTATTATACAAGTTAAATGATCCCTAGACACGGCTATAGCACTAACCGTAAATAATAAGATTGTAATAGTAAGCTTTTTTTTTGTAAATATAGCGTTACAAACTCCATAAGCAATTCAAGGGCCTACTTGTTGCCATTTTTAAGATAGTGCGAAAAATGCAAAACACCTTTCTAGTAGTGGAGCCAATTTTTTTTTTTTTTTTTTTATCATTTGTTGTTTATAGCGGCAATATAAAAAACATTCCGTGCTAATTTTAACTGTCTATCTATTACGGATCATGAGATACGATATAGCCCGCTGACAGACAGACGGACGGACAGCGAAGTCTTAGTAATAGGGTTCAGTTGGTTACCCATCGTGGACGGAACCCTATAAAGTACATATCCCAACAAAGAAACTATACTTCATAAACACTGGAGCCACTGGAGTTAATTTAATTTAAATAAAAAGTAAGGCAGTAAGCAATTTTAATTATACTAACATACCTTCATGATGACCAAGCCAACACTAGCTTGTTCCCAGTGTGTCTCATTTGCAAGCAACAGGACGCGTATTATAGGCCCACGAAGCCAATAAGATAAAAAGGTGCTCAATAAGGCGCGATCAGAGGCAAAAATGAAATAAATTGCCGGTGAATAAGAGTTCTGTGTGCAATTGAAGCGAACACGCTTGCTCATTAGACGAACCCGGCCGGCTACCGTGGCCTGCGCCCGCCCCGGCGCGCCGCCTAACATTGCCGCAGTCAATACAACCAATTTAATAATCACAATAAATTAAATATTCATTCTAAGAATATAATGGCCCCAACTACCATTTTTTTTAAACGAAAACAAAAGTGTTCAGTTCTGGGAAGTATCATATGTCACACTGGCCATAGGTACGACTGTGACAATAAGTCCACGTCCAGCCCTTTTTGCTAAAAAAGCAGTAAAATCACCCGACATTAGCATAACAAAGATGGTGATTTAGTATGACAAAGCTGTTGAGTTCGCACACGATGTCACTTTCACTTATAACGAATTATGAGGCAAAAAGCTATTCAGTATTATAGAGTATTTAGCCGGTCGGTGCGTCGATATGGAAATTGTTCTAAACCGCAGGCTGTGGGGAAACAATGTAACGACGCCGGGAGCCACCGAGTCGTGTCGTGACGAGACAAAAAGTTATTTCTCTCGGATATGGAATCGAAATACGAAGAATAATGAAAGGCATGTCTCCGTTTGCATAATGCGGTAAATTAAAGAAATTTTTGGTCTTGCTAAACGACGCCAGAAAGAGAAATACTTAGAATAGCTCATGCAATTAAATCTGCCTTCAGAGATACTATCTTCACAATTAAAAAGATACATGAAACACCGATTGCGGTTTTTAAGTTGCTTATGTAGTTCACTTTTTTAAATTAAATATAAAATTATAGTTGATTGTCAGAAAAACATAATTATAGAAATTATATTTTTAAAACAATTCAAGTTAATAAAATGTATAGTTTGAGAAATGTCAATATACATCAATATACCTCATATACATAAAGTATAATTATTTTTTGTGTTATAAAGTGACAGCTCTATAGGATCTGGTAACCATAGTGGGTAACGAGGGTGGCAGGGACGCATGCAGTGTACGTCACCCGTCTCCACGCACCATTTGCATGCACCCGGGCGCATCCCGTCGCATCCAACTCACCCGCCACTACAGAAATAGTATAATGTCATATCAAATGTCTAAGGACACCTCTCAGACTCCGTCACTCTCCATAACAACTTGACGTAATAACTAAGAATCTTCAAACCCAGTAACACTTTAGGTTACTGCTTTAAAAAAGGAACAATATGTTTGAATTTGCGCAAAACGCACTGCATGCTACCTGCCCTGCTTAGCATTTCAAAAACCAAACGCAATAAAACCAACTGCTGATGAAAAACTTAACATATTTTACGTAGAATTGAAATAGAGACGACCAGTTAAAGTGTTAAATTTTTATTGACATTTAAACAATAGTCACAAAAATACTTATGGCCATCGGCTCTATCATAAATTTCGTATTTGTCATTTTTTGTAAAATTAAAGATTTTTCGGGTTCATGACTAATTGGCTGGCACACAGCACCGAGCGACGGGGCGCACGGTCGATTGTTTTGTTGGCTGTTGCAAATATAATAATAAAACTTTATTACCCCGTTTTTGAAAGGGTTTGTCTCGAGTTGTCCTGAAAGGGTAGCACTAAAACGTAGTTTGGAGACTTCATAAGTCAAAACGGGCTGATTGTTCGGTTGCATATCGTCATAAATCAGTTTTTAGAAAATGCTCAGTGAATGGCGGTCGTTACTCAATACAAGATCATTATACAAATATAGATTTTTGCAATTTATGCACGTATCGCTGTGGGAGGTGCACAGACTTTGCACATTGGTGAAGCAAAAATATTCTGCGAAAAGAAAGCTTTTGTAACAATTATTATAACATCTGTCTTTTTGTGCTGCCTACCTGCTTTCTTTTATGTCTAGTCAGTATTATTTTAGAATACACATTCACAAATAAACAGAAATGAAAATAATTAAAAACAATTAAAATTAAGTAACTTTTACATAACATGGCTTAAGTAGTATTCCAAAATAACCTTTATGTATTGGAACAATACAATAAGTATTTTCATATACTCAGAATCCACAAATAGTTGAATGGTGTAAAGAATGTTAAGTAAATGTCATCATAGAGCGATGATAGAAGAGCAATGGAACAGGTCACAGCCGGGGTCGCCGGCGCCATGCATCATTGCTAACGACGACAAATGACGTGACGTAACGTAACGTAACGTGACGTGACGCGCGTACAGGGAACTTGTCACAACACTCCTTGTGAGGTAAGCGGTTAAAAACAAAACCCGAACAAACATGTTGTTAATGACGTTTCAAGCCTTAGTGTAACCCTGGTGTTGCAAGCGTCCATAGGCTACCGTTACCCGTTTAACATCAGGCCGGCCGTATGCTGGTTTGCCAGCTTAGTGGTATAAAAAACTCATGGCAAAACTCAAAACATCCCTTTTCAATGTAGACGGAATTAAACTTATTTTTTACTGTGAAAAAAAACAGCATATAGCTGTGGCTAAAGGAGGAAGACGTCATTCGACGGCACTATCCGTCACAGTATTTGTTTCCTGTTAGCTTGTAGCACCGTTGTTACACATCAGTTTCAAACAGTGTTGATTGCAACGTCTAAAACATCTGTATATAAAAAAATATCTTTTGTAAATCATAATAATGACACTTTTATAGTAAAATAACATATATGTGAATAAAATAAAAATACCATTAAATGGGGTAAACACACAAGATCGGCGGTAAGACAAGTTCCCACAGAGATTTAGCGCGGGGACCGCGCGCCGGCTGCACGCGACACAAAAATAGCACACACAGTGGTCGAAAAATAAAATTTTCCCCAAATAGACGGAAATATACAAAAATGTGAGGCAAAGAGCGAGGGGCGAACGTGATGGCGTGCCGTAATGTGCGCCCCTAATTAAAACGTTAAAAACCGACCGCTTCTGAAAAACGTCAATTCTGAAGAGAAATGTGCCGTCCAAAAAGATCCCCTTTCATACTTTTATTTTTATCATTTAAACGTAGTACTACTGTAACAAACTACACAGAAAATGTGCTAGTACATGACGTGACATTATTCTATTCAAATGTAAGGTTCTTTGTTTTACGAATTTAGACTATCCATGGCTTATTCACTGGATGCTGGTAGCATAACTTGATTATAGTACAATAGATTATTAACACAAAATTATTATTAGGTAACTCTATCCCATCATAGCTTTATGATCCATTGAGATATCAATGGCAACACGGAAGATAACGAATCTAGCTGCTGAATCTAGATTTATCTATAACATTCAGATCGGCATCGACATTCATTACCTAATTAAAATCGCAAGCCCTTTCCGCTCGCTACATTTCTCCAACGCGCTGCCAATAAATTTCATCCACCAGTCGCCCCATAACGATAACCAGTTCCTCGGGAACTATCGTTCAATCTGCCGTCGATGCCGTATGTTGATCCGGTCGTGTACCCGCGCTCTTTGCAGACGGGCGCTGTCGATACCTATGTATTATTAAGAGCCAGCACTAGAGCAGCCCGCGCGAGCGTCCGTGTGCCGTACACACCACAGCACGCACACCGGTGCGAGCGCGAATGTCAGGCCGCAGATAACGAGCTCACATATTCATAAAGAATTATCCAACAACTTCTCCACTCTCCGTGCCCTTCGCCTCCCCTTACGATCGTGATGCTCTCATTCACACTCTCCAGCAGATCTCAAACTATCAGTTCCCTTCTAAGAACCATATAAGAACGGTGTTCAAGGCGATCCGGGCGGAATTGGATTATAGACTTTAATTTATTCCGGAGAAGAAATATTTCATTTGTCGACGGCACATGCTCATGAAACCCTTTAACTCTTGGTAGGGCCCGCTGAGCAGTCTCAAACGATCATTCTAGTCTGAGATGAAGCGACCGGTTTTAATTCTTACAACCATGATATGAGGGACCATTTCATCGTAGGGACGAGCCGAGACAAAAGTTCCTTATCGAATTAACAGGTTCGGGGCCCATCCCTCGAGGCTGCATCTTTATGGGCGACATATTTGATTCGAAAACTTGTTATGCTTCGTCCTAAATAAATTATAACGAGAAATTGTAATCATTAAATGGATAGGTATATTGAATATGTGGATGTCGGGCTGGTGCGATGGCGGCGGGGCGCGGGCGTGTGTGCGGCCGCGCACCGTATCTGCCTACACGAAAGCTCGCTCCCCGGAGATAGCTCGCGCAAATCTCACCGACCTTTGTTATGTTTCATTTTATATGTCACTCTTAGTTTGTTAGGTCGACCTCGGTACTTATTTATCACATACAGGTCTCTCATGCATATCCAGGAAATATCGTATATTATTTATATATTTCTGACTAGCTTTTTCCCGCGGCTTCACACGCGTGGTAAATAAGTCAACATGTACCTATAAATAAATTCAAAATGATAGCTTTTGCCCACTGCTACCTATTTTTATAGATTTAACTTCAAAAATGACGGATTTTCATACAATACTTTCATCCCCCATTTTATCCCCTCAGGGGTGGAATTTCCAAAAATCCTGATATACGGATTTACTTATTTTTAAGTGAAAGGCCAAGTACCAATTTTCATGCGCTTTCTTCAAAACTGACGGATTTTCATACAAAACTTTCATCCCCTATTTGACCCCCTTAGGGGTAGAATTTCCAAATATCCTGAAAAACGTATTCATTTATTTTTAATTGAAAGGCCAAATACCAATTTTCATGCGTTTAACTTCAAAAACGACGTATTCATACAAACTTTCAACCCCTATTTTACCCCCTTAGGGGTGGAATTTCCGAAAATGCTTTCTTAGTGGATGTCTACGTCATTAAAGGTACGTATTGTCAAAATTTCAAGTCTGTACCCCCAGCCGTTTAGGCTGTGCGTTGATATGTATATACAGATATAAATAAGTGAGTAACTTGCAATCAACGATATGCCTAATTTATAAGTATTACCAAACATTGCCATCTACAAAAAATATCAGCTACGCTTAGTTGTTAAATTACAACATTTTGTATTAAACGTGTACTTATATTTGCAAACTAGGAAGTGAATATAAATGTACGTCCTCAAAGGCAAATCTACCCAAACTGCTTAAGTAAAACATTGCAGTTTACAATATCAACGCAAAGCATTTAGTACGATAATTTATATGAATACCGGACCATTTATCTGGTTCATTAATTAAAATGGAAATTGTTTATTGGCGTAGGCGGCCAACGAAGGGAATGCCTAACAACTCCTGATAGCTTGGGCTGTAAATTAGTTTCAAGCTTTGAATAAATACGGACATTTACTTTATGATAAAAAAACTAGTTATCAAAAAACTTAGAACGTATATGAATATGAGCAATTGATCGATGTTGGGCTAATAATAGCTCGTGAGCTTTACCCATGCAAGTGACTCGTATAGGAGATGCACAGCGCAAAAGGATTTCTCGGTCGCAATCCTAAAATCTGACTCAATTTCGCACCCTTAAGAATATAAAGTACACATTTACTTTTATTTGTTAATTTTCTCCGATAATTACACGAATCAATCAACTCGTGAGGTAACACATCCTTTTTAAATTTCTTTATTCGGATGATTAATAAAAAGTTAAACCAACGATGTGTTGAATACACAAAGAGCAACGTGAGATGCGTTGAAATAAAATTTTATATAGTGATCGTTAACGCGGTCCCCGTCCAATATTAAATGGACACCGGTAAAGGAGTAAAAATTAAAGACAAACATAAATATCCGAAGAAAAAACAATTTTGATTCAAGCCTGTGGCGACAACACAAGAACTTTTGATGATTGGACGTGAAATTCGATATTTTCCTACGTTTCCACGTTTTCAGTGTGACATAATAGTCGAGACCGGAATCTTTTATTTTATTACCAATTTTCTCAATGGAACCCACGGCTAACTTTATAATGTTCTTGAAGTGTACGCTTTGTGCAACATGCACACTCACATATTCTTACTCTTTCATTACTGCCTACTACAGAGAAAAAATAATACATGAATAACCCCTTATTTAGATTTTCCTATTTGATGTAATACTTTGGGTTTCAAAAAACATGTAATAGGTATTTAGTAGGCATCTAAAGCTTTAGAATATGCACACAACAAACTCCACATATTACTTATGAACCCAATCTATGTAAGGATTATAGTGAATTTCTATTTTCTACCTGCTCACTTAAATTATATTATACCTGCATAATTACCAATTTTAAGTGTGTGATGGTAGGCTGTGGAGTGTCCGGGAAGGCAGAGGAATAAATTAGGAGCTAAATTATGAGCGGGCCGATCTAACAACATGAATGAACCTCGCCCCGCGCTCTCCCCGATCGCGTGTGGCCTCACACCGGCGACAGGTGTGGACTTGGGAGTGACTATTATTTTAAAAGTTAAAATTATATAAATCGAGCTGAAATAATACAAAATAATAAATGTACCCCAACCCATAAAAACCTGCCATAAGGAAATAAATAAATTAAATTAAGTAACAAGTCTAGTCAGGGAACTTTGCGTAAAACATACCTTATCATGGCTGCCAAAAACTCTGAAAAATTCAAATTACACATTATTAAAATCTACATCAAAAATCAATACATCATTTCTAAGTACATACTTATGTTCCTTTTAATGTTTTCCTATTATTCGTGAATAATTGCTATGTTTCGTCACGACCTTGACATACATTTTCGTTTACCGTACAATAAAGCCTGAGTTTCCTTGAAAAAATCCCGTTGATAAAAAAGTTTACATATTTAGCCAGCATAATATTCTCAGAGATAAATTTTGTCTTATGCATAATAAATTTAAAATATAATGGTAGAGTCTGTGCCTGGCTAAAGGTGAGATGACGCGTTATCAGCGTCGGTAATCTAAACCCAAAATATTACGATTCAAAACTTGGTCAAGACCTTGCCTCGTCGCGTTTAAACCATTCGTCCGGGGCGAAGAAGGTAACAGTGGGTGCCATTAAGGGAAATGTGACCATTTATAAGTCAGGACCTGAATACTTTATTTGTTTAGTTATAATAAAACGATGTCAATTAACAGGAATTGAAAATTAATGCTCGCTTTCCTTTAATATAATCGTTTCGTATTTAAGAGAATAAAAATAAATTTAAAATCCCCTAATTGTCATTGAAATGATTAAGCTTTAAACAAAATGTATGATGAATAATTTGATAGAGCTTAGCATATTGCGATGATGTACCTAACTAACAATGTTGAAAGTTTCACTTCACATTTAGTCTTCGTATTGAGGAGGTATGAAATCACATTCAGATAAACTTTGAATAACGAATAACGAAAATTAGATATATGTTAATTGTAAATTTCTATCTTTTCGTGCTGATTTAAAACACAACTATTTGTCAGATTGTGATGAAAAGTTTATGTGATTTTACACAAACCACAATTCAAAATAAATAAAAAAATAAACATAAACACTAGGAATCAACACGTTTGGTCAGTAGTCAAAGTGTGCATGTTCCAAATATTTTAACGGGAAAATGCAATTTTAAGATTACGCTTAAAATTTAATTGAAAAGACGCTTCGCATGGTCATAAAAAATTAAAAATAAATGTTATTCTATTTCGGTTACACGCATGCAACATCGACAAACGAGTTCTCAGATTGTGAGTGGATATTGCCTTATTCTGAGACAAAACGCAGGCTATATATTAAGTGAGTGTGTAAAAATTCCGTACCTCGTTACGTGTCGCAATTTAATTGAGATCTCATATTAATTAGGGTGGCAATGTGAGGCACAGACGCGAATGTGCCCGCCGCACGCAGCCTCTGCACGCAACTGATCAACTGATCAACTACACATAAATATCGATTTTCGTGTCATCATTGAAATTCCTTTTAGGTACAGAAGCAAAACAAAATCTATTTTACACAAATGTGCCGTTGTGAACAAAACACCTTTCGAATTTGAATTAATAAGTGACAAGCTACATTTTTTACAGTATTTTAGGTCCATTTTCTAAATTAAAAACCCTCTTGATAAATATTGATATCTTTATTAATGATGTTTAGTATCAGTCTTTCTTCCGTTAACTTATTCTCAAGACTCACGTTTGGACCGAATTCAACCAAATTAATTTAAATATTCAGGTCACGAATATGCATATACATCGTACAATGGTTATTTTTAATACTTCGACAAGGAAAACACGCATACAAAATTAAAACGTATCGCATCATTCTGACAGAAACGAGACATTTATTATGTGAACGGAACAGTTGACCGGTCAGCCTTCGAGCGTCTTCTATTTGAGCTAGATGAGATGTCATTATCGTAATTAAGATATCAACATGAATAGAAATCTTATAGAGGCCTTTATGGTAAAGATGAGATTCATATCTGGTAAAGTAGACCTTCATAAGTACCTTATAAGGGCCTTAACTGAATAAATCATTGTTGATTTGATTTTTTAATTAAATTTAGCTGGGTTTTATCCTGCCCTAATCCTAAGTTATTTACTGTTGGTTTATTGAGATACTTTAGCTTATTTTCGATGTAAAATAATATCAGAGTTTACTTGTGCATGTATTAAAAATCGTTATTACAAACTAAAGACGCGCCCTGGTATCGTATGGTTATTATTTTAATTCGAGTTTCTGTCTTTTCCGGTGGATTAAGACTATTTGAAATTTTTTTTCATACAAAAGTTTACTTTTGCGTGATGTGCTGAGCAATAAATAAGAAACTGGTACAAGCTTTGCGTTTATAATTATGTTATAAGGGATGAGGAGAGAATCCATCGAGCGTTCGCGTGCGCGATGACGTGATATCGCGCCGTCACGCGTGCTTACACCAACATTATAACAAGTTGTAAGAAGCCGAACTAACAAGCCAGCATATCTCACCCTCCCTTTACCAGCAGTGAGCGAGTCATGCAAAGATTTTGCAACGTTATACACATTGCTTATTAAAACTATGTACTCTATACCATAAAGTTGTATAGGTAGCTCCACGTATTAAAGGCGCTTATAGCTACATGGCTCTACATAAAAGAAAACATGCGAATTATTACTACTATGTCACAAAAAGATTATGCTTCATTTTCATTCATAGTGATATTTTTAATAAATAATATACTATATATTTTTCAAGCTGTCCCGATATAAACACATATTAATGACATAAGAACGGGTCTTATGTCTTACTATCTCCCACTTGAATAGTTCTATCTATTAAAAAATGCTCATCAAAATCCGTTGCATAGTTTTAAAGTTTTAAGCATAAATAGGGACAGACAGACAGCGAGAAGCGACTTCGTATTATACTGTGTAGTGAAGTGAAGCACTTAATTCGAAAACATTTCAATTTATTTTAGCTCGCCTTGCTAATATAGGTAATCAAATCCCAAGTTAATCTCACTCACGCCTACCACATTACATCGCTGCGCCAGGGAGACGATCATAGTTCCCCAATTACAATCGAATCTTAAATTCGTAATTGCACCTACATCATATGAGAATTAATTAAAACCGTTTTATGAAATAAGCAAAGACCGGTGAAGGCACAATGGCGTGCTTGTCGTACGTTTTGTTTGCGGGCTTTACAAGAAAGCTCCACAAAAAATATGTCACCATTGTCAACCGAACTAATGCTTCATAAATACTGGTGATATTTCCTTTTCATTGAAGGCGGGCCCTCTTGAGCAATAATTTCTCTTGTCATATTAATTTCAAGTACCTGCTTGCAAACGCATTACACACTACTCGATTTAATTTGGGTAGGTTTGAAAATATTGAACTAACATTTTCTGTCAAAATAATGTAGATTTTATTCTAGCGTCAGAAATAAGATGGGAATCTAAACCAAAATAGACCTAAGTAAATATCTAAATTAAAATATGTTTAAAAAACCTTTCATGGTATTAAATTTGGTATTTTCCATAATACATTAAACATTCAACCATTTCAATTCTCGCTCTGTGTACAACGATTCATCTCATTGCAAGGGTTTTACGAACAAAAGGTGAAGTATGTCCTTTAATAATATTATGTGTCACGAAACTAAAGCTTTATGAAATCGGATATTTTTGTCATATCTTGTTTTATTACGGTTCAGTAGAGAGTTACCGCAAGCGCTCTGAGGAGTATTCACCAAACATACGGGGGCGGAGTTGAATACATACAACGCAAAAAATACTAGCTTTTGCCTACATCGCCGTCAATCTGGAAATAGGTTTTATTTTTATTTTTTGAATATATACAAATCGATATGTCTATGGGCTGCAAAATAGCTAAAGCGATTTTATATTTGATTTTCAGAAATCTTTAGATAAGCCCATCGGTTGGAATTGTGACGTTAGGTAGCAATGGGAACGACAGTTTATTTTTAATTTTTGGTATTTTTATGTCTACCCGTGCAAAGTCAGGCAGGTTAGTAGTCTGGGTTAAAAGGTAACCTAAATTATGGCTTATGTATGCCTTATTTCAATAAAAATCAATCGTTTCAGCCAATTAGCGCGCATACAACGACGTTAACAAAAAATAAATTATAATCTCCACAATCATCGGCAGAATAATTAAATTCATTTTATGATTTCATATCACAAGCATCTATGTATTGCTGAACAGACTAGAAGGTATATAAATATCTATCTTAGTAAAATACTACAGTCAGATCGCTTGCTATTCAATTCAACATGATTCAGTTACATACCTCCAAATGCTTACATAGATACTCGCAATAGGTTCATATTAATCCAATAGGCACATTCAAAACCACTGTGCGTGACAATTTCAAATTTTGCACAAATCTAGTCGCATTTAAAGTATTGTATTACTAGATGTATTAAATAGCCGGTTGACAATGTCGTGCGGATATTAACCCACAAAAAATGTCCTCGAATGTCCCGAGGATTTTCCGCTTCACGCAGTGGTGCACTCTCCTCGGGCCGGAGTCGGCAGTTGACAAAATATTGTATTGTTCCTATTATCTACGCAGTATTTATTTAAAAACGTTATTTAAATGGATGATTTTAAGCCCATGCCAGTGATGCAGCTTTTGTCCTCGCCTTAATGGACTTATCCTGGAACGCAACTGAGTCCCGACGTCTTTTGATGAAAGCTGTAAGCGGCACATCGACGTTTATGAAATTATCTACAGAAATATTTCTTACTCGTAGGCTTCGTGCGAGCAGATGACACAATGTGCCGCATCAGAGCAATTTATAAGTTTTATTGCTTCGTCCACTTTGTTATAGTCATCAAGCTATCGGCGATATCGTTGACCATAAATTCAAATTCACTCAGTGACTTTCAATAAACGTAATGAAAGCAATGATCGGCGACCAAACCAATAAAATAATAGAAATAAATTTGATATGACCGACATATGGTGGCTTTAATGCGCGGCGAACCCTGTTATTGCTGTCAAACATGCGACAAATAGCTCAGCCTGGATTCCATTTCATTTATCCAACCGTTGATTACACAGTATTGGTCCGTTGGACGACAATGACAACAGTCTACAACGACCGATATGTTCACACCCCTTTCTGTTTTTGATTCAGCGTGATGACCAAAAAGTAAATTCCAGTTTATTATTATTCCATTAGCAGTCACCCCATTTTAAAAAATATGTCAGCAGATGACGAGTCGGGATGATGGGGACGAGCAACGTACGCGGAGCGGCGCGAAGGTCACGACCCGAGAATATTCAATGTGTTTATATAAAATAATTTTCATGTTCGACAACAGCAACACAATGGCACACATTTTTTGCTCCGTCGATAAATTGGCAGGATTATCATATAATGGAGGGCTCATGTTCGTTGGGCTTGTCCCGTCCCGATTGCCTATGACTGACATGATTTTATTAACACCATATCGGTGTTTCCATGTGGGTTGGGAAATTTCAACGTGACAAGAGCTCACCTTGCATAATTTACGCAGTTTCATTTGGAGAGGTAATGTGCCAATTTAAGTTTGCGTTAGGCGAGTTCAGTTATTAGTTCGCAGTAAGAGTTTAGACAGTATTATAAAATATTCAATCCGTGTGGAGGCTTTCTAGCGCATGACGCGTTGCTAATGCTTAATTAATAATCAAGTGAGTGTGTCCTCTATACATTGTTTGCTTTACAGATATTTACTTAAGCTTAAGAATTTATAGAGCTGTTTTTTTTTATCATTTACGCAATCGACACAGTTTTTGTTACTTAAAATGTCGTTGTATTTACGTTAAAATGTTATCGTTGCGGTATTTATCGACCCAATTTTATATTTTATGTTAACAGGGGCTAATCTCTTTTATATTATCGCAAATAATGTACAAATCCCTTATTACAATCGCAGTAATACTTTTTGTTGGATGCCATAAAAATTCGCTTTTATTAGACAGTATGTGACATGCATAGGAACTGTGAGATGTTATCTGTTCCCGGCGGAGTCGCCCCGCGTGTTTACACTAAATATTGTACGACACAATGAAATTACATGACATCTGTACTACAAATAACGGGAATATCTTTATTCATACCGCGGCGAGCAAACAAGGTCCCCTCGCGTTTGCATTGTCACCGCTGGAAACGTCTGCTTGCTGTCACTACGCAAATTCTGAGCAATATTAGTTATGTTTATATCCCACATCAACATAGCATATCCTGTAAAATGTATCCAACTTCAACAACAAACGATATTTAATTAAATAGGCGTTTCTTTGCGAAAATTTATTTTTATAGAGTTAAAATATGTTAACTAGGTATTTAGTTTGAATTATTCCGCTTAAAACACAAAAATAGAAGATAATCTACATTCAGTTATATTTAGAGTTGATGCATAACTATTTTAAGAGCATCAATGTAAACATTGCTAATTAGGTACTCGTGGGTACCCAGTAAAAGACGCGAGACAAATGGCAAAGGAGATGTTTTATCACTCAGAGGGAAAGAAAACGATTTACAATAAATAACTTTAATATTGAAGTTACTCCCCCATATTGATATCAATAGTCGGGAAGAACCCAGCGTGCCTCCGGCGGTTTTAGAGATCGTGCACAGTTTCTTACATCAGACTGAAATAAGTATACTTTTAAGTAAGTTATACTGTTACTTTATAGTTTTGAGTTTATAATTAACTATAATTATTAAAATGCTAAATGCACATTTGTTTCCGAGATTTTTTCTGAAGTCATTTATTTTTCATTAAGTCAATCAATACTCATAAACAACTCAAACATAGATATAATAAGGTTAAATAATAAGGTTTATACAGACATATATAAATAATATTATAAGTTAATATTTATATCCTGTATAGATAAATAGAAAATAATCAAGTGACCCGCAAGAGACATACTTGTAAAAGCATACAAATACATGATCAGAGGTTCTTAAGATGTCTTTAAAAATCAATAGTTACGTCATATTTATGATGAATTATATAAATCCACAGCTGGATTGTCATCCTCAGTCTAACCTCCTGAAATATGCCAACGTTGACGATCCCTGAGAACGCACAGAAACGATAGAACAGTCGTAAGATGTTGGCAAAGAAGGCACTATTAGTTTTCTTTACAACTCATATTGACAATGGTTCCGTCTGTTTCATTATCCGAGACATGGTACGCCACTGAATGGCAGTTTTGTCATACACAGCCAGGTTTATAAGTTACTCTTTCAATAACAGGTGTTTGTAGTCTGTGGGTGAGCTATCCTTTCTTATTTTTTTTTTGGTTTTTTGTTTACAGATAAAGGATTTTATTTATGTATCCACGCTTTATTGCATTTTGGACAAAATAACCATATTATGTTAAGATTACCAAAACAGAAAAAGTACTAAATATACTATTAAATTATGTCCTAAATGTATTAATAATTATTAACATATAGGTAGGTATAGGTAATAGGTATGTGCATAAACTTACGCTCTGTTGCCAATAGTTACATTTATATTTGCATTGATGTGATGTGACGGTCTGGTAAATCATCTATAGACCGGTACAGGAAGATACCTAATGATTTTTTTTTGACATCGAGATATTTTATGATGGCCAGGTGACAAATTCCAAAGAAGTGAAATTGTTCTCATTTCGAACTAATAATAAAACTGTCCACCTACAACGGAATATGGAGCGAAATTAGGATATAAATCATCAACCTATTGTGTTTCGAGGACGTTATGACTGCTCGGGTTCAATTCCGGGGTTCACTCTGCGCCCCGGCCGGCGCGGCCATTAGAAACGGTCACCAATTTATCATTAAGGCAATTTTTGCAATAATTGTTTGCTTTTGAACATTTGACACTCGCTACGAATCGTGCTCTATTTGACCGCTAAGGTTTAAAATACGATTATTGAAAAATGTATATAAGACGAAAATGTATAAAATAAATCACTTACCCACGATTTTGCTCGAAGAATATCTGCTGGTGTGTTAACATAATCCACGGATGTAATGCGGTGAAGTGTAGATATCTGTAACAACGAATCGAAACGAATCTTTATAACTTAAAATATTGATCATTACATATTCTTCAAATTATCTCGATCTAGTGGTTGTCACAAAGTGGCTTCATACTTAATATCTGAAGTGGCTAGTACAATATAGTGCCACGTAATCTTTCTTTATCATATTTGGCCGTAGTAGCACTGCACATTGCAAATGCTATGGAATAGCACCAGATTAACGCATCTCTACAGGACGCCGACTTGCTAATTTCGTCATATACTACGCTGTTACACATAGAAAATTCTAAACTGGCAAATTATATTGTAAGCTTCCCTATAAGGTAATAATATATAATTTTGGTAGAGCAGTAGTCAGTGCGTACTACGACTGGTCAGCGGTCCACCCACGCACACAAAAGACGCGTGGGTGCAAAGATTATTCTCATTCAATTGAGCCGCATTGTGCGCCGGCGCATGCCACTCTCAGCCACCTCTTAATTACCGCGCAGCTGCTGACCCGCGTCCATCTGGATCATCACCACCTACACCACTATCATATACACAGGGTGGTTGAAGAGATGTCGCCCTGAATACACATGTAAGGGTTAAAACCAAAAGATTTCAGAATCTTTAAATTCCAAGCACCACCAGTATTCACATGCTAAGATGCTTACACGAATATGTATATGTAAATAGTAGGAAGATATTATTTGAATATGTGGTATAATTAGCGTATATACAAAGACTAGGTATTCAAACAAAAAATCTAACTAATATAATAATTATTCATATCAGTTCCATAAATATTTTATCACGCAGTTAGAAAATATTGAATGGGAGCACCATGTGGAGTATGACCATCGCATATTTGGAGCTGTGTAATATAAGGTGAGTGTCCAGTGACAATGGCACATCGGTTTAAAGTGGCCAGACGTCCGGCAAATCTCATTTGTGGATTTATCATTAACAGTATTTCATCCACCCTTGCTCCTGTGAAGCCTATTACAGGGGATCAATTTTGTCCTGTTTCCGTGCGTATTGTCATCGACAATAGCTTGCGGATGTTTATTCTTCATAATTGTGTTGCTGTAACAAGTTTATAGGACTGGCGTTTCGATATTCAGTTGTATCGCATTAAATATCCAACCAGTATTATAAAAGTCCGTGTGTTACTTTAAAATAACGTGTTACCAGCAACTCGCATCAGACGTAAAGGGAAATGTTTGTAAAATTACTAAAAGGATTTAAGACAGCTTCTATTAAAAGGTTTATTCAATAAGTAGATACCCTGAATTAATAAACTTGCTATAAAGTATTTAGTTTTCCGTGATAATAGTAATGTAAAGTGATATTTGTAATCAAAGATAAATCAGACATTATATACGAGTCATTTATTTTATGAAACAGCCATCTTCTAAGACATACTGATTTCGACTTAATTATTCAGTTAACTTATACGTATGGAAACAAACAATAAGTGAATAAATCAATGTCAAAGCAAACTCGTAAAAGTTAAAAAATATGGTGCAGGTAATTGAATCAATATTGCATTTGTTCAGCAGAATGCGACGCGTCCTACGAATCGCATGCCTTATCAACACCGCGCTTTTGTCTTAATTCAATGACCTCTAACTTTTATCTACGCGATCTGTACTTGTCATTAATAATGCTATTTAGTGTGCTCTCGGGACATGTCAAAATTCACATAAATAATGGCGATCTGAGCGAGACTGATCTTATCGCATAGTGGCAAGTCTACGACAAGGTTATAAACAAAAGGCACTGTCTAATGACTGAATGAGCTGTCGTAAACCCTCCATATTTACGCAGGGTTCTTCCAGCTCACCTTTTGAAAGGTTTTATAACTGATGCGGTGACTACCCCGCTCCCAAGGCGCCTAAGCTACGTCGCGTCGCTATATCTGATTTATTCACACCTCCCAAACACACATGATCGGTTTTTCGAACACACTTCGTTATCCCTGTAATACACTTTGATGAAGATTTTTATCATATTTTATCTTGTTTTCTCGTCCATCAATAGAGACCTACATATTAAGTTGATGCGAGTGCTAGATTTCTCAATTACTTTATTCCATTCTCATCCATATTTACTTTCATTTCACCCTCAAGTGGCACGTAAATAAATAAATGTCTAGTATGTCTGTATATAATGTATATGTAATGATAGTAGTCTAGATGATTTATACCATTCGGAAAATCAGCAATAAGAGACAATTTTAAAAAGAATTCGAATGGAATGTATAATATTAAAAAACTTACACTGTACGCTACTGGTATTCCAAATATCCGTAGATTGTCCATAGATGCAGAAAAGGAGCTAAGTCTTCGGACAAGTATTAATTTGGAAACATTATTGGTACATCTACATAGTCTTCTCATAGCTATTTTTAGAGGTACTGTAACGGTTAAAAAATCATTGTTGTCGATTTTAATTACGATTGGTACCTACCTATATAACTTTCCTTTTCACTACAACCACTTTTAATTAATTTCGTCGCTCAATTTCTGAACGGTTAGATACACGAATGACGCACAACCTTATATCAATACTGTAACAGTAAACATGTCTAACTTTGTGACAAATGACATAAAAGTGCAGATATCGGGTTGCAATTAAAACTATTGGACTAGGCCGCTCGTTAACTATAAGCGCGTGGGTGGACAAAAACAGCAGATGCGCGCGATCCTTGTAACCTTTGCCCTCACCCCAATACAAGTAATTAGACCTCCACAATTCGATACACGATCATATAACCTGAAACCTGGAATTGTACACAAAAGTGGAAGCAAAGCAATTTGGGAGGTCTATTTTAGGATATAAACCACACCGACTCAAGCCCGGATAGGTAAGCGATAACGATACAATATTTATTGTCACCCAACGTCCGTCATTAAGATAGTGTCAAAACTTACTGGCACGCACACAGGCATTACGGGGTCGGACGGAGCACTCATAATTATTACTAATGCCTTAAATATGTCAAAACAGGAATCCAGGTAAAAAGGAGTAATTTACGCGCGGCCGATAGAGATTTGGCAGTTGGCGCCGTAGTGCTCTCGCTCAGCCGAGCTGGCATCGTGAGTAGGCGCCGAGTTTTTGTCAACCATTGTCTTTTAATATAAATTTTAAATAGGAAATGTCCCTTTTTATGGTGATCTAGTTTACGGCTGACAATGAAGGTATAAATCTAAACGAGTGTGTCACTATACCTCTGCGATGATCGATCGATAAACATTATTTATGTACTTCCGTTGAGCACGACACAATTGGATACATCCAACTTAACCAATTCGTAGAACGTATCTTGACTACTCACCTAATATTCTACGTGGAAGCATTACGTATTATGAATTGATCGCTTATTTCTTGCGTATAGTTTAGGGAATCTAGGCCCTAAGCACTACAATGATTATAGTAGGGTTGTATCGACATCACGGAAGTTCTTGGGAAGTAATTCTGAAGTAGCGAGGTTTTAGTACGTAAAGATCGTCTCAAAGAAACATATGCTCCCCTTCAACCTGTTCTACGCACAACCTTGACAGATAACGAGGCGAAGTTAGGTGGGCGGCGCGCAGTTTTGGATTAGAAGTAGGTACTCACCTACATATACATGCAACATATAAAACCTATATTTCATCTTAAAGGAATAAAGACACAAAATAAATAGCAATGATTATTGGTATAATTAAGCAAGAACAATGAGGGAACAATGGTCGCCCGCGCAACTACGGCCCAATCAACGTGCTTCCAACACAAAGCTGATTAACGACAATAACTCGATGACAGCACCAACGTGGCCACATTTATTTTTATTCAAGTCCCTTTCCAGTCGATCTCTAATGAATACAGTTTATCTTCAAGTTTATATAAAAAATAAATCGCTTTTAACTGAAGAATCACGCCTTAAAAAAGAAACGCTTATTAAAATTTATTTCTTTCTCTCCTCGCGGCGCTGTCGTGTACTCCGTCTCGAATAAAATTAAAAAGTCAAGAATTCTTATTTATTTTAATACAATAAACCGCAATCGCTGAATAAAGATAAATAAAAAGCAATAAAAGAATAAAATCGCATTAGCAATAAACAAAATACTTCAGTGGATGTGGGCAGAACCGAGAGCACGCACGCGGCCGACCGTGGAGTGGAGCCGCGCTCCTTTACAATATCACACCTTTAATATTTTAAGTTACCCGTGTCTTGTATTTCGTTCGTGTTACATAACTATATCTCTACTATTAGGTTAACCCAATAAAGTTTACCTGATAGACTTATGAAGGTTTTATTAACTTCTAACAATAACCAGTTGAAATGCCATTATAATTCAAGCTAACAGTCAAACATTTGTAAGTCTGAATCACCTGAGACCTAGGATTTTCGCTTGGTTAGAATTATCATAGTAAAATGTGATAAAATAATCTTGATAGATTAATTAAAATGTTAAGAAAATCTAGAACAATTTTTCAGTCATTTCCAAAATTAGTCTGGACAAATTGACCTACAAATAAAAAAAACTAGTTTCCATATCACGTAATAAGCGTAGAGAATATAAAATTCGTAGATATACAGTTTGATTTTATTTATGAACATACATCATCACGCCATATCCCTTACGGGATACTCAGAGAGTTCAGAGTATAGAGAGCCATTTCATTATTGACCACCTTTTTTGCTGCTTTTACATTTATCAATCTTTATTTAAATAATACTAGTTCTGTCCGCGACTTCATCTGCGTAGATTACATAGTACCTTCTTCTTCTTCATTCATTCTTTATGCTTTAACAATTTTCTGGCATCTTTTTTTTCTTTATACCTTATTCAGTCCATTGCGAACATTAAAAAAATCATATGCGCTTACAAACGAACAGCATTACATTTTTGCTTATAAAGAAGATTTAAAATATGAATTGTATCTATACCCAAGGTGTAACGAAGCAAGGAAGCTCCATAGCTTACCGCCGGCCGATTGTCACGAGAGCTACCCTCGGCGGCGTTTTCTTAATTGTGCCGAAATATTTATTTGATTGCGAACTTTGCAGCACAACCGTGCAACCGAAACGGTCGGTATTCGCACCGGCCGCCACAATGGTCGCACCATCCTCACCGCACTCAATACACGTGACATTTATCCCATTAAATAGGTATATCTATGCAATATCATTAGATCAGATGCATTTGAGAATCCCACAAATCAAAAACGTCAGCATGTTGTTACAAGTATTTCACGTCCACTGACTATGGAAATGCTAAATTGATGCAGGAATATTACTATCGATTTAGGACCACTGCAGCTCAGCACTCCAAAGTAATGAAACTCGATAACATTCCTCTAACGTAGACGCCCGAGGCCTGTCTGTCCATCAGCCGATCACAGTACAGTATCGACGATCTAAATAGGCCACAGAATCAATACTCAGTAGGGCCCTATACAATCTTGTACTGCAACTATGCATGCAACATGCACTGATCATACGCCGTGAACGAGACATGAAATAAAGTATGAAACTGGTCGACGAGTCGGATTGCTCCGAACACAGCCGTATGGTCCCGACCCGAGCCAACAATCGAGATGTGAAACGGCGATAACGATTGTCAACTAGCGCGGCGTGTCCTCGCCGTTCCCATGATTTGCGATGCCGTTCTAATCGTTATAATTACGACCTATCCATCAAACAGACGTATGATAAACATGTGACTGGAGAATTCGACCCAGAAATAGTATTCGTTATCAATCTTCGCGCACCGACTGATTTACACTTTGAGAAATAGCAGAGATCATTTTTGCATCAGTGACGTGTTTATGAATGCGCCGTTATAAATTCTCTTTGATCTCATCTAACATGTCACATTCGCTTTTCGAACATATTTTCTTCATACTGCGAAAATACCGACACCAATAGTTTAAATATTTTTATTGGTTTGATTCTACACAGGCGTCCATATGGGCCATAGCATTCGTCATTGGTCCTAACAAAGCTGACTAATTATCGTGGCGCGGTGTGTCGTAAAACAGTGCATATTGACGGAATATAGAGAGGCCGGCGCACAGTGCATAATGACATTAATCACATTGATTTATTGTGGTTCCGAGTTATTACAGGCCGGGCACTACGTAGTGTGCGTGCCCTGGGTACGTCGGACACAAGTGAGCCGGCGTGAGTGTGTGCTCCTTGTGTTAACTAATGTAATACGCAACAGATACAGCATGATATGGAACACCTGAACTAAATTCAACAATACATACGATTTTAACTAACGCTCACTCTTATAAGCCAAGAATGTAAAAACTGAAACTGACATGAGTACAAAATACACTTAATATTACTTCTTGATCTTTAAGTAACTCTTTGAAACCTAACACATTAAATAATAGTATAGCATACAAAGATACTTTATTCTGGCTTTTACTACTTCTTTGATGTAATCCACTTTCGTGCTGAATACAATTCATATAGTTAGAAGTTCCGTCGCGATTCGCGAGTGAATATAAAAGCATGCTGTGTAGTGTAGATGGTGGTTCACGGATGGATTCGGGTCGGATGTATGTGCAAATGGCATTAGGCAACAATTTACGCTATTTGCGGCGTGTTAATATTGATTAGCTCGCTTTATTTCGACTCATGCGATTCTATCCACGTAAAGTACCTAGGTGAAGGATTCAGTTCCGATTCCTACAGGGAAGTGGGGTAGTAGAGTAGATTACCAGCCCATCAAACCACGCCACTTAATTTGTATGCGTAGCATTACCATAAATTATTAAAGATATGTCTTGGTGTAATCTTAAGGAAAATATGTTATTATGAGATGTTAATATTTACGTTACAAAAATATCATAACTGCAAAACTTTTTTTTTTCTTGTAAGAAATCATATAGGTAACTTAAAAATTCACAGAAGATAGTTTGGTACACCCAGTTAGGTATATCACAAACATGTATTAAAATCATTTTCCTCGGTAAGTAGGCATTGCTTGCAACAGCATTAGTAGGTACACTACGTACGTGTGACGAGCCACGGCCACGTTTCAGGCTCGGGCGCGCACTGCTAGCATATCAATAACGACATTATAATTTCATAATGCACGCTTGTCAACGTAAATAATACGCAAAATTTATGTTACGAGGTTCTCACCGTTCGACGCAGGCGCAAAGAATGCTTAATAAGCCATCAGTAAGTACAAACATAGCGAGTGTTCAACTCATATTCATTTGAGGACGTGGCTATAAATTCAATTAAGCCGTTTGTGTTTCTGCCTATACGTCGCCTATGTAGGCTCACTGTGTAAGCGTGTTATGAACTCGAATGTAAATTATTTTCTTATTTGCATAAATGGTTATTTAAACTGTTTTATGGTTTGTTTGTTCGTTGTATTAGATGCAACTGTCACGCCATTAACATATTGAGAATGATTCAAAGTAATGTCCGAATCTTTAACTAAATTGGTTACAAGTTGGCGCAGTGTACATATGTTGAATTCGCCGTGCTGGCAGTAAAGAGTTCACTTCTACATTAATGGTGCTAGCACTGTGCAACATCTCAACATTTTTCCTATACCACTAAGGTGCAATCATACAAGTGACTCCTCATCAACAACAGGGTTGGCATATCGTCAGTCACTTTTTAATTAAAACATATTTTATGGTAAACTCTACCTTAGGTATACCATAGCACCAAAAACCAATAACTAAAACAAACAAATATTTCTTGTAGCAACATTGAAATTAATGTTGATAAATATACAGAAGGAGCGACGGAAGTGCGGACGTCCCGGCCGGAAGTAGATCCATCCATCATCCGCCCGCCCTGGATAAAAACGCTCGTTAGTGCCGCCCGCCCCAGCCGACTATACCCGACTCTACCTGTCTCTCTATTAATGTTCCACTCAAGTGCCTCTATTACGGCTGTCATTTGTTATATCCATTTTGGCAAATTAGTTGATCTCGCATAGCGCTATCCCTAACAATTAAGGGGATGCATCTGTATCATCATTAAGCGTAGATACCTCTATTTTCCGGCATATTAATGAAAATTAGAGTAGTGGAATTATGAAGATATTTATTTATTCCTATGTTTTCTAGGAATTTATTAAATAACAATTCTCCAAAACGTGTTCAATAAAGCTTATTCCGTATTAAGCGAAAAAAGATACAATACAAATAAAATGTAAAATAATTTAAGGGAAAATCTGTAAATCCTATGGGCGCTTTCAGTACAAATATCTCACCGACGTGGAGTTTAAGGACATGCAAAGAAGGGTGACACCGCCGCGAATCCTCGCGGGGAAGGCGAAATGCGCTTTTAGAAGTATGCAGCGGAAGCCCGTGGCGGTGCGCCTGCCGCGTATTAAAATTATTATGAAACCAGCGCGGCGGGCCGCGATAAAGCGGGATGATACCGGCTTAGCACCCCCTCCCACCGCGCACTATCGCACCCTACACCAATCTCTTTTCAACATATATCTTCTCTAAAGCTTTTCGGTTACACTTATATTCGTTTTATATACAATTCAGACTTTTCCGGAAAATCACAAATTGACGTAAATATATCTTGCCGCAGCATAAAATTGCATATCTTAATTAACAAAAAATATTTATGAAGTATTTCAACTTAGATTTAACCATAAATTGTAGCGGGGAAACTTAAAACATTAACCAGATAAAGTTATTTCAACAATGTAAACGTCGCCGAGCAACTTTATGCAGAAGCTGCAATGGTATGTCGAACGACAATTATAACTTTAGCCCCGGACGCGACAGTACGTTCCGTTGCAACAAATAAAATATGTGCACGTAAACGCGCGAGGGGGACGGTAGAGCGAAATTTCGTATACGAGACAAAGATAAGCTTAACCAGCACAAAATTATGAGCGTTTAACTGTTTCTAGCAGTAGAATCTGGCACGGGTGCTTCGCCGGCTCGCCAGCGCGCGTTATTTACGAGGGGGTGGCGCACCCGCCTCCGCCGCCCGAGATAGCGCCTTCCCCGGAAGAGCCGCAGCGAGCGGGCCACGCCGTACCGGTCTTTCCCGCCACCGACCTAAGGCGCACCTCGGCCTCCGCACCACGCTGCCACCTGCTTCGCTACTGCTTGTGCAGATTGTTGCCAGACCCTGACCGCCTCGCTAAACGGTACACGGATTTGACCCCTATCACAGTTACAATAAGAGATCACAAGTTATAACTAGTTCTAGATCGCATTATAACTAGTTGTTTTCCTGAACTATGTTATGGTGAAAATTTGTTTGATGTTTATGTTAGCTATAACAATATGACATAAAATACGATTATGACTACAAGCTTTGTAAAATCTGTGCTCAAAGATGCCCAGCGATTCTTTGGGAAGCCCACTCTAATTTTAAAAATCGTTACGGGATTTGTTACATATGGTAAATTACCACGCCTCATACATATCATTTAAAAATAGTCGGCAGCAAATATCGGATTACCTACTCATAATAAATAACAATGTTTTCCTAACATTGTATTTTAAGCACAGCACAGTGGACTAACAAAGATATGAGAGGGGTCGCGAACCTGTGTCATTTAAGTGAAAATATACGACATGGAGAAAAGAGAAAAATGCGCAAAAACTGTCTAGAGCATTATACCGCGCGGCGAACCATTACTTTTAATATAAATAAAATAACAAAATATGAGCGTCCGGCCGCTGAGTGCCCCCGGACTCCGGACACTTTTATATTTCAAGAGCAAACCTTACGCGCCCACTAGAGCTCGCTAGACAAGATTTATTTTTTGAGTTGAAAGGCTTCTTTGTAAATACTTATTTAAACCGGATGGAATTGTCTTCCCAGTTTTTCCTATCTTTCACCTCCTCTTGAAACGGAATATAGTATCCGATGTGTGTATGTGAAATACCCGAAGTAATTAATACACTAGCACAGAAATATTAATTAATAGTAGGTACTTAATACTAATAAAATTACTTCAATACATGTTGTTTGAAAGAAATATGTATTTGGAAGAAGCGAAAGGCTCGCGGCGTTTCGATATTATCATTATAGGGCTGTTTTACACAAACAAGGTACCTATATCTAATAAGCAGAGATATTTCACATAACAGTTCACCAACAATTACCGTAATCAGTAAACATGTCTCAGTGCAAGTTTTCTTCAGTGTTCAGTTATCGCACTGTCATCGTAGTGACGACAAAAGTACTGGTTGTAAACGAGAGATGTCGACAATATTTTTACTGAGGTAATTCAGGGCATTAAATTGTCATCTCTCAATTTCGATGCAATAATTGGTAGCGACGCTGACATAGTTAATACACATTTCACACGCACAATGCATCCAGCAGAATAACAAACTCAACTCAGGTTTTTCCTACACATAGGTAGGTAGGTACCTACCTACAATGGTCTGATCTCTCTCGCTTTGTGCAGAATATCACCATAAATGTCTTCTAAAGTGATATATTTTTAATATCATAGTTATGTTTATCAAAAACAACACCGTGAGAATTTTACACCCAAGGGGTTGTATAAACAACAACAAGGCGTAAAGTCGGTGTGGAGGAAAGCCTGTGGGCGGCTTGGGCTACAAACGCTGCATAAGTTCCACTCGATGACACTTTACTATGAACCTCATTCTCACTATTATCGCACTCTCTGGCTCTTACATCTTAACAAGATGAGGGTTTAATGCCTGGAAAAATGTACACAAAGATCGAGTTTGAAACAAATCGCAAGTGCTGAGCTTTCGTGCACGCACTGCGTGCGCTTCCGCGATGTGTGCCCTTTACACGAACTCCTATCAATCAACGTCCACTTTTGAGGACTTAATTCTGAAGTACACTAAACTTGTACGGCATTCCTTAAAAATTTGCTTCATAAAACAGACAATTTACATGAGTCAACCACACGCCCTTATTACCGCCTCAATAATCGTTCCACGTCGATGTTCCATTTATGCCTTATGCGGCTTCATCAACCAATAATGTCCATAGCGCTCGGTCGTATAAAACGGGCCTAACAAAACAAAGAACACAACAAGCCTATACATACAGTTCGCAATAAAACCGCGTGAAAATGGCAATAGCTATTCAGAGGGAGATATTAAAATGCATGGAAATAAATTCGGCGTCGCATTCGGGCGTACGGCTCTGGGGGTGCAGTAAAAATAAACAGCGACGCCATTAGAACTCACTTCCATATTCAAATTTATGAACGCGTCCGCAGCGCGTTGCTCGGCGGCCGCTACTCAGCCGCCGACCCACCGGTCATTTTGTGCGATCGCCATAATAAATTTGACGTTCCATTTAAAAATTTCACCCTCGTTTAACCTTCTTTAATAAAACACAGACAAATAGATTTGTACTTTTGTCTACCATATAAGTATTGGGAAACAGATAATAAATGAAGGAACACTGTTTCCCTGTGACTTAAAATAAAAATGAAACAAGGTGACTGATTTTTTTTTTATTTTTTTGTAAATTTTCAACAATTTTATACTTCTGAGGAAGCAATAAAGTAAACATATAGAGTACCTTACCTATAAAGCCAAACAGATAAATCGCTTGCCTTCTTGTATAGGCTCTTGTAACTCAGACAGAGATAAAACTCGCGCGCTACCTCCTTTGAAATAATCGCTAAGAGCCTAAAGAGAGAATCCACTCTAAGGCATACCGTGAAGGCAAATGGTATCCTAATATCTGTCCTTCAAGTCCAACAACCGTTTCACAAGAGCATTCAAAATAAGCCCAAACTGCGAGCCGCGATGCATGCACTAACTTAAATAAACAGAAGTTTTCAAAAATTTGTGTATTTAAATCGAATGTGACTTGTGTTACTGTGGCTATTTCCGTTTAACAGCCGCACTGATGGATCTGGAATAACAGTCCCAATACTGCCGTTCAGGGAACGCACATTAATTCATATGGGATTAGGTGTCATCATAAACAGAAATTATTTAGTCAACCGAGGTTAAAAGCAACAACATGGAGGGTACTCATTGTTTCCAATGGAAGTTATGCTGCGGTTAATGTGCCTTCTCACCTAAAATAGATAAATATTTTACTTCCTTGCTGTAGAGAGTATTTAGGTATAACGTTATAGAATTCATGTTTTTCAATAAGCTAACCTACAGAAGGGTGAAACTTCATCTGGTGTGAATTCGAGCTCTAACTTTTCATGTTTTTTAAGTATAGTAAAATTATCACACCGCAAGATATTTTGGTTTTTTTCTTGTAAATCTAGTTACCTATAACTAAATATTTTTTTTTTATATTTTTATGAATATTTTACCATAAAAAACTCTCATAAATAGTTTTATACATCGTTTTTATGTGAATTTAAGTAGGTAGGTACTTTATCTGCCGACTGCCAAGTTTAGTAATTGTAGGAGACATTAAATTGAGTAGTTTTTTCTTAACGAAGTTATAAACGTAATTTTACTAAGAGCTAATTCGATATAGATTTTAGTAATGATAAGAATACTTTTCAATCAAACTTAAAAATCTACGTAGGTAATGTAGGTATGTATAGGCGTCGCATATTAATTTGAAAACACATCGTCCAACGAAGTCCGTTGTTAAGTTAATCAATATTCAATAGTGAGCCAAAAAACATCAACCGATTTCATTCGCCGCTTAACTTAATTATTTTTTACTGTATCGCTATAAAAACTTATTTAAGTAAGTAGGTACCTACCCAATTTAATTTTTAAATCTCAAATGTCTATGTAGCTATTCTATTTGGTAAAATTGAATTCCATTCAATGTTTGATTTAATAAAGTGCCAAAGCTATCTTGCCAGAAGCACCTTTCTGTATTGCTATTTAGAAACAAGAAACAACAACTTATATATATAATATATATGCCAGTTAGGTATAAGCTCAGAGTAGATAATATCAGTATATTATATGTATGAAAATATGAATAATAAAAAATATGAAAAATAAAAAATATATGTATAATGAAAAATATATAATGAAAATATAAAAAACCTGAATCAATTCAATGAATAGCATTGCTTATAACTGTATAAGCAATGCTATTCATTGAATTGATTCAGGTTTTACTTTGCGGAAATTCATATTTATAGAATACAAAATATATTATAATTTGCTTTGTCCGCTTAAAAATTTCAGCGGACAAAGCAAATTATAATATACTAGCTTCTGCCCGCGACTACGTCCGCGTTGAGCTTAGAATCACAGAGACAAAGTAAAATTATCCCGGGATAAAAACATTTTCCCGGGATAAAAAGTATCCTATGTGTTAATCCAGGTTATAAACTATCTGTGTTCCAAATTTCATCCAAATCCGTTGAGTGGTTTTTGCGTGAAAGAGTAACAAACATCCATCCATCCATACAAACTTTCGCATTTATAATATTAGTAGGATTTTGCAATGCTATTCAGCAAATTATAGGGAAAATGTGGAAAGCCAAATTTCATGACACTAGATGCATAATACTATTAGGTACCTACTTAAGTAGGTAGTCGAAGAGATCAATAAATATTTCAATTATCTAAGTCATCAAAAGCAGTGCAGCTTAAGTTCGTATATACCAAATACCTGTACCTTCGTATATAGATACTTATGTATTTACATTTTGAATTGATGAAGTACACATGTACAAATTTTAATGTGAAAATTTGAAAACCTGCACTTATAATTTTAACTATTTACCCTATTTTTTTGTTGTCTAGACCTAATACAAAAGATAACCGAAAAGGATAAGCATCTTAAATTTATCATTAGTTGACTAAATTAAAGTAGTTAGAAAAGTGTCCTACATTTTATTCTAATTACCTACTCACCCACGCTATTTAAGTCCTTACTAATAAACAAATAGTGTGGAAACACTTTAGGATAAATAAGTACCTAGAGTAAGTAGAAACCCACGTCTCTCTCTGTACAAAAAGTCAGATCGATATGTTATTTGACTTGTTACCAAACAAAATTAATTAGAAAAGCCATGTTGCCCTCTTCACACATGTAGAGCGAATGACACGAAGGAACACGTATCGATACATTGTGCTAGTCGATGCCCCGTTTGGATGACTGGCAGAATCGACTAAATTGCTTCTATCACATTAATATTGGATCCCGAACGGGAGCTGTGGCAGTCACACGACACACACGTACCTACCTATATTTAATTTAAAGCACACAAAGCGATTGACATGGCTCCCGGCCTCCGCTTTTTCATAACGAATCCTCGTCAATTTGTTTCAGAAATTAAAATTGGTTGCCGTGAATGGATCTAGTTACGGATGTCAGTGACGAAGGATATGTTTTACGTTACGGTTATCTATATTTTTTCGACTACCCTTGGACCGCGACTTCCATCGCGGAAAAATATTTTAATTATTCCTTTACTTAGGTATCTGCTAGAATTATTCAAATCTAATTGTATACACATAGATAAATATAGGTACGGTACCTAAGTTCTTATGCATGTAATTACTGTCGTAGTGTTATTTTATTTCTGAATCATTACCTAACATAAGACGATTCACACGATTGTAGGTAGGTCCTAATGGTAATGTTACCTTACACGTTATTGGGTAAGTAAATATATCAGACGAAATTTGTTGACAAATGAATACACACTACAGCCGGCCACACCACACCTTAAATATTAAAAGTTCACAAACGTTTCAATTAAATATGAAAGCAGTGGCAAAACCAACTTAGTACAACTTTCATTTTAATATTTGTAACTATGTCCAGATGAATTAGTTATAATATTCTAATTTACTTTTGTTATGTATTCTTGGATTGCATTATCAGTTTATATTATCAAGTAACTAGTCACACCACAAGCTTTACGGTTAAGGAAAAACTCGAGGATACCTGCATACGTCTGAGAAGAAATTCAAGGCCGAATGGTGCCTAAGGACAGCGCGGACTCACCATCATTCTCGATTGTACAAAATTTCCTGTGACGGAAAGCGGGTGTCGTGATAGCTCTGCCTACCTCTTGGAGAACCCATGTGAGAAGGCGTGCAGATATATTATTAGAAGATATAGTATTATCAGTGTAATATAAAAAAGTGTGGAGTGACAGCCAATATGGCTAGATATACTAATAGGTTTAGCGTCAAATTGCATTTAGAGCCGACCTCATATAATTGGGACAAAGGTCAAGATGATGAGTGTAGGTATAACATGACAAAAGACTGCACTGATTTGCATGTCGGTTCTTCTCATTTTTCGAACCGGTGGTAAAATAACTTTTTTCATAATATGATAAGTGCCGTCCGTAATATGGAAATGAATAATAATTTTCATTTCTAATTTCTCAAAATAATTACCTGCACACTTAACATGAGTAGGGATCAAATTGGATACATACGAACATACTCACCTATAACTAAGTAACCAAATAAGATTGGTCCTACCTACAAACAATCCATAATTTTTCATGTAGGTATTCTCTTCCCCCACACAAGCAAATCTTCACGAGCAAAGCGTTCATTAATCAAAATCAAAACAATACCTACGTTAGTGACTATTGTGAGGTTCCACCAATGGCACCTATCAAGACAAAGCCTAAGTAATTACCACAATCTAAATATGAAACAGGTATATTGCAGCCACGTGTACACCTACTTACATACCTACGTATATAATATCCATGAATAATGAGCAACAACAAAAAATACGTTTGACCCTGAGGCTAATTAATGATAAGCTTAAAAGACAATCTATGCAAATAAATAATTTCAATGTGTAGGTACAAGATAATTATTCAAAAGTGTCATTGAAATCTTTTTATCAAAAACAAAAAGTTATGACGTGCGAGTTCAATTAACGAACGTGGGAGGCTTTGCGGGGCGAACGGCACCCGCCATCTAGCGGGCGTCAGCGCCGCCCACCACCCGCCTTGCGCGGCGCCAACGGCCTCGCGACCACATGTCGCTTATGAATATGAGGCGTTATGATTATGAAAATATGCCCCGCCCCGAATATGGAATATGGAGGAGGGGGGCCCGCGAAGCGCGTGCGAATGGGCGAAGTTTGATTTATGAGCCGGGCGCGGCCCCGCCTCCCTGTCATAACCGTATACCTGGTGCGCGCGCGCGCTCGCCGCCCGCCGCCCGCCGCCGGCTCGCGCTCAGTCCCGCTTCAGATGGCGAGTGGTGCGCTCGGTCACACGCCGCGTCCTCCGTGCACTCCGTACTCCGTACTTCGAGCGAGCCGTGTAGAGGGCTCCGCGCGCGAGTGAACCCGTGAGCTGCGTCCTTCCCCGAACCCGAGGGCGAGTGCTGTGCCAACCCTGCCATGCGCCGGCACTGACCGCCAGCGCGACACAACATGCCGCGCGTCAAGCCAGCCTGCGTCCGTCGCGTCTCCATCGGTACATAATTCTCGACTACGAATCTCCAACATAGCACATCTCACACGATCTGCAAAACGCACCACATTCCATGGAGCAGTGAATACATTTTGGGAAGGAAAATCGGTGTTTTCCAATTTATTTGAATCCGCGTCTCAGAATCATTATAACGACCATGATTCAGTTTGCGACGATAAAATTTGGCATCCTTCAGAAAGTGAGCACTAAAATTCGGCACCACCGCGGTGAGTAAACAGTGTAGTGAATTTACATGCTGGAATTAATGTTGTCTACATACCTATTCGACCAGTTGGTAGTGTTGGTACATCCATTTGGTGAGTAGAATGTGAGCGTGGTTATACACCGATGTTTTTAAACTTTCGTAGAGACAAATTATTAAAATTTGTAGTCTGAGCGTAAAACTGCTTATGGAACTAAAAAACTTACCTACAATAAATTAAAGTTTATTCAACGGTTTCTGGCAGAAACGACACTGTTTGGGAGTTTTAAGTTCAATTGAGAATAATTTAGACATCTACAATTAACTTCTAACTACCCACTGCTAAAGTAAAAATAAATAGTTAAGTAGGAAAGTAAACATTTTTAGGCGCACACAGTTAAAGCAGAAATGCGATTACCTATAATATGAAGAACAAATATAAATGAAATTACAATGTCATTTAAAGGAAAACCCGTATGCGAGTTAAAAACGAAATGCTTAATACAGCTTAGCTAATACAGTGATAGAATCAGCTGTGTGCATGTAATGTGTATGATTTAATATACTAGACAAATATTATTATACTCCACCGAATATTACTTTCATGAGTTTCATGGAATAATAATCTTGAAGGTTAGAGGAAATTATTGTCTTTTTAAACTGAGTTTGCAACTATGATTTTAACATCATAATAATAGATTTATAATATTTTTGTTAAGAGACATCCTGAACAAGGTTGGGTTAGTATATGAAATCACTAGAAAATATGTAGGTAGAGTCGATTACGATACCTAATTACACTTCCTTTATTTCGCCTTGACTGTTGACACGTTTGTTAGACCTAACACGCGGTAAACGGGAGTGCAGATTGATTCTACAGATAAGACTATGTCTATCTTAGTTATTTTGGTGGAATACCGACCTACTTTAGTTATAACACCTACTGCGATCAAAAAATGAATGGCTTATTACAAAAAAATATGGAAAAGTAATATTAATTTGATACCTAGAACACTCCACAAACTTCCTTTATAACTAAAAAAAATCTTGCGCTTCAAAGATCGTGTTTTATATGAAACACCTAACGGGTAAGCATTATCTATTTAAAAAAATATATCTAAATCCTATCACGTATATAATAGATTTATTGTTTTTATGCTAATATTTATATTATTAGGTTTCAAATAACAGAATTAATAAACGGTGACATTTAATATTTTATTGTTCACATGTTTAAAATCTTTTCACACTTTATATTAGGTATAAATTAAAAAACTTTAATATTCGTATGTAGATTAAGATAGAGTTTCACCGATGTGAGCAGCAGCAGGTATAGTTATTTTAAAATGTTTAATTTATTATCGCAGTGTAACTGTAGATAACAATAAAATATTATCATTATGTATAATATTGCAATATTATACTATTTTGCTCGTGCGCAAAGAACCTACCCTAAATCTCCTATTTTCAAATAAAATGCTGCTACTTCCGTTTGTACATCCGGATAAGTCTCCTTATCTTAAAATTTCACAGATATAAAAAATCCACAGATATTAATTAAATTGGAGATAATATCACATGTTTAAGAAGAACATAAAAAACTAAGTCTATTTTTTTGCGATCTTATTCTCATGGGTGTCAACAATTAACCGACTTAAGTTAAAGTCTATAATTCAAGTTAAGTAGGTATAACCACATATCCCGAAGGAACCATTTTATTGGGATAAAAATTACGGTTTAAAAAACTAAGTAACATGCTAAGAATGTATTTCAGCTTATGATCCTGGTCAGAATATTAGGATAAAGTGAAATTATTGTATTGTCATCGATCCTTATCACGTGCGCATACCTATTTTCCAAATGATCAGACGTCTTGAAGTCGGTTAAAAAGACGTTGAAGGGTACATTGATAGATGGATAGATAGATAGATACATACAGGTGAAGCTAATAAAACCCACCTAGCGAACTATGCCCGTGGACTTTATTGCTTTTTACCATTTTTAAACAAACATTTTCCTGTCTCTATAGTAACCTTTTTTGATTTTCTATATCTCTACCTCTATAGGAACCTTTTGCTTTACCTTGAAAGTAGTTGAAAGTTACATTAGGTACGCTGGTGTTTTCTGGAACATATTTGAAATATAGTATTCATAAATAGCACGTACCTATAAGTTATTTATTAATTTGTAAGATACTAGCTGTTTCCCCGTGACTTCGTCCGTGTATCAATATAATATATAGCATATGTTACGCAGTGATAATGTAGCTTTCTAACGGTGAAAGAATTTTTGAAATCGGTCCAGCAATTTCGGAGCCTATTCAATACAAACATACACACACAATAATACAAATCTTTCCTCTTTATAATATTAGTATATCTATAGATTTTACGCAACTTATATAAATAGAACAGCATAAATAGAAACTGTTTCTACAATTAATAGCCCTGCCCTGCGATGATTCCGAAATATTGTCATAAAAATTGAGCTCTCATTATAATTCATAATTAGTATCGCCTTATTTTTAATTCGGCGAATGTCACTGGTTTTTAATTACAAGACTAAAGGATAATAACAATATTCAAATATTAATATTCGATCGTAAAATAAATTATTTATGTCATAAAAAAATTAAAACTTGTTTGTTAATATCCAGTATAAAAATATGATATTCACGTAAGTTCGGGTGCTTTGTCTGCAATAGTTATGGAAGTATTTATTCAAAGTAGGTATAACATAAAAGTCGATTATTTAAATTTGTTAGTGCAGGTACACGGTTTTACATAGGTACTACCTAGGTACCTAGGCATGCGTTAAGTCATGTCATGACTCATAGGTGACCGATTCTTATTCTACAGAGTTTTTGAGAGAAGGACATACCTATTAATAATACAATGAAGGACAGGAAACGTATACTATTCATAGAGAAAATTTATACTTTTCATTTCATTCTTTCTATTAGTCATGTCGGCATCTGAGTACTTAATTCCTACTCATATTAATTTATCTCTGCTTCAGTCATTCTTTTCCCACAAGTCAATCAGTCCACCTTTTCACAGGCAGCTATAATTCGTATTGTAAATTATTTATTAATAATGAGAGATCACGGGATCCAGTCTTCACCTTATCTCATTGCTGCTTTTATGAGTGCTCTATAAAATATTTATTGAACACAATTCCACTATAGATTCAAATAACCTGGCTATTCATATTCTTATGAAATAGGTTGTTACTTATATTTGATATTTGTTTGCTCGACTAATAAATTAAGAATAACTCGTTAAAATCTAAGCCGGTTCTCTTTTGGACTATGAAAGATTGATATGCATATCAGCGTCCATTTACCTTGAATGATGAATAATAATTACTGCTAGGTAGTATATTTCTGTAAGTAGATTAATTAGTCCCAAACACCAATCTGAACTATAAATCGAAATATTTTAATGACTAGTGTTTATCGTTAATAGCACCCTACTTACTCATTTATATATCTTATGTATCATTAAATTTAATTGTGGTACATATCAACCGCTTTCCAAATGAGACATTAAAACATTTAAAAACTATATTAATGGTTTAGGCAACGATACACTTTTTGCCATTAATAACAATAATCCAACGGCCAAGCAAATATACATAAGTAGCTTGTTTTGTGTCACTTGGAATAATGACCAACGTTCCGTTTTTGTCGGTCGGTTCGCTATTTAGGAGTATAATGACACTTTTAATGTTTTTTTTGTAATATTTCCACGTATGGCAGCGGCGGCGCGCGTCGGTGGATCGCCAAACAACAATAACTCCGCCTTTGAGTCGCCGGTGGCTGGATCCAAGAGCCTGCTTGCTACTGTCCAATTGCGACACACGCATACCACTAATCCTTTCCTTACAAATATCCGATAACCGCACCGGCCGGCATCTTACTACAAATGAGTTATTTAATCCTTAGCCGCAACGTTTACCCGGATTAGCTGTAACGTTTTGTGACGGTGCTCATTTCATCGCTCGCCTTTCAAAACATCGCAAACGGGAGCAAAAACAACATAAGATACATTCGTAGCAAACGAGGCGAACATTTTACTATAAAATTATACAACCATTAACTATAAAAAAACAAGACAAAGATTCTCAAAATTCGGTGAAAGTTGACCAAACTGATAAGCAAAATTAATATTCTATCTATTAATTTAAGTAATAATTGGGTAACCTTGTTAATTTCTTAATACCGTTAGTGTGACTGATAGCAGCCAGTTTCCACAATTTATGTCGATGTGCACTTGTTACCCATAGACTATCAATATGGGTCATTTCTCTGAATACATCACCAGCCACTACGCACACAAATATTAATCGGCACATCCGTTGACATTTTGAATAATAAAATACGTCGATGACCCATTTGAAAGCGAATCATCAGAATATGTTCAGCATAACGTGCTTTCTAAATGCTTACCATAGTCACCTAGGGTTGATAAAATATCCTAAGCTATAGAGAAATATGTTTTTAATCTTCAAGAATATATTTTTTCTTGGGACTTCAGACAAAAATGTTTTCATTATTAATTCCAGACTAAAGTCAGTACATTACAGAAATACTACCTCAAAGAATCAGTGCTAAGAATAACATTGCTACATATATAATTATTCAAAGTGGACGTTAATATCTAGAAAACAGGTATCTACCTATTGTGTGGAATTTTATTCGTATTAAAACTTGTTCATATTTTAGATTAGAAACTCTTACCTTCCCGAAGTAAAAGAATATCCGGTCACGTAACCGAGATCCTAGGCTTTTGTATGACCAAGTAAGTACTTATTACAAAAGCACATACATTTTATAAATGATGATTTTAATAACTTTAATAAAAAATATACATCAACGCAACTGTTAGCCTAATATAATTTGTAAAAGTTTTACTGTAAGCTCTTTATATGAATATTTTTAAGCAGATTAATGTCTTAACTTCTTGTATTATTATTACTTTTAAAGTATATTGCGGTTTTAGTGTATAGTTACGTGCTTTTGCCGCGACTTCGAAATAGGCTAACATATAGCCTTAAAATAAAGTCAATTTTGCTCCGGGATTTTATAGCTTCTTATGAGTGATAGACTTTTTAAGTTGGTTCCGAAGTTACGTCATTCGCAACACAAAACGTTTTGGTATTTTTATACCAGTACGATGACACACAAACATACGGCCCACCTGATGGTAAGCAGTCACCGTAGCCTATAGCCGCTACCAGCAATACCAGGGGTATCACTAACGGGTTGCTAACCATGTTGTTGATGAGGACTCACTGTGCTAGCCACAGCCGTACTAGCGCAGCGTATGCTCGTGAAGCACTAGAAACCTTAGGAACCTACTTACCGGAGATACACAAGACTACATCTTCATAATAACAGATAGAGACCACTAATTATAGTACATTATAAACATGTCTATTTGATGAGACCGCTGTTCAAGTAGTTAGTATACCTGACTGCTAAGCTTGAGGTCGCGGGTTCGATTCCCGCCGGAGCAAACATGTGACAAGCATGTTTGCCTTGCGTCTCATAAAAATCGTCATGTTTTTACAATAAAAGTATATAAATATTCCATCAGCTCCTGGTACAAGCTTTGCTTTGTTAGGGGCCAGATGGCGCTGTGTGATAATGTTCAAGCATTATTTTTTATTATTTAATTCTAAAATACATAGATATATATAAAATTTATAATCGCAAATCTATAAAATATTTTAAATATTAAATGCATTAAAATATTATTCAACATTTATACGTTAGCAAGAACAATAAAATGCTCGTATCATCTACATTCGTGACGGAGCACAAAGAAAATTTGAATACCAATCGTGCAAATCACTTAATTTATTTTGCAACACATTATATTCCGAACCACTTGTATATTAATAGTTATTTTATTTAAAAGTACACACTCTCACAGATTCACCTAAAACAGACCAAATGAGATTAAATGCAGAAGAGCTACGAAAACCTTTTTTTTATATAATATTACTATACATTTTGAAACATTTCATTATAATTCAATGGTATCCTATCAACAATAGATCGATGATACTATCCATAATGTTAGCAATTAAATGCGACTCATTATTGGGACTATTTTCTCAAATGTTGCGGCGCTTATTGTTAGATTGTTGAATAAAATAGCGACACTAGTAGCGCGAGCATGAATAATTTGCGATCACGTTTTCATATCGTCTTTGACTATTTTTGAATTGAAAAATGAACAGCGCTGCGGCGGTGATAAGTGGAACTAAAAATTCGTATGACAATTTTGACTTCTCGCGAGTTACATTTTCGTATACGTACGTATGATCTTGCTACCGGCACTGATATATAGGTATCAATTTAGTAAACCAATATCTAAACTACTCATACTTTTTATTGCTTAGCAATCTTAGACCGTTCTTCAAAAATGTTTCTCATAAACTAGCTGCCTAATGACTAGGAACAAAATCAAACATATAGGCAAAACAAAATAGCGGCAAGTGTAGATTAATGAGAAAAATAATTGAATAAACATATATAACGTAACTTCAACCACATTGACCCGCCCAGCACCCACATTCATATTAAACAGCACCTACGATCATTGTTACCCAAGTACCGTGATACTGAGTACAGTCTGCTATGCCGTTTTAAATTAACTATGATCATAATACGAAAGTAAATAATCAATTAAGCGTTGTATACCATTCTGGAATTCACACAAAACATTGTGCATGAAAAATATGTCTCGCTTATCCTAGCAACAACAACTAACGCCATCTGCTGTCTAGTAGAAAATACACTTTACTCGAATAAAATACTTCTCCACTTTTCATGGCGAATCGAATTAGAATATGCCACTATTACTATGTTATCGTTTTAAATAATAAAAAAAAACTGTTATATCTAAATTATTATTTTTTATTGTATTTTTTAATGAACAACCAGAGAAGAAAAAAACGCCCTCTAGGTACCTACTTATTATCATATTGTATCATGAAAAACCTGCAAATCTTATAGGTATTACAATCGATGCTCACTGTATCGTATCATATGATCAAATCACAGCATTTCGTTTCTTATACGATAATTCCTTTTTGAATATACACAACAAAAAACACTAGCTTGCTTTTACCTGACACTTATACAAAATACTATATGGAACACCAAAACATATTATCTACTCTGAGCCAAAACCTCAAAATTTGTTTTCTGCTCATAAAAATACACAGTCACAAAATACTGCCGAACGATTAATGAACAGGTTTTCTACAGCGGTCATGTTTTTAAATAACTTTAATAAATGCATTGTTTTCTTTGTTACAGGTGAAAGTTCCGGATCCTGTTCGGATGAAGATATTAACAATGTCGCTGACGAAACCCGAGAACGACCGGAAGCACATATGTGTCCACGGTGTCAGGAACAGTTTGAAAACCTCCATGAGTTCCTGTACCACAAGAGAGTATGTGATGAGAAAGCATTGCAAATGGGAGAAGAGAGAATGCACTCCGACCCAGAAGAAATGGTCGTCTCGGGTGACGAGGAAATGGATGGACCAAACAAGCGGTTAGAACAAGTGCGGCGGCACCGGCAAGATGCCGAAAATAACAATAGCCTAGAAGATGGTGAAGCCGAAGTGCCTGAAGCAGATGTGCCGCCGGTCGGGCTCCCCTTTCCAGTAGCAGGTCATGTAACTTTGGAAGCTTTGCAGAATACCAAAGTTGCCGTCGCACAATTTGCTGCAACCGCAATGGCTAACAATGCTGACAATGAGGCCGCTCTACACGAACTTGCCGTATTACAAAGCACACTGTTTACATTGCAACATCAACAAGTATTTCAACTGCAACTTATTCGGCAACTACAAAACCAGCTGTCATTAACACGGCGGAAAGATGATCACGAGAGCCCGCCCCCGAGAGAGCCAGAGCCAATCGTACCGGTACCACCCGCTCGATCACCGTCGCCGCCTCGTCCGCCACGGGAGCCTACTCCTGTCGCACCTACTCCTCCAACTAGCCAAAACTTGCCGTCAACCCATTCACATCTTAACCCCAAAACGGAACCAATCTCCGTTCCTAAATTACCAACTTCCTCTCCACCTATGATGTCACATCCACCATACAGCTCTATATCATCATCATTAGCATCTTCCATTATCACAAACAACGATCCACCACCGTCCCTCAATGAACCGAATACGCTCGAAATGTTACAAAAGAGAGCACAAGAAGTATTAGATAATGCATCGCAAGGATTACTTGCGAATAATTTAGCTGATGAGCTTGCATTTCGAAAATCTGGAAAGATGTCACCTTACGATGGAAAATCTGGAGGACGAAATGAGCCATTTTTCAAACATCGCTGTCGATACTGCGGGAAAGTTTTCGGAAGTGATTCTGCGCTGCAAATACACATACGTTCGCATACAGGTGAACGGCCTTTCAAATGTAATGTATGCGGATCCCGATTTACAACCAAAGGAAATCTTAAAGTACATTTCCAAAGACATACAGCAAAATTTCCGCATGTCAAGATGAATCCTAATCCAATACCAGAACATTTGGACAAATATCATCCTCCACTATTGGCGCAGCTGTCCCCGGGACCGATTCCCGGGATGCCACCCCACCCACTTCAATTCCCTCCGGGCGGCCCAGCTCCTTTTCCGCCAAGTTTGCCATTGTACAGACCACCACATCACGATCTACTACCACCTCGTCCGCTTGGAGACAAACCTCTACCTCCTCACCCGCTCTTTGCGATGCGAGAAGAACAAGATGCTCCAGCTGATCTCAGTAAACCTTCTGCGCCGAGCCCATTGCGATCGGTGCCTGAAATTTTCAAGTCTGAACCTCAAGATGAGGAAAGCCAAAGGGAATCCAGTTTCGAGGACAATGATCGTGTTTCGCCTAAACGAGAACCTGAGGAAAATGAAACTGCGCACGATGCAGAACAAGACCGATATCCTTCTACATCACCCTACGACGATTGCAGCATGGATTCAAAATATAGCAATGAAGAGCAAATCGGCAGAGAAAGTCCGCATGTCAAGCCTGATCCAGACCAACCGGAAAATCTCTCAAGTAAGAATTCACCGATATCTGGACCAATTGCAATAGCCACGGGACTACGAACTTTTCCTTCTTATCCCCTATTTCCACAATCACCTCCTAGCAGTATTTCCTCAGGTAGTCTGACACCTTTTCCCAATACCATTAATAATGTCGCTGACGTAGACATGGCTCGTGACCCCATGTATTACAACTCATTGTTACCTCATCCAGGTAGCAACGATAATTCTTGGGAGAGTTTAATAGAGATAACAAAAACATCTGAAACCGCAAAATTGCAACAGCTTGTAGATAACATTGATAATAAATTATCAGATCCCAATGAATGTATAGTATGTCATCGGGTCCTCTCTTGCAAAAGTGCGTTACAGATGCACTACCGAACACATACTGGTGAAAGACCCTTCCGTTGTAAGCTATGTGGTCGATCGTTCACCACCAAAGGCAACTTGAAAACACACATGGGTGTGCATCGTATAAGACCACCCACCCAAATGTTACACCAATGCCCAGTATGTCACAAGAAATTCTCAGATCCAACAATATTGCATCAACATATACGACTTCACACAGCGGATCGGGTGAATAATATATCTTATTATCAAACTCGTAATATCGAAATGGACAGTATGCAATCACTAAGTAATGGGTCAGACGTCTTCGACTTTCCTACATTCCGTTCAATTCCTCCGCCTATGTTCCCTACTCCGACCACTCCCGGCGACCGACGGGCGGACACCCGCGGGACCGACGATGAGAGCGGCCGGGACGAGCGCGAGCCCGCTATTCGGGAGTTCGACGACGACTCTGATATCAAAGATCGTCGAACTTCGCCGCTCTCCGTCTGCGCCTCGGCGTCCGAATGCGAAATAAAAACCATCACAACAACGGCTTCCCTCCCATCGGCAACAGGTTCGGAGAGCGGGCGGAGCGCGAGGGCCTCACCACCGTCCCCCACGATGTCGACGCTGTCGACACCACCCAGGCTGCCGCCGCACTCGCCGCTGCCGTCACCACCCACACCTCTTGCCGCCCTCGGTGCTCTCGGAGGATCGCCCTTCAGCCCACTCGGACTAGCGTTCCCTCCCGCAGGTATGCGATAGCGGGATATTCATATTTTCGTCCGCCCCGGTCGCCCAAAAATCCATTCCTTTCATATGTATCCCCTACAACCAACTCATATATCTAATCATTATCTTACCGGGCGCTCGAATACACCTAAAGCATAAACATATATATCTATGTACATAAAGTGAACAAACTTTTAAGGAATGTGTAATCGTGCGTTTAAATTAAAATACATACAATAACCTAGTGACATCGAATCCGCATTGAACGGTGCGTTTCTGTGTGCAGTGCGTGGCAACACAACATGCAACATCTGCTACAAGACGTTTGCCTGTAACTCCGCCCTCGAGATTCATTACCGCAGCCATACTAAGGAACGGCCATTTAAGTGCACTGTCTGCGATCGTGGATTCTCGACAAAGGTTAGTTTTTATTATATTAATCATAAACAGCCATAATTCGTACATTTAATAACATTATGCATGGATGGCCCTCTCATAGTTCGATATATTATGAGTACCAACAGCAGTTTTATTAATCTAGTCGCTATTGTTTATTGAAAATACAATGCTGTAAAATTTGAAAATATCTGGTAATGTGCACGTACTACATGTGCGCAACTCAGATGAAGTAGGTATCTTTGGCTGTTAGCCAGTTCATACTTTATTGTTACACAAATAGCGGAGCATACGTGTTTACGACATTTCCACCAATTTTCACTACATCTGAAGAAATTCATTGATTATAACATGATTTGAATTTGAAGGGCATGTAAGAATTAACAAAAGAAATTAATTTTAAAACTATTGTAGGTATTACAATCACGATGTAGCTAGATATAGGTACAGACAACAATGGAAGTAAACGGAGCATCTTATCCCAAGTTTAACCAAGCCATCGACAAGCAAGTCTTGTGCACACCGGGTAACTTCATGCGCCGGTTTCATTTCATCCAAGTTTCAGTGCATTAATTTTGCAGGCTGTAATTACAAGTCGCTAGTCGACGCCTCTAGTTCGCATTAGTTTTAGCTGTTGTCTTCTACCGTCGCATCCGACCCGATGTCAACTTTGAGAGTCGACGACTAACTTAACTACCCGAACTTGTAGGCTCGTTTGCTCCATTTAATCAAAGCCGCGAAACAAGTTATTAAGAAGCCGTGATTAAATTATAGAACCGTTGCAAAAAAAATGTTATTATTTAGCTTGGCAATAATGTCAATTAAAATAAATTTAGGATTACCAAAAAACGGCCGAATTAGCAGTTTACCTATAACTTTAGGCCTACCTACCTACTTTACTTAGGTAGGTATTTAAAAATATTGTCAACTATTTATTTTCATTTAATTAAAAACAATTTAATGTTATAGTTCTTTAAATTTTAATTTCTTTTTAGCAAATATAATATGAATAATGGACACACTCCTAAGCGTGGTTATTTGTAGCCTTATGGTAGGTAACTGTCATTAGTTATTTATGGACATATTAAATAGGATATGTCCAAATAAAAATATGAGAGATTTTAATGATATTATTAAGGTAGGTACTAGTTCAATGATATGATACAATATTTTAGATAATAAATAATGTTTGTTAAAAGCATTTTTATGGTTATACAAGTTTTATATTCACTTCAACCAATATTTCAAGCGTATAAAGCTGCGCTTGCGATGCAGTCCATCGTGTCGCGCCACAAAAATGATAACTCATAAAAAGAACGTCACAGAAAACGATCGGAATATGAATTCATGTCGTAAAATATTTATTGCTTATAAATCCTTGAGCCTTTACCTACGCCTCTCGTCATAAAAAGATTATTTATGCTTAACAAAGTAACATTTTTCGTATGTTTCCGAAAGTGTCCAAGGGTCTTATCAATAAAATATAGATTATTTACGACGGCGCCGCGGTTAAAAGTTTATACCCCAGTGACAACCCATCGCTGACTTTAGTTTAATTAAGTTCCCCCTGATAAATACACAACGCTTAAGTACCTACCTGCCTATGATTTACATTCGAGGTGACCCAAAATCCCAGATAACTCACAACGAGATGTAATAAACATACGCGCACCTACCATTTAATACAAGTACCTATATAAATTCTTGTCTCTTGCTTGTTATTTTAATCGTGAACTCTCTTGAATTGCTAAAGAGAAAGTCATGAACTTAAGTTACAGGTATTCACTACGTTCAAGAATAGCTTAGGCAAAATTAAATGACGCACCTACCTACATATAATATATCTACTACGTAAGTTGAGGAAATGTAGTACCTTTTATTTTATAAGAGATTTATTTACAAGCTACTTATTATACTAGGTACGAGTATATAGCACGCAGAAATTATATACATAATATTGATGGTACTTATCGTTGTTGTCATTTTCTAGCTTTAGGTATTCTACATATTATGTAGACGCAATTTTCATAAAAAGCGGCTATCGAACACGTATGTTAGTCTCTTTTATTGCGTGTTATATTATTAATTGACATAAAAATATTCAAAGCAGTGGTACCGCTAGCTACAAGTTCAGCCTACAAACTACATCCGCCAGCTGCTAAGCTTTCATGACATATCCTAATAACGGTTAAAAGCGTTCACTCAATTAACCGTTATTTGGGATTCTAATACTAGAATACTCATATCATGTTTTATTGAATTAAATCACAACATCAGAGAACAATATAAGAATCATCACCTTGGCCTAATGTTTGAGATTCGTTCGACAACTCGGCACTCGATGTAGCCCGGTATTAGTTACGAGGTACCTACTATGCATCAGTACGCTGGGCTAACTACCAAGACGAAAGTGTGTGCAGGTCGAAATTTGTGTGCTAAAACTTCAAGAACGTAGGTAACCGATAGGTAAAAAATACTAGTACCTATTAACCACCAAATTTGTCCGAGCAAGAATAGGATAACACTACCTAAGACTGACAATGTACCCCTTTATGTAAAAATAATCTAATATAGTAATGTACCTAATATAATATGTAGTATGTTAGGCCTGGGCAATGATGATTGATTTTGTCTTGAATTTTTGTCAGTTTCATTAATGCATATCATAATTTGCATGATACATAAAATGTTGATCCGTGTCTGCTTATCTAAGACATATAAGTCTTCAACGATTTTATTCTACGTCATTTTATACGATGTATATCATTTATCGCCCAACTCATTGAGCCATGTAGGTTATGCCGTAAGATATAATAAGTAGTTACAGATATTAGAAAGCGGTGGTCCTTTCCTTATCCGTATTCGAAATACACGATACTAATGCTTACAAGCGCATTTAAAATTACAATAAGTGTCGCCGACACCTGTAGGTACCGTTGAGAGTTCACGCGCCAAATAATTTATCGATTATTCCTATCTTGTAATATTATAATATATACATTACATACTTACATTATATTAGGTTCACTGACACCATAAGTGTGTAACTCGCACTCGTACAAAACACAAAATATATTTTTAAACATCGAAACCGAGTCTAATACGCGTCGGCCACATTGCATTAGCCGTGGCCACGAGCTGACTGATGATAGTAGATGTGTTCATAGATCATACACTATGTGTTCTCCTCATCCGACTTGATTAGATTTTTTTTCAACTACTGCCATTATTTTTTAAATTGAATCCCGACAACTCCCATGACATCATCGAATACGTCTTTAGATTTATAACAACGCGAAAATTTTCTAACACCGGATTCCACAAAAAAGATAGCTTGAACTTACACTTCGGCTTGAAATTTTTGTATTTGTTGATTTCAATAGTTTCACAAACAATTCTGGATTGCAAATGTCATGATAAGAAAGAATTTTTAGGTCGTGTAGTTCCATCCAGTGGTTAGGTCTTTTCTCTAAAATATGTTCCGGAACTGCTGATTTATATACTTGACAATTCTTTATGCTGCGATGTGCTCTTTTACCATAATTTATTTCTTTCACAAGGGTTAATCTATACTTATAGGTAGAACATTTTTGATTTTATTTAGTTTTATGGTTACGTACCTTGAAAGGAAAAAAGAAACCCTTATAGGATCACTTTGTTGTCCGTCTGTCTGTCTTTCTGTCTGTCAAGACCATTTTTCTCAAGAACGCGTGAAGTTATAAAGTTAAAATTAATATCAAATACCCAGGTCTATGGTCTCTTTCAGCTGTGAAAATATAACATCTGTAAGTTAGTAATAATATAATAATATTATTATATAATTTTTGAGATTTCAAGGGAAACAAAACCTATAGGGTACTTCCCATTGACCTAAAATCATGAAATTTGCCAAGAAGCAATGTCTAACAGCACAAGTAAAGAATAAAACCGAGAACCGAAAATAAAAAATCCTGAATCGCGCAGTTGAGAGTCACCGACGAATAACGACCTCAATTTTATTGAAGTTCGCTTACTTTTACCTAACTGTGTAACAAGTGTGTACGGAACCCTCGGTGCGCGAGTCCGACTCGCACTTGGCCGGTTATTTATTTTTTATTAGGTATGTCTACTTCTCATTCTGAAGAATTTTGAGAAAAATATTGAATCATCGTGATAGAAACTAAACGCAGTACCTGCGTTATTCTGGCAATCATTATCAAGTACATATATTTTTTTGCTGAACCTAACTTATATTAAAAATTTAATCTCTTCTCTAGCGTTACCCGAGCCAAAGATATGGGGATAGAGTGTTTTGGAGATCATCTTATTTTTGATTATTCTTTTGTATTTTTGTATGGCGACCTCGGCCGCATTATTTGACCTTGACCTCGTTTATTCGTCCTCATAAGCATTATAAATTAAATTTCTTATAATTTTGACAGTAGGTATGAGTAAATTGAGGCTTATTAGGATTACTGATTAGGTACCAGACGGCAACATTAAATTGGAAATAGTTCCTGCATACTTAAATGTTCATGACAGCATACTTATTTCACAAATCCTCGTGTCCATTCCATTTTGAGATCCTGGTGAAATTACGAGGAAGATCTAATTTCTCTGATAGCAAATGCACATGTAAGCGGTTACCGTAGCCTATGGACGCTTGTAACACCAGGGTACTCGCGCGTTGCCGACCCTAAAATGGAAAATGTTAACCTCTGTACGCTTGCAATACCAAGAGTAGGTAATACTCGCGTTTGTGTTCCCGAGCGATCCTGCAAGAATCTCTTCATACGCTTTTCGTTAAATGCCATGCTGTGCTAAATGTATAACATCCGGACTACCCCCTACACTTGCCATCGGTAAAGACTAAAGATAAACGGAATATAAAGGTTACCTTCCTACCTACCTACGGACTGCGAGTTTATAATAATTACGAATTATAATGTAATACGCAAAAGTACAGTAATATAGATAGCATTACTTAACAAGAACTACTTTCAACTACGACTATTTTGAACAGCGCTGCGATGGCGAAAAGTGGAACTAAAAATTTGTATGATAATTTTGACATTATGTGAGTTACGTAGTAGTTTTCGAATAATTAGTCGAAAGATGTTCTTGCTACCAGTAGGTACTGAACGCAGTTCAGTAACATGTTTAGCACTATTGCTTGCTATGAGGCTACAAGTACAATATTAAGACTTCTTCTTATTCTGGGACTACTATACTTAAAACTCCAAACGGTGAAACCGTGAACACGATTTGAATACAAAATCTTTATACAAATTAATTCTGAAAACACCTTGTCTTAATCCGATTTGTTTTACTTCTCCGCTTTAAAGTGATTTTAACTAATCAAGATAATTTTGACGGGTTTTTTATTGTATATATTATATATTATTTGTTACTACCTCTAAACAATAATTATTCGGTTTGGCGATATGATTATTTCAATTTAAGCTTACACGAATCGAATTTTATTATAAAGACGATAATATCTTAGCGATACATTCATTTTTAATCGACTTCAGAAAGTATTATCCTTTGATTATAAAGGTATAATCTCAATTTGGTTTCTGCGAAATCGCTCCCGTCGGACCTTTTACAGAAAACAATATTAGCTTGTAGCTAAATAGATTTACAATGGCTTTACCATCTTAATAATTATAGCTCAAAACGTTCGGCTCAATCCAACATTGTTTATATTAATGAAAAAAATAGAAAAGAAACTGGCAAACAGTTCATTTTGTCAAGGTCATAGCTTTTCTATTTAATAAACTTTGTTGTTATCTTAATACGCGAGTAGAACAAAAAAATCTTTCTCCCGTTCGGTTCGGACATATTTAAATCATAATTCTCAATTTTAGGAACAAAATGTAATCAAGGTCTAGTATTTTGTATTAAGTATATAGGGTTGCAAAGTTATGTTACCATCCCCGATCCAGGCAGTTTTGTAATATCTATTTTAAAAAGCAGTGGTGGCCTTGTGGTTTAAGCAACGGCTTGTCATCTGATGGGCCCAGGTTCCAATCCCGGCCTGTACCAATGAGTTTTTCTAAGCTTAAGTACAGTGATTCATCTCACCATGAGCTAAAAAAGCGAGGTTGTGTGAAATTTGGGCGTTTGGCTACGGCACCTCATAAGAAATGTAGGTATATATAGCATTAAAAAAACAAATATCTATATGAGAATAATTTGTTTGCAACTCGACATGTCCCATAAAACTGAAACTAAATAAAAACATGATTAAATAAACATACCTACCTATTTCTGTGTATGGCATCGAATTTTAATATAAATTGCCTCTTTTAATTGAGATAAACACCCAATATTTTTTTAGATATTAGTTACTTCATAGCTCAACTCACCAGGTGGCAATGTCACGATTAATTTTTTTTTCAAAGGTGTATTACGTCTTATTATTAGATAGATTATTTGACACATCTATATCGACAGTCGCATAAATAAAATGTTCGCATGCAGATACATATCAGAAGCTGTTTGACAGTATAAATAATCTCTTATTACCCACCAAATATTCCCTAAAACATTTAATATCTACAAATAAAATTTATTTACTTGAACATAGTATACATATTTTAAACAAATTACTGTATAATTTTGTAATGGTAATTGTATTGCTTAATTTTGTAATGGTAATTGTATTGAGTTCAATAATAATATTTCTTAGCTACAAACTGTTGTTGGAACTCTATTTTGGCCCATCTTGCCCCATGATCTATTCCTGTGTATGTGATGCGTGTGACCTGTGCGTGTGTAACGTTTGTGTGTATTTGTGGTTCCAGAGCAGTGGCGGCGGTTGCCGGTGCGGTAGGCGCGCGCGCGCACCCCGCCCCCCGCACGCCACTGCTTTGGACCTATGGAACGCCTTCGTCTATCCGGTATGGGAGAGCGACGCCTGAGCGTGGACCTCGGGACTGACCCACGAGCGAACAAATACAAATTACACACTAATTCTCTATCTTTTACATAATATTAAGTTATAAACTCATAAAAAATATGTATTGGGTTTCGCTCGTGGCAAAGCCTCATATCTTAAATAAATATATTAACGATTTAATCTTTGCCCCCTACTGTTTACGTTGCGAAAAATTATGCAACTAAATCAAGATAATCAGATGTTAATTTTGTTTCATTAATTAGTGATCTCTGATAAGATCTTTTTGAAATTCGATGTCCATATAAAGTTTTATGCTTTATTACACACTTCATTAAATAACATGTTTGTCCCGTACAGGGCAACATGAAGCAACACATGCTGACGCATAAGATCCGCGACATGCCGCCCGGGTTTGACAAGGGGTCCAACGGGCCGCCGCAGCCGCCCAGCGAGGACGGCCGGGACCCCAGCCCCGACCGACGCTCGTCACCGGACAAACTTGACCTCAAGAGATCGCCGCCGGCGCACCCGCCTCCACCCATGAACCACCCACCATCTATTGATATGCCACCGCTGCCTAAACGACCCAGCGGTACGTCGCAAGAACTTATCATCATCATCTTGTGCATACCTAATTATAAGATTATATGAAACTAAATTGAATTTACTTACTAATAGTGCCATCGGCACCGAGCCATCCGCCTACACCAATGTCATCCAAGCACCTGTGCGGAGTCTGCCGCAAGAATTTCTCATCGTCTTCGGCTCTGCAGATCCACATGCGCACACATACGGGAGACAAGCCCTTCAGATGTGCCGTTTGCCAGAAGGCTTTCACCACCAAAGGAAACCTCAAGGTAAGCATTTAGAATAAAAAAAACCGTTTAGTAAATTTCCAAGTTAAATTTGCATATCTATCACCAAAGAAATAAATTATAAAATTCATGAGTATAGACCAGTTTTTTTTCAATTGGATATAATATGATATTATAACGCGGTTTGTGTTCGATGGCAGGTGCACATGGGCACGCACATGTGGAGCGGCGGCGCGTCTCGTCGCGGGCGGCGCATGTCGCTGGAGCTGCCGCCGCGGCCGCTGCACGAGCCGCACGACCTGCTGCGTCGCCCCGACCTCTTCTACCCCTACCTGCCCGCGCCCTTCCTCAACGGCATGCAGCAAAAGGTAACAAGCACAATAAAATTACGCTAGTCTCGATAGTAGATACATTGTGTTTCAACTTCTAAGTCGTACTTTAAGTATAACTTAAACTTGATGTTTGCATTATTTCCACAGCTGAATGAAATATCAGTGATACAGCAGAGCGCGGGCCAAAATGGTGTAGCCGGGAAGTTCCCAGGGCTGCTCGGGTTCGGGGCATTCGGAGGTCGGGCGGGCGCGGCGTCTCCGCTGGAGAGGCCCCCGTCGCTGGAGGGCGGGGACGAGCGGCAGGCCGCCATGCGCGAGCTGGCGGAGCGCGGGCGCGAGCTGGCGGAGCGCAGCCGGCACATGCGCGAGGAGGCGGAGTACCGCGCCGGCGCGGCGCACGCGCCCCTCGCGCCGCCGCCCGCGCAGCCCTCGCCGCCCGCGCCGCTGCACCAGCACTCGCATTCCCTCGGCTCGCTACCGCCGCCGGCGCGCACCGAGGGGCTCACCGTATAAGCGTATCGATTTTTAAATTCGACTACCCGATTACATTCCAAAAGTTCCACGAGCCGAAACGAATTCCCGAGACGTGAGCGTCACCGGAGCGACGATTGAATCTATCGGAAGGGATCTAGTCGAGGTCCGCTACGAGACCTCGACTGCAGCGACGTGTTAATATTGTACAAAAAACTTAGAACATAGCTTAGACACCGTTGTGAAAATAAGGGACTGATAAATTATAACGACGGGTCGAGCGTCTGTTGTAGTATAATTATTATGTGCAAAGTGTAGTGCTATGTAACATTGTTATTATTCCATGTGTTATATTTACGGCTAATAGTGTAAGTAAGTTATATGCAAGAGTATAGCGGGCCTGGGGCAATGGGGGCTCGGCGCGAGCTCCACGTTTATGTCATTACTCTGTGATAGTGCACACTAGACTGCGACCGCGCCGCCGAGGCCGACTGACCGCCGTCGGTTTGGTCTGCCAGCGACGCACTCCAATGTGCATGTGTGACATCAAAAATTAAATATAAAAATTATCCCAAAAATTATCTAACTAGTTTCATAAATCTATATCTTTTAAATTAAATGTACATAATTTGTATAAATATTGTTAAGCGCGAATAAATATGAAATATAACATGAGAACGACATTACTGTATTATTGTATGTATTTCAACCACAACTGGAGTATGATATGCATGATTTTATCTTTTACCACATTCCAATTGACTGCAACTGAACATCCTAGAAGTGACTTATTGTGTATGCTCAGATAACACGGATACATTTTATTTATTGGATGAATTCTGTATCAAAATTTGTTTCTCCTTCGAGAGATACTTTAAAATTATCAACAATCATAGTTGAATCCAATGTATTAACTATTTAGGGTACCTACCACATAAATTGTAACAGAGGTTAATGACATATTCATATCATGTAAATTTTAAAGTATTTGCATTTGAGGTCTACATAGTTGTAAGTATTTATAGTCATAGCTATTATAATGCTTTAGAATACTTCAACATATCTTTGTAACAATTTGAGCGACTGGTGTGATTGAAAGATACATTTGTAAATGTGGTTGTCGATGAATGACCACGACATGTATTCTGTAACATTTATTTCCAAACATGCATTTTGTCAATACTTGTTCGTAGTTGCGGTAGTCGGAAAACTTCATTTTAAACATTTCTTTACTTTCGACAGTAGTTATCTGTGTTTAAATGTCTTAAATTATTTATAAATCATGCATACACTCTTAGTATTAAAGAATTGCTTGAGGAGTATTAGGCTCTGTCAAACAATTTAGTTGTCTAGAGTAATTTCTCGTAGCACCAACAAGCTATTATCAAATTGCAAATAGATATTAGAGAGTAGTATTAGTCATGAATATGATGTCATGTCACTATAAATAATCATTGTAAATTATTAAATGTTTATGTAAATGTCCAAAAAGTATTCAAATTATTTAAAGAAACGAATATATTACATAATTATTATTTTCTTTTTGTTATCCTTCCTTAGAACTTTCCCATATTTTGTTTTACACCTTTTAACGCAGCAACAAGAAACAAACTCTAAAACGCGTAATTTCATTACGCCTATCTATAGTGTTTAATATTCGTATCATTGGTACTTACGAAAAATCATTTCATGATTTTAATGTTCTGTCGAATGTTTGAATTGTGTTGACCACGTGCTGACTGTACTTTTGGAGACAGAAGAAACAAACTTAAGAAAAGTTTGTTCATTCTTTTACGTATCTTTTGATTTATTGGACGTTTCACAATACATGTGAATATTTTTGATTGCAAAATAGTAAACTGGCATCTAATATATAAAATTCTCGTGTCAAAGTTTTCGTTACCATACTCCTGCGAAACGGCTTGACCGATTTTGATGATTTTTTTTGTGCTTATCCGGTATCTATGAGAATCGGCCAACATCTATTTTTCATTATACTAGCTTCCCGCCCCGGCTTCGCTCGCGTAGACAAAACCGAAACTACTGGACCGATTTCAAAAATTCTTTCACCGTTAGAAAGCTAAATTATCACTGAGTAACATAGGCTATATATTATACTAGCTGCCCGCCCCGGCTTCGCTCGGGTAGACAAAATATTTGGTAAATGTCTATAGGCTCCGAAACTACTAGACCGATTTCAAAAATTCTTTCACCGTTAGAAAGCTAAATTATCACTGAGTAACATAGGCTATATATTATACTAGCTGCCCGCCCAGGCTTCGCTCGGGTAGACAAAATATTTGGTAAATGTCTATAGGCTCCGAAACTACTGGACCGATTTCAAAAATTCTTTCACCCTTAGAAAGCTACATTATCTCTGAGTAACATAGGCTATATATTAAACTAGCTGCCCACCCCGGCTCCGCACGGGTGGACACAATATTTGATAAATGTCCATAGGCTCCGAAACTACTGGACCGATTTCAAAAATTCTTTCACCATTAGAAAGCCACATTATCACTGAGTAACATATGCTATATATTATACTAGCTGCCCACCCCGGCTCCGCACGGGTGGACACAATATTTGATAAATGTCTATGCTCCGAAATTAATGTCTACCTGTGCGAAGCCGGGGCGGGCCGCTAGTATGTATATAAATTAAATTACATACAGGCTACATATTTGAATTACATACTCTAAAACACTATATTCTACATAAGCATTAGACACATAACTATGGTTATCACAATAGAAGGATTACATAATTATACTAAAATACGGAATCTTGAAGAAATTCATTTATTACTTTTAATAGAATACAAGTGAAAACAAACTAATTATTAGTAATGCCATTGTGTTACCAGGCTCGCATAAGTGTTAGAAGTTGATGACGCTGGCTAGTTTCTTGACGCGGTTGAGCAGTAAGTCGCCTTCGCGTATGGTGGCCTGGTACAACTGCGAGCGATCCGCGTCCGCGCCTCGGCCCGCACCCGTCACCACGCACCCCGCCACGGCGTCGATGCGGCACTGGAGCCGCCCCGCCGCTGTGAAACTACACACACACTCATACAATTAAAACAACCGTAACGGCTCTTACTACATACATTATAGGCTTATGCTTAACATATCGAAAAAGGATTCAAATTTTATACCAATTTGAAATAAGTTTCAGGTATAACTATTACCAGCTTGAGACTCCTACGCTTGGTCATGGAAATAATAAAAAAATCTAAAAAATCACTTAGATTTCCAGTTTTTATAGCCGTGGTGGCCTTGTGGCAAAGCAACGGCCTGACATCTGATGGGCCCAATTTCACGCCCCGGCCTGTACCAATGAGATTTTCTAAGCTTAAGTACAATGAATAATCACATCACGAGCAAGGGGCAAATTGGGATCTCCTGTGGGTTTTCCATAAACATTGGAGACGCCCGGCCCGGGGACTGTACCTTCACCTTACAGAAGACCGCGGTCAAATAACACTTCTTTAATGTAGTGTTGTGTTCAAGGGGTAAGTAAGGTTGCCAGTGCTCCACGAAGATACGCTGCGCTAGTAGTAATGCCGGTAGGACAGTAGGTCCTCATCAACAACACACTAGTGTTACCCATGTTATTGCTAGCGGCTATAGGCTACAGTGACTGCTTAGTGCTTAGCTTATGAGGTGGGCCATATGCGTATGTGCCAGCTTAGTGGTGTAAAAAAAACAATAAAACCCGGTCGGCCATTTTAACACATGTAACAAACTCACATCCAAACTTTAGCATCTATGTATTTATATTATTTGAATTATTATACCTAGGCGAAAATATAAACCATTAATTGACATACAGATATGTTTTTTTCTTTGCATACTGTCGTTTGTTAAATAATGTTGTTATATTAAAATTAATCACTCGGCCCAGTTCACTATATTTTCTGGATAAATACTCGGGGGTATGACGGCGGCCAAGGCGAGAGGTATGTTGAAGAACTTGTAGAAATGTGTATGATGGTAGTCTTTTAAGCATGATAAGCATTTATCAAAATAAGGTTTGCTTGCAAGCTATGAATGATTGATAATAAAGATACTAACTTGGAGATTTCCTCTTCAATGAATTCGCGTGTGACCCCGAAGGTGTCAGCGATGTTGTCTAGGCTGAGCGAGCGGTAGGCGCGCAGCAGCTGTACGTAGGCCTTGATGCGCGCCTCGCGCACGTAATGCTGGTAGTGGGGCCGGAATACTGGGTCCACGCAAATCTGGCTCTCCACCTGAGTTCATTATTTATTTATTTAAGTATTTAAAGACTCTGGATAAAAGTCCTTTTGATATTGTCTTTCACAGCTGCTTAATTTGCAAAAATTACAGTTAATGATTTCATGCTCAGTACCACAGTGAAAACCAATTAAAATTTAATCAATTGTATCCTTCTGAGTCACTCAATCACATCTACTGATGATAAATCATATAATATCAACATGCAGGTGTTGCATCGGCCATAGGCTACCTACGATAAACTTTTACCATCAGGCTAACAACCTTAATGTATTAAAAAATATACTGTATGGTGCTATTTAAGAAAGGTTAAAAAAGTAGTAACCCAAGCGAGGCTCTTCATGAAGTCCGCGTAGCGGCACTCGTGTAGCGACTCGACGAGCTCGCGAAGCTCGGGAAAGCGCGAGCGCAGCGCCTGCACAGCCGCGCCCTGCCGCCGCAACGCCGCGCGGAGCGCGTGACGCTCCAGCGCCAGCGCACACGCCAGCACACAGTACTGGATTATAGTACCTGACACACACACATACGCTATACCAGCGATTCCAAAGCTTTTCCGTGAAACCTAAGGATTGCACGGAAAAGTCACCAGCTCAGAATGTGTGAGAAGAACCCATTACTGTTATTTAAGTAGGTGAAATGAATACCATAAACTTAGCTAACATAACTAACTGAACTAGCAGGATTTGTTCAGTTGACTAAACTAGTTCAGTTGACTGAACAAGTGGGTTTGTTTTCTTTTTTGTTCAGTTGACTGAGGTGAAGTAGTTTTGGGGTTAGTACCAAGTATATAGTAACTTTACACCCTTTCGTCAATAGAAGTTTTTCTTGATATACTATGTTTTTTTTTTTCATTTGTACTTGTGGGGTTCCATGAAATAAAAGGGATTTCATGTGTATTTGTAACCTTAAAAGTTTAACCAAGAGCATAATCTATAAAAATACCAAAAATCTATAAAATACATAATCTACTTTGATTGATAATAGACAAACACCTGATTACTAATCACTGAAATGATTTGTACATAAAACATGTTTGATATAATAACAGTGGAGATCTTACCAAAATCAACCAATTCATATGATTCAAATGTGGAGACACAGTCGATAAATAGTTCTGCAGCATGACTGTAGTCTCTCACAGCTAAGCAATAAATAGCTTCATATGCCTTCAATTTGTTCCTTGAACGCCAGTCACCACCTTTGTCTACTAACTCATGTGCCTGAAATAGTTTCAAAATGTTCATGTTGTTACTTTTTTTAAAAACAAAGCTCTTTAAATGGCTAACTTATTTTATTACAGTAAGGATTGATTGATATTGGTATGAAAGAAGCAATTGATTGATAGAAGAAAGGAAGCGGTATGATATGGTTGAGATGGCTTCTCTCTGGTTAACACCAAAGTATCTCCATGTGTATATTTACCTTTGTTATAGCCTTGCCCATGTCTTTGACATTGCAACCATGGAAATATGCAATCCTGAATAGAGCAAAAATAGCATCAAGTCTTCTGTTTGTAGTTAAAGTGGAATCCTCATACTTTGTTGTTGCCAATGCTGTGGCAGTTTCTTTATCACCAATAGAACAGAGGTAGTCTAGCCTGTAAACATGAAATATTATTTTATTATTTTGGGGTGCAACTGGAACCAACCCTTAGTTGTGCATCCTTTGCCCAGTTCAACAACACTCATATAAAAGGCTGAGCTGTTATTGTTGACTGTTGCCTTATCAGCTGCCAAGGAAAAACTCCATACAAAAACAGGTAATCCAGTAATATGTAAATGTTTAAAATAGCTGCCAGACTACTTCAATAATGTACCATCACCTTATGGAAAATTGCAGTCAAGTAACACTACTTCTAGTAATCATCCTACTGATCTGGACTGATTACTTTCACCTACTAATTTGATCTTTAAAATATGCATGTCATCTTACACATTATTGGTATCAACAAACACTTCAATAAACAAATTATAGATATATTTATATATTAATTAAATGCAAACCAATACCTATCTTGCCATACCGGAGTTTCCGAGTCGTCTTCTTGGAATTTTTCTAACCTACTCACATTCTCTTTAGCCATCTCGTCATGCAAATGCTGGTCAAAACGCCATCCCAGATCACTACACACTTCTTTATAATATGGAGCCATGTGCCCGGCTTTTATTCCTTGTATTAGTTGTTCTTTTAGCTGGGGATCGTCTTTGAATTGCGGTAAAGAAAGCTTGAACTTTATGCCAGCTAGAGCCATATACTCAGGAGTTTTACCTTCCGCAGAAAGCTCCATCTTTACCTTTTTGTGTGTATAATCCAATAAATCGCACAATATGCAACGAATAGAACCAAGATAAATTGGAATATATAAATCTTTTCTCTTACACAAAATAATGTACAAACTACATACACCACTCAAATCAAACCAAGAAAACAAAAGTCACTTCCACAGAGTACATAACCACTACGTTTGTCAGTTTTTTCACAGTCTGTGCAGGCAGGCTGTGACTGTTTCTACTAGAAACCGTAGATAATATAATTAATAGTCTTCTTTTTTTTCTCTCTTCAGAATAAAAGCGCGATAAGACGCCTCGTAACCGATTCCATTAGTGTACGACACGACACACCATGACACAAAATTGTGAACCTAGCACGAACAAAACAGTGGGCTAATTCTGTTGTACATTTCTACGTAAATTGTAAACTAATTTGACAGGACTTGAAAGTACTGCCATCCTTATTTAACCCCGCATATGAGAAAGGGATAGCAACACTTTTTAGTTCTGTCCAATTAGTTTGATTAGTAGTTTAGTGATTTTATACAACAGAATCAACGTAGTACACTGCTCAAGGCGAGCCCGCACTGCGTTACGTTTAGCTGCCGCACTAATACTTGATTATTATACTTCTTTGTGTCATGTCTGTTAAAAACGATAATTTATACGATATATATACAAATTAAAATGATCAAGTTATTATTCAAATACGATAAAAAAAAACATATATCATCAATAAACATCTATGTTTTTAATATCCATTTTTGTTTACTAGAAATTTCGATGTAATTTATGAGTGCTGTTGAATCCCTAAACTTGTGTTTTACTCACCACAGTGCACGGACCCGTGACTGCCGTAGTTCAAATTCCAACGCACCGTAGAACTGCCGCACCTTTTTCCACCGCAACGCAATGCGCGCACGCTCTTACATTCTCTTTCAGGGTTGCCAACCATACGAGGTTCCTCGTACAAATACGAGATTTGTGGTCTTCCGTACAAGGTTCGAGGACACTATCAACCTCGTACAATTATGTACGAGATTTTAATAATATAGCCATAAGAACATTAATTGCCATCACCAATGGCACTCGTTTTTACAACAATTGTAAAAACTAGTGCCATCTATCAGAACTTGTATGAACTTCTAACACCAAAAACTAATTCTTGAAAAAGTTCTTACAACTTTTTTTTCCCTGGCAGTGCCTCTAATGCATGAAAATTATTCTAAAACTATTAAAAATGGGGGGCTATAGTACAAATTTAATTATTTAAATTTGATCTCATAACTAAAAAGACACTAACCATGTCTCCTGATTACATCCAAAGTCCTAAATCCAGTAGTCTAGCGTAGCGCTTGTATTCTCCTCTCTTGGTCCAGTATTTCAATATGCCTTAATTTTGATTTATGCACGTTTTTGTTGCATAACAAAATGTACGAGGTTTGAAAGTCAAAAACGAGATTTTATCTGCATATGTCTCGTACATATGCAGGTTTTTTTTTACGCTTGACAACCCTGTTCTCTTTTTGACAGAATCGACTCCAGGCACAGACAGACAGAACACAGATACTCTTTGGAAATTTTTATGAAAGTACCTACCTAATAAGAAACCCTGTGGCTGGTTTGCTACGTTAATATTCGTTAGTGTTTTTTATAAAGCTTCGCCAATAATGATCCTAACCAGCTGATTAATCGTAATTATAGTGTTTGTTGATCCAGTCGAAGTTTTTTGCTGAACCAACACATCGTTTCGAATAAACATGGATACTACACATCTTGTCAGCAAGAACCAAATAATTAAAATTGTGCCTTCGGTAGAAGAATCGTTACGAGCTAAAGGTTTGAATGTGGACTTGGACAAAAATACTGTGCTATGGCTCGAACAATTGAAAATGTCATGGAAATCATTGAAAAAAAGCACGGCTATGGATACTCACATCCTGCATTTTTTTCAATCTCGGCCGGATGATGCGTACCGTGTTGCCCTTGTATTCATCGTTAAATGTGAAGAGTCTAAAGATTGTAAGCCCAAATCTTTACCATACTATATCATTGAAATGTTACATAAATGGTCGCAACACACACCACAAAGTAAGAAAGTACCAGAGGAATTAAAAATACCTGCTTTTCATATAGCAATTCAGCAAAGAAATCAACATTTTCTGTATTTCATTACCAAAACATATCAACTTCTTACTATCAAAGAAATAATTGTGCCCATAGTGAGAACAATGATTCAGAATGACAATTGTAAGCAAGCATCTCAAGTTGTGATTGCTATGGAATTATTTAATGACATCCCAGTAGAAGACCTACTATTTCCACTCATACTGCAAGACAAGCCTAACATGATTGATGAATATTTGTCTGAATGTCCCAGTCAAGTAAAACCACTGCTTCTCTTTTTAGATAAATTATTGGATAAAAGTTTCAGCATACGTGAATATGTACAAAACTATACAGAAAAGAACAAAATCTGTCACATTAAGTATGAAAAAGTGCACTACAAGCCCCTCGGCAAACTTGTGGCTCGCTTGTGTAATAAATTCAACATTCCAATAGAAACATGTAAGAACCTAAGTAAGAACAGGACCACAGGTGGTCTCAGATATTTAATACACCAAAAATATCAGGAACATAATGTAAGTTCATCTGTATGGGATGACTTGGTGAAAGATTCTCTGAAGCATAATGAAGCATCTGCCCTAGAATTTATTGACATGTTAGTTGATTATGATAGAAATGAAGCACTCAAGTGGGCTTTATATCTCAATATTCCTGAAACAAATTTGCCTCTTGCACTAAAAGAGTTAACTCTATGTGAACCTAATGAAGATGAAAGCTGGGATACAACTACGACTAATGGTCAAGAGTATTATAAGTTCACTTTATCTGATCAGATTGTCACTATCGATACTGCAGAAAAATTTAATGAACCAATGATGGTAGATTTAGTGAAACAGAACATAGTAAGTCTAGATTGTGAGTGGAAACCTTCATTTGGAGCGTCACAATCACATGTTGCCCTGGTACAGGTTGCTACACATAGTAAAGTATATCTCATAGACACTCTAATACTAAATAAACCAGAGTATGCTAGTTTGTGGTATACCTTCTACAAATCATTTCTAGACAATGCTGAAATCATTAAACTTGGTTTTGGTCTTGAACAAGATTTGAAAGAAATGAAAGCTTCAATAGCTGGTCTTGGCAACATCAAAGTAAAAGGGGAAGGATTATTAGATCTATGCATTTTGTGGAAAACTCTTGTCAATAATGGGTTAATATTACCAAGCAACAGTGACAGTGGGGGGAACAGTCTCAGTTCTCTGGTACAATCATGCTTTGGTAATCCCTTAGAAAAATCAGAACAGTGTTCCAACTGGGAATTAAGACCTTTGAGAAAAACACAAATAGAGTATGCTGCTCTAGATGCCCATGTTTTGATACAGCTCTATGACTTCTTGCAAAGAGCATGCTTACAGCAAATAATAAATTTTGAAGACATAAGCAATGATGTCATGCTAGAAAAGAAAAAAAAGTGTACAAGGAAAGTAAAAATCATAGATAGAATACAGTCTTCATTACCTTTTCAGCTAAAATCTGTACATGAAGTTAAATTTTTCACTGAAGCTCATTTATCACATTTAGCACCGTATCTGAGATATTGTGGAATTGACACATCCATTATAGCATCAACATTGATATGGTGTGATGTAATTAACTTAGCTATATCTGAAGACAGACTTCTTTTAGTAGACAAAATAAAATGTTCACCAACCATTAATTATCCTCAGACTTCCATATTTGATGTGGGTAAAGGAACAGTTATGGAACAATTGCAAAGAATATTTTGTAATTTCCACATTGATATGAAACAAGAAAATCTTCTAACAATCTGTATATATTGTAATGGAAAGAACTTGACAAAAATGGATCCTGATCAAGTAAAAAATATGTGTAAAAAATATGAAACATGCACCAATATTGAAAGAAATCACTATGTTCCTGAATATGATAACACTGATGCAGGTTATGATAAATTTCTTAGTGACTGTGATTCTGATGAAGATTTGCTTCAGCCAGTAAATTATATCAATCAAACATGTAAAACAAGAAATGGTATACCCATAGAATTGAAAAACCTCCAAAAGATATTAGATTCATGCAAACCAGCAATTTTATGTGAATCATGTGGCAAATTAGTTTGGGAAGAGGATGACTTATTGAAGACTGTTAGTGATTTAATATTAAATTTGACAAAACTCAGTTTATGGTGAGAGTACAGTACAAAAAAACATTGACACTTATTTTGTTATTGATGTTTAATTTTGATGTGTTGAAATACATTTCAATATTATTATCCTAGCTAGTAACTATTAAAAGATTATAGTATTAATATATTATGTGGTATTGCATAGATAGAGTACAAATTAGCAGATAATTTTGTTGACTCTTGGCAATATTGATTTTTTATCTAGATTTAACAATTATTAGCAGGCAAATTAAGTCACTAACATATTGCAATATTTACCATAAGTACTGTAAATAGAAACCTATTTCTTGAGTTATAATTTAGGATTCCAGACATGATTTTTAATATTTTTGTTTAAAATGCGATAATAACCCTAAAGGTAAAACTATCTCAAATGTAAATTGATATCTAACTAATTAGTCAAATATTACATAAATATAAACTGACCAGAAAAGTTTGTTTTGGAATTCATTCTGTTTTATACAAGTGTTTTATTTTCTGGTCAGATAATGAACATACCTAATAATTTATTTCACAATTTGAAAATTGCTCTCAATAAATTTATCTATTTTCCAGGATTCCAAAGTAAGTACTATTTAAAATTCCAAAAGGATCTATTGAAATTGGGCAAGTTTATGCCATAGAGAAAAGTAATACAAAGCAAATATATACCTACCTACATATTATAACTAGCTTTTGTTCCCTTGTTTTTGAGATACCAAAATATTTTCAATTTCGGTCCCAATTCATCTTAAGAGCCTTGTTCATACATCATAGATGTTTGTATTCACCAAAATACTTTAACATTATTTTTTTGATAAAGCAAGAAAAAGACATTGTAATGTCCAATTTAAACATAACAGTAGCATTTTTCTTAAAAGTGTATCCTTAAACTTTTATTCAATCCAATTTGTCCAAAAGTAGTTTCAAAAACTACATATTATATTAATGTAATGTAACGTTAAAACTATGTAAACATTAATTTAAGGATATTTCACATTTATACTTACTTCAAGGATTATATACAACACAAAGATGATATTCAGTAAACTATACTGGTGAAAGTCAAATTTTGTCTTAGTGTTTCCACCTCATTTTTATCCAATTCTTTATTCCCGCGTAAGTTTAGTAGCTGTAATTTTAGCTTTGGAAATCCTTTAAGTGCTGCTAGTTTATTGTTTTCCAAAGATAATTTCTGCAAAAAAGATATCATTAGCAGACATTCCTTTTTAGCAGACTAGACAGAGCAAGTGATGATTGTTCTTATACCTATGGTCTATTTATCTTATTTAAACAGTCAATGGTTACATAAAGCCACTTCTTACCTTGCAATGTTGAAGCATCACCAACGAAGGCAAAATGTTTGAGGATAGGTTTTGATTAGAAAGATCCACGTCTTGACAGTAACTATAATATTGCAAATGTGGTAAACTAGACACTGGAGTTGTGAATGTTATTTTGTATTGTAGGGAATTGCTTTTATAATCCGAACATAACTGATCTTCAACACTCCATTTACATATCATGTCGTCATAATATCCAGCTCTCAAAGGGTCAATTTTTTTTAACAAGATCAAATTGTTAGTCACTTCTTTAAGATGAAGTTTGGCATCAATACAATGTAGAAATACTGTTGTAGTTAGAAGTGTCCCTGAAACAAAGAATTTTTACCAGGTTAGTCACCATATTCAACAAAAATGTTTAACCAATATGCGTTTGTCTGCGTAACAAAAGTATATATGAAAACAGTTGTTAGAAAAACATAAATGTGTGTGGTAATATATAATAGTATTTATAGCAATCCATCCATGTATGAATGTTCTTAGTAATTAAAAAAAACTTGTTTTGACTTAACAAAAGAACTGATACTTGCATTTATTGTCAGGTTCCAAAGTAAGTAGCTGACGACAAGTTTCTAGTTGTTCATTCAGTTCTGCAATAACAGGTTCAGAATACTGTTTTTGGAACTTAATTTCAGACTTTCCAATGTAGATAGAGTCACTATGCTTAACACCGGCATAAATTAGCTTATCTCCATTTTCTATAGTAAACTCCAGCTGCAAGACAAAATTTATAATTTCACTGTAAATATGACGAAGGCATAAATTCCCTTCAATTTATTAGTTATGATTAATTCCTTGCAACAGACACTGGTTCACGGAAACCACTGATGAAACCTGAGTTATGAAATTAGGTTCCATAAAATACATTATTTCCATAGTTATTTGTTACTATAATAGGTAAACTACACTTACCTTAACATCCAAATCATCAGTAATGTCAATGTGATGGCTAAATATCCACATAACGTCATACTGTGTTCCTGTACAACTGACCCAAGTTCCCATAATGGGTTCATTATTAACCAACAACCTCGTTCTGGATGTGATGTAGTCTTTATTAACATACTTGTTGAATGCTATTGATGTTTTTGATGCTGTTACAGTAAATACAACTGGGTTGATATCATTTTTTACAGCTTCTGAAAGATGGTTGTAAAAGTCATAGTTATAACTTCTATATAATTTATATTACATACCAATATTGAAGTAATTAGTAAATACCCAAAAGCCATCTCTGGTAGAACCATGCACTTGTATCATCAGGATCCGTAAATGCAGCACTCTGAACCATTTTAAGCTCATGTTTATGGTGATGGTCTTTTATCGGCCGCCCACCTTAAAAACAAAACAATTTAATTTTAAAGAGTTATACACAGCCACATTTGAAATTAATACATATATTAAGTTAAAGCAAAAGCAGTGGCTGACAGGGAAATAATATATTATTATTCTAAGTAGTCAGTGTCCCACTGCAGGGAAGTTTTCTCGCACTTTTCTAGGTGTTCCAGTCTGATGTATTCTGTAGCAATCCCCTCAAAGACAGAACTTGGAATAACATCTTCGCGACCTCCCGTGTCCTCGCGTATAGGATGAATTTTAAGTTAAATTTCCGAAGTACCGCAAATTTAACGAAACAACAATGAATGGTGTATCCTCCTGACTATGTTGAAGCAAACTAATTATTTCTGTATCCAACATACCTTCTAAATCTGGATATAGCTCTATAAGCATTTTACTCCTATAATGCCAGGCTGAATAGTTAGAAAAATTATCATATAATTTCTCTGTAGTAAAATCAAACTCATCCTTTAGAGAAGGCTTGCATTGACTTACAACAAATCTTCGGTAATCCCATGTATGAACTGTAAAATTAATAATGCACATTATTTACAGTGACCACTCTTTGTATTGTATCTTCAAGCATTAGCTACCAGCAGTAATAAGTTGAAACATCATGATCAATACAACCTTTTTTGCAGAGATTTTATCTGCCTTTTGTGATCAACCATATGTTTGCCTGATGTTAGTCATTTACAGCAGCATTATGAATACTTGCAGCACCAGGAGCTTCAATTGCAAGTTATAAATATAATATCTTACTTACAATTTCTTTCATCCCATTTCAGATACATATTACAAAGTTCCAACTCTTTGTTCCAATCTGGGTCAGATCTTGTAGTTAACACCCATTCTCTTTGATGCCAAGCACAATAGGATTTGGGATTAATTTTCAAACAAAATTCTGTTAAATGTAATTCAGCATCAAACATTTGCAATAATTCATTGAGACTTTCATTGCTTTTCCTGTAAGATGGAAAATAAGTTTTGGAGTTATAAATCTATCCTATCTAAACATATAAAAAGCTTTGTCCTGAATGACTGATGGATCAACGCACAGCCTAAGCCACTGTAGAGACCTGAAACTTGGAGGGTGTGTTCTTTGTATGACATAGGCATCTGATAAGAAAAGATTTTCCGAAATTGTATGCCTAAGGAGGTGAAACCTTTATTTATGGTGTTGAATGCATGAAAATGGGTATTAGGCCTGCAGTTAAAAATAAAAATATACTTTTCAGGATTTTTGGAAATTCCACCCCTAAGGGAGTAAAATAGGGGATGAAAGTTTATATGAAAATCTGTTGTTTTTTAAGTTAAGTGCATGTTAATTGGTACTTGGCATTTAAGTTAAAAATAAAAAATATACTTTTCAGGATTTTTGTAAATTCCACCCCTAATGGGGTAAAATAGGGCATGAAATTTTGTATGAAAATCTGTCGTTTTTAAAGTTAATGAATGATAATTGGTACTTGGCATTCAAATAAAAAATACATAATATGCATAAGTTTGACAAGATGGTCTATTAGATATTTGACCAGACTTTATGATGCATGCAGTATGATGAGTAATACAGCTACATTATGTATCTGTCTCCTTCCCTGACTACTTGAAGTCTATAGCTATTATACTATAGCATAAGATAATCAAATATTAGGACACAAAACCACTTACTACTCACTTACTTAAAAATGTTGATAGTTTCCCGTCGTATATTCCATAATGTGTAAATATCTGGGTTAGAAGATAACACTTTTCCAGTTATTTCTAGCAGCTCTTTGTCTAGTTCAAATTGATTTCTCTAAAAAAGAAAAATTTATAATAAAATAATCCTCTTCAAATGCTCTAAAAGTTTTTGTATCATTTATATTATGTTACATGCAGAATATTGTGAGGTACTTTTACAACATGGTAAGGGTAAATACCTTTTCCTGAATCCTTTGCATGGCATATTTGAAAACTTTTAGTTTCTCCTGTCTTTCTTTCTCCTTTCTTGCTTTTTCCTCTTCTGAGGTACGAACCTTTACTCTTCCATGCTGGAATCATTACAATAATAGCATAAGCAGAACACTATCATACATGAAAAACAAACATTATTTAATCTATTTTAAAGGTATGTGGGACTAAATACAATACATATTTTATTCAGGTCTTCTTTTACAATAGCTTGGGTTGTATGGCATGTACAAAGATAGTTTAACCGCACAACTATGTACCTACATAACTTATGAAAGACAAACTTTGCTTGAGTACCGATATGGACAAGGGGCTAAATACATTTCTGGTGATTATTAGGTTTCGAAATTTTTATGTAAATTGTGACAGGCATTATTCCATCCAAGTTTTGGTGTACACATAATATATACAATGCCAAGATTTGATTTTGATTTCACACAATATTAATGTCCTATGTAAGTGTATTATCTATGAATATTATCATTCACATACCATTATTATCTCGGTAGACTTGATGTAAAAGTTTTAGATTTAAAATAAAATATCTTGAGAATTTGTTTCCTTGAGATTGAGCGTAGCGGTTGTATTCTCTTGGTTGAAACTACAATAAAATATTTTAGGGAAATGAGTAGATAGGTAGTTAGATCTACTATGCCGTAGTGGTTATGTACTTGTGCTGTGTTAACTAGTCTTACTAGTACCTCAGAGTAGATATTGGTGTCGATTCTGTTGTTCAAAATTACTAAACTTAATTTGGCAGGTCTAAAAGTCTAAAGTATTGGTGGTTGTAATTTGGTTTAAATTATACGCTACTAAATTAAATATACTTAGGGAGCTTTAGTTATTGTTCTGCGTGGCCCTACGCACAACTTGACATTTTATCGTGAAGTTTGGTTAATTTCAGAGCTGTGTCGGTCGATCATTTCTTGCAACCCGGGTCGATCACGACCCATTGGCAAGGTGATCGAGTCAAAATGATTCGATCGCGAGTCACGGTGAGGACCCGTGCGGTTGTTTGACTAACAGCTGACTGACCCGCGTCGAATAAGCGAGTCTCGTACGATAACACTAACGTTACGTAGGTCGGCTGCACCATTTCAAAACACAGTTAGTTATTAGTTGTTTTGATATATTACAAAAAATTAAAGCGTCACTAAATTATACACATAAAACAAGTTGGAGTCAGTTCACAGCAAATAGCACACAAAAAAACAAAAAACTGAGATTAATTGAGCAATAATATCGCAGGAGAATCTTACGAGTCACAGGACACGACGCATCTATTTACTATTTCTATCGCGACCCGTGCCGCTGCGTGACCCTGAGGCTATGATCCGATCCCTATGCACCGCGCGCGACCTGCGAGCGAACCGATACAAACCGGTTTATATAGGTGGGTGCCTCACTCACAACACGCGCGAGCGAAAGCGCGTCATACCTACCTGTCTGCATGTGTAATGAAAGAGAAAATTACAGTTAACCAAAAACAAACCGTATCACAAATAGATAAAGTTCATTTTTCATAAACCGCCATCGCGATTACGTACGTTGCTAGGTAGGACCAATACAATCGTATCTTTATGAAATGCGCGACCCGATCACTCGCTCACGGGTTGTGATCGAGTCAAAGTGATTCAATCAATCGCGATCGACACAGCTCTAGTTAATTTAACATTGTCGCATTATAGTGGCGCGAAACATTGAACACGGTTTGGTGAATGTGTTATTTATTATAAATAATAAACTACGTAAATACTTCTGAAAATCTATGTAGTGAATTTGTAAGGAATTTTTGATACCTTTAGTTGTCATGGCGTGTGTCGTTGACGACTGGAAATCGCGTAGTGATTATGTACTCTGTGGAAATCGCATACAACTAGAAAAGAAAATACGAACAAACTCGTAACTATTCATCGGGAAGTTTTAGTGCAACGATTGCATCTTTTGTGATTATAAAATAAATAAATATATCACTTGGTTTTTACTGACTTACAAAATAATATTTTCTTTTACCTAAAAATACATTACATGCTTCGAGCTAGTCCACTTAATTATCGATATAGCGTAAGCGAGCTGAGTCCTTAGAGCGTCCGCGCACTGCGTTGCGATGTAAAAAGGTGCTGTAGTTTACGGTGCGTTGGAACTACGGCAGTTCTGGGGTCCGCGCACTGCGGCAAGTGAAGGCAAGTTTAGGGATATAAAATTGCTCGTAAATACCGACTCCGAGTCTTCTTCTTCTTCCTAACTCAATCAATCCTTTTCAAGGATTATTTTTGCCAGTGTCGAGGGTCAGAAAATTTTCATGTTTCTTAAATTTTTGTGTTTGTTTCATTAAAGTGCCTTACTATTATGCATTCTAATGCTTAGTGGAGCTTCTGGAGACAATCCACGGCAGTAGCAAATCGTAAACTGCCTTTAGTTCAGAGGTAACCTATTGACCAGAATCCTAAATCACTTAACTCCAAAGTTTTAATTATTGATAAAGAAAACGTGGCTTAAATTAATATGAGAGATATTTATAATACGGTTATTACTCGGTAGCACTATCAAAATTGTGTGTCAAATTCATTAATTCTAATTCACTTTCATTCCTTTCATTAGAATGCATGATACTAGGCATTTTAATGCAAACACGAAAAAAATTTAAGCTTGAAGATTCTCTAACACTCTAACCTGGCAAACATTGTCCCTTAAGAGGATTGATTGCCATAGTAAGGAAGAAGAAGAGGAAGACTCGACTAGCTGGAGCCACAAAATCCTACTGGAGTCGCATCACTAACAGCAACTGATCAAGTTAATTATTTTAATATCAAATTTAGTTTAGGAAATCGTACAAGTTACCCAATTTTTTAAGTTATTTAATGAATACAGTTTTCAATACGTTTTGAGAAATTTCAAAAACCTTTAGCATTATCCGTAGAGGGAGTATGGTACTATCGCTATAACGCAGCTGTATGCCAAGAAAATACAACCGCGTTGTGTGGGTTTGAAATAAATATGTCGTAAAAAAGATTTTGCTTAAAGGTTTTAGCTACTTATCCATCAAATTAAATAAAAACTGTCTATGGCTATCGTCTATCTATAATAATCTATACTCTGCTCTGCTTTATGGGCGGGCGAGGTGAGGTACAAAAGTAAAAGGAAAAACTTTGGTTTGGTTGGTTGGAACTTGTAAGATTGTCTAAACTAAATGCAAATGGTAACTTGGAAGGGAAAGGGCAAATAATATTTATTTTTTTCGACAATCGAGTGAAGTGGAATTTGTATAACGTTGGTGCTTTATTTTGTTTTGTTTTAGAGTAAAAGTTAGTTTTTGTGTTAGGATGAATAATGCACCGCAGTTTTCCTTACGCTGGAATAATTATGTTACTCACGTAACAGAAGCGTTTAACGTTCTTAGATTTGAGAACGACCTGGTAGACGTAACCCTCTGTTGCGATGGTGGCAAAATCAAAGCCCACAAAATGTTACTGTCTGCTTGCAGTAGTTACTTCAAGCAAATATTTAAAGAGAACCCTTGTCAGCATCCTGTGATCATATTTAGAAATTTCAAATATGAAGATCTCAATGCGATTATAAATTTTATGTACCATGGTGAGGTGAACATTTTCCAGGAGCAATTGGAATCATTTCTGATTACTGCAGAGCTTTTAGAAGTTAAGGGACTGACTGATAATGCGGACGATGAAACTTCCAAAACCCAGCTAAGAATAAGTGATAATGCTTCTCTAGATTTAAGTGCTAAGTCTGGTAGGTTTGTTGAGGACATTGTACCAGTGCTATCTGATGAACCTATCAATCTGGCTACAATGCAGGTCAATAGAGGTGAGAACATTCCGCAAGTGAGCCCAGTTAAAATTGTATCAGCCCAAGAGAATGGTAATATTGAACCCCAGCCAGAGACGTCAAAAGTTGAAGACAGCCCAAGTACCAAAAACAAAACAGCAACTGCTAGTGAGGAAATGCAAGTTGATGCACAGTCTACATCTGTTGAAGATTTGTCAGAAAAGAATACTTCTGGTAATAAGATATTAATTTATTGATTACTGTTTCCATGAGCCTAGATAACAACATTGACAAACTACTAGAGTATTTTGTTGAAGCCATATGGGTTTCATGTGTTTCAGTTTGTAGATTGTATTCCAGCATAAACCACATAATAATGTATATTTGTTGTTAGTAGTTGTTAAAGGCATAGATGATATCTTATTTGTAGAAACTTGTGAGTGTACTGTTCCTAGAATTGTATCTAAGAAGCTGACTTCCTAAATTTTAACTGTAAAGTTCCTATACTTATGACTAAAGTATTTCTATTCTATTTCAGAATCAGAGTTGGCCAAATTTCGGTGTCAGTTATGCCCTAAGGGATTTAAACATCCCACATCTTTGACTCTACATAAAGACTCCCATGCCGGTAAAACACAGTGCCCAGTTTGTCATCGCTCATTCTCAAGGTCATACGACATGAGAAGTCACCTGCAGAGAATACATCAAGGGAAGCAACTGACGATCAAAGAGATTAGGTATAAGAATACCAATGACAATGTAGCCCCTAAGCAATTTACTCACCACATATAGTCCTAAGGTTTTGGTAGTTTTTATACTATGATGATGATGATGACAAGCAAGCAGCAGCACATATGGTAAGTGGTCCCTAAAGATGCCTCCAATAGCAGGGATTTCACTAGTGTGTTGCCAACATTATTGAGTTAGTTGTGCAATGTAAGTAAATTGGTAACTTAGTTACCTTACTTGTACACTCTATTATTATGCACTTAGTGCAAAATGCCTATGAAATAATGTTGTCTTAATAAAATAAATGTATAATAATGTTGTAGCTATTGTATCCATAATGGATTATATTTTATTTAATATTTTATGATGTCACAAATTCTAATTGCTCAGTGCTAAAGCTTTGGCTATTTTTGTACTAGTCTACATTATTATATATATTAATGTTTTAATATAATAATTGTTCCATTATTCCTTGTTTTAATCAAAACCTTTAGAGAACCAAGGTTTTACCATACAATTGTATGGTAAAACCCAAATTTATTGGCACTTTAAGGAGTAACTCGACTAAATCATTACAGTTAGGCATGTTCTTTTAATTTTAACAAGGTAATAGGTATCCATCTTCTATACTCTATACCAATATTATAATACTAGTAATACTTAATAATACTAATATTATAAAGAGGAAAGATTAGTATTTTTGTGGGTTTGTATTGAATAGGCTCCGAATCTACTGGACTGATTTCAAAAATTCTTTAACGGTTAGAAATCTACATTATCACTGAGTAACAAAGGCTATTTATTATACTAGCTGCCTGCCCCGGCTTCACTCGGGTAGACAAAATATTTGATAAATGTCTACCCGTGCGAAGCCGGGGTGGGCCACTAGTATTGGATAAATATACATTAAGGATGTTTATATTATGTTTTTTTAATTCCAAACTAAAGGACTTGATTAGGATAGGTTTCATGTTAAAAAAAAATGTCTGATATATCCAAATTTTGGCTTAATCCTTTTAAGGGCAATAAAAAATACCTATTTATTGACCCCTCATTCGTTATGGGGGTACATACTTTATTTTTTTATGGTTCCGTACCTTAAAAGGAAAACAGGAACCCTTATAGGATCACTTTGTTGTCCGTCTGTCTGTCAAGAATTTTTATCTCAAGAACCTGTGGAGCTATCACATTGAAATAAATATGAAATACCCGGGTCTGCGGTCCCTTTCGGCTGTTAAATCATCAAACCTGTAAGTCAATATGAAGAAAAGATATTATCGTTTATGTCGTAAAATTTCGCATATATTGCGATTTCACAAGGGAATCAAAACCTACAGGGTACTTCCCGTTGACCTAAAACCATGAAATTTGGCAGGAAGCAGTGTCTTACAACACAAGTAAAGGATACAAACTGAAAACCGTAAATATGAAGTTGTTATTTTTTTATGCGAATTTACTAAAAAATAATCCTGAATCGCGCCGTTGAGTCACCGACGAATAATGACCTCATTTGAAGTTTGCCTATTTTTAATCTTACCTACAAGTGTGTACGGAACCCTCGTTGCGCGAGTCCGACTCGCACTTGGTCGGTTTTTTAAAACTATCCAGTTTTTTTTTTTAAGATTTCCAAACGACAATATTTTTCTTTGTAGGTATGTACCTTACGTACGCCTCACCTTTTTAGATTTTGCTTTTATAATTATTCGCCCCTGTTTCCATGTTAACGTTAGCTGAAACATCAATATTACCAATAATTGGCACATTAGTATTACCAATTATTCACATGGTTAACGGCATATTTTTGGTACCAAGTGTTAGCAGGGGTAAGAAATATAATATTTGAAGAAATATGGTCTGTATTCTGGTAATCTTATTATAATAGTTAAATAGTGGGAGGTTTTTTTATTTTTTTTTATACCACTAAGGTGGCACACAAACATACGGCCCACCTGATAGTAAGCAGTAACCGTAGCCTATAGCCCCTAGCAATACCAGGCGTATCACAAACGGGTTGCCATCTATGCTGTTGAAGAGGACTCATTGTGCTAGCAGCATTACTACTAGCGCAGCGTATCCTCGTGTAGCACTGGCAACTGGCAACCTTACTTACCGCAGAAACACAACACTACATCTGGTAGTGTTATTTCACTGCGGTCTTCTGTAAGGTGGAGGTACAGCCCCCAGTCGGGCGGCTACAATTTAAATGGGAAAACCCACGGGAAATCCCAAATCGCCCTACCTCTCTTTGTAAAAGCTCATGGTGTGATTACTCACTGTACTTAAGCTTAGAAAAACTCATTTGTACAGGCCGGGGTTCGAACCTAGGCCCATCAGGTGACAGGCCGTTACTTCAACCACAAAGCCACTTATTATACTTATTCTTGTATCTATTGTATTGCTAGCGGCGGTGACTGCTTACCAGCAGGTGGGCCGTATTATTGTTTTTTTATTTTATTTTTTTACTACTTAGGTGGCAAACAAGCATACAGCCCGCCTGATGGTAAGCGGTTACCGCAGCCTATGGACGTTTGCAACACCAGGGGTATTACTCGCGCGTTGCCGACCGTTCAGAAATCTCTTCACACCCTTCTTGAAGAACCCCATGCTGTACTCCTCTGGGAAAACCACGGCGGCGAGTTCATTCCACAATTTAATTGCCACTTTTAGTGGTATAAAAAATCTTAGATTTCGAATATGATGTGTGAGTAGTTACATCGTATTTGCACATGCCTGAGTGATCTGACAGCATGACATTCTGTTAAATACGTGTAATCTAATCCATATTCAAGTATTATTTAGAAAGATGACATTGAGAAAATCTATTAACTATTAAGAGTTCGTGACTTCATCAAGTGCATTCAACGAATAGAATGACGAAATATATGAGGGGGTAAGCTAAGAACCAAAGATTTTATAGCCGGGCTAGGTTACGCAGGGCAGCAGGGGTTGTATTAGCGGGGGTGGCACGGGTGGGGCGGGCGCGCTCAATACGCGCGCGCGCTGCGAGTCAAAATCGCCGTCCGCCGCCACCGCCAGTCAGTCAGTCGCGCTTCGACGCTCTTGTTAGCTACGCGTGATCGTTAGCGGCGCAACTGTCAAACGTTCCGATATCGATACCAAATTATTTCGATAACATACCGTGTAGGTATTTTATCAATGTAATGAGTATTTTTAACATAAAATATATTTTATAAATATTTGAGTGGTGTAAAATCGTATGTTTCAAATTGTTTACATTGAGACCACATGTTTACCTGGTGTTTTTATGACATAATGATAAATTAATAATCATAGTGATGTAGTGTGAGCATAGATACATTCACTTTAGGATCTATATAAAAACTAAATTAAAGTACCTACGTGTTGCCTATTTTTTAAATAAAGATCATTTAATGTGAAGACTTACTTAGTGTGTGTAAGTGTTTTCATTGGTGCAATCACGTGTGGATCTATTAATGTGCAAATGTCGTGGCCTTTCATCCAGCCAGATAAATGAGTAGGTACGTGAATATTTGATGGTTTGTCGTGAACGGGAGCGCTTGTAGAGTCGAGATTTGCTCGTAGGATGGTGCGCGGCGGCGCAACGGGGGTATTGATCGGCGGCGTCGGTGGGTCGCGAGACGCCGGCGTTCACCCGCCTAAATAAAGCTCCGCATGTGTGCGCCCCGCCTCGCCGCCCTACGTCGATGCCACCCGTTGTCGTCGTCGTAACGTCGCACGCCATGCTCTGTCGTCCGTCACGTCACTCACGTCACGTCAAACCATCAATATTCACTGCACACCTACTGAATACTCCATTAGGTATTAATCTTCAAACGTAGACTGACTGAGACTCCCTCTACCTACATCCTCAAACCAAAATATATTTCGATTACGTCGTCCTACCTGCCAACTTATCTAAAATCCGTTTTTACGGGTTGAAAAAGTCTAGTTATGCTCTGTCTGTCTGTCATTCTGTATGTCACAGCATCTCTAATCTAAAATCTCTATTTGTCCAAAGATTTTTTCCTCCTTCCTTTCCCAGAGCAGTCAAGTTTTACTTTCAACTTATCACAATCATGTAGTTACCTAGATGGTTCTGTAAGAGATTCATAGATCCTCCATGCAAAATCACTTGAATCAACTCCAACTGCAAAACCAACTATCTAAAATAGGTAGGTATTATAATATAAATAAACTAGCGACCCGCCCCGGCTTATCACGGGTTTCAAGTCAATGAAGTCCAAAATAAATTATACCTACATAAAACCTTCCTCAGGAATCACTCCGTCTACTAGTGAAAACCGCATTCAATCAAATCTGTCGCGTATTTTAAAATATCATAACGTAGGTACATACGGCGCGGCGGGAAGCGACTTTGTTTTATACTATATATAGGTAGTATATTATCTACTCTGAGATATAGGTATAGTATATGGCCGGCTAGACGAGTAAAAGACTCTTAATCTCAGGGTCGTGGTTTCGAGCCCCACGTTGGGCGCATTGCTTTTTGTTAGTCGTAACCAAGTACCTAAAGATTTTTTTATTTTTTTATGGGTTTTATTTAGTTTTGGTCGTAGTAGGTATAATTGTAATATAATGATTTATGTATGCTAAATGAAATTGTATCTGTGGTCTCAATGTAATACATGATACCTACTTAAATCTAACCTATAGAAGTACATATGTATTGTATTGTAGCGTTGCATAAATGTTTATTTACTTGATACGACATTCTCATTAAAGCTTGTTTGCATTTTAGGTGTGAAATGTTGGACTGAGAAATAGTAGGATAGTTGAGCAATGGCGCGCACAGAGGTGCTGTGTGCCGCGGTGCTATGGGCGCTAGTACTCGGGCTAGCAGCACGGGCACATGCGTTTATGCTGCTACCCCATGACGTGCGCCCAGGCCACGCCGTCAGGCATTTCACGGGGAACCACTCGCGGTACACCCTCGTTGACCCCGAATTTACATCCTACTTTACGCTACTCGATGATGGCCTCCTCATGACTACCGCTGATCTCGCACCACTTCTCGATAAACCCGTCGATCTAGCAATTTTGGAACAGACACCGTACAGCAGTACCGCACACACGGTTCATCTTCTAATCATGGATCGTAGACGAATGTTGCACTTCTCAAGTACACATAGATTGCGCGGAGAAATATCTGAAAATGCTTCACCGGGTACAATTGTTGATTTGCTTCCAATTCGGGCAACGGCACTACTCGATGTAGGACCTATTGCATACAAAATTATTAAAGGAAATGAAGACGGGGTGTTTGCTTTAAGGGCCAAAGAGGATAGTAAATCCATTCCAAAAGTAAGGTCTGTGATCACCGAAGGGGATGTACAAATTGTAGCTACACAGCCCTTAGACGCCGAAGAGAAAACTATTTACGAGTTGATTGTACAGGCTACAGACATTCATGGGGTTAACAAGGCTAGTCTACCCATTCGTGTAGAAGTTGTAAATGAAAACGACCACGAACCTCGTTTCGAGCAGGATTTTTACTACTTTGCTGTAAACGGAACTCCAGATGAAAACGGTCCTAACGGCACAGCACACTGGCAGCGATTTTCTAACATTGGCAAAGTGCATGCATATGATGCTGACGGCGATAGAGTGTACTATTCCTTAATGACGCCTAGCAATCTAGCCGTAATCGTACCGCAGACTGGAGAACTTATATTAGCCAGTGAGCCGGACAGTCACGAGGCTGAGCTACGAGTTCTTGCACACGACACTGGTTCTCCTCCACGCAAAAGCCAACCGGCACGTGTTTATCTCGAGTTTGTGGTCCGTGATCAAAAAAATTTACCTACACTACATCGGCAAAAGCGTCGAGTTACGCGTGCAGTTCGACCAACGAAACGAATTGAATTTACTGAAGCCGACGGCGAAGTAGAAGGACGTGCCGTGTTTACGCTTGAGAAAGAAACTGATCGGGAAACTTTTAAAATTAGGGACGAAAATCCTTGGGTCTCAGTTGAACCCAGTGGTGTAGTGAAAGTTAAAAAGAAGTGGGACTATGAAGAACTCGGACCTGAGAAAACCATTGACTTCTGGGTGACCATCACCAACGCGGGAAATGGAGGTAAGTTTTTTTTATTATGAATTGAATTATCAAACTTTACATATTTGTAATTTACTATAACAATGAACCATATGATAGCTGAATACATGAGTATGTACCTAATTTTGAATAGGTAGGTACCTCATATGTTACCAAAAGGTTCCAATGTCGTCAGTAGGTACTAGCCTACTAGGTAGGTATTCGTACTTATAACGTTTATGCGAACATTATTTAAGAAAGAAGATAAATTTTGAAATTAACTATTAATCCATAAATAATTTCAATAAAAGAGCTACGTACAATGATACAAAGCATTAGATTACCAATTCCTAAGTTATTAAAACATCAGAAATATTTATACCTGCACGTTTTTATAATATAAGGTATTAGAAACAGCGGTGAACGCGACAAACGCGTGCTTTTACAAAAACATGAACAAAAATAACAACGCCTCTCACGTAATAAACGTACCATGCTCTATTATTTATATAAAAATATTTTTTGTCCCGTGATCGCCAAGATTCCACTTTTTGTTGAGCAGTATTATCCTTTCACAACATAATCTCCTAACGTCTCTATCAATCGTGCATTTGGATAATGATGGGGAGTGTAGAGTAGGCGTCGCTGTTATTGTAGGATTACTTTTTTCAACATTACGATGGAATTCAAGGAAGGTATAACATTTTCACTCCAAAATACTTCAAATATAATACGATGTTTATGAGTGATTGGTTAAATTTGTTTAATTTATTATACTTGTATTGAAATTGGATATAATATTAATTATTATTAACCATCGGAAACCACTCGTTTGGGATCTTTTTTTTGTAAGAGCTTTTATAGCCTTTTATGGCATAAAAAATACTGAACCATCGACATTCGGGCTCACACAACACTTCTAAAATATAATAAGACGGTCTTGTCCGAAAACTGAAATAAGAACTGTTTATTTCGGATAATTCAAGGGTTTCCATGTAAAACGGAATCCTGTGCAAACCATGTCGAACTTATTTGTTGACGTTTGAGAAGTTTCGTGTGCTAGCAGTCCTACTACTGTCAGCACAACGTACCCTAGAAAAGCTGTTTAGGGGTATAATCATTACTGTTTAATAGTACTTCTAAAAGTACCATAACATATTATTTTATTAAATGATGGCAACAAATATAATTAAACACGCATTTGCTGCACCTGTCTGCGGATCGAATGATGCGGCGGAGCATGACGCCTCGACAGGTTTCCGGACTCGCCCCGGAGGACAGCCTCCGACGATCCCAGCACGACTTCGTTATTGATTTCATTATTCCAGTAAATATCACAAAATAAGTTTAAGGAAAATCTGGCATTCTCGTACTACAAATATCCACCTAGACCACCAACTTAATATAGCGCCATTTCAATATGCAAAATAAAAGTCCTGGAATCCAGTTTGAAAAACCTTTTTCAAACGTAATATATACGTATGCTGTATATAATAATAATAATGCTTGGACATTATCACACAGCGCCATCTGGCCCCAAACTAAGCAAACCTTGTACTATGGGAACCAGTAGCTGATATAATACTTATATACTTTTATTTTGTAAATACATACTTATAATACATACCAAACACCCAAACGCAAGCTCAAATTGTGTTATATCGTGTTGTAGTCGTTGTATATACGCAATTCCTTGTCCTCATAAATCATATCCACGCGCGGTTCATTGCTCAGAAGTGGTGGCACGGGTGGTCGAGCCACGTTCGGAATTCCTAATAGACATGATGGTCGGTCGTCAAGCGAAAATGGTAGCTACAGGTTGCTGCCACCACCGTACAGAATGCGTTCATAATCGGGACCTGTCGCACGGCCTCCGGCTCCCGCGTCCAATTCCACAAACCCTGGCAATCACGACATCGAGGTGGAATGTCAATATCTTTAAAAAAAATATGATAACAATAAATTGATGATTTTATGTAAAAAATTTGGTAGATGATGAATGATGATTGATCAACTCATTTCGTGGCGCGGTGTTGCATTTTATTTTCGTAAACAGGATAATAAAAGTTGCCAGCATTATCCTGTTTCCTAAACATGGTTATAACGAAAATATCTTGAAATAGATCTATCGAAATTATTGTAACTATAGTCAATCATTGTAGAACATCGAAATGTTATAAATCGTGGTCCAGTTGGATGTTATCGAGCATTATCAAAATAAATCGTGAACGCTTTTGTTTAATTGCTGCATTCAGGGCAGGCGTGGTGGGTGGCCGAACCTGCGGCGCGAGCGCTGAAGCACCCCGGATCTCACATTATCGTTATTGTGAGGATAGTTGTTTCAATTATAATCTGAACCAACAAAATTTCGTGCTCACCTATTATTCCCCCACCATTATTTGATTGGATACAAGTTCTCAAGGTAAAACCCGCGCTTATGTAAAATTCATTAAACTATGTTCAAACATAATATTTGCATGTTAGTAAAGTGTTAAACACGTTCGTGAAACAATTTGAAGCGTAGGTTCACAAGCCGCGTTGCGTCGAGGCTCTTACTCCAAGGGAACTATGTCAAAGGAGCTTTGTCTAGTGAAAAGCTTGCTCTATTGGCAAATTAATTCTCTTCTCTCTTCCAACATCAACGTTTCTCTTTCAGTTTTTAATCGATGTAGTTGAAGTGTTTTTAGACTTTTTATTTTAATATTTAAATTTAATTTCGTCCTGTCCGTCTGAATGTTTTTGAAAATTAGTTGTTTTTTTATTAAATTACTTATTTACGGTTTTCACTTGTGCTGTAAAACACTGCTTCTTGCCAAATTTCATGATTCTAGGTCTACGGGAAGTCCTACGACCTACCTATATAATATAATCAGTAACTACCTATAGGGTAGGTACTGATTCCCTTGTGAATCCCAAAATATGCGAAAATTTGCGACATTAACGGTCATATCTTTTCTTCTATTGACTTACAGGTTTGATATTTTTACAGCTGGAACCAGACCAGAGACCATAGAGGGTATTTGATATTAATTTCAATTTTATAACTCCACGCGTTCTTAAGAAAACAATCTTGACAGACAGACGGACATCAAAGTAATTCTATAAGGTTGCCTTTTTTCCTTTTGTATAGGTACGGAACTCTAAAAAGTATATAGAATATACATATCGAAGGTAAAAGAAAGAAATAGCAAGTCTAAATTGGCTACTTTACGAGTAATAGTCGACCAAGTTAATAATATTGGAGCAAAAAGCTCGTCAGAATTGTACACCTATATCTTTAAATATACCTACACCAATACAAATAAATAAAATTAAAGTGCCTATTTTTAATATCAAAATAACAGCTTTTTACTAAATGCATAGGAAAATAAACACGATAATAATAACATAAATAGTAGATTGATATACAAGGTTATAAAGTATGTGCGCGTACTGGCACATTAGAAAAACTAGTTCTAATTTTGAGTCTTCTTAAGTCAATATATATTCTGTCACTTTTCTTACAATAAAAAATATCTTCAAGACATACGTTTAATTTCAATAAATTAAACTACAAAACACATTACAAATTCACACATTATACAACATTTTTCTTGTAGTTTATTAAGATCTACAACTTTTGTATTTACACTTTTTTCACATTACCTCAAAATTTATGTGAAAGATTCTAATAACCAGGATTTTGGTTTCTTATTTTTATCTTAAGAAAACACGAAGTTTGGTGAAAACTTGCCTTTTTATGTCCCAAACTCACTAAAATGTTTTGATGTAAATTATTTATTTTTTCACCTTATTTTGATTTAATATCGAAAAACCACCCTATATTTTAATCCAAAATTCTCGCGTCAAAATATCAGTTTTATTGAAAAAGTCGGTGAGCTTTTTGTTTTTAAAATGTCTTCTTTATGGAAATGTTAAAAATGCATTACTATAGTTAATGATCTCAGAAAATGCAAAGTAAGAAAAATCTGGAATGCGAAATTCTCTATGAAATTCCTTTTGATGGACTAAAATTATCCGTAGGTAACTTAGGTATATAAGTTATCTTAAGCTGGTAATCTTTTGAATCTGGCAAGCTACAAAATAATTACGTTAGATGTCTGGAACAGTGCATTGTGTCCGGTGTAATCGATAATTGAATGCGATAACTGGTGTGACGTTTGTCTAGCGACGTGTAGTCGTCGTATCGGTCGGCTTGAAATTGGCTCATCCGGAAAGGGGTCCGACCGAAGATCGGGAGACAGGCTAGACATAATCAATACGGAACAGATGTTAAACTAATACCTATGTACCAAACCAACTAATCTTGTGATAACAGTTTAAATTCACAAGTACTCATTGACTTGCGCCGGATATTACGAAATGATCATTTATTGAAGAGACAGGAGACAGCGTCCCGGTGCAATATTGAATCATTCATGACGTTTTATTTTGATACTTTGTTTTGTATAGTGAGTTGTACGGATCGGTCGGTTACGGGCCGTTTGCGGCGCATTGTTTGTTAAATTCACTCATTCATTCAATCAATGGCAATGGGTGCGGGCGTTGGTCGCACAACAATCGACGCACTGGCAGCACTGGCCAATTCATATCATTGTGTCCACTCGCCACAATTACGTATGCGTACTTCCTATGCCTGACCCTATAGCCACATGATCACCGCATCTGCTCTCTTTTCGTTTTGCTCTTCATGGTTAATGTGGATTCGTCTTGTGCTGTTAATGGAAGCCACGGTTTTAATTGGATGTGAACGATCCAAGCCGCTAAGAGAGTGTTTGTTTATTTTACGTTCTTCCATTGCTGCATCCGTTACATTAATTTAAGCTACGAGTGCTTTACTTATAGGTTTAATAATAGACTAATAAACTGAGTCGACAAAGCTGGTTGGGTAGGGTACAACATATTTTCCGAAAGGTTCCAGAGCGAGTCAGGAAATCTGATACATTATTATAGCAAATGACAATGTTTGGAAGTTTAGAATTCTGTTACTTCCAGCGGAAAACAAAACTGCTTTTTGTACTGTTCCACGCAAACGAAGTCGCGGTCAAAAGCGAATTTGCGCACCCTCCACATTTATTCTAATTGAGTATGATTACATCTATGGACGTTGTGGTCGACAATGTTTATTTTGGGGGCTGTATTTTCTAAATTAACTTTAAACTCTACTGCATACACCTACTATATATATAGAAAAGGCAAGTATGTACCTAATATAGTTTTTTTGTTAATAGTTGTATTGTGTTGTGTACAACTCATGGCGACTAAAATTGATTCAGTTGTTTTTTTATTATTTACTGTTGCGTCTTTTGCCATTGCAACCGTCGCGTCGGCGTCGTTCATATACCGCTTACCATCAGACTTGCCGTACATATGCTCGCTTGCGACCGTAGAATAAAATAAAAAAAAACAGTTCTTCTAATACAAATCTTACTTAGAAACTGGTTTTGAATCATGACCTGTTGGTTGATTGACGCTTAGGTGAGAGTTGAAAACAACGACCATCGTTCGTGATCGTGTGATGCGCACACGTTTCGTCTGTGATTACATATAACGTACTGTAAACAGCACGGGCACCTTCGATCTCGGCTGCCTTGGTTCGTGTAATGCTTTCCCTCTGATTGTGATTTGATTGCGGCCATTTGCGCTCGTCTTCCTACAAAACGCGTATAGTGACCGCGATGCGTTTACACGCTCAACCGATGTAAAATTATCACGATTAATTTGCCGTGTGATAAAATGTACGACCGTTTTGACGTAAAAATTGACTGCGCAATGGTGATCTGTCACGCACGAGATTTAAACGAATGGGGATCTAAATTCAACTCATTCCTAATAAAGAGTAGAATTTAGTAGAACTGTAGGACAACATCAAACCTTTTTTGTTTTATTATTATTATTTATTTAATTAGTTGTGGTTTTCTTCATACCCAGACTATCGGATGCAAAACACGTTATTAAACATAAAAGATAATATTATGTAATTACGCTTTGAATAGATTTATTGGTAATTAAATATGACAAATTTTACAGGAATTAAAAACTTAAAATAAACTAAACTAAGAAGTACAAAACTTACCGACACGTACCTTATGTAATTGAATAATAAATTAATACAAATAAAATAATTATTAATTATACAACATTGACATTTTCATACCAAACATTGTTGTCCATGTGTGAATAGACTCTAGAACTAGTACCTCAGAGTAGATAGTATACTACGTCTAGTACCTATGCCTTTAACTAATTGGTGATTGGTGCCCAATTATTGTACTACAATGATTACAGACGAAAATAGCTGAGGACCGGTATGGTGTGCGGACATCGGCAATCGTGTATTATATTATTAATACACGCATGTTATTTCATAATTTACTGTATGAAATTGCAAGATTTGACCGCTCACACGACCTCGGTTCTTCAAATGGCATTTCTCATGGATAAGCCGTCGTAATTATAAGAATAATCTATTAATTTCGTAATAATCTCGATCTTAAATGCGGTGGTTATGATACTTACGATTCAATATAAATTAATTACCTTTACCTGCTATGTAGAATGACCAGCAAAGGAAACTTCAACCATCGTTCCAAAATGTTATTCAATTATTATACCCACTTAGAATTTGTGTATACATTACCTATTTATATATATTTAATGTTATAATAAATAAATAAAAATAAATAGCACTTTAAATAGGCCTTATTTACCCCGCAAAAATACTTTAAGCAAACAAAGGTAAATAACAAAAAACTAATTTTAAATTTCAGTTGGTACTCTTTTGTTATTCGTAATAGAAAACAGAATGCACTTTCTTTACAGTATTGCAGTATCACTAACGAAAATAAATAATTTTATTGATAACTAGATTGAATTCAATTGATTGTTAATCGATCTTAATGATTTGTAACCTTAAGATTTTACCTATGATGGTATGTATTTAATACTATCATCATTATCTTTACCGTAGGTACATACAACATACGTAATAGTACCAATCTACTATGATGAATTAAGTGTCATTAACGTGTTTGTCAGTTTAAAGTAGTAAGGTGAGTAGAGTTTTCATTTGTACACATATACATATATACAACATATTTACCTAGCTACATGATATTTCGCTCGAGCGACAAGGGGTTGTTTTGTACCCTACACATACCTATTGGTACCGCGAGAACCTTAGCTGAGTATTGTAACGCAAGCCATGGAATATATTGCACCGTGCGCATTGTGCATTGTTCACTGTGGCCTTCTGTGGCAGTGGCAATTGCCACGCCGCCTCAAGAACTCTACCACATTCACTATTGCTAGACGGCTTGAATTCACCCTACGAAGGGTGGGCTTACTCTGTTCGGAAGACTCTTCAAACTTTCACGAGGACGGCTATAGCGATTTGCATGCTAATGTACAGTCAGCACATTAAGTAATGGAGGTTTAATTTAATTACAGTCTGCTATATCTGTATTTAGGAACGCTAAACTTTTTGCAGATGTGTGTATATTGATTTCGAAAATAGAATGTGGTCCGTGTTTTGAAGTGATATAATTACCAATGTAGACAAAAGATGTAACTTTATATAGGTAGGTCCTCTACTGTCTCCATATAGCTAAGAGCTACCTTTATTCTTAAACTAGCTGTGCCCGCGACTTTGTACGCGTGAAATGATTTTTTGCATGGGTTTAATTAATATTTTTGCGTGGAACCCTAAACATTTTTACAAACTAATTTAAATAACTAAACGAAATATTTGTCACACAAACGAAATCATATGAACTAACAGATCCCCAAAGGGCCATTTATATTTTGAAAGCAAAACAAATAAATATACCATTATGTATAGTCTCTGCCTCTTTTCACGGTTGAGTACGTCTGCACTGGCATAAGTAAATAAATATGTGACGTTAAAGTACCTACCTTAACCTAAGAAAAGGATGAAACTACGGGCTGTTTCGTATTGAGTACCGTCAAGTAGGACAACTCTGCTGTGCCGTGAGGTGTGTGGGGTCATAGAGGCCGAGTTCATCGTGCCTCGAACAGAAGTACGATCAGAGGTTCTAATTATAGCCTTTGTATGTACTGTACGCATGAGGGTATATCATTTGGTTCTAGTGTTGCATTGGATCGCATGCACATAGCGGATGCGTTTTTGGACGCTCCTACTTTAGCAAGCTTTTATGCTACCACAAGGTTTTAGAATCCGTTTTTGGTTACGGAAGAATACGCTCTATTTTCTTTTCTATGTTATTGAACTTTATTGTTCATACATTAGTGTTATTGTTTTAGCTATATAATAACTAGCGACCCGCCCGGCTTCGCACGGCCAGCGTTAGTCATAGAACTTAAATATCTACAAAACACTAATACATTATACATAAATACTTTCCTCTTGAATTACTCTATCTATTAAAAAACCGCATCAAAATCCGTTGCTTAGTTTTAAAGATCTAAGCATACATAGGGACAGACAGACAGCGGGAAGCAACTTTGTTTTATACTATGTGGTGATAAATTACTTCTCGTAATGTAATATTTTTAATCTCATACATACTACTAAACTGCTAAGTAAGTTAGGTTAGCAGACATAAGTACGTTACGTCATCGCCTGATAGAAGCGGAACGGTTGTTAAGTTGTGGTCGCTTGCAGCATCGGGGCTATCATTTACGCGTCTTGAACCCGTAGTTTTTTTATTGTTAGCCTTTTTCCTACTTATCCTTATCCGATTTAAATTACCATTTGAACATAGTTCATTATCACCGCATCGTAGCTGCATTAAAATTTTTCATTATTTTATTTATTTATTTATTCACACTTCATGCAAGTATAGTTTGCACAGGCGGACTTAATGCCGTAGGCATTTTCTACCAGTCAACCTTTGGGTGATGCTGAGATGAAAACAAGGCGGATAGGAAGTGTGTGCTGATAAGTTTTATTATGTTATAGATGATTTTGTCTAATACGGAAGCCTAAAAAGGTAAACACGCTTCCGTTCTGCTAAAAAAAAAAAAGTTACACATAAAGCTTCTTAGATTAAAAGCTTCCTAAAATAAAAAGACAATGAAACCGCAGTTTTTAAAACCTTATTAACATTATTAAAACAAAGTGCATCGTTACTGGTGGCCTAGTTGCGCTGCGAGATTATCCCGTCTTAAAGTATACATTCCTTCAGCAATATAAATCTCTAAGTCCTGTGTAAATATAGATGGAAAACGGACATACAAAGTTATGTGCATTAACTGATACTGATATATCTCTAATGTTTAATTTATTAAGGCTGGGTGGAAGATTGGGGAGTTAGTGCGGTGCTTTATTAAGATATACTGCACGGTTGGGATGGAGGTGCAATTATCAGCGAGTCTCTGATGCCCTCGGGAAATACGGCACAGGCCATAACGTGGTCGTGTTGTGTGTGGCCCTCGCGGACCAGCGCCCCTCATTATCAATCTTATTTGTAGCCAAATTCTATTTTTGTTGTCTCTACCATAGAGCGCCTGAATAACGTTTAAAGAATGTAAGTACTTAATCATATTAGACTTGTAAAAAAATAATAAATATCTTAAATAAAGTGGTTCTTGTAATTATGTCACATTATACATAGAATCACAAATCAAATGGGAATTAGCAAAAATGTAGAGCGAAGAGCGGCTGAACAATTCCTGCTATTTCCGGCTGAATCATAACATAATAACTACTGACGTGAACTTTCCATTCATCAACATGAATTCTTATAGCATATGTTTCCCTTCTACGGCACCTAATTCGTGGTTGTTTAGTTTAACTGAGCAGAGTAGTTTAACTGAGCCGGTGATTAATGGTTTGCGAAAATATTTTCTACTGTTACTATAATTTGGATATTACATTAAGAATGACAACTACAAAATGGAAGTAATTTGGCGGGTTGGTTCTGATAAAGTAGTTCTTCGTTTGCCCTGATTCGCCAGATGTTTAAACTTAACGGTTGTTAGTGGCAATCGTGCATTGACTATTTGAACGAAATGCCGACGATTACTAAACTGTGGCTGTAGCTAAAGATGAGAATATCTGATGGTCAGTCAGCACGGATTGTGGTCGTCACGGTGAATTTGAACATATTGGAATTTGGCTCGGCCACCGCTATGTCGCCTACGACATAGTCCCGCCTCACATGTAAATTGTAAAATTGGCGTTAAGCTTGTACCAAATTCGGTAAACTTATATAAATCAAATCATATATTCAGCACCACTTTACGACAATTTTCGGACATAATCAGGACAGAATAAACCTACAGAATTAAACATAGTTTACGAAGTAGGTTTATTCCTGTATTATTAAATAAAGTATGAACACAACGAACAGTATTTAAAAAGAAACAACAAAAATAATTTGCAGATGAAAATATTTTTACCTTGTCGTATTCATAGTACGTTTAGTTCGCGAGGGTCCTGCATGGCATAATGCCCCACTGCTTTAGTGTAAGTCAATGACAAATATTATATGATTTGCATATTTTAAAAAGAAATTTAAAAGTAGGTAGGTGCTAGTAAAATTACGAGTCATTGGTCAAAGTTTACCACAGTATGCAGACTAGACTATGTAGTCCAAGTGGCGCAAACATTTACCATTTATGGAACAAGTGGGTTTTGCTTGCATTGCATCCCGCTATTCTTGCTTGCATTTAAAAAAAAGTTTTGTGCATTAATTACTTAGAAAGATTTAAGAAATAATGAAATATGTAATGGTCTGAACAGCACTAGTTATTTTGCAAAATATTTTATTAATTGTGAATGGAACAACTGCGACTTATTTGATCCCTTTTTAGGTCGGTGGTGATCTCGGAGATAATTAAAGTAAAGATCACTTCAAATCAACGCTTTCTATCTACTTAGAGAGTTATAGTAGGCAAATAAAAAACTTGTAACGAGTTTATTGTTCTTATATGTTTTTTTTTGTTTTTCCACTGCTCGCGTTGATTTGTTGATTCGGCACTTCTTGTGACCAATTTTCTATGTGCTCAGACGATGCGTTCTACTTAACACGAGTTTGTAATTAGCAAATATGTAATCCTTATAAGGTACTCTATGAGAGCGAGCTTGATGAAATTACTGCAACAATGCAATTCGTGACTCCGTGCCGCCACTGTAGGCCACTCAACATCTGCAAATATCTTGCCCACCATTCGAGCCCGAGGGGAAATTGCTCTTCATTTGCGTGCAAGCTTCTGAAGTAGGTAGTATGTTCTCACGCCCTCGTATCACGGCGAGCCTTTGAATGGATCGGCAACGCAACATCACGAACATACCACCAATGATTGTTATCGACCGTACTAATAAAGCGTCGACACAGTCGTGTTGTACAAGATATCATTAGAGATCTGTCTACGGTAGGTATGTGATTGAAGCAATCTATCTTATAATTTATTATGATAACTTTTACCGTATCATCGCGTCAAATTCTGACGTGGTACTTATTGATAGCGTCGAGGTGGGACCGTTTAACATTTTGTTTTTCTCGGAGGGTCCAGGCGGTAGGCCGTTCGTTACATTAAAATACGACGCTGCGCATAGAAACGTGTTTAATCGCCGATGCTTGCGATGCAATGGAGTCATCTTGCGCTAGGAGAGAGACGGATATACGTCACGCAGTGAAGGGGAAAGGAGCTGGCTATGCAGCTTTTGATATCATAATTAAGACGGGAACGACTGATAAAAAATGTTATCTTATAAGCATAAATGAAGATGATTTTAATAACTCAACACGTCTGGTCAATAAGGCTTGATTTGTTCACGGTTCAATGTATGAAGATATTTACGGGCGGGTAAAAGTAGAAGGAAGAAAGTTATTTAATTATCTAATCAACGGAATTGTTAATACTAAACTGTGATGTGATGCAGGCCTAGCAATGTGACATCAGAAAATAAAAATTTAACCTATACATAGTTTAGTAAGAATGCAGACACTGTAGAATGTTTAATTAATTAATACTTACTACAATTCTGATAGCATAGTATTTTATAGTGTTCTATAAATTATTTAAATTTAAAGCTTACTCCGAGGCCGCGAGGTTACTGGATGAGAGGTTTAAATGATCTTTGCATCAATAACTGTCCCGTTCATTTTATTAGCATTGAAAGTGTGGTTTATAAAATGTTTTGCATAAGGAAGATGAGATAGTTATATTTATTCATCTTTATTTCCATATTCCCAAGAAATGGTGGATGGACGATATAAGGTCCCATATGGAGAAGTAAGCACACGGCTCAGGTTATTTTAATTACATGATTGCAATTTGATATAGGGCTTGATAAAACAAGTTGGTTTGTGATAAGAAATGACGGTGAGGTCATTCGCTATAATAATTCAATCTTCGCAAATGGTGAAGGAATTTAGTTATGCTTAAAAAATATTTCATAATTAAATTAAACTTGCTATACTCTTGTTGAACAATTTAGCTTATGACGATGATGTATAATAGATTTAGATAAGGAGAGATAAGTGCTAAAAGCTTTGTTCACCGTCAAAGTGCCGCTATGGTCATATAGTAACTGTGCACTAATATAAATAACTTCGCACAGAGCGGGCGGATGCACGTGTACGACAGTGCGTGCTCTCACTGGTTTTTTATCCCCTCATGCACCCGCAGATTCCGTCTCCCTAATGAACAGAAAACCGTCTTCCAGTCCCACGCCTTTGTTCAATGCGACTCAAACTTATTTTAAGCACAACTCAACTGTGATCAATACCCAATCGACCAAGGTCATTTGTCTGCCGTCTGTCTAATAGTAGGTATGGCAGTTATAAGAATTCTGAAATAGGCACTATACTATGCACATAATAATTAATGGGTTCTATGCAATTTTGGGGGTTATTCATATTTTTTACGTCAGGTGAAGTAAGTACTTAATGAATGTCCTAATAAAAATAATTAAAAAAAAAGATTCGTGTAGTGGTATGTTTATATAAATTTAATGAAAGGGTGTTTTTGATAGGGTCCTTAAATATATTATTAATAATAAACATTTACCTATAAATTTGGTAATAAAAATAAATGAAGATATATTTATTGTATTATCATGGGGTTTGATGATTCATAAACTTTTTTTTTACATGCATGAGCTGTATAGCTCGCGTAACGGCTTTGTTCTTTATAAGCTCTCCCTTTTAGAGCACTGTCGAAATATTTACGCCCCATATTGAACGTGAAATTCCAAACAAAGAGATTCGGTGCGCGTACGCATGCCCAGCGCCACACGTGCGTTGGGCTCATAGATTTGTGAGCCAACGAATAAATAGAACGGTCAACCTCTTTTTGTTCTTTGTACTTCCTATGAGGATTATATTTGATTTAGAACAGCATTGTGTGTGTGTTTTTAACGCATTATGCACTACTTACCATTATTTACAATTTACAAAATACATATTATATTATATTTGATAAACATAATTTTAATTTAAATGTTTTAAAACCTAATTAACAGAATATAAAGTTTACGAAACATAATGCATGTTTTAAACTTAATGGTTAAGGTACCTCAACCATCGAGCAAAGTCTACTTTGTTCATCTTTCTACTTAAGGAAAGGTTACAATTTATCACTTGGTAAATTGACTGGAGGTACTTATGATGATATGTAATCAACATGAGCGCAAGTCATCCATCTATTACTAACAACAATTGTCTATCTCCTCTATCCCGAACACTTCTCTAACAATACCGTGAGAGTGCTATCTCATTACGTATTCATCCATCGGGCTTTCGTTTATTTTTCCATGTAGGCTCGTTGTAGATGGATGAGTGGCAATGTTAGTGGGTGTAAAGCGGAAATGGAACTCGAATAAATTGAATTGTGTGACTATGATTGCTTCAATATGGAAACATGCATACCACACAGCACAATAGATATTCTAACACAGTGCAGTATTGATCCTGTGTGTTCAAATGAACTGTGAGTGCGCCTTGCTCTAGAATCGACCAAAATAATTTAATACTTAAATCGTAAATGCATGGCTAGAGGGTAAATTTAAATACGGTACCTACGTACATTCATTCCCGAGAAAGCAATTAATATAAAATGTAGTTTCATTGAGATTGTAATATTTGCCCTACTATAATTGAATAAGATGCGCGGTTTATACTTGCACTGGGAACCGTCATAAGAGGTGGCGGCACGGGTGCTAAAAGTTGAGGGCGACATTACACGGGTCAGGACTGGCATCGATCGGGTGGCACATGTAGTGCTACCGAGACAGAGAACAATCGCCAACGATACTATACACCCTTCGAGTATGAGACGAGTTCAATAACTTATCCGCCCTTCCCCATAAAACAAATGTCGATCATTGACAGCTTACAGCTTTGTAAATTATGAGAAGGATCTTATAACAACGCCAGGCTCCTTTGACAATCGCTATTCTCATTTATATAACGACCTCAATTACTATTTTTAATATAAAATAAATAACCTAGCCAACGTGAGCGATTCAATTTATTTGAAATGCGTCTGATCAATTATTATATCCATAAATAGTTCTAGTTCAATCTTGTACATGTTTGGTGTTCTATGGAAAGTATGTGTTTCTGTAGGCACTTCCAACAAAAGAGGATTAAATATTTCACAAGCGTTTGATATATATTTTACAGTGAATTGTCCGTCCGAAATTATGTTGGTTCGGAGTAATACATGTATGACATAGAATATACATATTTTGTACAGCATATAGGTACTCATAATAACGAACACTTCAAACATTTCTGGTATAAAGAGTTTGGAAAGCTAAACAATACCTTACACATTCTGCCAGGCTTATTTGTAAATAATGTGTTCATTGTAAATCCCATTTTATGTGTGTCCATCAGTCCAAACTCCGAAGGCACGGCGCCGGAAGGAAGTGCGCGGCTCAATTACCGCGACTGGTGGTGTAACGAGCTGCTCACATGGAAAGGCGACTCGATCGATATCAACTGTTTGCAATGGCCACAGGAACAGATTGACAATTCAAAGGTCGTTCAGATAATTGCACTATGCCTCTTTAGTCGTTACATATTTTAACTTGAAAACAGGTGAAGCAAAATCGTTATGATTACAGAAAGTTAAAAGATAGTTAATCCTAAGTTTCTTCATTCTTTGATAGGTAAAATCTGGATGTTAGGTTACCAGATATCAAGTTTTTTTCATGGTAGTAGGTACATTTTGTTCACCAGTATTAATGTAATCTGCGTCGGGTTGTTCCCACAATAGAAAGATCGTGACCGCTCCAGCGATCTGGAGCCGCGATAACTCTTCACTCGGCACTCACTTTAGAAAGAGTCTTGCATCGTGAGTGGATTTAATTGTGAGTTGTGACTGAGATGATCTATCTGTGTGTTACTCGTACGAGATGCACGTGGATTACTACCAGTTACCGTGTTAATGTTATGTACGCTGTCTATTTATGTTAGCTCGTATCTGAGTTCTGAATACAGGGTCGTTTGATAATATCAATGCACGCTCGGAGGTGTGAAACTCGAAGCTTATAGACAAAGGCTATGCATGCGCAAGTTCGATGCTCCTCATATCGTATAATGTTATTTGGATGACGTGACGTCATAACATTCAGTAAGATGCAATAAGATGCATGTTGTATACAACAGCTATTCAAATGTATGAATAGCAAATTCTCTAGCGCTTCAGTAACTTAAGATAGTATTTGTTTTTTTTTAAGTAGAACCATTCTTACAGAATTTCTGTCTGCAACTGAGCATTGAAAGCAATGTTAATAATATTGTAAAACTGGGTTACGAACAAATATTCTGTTGCTTTTAATTTTACTTCAAGCAAGATGGTCACATCATACGACCTAAATATACTACCAACGTACCGGCTACTGACGAGTAGACTTCGAGACGACTTCTCTTTCGTCACCGCTATTGTATCTTAAAGGCTCTAGAAATATTTATCTGGACGTGAGTAACCTAACCTAGGAAAAGGACCAAAGACTACGCCACACAAGCGTGTTTGACTTCCCTTTCATTTTCGTCAGATATTTAGTTCAATTCAAAGTAAAGAATTAAATCAATAACAGAATTCGCAATTAATTGCCTACCGATAACAAATAATGTTTTCATGTGCCACGGCAATCTTACCGCACGTAAAAATAAATCTACGTGGTGCAGCGGTTGTGCATCTACAATTATGTAAATAAGCTTAGTTACCGTGGAATGGAGAATCTATGTATTGCGCGATATCAATCGCCTTTTGGATTGATTGAGATTGTGGTACTACAGACATTTTCACATTTTTTTTCTGGACGATAGGGACCCCTGACTACGTGAGTGCAAAATTTTATGACGTGCGCGGTTGATTAGTTAAGGCGTGAAAGCGTAACAAATAAACAAACAAACATACTCACATTCGCATTTATAATATTAGTTAACTGCTGTCATTTTAAGACTACATAATATACGGAAAAGGTTTATCCTTGAAAATAATTTGTCAGGGCTTTAGCAACGTAATACCTCAGAGTAGATAATGTACTACGTACAACTTACAAGTAATACTGTAATGGCACACTACGTTAAGTGGAGGGAGGAAAGTGGGTCGGAACGGAATGTCAAAATAATCGGGAGTTAAAAAATTGAAAAGGATCGATTGCCATAGCGGTAAAAAAAAAAGAAAGAAAGAGAAAAATATTAGCTGTGGGCATGTCCACCTGTCATGGCTGTCATTCCGCGATAGAACTGTGACGTCGAATGTTAAATGTTTTATTTGTGAATAAATAGTCAGGAATATACATTACTAGCGGCCCGCCCCATAATATATAGCCTATGTTACTCAGTGATGATGTAGCTTTCTAACGATGAAAGAATTTTTGAAATCGGTCTAAAAAATAAAAATAAAAATTTAGGGGTGGACTACCCCTAACATTTAGGGGGATGAAAAATAGATGTTGGCCGATTCTCATAGATACCGGATAAGCACAAAAAAATTCATCAAAATCGGCCAAGCCGTTTCGGAGGAGTATGGCAACGAAAACTGTGACACGAGAATTTTATATATTAGATACATACGAATAATATGGAATTCCTTGACATTAAAAAGTTTTTTTTACATAACATATCTCCACCTTTTTACTTATAATAGCATTAGGCTAAATATAGTATTCCTAAGTAACATAGGTTAATAGTGTTAATACGTTTCTCAAGGTCGTACAATATTTTTGTGAAGTGTCTTAGCGTAAGTGTACAAAACACTATTGATACTGCCACCGGCACCGTATTATGAGCTATAGATATCGCTTATTTATTATTTGATGCAAAGGTGATGCCGCCGCGCCCATTGAAACAGACGAGAATCAAGTAAGTTTGTGAGATACCTCACCTACCGTAATAGGAATTTATTATAGCGATTGGTACCGAGCTTCCGACACGTTGGACCCCTGATTTTGGGTCCGTCCATAAAATCTCCCTTCTTCGTCATATATTATTACTACACGACCCGTACCTCATTTTGCTACGAGATATATTTGACCTTTCAATAATGAACTCAACGAACAAAGGTATATTGAAAATGCTGTGCCTTATCAAAAAATAATTTATTCAGTTTAGGCCCTAATAGGTCTATACTTAATAACTCTATAAGTGAAAAAAAGCCATCTGAGAAGAACCGGCAAGAACCTTAGTGCATTGTGTTTTTTTTACGAAAAATGTAGTAGATAAAAATCACATATCAACCAGATAGTGCGTACACACTAGTATGTTAAATATTTAACGTTAATACAAAATGACTCACGCACCTCATAACATACAGAAGCAAATTGGACACACAAGCTATATTTAGAGAAATGCCTGACCATCCCTAACGTGGAAACTACCGAGTAACGTTAGGAAACAAAAACTAACATTGTAAAGCAATTACGTTATTTGAAAGCTTTGGTATATTATCAATTGATAGCATCGAACAGAGTGGATTATTAAATCGATTAGATTGAAATCTCTATTGGTCCACTTCGGGTATTGCACGACACGCCCACACAAAGTGTAAAATGGGTTAAATGGCATAGTAATTTTTAGTCGTCCTAAATTTGTGACCAGATGAGTTTAGATACACTAGAGCAAAATAAATGCTTATGAACGTACATCGTCTGTTTATTGCTGAGTGGTGTCGAAAGGTCAATCTGTTATGATAACAAAGAGCGACGTTAATATAAATAACCAAGCTGCTATCTGAAAGACGTTTTAATTCACTTGTGCGATTTTTTATTTGATATTTCATTTGAGTAAATAATAAACATAATGTTTATTTTAATTATATTTGATATCTTATGAACACACCGTAAGGTTGGCATTAGAATAACCTCACTTAGACAGAACACTGGGAGAACACAAATGTACGAGTATGCTCTAGCTAGATGCATTTATTCTAGGGATCAAAGTACTTAACGAATTTAATACAAAATACTGTTGTTTTAATATTAGGTATGAAAATTTTAAGACAACTCGCACTCACTAACAAACAGAGCTTTTAACCATTATCACACTGTGATGAGGGCATACAATAGTTACTGACTACCCTAAATAACTTGCATAGTTTAATTGAGATAATATTTTTTTTCTTCCATAGCTGCGTTACACGTGCTCATGGGACTAGCGCAAAAACCCACATAATATAATTTCCTATTGCTACAGAATACAGCGAAATAATACATATGCTCAATAAAAGACAACCCGTTAAAACAAGAGTAGCATGCTGATGAAATAAATATATTATATTGTTCGTGAAAGTCATTAGTAGTTAGTGAGAACAGACTACAATTCGTCATGGAACACTTAAAATGAAAGTAATCATAGAAATTATATAAAAAAGATTTGTACAATTGATCGATTAACAAAAAAACATCTCATTGCTGTCGCCGATCGCAGATAGTCGGTCCTAACACTGCTAGCACATCGCATTCTAGACGCGCTGTGAAAAATTTAACGACGACAATATCCTACCATTACGAGATTTTTTTTTACCAAAGAATGTTTGTCACTAGACTTTGTCTACTTTGTCCGAAATGGTCTCGCTGTGATGATATGTATGAATGTAGGCCATATTCCATATTGTATAAAATAGACCATATTGTATAAAAGAAATTGTAGGTATACCTAGGTCCCTAAACATGTTTTTAACCCGGGTTTTATTCAAAACAGATAAAACTAGATAAACAAAAAACAGAACTTAACCTACCTACTTATAGATAAAAGATCTGACCCAAACCAGGATAAAAATTTTAACCGCGTGTATTCGGCCTGTCATTTTGTGCGAATATAAACAAGATTTCGGTTTTATTGTTGACGCTCTGATTATATACCTTGTTGACGTTGCGATCGCTCTATCTACTACAGTCTACACGGTCGCGCATCGCGTCTTCGCATAATGGTCGCGCCTGTAAATTTCAAATAATTTTATTTCGGAAATATTATCCATATTCTGAAAATTATTATGAGTACATATAATGTGCCATATACATAATACAATAATAATAATTAAATACAAAATATACATATGAATAATATTACTTTAGGTACATCCTTGTCCAGTGCATCATAATAAGACTATCTACGTCCATCCTGGCCGCCATCAGCTGCAGATAGTGATTTCATATAAAGCCGTGTTTCGAAACCTTAAAGCGAATGATCCAAACTTAGTACAAGTATTGCAAAATTTGTATTGCTTCACTTACCTAGTTAATATAACGATGAAGATAATTGTTTATGTTCGGTACAACATTTTCAATCGACAGAATACAAATTCCGTTTGCCTACTATGTAGTTATGTACGGCATTGACTAAACCTAAAACAAAACGGTCCATTTGTGAGCATCCATTCCCTTTGAACGAGTGGGGAAAAATCCATTGGGATACATAAATATAGTGCGGGAGATTCCGTGTCAACGGCCGCGGTTGTGCGTCCATCCCCGCCTTGCTCCGTTCGCCCCAAGGAACCGATCTTAGGGTCGCTTGGGTATTCGTTAAAATATTATACCTCTCACCGATAGAATATTAGGCCTCTTTTAACTGCTGAGACATTATTATCGCCTATCAAGCACTCGAGCACTGATTTAACACGGAGTTATAATTTAATTTTAAAATCATTATATTAATAATATTCTTCTTCTATCTCGATTCTAATAGATCCTATATCTATGATTTTTGTTTGTATTATTTCGGTTCATAGTTTATAATCATTCGTAGCATTTATTTTTTCACAATATTTTGTGTAAGGAATTAAGTCCAAAAATATATAAATTCAGCGGAAACGCGAAAGCATGTTATTGAGGGGTTGTGTGGCGCGCTGATATATTGTCGCATTCCTAAGAAATATTGTCGTACACACATAGATGTACCTACATATATGTATTTACTAACTTCTATATTTTGTAACTTCGTAGATGTAGCGGGAACTAGGGAGGGAGATTTTTTATTATCTGAAAGTTTTAACGAAATGACATACGAATGTGAAATTATATAGTGTAAAGCCACAATACAGTATTAGTATTACAATACTTATAATGCTGTCAAGGTACATATAAAACTGTTTTAGGGCTATGCTATAAAGTGGGACTTGATTTCTACCAAGAAAGTGAACAAGGAAAATGTCGTATGAGTAAAAGTTAAGATAAAAATAATAGGTTGGAGGGTAGAAGTATGGTTTAAGCTTAGAAGTGGCACTAAGCGTATCAACAATAAATTATGGCTAGTCAGTGTCAATAAAACCCCAAGTTTTATAAATTGTATGTATCTTTATTCATAAGTATTAGCGGTTCTCTTTTGTTGCTGGGAAATAGTTTAATAATTCTATAATTTTGTTGGGAGACGTCACAACGCTTCGTTAAGCTCGTAATAAAATAGCATTTCAACAAAAGGCGGTTTCGTTCTAAAAATGAATTATAGATCCCGTTCCGCAATGCAGTGTTGCATGGGGTTGCAGGATCGTCTGCCACGCCACACCAATCGTTGGGGGGAACTATACAGGCTGAGCGCAAGAGCCCTCCAAAATTGCCGCATAATTCTATTCGTAGTATCCTAGTATCATCATAATATTAATACGTGAAGTAAAAACTTTTTACAATACTAACCTAGATTACACTTCACAGAAATAAACTTACATATTTAACACAAGAAAACCAAAAACCACCAAGTTGAAATAGCAAATTAGTGCATGAAAGTAAACAATAGATTTGCATTAATTATACCTATGGTGTTGGTTACATTTAGAGGCGGGCGGATATTGTTGATTTACTTGTGACGGCCGCCAGTTACGGATTGCCCTCGACTTCTCGAGCCAACTACACACTGTAGGGAACATGTAAATTTGTTGCAATCTAATTTCACCAATAAAATCGAAAGCAATGGTGATTTATCTGCCACATGATGTGTTTTAGTTAGATTGTATTGTTTATTTACGAAGATCACTGACAAAGCATGCCTCCCGCCCGATTGTAAGGGTAACCGGGGCCAATAATATACGTTTCCAATAACATAACAAAGTTATTAAATGAAATATATTACAGACACAGAAATAACATAATTCACCGATAAACAACACAGTACCTATTCCGCGCGAGCACACTAAGCTCGGAATTGAAGGAGATATATACGAGTATGTATTAAATGTCTGATTGAAATGACTTGCAGTAACATTACAAAATAGGGCTACGGGAATCAATAATAACGATTTTATTATTGGAAGCCGCGACCCTCGCTTTGTTACCGGGCTCGATGTGCCGGACAGGTTGTATTGTCTGGTGAATATATAAAATGTGGCAACGTGTCCTTCCAAAGCATTCACAGCATATTTTTAGGGAAAAATATCAACAAACACGTACTTTACTGACGAGACCGCTGGTCTGGTGGTTAGTAGGTATAGCTGGCTGTCACTATAGGGGTTGCGGGCTAATAATCTTATACTTTACATCGTTTAATGTAAGATGTCAAAAAATGGTGTCAGTGAGTGAGGCTGTGAGTAAGAAAGAAGCACATTTTGAGCTAATATCAAGGAAAGACTGTTTATGTATGTATGTAGGTAGGTATTACATCTACACTAATATTATAATCTACACTTATAATAATATTATAAAGAGGAAAGATTTGTATTTTTGTGAGTTTGTTGTATAGGCTCCGAAACTACTGGACCGATTTCAAAAAATCTTTCACCGTTAGAAAGCTAAATTATCACTGAGTAACATAGGCTATATATTATACTATCTGCGCGCCCCGGCTTCGCACGGGTAGACAAAATATTTGATAAATGTCTATGCTCCGAAACTAATGTCTACCCGTGCGAAGCCGGGGCGGGCAGCTAGTATGTTATGAGTCTTAACTTTTCAAAGTTTCGACCTATGCGTGTATAGTATAAATTGTATTGGATACTCGAGTACAATAAATGTAGGAAGCTTTTATGTTTATCCTCGTAGGAAATGTAATTTAGTTCTATCATGTTTGATTAGCTGTATACAACTGTATCGGCATTACCATCATTTGGATAGTATATGATGAAAGCAATCAATTATAACGAACTAACCTCGAGTTATTCTTACATAATCGAGTCGACTTATGTTTATCAAAGGGTAGCTTAGGGCTTGGTGGCTTACGGTGTGGTGTACCATGGATTGACAAACAAATCTTTATTGCAACATTTGCTACGTAGTAAGGCTCAATACACTCTTACTTTACTGATATTTGGGTTCGTTTGACGTATCTACCCTGTTATTGCTGTAAACTACTGTCAACCTGTCGCCACTAAGAATTTTATTTGCATTGGAAAACAGCAATATAGTCGGACCCAATGGTATTACAAGTAAAATGGACATAGATAGGTTATAGGCGTTCGGCGAGCGGAATATAAATCTAAGACTTCAATGGCTCACTTTCGTGCCGGCGTCACAGAAGTCGGTAGTGTTTTTACAACTCAATTCTATGACGGGAGTCAAACGTCATATATAATCTACTCTGAGCTAACGTCAATATATAATAATAATAATGTTTGGACATGATCACACAGCGCCATCTGGCCCCAAACTAAGCAAAGCTTGTACTATGGGAACCAGCAGCTGATATTATACTTATATACGTTTTGTTTGTAAATAGATACTTATAATACATACCAAACACCCAGACGCAAGACAAACATATTTGTCACATAAATGTTTGCCCCGACGGGAATCGAACACGCGACCCCTAGCGCAGCAGTCAGGTATACTAACCACTAGACCAGCGGTCTCGTCAAATATAAACATACTACCCCAGGGTAGATAATATACACTACTATTCTAAATACGAACTCGGTGTTGCCTTCTATTTTATAACAAACCACCTATATAAACGCCAAGCAAGGCGTTACAGTAGCGTGCCGTGCTCGATCTATGTGCCTCAAAACAACGAAAAATGTTATGAATGAGATATATCCTAAACTATACCAACAAACCTTTTAACACTTAAGGAATTATATATATACTTCGTAAGTATATGTATTTTCATGAGTAATTTATTATTTTTCACAAAGTAAACAGTCGTTTCCGACGCCACTGTCCAAGAGAATACAACCGCTACGCTAGAGTCTATGTTCTATTGCGGAATGACAGCCATGACAGGTCGCCACGCCCACAGCATTTTTTTTCTCTTGCCATTGCAATCCTGCATCGCGCAATTTGCGACTATATAAAATATAGGTAATGTCATTCAACATCCAGCTTTAGAATACTAAACTTATTCTCTTTTCTATAAAGATACTTACTGTTTTAGTTGCTCGTTAAAACGAATGCACGTAGAATCTTGCTTTTATTAACGCTTTTATGTTACAGTTATGGTGCAAATTCCATCATACTTTTTTATTGCTGTGTTTTATGATTGTTTTATTTTTATTGTAATAGATAGAAGGGCAAATGTTCTCTCCATAACTATCGCGGTCTCAAACCTCTGACTATAACATTTCTAAAACGCGAGTTCTATACAAAATAAGCTAATTTCCATACCACCCACTAAGATTGTAAACATATTATTTAGCAGTACCAAAAAAGCTTAAGGTGCATAAGGTGCTCATATAAATGCTAACAAGAATGTAGTGTATAGTTAAAAATATTAAATATTTCTACATGGTCTACGTAGTACTTCGTCAAAACAATTGTTTTCGAGCTTCAAGTTGTGGCTTTTAATTGTGTAGAGATATTATTCTTCCAAAGCAATGTTGCTCACGTCTCTTCAAGCAGTTACGAAAGAATACTTTGTTTCTATTGTGTGTTCACTTGGAAAATAGGTTCATTACGTTGTTGCCAGCTTTGCCCATCTTGCCTTTCCACGTAAATTTCCTCCATCTCCAAAGTACCCATATATTTTATGCATAGAATGCGTTTCTATTGGGCTAATGCACTGAAACGTTTAACTGAAACACGTACTACCTATGAAGAAACTAAAGTAGCCATCAAAATTACGAATTGTAATTTGTATATTTCATATGAAGTGTTGCTAACAAAGGAACAGATTTAGTTGTAAAACCCCAGTTTTATGTTTAACCATTATATGCTGCTGTTTAGTCTAGTTTTTTATTCACAGTTATTTATATTTGCTGACGTTACGCTCTCGTGCTCGATAAGGTACCCTATATGAAAATAGGCAGCAATTTTGTAGTGTTTGTAGTGGAAGAAAGGTTGAAATATCCGACGTTAGTGCACGTATTCTCTGCAAAACACCCTTCCGAGACGTCTGCGGGGGACAGCAGCATATAGGTACTTGCGATAGATGACACTTGTAACTAACCTGCCTTCACATATTTTCCGGTGATTGTATTGTTACACTGACTGTTTTATTTTTATTTCGAGCCTATTTTATAGGAAAGTCCTGTACATACGAAGATATATTTTATTTCACTAACTCTGAAATTTAAAACTAAGCACAGGATTTAAAAACTAGCGTAATCAATGTGATTAGATATTTTATGAGATTATGTCGCTAATGGAAAATACTTTTTGGAGTGGTAAAGAAGTAGATTGAATGAGAGATAGTGGGCGATCTACAATATAACGGTTTTAGCTTGAGGTTATGATATAGTTGGGGTAAGTTGGGGCAATATAAGAAAGTTATCTCTCAAGTAAAGCTAGCGGGCGTGCTCGGGGGCCATCTGATGAGTTTAGGAAGTTTCTCGTTGGTGTTTTGTTCGCAGTGGCGGGCGTGTTTCGAACGCTAAATGGCACGAGTGTGCGTTGATGCCAACTAACCTCCGATAAGATACATTCTCTGAAGTGTATTTTTAATACCTGTAAGGGTTTCCGTCCATATATGCCAGGCAAAGTGCTAGCGTCACAGCGTACTTAGGATAAGTGAATCCTTAATAAATTCAGTACATATTTATCATTCAAACGGTGTGGTTATTTTCCCCGACTTCTGTGCTCACATCAGTATATCATTTAAGTAGTATCATCTATAATTTATATCAATTACCTATATCATTATCAAAGTGTAGGAGTAAAACCGTACAATACAACTAAAATGGCAGACAGGAATACGGCTCGACTAATGGTAAGCCGTTACTGTAGCCTACGGACGCTTGGAAAACCAGGGGGACTCGGCAAAAATCTGTTTACACCCTTCTTGATGAAGCCCAGGCTGTACTCCTTTAAGAAAACCAGAGAGATTCTTAATATGAAACCCACTAACACAAACGACATTTAACCTTTTTTCGTTCAGACCATGTAGATTTTCGATAACAATATGAGTAGAGACCATAATTTTGCTCAAAACCTTTTCGATAAAGCAATTATCGTTACGAAGGGTGTTACTCGCTCGGTGACCTATGCTATGAGCTGCCTATGAAGGTAGAATTGAGGTCGGAGTTTGACATTAACACGTTGTATATGTATACTTAGTTTTATAATGCCCATCTAGGGGATGGAAGACTGACGTGCCTGAAGCCTGAAGAGCCTGAGAGCCTGAAGCTGGTGTATTGGGTTTGATCCCCACGTCAACAGGATAATCATTTATTTGATGATGATTTGTTTTGCCTAGACTGTATATAATAATATTGATATGTTTAGTTTGGGTTCGTTGACAATGTGACCACGCTTCGCTGTGGCAAAGACAAAAGCACTGCTTTTTTATTGTATTAATTGGGGCCTTTCAACAGCTACTAAACAAAAAAAAACTATTCACGAGAATGTCAGTTTTATAAATTACCATGTTTTCATACTGCTTGTGTAGTATAATAATCATCGATCGTGCCCACAATCGTCAAATTACTAATCGATCACCTACCCGCTAAGTGCTGCAAGAACAACATTATTTTGAAAGAAAAACTAGGAGCTGTGTAGAGCGAGCCGCGGCCGCCGCACGGTCGGAGACGACATTATTGATTTCAGCGCAGCGAGGGCAAACTTTGGAATTTGCTTCCTTTAACAGACAAATAGCTTATCTTTGACTATTATTTACAGTCCCTTTTAAAGCTCCGCTTACTTAGACCCTGAGCTAAAGTTGGAGAAAACACCAAGGAATATAAAAATAATATTTGAAATCGAAAAACATCGGTCTCCGAATTTTCAGATAAAGCAATTTGTGGACCGTTCAGTGTCGCCAACTAAATCTAAAATCAGATTAATCTTGATGTTCTTTCGCAAAGAAAGTTGAGGAGGATAATTTTTCAAGAGAAGCCACAGCCCTTGGAACCGTGAACTGCGGGCTATAACCTATTAGGCACATTGCGAGCTTCTGCTAATCACTTCAATGGCTTCATTAAGAGAGTTACTTCGATACGCGACTGCAGGCAGGTGGTAATTAGTTAAAGCGGCAAATTGTATCTTGAGTAACGATGTTTATTTCGTTTTAAGCTTTTATTAGGTAACTATTTTTAAGGTCAGAGCTTAGAAGCTTGAATACAATAGAGTTAGAGTACGGTCTAGTTTTAGGTACACACATGCAGCATATGGCCGGCCACTATGCGTTAAAAATAGAGAGCGCCGGACATTGAACCGCCGGCTCCGGACATCGTAGTAATGAAAGTGTCCCATCGAGTTCGGTTTGCGTTTTTGCGAATGAACTAATTTCCCCTGTCTCAAAAATAACTCGTGCTAGCATGCATATAGGTTTCGGTTTTGACAAGTCGTAATAAATTTCTCATCGTCGTTCATGCCTTGAATTGGTAGGTATTTTCATATTTGTGAGTGTATAGTATTAGTATACTATAATATAGTATACTATAGTATTAGTATACTATAATATAGTATACTATAGTATTAGTATACTATAATATAGTATACTATAGTATTAGTATACTATACACTCACAAATATGAATATGGTAGATCATTTGGTATCAGTTATGAAGCTAGTTTTAATTAGTTTTGCGTTTAAGTATGTACCTAATGAGGTAGCATCAGAAGAGTAATTAATATCAATGAAGAAACATTAACGTTTTATCCTTTTTATAACTGCAAATAAAATTACAGTAAAAAGTGACAGCATTTCCGACATGCACGCGCGTAATAATATGTTCTATGCTATGTTATTATGTTCGTATGAATTAGCGGGCGGTTTCCTAGGTGATCAGCAGTACTATCCACATGGGCGCAAGATGATGTGACGACGAACGACCGGTGCTTGCTTCTGTATCATTAGATACCGCAAGGGGCACGTGCTCTTTGGACAGGTGTACAATATTGACCTCTTACTTAGCGTCGCACCGTGGTCTTACAAACAAATGCCACACATCCTTGTCTTCTCATTGTGTACATCGAAAACTTAATCCTGAACATCATCTGCTCGTAGTATTTAGTAACTTTACCCCCAGTTTTTATATAACGTTAGCTTGCGCTCTCTAGCACATATCTTATTCTACTGCAAGTATGTCTTTATTAGAAATAGCTAAAAGCGATTTGTCTTTCAGTTCTTCAAATCAATGTAAGGCTCAGAAAGGACTCCACTGCCTTACCGACGTAAATGTTTAAAAATAGTCAATATTGACTTTAAATATTGTGTCATTATTGTAAAGTTATGTAGTAGTATTATGTATGTTAGACACTTCCAGTCCATCCGCGCGGTTTACGAGGGCTCATCTCGAGCTAATGTTCTCTTCGGTACAGACGTGAGCTGAACACTATCCACAATAAAATGTAGCACTTGTGTAAATATTTTCTACGGGAGCCTCTTTGTTTGATGTGACGTGTCGTGCGTGGGCCATGACCATTGTCCGGAATTGTTGTGTTATGGCCCTTTGATATAATAGCGTGTGATGGAGGCGTAACCAAAGCTTTTATACTAAAATGTTTAGGTTCGCTATCGTACACTTCCACTTTTTTGTGAAGTATTTTTCACTTCATATGGGCACAGTAAATATATTTTCTTGTAATGAATGGACCTGTTTCCTTCTGGTGATAAATGTTCTGTATGTGAACTCACAGTCGGCCTTTATTTCAAACATTTTTGGGTTCGGTATACTATGTAACCCGCCGTTGCCGGTAACCAGTATATTGCGTACACATTGGTACTGCCATTAGTAAATTTGGAAACATTCTTAGGCAAAACTTGAAAGAGACCAGATTTTGAGCTATCTGAGAGACAAACGGCCGATTACTGAAACGACACGACTAAGTTTAAATGCCCACTTAACTAGGTGTTGTCAAAATTCAATTTCGTATCATGTAACATCGGAGGCCACTCAAAATTAATGTGGCATCAGATTTGACTGGCTTTTCAGTATTCGGCCAAAAGAATGCCAAAACGTTTCCAAAAGGAACTGTATGAACCGTACGCTAACCCTTTCAATTACACAGTCCAGCAATTTCTGAACACCACAGATCGACCGCTATGCCTATTGGAAACTGCCCCTTATATTAATTGCTACCAGTAAAAACGTATAAAAAAAGAAAAGAAAAGCGGTTGCATTTTCTTATGAACTTTGTCAGATTAAGAATTACACGTCTGCAAGTCTTTTCAGCGATGAGACTTCATTGTGGCAAAAGTCGGTCGGCCGTAGTCGCTTCGTCGCATCAAATTATTTCCCGGAAAATTGGTTGCCACTAGCCATTTACTTGTAATATCTCTCTAGTGCTGTTGTTGGCAGAAACATACGAACACAAAGTTTTCGTCTTAAGTTATTATTACTTATTCCATTTCTTGATTATGTCATTCATTGTTATTTCTTAAAGCCTGTTATTTATAAGGAAAAGCTATAGGAGAAATAATCGTGGACATAACATGATATATATGTTATAGATATCGTGGTCATAGTATGTGCTTTGGGAGTTACAACTTTATAGCTTTGATAATCGTGTACCCGAGGTATTACATCTGCTGTTTCTTGTTAATAACCATTTTCACAATATTTGTGTCAATGTTTAACCTACTTTTGAAAAAAACCTGCTCTGTGATGAAATAGTCATTTTAAATTACATAGTTCGAGATATGAACCGTTTATTGACAGATACATTTAGTTAATAAACCCCTACCTATTATATCATTGCCCGTCAGTTCATTCGTCGTCATTGCTATGGAATACTCAGGTTATAATGTTGACTCTCCGTGCTTGTGAGTTTCTGTGCATCAGTATTTTTTCTGTACCACATTTAGTATATTTGTTTGATTCGCAAAAAAATAGGTTGTTTGGTTTCAAATTAAGTGCATCTCAAACATAGAAAAAGAGAGTAGAGTTTGGGCGTACATTTAACTAGTAGGTATAGGTACTAAGGTACCTATTTCCTATACCGTATTGATTGGAAAGATTTGTAAAGTAGCACAAACTGGTATCAATATCCCGCGTCTGATAAAGCCCTACAAAGTTCGTAGGTATTCATTGCGGGTATCGTACAACTTGGTACAACTTCCTCTTATGATAGGGCCCCTATTACTCACTGAAGCCCGGTCAAAGGACCCAGCAAATTGACCAACACACGCGATGTTCTGTGTTATTTTGTAACACTATACAAAATTTTAAGTTTACTTTTAGTATACAATGATTCCTTACAGTTCCAATTTTATCTAAATATAATTTGAAAACGAAAATTTAATAGACATAAGAATGTCGGAACATACATACCGCTGCTCTTAAAATAGCTTTTATTTTATCATGCATTCACTGGCTAGCAGGAAAATGCAACACTGTACAAGTCAAAGATACTGGTAAATTCTCGTAAAATCTAATATTATTTTTAATAATTCAATCTTATAGACCTCAGTTTGAATACATTTAAAATAAAGAACCCGTATTGTTATTAAAATTACTCCCTGGATAATAATTAGGCACCGCACGCGTAACGTAGAATTCACACTTGTACGGGCAACTAAGCAATTAAACTTAGTTGACGAATGTTCCAATTTTAACGACAATTACATTCCATTCCAGTGCTTTGGCATGGCGTGTGCCATATTCATAATTGGAGGGAAAATAGTACTTGCGCCAATGTATCATGTTTTAGTCCAGTGGCCATGCAATATGCAATTTTAAGGCAATTGTACTGCGATTGCAGTGGTTGTTTATGACGAAAAGTATAGGCTTTCTACAGTTATCAGGGATACGTTTATTATGAACTAGTTATGCCTCCCAGTCTCACCCGCGGTTTTATTAGATAAACTTTGGCGCCCAATTACACAGACTAGATTTTTGGAACAAAACCACACTTCCAAGAGTTAGATAGTTGAAAAATAAAAGTTCCCTTTAGTACCGCCCTAAATATAATCTTTCGAACTACATTGCTATAAATTTAGCTACAAATAAACTACATGGTTCTCTTTGTGTGCCCGTGAAATAGGCAGTCGAGTAAAAAACCGTGTTTTGACAAAGGTTCGAACCCGCTCCACTGACGCAGTAAACTTGGCTAATAGCCACTGGTACAATAGGTCATCAAAACAACGTTGTTCCATGCATAGCAATAGTTTAGATATTTTGTTTGTATTCGAAACATGTGTTTTTAAAGTCAAAGCCTGTTAATACATTTAATATTGTATATTACTTTTTTTTTTATACCACTAAGGTGGCACACAAGCATACGGCCCACCTGATGGTAAGCAGTGACCGTAGCCTATAGCCGCTAGCAATACCAGGGGTATCACTAACGGGGTGCCAACCATGTTGTTGATGAGGACTCACTGTGCTAGCAGCAATACTACTAGCTCAGCGTATCCTCGTGGCGCACTGGCAACCTTACTTACCGCAGAAACACAACACTACATCAAGTAGTGTTATTTCACTGCGGTCTTCTGTAAGGCGGAGGTACAGTCCCCAGTCGGGCGGCTCCAATTTAAATGGGGTAACCCACAGGATATCACAAATCGCCGTACCTCTCTTAAGATTATTAATTACTTATACAAATACGTAAAGTAGCCTATGTCCTTTCCCAGGTTATAATCTATCTTCATTACGATCCGTTCAGCCGTTAAGTCGTGAAAAGGTAGCAAACCAACAAATAAACAAACAGAGTTACTTTCGCGTTTATAATATTAGGTATGGATTTTTAATATTATGAAGATAAGTAGACAACGAGGCAATTTTGGACGTTAGTGAACGGCACGGTTTTTCTACCAATTGCTTACTGATAAACGGCGCTAGAGCGGCTTAAGTCGGATAACATTACGCTGGAAGTGGAATTGAGGTCCAGAGAAATATCAACAAATTAGCTTTATCCTTTCCTTTGTTTTTTAGCTATCTCGAAAGTTGATTGTCTCTGAAAGAACAAATACGAGTATAACGACCGCAGACGCATAAGACTATTGAAGATTTTTGATTTCGATACTCCTTTTTCTCTTTGAAAGAAAGTTATGATAAAATACTTGCTTGCTTTAATGTAAATTCTTTGCTCTGTAAGATTCAGTTTAGTAATTATTTAAGTAGGTATGCTTATTATTTTAGTCTTTAAGTATGCAATTTAGCTATTGCCATATCATGTCTGTACATATTTTCTAATACCATAATTAAACTATTATAATTTATTGTGAGTGACTAATAACATTTCAATACATTACATTTGTAATATGTAATAATATAATGTTATCGTTATTCAAGGAATAAATGTGTGACACTATGTATTCTAATTTGAGTTTTTCTCTTTGCAGGTAATGAAACGTCTTGTAGCTGGTGAGGTGTATAATTGCTTATGGTATAGTACCAAAGAAATTTTGCCATTTCATGAAAACTATCTATATCTACTTATTTATTACGAAAGCGGATATTTTAAACATAATCGAATTCCAGTTTGTTAATTGTCTCCCTACCTAGTATTTGGTGTAGATTTGTCAGTTAATATAATGACATAATAATGTTGGTATAAATCTACAGCGATTATTAAGTCGTTATGTGAAATTATTGTAATACCTGTTTTATCAAAATGATTAATCGCTTCTTCAAATAAGTCTCGGAAATGTTTTTTATACCTATTTTATGTTGTTATTATGATATCGTGGAAGAGGAGCTGAGTTAACACATGGGGGTGACCATAAGAAGTTCTTTAAACTCATAAAAGTTTATCTAGTTCTCCACTGTGCGCTGGCCGCTGCATTGCTGCATGTTTATAAATTGATATCTACTCTACAAGTTTTACCCCCTTTGCTTGTGAATTGTGCATTATTCTCCCTCCAGGCCTTTCGTCGTTCATTCTGTTCGACTTACAAATGACGCTTACGTTAAAAGTTAATTAAAGCCCCATATAAAGGCTCGGCAACAAATTAAGTGTCAGTTTCATAGCCCTGATTTTAATATGTACTGAAATTTGATCATCAATTTGTGTTTACGTCTATGACTGACTGTGAGTTTCAAGGCTCGTAGAGAAGCGTATACATATAAGTTCGATCTCCAGTTGGCGTGGCGTACGTAAACGACACGAGGCAAACACGCGGCCGTAGTGTACGCATGCGCGGTACGTTACCCGGGCGAAGGGGACCCCATCCCACTAGCCACCTGCTCACAATTCTGCACATCTCCCACATTTCTAGACTATCATATTATGCTTTATTTTATGATTCTTCTCTTAAAAATCAAGTCGAAAATTAATCCAATTTATGCTTTGTTTGATGAATCGCCTGTGATACATAGGGTGTGTAAGCAACAGTCGTATCTCGTTTAGCCTAGTCTATTAATATTTGTGAATGACACCTTGATTGTAAGTCGTGTTCAGTTATTGGTCTTGAATAAGGTAAAGAACTCTTCTTTACAAATGCTCAATGTTTGCACAGTTTGCAAAATGCTTGAGTTGACACAAATGTCTTATAAGGAAGTGTTTTTTTGGCAGTAGCCGATATTATCGGCGACTGGCAACATTCCAAAAGCAGAGTATTAGGGGTTGGTCCCGCCCAGCGAGCTCAAAACTTACTTATGTTGACTTTCCGTTTATGCTTTGGATTGTAACATGTAAACAGTGACAGTACACTAATATACGCAAGAGGTCGAGGAAAGGTCATGTTTTGATTAAGGTTTCGACTTGTAATACTAATAGCAAATACATATTTCCATATCCTCACCCAAATTTCGTTTATTCAAGGCACACGCCTTAAATTGTTAAATATTCACTCGAATTTCAAAATATTGGGCTGTCTGCGATGTACATGTTTGTAGAGTAAACAAAAGCCAAATGATTTGTAGTGGCCCAAGCTCAATACAAATACTACATCGGCATGTTTGTATGTAGGAATTGCTGTAGGTTATGTTATGTGCTGTGATCTTTGGCGAGCATCCAAAGTTTCTGTAGTACAACAACGTCAACAACCCTTAGTAGGCAATTATCTCATATGTGCAAGTTGTCGCAACATCTTGAGTTATGTACTTCGATGAATACTGTTTCCTATTGTTTTCGTCTAAGTCTGTTTGTGTGCTCTCATAGTGACTACATCCCCGTTGAATTACTTTTCTAGTTATCAGGTGGTAGCTTATGAATTAGTAAAAAACCAGAAGATATACCTTTAGCTGCGGTGGCCGGGGTGGCCATAACGTTGAAGCAACGGGCTGTAATCTGATGGACCCAGGTTCGAACCCCAGCCTGTACCAATGAGCTTTTCTAAGCTAAAGTACAGTGATTAATTACACCATGAGCTTAAAAAAGAGAGGTCGGGCGAATTGGGCTCTCCCGTGGTTTTTTCCATGTACAATTGGAGCTGCCCGGCTGGGTACTGTACCTGCAGCTTACAGAAGATCGCAGTGCAATAACAGTATTTTGATGTAGTGTTGTGTTTCTGCGGTAAGTAAGGTGCTCCCAGTGCTCCTCGAAGATATGCTGCGCTAGAAGTAATGCTGCTAGCACATTGAATCCTCATCAACAACATGGTTGGTAATTCGTTAGTGATACCTCTGGTATTGCTAACGGCTATAGGCTACGGGGAGATTAGTGATATAAAAGGACATGCACGCCCCCTATGACGGTACTTAACCATATTTTGTGCAATACCTAATAATAAATTTATTGTAAACTTTTCTCAATTCTACTTTTCAACCCTGTAATTTGATTAAGCTTCCCAATCGAGTAACCCAGTACCTCATTTAGGCGTAGTTTTCATAGGCAATAAAATCCTAATAAGGAGATAGTATCAGGTCAATGTACTGTAACACCGAGTTCAGCTGTGTGTTAAACTATATCCGAAACTGGAGCTGGGAAATGGGATTACCGCAAACGGTGGATTTATACTAAGGATTTAACGGAATCCCTTTGGACAAAAAGGATACCGCATGGATACATTGTGTAAGACGCGATATGTGATAACATGCGTGCGTGTGTACTGACAAAGTTTTGGGATACTCTACTCGTCGGTTATTCCACATTTCCACAGTGAGCCATTATGGAATACACAGCTTAGGCTTTCGTTTTGTGTGCAGGTTAGGTAGCTTGTAGCTTGTAGGAATTGTAGGTAGATAGGCACGTATAATTTCTTATAAATGATCACTAGCATTACCAAATATGTATATATTAATATTCTATTTATTTTACATGCTAACCTAACAGTGGCTTTGAAGTGTGAGTACCTATAGTATATTAATATTTTTTAATATTACATAACCTTAATAATACTATTACTTACCTTTAATAGGTAACTTTTATAAATTTAATTAGAATTGCCGCTGCTAAACATATGCTTTAATATCAAAATACATTTCTGCGTAGTGTTTGTGTTGTGGAAAATTCAGGGGTATGAAAACTTGTCGGTCTCGCGGTCTCGTCAAGGCCGACAAAGGATTTACATGCCTTTTTACTTTTGCCCGACATTTCCTGTTCGTTTTAATTTTCAAAATTGAGTTTACTGTAGATTTTTCAGAAGTCTTGTGTCAAGACCTGTCGAGTTTTATATTTCTTTCGACAAAATGTTATAAATTTGTTATTAAAGCTGGTATTAAAAACTCTTGCCTTATACTAGATAATATTTAACCTCTTACACTGTTTAGTAATGTTATTTTCTTGCGCATATATGTACCTGTACCTATACAAAAAATTAGCGAAGTACATTCTGCCGAAAGAAATTCTATTTTATCCCATAAGAATCCGTTACTTTTTTGGAAAATAATATAGCAAAGAGCCTAGATAGCTTTGAAATAATATTTGCCGTCCAATTAATTCACATTCAGGCATTTCGGACCCTTGCCGTAGTAAATGAACAATCCAGATGAATTTATTTTCAAAACGCCAATTTTGTTAACGTGCATTATATGACAAAAAAGCCTTTAGGTATTTAGAAATCAAGACAGACACGTAAACATTGTATAACTGGTTAAAGATGTGAAATAAAGACCATACATAATTATTATTTTTCCTTTACTAAATCTCAGCGTGAACAAAATTCCAGATACGGACAACCAGCGCGTCATCATTCACGTGAAGGATGTCAATGACGAGCCACCCTACTTCATCAACCGCCCGCTGCCCATGCAGACTGTGGTTCAACTCAACGCCGCGCCCAACACCCCTGTCTTCACCCTGCAAGCCAGGGATCCTGACACTGACCACAATATACACTACTTCATAGTGAGGGACAGGACTGGAGGACGGTTCGAGGTCGATGAACGTTCAGGCGTGGTTCGAACCAGGGGAACCGATCCATTCCAGTTGGATATGGAATACGTGCTCTATGTGAAGGCTGAAGATCAGGTGAGATTTTCTAGCATTATTTTAAACAGAAGGACCGCAAAGCTTACGGCTGCTTGATGGTCAAGAAACATCAGCAATACTTTCTTGATTGATGTTTCTCCAAGATGTTGAATGTTTCTTAGGATTTTTGCAGAGCTGGCTACACGTGGTACAGCGTAGCCAGTCCTGCAAAAAATATTAGTAGGCACCTAGTCCTGGGCCTACCGCCGCCGTGCTAACTTAACACTTGTTTATGGGCTGAAGTTTTGTCCTATTGTTTGTAAAAGAAACGTGTCCGGCACCCACGAAATAGACAATCAGTATATGTTCAACATATGTTCAGTAATTTTTATAAGTTTGTTATTAGATTTAAAGTTTCTAGTTTAAATACAGAACATAACTAGCTCATCCGGCAAACAATGTTTTCTACTATATAAAAATAAGTCGGGTTTTCCTTCCTGACGCTATAACTCCAGAACGCACGAACCGATTTCCACGGTTTTGCATTCGTTGGAAAGGTCTCGGGCTCCGTGAGGTTTATAGCAAAGAAAATATTTGATATAAATGTCTACCCGTGCGAAGCCGGGGCGGGGCGCTAGTGCCATATAAATAATTTCTATTTTATTTTTATCCAAGAAATAAACCACCCTTTTCACTTAGGGGTATGAAAAATAGTTAACGTCTTATTCTGTCCCGACTATACACAAAAAGAACATAAAAATCGGTCAAGCCGTTTCGGAGGTGTTATGTTACAAACACTGAGACACGAGAATTTTATATGTTATACTATATGGCACGTTTATGTTCATATTTCTTTGTAATGCGTCAAAGAAAGTCATCGAAGATCCGGTATAATAAATTACATGGTTTTCACGGAACGAAACCTTTCATAACCAAATTAGTGGGTAATTTAATATTATAAACACGTCTTGGGTGATGTCCCAATGTCATGTGACACTTTGATCCCTTTTACCCTCATTTTACCACTTTGTGTAAGTGGCTACACGACCGCGGTAACAAAATTTTATTTTATTTCATTTTGGAGGGTATTATACAAATTATACAATACATCATTTTGTTGACTTCAGAGCGGACGAGTAGACGAACGTAGGTTCCAGTCAACTCCCGAAGAACGGCTCAGCATTGTGGGGGGTAAACGAGCTCCTCAGTTTTATCTCCCAAGCTACGAAGCCGAAATAGCTGAAAATCAGAAGAAGGATTCAGAGTAAGTTGATTTATAATTTGTGAAAATATGTAACTTGATATAAATACTTTAAAAAAGACCGCAATGAAATAACACTACTTGATGTAGTATTGTGTTTCTGCGGTAAGTAAGGTTGCCAGTGCTCCACGAGGATACGTTGCGCTAGTAGTAATGCTGCTAGCACAGTGAGTCCTCATCAACAACATGGTTGGCAACCCTTTAGTGATACCCCTGGTATTGCTAGCGGCTATAGGCTACGGTGACTGCTTACCATCAGGTGGGCCGCTTTAGTGGTATAAAAAAAGAATTTAAAAATCTTATTTATTTTGAAATAAAAGCAATATATCAGTATTACAAAAATATTAATTTTAACACCTGTATAACGTTCTAAGCTAGCGTAATTAACCTTAAATATGTTAATACCTCCACCTACTCCTTACCCTAATTAAAACATTATTTATATCAAATTTCAGCATTATATCAGTAAAGGCGAAGTCGTTTGCTGACCGCGAGATCCGGTACACGCTCAAGGCTCAGGGGCAAGGCGCGGGAACCTTCAACATAGGTCCTACGTCAGGCATCGTCAAGTTGGCCAAGGAATTGGACTTCGAAGACTTAAGGCAACCCCATGTTTACTCCTTGGTCGTCACCGCTACTGAAGATTCTGGAGGTTTTTCTACTTCTGTTGAGGTGAGCGAGCTTTTGTGTCATTTTAACGAATGAGGTGGTAGGCCGTTTCATGGAGTCCATTTCAGCAGGTTCTTCTGCTGTACTTTTCTACTGTTTATTATTTTTTATGCCATTCAGGGGGCACACAAACATACGGCCTACCTGATGCTAAGCAGTCACCGTAGCCTGTAGTCGTTAGCAATACCAGGGATATCACTAACGAGTTGCCATCCCTGTTGTTGATGAGGACTGTTGTGCTAGCAGCGTTACTAGCCCAGCGTATACCCGTGGAGCACTGACAACCTTACTTACCGCAGAAACACAACACTACATCAAAGAAGTGTTATTAAATTGTAGTCTTCTGTAAGGTACAGTCTCCAGTCGGGTGGCTCCAATATAAATGGGAAACCCCACCGGAGATCCCAATTTGCCTTACCTCACTACTCTAGATGTCGACAGCCAAGCATTGCCGCATCAGTTCTGCTCTAGACAGGCATCTCAATTCAATTACCAACATCACGACGTCACTTGACGTATAAAAATAATAGGACACGTATAATGGGTGACCTCACTCTTATTGCACGTGCATGTGATGTTTGATTTTGATGCACTGACCCACTCTATGGTTACCGTACTAGAGACATATCTTGCAAATTAAGGGCTGGTACTTAAATGTATAAAACTTGCGCATTGAGTGATTATCACCTAACTCTATAAAAACCACTTCGGGGCCTTTTGAAAAGCGTTATGCTACCATAGGGAAAACCTCCACGCTCATTCTAAAAACTGATGGTGCCTGAGTTATCCATCAATAACAAAAAATACATATGTACATTCCAGCTAACGATTCGTGTGACGGACGTGAACGATAACGCACCGAAGTTCGAGTTGCCCGACTACCAGGCGCACAACGTCGACGAGGACATCCCACTCGGCACCAGTATTCTGAAGGTCAAAGCCATGGACGCAGACTCCGGGAAAAACGCCGAAATCGAGTATTTAGTCTCAGGTACGTGCTTAGACTGCTTAGAGACTACCGTAGGGCCTTATAAACAGAGGAGAACGAGAAGGACGTGCAAGTGAGGGTATACATTAAAAAGAAAGAAGTTCTACGATCCGTATTGATTAAATAAAATTCTTTAATAATGAACATATTAAACGTGTTAGAAAAATAATTTATACAGGCTACTAGCGCCATCTTGTGAGAAATGACAGTGGTTACACCTGCGTACATGAATTAAGTACTTATTTATTAAATCTATATTACTTATAATAGTATACAAAAAAAAGCATTTCATTCCATGGTTATGTTTGAATGTACGGACTGTTATCTGATGGGCCCAGGTTCAAATCCCGGCCTGTACCAATGAGTTTTTCTAGGCTTAAGTACAGTGATAAATCACACCACGAGCTAGAGTAGACAGGTAGGGTTCCCATTAATAATGGAGCCGCCCGACTGGGGACTGTAACTCCACCTTACAGAAGACCGCATTGAAATAACACTACTTTGACGTAGCGTTGTGTTTCTGCGGTAAGTCCTTTACTTACCGCAGAAACACTTTAGTACTTTTAATTTTCATCTTGTTCCTAATAATTAACTATATGAATAAATTTCTATCTCCGAATATTTTTCACAGATAATCGTGATTCATATAAATGTATATGTTTAAAATGTTATAAATATTGCAATTTCAGATGACCACTTCAGCGTAGACTCAAATGGCATCATAACAAACAACAAACAACTTGACGCCGACAACAATAACGCGTACTACGAGTTCGTAGTAACCGCTAAGGACAAGGGTGAACCATCTAAAACTGGTACTGCCACCGTCAGAGTTTACACCAAGAACAAAAACGACGAAGAGCCTAAATTTTCTCAACAAGTATATACGCCCAATGTAGATGAGAACGCCGGGCCTAACACCCTAGTTACCACAGTAGTAGCTTCTGATAAAGACGGTGATAACGTTCGCTTTGGTTTCGTCGGTGGAGGGACCAGTTCTGGACAATTTGTGATAGAGGAAATCACCGGTGTGATCCGTCTACACAGTAAAGGAATTTCGTTGGACCGCGACAAGTACGAATTGAATGTTACTGCAATGGACGATGGCGCATGCTGTGTGAACGGAGACGCCACGATTCATACATCTACAGCTGTTGTTGTTGTCTTTATAACTGACGTTAACGATAACAAGCCTATATTCAAAGATTGTACTACATACTTTCCAAAAGTAGAGGAAGGCGCTCCTAATGGTAGCCCCGTCATTAAAGTCCACGCTACGGACGAAGATAAAGGTGTGAATGGTCAAGTCAAATATTCAATAGTACAGCAGCCGAATCAAAAAGGCACCAAATTTACTGTCGACGAGGAAACAGGCGAGGTGTCCACAAACAAAGTTTTTGATCGGGAGGGCGACGATGGAAAATTTGTGTCAGTTACTGTAAAGGCCACCGATCAAGGTGAGCCTTCGCTGGAAGGTGTCTGCTCATTCACCGTCGAAATAACAGACGTGAATGACAATCCCCCACTGTTCGACAGACAAGTAAGGAATACGTTGTATATAATAGATTAGCCCACGCACTATTTGCATGAATACACCGGCCTCAGAATTTGCATGAATTCCATCATTGTTTACTATTACGATGTGTATTACAGAAATATGTGGAGAACGTTAAACAGGATGCTAGTATTGGTACCAATATTTTACGGGTATCAGCATCTGATGAAGATGCCGATAACAATGGTGCAATAGTTTACACTTTGAGTGCCCCTTACAATCCGGCTGATATTGAATACTTTGAGATCCAGCCTGAATCTGGCTGGATCGTACTAAAGAAGCCTTTAGACGTAAGTATTAATTTAATTTGACTTACTTTAAGACTTTAGATTATAAATAGTATGAGCATTTGAAAAGAGCGATGAGTGAAAGGGATCAACTTTACTACAAAGTTTGGTGGATGAGTGCTACCTACAGGCCTTAGGATTCAATTGGCACGTATTTTAAGTTGGTTTAAATGTAAATAGTTCTAAATTGACTGCTGCTGTAAATTGCTGTGGAGAGGAGTCAATCCTGGCTGTGAAGGAGTAGTTGTCCATTGGACGGCGCCCGCCGAGGGCTTGTTCTTCTTGCAGCACAATTTAGTTTGAGTTGCCGCCAGCGCCGGCTCCGCACTGAGTCTTCGTTAAAATTTATTTCCGCAGCACCATCTTGCATTGACTATTATCTTACCGATGAATATGACTTGTGTATAATACTTACCTTACAACAGAGATAATACTGCTGTAAATATTTCACCGTTGAATACCTGTTTAGTTCTAAAACATGTACAGTTTGTATAAGTGCACTTTTGTATATTTCGCACAAACTAGTTTCCAAGTTTATTTTATTGTACGAGTAATCGATTAATTGTTTTGAGAAGCTTACGCTTTGTTAACATACCTATTCAGTTTTATATGTATGTACATGTTTTGTTACTAACTCCAAGTTTGCTTTGCGGAGCGACATCCCGCGGGGCGGTTCGAGCCCGCCTGTCCTCTTCGCTGTTCTTAGACGACCACTCATGCTACCAAATATTATCATCTGCAAATAGTTAATATCGTAATTATGTCATTTTTTCCAGGGCGCCACTATATGTTATTGATAAGAATTGTTTAATATTGTTCTATGATAATCGAGATGGTCAGATTGCCGCGAGGCAGTTTGGCCATCTGGCCAGTTGTGACATTATTCCTTCTGTGAAAGGGGCTACGTTCTCAAATCCAATCAAAATTTGTACAGTTAAACCGTAACGTCCATCGTTTGTAATATAATTCATTTCAATGAGTGTCGTTTCGTTGTAGTCCATTACGAGGTCACTAAACCATTCATATGACAACCTGACCTTTCCGCCATGTCTTGTATGCAGAGCTGCATGCATTTGCCTGCTTTTTGTTCAGTTATTTATTTTTCGAATTAGTTTAGTTTATTACTGTAAAAAGTACTTTAATATAATGTACAGTTTATCTTTCTCCTTATTGTACAGATGAAACTTGTAAAATATGAAGAATATTTTTGTTTCCAATTATTTTCTTGCACCATCTAATATTGGGTACTTTAAGGAATGTTGCTGTCAGTGTGAACGAATGGGTGTACGCCAGCGGACGACGTGAGTGTACATAATCTTTCAGCGATTCTTTTACAATTTTCTCTTATTTTAGTTTGGCTTCTGAATGCAAGATCGAGGTATGCTTGTTTATTTATGTCATAAATATAATCATTTTTTTCAAAGCCAATAAAATGTACGCTTCTGTATGTGAAAGTGGACGACGAATTTAGTTTTTTGTATTATTTTAATTGTTTATTAGCAATGAGTACGTTATGTGTTTATATTTTAGTTGTGTTATGTTTTGTTTTCCCCGCTGACCTCTCACCCGTGTATCTGTAGCGGGACAGGTACCGACTGCGCGTGCGCGCCTCCGACAGAGGCGACCCGCCCTCCTCTGCAGACGTGGACGTTGAATTAGACGTGGTAGACAGGAACAATAAGCCCCCCATCTGGGACATGTCCACGTATGGCCCCGTTCACATCAAAGAGAATGTCACAGTGGGTACCGTAGTGACCAGTGTGAAAGCCAGGTTGGTATAAGGCGCAGCGGGCCCTCGGGCCCGCCGCACCTACACTCCTTAACGCTACTAACGACGTGGTTTTGTCTGTTTCCATCGACTCTTTCCCCGCTAGCGAGAAACTTACAAGTTGGAGGCTATGGCTCAAGACAAGGGCTTCCCACCCTTGTCCAGAACCGTGGAGGTCCAGATAGACGTAGTGGATCGCGCAAACAATCCCCCCGTGTGGGACCACACGGTGTACGGCCCGATCTACATTCGAGAGAATTTGCCCGTGGGTGCCAAAGTGGTGTCCGTGAAAGCCAGGTGCGTGGGTAACTGTTCGGCACGGGCACCGCACGCAGCCCCGTCACCGCACGCAGTGTGCGACGCCGCGGCGCGCGCCTCTACCGCGCGCAAACACCGCCATACCGCTTCTCTCAGCCTGTGCTCTGTGTAATCCGTGTCTCTCCTCGAAGTCCGCTCCGTTGAAATACAGGCAGAGAGGCGAGGTATGCCACCTGAAAGCTTGCGAGCTCCTTGTTGATGTTGAATTAGATTAAACGTCGTATTTACACAGACTGGTAATACGAGCGTTTGCTCTAACATACCATCAGTGGTGAGCACGTGAGCGTGGCTCGTTAGTGACCGTGCGTCGCGTGCGTCTTCAACAATCGTTTGCCTCTCACTTGGTGATTTGACTACGATGTGACTGTCTATGTCCGTGCATCTCAGTGCATCGTCACACGGGGACTCGTCGTGATACACCTGCGTGCATTTAGAAGGGCTCACTGCTTACGTGGAACGGGAACACTATTAATGATTTTGTTGAAAAATATCTATCTGCGATTGCTACAACAAACTTTTATAAGAACTCTATTCATCTGATAGATATTTTTTTACAATTTGTGAAAATTATGTATTGGAACGGTTATTTAAAATATATGTCCATTGTTATCTGCATGTATGCCGAGGTCAGTGCATTATGAGTCATACAGTTATTCTGCAGTTGTATCTGAAGGAGCATGTTAAACAAATTTCAGTGTTTATATAGATACCTAGTATTATAGTTCAGGCATTTTAGTCAGTTGATTTTAAACAGCTCAGTTCAAATATAATTAATTATTAGTGCTTGCCAATATTGTTTAGTTGGCATATTTTTGTTTGTATTTGTAATGATCATAAAGATTTAACTTGTTATTTAGGTAAAAGAATTGTGTTTTAAATTAGGTATAGTGAATTATTTTAGACAGTTAACTGTCTCAACATAGCTACATAGTTTAGGAATAATATATTAGGATCTGATATTTCATGTTCATATTTCTTCGTGGAGTTTTTTAATTTTAAATGTTTTTTAATCCAATCATTAGATTCTACAATGTAGTGTAAGGCATTTATTCGTTCATAGCTTTAATTGTCTATTCATTCACTTCAATCACAGGTACAGAAAGTTGTGTCCTTTGGTTTATCAATATTTAGTAGATTTGTAATATAATAATAGGTATATAGATATATTTACGCCTTTCCACAAGAATAGGGACTGGGTAAACAGAAGTCTTACAACACCCACTTTTCACCGTAAATAATTTGATGCCAACGTAACAGATGGTGAGTCCATCGCTGTCTCTTAGACACTACCTCTAAGTAGATAATATACTGCACTATATACGAACTTGAATTTCTTCTCTGACGTATGCAGGTTTCCTCACGATGATTTCCTTCACCAAGAATAAATAATTCTCAGTTACTGCTTATTCCTATGCCTTCACCCTAAAGGTCGTGGTGGGACTAATCACTGCACTCAAGATAGAAAACTCATGTACCGGTGGTATTAGAATCGTTGCTAGAATTGCAGGCAACGCTTCATACCACACGGTCATCACGGTCCTCTATTTCCACACTGATTTGCAATACACACTGAAGTACACTCCTTCCGAGGCCGATTTGGTGTTTGATCCAAATCAAATAAATGATTAACCATAAAAACAACCGGCCAAGTGCGAGTCGGACAAGCGCAATGAGGGTTCCGTACAAACTTTTAGGTAAGGTATTGAATAAAGTAGATACGTTCTATAGTTTGCCAATCGAAGATTTTTCCTCTAACAGTTAAGTTTCCCTTTTTTATTGTGCCTCAATTATTAAACTAAAATAAAATTAAAATATATTAAAGAAAATTTTCAGTGTTTATATTTTTAAATTTGCGTACTGTTATGGTTGCCTTTTCTTCTTCTTCCTAGCTATTGCAATCAATTTTCTTCAGGGATTATTTTATGTCTAGTGTCTGGCATTCTAATGCCTTAGTTTTTGGGAGACAATCCATTGCAGCTGCAGATCATAACATGCCTTTAGGTTAGAGGTAACCTATTGGCTAAAATTATAGATCACTGCACTCAGAAGCAATATTATAGTATTATTTTCCATGATTCTTTAAATCAGTCACTAAATGAAACTTAAAAAATCTCAACCGCTCTGCCTGATTCCTGCCAAAATAACATTATGGTAACAACAACGTTCCACTGTCACGCAACTTTCTGTATCTGCGTCATTTATACAATCATTACTTATATTCCTTATTTAAATGAGGTTATTACACAGGAGTAAGTATATAGAAAGAAACCTAGATTATTCAATAATCATTTGAAAACGCTACCTATATAATGTGCATTACGTGGGTGCATCACTTACGTGCCACGGGCTCCAGTTGGATAACTGTTACCGCATCATTAGTTTAGTGCATCCAATCGCATCGAGTGCCGATGACAGAATTGGTTCACACCTCTATAGTCTATCTGTTCGTCCTAAACCACACATTTCAGACTCACAGCAAAATGGAGACGAAACCATTACTAACTCACTTTACTAATAAGTTGACCATTAATTTTGTTTTTTATCATGTTGCCGTGTCATAGGAGATAATGGTGAAGTCCTAAAAAAATATAAAATGCTAGGAGTGTGCCAAATGAAGTTCGGAAAAAGTATAGAACTTCGGGTATTATTCACACGAATGAACTCGAGAACCATAGCTCACCATCGCAATGTTTTTCCCTGCTATGTTAGAAATTTTAATCTAAACAGTTATTTTTTTATACGTTTATTTGTCTTCTGAGTTTAAACTAAATCAAAATAGTAAACAGAAGGTGTTCGCCTCATACGCTCTCCTTCTGTAAATTTCATATAAACTCTTGTGATAGTTTTTGATGAGAGATAGTTTATACAACACTACACCAAACACTCATCTTACAGCCAACTATAAAGTATGCAAAAAGATATTAGGAACATGAAGACACTACGGCTTTACCATTACTTCCATCCTATCACACGGACGCAGGAAATTAAACAATAAGTTGCACGAAGGGGAAGCCATATGTTCCGAGGAAATGGAAAACAAGGAAAACGATTCTCAAGGAAAATACCGGGAAATTAAATCGCGATAGTTACCTATACCTCATTTAAAATTTTAGCTTTATTAAGCTTATCTAATTGTTACGCGCGGAGATGCATTTTTTTATGCATCTCAATTGCTTGTCTATTCAAAATTGCAGATGCTTTCCGCTTGGTAAAGTTACGTCTACACTAGGGAGATTCGTATCAGGCGCAATAATGCACATACTTAATTTTTCCCGGTGTTTTTCTGGGTCTTTTTAAATATTTCAATATGTCCGTAAAACTCAAAAGAGTTAAACCTGGCATCATATAAATTTCAGTCAGAGTTAGAATTTTGTTCCATCCGCTCAACTTCATTTTTGTGACACATTTCCACTTTCATATAATATTTTTCCTGTGTTGTCCTGTGATTGTAGACGATACGGCTTATCTTTGCTTGTCACAATATAGTGGGTATAATGATATTTATAATTTCAGCTCGGGCATAGAGAACAATCCGACAGTGTTTTACCGGCTCATGCCGGGGTCAACAGCCCAGACTAACAAGTTCCACACCTTCTACTTGCAACAAAGGGCCGATAATGGATTTACTTGGGCCGATATCAAAGTAAATCACCCGCTGGATTACGAAAGTATCAAGGAGTACAATCTGACTATTCGAGTTGAGGTAAGATTAGTGTTTAGGAAGCAGTAGCTACCTGCTTAATAATTTTGTGTATTATTTAAAATTACTTTGGATAGACACTCAGTTGTGTTTGGGTAACCGAAGTGTATCTTCCGTTGGATTCAATATGCGTGAAGGTGCAGTATCTTAATTATAACATTTTCAAAAGAATAGTAACTGTTTCCCATAACTTCATTTACGTGGTATAAAATAAATGTTATCATGGGGATAAAAGGTAGCGGGTGTGTTTTTATACTACGAAGTTTTCAAGCAATCGTACGCGCATTGAAATGCGGTCACCGTAGCGTAAAGCGCTTGCAATACCAGGATTCCTTGAGGATCTCTGATACTTAATTAATCTTAGAATCACAAGCAGTTTTTGAAGCCGTGATGGCCTTGTGGGCCCAGGTTCAAATCCCGGCCTGTACCAATGAGTTTTTCTAAGCTTAAGTGCAATGATTAATCACACCATCAGCTAAAATAGACAGGAATGGTTCCCATTAATACTGCAAAGGTACTATGCCCAGTCAGGTGATTAACATTTTTAGGAAATCCCATTACGTCAGCTTAGAATGTCTTTCTTAAGACACAATTTCCTTTGAAGGAACCATTATCAAAATTTTTCTCGATCAATTCAATTGCTTATCCGATACGCAGATAGGCAGGCATAGTTTACTTTCACATTAATATATTAACTAGTACAAAAGCCTATTGGATATAAACAAGAAGAAACAAAGCTAATTAGTTGTGAAACTTGAGCACCGAAGGAATAGGGCTTGTATCAACTTTGGCCTAGAATTAAGGATTTATGAAGGTAATGAAAAAGGATCTAACAAATTCCATCAACGTGATTTAGGCCGGACTTATTTTTTTCTGAGAGAATAGTATAGCCATTACCGCATTTTGTTAATTAAATCTCACCTTATATAGCAAAACTATCTATTATTAGTCTCTTTTATAGTAATAAAATGGCAAGCATTATCCCATGTAAGTACGGCGTACTACTCTGCCGATCTTGTCGAATTATGTCAGCAGAGGTGTTCCGAAGTAGCTCTGGAGAACATACACCCCTAGAACAGAGCACAGTAATCGAATAGTGTAAATTTATTTAAAATTAGAACTGATCAAATTATAAACCATTTTTTTTAAATTATATTTGAATCGGAGAGATTATCTTTTTCGCCAATATTTATGGATTTGAATTTTAAGAAGGTGTTTTAATGTTTGATTATAAGTACATAAATATATTTTGATAAGGGTTTGTCGGATATTATTGTTATTCCACCATTCATAAACCGAAAGCACTGGAATATTGAGCAGAAATACTTAGTAGTTTTAATTGATGTAAATTTTATGAAATTTGTCCATGGTGGCGGTAGATATGTTCAATTATTTTATATAATTTATTGTATGAACAAGCTTCACGGCTTGTACAAATCTAGTAATAGTTTTTTTTTATTTATGCATTTTAATGAATAAGTTATATAATAAATGTGAAGGTAAATTATCTGTCTACGTTTCAACGTTTAACTGCTAAGCTGCTTCTAAGAGGTGTACCAATCTATGTGAAATAATTGGGATAAATACGTACAGGGACTAAGGGTTCGAACTATTTATAAAACTGTTGAGTGCACGTTGCAGATATGTGCAATCTCATCCGTTTCACAAGATTATTTCTTAAGGTTAAGGTAAGGTCAACGTATAGGCCATGAACTCTGATCCCGACTTGTATATTACATACATCATACCAGCATATTTTATTTCGTAAGAAGCTTATCTTGTATAAAACAACCGGTTATTTGTGTTTAGAATAATGGAGCGCAACAGCTGGCTTCGGAAGCCACGGTGTACATAATGTTGGAGGACGTGAACGACGAGATCCCGTTGTTTACCGAGAGAGAACAAGAGACGGTGCTGGAGGGCGAGCCCATCGGTACCAAGGTCACGCAGGTCAACGCCATCGACAAGGATGGAACGTTCCCGAATAATCAGGTAAGGACGCTATTCTTTTGTTTTTGTCTTATACACGTTAAAATATAGCTACGACGGCATCGAAAAGGTATAGTATTTGTTATTTTGTATGCTGTGGTTAATTATAATTTTATTAACTAAATGCTAACAAAGAAAACATGTATTATTAAAGTTAAACCTTCGTATTATCGGTATTACTATAGATTCATCGGCTGCACCGACAAGAGTATGACTTAAATGATAAGAAGAAGTATCGATATTGCTCTAAATTTAGTAACGCGGAAAAACTAGTTTTTTTTTATCCCACTAAGGTGGCCAACAAGCATATGACCCGCCTAAAGGTAAGCGGTCACCTATGGAGGCTTGCAACCTTTGCTTGGACCCTAAGTAAATGTGAATTTGTTGTTATATACCTATTTATTAGACACCCATTATTATTATTTAAATTATCACCTACCTACCTTAGGTATTACATACAAACCAACAATTAGTTTTACTTGTTTATAATATTAATATGGGCCAACAAAAATACGAGGCGTTACGTAGTACCATTTGGGTGCTTACTTTGCTCTACAATCAGATCAAATTAAATGGACCATTGCGAACAACGAAGTGACGCCTTATTTTAAACTTGTAGTGCATGGACAAGGCGTAGCTCAGTATCTTTATTTTTGTTTTAGGTGTGCGCGTGTAATTGTGTATATGTACCAGTGTACATACTGTAAGGTAATCACTTCGCTGTTCGCAAAATGTTGGTACTTTGCGACCTCTTTTATTTGATCTGAGGCTCTTCGTGATAACTTTTGGTATCTATTGGCATCGTACTTTAGAATTATAGTGAGTTACAATGGAACAAGAAGCTCCATTTGATATACCTACTTTAAATTTGCCCATTCAAGATTACAATGAGCCGTTCTATTCATCGTGATTAATGATGTGCGAGACATTACAGAATTGATCTGTTCTCCGATTGAATAGATTTTAGTTTACCTTTTGACGCTATACTTCTATAGGCGTTAGGTAAGTTAATTAAGGGATTGACAAAATTGTATTATCTTTAGTAATATTACATTTCATTATTTACAATAATATGCGTTAATCGGTTTTTTCATATCGTAATACCGAGAGTAAGTTGGGTTAATAACGTGTGTATCTGTAGGTCTGTCTGTGGCATCGTAGCTTGTAAATGGACGAACCGTATTTGATCTTTATTTTATTTGTCAAAGCTGTCTTATCGAGTGAGTTCTATGTTATGATAGTAGAGGATTTTGAGTCGTGGGTGTTTAACATTTTTAATGTCATGTTAGTCATTTATACTGTTCAACAATAAAATAGACTGTCCTGAACTACTAGCTAAAATCAATATTTCTGCTCCAAGTAGATTACCACGCTCACAGATATACAGGCTGTTCAATGTGCGTAGACACAGAACTAACCTGGGTCTGAATTCACCCATAGTCAGAATGACCAGGCTTTATAACAACTTAACTAGACTTTGTGATTTAGACATCTTTGCCAATAACTTACAGTGTTTCAAGAACAAAATATTGAATCTATATGAATCCAAGTTGAAGTAAATTTTATGAGAAAAAGAAAGTATATCTCATTTTTTTTTTGTTTTATTGATAAAGAAGAAGTGTTTTTATGTTAAATATTACCTAGTAATTTCTTACAAATTATCTTTCTGTTTTTTGTTTTTAATTTTTGTATTTTTTATATTATTTCCGGTGCAATACTTAAGTTAGCTGTGATTACCTTTAATTAAGTGAGCGCTAAGCATGTTTTTACTTATTGTTATTAATCATAAGTTTTTGGTGTGTCACTTGTTGGCGATCCTAATAAATAAATAAATAAGCTTAAGTTCGTTATATTACCTGCCATTGATAGGTTTTTGACAGTGTAAAAATTTTTAACTGAAAAACCTTTATTTGTTTGGTATTATTTATGCGCATATTTGTTCATTTTCTTATATACAAAATAGGTACATTCTCAAAATAAAATAATTTTGTAAAAATATTTTAATAAGGTGTACATGTCTGGTCTGTCTGCGGAGGCTTTACGGGGCTTTTTACTCCATGAATATAAAGGTAGTTCTCGTAACTTGCCGTGTTGTTTAATTAACTTTTTCATTTTTAATTCCACTGTGACAACTCGCCGGTAGTATTAATAACATTTAGTAACGCATAGTTCACGTAGAACAAACTTACATATCACGTAAAATAATCCAATATAACATGCGCGGACACGGAATAAACGGCTAGCAAAATGTATATTTTTGTGCAAATATGCAACGCTCGCAATTTACTGTGTCTATAATTTTCGTGAACGCCAGGGCATAAAAATGCACGTAGTATTCGTTCGTAGTGATTGCGCTTTGGATTGGTGGTATAATTAAATTCATCGCCTTAGCTCAGCCATCGTATTCATACTTAATTTTACTACCAGTTGCATTGCGGTTACATTTAAATTGCTGACCACACATTATAACTGCATTATATTATTATTATTCCCATTATTTATTTCGATTCTTAGCCTAGTTATTATTATTGGTTGTTTTACAAACTACGACATATTCTAACCAACATATATTAGCTACGTGCCATCAAAAAAAAAAGTTTTTTTTAATGCATCTACACTTTTACTCAATACGTGTGTATGATACGTCTAATCTAAATAAATACAAAATATTATTTTGAATGGGGGGACTAAAAATGTTATGAAACGGTAATGTCTCCGTCACTGCCAATAGACACATAGAATTAGCGAACCAATAATCTGTACGTTCAGCAGTAAGAAGTCTGTATCTAGGTTGAATCAAATTTATACTGTACCTGGCATCATCTCAACCGACGCTATAACTTTCGTAGCAGTCGACTATCGTCATAAAACAATTAAATATATCGTATCCCGGCGCCATCCACAAGAACCTAAGATGTAAACCAACCTTTACTTGTATGTGTATCATCCTCCTTAGATGTCTTAATCACTTCTGTACAGTGTTACCAAAGTATCTTTTCTACCTACACTAACCTTTAAAAGTAAAAGAAAGCTTTAAAAATCACGTACAAAATGAATAGTCGCAATTAATCTGAAAAGCCAATGCCGAATAGGATCTGTCCATTAAAACTCTCATTAATGAAAGGCTCGTTCCGACAAGTATGTACCTACTTAACTAAAAGGAAAATATTATTAAAGCAGCCATCACTAAGGCAGTACTGCGAAACTCTACCGTCTCCTTTATTAGAATCGCTAATTGGCTCCAACTTGTTTTGTTATTGCAAAGTTCCCAGAGTTTGCGGCGATGGCACGCTTCATCTCACACAAACAGACACCTGGATGAGAAGTCTTACAGAAGAAGAAGGTTTACAAACTACTTAACAATACTTAACTGCATAGATATTATACTCCATAGCTGAACCCCTGTACACTTTAAAATTGTCTAGAAGGCTGACCTTGGTCGTAATTAACTAAGGAATTTCGAAATATAATGAAAAAAGGTGAAAAGCTAAAAAATGTCTGGCTATACGTAGATGACTGTATTTTAAGCACCATTGCAGCTGTATATCTCGATTTATGATATGAATTTGGGAAAGTGTTGTTATATATAAGATATCACATCAATATAAAAACCATCTTTGTTTTCATAGACTTCTAAATATTATGTCACTTAAGGACGTGTAGAAAAAATCAAACTGAAATCACTGTCGGGTCGGCTATTGAGGAATGGAAAACAATTCATGGATTGAACAGAATTGTCTCTCTCAAGCAATCATCCAATCTTAGTCTACTTTTTATTAAACACTTATATGTTTAATAAAAAAATGGGAGTATGGGGGATGTAAACGATAACCTTTACATCTACCTTCGATATTGATTTCCATTAAATTCTAACCAACTTTTGTGAGCGAGTCATATTTGCTGTTATATATATGTATGAGTATATACCACTGAGTACCTAAATAATCAGTAGCATAACTTAGCATCACTTTGTACGTAACACCTTATATAAATGTACATATGTGATTCATGGCTTTGTACATAAATAAACATAGCGTAGGATCAAAATGGCAGGTTGGCAATTAATTCTCGTATTGGCGGTCGCCTGAAACATATCTATGTCTGTTATGAGTAAATCAAATGATCGGATCTTGTGACTCAGGAAATTCAGGAATGCAAACATCTATTCTATTCTATTACAATGTTTGTTTGTATTTAAAACTAGCCGTGCCCGCGACTTCGTACGCGTAGAATTAATTTTGTTGACAATTTCATCGGACCGTAAAAATATTACTTATAAAAAACATATGCCTAAGTTATGCTTATAGCATCAGCTACCTTTCAGTGAAAGTCCTGTTCAAACAATTCCCGCCGTTTGGATGTTGTTCACAATTGTTTTTTGTCATTAGTACAGTGTTTACTTTCATATGCATAGTATAGAGTGCATAGTAAAGAGCTGTAACTGGTAGTTTGACATTACAAACAGACATAAAAATTTTATTTACTTGTATAGTTGTATCGTATTTATAGGTTATTTAATTAGGGTTCAGCAAAAAAAAAAACCCATAAAATTGATAACTAATTTACTTCCACGTACGAAGCCTATAAAGTTATTACGGTCCCGTATTTGAATTTTTTTCTTGCGCGGAATCCTAATTATTTTTTCCAAAATTAAAGTAATCTCAGCGAGTGACGCCTTCTTTTCAAATCGGTCCCGCCCGTTCAAATGTTATTGATTATTTGTACGTAACCCTAAACATCAATTTATCCCTAATTGTTTTTCCAAAATGAAAGTAGCCTAATTTACGCCTTATAGTATCTGCTATCTGCCAGTCTCGTTCAAATCGGTCCAGCCATTCGGATTTTGTTCACAATTTTATGGTTTTTTATTCGTCGTGCGGAACCCTAATTATTTTTCCTAAATTAAAGCCTATGTTACGCCCAGTAAAATTAGCTATCTACCAGTGAAAGTCTCGTTCAAATCGGTCCAGCCGTTTCGGAGATTACCCCAAACAAACAGACAGACAGACAAAAAAAATAATAATAGCATTTTTGGCATCAGAAGCGTGTTTACTTTCATATGCATTTCGTTAAAAGCTGTTAATTTGATATTACAAACAGACACTTCAATTTTATTTATGTGTATAGATGTGTAGTGTTATATTAAAGAGTTTAATTATAAAGAGGGGCTAACATTATTGTTAGTTTTTTTTAATCATGTCTGTTTTTTTCTGTGCTAAAAAGTACTCTATTATTGATGTGTTTAAACGTTAATGCAAATTAACATGCATAATTATGTAATCAAAGGCATTCGATTAGAAGGATGTCAAAAATAACACCCATGTCAAAAATAACTTTATTTTTAACACAATAAAATACTTTTAAGACTGTATTTCGTTTACTATATTCTTGGAACAGTGTGTAGGCATGCTTTCGGTGTTGAACATCCCTTCTATTGGATTTTCTCCAAAAAGGAATCTAAGTAATTGGACACGCGTCAGATATAGTGGATGCCACCTCACGAATGACACCATTTTGCACAGCTATCAGTTTTTGTTATGTCAAACGTGCGAGCTGTCTATCCAAATATAATATTTTGTTACGATACAGATACTTTGTAATTAAATAAAATAACCATAATAGTTCTTGGACATTATCATGCCTCGTCGTCAGGGCCCATACTAAGCAAAGGTCGTACTCTGGGTACCAGACAACGGACCTATATACTTTTTTTTGTTAATACATATGTACATTCCATTCATTCAGGACAACCAAACATAAATGTTTGCTTTGGCGGGAATCGAACTCATCGAAACTGCGATACCTAGTGTAGCAGCTGAATAACACCGTGTCGTTGGGTTAGACAACATTTTCTATCCACTTTAACGAGAATCTGGTTTGTTCGTAGGTGTACTACTACATCGTGGATTCGCCCCGCAACGAGGGCAAGGATTTCTTCGAGATCAGCATGCAGACGGGCGAGATCTTCACCAAGGTGGTGTTCGACCGAGAGAAGCAGGGGGCGTACGCTCTGGAGGTGGAGGCGCGGGACGGAGCCCCCTCCGCGCGACCCAATTCTGACAATCAACCTAACTCAGGTATGTACCTTACTACGTTTATGCTTATTTTTTTCTCTCGGGTCACCTTAACAATCAGTCCTTTACCTAAACAGACAATAGCTTCTAATTCGTATGATATCCACGAAACTCCCTTCGATTAATACGAATAATATCTAATGCTAACGTAAAATCATTCGGGAAGGGTTAAATCCTCACAGCGTCGATGTACTAGTGATTCAAATTAAAAGTGATATTATTGTAAAGTTTACTGATTTTTCTTACTATAAAGAGTTGCTTTATCGGTATCTTATTCAAATTGACGAACCAATGTATTGTAAGCTCACATTTCTAGGTTAAGTGTCTGCTTGCCGTTTTTTATTCAATTTGTAAGGCCTTTGAGTGTGTCCTAAAATCTTTTCTTCAATTCAATGTGTGTAGGTATGTGTTACGGTATGGAGCTTCATTTCGTAACATTGGAAAAGCTCGAATCCTATTGATTAAACGTTGACTTACTTCATATGCAGGTTTCGCATCGCGAATGTCGTCTACAAATTTCAGCCAATTTAGTGTTTTCTTGGACATGATAATTCTAAAAATCTGTTTATGAGATGAAGTTACCAAATAACTACTCAACCTTCTTAGCATAGGTAAAAAGATGGGGATATTAAAAAAAATAAGTTTCTGGTGATTTAATTTAAACTAATAATATTATACATAAATAAATTGGTTTGAAGCTAGTGCACGTATGAGGTAATTTGTAGTCTGCAGCTTTCTCTTAATTAAATTTGTTCACATCACTGTTATTGTTATTCGATACAGTTCCATTCGTCGCTGCACGTTACGTTTTGTGTTTATATTACTTTATATTTTAAACCTAATGATGTATCATTTTTATTTCATGTAAGTATATATATGGGCCATTGTTATCATCTGGTTTAAGTTTTACCACAACATTAATTTGTACATAATTCAAAATGATTACTGAAATATATTTGTGATCATAAACGAATATTCCATTTGGTCGAGATGGCTTACTGAATACGAGGAAGTAAATGGTATACCTATATTTACGTCGAGCCTTTGCTAGCTGAGGGTTTACTTACCTGAACAGTTGCGACGGAACGTCTGGTTACGTGGGTAACTCGCTGATTATGATAGTAAGATATATAGCACCTTAGTCACTACCTTTGTTGCAAACTTATTTGAAATACGTTTTACTTAAGCATAATAAAATGCTGAGTTGTATGGTACGATGTTAAGTCACTTTATTCAAACGTTTGAAATAAAGTCCCATGCCTTTTAAGTTTACATGACATGCAAGTATGTATTTTCCTTCGCGAAAAGCGAACGTTCAAGGCTGTCGGGGGTTGTTTTATTCATTTAAGCATTTGGAAAAGGTATTTCAGAAACGGTTGTTGCTGAAGGAATCGTTCAATTCACGTGCGCAGATGTAGGGTCGTAGGGACGGGTGCTCTTGCTCCGGTCCTTCAACTAATCACTGCCACGACCCGCATTTAAATGACTTTTTCTTATGTAAACGTAGGAATGTCGAAACTTTTGTCGATTATCATTCGTGGAGCGTAGCATTGTTGTAATCGTAGTTTTCGAACGCCGACCCTTCTCTGTGTAGACGTCGACACGTGGGCTCTCATTTTTCATATTGTTTTCTCTCACGGGTCTCGAGACACACTAGTGAATTGATTGTATAGCCACGTGTGAAAATATAAATGGTCCTTTTTGTGTTATATCTCGTATATTAGGTAAGCAGATCGGCGGAGCGTCGCCTAGCCGTATCGCGTCATCGTAAATCAAGCAGCGGAATAATCAGGCTCCGCCCCAGGCCCTAATCCGTTTAAGCTACTTATCCCTATCTGTCTCACATGCACAATGGCGAACGGTGGATCGTAACCAACAGTTTCCTTGGTATTTTAAGTTGGTACTGTGTGGTAGGTCCTATTTGGTGTGGTTGGGTGACCACCTACCATTTGAGTCGATAAATCCGGGTTTTAACGTTGACCTGTACCTAAATTAATGTACAGCGATCACACCATAAGTTTTTCGGTGAATGAAAATACCTGAGGACACTGCATCAGAAAAGTAGTCCCAACAATGTATGCGAGTATGAGTGGAAGGCCCAATTCTAACTTTCTTGATCAAATTGCCAAAGTACTCAATGATGGATGGGTAAAGAGTACTCGGAATCGGTGAGCATGTATGAAAAGATTGATGAATGTTAAAGAAGCAAAAGTGGTGTGCAAGTTAAGAGTGAAATGGCGCTCTATACTCTGTGCCTAGCTCGACAAGGGCTTGGTGAGGATTGGGTATGTGTCCACTCGCTCCGCAATGATGGATTGATCGATGCCCCGTATGTTGGTTTATCAAGCAAGACTTTGTTCTATAGATTTCGAATTCATCGTTTTCGAATTAAAAGTGTTGTGTTATAAGTACATAAAGGTCGAAGAAAGTAATTGCATACTTCACATAATTTGTGTGGTATAATTGAAATAAGAAAGGGCCTTTAGCGAGTATGCGGCATAGTAAAGTAGGTATAAATGACGGAATGTGCTCGAATATTGTGTCTCCCGGCCACGTAGCAATTTGAGCACATTGCAGCTGGTGGTGTGTGGGGACGTAGCGGTATGCGCGCGCGATTCGCATACTGATCAGTGTCAACGTGTCAAGAGCTCATTTTGTATTTCATCCATTTATTGGTTGTACTATTTCATATGATTGCTCAGAGCAAGTCGTAACTTGTTATAATCATAAACTCTTCCGAGGAGTTTTTGAAGCTAATCTATTGAATCTCTCTATTTAACCATGATATACATGGTACAGGCCGGGATTTCAACCTGGGCCCATCAGATGACAGGCCGTTGCTTCAACCACAAGTCCACCATGGCTATGAATTATATCAGATTTTCTCTTTGGAAACTACCATTCAGCAATAATTGTATACTTTAAGCACCATACCGGCGACAATTCTGGGCGTTTATTGTATTTCCTTTTTGATTCTGATTAAAATCGTTATTATATTTTTACCTTACGGCAATCATATTTTAAACAGTAGTAATCAATCAATGTATAAAAAAAATTGGTATTGTATTTCTTAATGTAGCGCGAGTAGGTTTCAAACTCTTATTAACCGTTGATGTCTCCGGGTTACTTACAATCAGGTTCATTGAAATACTTAAGATTTTTAACAAGACTACAATAATACAATTTTGATCGAAGCGAAATTTGGCTGGGATTGAAAGTCGCAACCAATCTATTCGATTTATTGTAATTCTTCCTGGAAACTGATGAATATTCATCGGAATTTATTCTTGTCTGTAAAGCAATTTAAAAGATACTTACCTACAAATTAAATTCTTAGCGTTCCGTGCCCGAAGGGTAACCAATGGAACCCTATTACTAAGACTCCGCTGTCTGTCCGCCCGTCTGTCAGCGGGCTGTACCTCATGATCCGTAATAGGTGGACAGTTAAAATGTTCACAAATGTGTAGGTATTTCTGTTGCCGCTTTTTTATCTGTCCAAAGAATGCCAATAAGAAGACGCTTCAAATGTTCACAGGGTTTGTAATGCTATATTCGCAAAAAATACCGAATCTACTATAACAAACATTATGCATCTGCTCAGTGCTCATGTTTACTCATATGCTGATCGTATGAAAGGTTCATATCTATGTCTTCACATCTCACATTATGCCTAATTTCTTTCATAACTTATTACACTTGCGTTAAGTTAGTAAATTCGTCGAGATAGCGCGTTCTCAACCGAAAAGTGAGAACTTTCAAGTTCTTTGTTCTAGTAATTTTACCGCTTGTTCCTCGTACATTACATTACCAGCAATAAACAAGGAAATAATGGTCTTCGTATAAAAAACATACGTACAGCGTACAACGTCTAAAGTACGGATAAATGTTTTTTTGTGGAGGGTATTAGACATGCAAAATGTGAGATTACTATATGATTAATTTATCAACACAAGTTCCAGACAGTTGCTAAGGACTAATTATTCTACGAAATTAATATAATAACTAAAACTTTATAACATTTTGTTTTGCGTCGGTCAATTTTCGTACCAGCACTAATTAATCATATATTTAATGGTTACTTCAATTAGTCGGTGAATTTTATTAATCAGTATTTTAATTGGAACTGATGAAAGTAATGATAACCTAGTTAAGGCATATCTTTTTGAATCATGTTTTCAATTTCATAGATAAATACTCTTTATACTTTTAGAAAATAGTAACCGCCTACTATCAGACGGGCAGTGAGCTTGTTTGTCATCTTAAGTGGTCAAAATAATCTGGTACGATTTTTGAAATTATTAATTAGACCGTCTAGAGATAGTTAGAGAGATTAAAGTTATGAACATTATCAGACCGGTCACTGACCTACTAGATGACCTCATGCTATTAGTGATTTAGCATTAGTTGTTCATATTTTTTATCAGATCGCTTTTATTTGATTACTTTATTAATCCATAAGTAAGGTGCATAAAATCAAATTGAGTTTGGTTGACAGACTATCTCATAAGATTGATGGGAAGCTTTGGATTCAGGCGGATTTAAGTTATGGAAACCTCTGAAGGAGGTCTTCGTGCAGCAGTGTCCGTCGGGCGATATGGCGACGATTATTTTTGGAAGGAAATAGATATTTTACAATCAGTGATACAAATATCACCAGCACTAGCAATCATTATGTCATGAGTTCTGTATTATTGATAGAACCTTGTACGTAGGTATTTGTCGTAATGGCTTGTCCTGTCAGGATAGTGATATATACGTGAGCTTGATATTTGCGTAAGCCTCGATGTGTTTACGATATCTACATATATGTAGTACTGTGTGTCTTCATTCGTACCATTTAACGCCAGTCACTGCGATCTTAATGGAATTGATTCGCGCGCGAGATGGCTATGTAATTTGTTTAGATTTTGAAACTAGTGATACACTCCTGCTTTGTAACATGCTTCTTTGCATCTTATCAATAGCTTCAGAGTTCGTTCAAGTGTTCTAAAATAATGTAAATAGTGACTGTGTAAGATTTAAAGTGCATATGAAATGCACTAGTTTTATTGTCAGAGACATCGATCCAGTCCACGGATTCCGAAAAACCTATTTCAAAATGTACTTGAAGGAGTATAAAGGGTCGATTAAATAAGTCGGTGGGCTTTCGAAATAGGGTAGAAGATTCAAGAAGGTGCTTTCAATGTTTTGGGAATACAATTACTCCTTAAATATTCCGGTAAAAGAACATACTATGTGATTTTTCAGAACAAAATGTGAACATATACCAACTTATTCATTCATGAAAATAAAAAAAATCTATTAGATCAAATAATAAAATGTTTTAGTAATGTGTTCTGATATATCTGTTATTTTCTTTTATTTTTCTAGCTTGTATATGTGTAGAAGAATCTCGTAATGTGCTTATGTGCTTTGCGGCCAATGTAAGCTTGTTACTACGTCAATATATAGTTCGTTTGTCCTTTATAAAAAAGAATGTGATTTAATTGAGTCCTTTTCTCGGACCGCTTAGAATGTATAGTAAATTTTATATTTAATTACTAATATATATTTATCCTTCGATGTTTAATTAATCAATATATTTTGCATTGTTATCAGAATGAATAACTTTTAGTCAAGGAAACAAAATTGGGACGTTGGTACATTTTAGAAGGATTTTCTCGCCAAGTTTTTCGAATTACATACTGTCTTTTATTATCGGCGGATGTTCTCATGAATTATTCAGGAAATTATTTAACAAGAAAGATGGCAAGCGAAAAACAATGAATCCAATCATTTGCTACGCGGACTACGAGCTACGAGCGGCTGCGCTACGTCGCCTCTACGAATTCTTGCTTTTTATCGTAGCCGCTATTCTCTTTCCATTTTGCGGCACTTTTATTTGACCCCATACGTCCCCAAGCGGTAGCAATCGTTTATTGCGATTGGTTTAATTCCATTCCCGATGGGTTTATGCCGCAATTTTCAACATCATAATTTTTGCATGAAATTAAAATACCAACTCGATCAAAAAAATATAATTATAATGCCAGTTTTATTTTATTATTGCGTCTTTTAAAATCTCATCAGTTCATATTCGATATTCTAATGCCGCCAGCTGTATATTATACCATTTTTTTAAGTGCAAGTAAACGTGTATACGAAAAACATTATAACGGATAATAAAAATTAAAAATACGCAACTATTATCACATACAAACTATATAAATAAATAAACTATATAGTACACTCTATTCTAAGTGTAGATAGAAGCTATTAAATCAATTGTGTTGCACTGGACTGCAAAGCTAATAATTTTGTTGCGCTGAGTTGCATACATATCTATACCTAAAGTTACAAGTTACATGAAAACGGCGGTGCCGGTGCTTGAGTTGAGCCGATGTTGCTTTAAGTCGTCTATTTCAACTATTTCCAATTACTTGGGCTTAGGGAAGCTGTGCGATGTCGCCAAGTGACAAAGCAATATTCCGGTTGGCGGGCGGCGGGAACTTGGTGGCCTACATTTAACGTAGCGCCCAGGGGAATTCGTGATGAGGACGCGCCCGACTGCTCCGCCAGCAGAGGATTACTGTTACGGACTACTAAATATTGCTGTTTACTAAACAATCTCCACGTACCACTCCACTTTGATTAAATCAACGTTCACTTTACCTAAACGCTGTGTGTTGCACCGCTCTCAAATTTGATACACCTAATTGCTTTTTATATGGCATTTAATTTAACTCTGTGAAGCTCGTTGCCTGTACCCAACTAGTCTATAATAAATTGTTAGGTTCGTTCCAAACGATGTAATCTAAAGGAGTATTTTATCTGAACGTCTCTTAAACTTATACTGGCTTTGACATTACCATTAACTTATTATATAAAAATCAAATCAAAATCAAAAATCATTTATTCAGTTAGTATAATAAGTCTCTTATGAAGGTCTAAATTACCACCGGTTCGGAAAAAAAAGCCTCCTGAGAAGAACCGGCAAGAAACAAAAAAAAAAGACATTATATGACTTGGTACTTATCTAAGCGTGTATTTTGGGTTAAGAGGAAGGAACACCAAGCTATTCAAATGACACACCTAAGACGAAAATAATGGAAGTCTTTCTGAACCGTCAAATATTATAAAGACTTATTAAGAAGAATTTTATTTTAATAACAAAACACTTATATTCTACATCACGTAATGTTTCCACAGCTTTTTTAGGAGTGAACTCGATAATTGAAAGCTTCCTAGCAGCGACGCCGCAGCGCTAGTAGAAACGTAAAATTTTGCTAAATCGTCAATCGTTCACGAGCGGGTTTATAGGCACCATAAGTTTCAAGAATCACTCGCTTTGCCCCTCATAAAAATCAACACGAACCCTTCTCGTATGAGTGAGCTCATTTGCACTTAAATACTCGTTTGGCTGCAAGCTTTTCAGTTTATTTATGTTAGTTTCAGTTCTATCTTTATGTCATCAGAATATTTGTATTCTGCTTGTAAACTGTAAAAGGAAGGTATCTAGCTATCACAGGGCGCGCAGTAGGTAGCTTTAATTAAAACAGAACATCGTTCGTCCGGCGGAGAGCGGCAATCCGGGCTCCGCCTATTGCTTGCGAGGATGGTACTATTTGAAGCGTTTCTAATTAAAACCAATAACAATGATAATAAATTAAATGTGTTAATTGGTTTGTAATAAAAATAATTAATATCGTTCTATTGTCCCTTTGACCCCTATTTACATATAACTTGAATGAAGAACAATGCTGCTTTATCTTCCTTTAAATTATCCAAGATGAAATGGAAGGAAATTTACTACTAGGCAGAACCTAGATTACGGGACCAGATTGATATAAAAAAAACTTGCAAAAAACACTGTATAATATTCAATTATAATTATGAGAGTTTTAACTAACCTGTGTCGGTTATCATAATAAATTGTTATAGATTTTCTAGTAAAACTCTTTCTCTGTCTACTTTTCACATTACTTCTTTAATTTCATCAAATCGCACTTGTCATTTGCACCACTTATTGAAATCGTATTCTATTTTCGAATTTGCATTTTATTTTATCATAATAACACACCAGTAAATTTTGCAAGGCCAGTTAATTTTATATCAAACTATTTTATTCGTAGTAAGAAAAGTTTGAATAACTTTTTATTTTGTTAGAAGCTACGTAGTTAATAGTAGACCATTGTCGATGTGGTTGAAAGAACACGTATCAGAACTAGGCGGGGCTTCGTGAGTAATGGAGCTTTAGCTCGCATGAAGAGGGTCCACTTATGTCACCGAAATGGTATGATTGATAATGCTACCTTCAGAAAAACACGCCTTTGTACTATGAAAACACCTATTAAATAATATATATTGATCAAACCGTATTAATTTTAAAAGAAAATTGAATTATACTGTTTACTTATATGAACATTACACAAAATATTAATTTAAGCACATGTATACAGTGTCACCAACTGGTGTCAGGTATAAATTACCTATAATAGTAACAATAAATCTACTAGTTTAGTATCTCGTTCTCTGCCAAATGCTTCACCGTTAAGAGAAGTATGGCCCGTCCAACATTCCCCGCAAACAGTTTTATTTTCGTATCATTTTTTTCCTAAACACAAAGATATTTCCTATTCAATGTGATTACAATTGTATGTGCCATCGACTACTATCGCCATGCTGTCAAGTAAATTAGCAAACGCTTAAAGTTTTCGAGGCTCAGTTAATTACGGCTCTTGCGATCTAGTTGGAACTTCCTGTGCCGATGTAAATATATAATACTGAATGAGGTCTGCGCGGTATACCTACATGATGCTTTCCTTCATAGTCCTTAACTCAGTATCATTTGTCAGGAATTATGAAATTGCCGTTTCGTATGGAGAAATCTGATATTTACGATTAAATTATATATTATATGTATATATATACTCAGAAATGATGAAATCCTGTTGTAGGTCATAAAGCAAATACGAGAATAGAGTTCTCGAACGTGAAGGCTATGTTTGCCGCTTGCTTAACAAAATACAATCCAGTATTTAAATTCGCTTTTGCCTAACGTAACTTGATCTATTGAATTTATCATTTTACGACAAGTGGTGACCTCGGTCGTGCTGCTACTAAGTAAGTAGTTAGTTTAAACTTTACTTTACCGGTCATTTCTGAGCTGTCTGCAAAGTTTACGTCGTCATTATTGTTTTAATGATAGGATAAATTTCAAACAAACGCGATAACAATATAATTTCGAAACCTGATATTTTTAAATAGGTAACATGACTAAGTTTATTTGAATTTGGCAAAAAATATTATTTCGTTCCAAAACTTCTTACAAGAAAAAACATTCTCCTTTGTCCATAAAGTGTATTAGTTTTAATTGGTAACTGCCAATAAATAATAGGCTCGATACTCATATGGCAGTTAATATTTTAAAGGGCTACCTTTGTCGTTGTCAAAATAAAATGATATTAAAAAGATTTTACGTACAACCCCCAGGGAGAGAGAACTGAAATTCGTTGGGTTCAGCTATTTACGGCACAAATATAGTTTTTTAAGTTGTTACAACGGGGTGTTTTAAGGGTAATAGTTTCTAAATGTTTGACCGTATGAGCTCGTTGCTTTAAAAGGAAAGTACCTCAAAACAAAGACAAAAGTATACTAATCGATTGATTAGCAGTTTTTTGTAATGAACAAAGGAGAGCTAGTAATCGTCTTCAACCTCAATCTAAAAAATTAATTGATCCGAAATAGGCATTGTGCTCTATGTTATTTTGTACGTATTATCTCAGATTAGCTAATCTACTACGTACAAGTATTATCTACTATACAAAATGGATTAGAAGGTTAAAGTAAAAATTAGAATAGGGCAATACTAATTGACTAAATTTGTAACTACTGTTTGATCTGCTACTGAAACCGCGTCTTCCTTTACTTACTTACTTTGTAACAAAGGCTTTGTATTGTACTTTGTAAACGAGATTATGTGGAAATAAAAACAGCTAAGTACCCGTCTGTACAATTTAATAGTGTACACAAGTTTAATAAAAGTAAAAATAATATTTAAAATGACAAGATGTTGCTAACAAGTACCTATGGAGTTTGCGAATGGAGCGAGCTTACAACTTAATACGCGTGACCGCAGCACAAATGCTCCCAGAACTGTTCAGCGCTCGCGCCTGACATTAGTTTGCTTTATTCATGAGCTCTGTACGGAATTACTCGCGAGTTTGACGGTAACCATCAACAAAATATAGCCACAACGAGATGTTCTCTATATTCACCGAAATATGACGTAATAATTTTACTTTTCCGTCTTCTTGGTTGTATCTTAAGGTTGTGTTAAGTCGTATGTACTTGTACAGTTATGTCACGTAGTCAATTTCAAATGAAACATTTCTTTTACCATGATACGTCGATATACGATAAAGGTCAATGTTGTAGTTAATTGCTAACAAACGTCACTGTGCATTTATGCTTCTCACGTTTTGGTCGCAAATTACTTCCGTGTGGATAATTTGTCAAAAAACGCGGTTTTAACAAAAAATAATCTATCTATCTATGTGCCAACTTTCAGGGACGTTAGCGTGATTGAGTAACAAACATGAGTAGAATTGGAAAGAACATATTTCGACTACGTATTCGTATCGCTTTCGACTATTTTTGAATGGGAAAATGAACAGCGCTACGCAAAAATTGGAACGAACAATTCGTATGAAAATATTGATATTTCGAGAGTAATGCTTTGAATACGTAGTCGAAAGACGGCCCTGCTACCAGTACTGAACACCAAAATATTCACATTTATAGTCTGCATGTCTTTCATAATACCAGTAATTTCCGTCAGAGTATATGGAATGCCAATGCCAATACAAGAGCATTGTCAATAAATAGGTAGATAGGTTCTGTCACGAAGTTTCTACACTTTTATCGCCAACTCATCCATTCATCATCGTAATATATCTTGTTACGGTTTACTGACGTATGCAAAAAATATTGAAAATGTTTCAGATTTACAACGTCTCTATATTTGCTGAGTATCGTTACTTTTAAATGTAGGGTTTGATTTATGCTCCTCTATAAATATATTTTGTGTCGATGATAAAACGTGTCAAAGGAATGATAAATTACGGGCAAAAATTTTCACAGGTTGATAAAGCACTTGCGTAGGATATACTAAAATATGCATCTATTCTGCTTATCTGTTAAGAGTAATTAAAAATAAAATTAAATATTAATTATAATAGCTGCTAAAAGGTAATTTTAGAATCAGTTCGTAGTGATATCAAGGAATCTAATCTTGTAAAGTATTTGAAATTAAATTTGAAAGGAATGTTTGCGCAGTCGAAATTGTTCATTAATTCAGCAGGATCGTAAAATGTACACTTGGCAATCTCTCGAAGATTCCCGTTATTTTGTTAAAATCCGCAGTTCCTACCGCAGCAGGTGTTAAAATACATAATGTATATATGTGTATAGTACGCTAGTTGGCTGTCTTCAATTTAGCCACTTTTCCGCTAGCGTTTTCAGCTCACGTGCAATTGTAATGTACTAGGTAACTGATATTGGTTTAGTTGAAATGTTTGTCCACGAGGATTCGTGTTTGGACCCAGTAATAAGACACGACTTGGTACGGCTTACAATATAAATTTTATGTTCATTGAATAGCATACTACCTATTAATTTTTTTTTTCTCTATGTATTTTTTTTACATTAAAGCTTGATGGTCTAGCTAATGAAAGATCGTTGTTTTAAACCATTATCTGTTTTTGTGTATGGCATTTCGTCTTTAGTTAAAACAATTATCGTTGTTACTTAATAAAATAATAATGAAATAAAAAAAAGCGTCTCATATCACGTTTTGCCCAAGAAATTGAATGTATACACCTTGAACGACATTTAAAAATAAGGTGTTACAAACATCTGTAATGCCAATATTGGATACTGTCTGGCACCGAGACATAGTTTCGTTTCAATTAGTTTATTACTTGCCTATGTTTGCGACCTGAGACGCTACGGCAATCCTTACACGTTATCGGACTTTTAAAATACTTGACAGAATGCTTGTAAGCAGGTGTACCAATAAACGCCGTCTACCCTAGCCTTCTTTCAGCTCACGTTCTCCGTAAGTCGTAACAGCAAGGCACTTCGCTTATATGAAATACCGTCTTTATGGTTACTTATTACTACGTATATGATCCTCATACAAAGCGTTTAAGCGTTCATGTATTTTTTCTTTTATTTTCGTACCGCTGAGATAGGTTTTATCATGTCATTACGGTTATTTAAACAATTTTATTCATGCAACGAATAACAGCGCCTGTTTTACGAGTGCATGTTTGGTTATACACTCGGTTCCAAAAATTACGGGTCAGTCACAAAAATTGAAATACCTCCAGAACTGTAAAAGCTAGATCAATGAAATAAAAAACAGAATAAAGACTTTTTAGTTGCGCTTCTAATAGCATATTATTTAAACTGGTTGATGAAAAAAAACTTCATTAGAAAAACAAAATTAAAAAAAATGACTATTTTTAAAAACAAAATTTTTGTTTCATGTCATTATGGATGCTTTCCATTTCTATTCTGTCACAAAAAAAATATCGTGAACGTCTTCCACGTGCATAATTATTATTCTGTGAGGTGAAGCATGGCAGTCACGCTAGAGGAATGTACCAGAATCCTAACTTTTTTGGAACTTGGGCGGAGCCAGCGTGAAACAGCCAGAAACATTGGTGTATCTTTGTCGACTGTTCAGCGGGTAGTCCAGCGGTACCAAGAGACCGGATCACACCTTAGAAGACCAGGAAATGGCAGACCAAGATGCACAACGGCCAGGGAAGACAGACAACTGGTGGCTACAATGCTCCGAAATCGTTTTCAAACTGCTGTTGGTCTAAAAACTCACTTTATTCGCTTTGGAGGTGGCAATTTAAGCGCTCAAACAGTAAGAAGACGTCTTGCTGAAGCAAATTTGAAACCATTGAGGCCCGCAAATGGCCCCAAACTGGAACGGGGACATCGAATTGCAAGACAGAGATACGTGCGCGAACACCTAAACTGGACACTAGACGATTGGTCTAGGGTAATGTTCACGGACGAGTCTAAATTCATGCTTTATAAGCATGATGGTAGGCAGTTGGTGTACAGAAGACCAGGGGAGCGCTTCCATCAAGCGTGTGTGGAGGAAAAAGTGGCGTACGGTGGAGGCTCCGTACAAGTTTGGGCTGGGATTTCTGCTGAGGCCCGCACCGAGCTGGTGCTCATTCAAAATGGAACTCTAAATGCAGAGAGGTACGTGGAAGAGATCCTCAATGAACATGTAGGTCCTTTCATGGCCAGGATGGACCGGCATGGCATATTAATGCATGATAATGCGCGTCCCCATACCGCCAGAATTGTACATGACTACCTTGAAGAGGTCGGTATCGAACTCATGCAGTGGCCAGCGCGAAGCCCGGACTTAAACCCCATCGAGCACGCCTGGGACGAGCTTCAGAGATGCGTGAAAGGTCGAAACCCCCCACCAATCACGCTTCCCGAGCTCATACAAGCACTGGTGGAGGAATGGGAAGGTATTCCTCAGCACCGGCTCCGAAATTTGGTGTACAGCATGCCTAATCGCCTGGAAGCTGTCAGAAGAGCTCGTGGAGGCAATACAAAGTATTAAATGAAGAAAGTGATGAAAAACAGCAAAAAAACAATCATAAAAAAAAATGTAATCTTAAGAAAAATATGACTACTTTAGTTTTTTTTTAATTTAAGATTAATATTGTGGGTGTAACTAAGTTTTATTTTATTTTTTATCTGTATAATTAAATTCTCAATTGAACAGTCTTCGTTTCATTAGGATGGCATACGTAGTTCGGGAGATATTCGGGTTTATGTGACTGACCCGTTATTTTTGGAACCGAGTGTAGATTAGGAACCTGACTATACTTTTTCTGTCAGCGATATTGAGATACTTATTGCATTTTATGACTAAGTACGCGATACGTATCAGGATACTCAGTTTATATGTATTTTTGATTTGCATATCACCATGGGATCTAATTGTGGCTCGAGCTTATGTAAAAGTGATTTACCGAGTTCCAGTTGGAGCCCGGATTACACTTGAGCTGAGCATGACTCAACAGCTTCGTCTCTTCCCCTACATCAGTCTGAGCTTAGCGGGGGCTAAAATATGTACAATACAGCATGTCCACATTATGCCCAACTTTGCAAAATTTTGAGGTTTATAGCGTAAGCCGTATACAACGGTTGCTTGAACTTCCACTACTTCAGTATCTCCTCTCTCATGAGCTGACCACACGTACCTACATAATCTTACTTATCTTTACTTTGAAACTTGTAGGCTCATGAAATTGTGTAACTTAATTTACTTTTGCTGATATTTTCCCCGAGGAAAGTTTTATATCAATAACATTGAAATTTTTATTAAAGCAACTTGGTATTACATTCACGTATAACAGGAAAGCTCCGGTATCCTTGTTTTGTTTCTCTACTTTGGAGTTAAAACCTTGTTACTTGTTTTGAAGCTGGCTATTTCTTGGTTAACATCGGATTAAAAATTCTACTTCCTTTTGTTACTTTGTAGATACAAAATGTTTCTTGAGATTAGTGTTGTTATTTTTTTTGTTCGAGCATTATTTTGGATGATATTAATAGATATGATGTAAATTACAACGTGACCCCAACGGACAGGTTGGTTATGAATGCGAACATATCAATCATGTTAAATGATTTTGTTTGTTGCATTAGAAACGATGTATGTTACACAATAAATTGGAAATATCATTAATATTTCTTTAATAGTATTTTATTAAGTTTTCATGTCTTTCTAATCGTAAAAGCAGGCATATTAATAAATACGATTTACAATTGTTTTTTTTGTTGTTTTTTTATTTAAGTTGAGCTAGCCTGATATTCTTTTGTTTGATTGACTCAATATATGAGAAGAAATATGAAAGAAAGTTGTTATGCGATGGAAACACAAAGGGATAGTTAGGGGTGAGGTCCCCACGGCAAATGCCGCCGACAGGTGTAGGTAGAAGCCCACCCATGTGCGCGTGACTACCCAACAATGACTTGAGGGAAAGCGGTGTAACTTTATTTACGTTCTCCTTGTTATTGTTTTCCGTGAAGAAACATACGTTTTAATTTTAAATTTCAAATGTACTCCAAGAACATTTTGTGCAAAAAAATAAAAACGCTTGGCAGAAGACACACGACATGAGTTGGCGTGACGTTAAGTGTTTCATGCTGGGAGAGCCACAGACCACCTGAGATCGTTTTTTATTTTGCTTTTATACAAGTTATTTTACGCCACTACGACGAATATAATGTCATAAAATAACAGTTTTGCTCACGACACGTTTACCCTTGTGTACCAGCTTATGTTTTATTCGTTATTTAATGTATTTGATAAATATTTGTAATATGTTTATCGCCCTTGCTTTGCGAAGCATTATTCCATTCTTTTAAGGGTTCCGTACCTCAAAATGAAAACCCAAAATGAACCCTTATAGGATCACTTTGTTGTCCGTCTGTCTGTCTGCCAGCCATTTTTTTTTCTCAAGAAACCTCGGTGTTGTTAAATTAAAATTAATATAGAAATAACCGGGTCTATATAAATAACCGGGTCTAAATCCCGCCTGATAGTAAGCGCTCACCAAACATGTTATGTATTACCTGCTTGTTGCAAGCAGGTCATAATTTACCAGGGCTTTTATTTGTAATTCTCCAGTTTTTTTTTCCCGATTCGCTATTATATATGAAAGATATTAAGGTAGTACCGCGGTGGAGTGGAAGCAACCTCACAATATTTTTGCATATACCTACTTGTAGGTGCCTGTACTATAATTCTTGAAGCATATTGTTTTTGCTTTAGTCTGCCTGTATATCTTTTTTCCTATTCAAATTCAGTTGCCAGACCGCCAGAATTGATTTTAAGTTTGTGTTACGTTCGCACATTCATAATAGTGTATGATGAGATAAACGATGGCTTCAGCTATATAGTATTCGAATGAATTACGGCTATAAAATCGAATGCAATTGCATAGTACCTAATACCGCTTTGAGGGTTATTTTCTTAGATTATGTTGACGCAGCAAGTCATTAGAGACCGACCGGAGCTCCGCAGTGAGCTGGCGGATTATTCTTGCATTTGCTTCCTAGATCTTACTTAGCTCACTGTCTTTCAGCAGATTATCTTTATTAGGTGCGTCTTTTTATCTCTGCCGTTTTGCGACTTTGCCACTGAATAATTATTTATAGTATTATGGTGAAGAAATATATCTATACTGTTATCACAAAGAAAAATATTTATATTTTTTGTTTCTAATGAATAAACTTAGACACTACAGGACCGATTTGAAAAATTCTTTCACCAGTAAAATGTTATATATATTACACTGAGTATGTTAGGTTCGGCAACGCGCGAGTGATATCCCTGGTGTTGCAAGCCTTTATAAGCTACGGTAACCGCTTACTATCAGGGGGCGATTGCTTGTTTCCTATCTAAGTGGTTTAAAAAAGTAACATGGGCTATATTATATTATTACGCGGGCGAAGTCGCGGGGCAAATAATAGTTATATGTATATAATTTGATCTTATTCACTTGCGTATTCACTCGATTTCTTATTTAGTTTTGTTTCAATTCCACGAAAAGTCGGTAACTGACCTATTGTATTGACTTTATTTTTCAAACGCATCATTTCTTAAGGTATTTATTTATTGTAGACCATCTATTATTTAATATAAAATTGATGATACTGAAACATCTCATCCTTAAAGGCTTTGCGGACATAATAGGGTAATTAAATCAAAGTTGCAAATGGCTCTGTTGGAGCAACGGAAGAAGAAAAGTTCATAATTACAAATTTACCAAAGGCTAATGGTTGTTATATTACCCCAATTTATTTTGTTTCAATACCTACGAGCTAAACGAATAACGAGCATATAGATTCACTCTGTGAGGAATTACTCTGATAATCTACCAAATAGTGTAATCACCCGCCATTTTATTCAAGTTTTATTTTCACATCTAATTGCAATTTACACAAATTAATTTAGTTTAAACAGTGTGTATATTGGTGTCGATTCTGTTGTTCAAAATTACTAAACTTAACTAATTTGACAGGTCTAAAAGCCTTGCTATCCCTTTCTCATGTGCGGGGTTAAATAAGGATGGCAATATTTTTAGACCTGTCAAATTAGTTAAGTTTAATAAATGTGAACATCAGAATTGGCACCATTGTGAGGGAAATTTATTAAAAACCATACTTATTTCTGCACATTTTGTTTTACCAAAACAAAGGACATCATGTTTTATAGAGATTTGGTCCAAATTTGAAAGTGCCGGTCAATACTTTTCTTCTGTATATTGTGTTAGAACATGTTCGTCTGACCATTGTTTTACTTTGCCATAAAACTGGACATTACAGGACATTTCATTTGCTTTGATTATTTTGAATTCCTATTTTTAACGAAAAAGTATGAATATTATTATTAAGAATATTATTTTTGACCTCAAATAAAATCAAGGACTATGGTCCTACAGGTTTGGTGCCACTATAATAAAATGTCCTTTGATTTTACGTTGAAACAAAAGATCGTCTACATCGGCCACCGCTAAAAAAGCAACGCAAATAAAAATTTTAGCTATCGTTATGTGAGAGTTATTTCATAAGAATGCAACATGTTTTTGATCTTTTAGAGAAGTTGAATTTTGAGCCCGTCGTGATTATTTTATAACGCCTAAACGCGACGGTCTATTATCACATCAGTTCTGTTGTTCAAAATTACTAAACTTAACTAATTTGACAGGTCTAAAAATATTGCCATTCTTATTTAACCCCGCACATGAGAAAATGATAGCAAGACGGATTACATTAATAACAGATTCGACAAAATTATCGTCGTTTGTTATAGAGTAAATTGAATCAATTTGAAGCAGATACCTTACAAAGCGTTAGTTATATATTGTTCTGAATACAATTCCCTGCCTTATTTAGCCCAATATTTGGTGGTGATGATTCCAACGGTCCAGACTTAATTTATTGTCGTGTTTTGCTAGACCAGGCGGGTCGTAAATAAAGAGTAGGTTAGCACTTAAAAGCTGAACACGGGAGCTTTGACATCAGCAGTTAATTTAGAGGATCAAATGAATATAAAATCACTTCTCAAAAATCTGATTTTGTTATTTGTATATTTGGGTTACAATATTGTACCAATTTAACATAACGAATATTCAATAGGTACAGGTTCAATAGGTAAATAAAGTTGAATTATGCTAAATATCGCCATCACTATAAAATAAACTCTACATCCAACTACATTAAGTCGATATTTGGGTACATCAAATAAAAAGATAAAACGGTTGCCGTTCTTATAAGCACTCAATTATAGTCTTAAAAATATATTGAGACGATACTGTGACTGTGGCGACGGAATGACTTGAAAGCTTTAGCGGTACTTGAAGTAAAAAAATCTGTATGAGTATTATGCTGGCATTGATAGACCAGTGACTATTTTAAGAAACGACTAAATTTCGCGGTCCCTAATATGCATTTACGTAGTAACATTTTTGAAAACATCCTTGTAAAATGGCGCATGAAACCCGTGGGTACTTTTAATAAAATGCTAAGTAATGATGTTTTCTCAAGTTTCTTATCTCAATACAATATTAAGTCTTTTATTACAGTACTGCTAAATTTCTTAAGGATGCCCGTAATGTAACGACAGGGCATATTGATCGCGTCTCATAATGTCAGACTTATCGATCAGTCTACTCCCGCTTTGCTGAGATAACCCTGCTTTCGTATTATAATTTATCTTTGTAGGGTTCAGTGATTCAGTTGAGCAGACATTGTCACCTTTGTTATACATGTTAATAGAACATATTTACTTGCTGAAGACACGACAAAGAGTACACTTAAAACTGCTAAAATAAATGTACTGAACGGTAGAGTGTAATAGTTTTTATGAGGTAGGATGCCGCACTTAGTTTAGCAGAGAAAAATCGTAAATAAACATAAAGTATCCGAATAGCCTTTAAGACTTTATCTTAAAAAGTTTTAAACACTCGGCGTTCACAAAATGTTTACTGCTGATACTTAATTTGTTCTTAGTATTTTATTGTTAGGCTAAATACCGATTTCTTTTGATAAATCTTTATACAAACAGCCATCTCTAAATGCGTATTATGTGATCGTAGCCAGGACGGGTCGTGCTCGTTTCGTATTATTCATATTTCATTCTTTTGGTCGGTGCAGATCGTGGATGCAATGAGAGAGAAGTCTTAACCTAAACCGTTCTTCTTTCGGGCTGAATGCGCAGTATAACAAAAAGCATTAAAGTACTATTTTACTGTGCGATATCACGACTGTCTGTACTTGCCTTTAATCTACAATCATCGAGAAGTCAGGACAGATTAAGATTATCTAGTTTAATATTCTCCTTCTTGTTAGGGTACAGTGACTAGGAGAAAATACTAAATTGTCGGTTGGTCTTGGTTGGTAGTTCAATTGAATATGTTTGATTATTTTATTATTAACCTTAATTCTGATAACTGGCTTTGCCTTTAGTTACCGTTAACCATTAAGAATTTTATCGTGAATTATTATTATTAATAATAATAATACAATTATTACCGATATATTGATGAGACCGCTGGTCTAGTGGTTAGTGTACGGGTTCGATTCCCGCCGGGGCAAACATTTATGTGACAAATATGTTTGCCTTGCGTCTGGGTGTTTGGTATGTATTATAAGTATGTATGTACAAACAAAAAGTATATAAGTATTATATCAGCTGCTGGTTCTCATAGAACAAGCTTTGCTTAGTTTGGGGCCAGATGGCGTTGTGTGATAATGTCCAAACATAATTCTATTCTATTATTCTATCACTATTCAGTTAGAAAAAAAAAAGCCAGGAAATATGATGATGGTGTTTACTACCTACTTATTCTACACATCCTGAAGTAAAATTTATTACAAATTGAAGAGAAGTTATTATTTCTGCATCAAATTAAGTAAATACATTTTAAAGTACGACGTAATTACGCCAAGTTACCATAGAATATTATAACGAACTTTCGGGACGAACTTCAAGCATTTTCAGACTTATTAATATTAATTGAATCGCATGTACGAGTACATCACGCGTGATTTTCGTAAATAATATTCGTGTTCCATTTTATATTGTAGTGTTCTCTAAAATCAGTTTATGATTTAGTTGAATTAATCATCGTTATAATATGGAATTTGTTTTAACTGGAAATACCACATAGGTACTTTGTTTGAATAAAAAGTGAGCATAAACCGTTATGCAGAAGGTGTGATAACTGATACCTAGCTAAATGGAATTGGTACTCGCGATGATCCTTAGGTGACCTGAAACATGCTGATGCCCGGTTAAAAAGGATTCTCAACGATTTCAAAGGTTACAAAAGTCTAACGTTTGCCAGCTCAGTATGATCAAGCCCAGTTTTTATTTTCCACAACCCTGAAAGGTCTGAAATGAAAAGATTCGAACGGGACGCTAATTAATGGTGAGAATTTCTGACTACGTTAAAACCCGGTTGATTTTTCATTCAGGACAGCACTTCAAGCTGTTTCCTTAAAAAGATAAATTGAGATTTGTTTGCGTTTGTATTTTAAATATTTTCTCTTTTTCAGGTAAGCCCGAATGCTGAATATCACAGTGAGTTGAATAAAATTATATTCTGTTTTATGGTCCATTGCTTTCACGGTTCGTGTAATTTTTGTAAGGGATGTATGTTAAGATAAGAATATGAAAAGCAAGTTCTTCTCAACTATTTTTATTCGCATATTTCTATCATGTACGTCAAGATCAAATTAAGATTTAGCCAGGGAACATGTTTTTTACACTTTCTCAAATGTTATGTTCGGGGTTTCATATCCAGGTGTTCTTATGGTTTAAAATTAAATGTAAGTTTCAGAGTCCTTTTGTGATACACATTTTTCATTATTTGGTATCTATACTTTAGATAGATGCCTTATACTTAGAAAGAGACCCATTTTCTAAAATGTTTAACAATAAATGTGCGGTTGTCACCACAAGCTACAGCAGAGGTTAACGATTACAAGAGGGTTATTAGCGACACGGCCATTGAGATTCAAATTTAGCATAGGTAGTTGGCAATAAAAATAAACAGCGGTAAACTGGGTTGGGTTGGTGGGCGAAACGTTAACAGGTCGATTATGCGCGGCCATCGAACGCTTGCTCGACCGGGAGCTCTCCAACCGCGTGCCTAATGACGGGTCACGCATTTAAATAGCCTGTTTCCGATCGTCAATAGTCATGTAATGTATAGGCCTGAAATAATTTTCTTTCATATTCTGGGTTCATTCTCCTTTTATAATTCTCACCCACATAGTAATATGTTAAACTTGACATTAAACATAGGTAGTTGTAGACACCTATTATTTTCGTTGGATCGTATCGGCATTCGGCACTGCCTAACCAACTGATCGATCAATAGCTCGACTAATCCGAGTCCCTTTGGTACCCTAGAGATCAGTTTAAACTGTCTGTCCCTGCTGGAAATTGAACGTCTTTGCCATTCGTTACAATAATCTGAATATTCTAGTGAACAATTATATCAAGTTAGATTGGTAGCCGACTCCTATTATTTGAGTCGGCTTGGAAAAATCAGGGTGATTAGGATTAGGAGGTACCTTTGTGTGTCAAAGGTGTGAGACTGATGAGTGGACATTGATAAGATAGCATACTATTTCTACTTTCCAATGTAAGCAGTCATGCCATGTTGCTTCGTATTGTCTTCTATAAGAAGTCATTACTAGCGAAGTTTTAATACGCTTTGTAAACAGCAGACAAGACGTTGTTCTTGCCAAATTGTTCACACAAGTAACTGAGTGTAACAATTGAAGTTGCGTATTGCGGTGAGTTCAAAGATATTTAACTTTGCTTCAATTTCTAGTTTTATACATGCCTTTGCTTTGAATGTATTAAATTTGAAGTATTTGCGAAATGTCTAAAGTAAAACTGTTGCTAAGTATGTTCACGAATTTCGAACCAGGGACTGAAATACTCATCATCATATATTATTGAGCGGCAATTCATCCGATTCTTTATTTAAACAAACTTGTCTGATTTAATGTATCGACTAGTTACTTATATTCCTAGATTATAAGAACCATACAAATTAAGGACAATATTACGTTCCTTACGAGACAGTGAGTAATATATTTTTTTAATTATATTTAGGTGATCCAGTTTTTCTATTTAGTTAATTAAGTCATATATAGTCTCCGACCGAAGCTTCGGCTTCGGCTTCGGCCACCTTCCGCCAAAAATCGCACCTTCGGCCAAACCTACGGCTTCGGCCAAAATTGGCGGAACATTTGGCCGACGCCGGAGGTTTCTAACAAAGCTTCGAAATTAATCAAACTATTCCGAGTTACGTGGTCGACGCTATTTATAACAATTTATATAAGTCATATATTTATCTATATGTGGAACGAATTGAAAATAATGAATACTACAGTAATCTCGGCCTAAAGTACTGGATAACACAAGATTATGTTTTAATGTAGTTAAATGGCTGTTAGATTTCAACTGATGACGTCACCAAAATAGCTGTGACCTAAGGAAAGCTGGCACAAAAATGCTTTGAATTAACCAAAGCATTTTTGTTTCATTTTGAGCGTTTTAAAGGTGCACAAGAATTTCATGTGGGTTCTCAATTTGTCTGTTATATGAACGTGTTTGTTAAATGGTTATAAATGAAAATCTTTATAAATACTAGAGTTACTAGACACTCTACACCCAACTATGATTCGCTGTGACACATAAACATAGTCTATTCACAAATAAGAGAAAAGGTAAATAAATATTTCGTCTTTGCCTATTTATGTATATGATAATATAATATAAGCTAGTGTGAATATTGTCTTCTTCATTAATATTTCTTACCTTTGTTAAATTATGAAGCCATAGCAAAGTAAGTAAATATCGCGTAAATGTTATTCAATATTCAGGTACAGGTATTGTAATAAAATTGTGTCCATTTTCAAATGGTGCCCGTTGTGATTACATCGAAGATTTTATAAATTATTTTCTGTTCGTCATTCTCAAATAAAATCTGCCGAACAGAAAATGTTTATGGAGTGCGACACAATCGACCTATTTTTACCTACGATGGTAGCGACCCCTTAAAATGTTGATTCACTTCAAGATAATGAGGCGACTTCAGCAACTCATTGTCCATGAAAAATAATTAACCGACTGACTCAACACAAGCCGAACCAACCCAAACTCTAAGTTGAAAGATTATGAAAACTTTAGTACACACATTCACTTACGTTACGTTTCAGGGCATAGGCATGAATTTTTAATTAATTGTTATCATGTAACTCTGGAATATTCTGAACGTACAAGGTTAAGAGAAATTAGTTATTTGGTTGTAAATAACCCCTCAAAATTGGCTGGATTGGTCTGCATACAGGGTGTATTGAATAAGTAATGTAACGTCAGCAATCCTTTTAGCTCGTACTTTATAATTTGGGCAATGCAGGGTGTGGCCTTGGCGAAGAGTCGGTGTGCGTCGTCATTGTTTTCAGTGGGTAATTTATATTGTGCTTTAGGAAATTAGCGCGGCCCGGCCGCAAGGATCAGGTGGAATCGCGCTATTACCACCCAAATTTACTTCGTGCTCGACTCGTGCACTCGCTCTTCCACCGATAAGATAAGAGATCCTTTTAATTACACCTCGTTAAAAATCTATTAACTGTAAATACTGGACTGTACATCTCCTCAACTGTGGTTGTTTTTTCTTAATTTCTCTCCCTCTCTCTCCTCACTCTCTCTCTCTCTCGCTGTCACTTAATTTTTCTTCACTCTCATGTTTACTTTGCTCTGAATTGTTAAATAAAAAGCGTTATTAAAAATAAATTGCACGCTCAGATGGATAACGATTAATTAATTAGACATTTCTGACTTTCAGCTCCGCTCATTGTTTGATTTATATTTCCAGGGCAAATATCAAAAACTAATTATATAAATTGGTTGCTGTAACTATTTTGTAGTTAATTATTTTAAACGGAAAATAAACTGGTTAATAATTTAAGTTATGTTAAGGAGGAGTTATGTATAGTGAGGAAAAAAATATATAGGTTATTTATTGGCATCATACATAATTAAATTAGTGAGTGTCATTGCGGGGACAAAGTTTACATGTTTGGTCACCATGGCCTTTCATGTGTCGGTAGCGCCGGTCTTCTGTCAAGTCATTCAACCCTAAATGACCTGCTACGCCGTGCTCTGGTGCTGTACTGGAACCAGTCGGTTTTGCGCGGGGCGATGGCCGGACGTCGGATGGCATGTCATTGGTGCCATAGAGATTGGGTCGGCCCTTGGTGTGAGATGCAACTTGTGTCGATACCCTGGCTCCGTCTCATCTCCCTGGCACTTCGGTGGCGGCCGGCGCCGCTGCTGTTTAGCAGGAGTGCCTCAAGCGCTGGAAATATGCATGTCTTTGTCCAGAGCACATATTTTCTGCATTTGCGGATGAAACTCTGGGCCCGTCCTTCGGGCCCGGGTGCTCTTCAGCTCTTTAAGGAGGTCTCACCTCGGCTGGTTGAGGCCTCCCGTGACATGCGTGCTGGAACGTATCTCGCTCGAGAGAATCAGCATTGCTATCCAGCGTGGCAATGCTGCTAGCATTCTTGGAAAGCTCCCGCATGATTCTGGTTTGGGTCAGATCTTTTATCTATGAGTAAGTAGGTTAACTTCTGTTTTTTTTGTAAATAGTTTAATCTGTTTTGAATAAACGCATGATAATTAAATGTACACACAACTTTTTAGCATTTTTTTTTATTAATATAATTTATGTGTGCTTTCATCGGAAATATCTGAGGTGTATTTATAGGATTTATACAGAGAGCTCAATATAATATACTCATTTCATTTTCATTATAAAATAAAACAAAAAACTCTCACAAGAATTCATAATAATACGATGCGTAAGAAGAAAACTTCCATTAGATTCTAAGACAAGATAATCTACAAAAAAGTTACGCATGTCAAGTATCATTATTAAAAAGACTCGCGGTTTACAGACGAGGCATAAAAGTTCATAAAATAATATGTCCGCACGAAGCTTTCCCCGAGTATGTCAAGCTCACGTTTCACAAAATTTCGAGCGTTTTAATGCGAATCCCTTTTTCTCTTTTTTGCGGTAATGGTGACAGCGCCGGTGCTCCCTCGCGACCATTTATAACGTGTTTTAATCGCGACGCGGAAATTAGTTATATTACGCGTCTATCCATCTCGCCGACTCTGTTATATGGTTATTAACCGTGACAAGTCTCATGAGCTTTATTTATATTATAATCGCGACAGACCGAGGCGTAGCCTAGCTATGACGAATTATAATTTACACGTGTTAGATTTTTCCGGAATTCGATACTGTTTATTTAAGCGAATTTCAACAATTGTGAAAAAGATTATAATCTAGTTACCCGTAGGTCGTAGATAAATGTTTTAATCACATCACAATCCATGTCTAGATGATGAATTTGTCCAGAAAATAGTTTGCATCATCAGGAAAGTTTTTTTAAATACACACGAACAATGTTGCGGGTAACAGGTTGTTTTTGTTAAGCATAGTCATGTAAACTAAATTACTGGTCGTTGATGCTAAGGAAAGAAATATCTGCTGCTTACCATCAGGTGGTCCGTACACTTGCGTGTGCCACTTAGTAGAATAAAAATATATGCAAATATACATCCGGTCTTCGCGGAAATCACGCTAGATCCTCTCGAACTAGCAGAGCTTCACATGCATAAACATTTTCGTTGCAGAGCGACAAATCACTGTTGGGTTTCCAATCGGATTTTTCTATCAAATTTCCCAATGCGTCTCTCGACGAGCTTAGTTTCGTTCACAGTTAAACTAACGTGCACCAAGCCACAGAATACATAGCTAGGCTTTCTAGCAAGAGTAGGTACTTTCATAACCTACATTTAGTAATAAATAAAGAAAATATATTTTTATTTTACACAACTTAATCTTGCGATGATTTTTTTATACTAATTACTGTGTAGACACAAAAAAAGTTGTTTACTTTATTAAAAGCCATTGTCTTGAACGCGTAGGTACCATAAAAAAAGTTATTGCCCAAAAATGTGACAGTTGCGTTGTAAAAATTTAAGTGAATCTCGTACCGACCCTGTTGACAAAATAAAAGTTTTTTGTCATAACATTACATTCTGACTTCTAATTAACTAGTGTTAGATTTGTCTATTTCTTAGTCTATATAATATGTGTAAATAAAGGCCATTTTATATCCACAACTAGCGACCGGCCCGGCTTCGCACGGCCGGCGTTAGCCATATTAATTAAATACCTACAAAACATAAATTAATTATACTTAAAAATCTTCCACCTGAATCACTCTATCTATCAAAAAAACCGCATCAAAATCAGTAGCGTTGTTTTAAAGATAAGCATACATAGAGACAGAAGGACAACGGGAAGCGACTTTGTTTTATACTATGTAGTGATTTATTATTTTCTCAGCATATATGTATGAATACTAAGCCTACTAAGGAGTTTATATTAGTTTAGATCAAAAGATGGATGTTGTGTTACCTTACTAATTTGACAGTGGTTTGTCAGATTGAATGAGTCCCCGAGAACGGGACCCAACACGAAGTGTTGACAAGGCTTATCCAAAGAATAGTTAAACAGCTTCTTTGTGGAGTTGTCTTGTTTCGAACTAATTGTGACTCTAGCCTAGAAATATAATTATAATCAGAATATACCAAAAATCTGTAAAAATTTTGAAGTTCAAGAATATTACCGCTGTTACAGGACAATCTTTTGGGAAATCTATGATAAATTTAATGTCGGATTTGTTTTGAATGTTATCCATTGTGAACCTGCCACAATCTCGCTGCTTCGGTCCCTTGCATGTTTCCAAAGAATGCCAGGAAAGCTCGTACGGTCCCTGAGATAATTAAATAGTTATTAATATTGAAGTTCACTGCCTGATCGTTGGTCTCGTAAGAATTAAAAGAATAATTTTCTAAAAGTGTACTGTTTCTAGTTTGGGTTTTTGTATATGTCTTATCTAAAGCTCAGAGTAAATAATATACTACGTACTGTGACATATTTGAAAATACACGTATTACTCAGTTATGTCGATCAACATGTATTCATGCTTTAGATGTCTAATAAGCCACATGAGATTTTGAAAGCATAGTAGACCTTTCTAAGAAAAATGTATGACATTAAATGTACACTTACAAAATTATCATTGTGCTGTATGTTAAGTCCAATGGATGTCATTGAAAGGAACGCAATTATATAAATCAGCAAAAACATGATCGCTTTTGACGTTAAGCGCTTGTAACGTGTCTCTTACGAATAAACCAATATCTCGTTGTTATTTACTGTGGTAGAGACCGTGTTATCCGCGGTTATTATTCCTATGATAAACGTATTTAAAATTTAATTTCCGGGCACAATTTGAACGGATAATTACGTTTGCGGATATACATCAAAACTGACCAAGTGGTTTAATTAACATTTAAATTTTAACGTAATGGTTGAGTTCTTCTGCACTAAGCTGGCCCACGTCATCGTTCTACCAACAAAAAAAGGAAAACGCTATCTCGTTCTACCAGAGTTTCTATAATGGTCAGCATCTTTTGATTCTGTTGACCTGATCGATGCAAATTAAGCCACTAAGGGTATATTTACCACCTTCTTTTGGTAAGTAAGTAGTTTTTTTATCTTCTCATGATTGTTAACGGTGCGATTCCATATAAACTCACCTTATGCGTGACACGGGCAAAGATCTCTAAGGTATATTTACCACCTTCTTTTAGTAAGTAAGTAGTTTTTTATCTTTTCATGATTGTTAACGGTGCGATTCCATATAAACTCACCTTATTCGTGACACGGGCAAAGATCTCTTACGAAGGTCCATTAACATTCTGCTCAAAACCCCTGAATTGTTTTTATATCTTCACACGTTTCCAAAAGAATCTCCGAAGGTAAATGGGGTAAGCATTCTTCCATTCCACCGAAATGCCGAATTATTTAAGTGCCAAAAAGACAGATGATGAGTTGTAAATGTGTTTTTAAATATATTTATATGTAAATTCGTATAGTTCGTTATTAATGCCAGAAGAAAGTCTGATAGTTACATTGCGTAACCGAAAATCGTTAAATGCAAGATGTGCTAATCGCATTACCTACATACTTTTTGTTCGTTGTGATAAGCATTGCTTTCAAATAGCGTTAATGTTAATGCGGCTAGGCGGAGAGAAGGAATCATTGGGCATTAATCGCGAGAGGTCGTTACGAGGTAAGTGAGGTTCTCTACAATCATTATGCATTTTATTTTACGTGCCCGCTGTGACACCGATCCTCGTTCTGGCTTAATGCGTTCCCCCATTACCTGTCACACTAAAATACTATCAAAGACTTAAACTTTATAATATTATTTTGTTACAATTATTATTATAGTGTGCAATTAATAATGGATGCGATGTAGTGGCGGCTTGAAAATATGAAAGCTATTCTGAGGTATTTAGTAGTTAATACTTTTTGAACCTGATATTTCTATTCAATTATATAGATGTATTCAATATCGTTGAATATCACTAGAGGACAATAATTTTATACAAACTAGCTTGCATTTTTCACCTACATAAAATTAAGATACCACAGCCTTATAATACTCAGGGAAGTCAGGGATAGTGTACCTTTTCTTTCGTAAAACAGTACATCAGTCCCTGAGGTTACTCCTTAAATACAAAGAAACTAAATTGATCTCCTTAAAATATTTGTATAATTGATGAGAGCGGATATTACAGACCGAAGCAAATTTCGCGTTAAGACCCGTTTTTGTAGTATTATTATGTACAATATACAATTTGTTTAAAATATGATCATCATAACTACGTATCGTACTAAATAAAACTTTATTCATTCCGTTGAATATATCTCCACATATTACGATTCAATTTATATTCATGGATATTAAAGCTATGTGGAGAACATTAGGCACAGGATGGTAAGCTGATATGAGCTTACGAACAAAATCGCCGTTAAATTGAGACTGTTTGTTAAAAGCTGTTAAAATAATACATCGCTTTTGCACAGCTCGCAATGGATTAGCCATGGATCGACGAGAGACATTCATAGACATATCGGTGACTTTGTGTTAAAGCAAATCGGCAGTAGTTGACATTCTTGTTCTGTTATTGTGCAGTACACAAGTAGGAATCAGTTGAGTGGGTCGTGCTATTTGTTGTACGAAACTTGATAGAACCGAGAGCACTCGGTCGGCCGAGATATAGTAGAGTCTACCCACAGGCCCTCGACCTCTCTGTTCGCCAGCTTATGTGGCGATCACTGGGCTTAGTCTGAATGCAATTAAACCTAGTTGCGCTTTTGCTCGGCCGTTGCGAGAATTCGTATGAACTTGTTACGGATGTGAGCGTAGTTATGGAGTTTTTCACTGGCATACCGATCCAAAGAGTTTATATATATCTGCTGCAGCTGATAGAAGATTAGATCCGAGACTTTTGGTAATTCAATCTTAGGTAAAGGCAACGTGGTAAATCATTCATGGGTGTTTGAATATTTGGTGTATCAATGTGACACCTCTGTAATTTTGATTCATATTCCGCGATAAATGGGCTGGCGGGTAAGTCGCGATGTTATAGGGTAATTTAGTGAAATCGATTCAGCGTTTTGCGTATCCACCAGCTGGCGAGTTTAATAACGTATTTGATAAAGACGTGTATCCCGGCCGGGTTGGATGAATGCGGGGCGCCCTAATATGCTCCGCCCTCGTCGTGCCAACGTCGACCGCTGTCGACTTGGAATATGGGATTTCCCGTCATATTCCTAACCGCACCTTACGCCTATTCATATGGATAGTGCGGTGTAGTTAACGTATTCTGATACGCTGCTGCTTTAATAAAGACATTAATGTTAATACATATTCAAATTTAACATTTATGTTCAACTGTTACATGTTTTTTATACACCAGCAGTTACAGTAGTCACACATTCGCAATGTTTCCACTACTAGTGTTCCTACATTAATTATATTTGTTTGTGTAATTTCGTTACGTTTCAATAAACTTAAGGCTATATATCAATGCCGCGATTTTTTCATTTATACCGAAGTGACTCTCCAAATATAATGTTGATATTTTCTTTAGCAAATAAATGTTCAGTCATGACTGATATCTAATCAATAAAAAATAACCTTCAGTTTATGGTAAAAAGGCACGTGTTATTTGATACAAAAAATCTGCGCATCAATTTTGTTATCCCTGTAACTATAAACACGCGAAAGAAAATTGAATATTGAAGGCATACGTGATCGGCAGTTGAAGTTTTTTTATGGGCCTTAAGGGATGGAAGCGATATTACATCTCTAGAAGTGACATTCTAAAACGCTCAACTACTCGCAAGCTCCTATTGCCATTCTTACCATCCATACTGCCTATCTAATCTCTCCAAGTAGGAAACAGACAATTTTCTTTGTTCATTCCTTTATAATACTGCGTAAGAGGAAATTTAACGACATTTACTCAGGGTCGTAACGAAAAATGTTTATGTTCATAAAAATTCATGCGTATGCGGCCGCCTGTGTTTCATCGTGAATGGTGCTTCATTATATCAGCACTCGTACAGGATTTATAGCATTTTTGTGTTTTCATTCTGATACCTGCACCTAGTTCATTACTCAAATGTAAAGCCATTACATGGAGTTTTGGTGCTGTTTGATATTTCTGTTTAATATATTTAATGCTTTATTACATGAATTTATTCATGGATAGTGTAATTTTTTAAATGATAAAATTATTATTCTTATTAAATGGGATCACAATATAGCTCTTCTCAAATATACATTACTATATATGGGTAACCACAGTATTATATAAAATACGCACTTGCGTATTTATATTGGTTAATTATGTCTTATGCGAATGTTCGAACGAGCATATCGCTTCTGCCTACATTAGACGTGATGAGAATTGACGCGATTTACCAAATTAAATATCTCCGTGTAAGACCAACAAATAGACGCCTAGACGGTTAAAGGTACATGGCGCACTAAAGCACTTAAGAGATCTCGAAGTGTGATGAATGAGACGCTATCGCCGGCACCGTCATTCGCGTGGAACACTGCGCCCGGCTCTAGCGATGATTGATAGTGCTTTATTCCACATTAAATTAGTTGCACAATATTCTGTCTCACATTTATGTAATGGTGCTCGAGTATGATATATACGTTGTTAACGAGCGAATCAATCCAATAATATTGACTTTCATGTAACATTAGATATTAATAAACTAAACGAATTTTAATTGTTCAATTGATTTGCAATTATGTGGTAATGTTTTTAAAATATGTTGCTGTGATGTTTCTGTGTTATGTATTAATGAACAAATTTCTGAGCAAGAGCTCATCTAAAGAAATGTTGACATAAGTCATTACACATAAATTAGTTGCTTTCGTTGTAAGTCTATAACTTACTGCTGCTAACAACCAGCAGGCTTAGTCATGTGTACTATCTACAATCGCCAACACTGTAGAAGACGAAGGAAATGTATGGGAAATTGGGAACTAAAAACACCACGTAACATTAAAGTTTTTAATTCCCATACATTTCTTTTGTTTTCTATAGCGTTGTCGATTATAGATATTTAACATGGTTACAGGTACTGGGATATCAAACGTGCGCTACCGTTCCTTTAAAGATCTTTTCAAACCCTTCTCGAACCCCAAGTTGCCAATTACGCATCTTACTTAGGAGCTATAAAGCAAACGAAACTTGATTCAGAATCACACCTCGTTTGTTTTAGTTTGTTTTCTTTCGTTGTAGGTATTCTCGCAGACCGTCGTTCTATTTTGATTAACTCATTTATTTACGAAATTGAAGTGTTCGTGAAGTGGACCCTCTTGCGACTTTCCTCTCCATCTGAACGAAATTACCCAAGTCTGTGATGTTTGCAGTAGGCACGTGTCGAGTGTTTGCCTCTCTCTTGACTATTAACTTCTTATTGCTAGAATCGTTTAACATTGTCCAATATAGTGTCGTAGAACTTTTATCACAACTATTTGTAAATAACGTTCAGGTGGATGGTAGGTAGGTAGTCGTATATCACAGTATAACTAATCATCTCAATTTAGAAGCCTCAGAATTCCGGGGCTAGCCTCGGGAATATCGGAATTGTTCTCATTCTCGGTCGGACGACGGTGTTCTAGTACTATTGCTGGATAGAATATGCGCTTATATCAACCGGTACATAATAATCCTCCGTAATTAACGTACTTGTAGCTTATGTTATTAAGTGACTTATTCGTTACTAATGGTATAATTGTGTGTTCGTGTATTAGAACACGAAGCCTGATTATCTAACGGATTTCAAGTATGAGTGTTTTAGGTTTTCACCTAAAATTAAATTAAGGTTTTAACCAAAAATAAATAATAACTTAATTTTAGGTTAAAATAAACTCGCTGGATTAAATTTTCACTGTTCGTCGATTGTTATTCACATGGAATATACAATACGAACGTTGACTGGAAAAAAATATATGTGTGTAATCACTGATTTCATTATTGTAACCCTATAAATATGGCGTGCTCGACGATAAGTGTTTGGAGTAGGTACATACATTTTATTCGAATCAAAATAGATATTGCATGATGAGCATGGTAGCGTAACAGTGAAAAAAAGAATTATACCGCCTACACTTTTAATTTAAAAAACAATATCTGATGGCCAACTACATCGAGTCTTGACCCTAAAAATGTTTGGTATAAGGTCAGGCCAGGCCATATGATAAATATCTGTAACAAATACAAAACCTCCACGATCTTCAAATGATTAATCTACTTCTCAATACGTTCCAACTCATCATTATTACACATGCTTTTGTCAATTCATATGAAAATGAGCAATTAATCAAGATCGCCTCACAATAATTATAATATTTCGACTTTACAAAACGGACAAATGGGCAAGCAAACGTGTTTAATCCGAAGCCGAGTTTCGATGGAATTTCCGCAGTTCCATGGTAAGTCAAACTCGTTTTTTTCCAAATCGTAAGATTAATAAGACGAGTTGTTTATGTCTTTGGTTATTTTCGAAATAAATAGCAATAAATATCATGTTAAGTACTTGACTTTATATTGGATCGATCTAAATCTTGCAATTATGATGCTAAATAGCGAATTTATGCCTACTTGATATTGTATAAGAGCTTTTGTAATGCTCTAGTAATTCCTAGTGGTTCTTAAATAATGATCAAGAAAATAATAGGAATAAGGGAAGATCTTTTAAATTATTACATTACAAAGTTTTGTGTTTGCTAAGTAGGTAGTGGTCTGTCTGCTTTCCGAGATCCAAAACGTTCCTTGTGTTGGAATAATTAAATGGAAGTTAAACTGCTCTGTCTCATGGAAATTGGAGCGCTTTTATTTTCAAGTTTTCAGGCCCGTTCCGTCTGCCGGCCATGTTTCTTTATCGTGTCGTACTTCGCAGAGTTGAGCCAACTTGATCCGTTGCGCAAATTGTGTAAATCATGCTGGCTGATAATGGGCCAAGGATTGATCGTTGGCCCATTGAAGCCGCAGTGGAGTTGTGAGTGGTGCTGCTCGCTATTTGCGAGTCGGTGCTTGCCGCCCGTTTTGTAAGCGATAATTCAGCTATCGGCACCTACAGCCCGAACTTAATTTACATAATTAATCTTTGTCCGTCAGCCACAGCGTGCGTTGACGCGTAAATTAACAAGCGTTCAATATACTTTGAATATATAATGTTATTTATGAAATTATGGGATACTAATAATTTGTCAAGCAATCGGATATAAGGAAACAGTTAAGCAATAAAGATTAATATCAAATGACGTGTACCACAAATATTCACCTAATGATTTATTTCACATGGCAATGAAGCCACTCTTTGTTGATGAAACTGTCTGAGATTGACTGTACTCTATCAAATAGGGGTTAGTTGAGACGTCCTGTAATATATTCTCATATGTATAATATGAACGCTTGACTCAAGTGGGGTTGGTAATTTGGTTAATGGAAAATAGTACGCAACGTAGGTAAAAGTTTAAAGGAAACCGATAGTTCCATACTTGAAATTGCTCTCATGGATTAGAGGGACGGTATGCCCCGCCTGATCCATGACAAAGGCGTTTCAATTAAAACAATTCAAGTTTGTTTAAATGTTTCTGTCAACCCATCGCAAGATATTCGTTACAGATTTCTTCTTTAAATTGAACAACCTAACCTCTGAGGTAATTAACAAATAAATAGGTTTTAAAGGGAAACTTTGTTAATTACATTCTTGGATAAACAGTAAAAAGGTTTCGGTGTAAACAATAACAGTGTTTTATGGGAGAGAGCGTTTCTTCGAGCGTAAACGGAGGTAAATATTTGCTGAAGTAAACAGCGTGGCAAACGTCCTTAAGTTCTTTTCGAGTCAATAGTTTGGGATCACAGTGTAGTGTTACATAACGAGATAGTCGATACTTTAATGTTATTTAGTTGCGGTTGTGGAATCTGTGGACAGATTTAGATTTACCTTGGGTCGGGTTAAAGTTGAGACAGTCCCGCTCCAGTTAGAGCATTCCATTCGGGCTACAACGCCACTCGGATTAGCAACTAGTTTGATTTTGTTGACAAAGTAATTATGTTTCGTGGTACCTATTTGTTGTTATTGTATTTTGAAGTGCTTTGATACAATTTAATGCATATTTGTTACATTATAGTTTAGATTAGTTTAAAAGTGAATATTAACTCGGTTGCTACTTTAAAACTATTTACTTTTTTCTTTCTAAGTACTAATGAACAGTTCATGCTTACACCATGCTCGCTGATGTATACGAATGCAAATATTATTATGACAAATAGTATGATTCTTCAGTAATCAACAAAATTAGTTAAAAAGGTGTGACCTGAAAGTGTGACCTTTTTAACTAATTTTGTTCACAGAACTCGTATTCCAGGATCTAATTACATCTATTTGTAACAAGAATCCGTATGGATTGATTAATCAGTTCCGTTCTAAATGGGAAAATCTGCCGTCAGTCGCTATCATTGCGTTGCCACGTTTACCATTTACTTCTTGCAAAATAGAGTTGGCTTCAACGAAATACGTCCGTGGTGAATAATTCAATTACAACAACCCTTTTCGCACTCATGCGTTCAAAACATGTTAAATATTTGCAGTTCTGTTAAACCTTCACGTTACCAATCTACAGTATGAAGGGATCACCAGTTTTAATCCGCGAAATCATCCCGCGTAACAAAATCTTATTTATGAATTAGTCACAATCCAAACATTGTAGGCAGACGTCACGAAGTCTGCGTTATTTATGTAATTCTCAAGTAAGCCGTTTAATCGTCCATCGCGCACTTAATGTTTGAGCTTCTGCGAGGGTGCCAGATGTGGGGGGAAGTGGGGTGGTTGTAGATCCACAAGGCCGGCCTCGTTTTTGCTAACAAATCGCTCGCCCGTACCGCGCACAGGTAGTGTCACGGCTCATTACTCGAAGTTTATGTTTGGCAAATCACTCCGACGCCGACGTCATGAATAAACAAGATGAAAACTTATGACCTTATGGCACACGTGATAGCTACATACTCGGTTGACTCTCAACGATAACGGCTTGCAACAGCTATTAAAGACTTGCCATTTTGCTCCATACATGAGCGTACATTTATCTGAAATAAGGATAGCTTTTGCTTCTTTCGTTTCAAATTTTTTATATGTTTGTTTCACTTTACATTTTTGATTATTTATCTTTCTCTCAGTAGAAATATCTAACTCTACAAATTATTCCACATATTTATTTATTTGGGTATATAGAATTACGCAAACAGTTATTCTTTAATGCTACTGAGAACTTCCAGAGAGAACTTCTTTGTTCATACTGTCCTATTCCTAGGGCAGTCTCTACCTCCAAATAAAGAATTCATAAAGCTTTATCTATACAGCTCAACTACTGAAAAAGTTCATATCTTCGATCAATAGAACTCTGGAAACTGCTGCGAGGCCATTCATTCAGCACACCTATTTTAAATTATTCTTTGCATAAAAGTTTTATTAAAACAAGCATTCTCATTTTACTTTACACTTTTCGAACAAGTTGAGGGTTATTATTATTTGTGGTGATGTTCTAACAAGGATAAGTCTCAGGCAAACAAATAGTAAAAACCAATAAATGAATAATTACACATACCTAAATAAACGAATCTGAAAAACCTCTGGGTATGAATACCAAATCATCACAAATTGTCGGTCATCACATCAATCTGTTATCAAAAATTCAATTATTAGACAGGACTTATAACAATTGAAAAATGTTGCACATAAACATAAATGCTAATTTCATTTCAAACCTCGTTTTAAATAAAAGTTACTGACGGGGAAATTAGGATCTTTGGGAATCTTGAGTAAAACTACGTTATGTTGTACGTACACCAACTACGGGAATGCCATTAAATTCAATTAGTGGGAAACTATACCTAAAACAGAGATTAAGGTAATTAGTCGAGCTGTCCGTACGTCACGTGCATGTATGACAATAATTATGTAAATAGGAAATTTGGAACATGTGCGCGCGTGCAGATTGAATAATATCTATTCTCCTAACTCAGCGAGTTGGTTTAATGAGCGTAAGCTGGGCTTGTACTGCTAGCTTTTTCAGTACTACATAGATGTGTCATATACACAGCTCTATGGTTGACATAGTGTAACGTAGCGGCTGTATTATAAATGCAAAAATATTTTTTTGTCAGCCTCATTTTTAACTGCTAAGCTGATGGACTGACTTGATCATCATACTTACCTATTTTTTAAAGAGGCAGCTTGCATCTATCGCAAAGACTAAAGGCTAAAAGTAAAGGCTGTTACGTACCAAGTGGCCGAAGTCCCGGGTATCTGTAGATAATTATTCCCATTGTTTAGGTCTATAATGTTTTAAAATAGTCTTATAGTATTATTACGGAGCCGTTGTTATCATTAGTGCGAGCATGAATAATTTGCGACAATGTTTTTGTATCGCCTTCGACTATGTTTGTATTGAAAAATGAACAGCGCTGCGGCGGTGAAAAGTGGAACTAAAAATTAGTATGACAATTTTGAATATCATTTCGCGAGCTACGTTTTCGAATACGTAGTCGGAAAATGTACGGTCACTGTTATACGTGTTTTTTTACGTTATTTGGTTGAATCAGTAGTAGTGTATACAAGCAGTGCCGAGTTCATGAAGTCGTTAATTTTAATTAATTGCCGTGAAGGGCAAATAATATACCTACTAGCTAGACGATAAAATTATACACGTAGCTACAAATATTTACCAGCAACAATTTTATGTTATCACTGCTGTGTTTCGTTATCTAAATTGAATATCATATAATTGAATGATTTATTCGTGACACCAGTGACTTACACTCGGCGTATTATATTGCCGTCAGGTGTTATTTTATATAAAAGTTCGCTGAGTAGTAAGGTACCGCTTGCAAAATGTAAAAGAGAAGAGCACAAAAAGTGCGAGCCTCAAAATGGGAACATTCGTGGAATGGCTATTTGAATAAATATCAAGAGAGGGAACCATTTTTCATCACCCTGGTGATAATAATGATGCTATTTATCAAAGACTCGAAAGGGTGCGTAATTATTAACGTTATATTCCGTGGTTTCATTTGTTTACTTACACTTTTCGGACGATATTTTTCCCTGTTAGCGACATAAAAGTTAGGTCATATCGTTCGGCTGAGAGGGGATGGCCCCAAATGATTTATTGTTGCGTTGAATATGCATGTCGAGATGAAAAATTACGAGCGTGCGAGCGGTGTAGCGAGTGTGTGTCAGTAGACGCCCCCTCTGCTGCGCACCCGCGCCAGCCTCACTCACATTGCGGAACTCGTTAAAGAGATAAATCGACAAATACACAAGACTTATTTTTAAAATAACTACCTTAAGTGAAAAGTTTTCACATTATTTTACTGTCAGCATTTGCCTAACTTTGTCTTTACTATTTTTAACCGCTTTCAAGGACTAGGATCTATGTACACCGATTACTCTGGCTTTGCTCCCAATTCGGTACTAATTTACTTTGCTATACCTTTATTGAAATATATAGTTAACTTATTCACATAAGATGAGTTTCTCATAGGAAGTATACAAGCGAACACCTAATTAGTATATAGCTAGCATATCTGGGCTCGCAACCTACAAGTACTGGTACAAGTTTAGAGCAGACAAAATTTACAAACTTTGAGACATTCGTGAAGTGCACCCAAGAAAGTTCGAGGTGTAGGTTCCCCAATAGTTGGCGAAACAATAGCAGAGTTCTACTTGGATAGCGAAACGTTACCCCTTCTCGGTAGTCGTATCCAAGTATTTACTCGGCTCTCTTTCATTAATAAAACGCCTCTCCGCATTCGCAAACACACTATGGTATGCTAGCTCACATAATTTTCACGCCAACAACTTCACCGTCTCTCCTCCAAAATGGAAAGTCTATTATTAAGTCGTGAATTCTTGTGGTTGTGTTTAGTGGAGTTATACCTAAACTTCACTGATGTGCATCTTTTTAAAGTATAAGTTAGCTTAACTGTAATAGCAAAAATGTGTTTCAAGAGTCCAATAAAATAATTTCTTAAAACTTGTATGTGTTTAATGTATTGAAAATCAGAAATAAGATTTTCTTTCATGTTCACTGAAATAAATTTGATTACAATGTTATATTAAAGAAAATACGAGGCACATGTTTTAAATAATTATTTGAGACACAGGCATGTTACCGCTGATGCGTGAAGAAAAAGGATGAGTAATGATACACTGTCTGCTGTCTGATAGTCGGTTGTAGATAAAGTGTTCCAAACACGAGACATAAATACAGACATGAAGTAATATAAAAGCCAATTTATAAAAAAAACCTAAGGTAGTTTTAATAAAATAAAGATTTCGCATCACTATTTATTATGATGTAATAAATGCGAATTATTGACTGTTCGTTACTGAATCACACAGAAACGGTTGAATGCATTTGAAAGCTAGCACACTTGAAAAGCGAATTATTTCGAATGGGTTTTCCAAAAGTGATCAATGATATATTTATTATATACAAGTGCTATTATCGAATACTATATGTTACTGTAGTCTTAGTTATTAGCGTAAATTGAATTGAATATTATCAAGTCTTGTGTGGTCTGTTTATTAATTACGTTAAATTAATATACTCGTAGATATTAAATCAGATAATGTTATCCAAGAGAGGGAAACCGCTTGGATATATATAGGCTATTCACGCTCTCGCGTGAATAGCCTATTTAGTTACATTGACTAATACGTTGATTATATATAAATACTAATTTAGAATAATTATACATAATCGTATATACAAATTTATGTTACCAAATAATATTGGAATATTATTCGATTATAGACATTAGGAGCAAAATACTCTTCTTACTGAATCTCGTCGCGAAAACTCAGAAAGTATAAAGTTTACAAACTTAAGGTTTGCAGTAAGAAAGATTTTGTCTGTTAGTCCGTCACGGAGTGAGCAGAGAGTATAGAGCGCTATTAAACTCTTAGACATACACACCTCTTTTGCTTCTTTGACATTCAATCTTTTCATACATGATCGCCTTTTTATCATTGAGTACTTTGGTATTTTTTTGAAATGAAACCCCTAAAGGTCTAAATGCCAGATCTAAGCTTGTATGTGCGGATGGAACCACTGGGAATAGCCAGTTTTTAATAGGACACTCTCATTGCTATTCGTGGCTGTAGCAAGTTCATATTAGAGTTTCACCCCAGGAGCGAAATATTGCTTATATATTATTAACTACTTAGGTTTTAGCTAATTGTACTGCAGATGACGTGTCGATTCAACTCCATACAACTTTACTTTAATCAAGAAAAAAAAATAGTTTAAAACATGCCACCGGACATATCTTTGAGTTAAGTTTTTCTAAACCAGGGATTTTGTTGTATGTTGATGGCGTGTCCGTGTTTTTTTTGCATGGTTTGGAGAATCGATCAAATACTTTAAAATTATGCCAGGTTTTGAACCGGGTTTTTATGACATTTGATAAAAAAATTAAAGTATTTTTAGTAAAATAGGCAGCCGATTTTTCTTATTTTCAACATCGTCGGGAGTATTTCGAATTGTCCGAGGAAATGTAAAATTGATTTTCTGAACTGTATCTATATCTATAAATTCAGCATTTTAAGTTTTATCGCGTGTTTTAATTTGGCTTCACTATGAGTAAGGTGCAGTTATGGGCAGGCTGTCTGCTCCTTTTGTTTATGAACGGTCTTTAAGGTGAGAAAACAATATTAATCTGACCTTTTTATTAAGTTATCCCATCTTTCGTATTTAATATATATCTTTCAGATTGAAAGATTTTATTTTGTAAATGGAGAGAGTGAAATATCATCTTTATTTAAATTTTCACAACCGAAAGATTGTCTAGATTAATGGGGTCGGCCTTTACTTGGCTATCTATAAATGTAATCAAACAGCCCTCAATAAACGGCGGTATTGTTTTGCCGGTTATTGCGATTCCGTTGCCGAGACACGTCCGGAATAAATTTAACTGCAATTTGGGGCCTTTAATATGGAGTGTTGTTCGGGCTATTGGCCCACCGCGTGTGGCGATGTGATATGAGCGGCATTCGAATGAGTACACAAAGGGGTTGGTGCACGTGGCCTAGTCCGTCGGTAATGCAGCCAGCCGCATGATTGCTGCCACACCGACCTCCGGGGATGCGCTTTGTTACCCATCTACCGATGGCGAATTTGTCTGTCAAAATTCCAACGTGCGCTTATTTTGCATATTCGCATAACCCGCATGCTTACAATACCGTATAGAACAAAATATACATAAGTAATATTATACCACCATATGGAATGTTGTAAAGTAAACATTTAGTTGACAATAACAATAGCAACATACCTATTTGAAAGATAATAATAATACCTAATATACCTAAATATAATTTGGCTACTTGATTTGCATGTACCTGCCGTTACCTAATGTGATGTAATGGATTGCTAATCAGGCCAGGGCTCACGGGCAGCTCTGGATTGACAATGCACATTAATAGAGCAGCTCTAAAGGACGTATGACTCCAGTCAGAAATAGAACTAAGGGTACAGAAAAGTCAAGACATGCGCTGCGCTTAAATCTATTTAAATCATAATATTATTACGCAGAAAATGGCCAAGGTTACATGTACATATAATATATTCCGCTGCTGCGCCAACGTTACGCACTATCCGCGTAAGAGTTTAAACTAAGTTATGGCACTGGAATCAAGTGATTTCGCAATAATTATTTATCACTGCTTTAGGTATAGTTATAGGTTAGTAACCGGAGCGCTACTGCGCTATACCTGAAAGGTATGGTCTTTATTACATTGAGAGAATTCCATTGGACCGTTATAGTAGGAAGCAGGGCATAAGGTCCAGCCCGCTCAATTTGCGGCATTGCTGTGAGCTACCGTCACATAAACAGACCTGCCATATACGTGAACACGTTTATACGAACTACAGATCTACAATTGCTTTGTTGTTTGTGTACCCACATTCCAAGCCGTGAACGAATGTAGGTAATAGTTCAGGAACATGTTAGAATTTCTCTGCTAACACTGCATCACTTGTACCCCGGGAGATAAACGCATCTATTGAAGCCTGGGGCTGTTTCAGTGACATGCACACCACATTACAATAATAGTTCACTTCAGTTTTGTACCTGCCCGAGGCATAGCTAGAATGTTGTTAGTTATTTACAGATGGCCTCAGATTTGACATGTCATGTCATTTTTATGTTGTATGACCTTGTTCATCACATTTTTTTATGAACTATATTCCGTGTTATTGTCATTAAATCAGTGTTTAATTACAAGGTTCCGTGACTCTGGAAAACAATTAATCGTGGAACTCATTTTCTTAAGTGTCTATGCACAAGGTTTCTTGCTTGGATTATGTCCAAAAAGAATGAACAAGGTTACGAGTAGTATACAAACCTTTTTGCTGTCTGCTAAAACATGTCTTGATTTTCCCAGGAGCAAAAATGTTAGTTGCAGTAGCGTGCTGTAGCAACTTTCCAGCAATGTGTTTTGCCCCAACTGGCGGTCCGTTGTGCACTGCACGTAATGAGATTCTATCTTAATTATTTTTCAGTGTTCCTCGTAAATTTCCCTCTCGAGACTTTCTGATTCATTCCATGGGAGCAACGTCCTTTTTCAGCTTAATTATTTTCTTTCTTACTATGTTCAATATACATTTCGATTTTCGTTGGGTAAACATTAAAATTGATAGTCCTGCTATTTACTGCCGTGAACATTTGGTACTCCTGAAAGATTATGTCAAAATAATGTTTATAAAGATGATACCTATAATAAGTACATATGATTATTTTTTTATGGACATTAGACATACTATTAGTTTCATATACTTTCATTCATCTGTTATTAAGGCAATGAGATCGATTTGATCTTATATACAAGTAGGTGGAAATGATAAAATGAATGATGGTTGCAGCGCTGTTTGGCGTTCTCCCGGTGTATTGGTTAATGCGTTGAAGTGGCGTTTTATGAGACCGACACTCGTATCGCATCCAGCCCTGTATGGGTGCATGCGATAAATTTGCCTCAGCATGGTACGCCCACAAGCGTCGCCAACTCGTAAAGCGGTTGACGACGGCTGTTAAGGGGTTTAACTCGTAAATAAGGGCTATTCTATTTCCACCCCGTGTCCTACACACTCTTGAATGGGCTGCCAGCATCCACATATAAACTCAGTCTGATAAACTGATTGGTCGGTTGATGGTTTTGAAATATGTGATTACATTTTAAACTCTTAAGCTAATTTAAAAACATCTTTAGTGACCATTACAATATTAAAAATCCTTATGTTTTAAGTAAAATAGATTGTGATAATCGAAGTGACTGAATGTCCGAAACTATTAGGTCTAATTCAGTCCGTTGTCCGCATCGCGGAAAATATTTGTCTTTCACTTGAATCTGGGTGTTTGGTTTGAGCCTAATAAAGGTAGAAAAAAAAATTATCACTTATATTGTACATAAAGTACCTACATGAAGTATTTAAGTCTTAAAGGAACGATCAACTAATTTATTTATAGTTTTAACCGAATATAATATTAGTAGAGTTACAATACAACGTAGTGAATTCCAGAAAAGAAACGCGAGATTCCGTGTACCACGAAGTGTTGTTTTGTTTTTGCAAATGGAAGCACAAATGTATTGATATAACGCGTACTTTGCATTTGTGTTAAGAAAATGCGTCATTGATATTGAGTGCGATGGTAACATTGTCTGTATCTGACAAGTGTCCTTTTCAGAACAGCTGCTGTCAGTTCTAGGATACGTTATACTCTTATACTAAATTTCATTTTCTAACTAGAAACGATTCACAACTGTGTCGTTTTGATCTATGTATAGTTTACTCTTTGGAAAATATGCATGACGGAATAATTTATCAACTCTTACTTCTTTTAGTCAGAAATAAACACGAACCTATCTGACAAATGGTTAATCAAGCAGCCAAGTGAATAAGGCTTTAAACTTAATCAAAATGATTTTAATCCATACTGGCGCATGATGCAATTTAATTGTTACCGATTTGTTTTACAAAATTGTCCACCTAATGCTATTTCCTTATTGTGGTTAACTGATTGCTCATCGACGTAACCTGGTCTTAACCCATTTTTTTTTTTTTTTTATACGTTTGTGCGTCAACTGTATTTTAAATTTTATTTTATTTCCTTGATTCTAATTTAATATGCGCTCTCAGAGAAGAATGGCGAGAGTAATGTTTATTTTTGCTTTGACTATGCTCAACAAAATCTGATTTTAATGATAATTCGTGTTCTGATTGAAAAAAATACTCTTTAGAATGTAGTCTCATTCGCGTACTTAACTAGGACGAAATGTTTATTTATCCACGAAAAATATCAACTGCTGGTTCAAACATAGTTAACTCTAGCATCTCAATGTAGATAACTATCAAATAAATCGATAAACTCTATAGAATTTTTATCAACGTGTAAATTTAGGGTCGGCAACGCGCGAGTGATACCCCTGGTGTTGCAAGCGTCCATTGGCTGAGGTGATCGCTTACCATCAGGCAGACCGTATGCTTGTTTGCCACCTTAGTGGTATAAAAAAAAGTTCAGATTACTAACGATTTTACTAATATTTGATATTTACTTGCTTCCCAATTTAACTTTAATACTCCTAATCCTTAAATGATACGAAAAAATATACTAATCCTTGACAAGAGAATTATGTTAATAAGAAAATGTTTGCCAACGGACGAAAGTAATAAGAGCACACACAAAACAGGATAAGGAATAAAATAAAAATGGACTGTCTAAAGCGATTTCATTCAACTTTCTTTCACAGAAAGAAAGAAAATCTCTTTTTTGCTTGAAATTTAGACAACCGTCTATTGCGAGATATTTAATTAAATCGGCTTTGATCACAGAGCTGGAATGTCTCTTTGGTGAAATGATTAAAGCCAATATGGTACAGTTACTGCGTGATCTTTACTTGACTTGCCAATTTAGTTGTACCCTAATTATATTTATTTTTGACTACCTTATTGGTGTTTGGCGTTGTTTATACACGAAAGTACTTTGATATCACAGGCTTACATATAAATAAAGTAAATAAATCTGAAATGAAGAATAAATTGCCTCTCGTTTACTATCTCATAATAGTCAGCAATTTCACACTTCAAGTGTGAAATATTTAAAGTGTATTGCTTGGAATATTAATCTTTAATATAGTCGCAGCAAAATTAATTAAAATACAACGCGTTCATGTTGAAAATTAACTGATAGAAAATATTTATTGTATCACTTTTGTTTCAGTAAAAATATAAATTAAATATAGTTCGTAACCTATGCGGGCGAAGTCGCAGGAAGAAGCTAGTATGCTAATATTATGTGTAAGCTTCGTGGGTACAACAAACTATATGAAATTATCCATCTATGTATTTCGAAGTCCTTTTTTAAATTTCCGATTCTCATTGTTTTTGTCATTTTAAATCAACCTGGTTTCATCTTTAATAATTTTATGTAACTACCAGCTGCCTGGACAGACTGTCAAAAAGTTAACGATATTTTACGACCGATTCTCAGACTTATCAAATATGCACAAAAAATTCATGAGAATCGGTCAAGCTGTTTCGAAGGAGTGTTTCCAGACAAACACTGTAACACGAGAATTTTATAAATAAGAATTTAGAAGTACTCTCACCGTCTCATTGAAGGCGGTCCATGCCAAATCAATGTTCAAAATATGAAACGTGATATTGCTTAAATAGGCACTTACCTAAACTAAGTCCCGATGTAACTCAACCTGCTGTTTGCTTGTTTATTAATTAAGTTTAGGTCGGTACCTTGCTCTCTGAAAATTTCCTTTCACAACCCCTTTCAAATGTCTCGTGAAATTCGTAGCCGATATAACAGTAATATTATTATGTAGCTTTTGGCTCCTCCATATTAGTATCAGAGTATTGTCAGCTTTCTCCATAATTAGAAGTAAGTATAGGAATATAGATGGCCAATATTGTGTCTTCGGATGTGTAATATAAGCATTTTCATCAATGTTCGTGTAACCCTATGCTTTTTACGGAAAATGCTCAGTTCTCTTGTGTTTGCTCGGACAGGCTGCGCGTTTTAATCTCGAGTGTGTAATAATGACTACAGAAACTGTATCTTATTTTCCGATAAATATTTTCCCTTTGTTTCTGCTCAAGTACTTCTCCATTGATATTCTGTCTGATACATCCGTGAACGTAGATTCGTCGCTTTTTTCATCTGTCCGAAGCAATGATATATTTGGAACAAAAAATAATTACAAAGGAACGCCGCTATCAGAGGATCAGCCAATATAATCTCGCTGTAAGCCATAACATAACTTTTCGTTAAACAAGACTTACCCTTAAATAAACGCTTCTATTTTAAACTAATTTCGATAGCCGTACTAACATTTTAGTACATTTAAAGCCTTTACTAAATGTAAAGTGTATTATTATTTTAAGCAAAATGGCTGTTTTCGAAATACTAATGTATTTGTGTACCCTTTCTGTTTGCGTCCATTAGTCAAGTTTTGAGAAGAGAAATACGCGCTGTTATCATTTAAGACTTGCCTAACAAGGGTTTCAGCTCAGCTTAATTAACCTCTTTAATTAGTCTTCGGGTAAGGGACTCCGCGGAGGTCCGTTGGTCTCTATGGGCTAAGTGACCTCCATTCTTATCTTCCGATCTATGAGGCACTATACCCGTGCGTCTGTTATATAAATAGTTCAGCACTGGCCAACATTTTAACTTACTTAGTTAAAGATAATTCACAAGTATATTTGCATTCCCTGCATGTAGTTACGAACGCTTCCTTGATAAGAATAAGGACGAATTTGTTAAGAGATTAAAGCTCTGAGTAATGTGTGTTGTGGAAATGAGTTCCCGTAACTCAAATACTCCATTATACCTTGAATTACACTTTAGCTCCACATTTCTCAGGAGAACATTATTTGATTTGTGGATCACGTTGTCGGGAAAGTCAGGCTCATGTCCCCAGCTGTAAGAGTATAGCATTATCTTGGCTAACGAAGCAGACTTCAAAATGGCTTCAAAATCCAAAGACACAAAATACTCCACAAAGATACGTGATATTATTTCCCACTATTTTCCATGCCCTTTTAATGTAAGCTTTTAATTTTAAAGTTAAAACAATCATTTTTTTTTATATACAGAAATGTTAAGACACTTCATTCCTCTGAACTCTTAAAGTAATTTCCAGAAGTTTTCTGAAATATTCAAAACTACTGCGACTTGGGTCAGAATTATCATAAAATATTTATTTACGTGATATTTTCATTCCTTTGAAACGAAGCAATAGAAGTAATCTCCGGTAATCCGCAAAGACGGAGACTACAGAAAGACGAGTGCTTTGATTTCGTTTAAATCAGTTTTTTATTAAATTGGATCCGATTGAGCATCTCCGTATTATGATGTTAAACATAGAATATAATAAGGCATTAATTCATGTTTGAATCCGTGATTTGTTCGGTTACATGTATCGTTTGTTTGAGTTCAGCAAACTAATTAATAAGAACGGCTAGAAGCCTATTACAAAATACGCACTCAAAATAACTTTATCACAGAAGAAACGTGGAAAATGTATATAAAATAATCTGTAAATGTTTTACGAGTAATTTTGAATAAAAAAAAAATTGCTAGATGTACATTACTTGAGTCCATATTTAATATACGAGGCATATTTCTGTGGAAGATACTGAAAGTTAATTCCCAATGGTCTTATGTAAATATTTATGAAGGCCCCGAACGTCCACCGACTTTTAATACTTCGGGTATATTATTATATCTTTGTCTTAAGCTCTTATGGATAAACATTTATTCTGAAGTGAACTTTTTGTTTATGGGAAAGTGACGCATTTATCACAAAATGGTTCCACATAAAATAAGCTGTAAGAATGTTATTTATTATCCTTGATTGAATTTTTCATTCGGGTGATAAGAAAGAAATACAACACTTCGGTAAGAGATAAATTCATTTTAAACGTGATGATTTATCAGGTACGACGCGCGTGCGGTGTGCTCGCCCCCACTTCCTCCCGCTCGCGCATCGCGATGACATATCTATTTGATAAATTGCTAAGAATCTGCGAAAGAGGTAAAAAACAAAAATAAAATTAAGTTCTTCTTAAGAAATAAACCTACCTCTAATTTTATAGGGGAACTTATTCCATCCTGTCTATAAAGTCTACGATATCATACCTAGGTTCTTTTCAAAAATATTCTAACTTTAGCTTTACGAGCATGTTGGTGTATTTCATATTCAAGAGCAACGGTATAGCTCGAAATGTATAGGTATATTTACAAGGCGTTTTTGTAGTACGTTGAGGAATGTTTTATCATGAATAAGCGCATGCCATCCTGAATTTAGGCGGCGACAGCTGTCGATGACGTCTGTTGTATCGGTTCCCTTTTATTTATGATCGAGTTGAGCGGTGCTTATTACAATTACGGCTACGAATTATGTTTCATATAATATGCCAATATTGCTAACTTCCTTTCTTCGTACTGAGCTACTTATTGATATTGCTATTTGCACTAGCACCTAACGTGACGTGATCAAATCTGATACCGTTGTAATCACAGAACACAAGTTCAATAATTACTTGCACATAGTTAGAATTTCGGTGTTACCAAAAACATTATTTTGTAATCAATTTATTCTAAGCTTAGATAATAATATGAACGTACTAAATGCTATTTATTATTATTTTGATAACATTATAGGATTGGAAGAAAGGTGCAAATTTATGTAAGTAACGAAGTAGTCAAGAATTATATATGGCAAATTCTTACAAGTTGGATGTGTAGGTTCGTATTGTCGTATCTTGAAACTCAACACTGATGTGTGTTTCACTAAGCCCTGACATATATTTGGACGTTTTTGTCTATCACTTGGCAGCAACTTCCTCAATGTTTTCTCATTCGGCCGCAGTCTTCCCGAAAGTTAGCTCATTTCTGTCTTGGTGGCTGTCTCGTCGAATTACGAACTCGGCACTTAGTCGTCGATGCGTGTAAAATGTCTTTACGATCCCCGTAAATCCTGCTATTTGCGACGTCGACGTTGGGTATTAACTATACTCACGCTTTCCATTTTTAATCAACTAATTGTTGATTGTGAAACTTTGGAGTGGAATGAGAATTTAGTTCACAGAAAAACATTTCAGACGAACCAGTTTCTGATACAGCTGAGAGCGAAATAATATGCTTGTTGAAGCAACGAAACGCAAATAAAATATTATGCGTTCTAAAAAAAAAAAACAGATTTTTCATCAAATTCTTTAAGTCTATCGTGAACTGTTTTTTTTTTGTTTCAAATAAGCTTTTTTCAATCACAAATATCCGTTTCACAGCATTTAAGCAGCACTTTGTATGTTTAGAGTCTAGTATTCTAATATCTGTGATTTCAACAGTTTCAGTGACTTGTTACCAGCTCGAGATTTCCACCGCGTAAAAGACCTCGTTTGTTAGTAATTATGTGGCGGAGTATTTACACAAAGTTTTAATATATGTGCTTTTAAATCATTAAAATAGATTCTCAAGGTCCGCCTGAAAGGCCCTGATTTAACCACATGTATGCCAGTTGGTGCTTAATATCTAAATAAAATCAAAATATTTTAGAAATAACTGTTATTTTGTTATGAACTAGCTCACATCTTAAATTTGGTTTACGTTTGGAAAAGTTCTGTTCGAAGTAGGTAAAGTCGAAACTTGGCAACTGCACTTAGCCGGTGATAAATTGTGCCGAAAATACGTATCTAATTGTATGAAAATGACGACGAAAACAATCCAAGTAATGCTTTTACGGGTTGTACGAGTTTAATTTCATGTCTTTGTGGTACTTTTTCTAAGTGATACTAGATTATAATGAGAGATATAATAAGCACTGCTGAGAAGATTAAGATAAAATAAAACATTTCCGAAGACTTGTTTTGCAGAAAGTATGAAGTGTATTTAAGTCGTATTAATTACATGCTCAGTAGTTCTGTGTGAGCTTTATCTTTACTTGTATAGGTGTTTACATTTCGAGTGATGATTACCATATATTGAAGTTGCAATATTGTATGTACAATGCTCTTTTTGGAGTTGACCGAAAACCTTATCATTTCTAACTATATTCTTTATCTAACGCTTAAAAAATATATTTTATTATTTTCTTTTTCATAGCGTTTGCAACTATGATGTATGTTAGAAAATAATAATAAAATACTTATTCTTGGCCTATTTCGGTTTGTTCTCAGTAGTTCCTTCAAAGGAACACGTCCTAAGGGCTGGTTTACTCCATTAGGCAATAGGCGCCTACAGCATCCGACCGTCGGCTGCATAACAAGGTTAATATCTTGCAATTCTATCAAAGTCTCAACGCTCATGTAATATCGTTATCTTCCTACGTACCGTGCACTTGAGTTGACAATACTGTAGATATGAAGTTTTGCTCTTCAAATTGTAATTTAACATGTGTTGTTCAGTATCATCGTAAGCTGCAGATAGCTCCCTCGAATACCTACTACGAGTTTACGAGGGAGTATCAGCTCAAGCAGGTAACGTTAAAATTATAAAGAATCTTTCCAATTAAATTCCGAATACACGGTCTAAGATCAGTTCAGGGTTCATTGCAAAGGTCTCAATGAATACAATAACGTGGTTACCTTGACCTGATGCTGCAGCATCATCTGGAATCTACAAGACACCCAACTCCTCACTAACTTACAGCAAATATATCTTGTTGGGGCAAGAAAGGGTGACATCTACGATATTAATTTTAGTCTTTGTTACACAGCTGATATACACCACATCACAAATTACATGAAAAATACGAGATAACATCAGTCGGAAGTGTGTGTACATCAAAAGAAAATATTTCGGAGGTATAATTTATTATTTATAAGTAATTTACTAAGATTACCTAGTAGCCAATTTCGTTTGTGCATAATTTATCATAAAAGGACTGAAAGCTCTCTCATATCGTATATTAATATTATGAGGAAATTCGGCTTAACATACCTAATAGTGGAGGGAGGGCACTACCGCTACTAATATTATTATACGGCTGCTTCACTTCCTTAGGGAGGATTATCTATTCGGAACAGGTGCTCAACTTTTAGTGATTGAAATAATTCTGTCATCAATAATCATAATATTACGTAACACATAAGCAAAAATTGCACGGATGAAAGAGTATGAAATTTAGCAAAAGCTTACATGGAGTCCAGAAAGCTAATATGCTGTATAATAATGCATTAAAAATAAATTTAATTCTTTAAATGTACATTACGCACACTACCATGCGTAACACTGCGTTTGACATGACTTAGAGTGAGTCATGTTAAAATTTGTTTATATTACAAATGGTGCTTGAATTTCAATCACTAGGCGACCGCTGCTAGTATGTATTTAAATAGAGCTCTATGACAGGTACTCGTAAATTGACTATTTTATCTTCCTCAAAGGGATATATATCACCCGCAGTACCTGTTTCTTTGTATAGAGCCATTATTGTTAAAAATAGATTCGGTTTTTTTTGCTAGTTAAAAAATATATATTTGTAATTCGATAAAATTATGTAGAAGGGCTGTCGGCTTCAGCCAGAAGAACGCTAAATAAAGAAAAAGTAAGTACATCTCACAAGTGAGTTAATGTCAAATAGAAAAACAAAATTGCTTAGGTGCACATATCATTATGCGATTAGATTATGTAGTACAAACAACATTCCAAGATTATGATCGCATTAAAGAAGCAACTCACAGGGCAAGTCGTTAGTTGGACAGATGCCTCTTGGCTCACCAGAGGCCAGAGGAACAGAGTATATTCCCAATAGTACATGGCTTATTAAATAAAGAATTGAAAGAACATAGTGCAAAAGACCATACGACCAAGGAAGTCAATGGTCTTGCTATAGGAGAGCTGAGTGGCGGTACGCTAAAGATGATTTCTGGGCCATGGTTACTCTCGGTACAGGAATCATAGAATGTTTAACTTAAGCGGAGTGTAAAATGCTCACATAAATGTGTCTTTATTAACTTAAAGGGACCTCGATTAAGGTAGTTAAATTTCACTAGAATGTTTTTATAGTGCTAAGTACAACGCAGAAAGCTATGCTACTAAATTCAATTGACATTATCCCACGTCTGACTTTTTACAATTTAGTTTATTTCTCTATTTATAAGTCTACTTAGGGACTGTCGATGCTAAAGAAATATGCTGCTGAATATTTTACGAAGCGAATCAATTTCGTTTAGCTACTAGTTTAGAAACCTGTTATACCTGCTCAGTATTTTGACGTACGCAAAATTGGTTTTGTAGGTAATTGAAAAACTGAAGAATAAAAATGAATTAATTTTACGCTTTAAATGAATTCCTCACACGGTTCACGGTAATGTGTAATTTATTATTGAATTATTTCTTTTAAGTATCCATCCATTCAAATTCATTTGTTGGCGACCTTATTTTTGTTAAAGTACGTTTTTTTATCTATTTATTTAAATTCCTAAAACACTACACTAATATTATAAAAAGGAAAGATTTTATTGTTTGTTTGTATATAATAAGCGCCAAAACTACAGAGCCGATTTGAAAAAAACATTACCTATTTACATCCCTTACATTACCATACATCCCTGATGAACATAGGCTACTTACCGCGGGAAAATGCTTCATTCGTACGGGAAAACGGGTAGTAGTATACCTACTATATAGCTACGCGGTCGAAGTCGCGGAGAAAAAGCTAGTAGAGAGATAAATGTCTTATTTAACGAGCTTTTGTCTAGTAGAAGATATCATACAACATCACGATGCTGCATTTAGAAGTTATACCTATAAATTATTATTATTTATTTAAATAAATATTTTTGCGTAATAAATATGCCAAATGATTTTAATCGTAAACAATTTCCTGTCTCGTTTCGGTGACTAATAACATCAAAAGGCATTTTCCGGTAAAGGCTGTTTGATGTTTCATTAACGTTTACGTTTACATCCTGGTTGTTTAGTTGTACTCGTAGCAGATACCGATGTATGGTCCTACCATGGCATTTATTGAAACTAAATTGTAGACCATTACATACATGAGATAATTATAAAAACCACGTAACAAAGTACAATTACAGAACTTTTCGCTCCCGGCGTTCTTTTTCGGAAACCATGGAATGAAATGTAGAAAAGATATACATGTATAGTGAAGGGCAGCCAGTGGTATAAGTAGGAAATGTTAGTACGCTATTAAATAGTTTTAAAAAACATAAATTAATAATTTAGTTTCACAGGTATTATATTATGCAATTGGAATATTCCACGATGGCATAACTAAGGCTCTATACCCGCTATTGTTTAATTAATTAGAATTTATCTGAACCGTTCTATTGTCACACAGGATCATAACGCTCTTTTATTTTAGTAACTATCGGAAGCACGCGTATATAAACAACTATGAATCAAATGCATCGCTTTGATACAGAACCATGTAATTAATCAAAGCTTTGATAAGTCACCCACAAAGTGAAACAAAAAATTTTCTATCTACGCTCTCAGTCGAAAATTTTCCTGTCAAAATTATTTTATCTTGAAAACAGGTTGAGATAACCAAATTGCCGTGTGAGCCAAAATGTGGGGCTGCATGAGGCATGAGCCAGCCCTTAGTTCCGGGCCGGGCATTGAGCCACGGCTCCGGCCGCTTTTCTTTCGAGCTCGTTAACGAAACAATAAATAATGATTTGGACGTCTCCGCCATTGCAGGCCATTGTTCGAGCGTAATATTTTCCGTCGTGCCGTCGGCATCAGGTCGCTGACGTGACGTCTCGCAGTTTCCTTGCTGTCAATTTGTCTATGCGATATCCTTTATTTTTCCGTTGCATTGCTTTATTGAATGAGGACATTGGCTTTACACTCTTAAATTAATTACTATTGCAATAATTTTGAATAAATGTGTAAAGGAACTGAACTGCCCATAAGCTGATATTCGGCCGGCTCTTTTTGAACTTGAGGGCAACATAATAAACATGTGTGATTGAAACCGTATTAAATTTGATTACGAAATTATTTTTGCAATATTTGAAAAGAAATGGCTTAAAGAGTGTTTTCTGGTACTGAATTCTTCATGGTTCCTATTCGGATCTGAACAAATTAAATGGAATATATTGAATTTTTGGGGCTAAATTTTTTTTTTATTGATCTGAGTAAGGATTAAATGTAAACGAAAATAAATTTATATAAATCACTGTATATGTTTGTCATCGTAATTCATCATCTCACGGGTTTCAGTTATATACACCTATCCGTGATATTTAGAGAAAAGAGAACTAAATATTATTGGAAATCGCATCACCATATGTTTAAGTTTAAGCTTAAGTAAAATGAATTTCGTTGATTACTTTCGTCTTCATTTCGTGTTTATCGTTGAATATAAATATTTTACCAAATTTTTACCACAAGGGTGGCACAAGTAAACAGCTCGCCTGATGATTAGTAATATACCGTAGGCCTTGGAAACTAGGAACACTAGGGTATTTATTACATACGCATCTTACTAGAAACATCTCCTCACATATTGACACACTTCACATTCATATTTGTAAGTTAATCTTCACCTCGAATAAATTTTTAGACTATCTTTAAATGTTTAACCAACAGTTGTTATTATTTCAAAGAAAATACTTACAATATTGACCGTATCTTTCTGTATGTTATTCTGAAAGCATTTGTTTTATGTCTCTTATTATATCTGTCGCCTTGAGGCCAACATTTCCGCAAGAAACACAATATTTCATGTTGTACAGTGATTTATGGTACATTTTGTTTTGTTGCAGGTAAGTGTCAAGGGGTACCTATCAATTAATGTCTACCTTTGGCGTGGTAATTACGACGATCAAAAGGTAAGTACCTACATATAAAATGTATATTAAGTGAGAACATATACACACAACACAGAGACCGCTGGTCTAGTGGTTGGTATACCTGACTGCTACGCTAGAGGTCGCGGGTTCGATTCCCGCCGGGCAAACATTTATGTGACAAATATGTTTGTCTTGCGTCTGGGTGTTTGGTATGTATTATAAGTATGTATTTACAAAAAAAAAAGTATATAAGTATAATATCAGCTGCTGGCTCGCATAGTACAAGCTTTGCTTAGTTTGGGGCCAGATGGCGCTGTGTGATAATGTCCAAACATTATTATTATTATATAATATTATATTGAATAATCATTTAGCGTTGCTTAAACTCATTCGTATGTCAACTATTAACAAAGTACAATTATTTTCGGTTGGCAACGAAGAAAACAACCTTAAGACGTACGTATCAATTCAGTCTACGTTTAAATTAAAATAGCGAGTTCACGGTATTAATATTAAGCAATTCAGAAACTCTGTCTTAGGCACATGAAAGCCAAGAAAAAAGATTATATAAGTATATATATATATATATATATATATATGTACAGATGGTAGGTAGACCGTAAAACTCGTCAATGAATCATGACATATTCTGTAGCGAGTTCGTATTAGTTTTATGCATAAAAATTGGACAGCAATGTGTTTTTAAAGGCCATCAATTTATTTTGAAAATAGAAAAAATATTCATCGCGATTTTATGCATACACGCTGATCTATTAAATTAAGCAATGGTGGAAATCGATCCCATCGTGGAGCTCGAGTTCGTTACAATAATAATCGTTGTGCGCGTTACATCAAGTCGTAAAAATGATTCATGACTCAAAATAACCATAAGAATTCGATAAACGTGTGAAGGAAAAGGTGAGGAGAGCAGGGAAGTTATATTACCAATTGGTTTTTACACAAAACCATAAAATTCATGAAGAAATTACAATTACATAAAAACAATATTCCTTGTTTGATCTATATGAATGCTCATATATGAAGAATAGCTTTTGCCCGCGGCTTCGCACGCGTGGTTAAGTGAATAAGTCAACAAGTAATTATATTATGTAATAGCTGTTACGACTATTTTCATGGTTTTAACTTAGAAAATGATGGATATTCATGTCAATTTTCGTCCCCTATTTTACCACCTTAGGAGTCGAGTTTCAAAAAATCCTAAATACGTATTTATTTATTTTTAACTGAAAGGCCAAATACCAATGTTTATGCGTTTAATTTAAAAAATGACGGTATTTCATACAAACTTTCATCTCCTATTTTACCCTTTTGGGTGGTATTTCCAAAAAAACTTCCTTAGTGCCTAGCCTACTTCATGCAAGGTACCATAACCTACGTCATACAAGGTACCTACTGTCAAAATTTCAAGTCTCTAACCCCAGCCGTTCTTCTTCTTCCTAAGTATGACAATCAATCCCTTCAGGGACTTGGACAGTGTCGAGTGTCAGAGACTGTTCAAGTTTCAATATTTCTAGACAGTGCGTTGATATGTCAGTCAGTTTCTTCTTTTTTAAATAGAGATTGCTAATTTTGTTAAGCTTAAAATTGGTACAGTATTCGCAAGCTTTATTATTAGCTAATGAAGCAAGTTATTTCTATCTGACTACATCTTTGAAATTTTATAAATTGTGCAGAAGTTAAGACATTTTCCAATACGTGCAAGAAATTTCACCTCGGCGAAAATTAGAGAAAGAAAAATCAAATTAGAGATTCTGTGAACACTTATACAGCTGCTTTTATTTTTGCTAGCTTTTTGGTCGCGGCTATAGCGGCTTCATTCTAATGAAACGTAATATATTTAATATGTGAGTTGAATATTAGTTGAAGTTTAATTTATACTAGGTATCCAGTTTAATTTAACATAAATAATTGTTTTAATATTGTTGAATAGGCAATATGTCCCGCCAGTGTCCTTTAATTGTAAAGCTGAAAACAAATCGTAAATCATGTTTAATGTAATATATAAGGTAATTGGCCCAGGGAATAAAAGGTTATGGAGACTTAAAAATATCTCATTTTCGAATAACACTTAATCTACTTTGTATCTAAATGAATATCAAGATTTATGAAAATCAATGTATGGAATTGATTTTCATTCAAATCTAAGCAATTCACCAGGCCCTAGGTCCTGGTCTGGGTCCAAGTGTGCTCTAAGTGTGGTGGTTCTTGATCTATTTCTAACCAAATGAGAATCTGGACTTTGTCCTCGGCCATTGATTGCCGGACCTGCTTTATCATGGACACTGATAAAATCCATTGTTTATTAAAATAAAACTTACGTACTAGTTATTTATTTATGTATATACGTACATTATTATAAGTAACGTATAAACATCGGAACATAAACATTTATAAGAAAGCACCTCATGTCAGCTTATTATTGTTGAAAAAATAAGTTTGAATTCATTACGTGTTTTCAACAATACCAACGTTCGGATTCAATGTCTTTTGAAAGCAGCCGTGTTTTTGTTGCAACTTTACAGCAAGGTCCGATTGAACGTGCCATTGTGAAGGCTGCACAAACAGCACACCTTAGGCGCGCGACAGAGTATATCGGAGCGTATCGCGTTTGAAAGCCGAGGGGTGTCCGGCGCTACAAAAAGCGTAAAGCGCATTGTTTCGCGTTCGCAGAGGAAATGTCCAGCGCTGACAAGCGCTGGTTGGGTCTAATGGACCGCTATTTGTTTCTGGCTGAGCGTTTTTACGTTGGAAACCGTCTAGATCTAAGCACGATACAGTATTTAGAGAATACGCGCTCTATTAAAGGTTATTAATATCTGTTATAATAGCTACTTGAAATACTCTGCGAATACATGAAACATTGTTAACATTTTCCCCCTCATCTCATACGCACAATAATGGTTATCTATTCTGTTTGTAACGATAACTATTTAACATTTATAACTTGACTATAATAGCATATATTTTACATTGTGATAGCTATCGTAGAGTATTTAAAAAGCTAGCTTCAAGGATCTTAGTTTTAATATAAGAATATTATTTACATTTGTAGTTACCACAGGCTCGTTTAAAAGACATGAGAAATACGTTTATATTATGCTTTCTCCAATAAGGTATATATAAAATATAAATTATACGGAGATACAACGCGTGTAAGTAACAATACAATCTCTAACTGGAAATGTGGGTTGTCGCGTTCAATTCTGAATACAAAACGTGTGCTTTTAAATCAAAATTACGTCATATATAAGCAGACCCTATTCGTATTGTGGTGGCGACTTCAAAGCAAACTTTTTGGTCAAAGAATCCATTTTATTAAGGGCTTCTTCAACTTTACAGCGGAAACGCATTTTGGGTTTTTGTATCGCATCTCGACCGATTCGACCCTAAACGATTTCAATGAGTCTGATAAAATAGAGATTTGGTGTAAAAATCCACCAGTTGAACAGAGTTAAAATCAAGGCACAATTAAATTCATGACAGCTTTATATTCTCTGCCAGTACTAAATATGTGCTGTTTTTTTTGGACTATCACGGTATTCGATCACTATCACTATCACTATCACTATATCGATATTCTCGATAATGGACGATGAATATTTAACAGACACGATGCTACTGTATGTCATAGTAAATATAAACTTAAAGCAGAACCTTATGTACTAGATAACAAAATTATATATTGGATAAAATATGAATAAGGCGCACCTTATTTATTTATGTAGGGATACCTCAGTGGCACATAATTGTAAAACTAGTGTTTCTCACTGTAAAACAAAACAAAGCAAAATAAAAAAGAAGTTGAATGCAAATCACATAGATTTCTAAAAACAAAATCGTACGTACATCATCAGTATCATCACGCTAAATTCAGGGTAGGCAGAGAATATCGAGTGCCATTTCATTCTTGTCTTTTTTGTTTGACAAATAAGCATTCTCGCAGCGCAGTATATTGTTTCTCCTCTTTACAAAGAGTAATGATTTATTAATGTCACAATAATATAAAATATGTTTATAGTAATTACAAGATTTTGTAGTATTTCTTATTCTGCTAACCATTGCGGAGTTCCCTAGTCAGGACCCAACCTTGAGTCCAGCAACCATGTTATGGTAAATCACAAATCTTGCTAACATCATACTAAAATGCGTGCACAATATTTCGCGTCTGTGCTGTTGAAATTAATTGTCATCGAATCTGAGCCAACATTTAAATATTCAACTCCGTAGGATATGGTTTTAATTTAGCTTGTAAGTTATGTATCTTACAAGCTAAATTAAAGTAAATTATGTATTTATGTATATTTGTTTAGATCATAATCTAAACAAACATTGTAAGTTCATTAAAACCTTGTAAAAGGGAAAATTCAACATATTATTTGACGAACGTTGAGAGATCCAAGAAGATGAGTGTTGAATGCGCGTAGCATCGGTGTAGCGTGGCGTGGTGTGGCGTGATGTGGTATGGCGTGGCGTGGCCGGAGCGCGGGGTGGCGGTGACGGTCAGTCAGAGGCTCGTCGACCCGCGCTGAACACGCGTCTCGCGGCTCCGAGCCGCCCTCCGTAAGTTTTCACCGCCCTAACTCGGCGAAATTCAAACATCGGATTGTCACATGGATACAGTGTGATGCTTTAGTGAAGTGACTTTCAACTTTGGCAACATACGAGTTGGTGTTGTTTCCAGGATTTTTGTCCATTATACGTAATGAATTAGGAGTTTCAAAGTGATTATATTAAAACCTCGAAGTTTTAATTATTGCTCCAATAGGCGCTTTCCAAACTTGCCTCGTTTCAAATTTAATATTATAATTTCGGATTAAGCAAGCTAACGACGAACAATGGAGTGGAAACACGATATTTTCTTATGCTAATACCTAGTGTTTTGTTTTAAATATTAAAGTTTTATCATATTTTCATTATTCATAGGAATTCTTATGTAGTACACAGGATAGTTCGTTCATCGGCGTTTCACAAAATCATATCCTTATGTGCAGCAATTTATATTATCTCCAGTCCAACATAACAAGTTGCGAGCTTTTGTACGAGAGAAAATTTAAAACGGCTTTAAAAATTCACACACAAATTTTGCCTATGTATAAAAAAGAAGAAGGCACCACTTTTAAATCACCGCTTGGCTAATGTTACCTTTGTCTTACAGAAGATATCATACTAATTACTCTTCACTCATGCACCTAGTGTTCCTTCAAGGTTTCAAGAGATTCTCAGCATAAGGGACGAATAGCTGTCTACTATCCGTCACTTTTGCTGCAATCCCTCAAACAAGGTTCAAAGCGCGCAAATGATAGTTCGAGTAATGGTGTGCAGGTGTAATTAGGGTCAGGTAACCGTTTAACAAAGGGTCTATATGATACATTTCCACGTGTGTCTATATTAATTATTCTTTTCACAGTTCTACAAAACATAGATAATCTTTTTAAAGGGCTAATTATGTTACCTTATTAATTGTCCAAAGACCAAAGAATCATGAAATGAAATTACCTTGTTAATCAGCGACTGAATTTTCAAACTTTTACATCATTTATATACCTTCTAACTTCTAATACAAACATGGCCAAATTACATAATAATGCATTATAAAATACGCATGTAAAATTTTCTTCTACATATTTGGGAGACTTTTCTAATTTCTAAAACCGATAAAGGTGGTAAACATGCATATGGTCCGCCGGATGGCCAGCTGTTACCGTAGCCTATGGACGCTTGCAACACCAACACTTCCTGAACAACCCCAAGCTGTACTGCTTTGGAAAAACCACGGGGCGGCGGCGGGGAGCTCATTCCACAATTTGAAGAAATAGTATATAAACTTTCGTGTTTTGCAATTTATATTTTATACTCCTTGGGTAACGTAGAGTCTAGGTACATAATACTGTTATTGTTGTATATTGTATATCTTCATTCTGTTATATTTGGAAAAAGTACCTAACGAAAACACTAAATTGACATTATTATTTTAAGTTAAAGCTATTAATAAAATAACGAAAAAATATTACTTGTGGGAGTTGTGGGTAAAGATCCAATTGATACATCGGCTTCTAATGCGTAAATGTAGAACAACAATTTCGAAAATGTTCATCACTCACATTCATTAATCTATCTGTTTGAAATATCTTGTCTTTCCTCAGCTCCCCAGAAGTGAGAAAAATGCGGTGATGTTAAGAAATGATATTCCTAGATAACTAGGTACTATATTTTGTATGTGTAGATAGATATATTAAAGGTATGTAGGTATAGTATATACACAGACATACCCACATACATATTATTTCGTCTTACGCTGACTTACGCCGTTAGCCACACAGTTCTTGATCTATAATAATAAAATCGACTATATTAATTCATTATATATATGCGTATCAAGCATGTTAAGTATCAACTTTTAAATTATATATTACACTAGCTTCTTCCCGCGGCTTCGCTCGCGCTAAATTTGATTAAACGTATTTTGTCCATTTCACGCCATTGGGGGTTGAATTTTGAAAAAGCCTGAAACACATATTTATTTACATACAAAAGTATTTCTGTGAAGTTTCGAATTAAAACGTCTATCTAATCTTGTTTCTCTATACAAATTTAGTCCCTCATTTCATCCCCGTAGGGGATGAATTTTAAGAAAATCCTTGCTTAGCGGATGCCTACGTCATAATAACTAATTAAAATTCAGCCCAATCAGTGGTTTGAGCTGTGTGTTTATATGTCAGTCAGTAACGCTTGCCGTTTATATACATATATATGCACATTAGATGCATACATGTTGAATATTGTTCAGGCAATATTAATCTTGCTGTATTCTGTAACATAAGAGAAATTGTTACGCACATGTAAGCTAGAAGCATGGAATATTAAATTTCTAATACTATTTAGTAGAAGTTTGTTTATTACTACTGAGATACAAAGATCACGCCAAGTTTCTCACAGGGTAGGCAGAGAAATATTTGAGTACAAAGTATTCGGAATAGTATTACCTTAGAGCAGATAATATATTGCGTTCAATAATATATACCAGATTACTGAGATTCCGAAAGTCAATTAATTTATATAGGTTTTGACTCCCATGTGAAATCACAAATTATGCAAAAATTTGCAACATAAACGTTTATATTTTTTCTTCACGTTGACTTACAGGTTTGAAATTTTTACAGCTGAAAGAGACCCTAACCCGGGTGTTTGATATTAATTTCAATTTGATAACTCCACACTTTCTTGAGAAAATAATTCTTGACAGACAGACGGACAACAAAGTGATCCTATAAGGGTTCCTTTTTTCCATTTGACGTACGGAACTCTAAAAGGACTATTGCTAATGCCAAAAGTCTTAAAGATATCTTGAAGAAAGTTTCAAGAAATTAGCATTCCCAAGTAAAATTCTATAACCAGCGAAACGTAAAGTAAGTTATGTACTAGTTATTGTTATGCGCCCGAATTTTTTACTCAGATATTATAAAATACTTTTCCTAAAATACCTATACTCCGGGAGCTGTAAAAGTGCGAATGTTGGAAGTATTATTCGTGCAGCAGACATTCTTATTTAGTAGGTGTTCTTTCGCATGCATCGAGTACCTAGGTGCTGAGAGTGGGAGTTTCTAGTTTCAAAAGTCTCGAGAAATGTAGTTTCTCGGAGTTTCAACATATATAATGTAAGTTTTAAACTCTTAGTCGAAATGTTCATAAAATTATTCTCGATTATTATGGACTAGCTGTTTCCCCACGATTTAGCCCGCATAGCAATATAATTTAGTCAGTGATAATGTAGTAACTACCTACTACTGGTCAAAGTTTTTTTTAGATCGGTCTAGTTTGTGAGTTAATTTATTACAAACAAAATTACAATTCTTTATAATATTAGTATATACCTAATAACTGTCTGCCCGCCACTTCTTTCGTATTGAACAAATATTGAGAGATATTAGGGTACCAAAATAAAAATTGCCATTGGAACACCTAAAGTTTGTTCTTAATTGGTATATCACTGTTTATTTTCTATTCTATGTAACTGAACATTGTATGTAATAATATACATATTGATAACATAAAGCTGACAATGTTATGTAATCATATCTAATAAAATTGCTTTTTCATGGTACGTACAACGCGGTAGAAAACTATCATATCGAAGCAGCGTTTACTAGTTTACACAGAAATTGTTAACAACTTATGACATCTATCTAGTTAATTTTGTAAGAATTTCCATGAAAAATTTGTTGGATCAACTGCAAAAATAACTTTGTAATTTCAATCTTCTAAAAATGTAGGGTCGGCAACGCGTTAGTTAGATAGATACCGTTGCAAGCCTCCATAGACTACGGTAATAGCTTACCATCAGGCGGGCCGTAAACTGGTGTTCCACCTTGGTGGTAAAAAAAACTTTAAAACTATTTTTTATTACTCGTAGATATTAAAATACAGTCCAATATGAGTTACCCAGCAAGTACTTAAGACATTAAGTAGGTACCTACTTTTAGGATCAAGATTTATTTTGGAAAACTAATATGGGTTTCGCGTAAAACCCATGAAATTGTGAACAAAATCCGAACGGCTATACCGATTTTAATGGAACTTTCACTGGCAGATAACAGATTTTGTGTGGAAAACTATTAAGGGTTCCACGCAAAAAAATAAAACCCATAAAATGTCCATTCCAGTATCCACACCACTATCTATTAAAAAAAATCCGTTACGTAGTTTTAAAGATCTAAGCATACGTAGGGACAGACAGACAGCGGGAAGCTACTTTATTTTATACCATGTAGTGATTTGTATTGACATATCGAAATAATGACATAATTTTTATTTCCACAGTTTATAAACTGTTGTGTGTCCTAATAATACATGTACTTCGAGTCTCCGCTCAAGTGTCCGGAGCTATAGTTTGGCAAAAAAATCTAGAAAAGGATATGAAATTTTCACAGTAGGTACCTAATATTGTAAATAATAATAAAACAAAATGAAATAAAGAAAGTTATTAAAAAACATCGCAAAAGAAAATATTGTGCTCTCATTGATTACTAAAACTATATCTTGAGAATATGGTTCCTGTGTAATTATGTTTTGCTGTAATAAAAGCCGGTGCTCATGTGCTGGAGAATACAATGGTAATTACAGTCAAGGGATAAATAATGAAACCTTAGAATATATTATTACTGTGAACTACGACTGTTGGTCTCTCTCTAGGGAATGCGACATATTATTTTACATTATAATGAGAAACAAAATAATTCACTGGTAATTTGAGCACGAAATTTTCTACTTTGCAGGTTTGATGTAGATAAATCACAGGTACGAATAATTTGAATGTTAATAGCGTTTAAATTATGCTCCAATTTCTCTTTTTATTAGACGTATTTTGAATGTATTATGAAATTAATTACAATTTCACTCTTAACTCGCTCAAGGGATTTTACTCTTTTATGACTGAAATAATGTCTTACATCGTTATTGTACTGTAATTTGATAAAACAAATATGTACGACATTAAAACTATTTCGTTGAATACTTTATAACCTCTTGTATTTATATAGGTATTCTTTGTATTTGTTTAGGGTCTTGGCACAAGCAACATAAACCGTTCAGGCAGATTTCGGACGTGAACTTCAAACCAAACTAATTAATTAAATATTTAAAATTTTTAGTGGTCCAAGGTTTTTTTGCGAAATTGTATTTGTATAATTTAGTGAACAGTTCCATCAGCAAGAGTGATTTGCTGTTTATCGTTGAGGAGTTCAATTCTCTATCTGTGATGACCTATGTCCGATTTTCACAAAATGGCAACGGGGCCGAGTCGAGAGATTTTAAATCCTAAGTGAAATGTAAATCAGTTCAAAACACCGGAGTATTTGATAGTCTCATATTAATAAAACAACAATAAAATAATAAGGAATAGAGAATCTCCTTGGGTTTGGACTTGAAAATTTGCGATGAATGCTGATTTATTGGTTCTTGCTAACTATTAAAAGGTTTTTGTTCCATCTGAATATGAAATTGTATTTTAACACCCACTTAATCTGCCTTCATTTAACCAATCATTTTAGCCATCTCATTATAATCATACGAAATACGTAAACACATTTAGGCAACACACTTTTTGAATATTTTAAATGGCGTCAAACCCTCGATATCCACCAAACATGGATTAATAAACTTTTATTAGTTTTAATAAGCTTTTGGGAATAGAAGTTAGTAAATTTGAGTGTGTTATTAGTTGAAGTTTCAATGTAAACAGCGAACACTGATTTTCGTATTTCCATTTTAAATACGCGTACTCATTCGTACAGTACACGTTAGCGGATATTCATGTTGATAGGTACGTCCTTTGATCGCTTTAATCGGCTGCTGATCTACATATTCTTTTCAGACATGTTAGATACGTAGCTTTGTCGTTAAAATAATCTCCATTATGTCGGGCATATTTTACATACACAAAGCCTAATAAAATAAAATAGAGGTCGGATCTCGGTTAATGCTTCAAGCACAGATAATAAGGCTGGGCTAGGTATCAAACGAAACCTCCATCAATTGGTTACTTGGACAGATTCGTTACTGTGTATTGATTTATCAACGGCTGCTGCCTTGATTTGAGCGGGGTATTGAGATAAATGGCTCCAGAAGAAATATAAGAAATCTACGAAAAAGCTGGGACTGATACAAACAACTTGTTTTTGGAAAGGATCTCCCCAGATATTTGTGAGACATTGACCGTCATTTGCATGGACGATGGGTACGATTTATTTCCTTGAGAAAAGATCAAATGCAGACTACCTATTTTTTCCAAAAAATATAGCTTAAAAACATATATTGACATGGTTAAAGATTATCGCAAAAGTTGATTAACACTATTAATGAAGATCGATGTTCAGTTAATGGGTAGTTTGTTTGACTTCGATACTGATTGATTGGCTCACTAATAAACTATTGAGGGCACATGCGTGTACTGCGCTCTCGAAACACCGCGGCAGATAATCCGATTCGCGGGGGACATTAATAGCTATTTGTCATCGTCAGACGAGTGAAATGTGATTACTTAATTAAGCATATATTACTGACGGGCGTAGTTATTCATTAGTGTCGTAGGAGGCGTATCTTATTATAATTTTAATTTGTTACCGTCCTAATTGATGAGACGCATTTCGGTAATGTATTAAGAATATTTACATTGTTAATGGCGCTATGTAGTGATTTGCCTATTGGTATTAGTGTATATCCAGGGTGTGATAAGATATATGCATGCTGGTTATAGATGTCGGTAATATCAACCAGTCTTATAATACAACATGTAGTTAATTATGCGTCTATAATTTTGGTACTTATAGCCAGGTATGGAATGGATGAAATATTTTTATCGGCGCGCCATTTTTATAAACTCTTTGTTAGAACGATGTAAGTCGGAATGATACAAAGAATGGTTGTCATATATATGTTAAAGCCATCGGGAATCCCTTTCTTTGATATATGAATCGCCTTTGTATTGGTTGTAAGATATATCAATACATATATTTCTTATAATGGTCAACCGTTGGCACCTACAGTATTTTGTTCAGTGTAAATCAACATACATTTTCGATAAACATTTTTCGGACATAAAATTGCGCACAGTATTAGCTCCCGTTTTCACATGCAGAATGAATTTAATAGGTGTCAGTTACAAAACGTTGGCAGGATTACGTACAACTGTCAATCAAACGGTGAAAAAGGTAAATATTGGTGTCGCTCGGCGGTGGGCATTCACGTCATTCCGGCTTATATGCTCAAGTTGCATTCAAGTGTAAAAATTTATGGACACAGTAATGCCTGCGTTTACCATTTATTAAGTTTTTGTACACCTTCAACCTACTGATAATACATTTATGTTTAAACAGTGTTTATCAAACTTTGAACCATTTACGAAAAATATACACGACGCCCCCCGAAGTTATTCTACTATTTTTAATAAAAAAATATGTAGAAGAAAGTCGACATTATATTTTATCAAGGGCACTTGCCACCCATTTCGTTAATTAGCACACAGATTACAATTGTTTTTGCGCTTCAATAACAACATCGCGGCTACATTGTGAGCGTGACGTAACAGCAAAAACAACTTTGTATTACCAATCCATTTTTTTGTGTCATTGCTTTCGCACACTAAGGGATGCGTGTAAATAATTAAATTAAACTGAAGCAGGGTAAAGTAGATATTCCGGATATGTATAGAGAGAAAAGGGCATAAGCATCTCTCGCACTAGTTGAAGTATATCCATTATTTAACTGGGTTAATTTAAAATATATATATTATTGGCATTATGCTCTTATTATTTTGTAAAAAACGGTGTTTGTGAGTTAAAAACAAAATCGAAGCCCAGAGTGTTAAATAATAAAATTCATGATTTCATCTGCTAGACCACAAAAAGCTGTTTGCAAGCAAATGTCAATGGATTATATATATGCCTTAATCTAGCTAGCAGCCATTATACACAGCTTAGATCAATTAATTGGGTTTATTCAATATTACAGGCAAACGGATGGATTGATTAAATTCGGGCAGCAATATGTTAGCGGATAATATGCAACCAGTTACATAAATATAATTTTGGATTAACTACTGGACAATTGTAATACCTAAATTATAAGAAACTGATCTCTGTACGCCTTTAAAACTGTAATAATGAGATAAGTTTGCGCTATTAGTCTTCGCCTTATTTTAGCGAAATCTTCTGAGTTCATATTTAATACGCCGTTCGACCCTATTTCCAAAATATATAATTCAATGCCAGAGTAATAGGTACCTAAGGGCAATTATTGAATAATGGGCATATTTTTTTTCCAAATTTTTACACAATTTATCATGTTCTAAAAGAAACGTTTTTCAAATCGTAAAAGAGTAGATTTATCAATATAAGTATAATTGATAGCCAGACGAGGTTTACATTACATCTAGCGTAAATCGCAAGAATGATATACGTCTTCCTCTTGCATCAAAGAAGTAACAAATCCTTTTACCCCCTGAAATTGAACGATGGATGATACAAACGGTTATAACGTCGATCAAGTTTAAAGTGGCATAATAAAAATTGAAATGACGGACGTGATTTTAGAGTCTTAATTGAAGATTGTTGGCGAAGTTTGTAATAATGTCGGGAACATAATAATATAAGTTTGGCTGTAAAATGTAACAGCTGCATGGGATGTAATGATACCCACACTGGGACAAAATAAAATGCACAGGGGTTTGGCTAAGGAAAATATTGTAAGGAACGAGGGAACAATGGAAAAAAATAGCTAACACCACGTTCAACGAATGAAAGAACATACTGCGTGTTATATAATAGAAGAGGCTATCTCGTGAAGGGTCGTCCTAGACAGACTTTTGACAAAGCGTAATTGTTTTATTAATATGCTTTTTATTAGAAAACACAAAAAGCTATTTTCTGACACAGCTACATTTCTCACAAACAGCACAGAGACTAACATAGAGTAATTACATAGATAAAAGAAAATCAATAAGTCATAGACTCAAACAAATATTATTTAATTATACTAGGTCCTTAGTGTTGCCACTAGTATATTATAATTGTGTTCTATTAAATAATAAAAAAATAATAGTACAGCTATTACTAATTACTTACAAGTTTGTTATGTCAATTGTATTAATTTTACAATATCTAGGAGTCAGCAAATACTTGAGTCGGTTAAATTAAACGCAGAACTATAGTAGAGACAAATATAATATGTGGCCATGGTCTGTTTACACTGGTCCTTTACACCAGCCCTCTGTGACCGTAACTATTAAGTCTGAACTCCATGTTAGGTATTCATGTGGTTTCATTGCGATAAGCAAGTCTGTCAGGAAATAATTATACGTATGTATGTTTATACAGTTCTCGTATTATAGGATTTGGATAACTATGTCATGGAACTGAATATCCGAAACTTATTTCCCTGTCTGTCTAAAGTATGTATCCTCCGAGGGTTTCATTTACTGAAAGTATGTGAAGAGGCACCCTTATCTTCCTTCCTTATAAGTATTTGTCCTTTCTCAGGGCCGTGATCTAAGCCCGTGTCTAACAAGTTTATAAGCTGAGTATTCCTACTTAATGTATCTTGAAGGGTGACTAAGGCGCTCCGGTCCGAAATTCTTGCAATGTAGCGCAGATGTGTACATTTGCTTTTTGGATGTTTCAAATGAAGTGTGTTTTAAAAGAGTAGAATTATATAAGTTATACGTATACGCCAAGTCGATTTTCAGGTAAGCAGAGAGTGTAGGTATAGCGTTATTTCCATCTTGACTAGCACACCTCTTTTACTTTTTCTATAAAAAAGTAATAAATGAAGTCTTATTCATTGTGGAAATTGAGAAATAGCGAGGAAACCTTATAAAGTGTAAAACTACTATCTGTTCTTTATTATAGCCAGAGGAAAAGAACGATGTTATTATAACTCCGATACGAGGTCAGAGGCCATACATAAATAACCGTAGTCATATTATATTGGTTCCTTTAGAACGAACCAACGCTTTATGTATTTAAAAACACTAAGAGCAATGCATTCGCATGATTGCATAAAAGCTGTATTTCTTGGCCTAATCCCATGTCATTTGGGCGTAAACATATTAGTACAAATTAACCATATTTAATGTCAACTCAAATATGTCATTGTCACAGGCGCAAGTTATTTTGAGAAGTATAATTTTTACGTTATACTTTTCAAAATAGCTATTATAAAAGAGGAGCACTTTCAAGAGCGAAGACAGGGTACGATTGAAACGAATACTGCTCATTGCGTTGTTTTAATATTGCTATAAAATATCATTTACAATCACCTTATAAAGTTAAGCAGTTTGTTTTGCGACTGGTCAAACAAACCCCATCTTGTGCTCGTACCTCAATGTACGTTTATTTTCGCAGAGCCTTATATTGTGCTTTAGGGGAATCTTGACAAAACTTTTCAGCTTTTTTATCGTCCATTTCGGTCAAATAAAGGGCGACTTATTGCATCCCCATATACCTATTATATAGACGTCGAAAGTATTTTATTATTTGGACTATCGATGTGCCTCGATTTTACAAGCATATACTTTTACTACCGTCAATCTATGTGTATAAAAACTTGATTGAATATCGAGTTAATTCATATGTTTAAAGAACACATTTAAATGCATAGTGTTCCTTGGATGCGCATTGAGGTTTTCCCATTTTATATGAGTTTGAATTTCCAGGTCAAAACGCATTCCACAATAATCCGGTGAACCGGTTTCTGTGCTCTGAACATATTTTCAACTTTATTAATTCCATTCACTTTTCTTTTATCAATTTCCCTTCAAATCTTTCCCGCATATTCACTGTAGCGTGACTTTTTGGTATATTGGTCACTAATCTACATTCAGTTCACAACTTTCCTAACTAAGCTGTTTTTCGTTCGCAGGTTCAAAGTTGCAAATTACATACTGCAAACAAAACGCCTTTCTCCTTTGCGAAACGAATGCGAACATGGGGCTTGAGGGATGTGGGGTAAAGTACCTACCTGTGTTTAGTTAGTTCGATCTCGGTAGGATTTAACTTAGACGAGGTTTGTCGGCTTCAGTCTGCCCGCCTCTGTTTGCTAGACTCGCAATGTGACTACGATTCACTGAACACATTTGTGAAAATCTCGTGTGAACACGGCACATGAATCTGAGTTTATATATTTTATTTCACTACGAGCTCAGTTCTGACGTTTTTAAGAGCTACAAAATAACTGCACGCTATATTAGGTGCATATAAGTTATCGCTGTAACCATATTACGGATTAGCGTTAGATTGAGTTTAAGTATGTATTGGTCATTATTTAAAACACGATTTATAAATTACAATAGCTAAATCACTATTTCTTATGTATATGTTGTTGGTGTACATAAATCAAATAAATTAGTAAAACCTTAGTGCCACAATACTCTATGTCACATACTGCAACTCGGGATATAGCTAAACATAAAGTACGTACCACCAGTAGGTATATTATCTTCTATTACTCTGAGGTATCTACCGCTATACGTATAAGATGATAGAAGATATTTTATGATAGTTTTACAGTTGAATTAACTTAAATACATTAACTTTAGATACGTAGTCATGCTCTCAAGCAACATTTTAGAAAATTAAAGACTGTTATAAAATTCTAACGCTATATATTGATTTTTAATTATGGCATTGATATCAATATCGTTAGTAATTTGTCAGGAGCCGTTATGTTAGGAGCCGTTATGTTACACTTTCTCCACGCTTCTATTTGTAACGATTATTTGGTTTGCTTGTGATTTAATATCGAGTTCATTAATTAATAAGTTAATAACTAGCTTCTGATTTCCAAGTTCCCAAGTCGGTCAAAGCTCTGCGACTTCTATCGGTAGAAGTTTAATCAAACGTTAGAAGGAAATAAATGGTAGATATTATTTAATTTCTTTGCATTGGTAAATTCAGTCAAACCTTTGTAGTTTTAATTCAGATATTACCCACCTATTAATGACAAAACGGCGGTAATTTGATATTACATAATAATAAGCTAGTTCGGTTTTTAACCGTTTGATGAAGATTTTACGTATCCAAAAAAATGCGTATTGCACTGCCGTATGGAAAACCATATTCATATATACATATTACTATTCTACAGGGTATACATTTAATAAACTAAAAAAGTTAATGAATTGAATATAGTTCTGATACTGAATGTTCTCAATGAGGAAACGTACGACATTTATGTCAGTAATTACCACAAGTTGAGATTGGAGTTCTCTGTGCGGTACAGGTACCTACTCGCACGACTCGTATGTAACGCATTTTGCATATGCCTTGCATTTCGGGAATCCACCTACGGAACTGGTTCCGCCCAATCTAATTAGCCAGCAAGTGCGGAGATAGCTGCGATCGAAACTTGTGGCTTATGAGGATGGCAACTACCACTAACAAGATTAGTAAACTTTTCGCTGCGACCACACCTATCTACTGGGAATACCACCACATCTCACAGACAAAGCTCCAACTTCTACTACCTACCAACCAAGTCTTTTTGTAAATTGCTTATTTAGAAATCTGGACGACTTATGGAACAATCGCAGCGAATCTCAATGATAAAATCTTTTTGTTGTATTATCCACACAAAAGGCCGAATTGCTTTACAATTGTCGTGGAAATCTTATCAAAAACCGTTTTCATAAAAATAACTTAGTAAAAAGAGTAAGCCAACCCCACATTTATACAATTTTTCATTGAAAATAAGGTTCGTATAGTAATAGGTTTTCAATAAAAATAACAATAATATGTTGACTAATTTTCATTTTTATTATATTTTTTTTTATTATTTTCATTTTTAATCAAACATTATCGTTGTATTTTTCATAATTTAGGGTAAAATTTCAACATGGCAAAAAGTAAGGAATACAGTTTTATTTTATTTTATATAGTCTAATAGACGCGCGCGTCGCTGCGCCGGTTTTTCTTCAAAAATGTATTTTTATTATAATAAGTAGATAAGTGAAACTTCATGAGACTTTATTTGAACGGTACATTCAATAAATTACCCTATTCAACTGCGAACAACCCCACTTATGAGATAATATGCCCTTTGGGAATTGTGAGCCAATCATCCCATTGTCCGTAATTATACGAGAACGCGTTCATGCTATTTAATTAGTTTGACGCTTACAGCGAGCTTTTTATGCGACATATATTTATTTACTACAGGATCCTGTATAACCTATCCACTATACCGCTCTCCGCTGCCGTTACGAAAACAAATGAAAGGAATTTGTTCAACTTAGTTGGAGAACAACTGAAGCGGTGTTTGGGGCCTACGGTTCGTCTAACTATATGTTTATCGCTCCTCGGTTATAAATCGAACTAGTGGATTGTGTGGACGTGGAATTATTATACTGTATTCACGATTTACTCAACGACATTTGCTTTCGATTGAGTTACCCCTTTTGAGCTTTCAATTTATATTAAAGTTCTAATAATAATTATTCCTATGTAAGTACAACATATTTAAATTTGTACGCAACCACGATATCATATAATACCAAGCGGAACAAAATAAAGCAAAATCGAAAAGAAGGCGATACTATTTATAAAATAAATTAATAAAATGTCAGACAAAGCAAATTAAAGCTTAATAATTTGTATATTTTTAAATCAAAACCTTAATTAAATACGAGTCGTGTTTAACTGATTCAAATTCAAACAAATTACGTTTTATCGGTTGTATTGAAGAGGTCGGGCTGTTTTCCCGAAGAATTAAGCCATAATTTTCAGCTCTTTTGAGTGTACCTACACAAAAAATGATCGAAAAAAGTAAGGAAATTTAATATTGTTCCCCGTTTAGGACTGCTTGTTTAATAATAGCAGCACTTATATTAGGTCCTTACATATGAAATTGGCGTTTTTCGTACTGGCCACTTTAATCACGAATTTCTCCTCTTTGGTAAGGAACTCCAAATTCAAATTTGTACAGCTATAGACTCATGTATTTGTGCTTCGATGATCGTCATTCATTTGTTTTTTTTCTTCTGTTTTTTTCTGTTTGCGTCACTCATTTTACAAAATGGAAAACCTTAAATATCGCATTATTTACGAGTACGAGTTCCGCCGTGGCACTAGTGCTGCGGAAACAACTCGAAGGGTGTATGATGTGTATGGCGGTCGTGTTGCAAAAGAAAACACAGTTCGTTATTGGTTCCAACGTTTTCGTTCTGGAAATTTCGACCTGCAGAACAAGCCCCGTGGACGGCCTGAGACTCAAGTTGATAATGAAGAGTTGAAGGCTATTGTGGAAGCGGATCCATCGCAAACCACGTCCGAGTTAGCTGCAGGCTGCAATGTTAGTGATAAAACTGTTTTAATTCACTTGAAGCAAATTGGGAAGATTAAAAAGCTTGAAAGGTGGGTACCTCACGAATTGACTGAAACAAACCGGCAAACGCGCGTCGACTGCTGCGTTACATTACTAAACCGGCACAATAATGAAGGTATTTTAAACCGAATCATTACCTGTGATGAAAAATGGGTTCTTTACGATAATCGGAAGCGCTCAGCGCAATGGTTAGATCCTGGCCAGCCAGCCAAATCCTGCCCCAAGCGAAAATTAACCCCAAAAAAGTTACTTGTAAGCGTTTGGTGGACTAGTGCCGGTATTGTTCATTACAGTTTTTTCAAATCTGGCCAGACTATTACGGCTGATGTCTATTGTCAGGAATTGCAAACCATGATGGAAAAGCTAGCGGCTAAACAACCTAGGCTGGTCAATCGCTCCACGCCACTGCTGCTTCACGACAACGCTAGACCACACACTGCGCTACAGACGGCTACTAAATTAGAAGAGCTTCAATTGGAAAGTCTAAGACATCCTCCGTACTCCCCGGACCTTGCTCCAACAGATTACCATTTTTTTCGAAATTTGGATAACTTCTTGCAAGGGAAAAAATTCAACTCCGATGGGGCAGTCCAAATCGCCTTCAAAGATTTTATTGATTCCCGTCCGACTGGTTTTTTTAGTAAAGGGATCAATGAACTACCTATGAGATGGCAAAAGTGCATAGAAAATAATGGTTCATACTTTGATTAATTAAATATATTATATTAAAAAATATTCGACTTTTTGTTCCTCCCATACAAAACGCCAATTTCATATGTAAGGACCTAATATTATGAGGCAAACGTGAATTACTTTGGACTACTTTCAAGAATATTTTATGAGTGCCAAAATTAAGTACAATAATTTCTAATTATTTTTGTTGACGGACTTAAGCAGTTTCGTAAATAAGCATTTTTGTAAGTGAAAGAAAATAAAAATTTTATGATTTAGAGATAATCTGTATTTTTGGATTCATTTAAAAGCGATTACCCGTAGGGTGTGTGGCTGTCCGAGGGGCGGGAGCCGGGCCGTCCGGCGCCGCCGCTCTCCCCGGATGTTTTCCTGGGCCCACACTTCCGACCTTATATCCTTCGCTCTTGACTCACTAACCATTTTTCCTCAGCCCCTTTCTGTGATTAATGTTAAATTATTTATCTTAATATCTTTCACAAAACACAACACAAAGCCAGTGATTGTGGTGAAAGTAAAATAAATCCTAGACTGGCGTAGTAAATATCTATTGCAGTTAGCGTGCTAGTTCGCCTGGCCCTTTCTAGGTTCCTCCTACCTATATATTTTTTTCTGTTTTGCAGCCATTGCAAATGTCTCTAAGTATTTTTTCAACTTCAGTGAAACTTATTCATAACATTAAACATTTAAATAAAATGTAACATAACACACAATAAAATGAGCTAAAATGATAAAACATGTAATAAAATAGCTTTTTTAAAATAAAACATGAAAATATCCCAATAAAATGTCTGAACGTACCTCTTAACCATATTGTGCAAAACATATAAATTTATCATTAGGCATAATAATATTTACATACAAACGAGTATTTAGTCTATCTTATATTTGAATATCTTTACACGGGTTGTAATGCAAGTTATTTGCCAACAAATGACCATTAAAATACACTGTGCGGTAATGCGTTGCAACATTTTATCTAGTGTATGCGAAATGGGTTCTATGAAACATTGTAAAAGATTTCGTTTCTTGATTTGTTCTCTCTGTATTGATATAAAAGAATAATCGTGATGCAATGTTCTTGGCATTTCCAGACTGAAGAACAGACCGTAATATTACACCGCTAAGCGTTGCAGACTGCATTCGGACAATGAATAAAATGATTTTGTTCTCGGCATTCGCACTTGCTCAAGTGTACTTACTGCTCCAGTTCCTACTTCTCATATAGATACGGACTTGTCGAAAGTTCCCACGACTTCATATTTTAGAGCCGGGTTCAAGTGACGTTACATAAAAGAGGTCATGAATTCTATTCTCCGTGACAACTTTCTATATAATATATGACGCATGGTCGCGACGTTTATTACTACTCTGCTAGATATCTGAAACTGAATACTAAAATAATATCCTCGCCTTTGTGAATACATATTACCTTTTCATTGATTTATATTGCACAAAATTGGTTTATCCAACTACACGATGATTGCATCGGCAATTTCGTTTATTGAACCGTGAATCGAAAACATCTACCTTCAATGAGTACTGTATTTATTATATCCATTGAAATAAAATGTTCAGATTCATTGACGTGACTATTTAGGACCTTATGACTTCTTATTTGAATAAAGTTAATATATTTTGTACGTAGTCAAAATCTTATTTCGAGTAGCGTTTTGTATCCAATTTACAAGTTAAGGGTACAGAATCCAGCAGCACTAATCTTGTTTCAAGTAGCCGGCGGCAATTTACGCGGCCCCGCTACATCTTTCAAGTCTGCTCGGTAGTTTTCTCTTTTTAGTCTAGAATTTACGCGCTCCATACCGACCCAGTTAAATGGGTACACGGGAGAATAGTACAATATCCACTATTTTCTATGTTCTTGTTTACTCCGTTACATTCGTGTCGGCTACGTTCCATAAAAAATACACTTCGTTGAGAAGAATATTTAAACATATCTAAGCACAAGCTCGTACTCGAGTGCTCGCAACTCGATTACGAAAGTAAATTGGCCTTAGCTGTCACTTCATCTGCGTGAAATTGATTTGTATAATAACAATCCTGCTCAGTTTAAATTAAAATAGTATATAGAATTAATTAGGTCTAAACAGATACTTAAAAGATATTGAAGGCTTTAGTTTCCTTTTGGTGTTCATCCGCAGTGTCTACATGACTAGATATTTGACCGAGTTACCCACGAGTTAGTCTGCAGCCGGCAGCCACATGGCTGCTTGAAACTTTGCTGAACGACAAGTGCTGTCGATAACGACGCTCTGCCAGGTGAACTTACATCATACTTCACAAATTAAATTCCATACTAATCCATAATCCCTGGACGTATGTTGGATGTAGAATTTAAAATACGGTAGAGGATTCCTTCATGTTTGTAAATTAGATTTAGGACAACTGAACACTTCCCGTGAGCGCGCTGTTGCAGAGTGGGAATACCAGTAAAATGGTGAAGTGTTCGATTGAATTTAAAGTTTCCTTATTGAATGTCCATTGAATTGCGTTGCTGACAATACTGCATCCCAGATATTTTGAATTGCTATTATTCATTTAACGGTACACTTCATACTGAGGCTTAAGGTGAAAAAGTGAAAATCATTTTATGTTTTTAAAAAGTTAGATACATTGTACTTGGACGTCATTTAGTAACTGCCATGAATGCAATTAAAATTTCAGTGCGTGTACCGTAGCCAAATAAGTTTATATAGCGTTTAAGTGAATGTATTATATTTTTATTTAATTTTAGGGTATTAATTGACGATATTGTCTCTAACCGACAAAGTTTATTAGTATATATTTAATATATACAAAAACGCTAATAAAGTAATAACACTCAATACAGTAAGAGGTTACTTCAAGTAGTTTGTAACAGCTGGGCTTGATGTCAGCCGTAGTAAATTGTTATAACATTTAGTAGCCATAACCCAGCAGCGTTTAGGCCCGGCCACGAAGCGACTATTAATAACGTCCCGTGTATGCCCGTATCATCCCGTCGGATTCGGCCGACCTCTCGACCCGGCAAGCGCTCTCTATTGATCACACTCTCGTTGTCATAAACACATTCGCCCTAATGGACTCCAAAGAGTATATCTTTCGAGAAACTATTGTTTTTGTCCTGGAATCAAGGATGGGTATACGGCTCACTCGCGATGTGTTTCGTACGGACTCACCATCATGAATCATTTGCTCAAACCTAATGGGATATTTCCGTAGCATCTCCGTTATATTTTTGTTCGTAATACAGCCTGGGCTTTATTCTTAAAACCTAATTATGCCGTTTTCTTCGTCCGGGTTGTTAAGTTAATCTTCCAGGAAAAAGGCAAAACGTCGTCATTTATCATAATGGTATCGTCTTATCTTACGCATGCATATAACTTCCTTCGTATCTAAATGTAAATTCAATATGAGGATGTAGTTACAAAATATGAGTCACGCTTATCTTCTAAACCCCAGAACATTTACTTACGTAAGTTGGCTGAAGTTTCCTTTCATCTGTAAACAGAGAGGTTTATATCGCCAAAACAGACTACTTTATCGAAACGGAAGAAATGAGATTGAGTTTTTCACTCGCTTTAACTATTATCCGGATGTATATAAGCTTTTCATCATACAAAGTAATATGGTGCTGATTGCTGAACTAGTTTTAAAATATAATTTGAATTTTCAAACCAAAACAGAGTGCTTATCAGATGCAGTAATTTCAATCTTTTTTATCGCAGGATTAAGTAGCTGAGAGAATTGAACACAGGATCACAACAATTCTTAGTGCGAGCGCCCACTCTCCCGTTAAATTATGTTAACTTCCACTGTATTTTTATGATATCATTCGTCCTATGAATCTCTAGAGAATAACATTCCAGAATAAACGTTGATGGGCTGGGCTGGCTGGCTCCTTATATTTTTTTGAATTAAACCATCATGGTTGCGGTTTTTCTCGTTCCCATAAATAAGTAAGTAAAAAAATAATAAGTTCAATAATAATATTCTCATCACATTACATTTTCATTTAAGCCGATTGCCGATGCCACTGTCGATAAAATACATCGTAGTAACCGAAGAGCCGAATAAAAAAAAGCACGCCGATTATGCGGTGAACCTCGCCACGGCGTAATTACGGCGTCATTCGGCTAAAACGACGAAATAAATTGAAAAACCGACTCCCTTTAAAATGTAAGCCCGAAATTTGTGCGGAACTTTTGAGCGGAGACTGACAACGTTACAGTTAATGTACTTGTTTTGTTGAAAAGCCATTGTTTTCCCGGTGAGTAAATTAGTAAATACTTTCCTTGCGCCAATAGCATTGTGTTTTATCCAGATAATTGGACCGTTAATGAGATGTCGTTACGTCTGTTGCAGTTGTCAATGTAATGTTCTATATCTATCTATATGGCAATGTGAAAGCTTGATTAAGTGACGAATTATTCGTACTTATTAAACGAGTCTAGCCATTACATATTTTTCTACATATATTTGAGATAATCCTATACTTACTCAGGGCCTTTGTAATAGGTGTATCAAAGAAATTTTATTTGTGTTATATACAAGACAAAATGGAACTCCACTAAACTTTTATAAGATTAAACGACAGTAAAGAATTCTATCAGCATAAAACATGTTATGTTCTAGAATTTATCAGGTCTCAGAGCATTAAACGACTTCATTTTCATATGAATTCAATTAGGTGTTGTAAATAAATTGAGATTGGAATAATCTTGGATACTATATATTGTATACTATATGGTAGAGTTATAAAATAACGAAACAGTTTCATACACTATTCCGATAAATAACGTACACAACGATTTTGGAGCCATAAATCTTTGTTACAAACACAAGTATACGGTACAAGCGTACAAACTTGATGTGTGCATGACGTCACATCGAGAACATTATTCATATGGAAGCAATGTCGTCGAAGGCACGCACGTGACTTAAATTCACTCGTTTCTCCTTTTGACCATATAAAAATAAATTCACTTCAGGGCAGAGGTTATCAGGGATTCCATGCGCGACGGGTTGAATGGGAGAGCTCCACACAACAATTGGGCGTGATAAAGCCGAATCAGGATGCCGCATGTAATCTCTAAGGCTGTAATTATTGCAGACCCGGTTGCCCGTGTTAGGGAAGGTTAGGGCACTATATATTTACATATAAATCTCTGCCGCTTAGTCGAGTCGACTATGCATCTTTAAACTAATTTGTGGATATCTTTAATAATGTGCTATTAAAGTATCTTATTAGATGTTGTTAATAAAACAAGTAATCTAAGATTATTGATTCCGTCCATGCACTTACTATACATGTACATATATTTATGCAAATATATAGAGTTACGTAAGTCTCATACGTTGTGCATTTTTTTGATATACAATTCGGTTTCAACGTTCACAGATAGGATACATTACGTTGGTTTTACTCAAAATGGCGTGCCTGAGCCGACCACGATAAATTATCCATTGTTGGCCCCGAATTCAACAGGAGCCGTTTTTGTTCAATTCTTCGTCTCGTCGTCAATGGGAAATTTATTACAGCCTCTTGCCGCATTTAAATATGGCCGATTATATCCAAGAACCTAAAATGTCCTCAGAGCACCAAAGTAAAGAAGGTAATTTACTTTCTCACCTCGGGTTACGCATTATCATGGACCATTTGACATTTGTAGTCTTCGGTTTACTTAAGACACATTTTCATCCAGCGTTAATCTATCCTTGGAATATTATCGTGTTCAACTTTGTCCTCGTTTACCTTTAATTTTCTTGAGATTTGACTTGAGTAACCCAGATACTAATAAATAATAATAACTGAAAGCTACGTGACGTAGACCCCGCTGCGACTAATTTGGTTACCATCGGCTACATGGGGTTTTAGAAATGAGTCCCTAACTATAACAGATTGTACTTGGTCGATTTTTAGGTAATATAGCTTTATTTACGGCGCCATCATAATTATTAACGTCTAGCAACAACTTGTAGGCGGAAATAAATTGTTAAAATTATTGCAACAATTTCTTTTATTACACTTCTATACCTGACACCAAAAACATGATGAAACTTTTAATTGAAGCGTTCGCCTTGACACTGTAGTATCAGGATATTGGTACAATTTGGTCTCAGTCAACCGGTATGATTTAAGATTCCTGCAAATTGTCTGGCACTCATGCGAAATCAAAGAATCTTCTTTATTGATCCTTTGGGTTCGGCGCAGGTTGAGTAAAGTTGTAAAGGCTGACCATAATCTATTTGGTGCTCAATCCCAACAACATGTGACCAACGTCTGCCGGTTGACCTCACACATTTCTCCTATTCGCCGGCGCTCGTTACTTTTGTGAACACCGAGATCCATCTATCATTTTCCTCCCGAACTGATGACCTTTCACTCGACGCGGCGGCGGGGATATTCGCGTCCATACGTTTTATAACAATAAAACAACTTTACGATTATGTTACACCAAACGTTTGTGTGGTTAAATTTATACTGGGAAGTATATAATAATCTTTTTTTTTACATTTCGATATAGAACATAATTAAATTTAATATACCACTACCACAAGAATTGTTTTTATCTCGTCAGTAGTTACAAATCTCAAGGTGTAAGCGCATAAAGATAGAGATCTACATAACATGGAGCTTTTTTAACTAGTAATATTTTATTGAGTGATATTCCCTTGAACCATAAAGTTGAAGACTTAAAGCCAGTGATATTAATTGTAACCGAAAGACCGGGGTCCTTTAAACTGAAAGAGGCCTAACGTAATGCCGTTTAATAAATCTCCTCTTATCCTTATCTGTCCTTTTAAAATCCGTATTAAGTAATTAAACTAAATATTTATGGATCTGTCTCTGTATACAGTTTTATTTTATCCGTCGAAGTCTTGCGTTTTGGGGCTACATTTCTTGCGAGATTTACTGCTGAGCCTTTTCCTTTATATATTTTAACACCATTGAATTCCAAACAACGGCAACTTATCTCTGATATCATACAATATTTAGACGTATCATCATCTAGAAACTGGTCTTTGCACTAAAACTTACCATCATTGTTCACAAAGGTATTGTATCTACATGTCATGTTGATAACGATATTTTCGACTTGCTGCCGTATGGTAAAGTTTTGGTAGTGGCCCGACCATTCTGCGTCGATGATCGCCGCTTTCAACAAACATTTTGCGTGAGTGATGAGCGTTTCTTTTTTTGTTCTATGTCGTCTGGTTGTAATATTTATGTATGAAATTATTTATCTGTCTATGTAAGTCACCGGTCCCTATAGTACTCCGCCTAGTTTGGCAACTGTATGTTTGTAAAATAATAATAAAATATTCTGTAAGTATCCATTAGGGCCTCACTGAACGTAGACAATTCGATTGTAAAACTTTCATCAATTCAGTGAAAACGTACCCAGCTGTGCCCATTTACATGGAATGCCGCCATTTTCCAGGAACCTATATCCCTTTGGCATACTAAAATTCCACTTTGTCGACGTAGCATACATTTCGTAAATTTCTTCCTTGGACAACCTGGTCTCACTTTCTTTAAGCTTTGTTGTATCAATCAATATCTCTCCTATAAGTTTGAAGAAATCGAAACCAATTCTATAAACAGTCTTGTTACATAAAATCAGAGCAAGTTATGTTTATTTTCTCACTTTTCTATATCACGTTATATAACGAAGAGGAAAAGTTTCCTTGTAACGGTTTCACACAGAAGTCACTTATCCGTTTTTTTTGTTTTTCCTTTTGATACGGTATTGTGAGATGTTTAATGTAATCAAAGTGTAGTTACTAGTTTTAAATGTTAAATATTTCTGTTTATAATGTTTGTTACAATTATTAAGAAAACCTTTTGCCTTTGCCATAAATATTGTGATATATTTTAATCTTATTCTGAGTCATGAGAATAATAATTAGTAACCTTACACATTAATCTTATTTAACATAAACTAGGTTCCTTTTTTATACCACTAAGATGGCATATGGCCCGCCTGGCGGTAAGCGGTTATCGTAGCGTGTGGACGCATGCAACACCAGATGTATCACTTGCGGGTTGCCGACTTCAGAAATCTCTCACAAACTTCTTGAAGAACCCCATACGGGTAGTTGATTTTTGATTGTCCGCGGAAAGAAGCTCTTTGGGAACCGCGCAGTTCGGGACCATTTTGGTTCCAATGTGTGGGGATGCTTTCCCCGCCGGTGGCAAGAAATCGGTCCAGCAGTTTCGGAGCGTATAGACATTTATCAAATATTTTGTCTACCCGTGCCAAGCCGGGGCGGACAGCTAGTATAATTTATATCCTATGTTCTCTCCATACTCAGTGATAAGCTTTCTAACGGTGAAATCGGTCCAGTAGTTTCGGAGCCTTTAATCAATACAAACATACACACAAAAATACAAATCTTTCCTCATTATAATATTAGTATAGATGTTGTGGATAATGCCCAAACACGTTCAAAGAAACCCAATAAACATTTGCAGCAATATATTTTAATAAGTCCATACAATCACATATACAAAATGAAAAATTACGCTCAATATTAAAAACGCGATACAGTTAAATCCCTATTCTTTTTCAAGTAGTCTTCGGTTTCGTTGCGTTGAAGGAAAGTCAAATTTTTAGGAAGGAAAGCCGATTTAAAATCTAGTATAACTAAATTTGTTGCCTAAAATTTTATTCTTATTTGTAGTATAAATTGATATCCTTATTAATACAGAATGACTTATCCTTTTAAATGTGAAAAAATCACTACACATTCTATGGCAAACGTATAATTAAATTAATACGAATATGCTTCTACCCGTTCGTTAACAGAAATGACCATAAGATTGTAAACAGTGCCCAAGTTTATTATGGAATTGGTCTGTTGCCATCAGTTTGTGAGACTTGAGAGACGCCTATCTTCAGCAGTGAGAGACTCAGGCTGATAAGTCAAGTCAATTGATTAGTTTGTGCATACGATATGATATATAAAGTGATCTGTATAAGTTTAACTTAAATTGGAGCAACGCTATTTGTAACAAATCATGGAATATCGTTCTAATACTTGCGCCAGATTTAGTACCGGATAAGAAATTACGTTCAAATCCATTCAATTTAAAGTTCCAATGAGTTGACGCCAGCACCTGGTTACCCCTTATCCTCAAGATTATTATGATCGACTGTTCTGACAATCGAAGTGGTTACTCGATTTTATTGGTTTTATTTTTAAGTTCCCTTCCTTATCTCTACCATACCATTTTCATTATTTTTTGCTAAAGTTAAACAGCGAACGATAGTAGGTGTGTCTTAGATATAAAGAATCATCCTTTCACGCGTTTAAATAATTTAGCTTAGCTTGTATTTAAAAACATAGGTATTATCATGATGAATAAAATGCAATAAATTATAAAATATGATCAAAATTTAATTTTATCGTTTTCTGTATAATTCTCTGAAAGAGGCCCTTAATTTTCCTTCTTGCCCTAAATTAGAGCTATTTGGTTTCTAATGGTGGTGATAACTTGAGTAATGCTAACTCGCAGATATTTTAAGTGTTAACGAAGACCTACCAAACTACTTTTATCTAATATCGGAGCATTCTCGGAATATCATAAATTATGTTTGAGAAAATGGAATAGATAATGGCAACCCTATCCGAGGAGTAATTAATCTGGCAGCTTCAAGCTTGGGGATCTACGGTATAGAAGCAGGAGTAATGAGTACTACTGGAAGCCTTACTGTCGTGATTGGTGACTTTAATATGCAGAGGCGCGTGATAATAGTCCCTGGGCTTATATCATCGTTGCCTTTGTGCTGTAATGGTGGTATCTCAGCACAATGAGGACCGTTTTAACTTTTGAACCCAGCTAATCGGTAATGTAAACAACCCAAAACTCCGTATTACCATGGCGCAGTTATTTGCTAGAAATAGCCTCTAATTAATACTAGTTGCCCGAAGGGGTATAATTGACTTCACTTCAGATGTGGTTCTATGATTCAGGCCTAGGATTTATATAAGGTCTTTTGACTGTATGCTCTGACGCTCCGGGGATTATCGACGTGTGTTTGTCTTTTATCTCTATCACTATTAGGTGAATGTCAAATATTTATTCAGTTCCTCGGTTTTAGCACAGAAGTATTTCCAATTCATCTCCAAGTATATATATCAAGTATGTATTTTTTGCGATCTCTTCGGCTTTGTTACTTCCTCGGGTGATACTTATAATATTTTTTTATTGTCACAATAGGGAACCAATTCTGCCTTCATAAAAATACATTTGATGGAAGCTGTTAGGGTATTGGTCGTGTCAAATTTACGAATTTATGTGAAGAGTAAGCGGCGAGAGAATGCCTATGACAGCTGTTCCCTTGTTAGTGATATAAGGGCTATAATGGGCCTTACCATTTAATTGGTGACAGTTAAGTCATCAAATTAGCGCTTGTACTTATTACCTAATTAGAAATTAGATACCGTAAAATTATGTTGATAAATTATTACTTGATTTTCTCACTTTGTATTTACCGTAAGGTGTGAAATCTCAGACGTAATACAATATCTTTCTCTTGACTATGGGTAATTATTATCTTAAAATACATTCTATTCAAATCGAATTAATTCAAATAGTATTTTAACAAATATAAATCATATTGTTTTTTAACTTTCATCTATAATACAAAAATGAATCGCTGAATGTCTTGCTAAGCGCAAATCTCTAGAGCGGCATAACCGATTTCGCTATTTTTTATTAATATAATTTAAAATACTAATTATAATTTCTTTTATTTAAAAAAATTGCATGAAAGAGTTAAAACGGGTAGAGAAAATATTTGATAAATGTCTACCCGTGCGAAGCCGGGGCAGAACGCTAGTTAGGTATAATTATTCTCATGTAGTGACAAAATGCCACCGCCTTAGTAACTATCCTTCTTCCACGGCGGAGACAATGGAAGCCAACAAAATGAACCTTTAGTTTCTATTAATTTTATCTGTTGTAACAACAATCTTTATAGAATGCAGACAAAAGCTTTGTTGTTTTCGTCAGAGATATGCCCATATTTTTATTTATTTCGTAGTAGCTATATCAAGTTTATTATATTGAATCATAAGTATATTGATTCGACTGATTTTATTATTATTGTTGTATTATATTCCTTGTTCGCTTAGTGTGAGTATATTCTGTCTAAAATTTCACTATCTCCTAAGGCTCTAAATCTATTTTTTGTAATGGAATGAGTACATTATATTTTTTTTCTAGCCAAAATTTTTTGCGTTCTCCAGAAACGGAAGTAGAAAATTTTCCAAGGCATATTTTACAGGTTTGATATAAACGTATAACTCGATCAATCGTCAAATAAATTAGTTATTATTTTAGTCTCATCTCGCTTGAGAAATTATACATCAAATAGTTATAGCAAATAGCATGCTGGGTATGTTAGAAATTCCATTACTATTATAATAACAATACGTAGCTTGAATTTGATGGCTGGGAACAAATTGGTGGTACAAATTGAAAACGCGTAGGTACCTTCATTAGGTGCCTTTCAGTTAAGGATCTATTAGGCCACAATTATGTAACTTAAACAATGACAGAAGTCAAGATTATTTCTAGTCTTATATAATTGCATACTTTAAAATCATTGCTTATATATTATAATTATCTACCAACGCTTAGTAGAAGGAAGCGTTGCCATCTCTAAAACTAAAAAAGCCGGACTTACCCGCCGAAGAAGCCGGACTTTTAGGGCTCGAAGCCGGACGCTTAAAATAGCGATTTTTGATAATAAATAATAATATAGCACATACTTTATAAGAAAAAATTAATAAACATCAACATTTAATATATTTTTTTTTGAAACACGGTTTCAGCAAATCTCAGCAAACCTGAAAAAACCGGGCTGGACGCAGTCAAATTTGGCCGGACAAGAAGCCAAAAGTCTAACACTGTCCGGCTTTATCCGGACGGATGGCAACGCTAGTAGTAGTAAAGGTAGTCCTATCTTGGTGTTAATTTATGAATGAGTATAATTAATTAATTAATTATGTGAAAACTTTCTCCAAAAATATGCGTACTATACGGCGAACGTACTAAACTCTAAAAACACTGACGGCATTAGAACGACCGGCTGAAAAAGTGAACGGGCTTTTTATCTTCGTAACCCAGGCGTTGGAAGGAAGTTGCCTTCAACCTGTATGTCACAGCAACCACCAAAGCCGTCGTGAGTCGCCTCACAAATCACGACAAGGACGCACCCTTTTTAACCACTTTTTTTAAACCGTGATTTATTCTCGCAAAGTATCATCCACACTTCTAATCCTCAGTGAATTATTATTCAGAAAGTTTGTTGTGACCGCGGCTTAAGTAATCCGCGGGATTGTAGATGTTTCCTTGTGTAAGGAAGAGGGATTTTTGAGATGTATATTTCCACTTTGTCGTCCTAATTTAATCATGATATTATTAATACTACGGATTATGTAGTTAGGGTTTGCAGGTTTTAGGTCTATCAAAATGAGTTGTATTGCACCGAAACCACAGCCATAATATGAGCAGCATATGTGTGTAAAGATTAAATTTCTGTTTCTGTAATCTATATATGCAGTACATATATAATAATTAAGCTTATTTCTCTTGGTCACGCCATCACAGGTGAACGGCTGGACCGATTTTGACATATTTTTTTGGATTTCCTATCGTCGGAGAAGATTCTTATGAAAGAGAAAAACGGACCCGTGCAAAAAATAAAACACATAAAATTGTGGACAAAATCAGATTCTTGCACACAGCTAGTAGAATATATAAATATTCAACTAGCGATATTAAATTCTTCATCAGACTACGCAAATTCGATGTTGGTGTTCCTATATCAAAAAGCACGCAAACATCACAGTAAGAGACATCGGTCACAACCTAGGTAGTAGTTTAAAGCCTTGCTAACATTTTAGTTTTGTTTTTTGTTTCTGTGTGACTTTCACGGCTACATCCTTGACCCTCTACTGGGATGTTCACACGCCGTTTATTTTAAGGGCAACAGGATATAAAATTACTAGTGAAATCAAAAGTACCTCTCGTTGTGTGGGTTCGGTATCGCGTGATCTGGACCCGCTTTGTTTGAAATCCTTTCATGCTGTGCTAGTGGCACTTCAGGCGACCCATGCCTGTTTGTATTCTGTTCACGAAGTTTCCGAATATATTATTTTGTATGGGCAAGTACAGACGTGGAAGAAACTGATTTAAGGGTAGGTCCCTTCAAAAGGGCTTCAATAGTGCTAAGGATAAAATCTCTACGGGCCTACACAATTGTATCCGAGTAGGTATTTAGCTGTTGCTTATAATAACGTCATATTGTCCATGCAGACAGGTGACTGGCGTTAGCCATAATAAGGGTTACCTTATTATTAGGGTTTATTTCAATACCCGCGCGAACTTCAATAATAAACGGAAATATTTGCAAAATTATATAAACTTCACTATTACTTTTCAAAGAAATTTACCATATAATATCAGGTAAGAGTTGAAAGAATAATGCTGGAATTTTTTAATTATTTAGCTGCTTTTGGTTGTCTTGAAAGTATAAAGAAAAAGTCTCTTAGCTTGTTAACCTCACTGTACAGGAAATTCCTGCTATCTCAGCACTCGTGCTCCAGACATGTTACGTATGTCATGATATACGAGTAGCTTACCTATTTCACATTTCGAAAGTAAATAAAAGTGATAACCGAATCATTCAAAAGCTTCAATTCAAAAGCCAGACCTGTGGTTTGTTGACCATTACACTTTTGTTGGAATGGTATCCAGTCATATTTTAATGGGCTATTCTATCGGCATATTACACGCTCAAACAGTCCTCATATTTGTTTCTATATTAACATGTATATCCGTATATTAAAGGCAAACCGTTACTGACTAATCCATCAACACACAGCTCAAACCACTGTACGTCAAATATACGAGTTATCCTACTAATATTATAAATGCGAAAGTTTGTATGGATGGATGGATGTTTGTTACTCTTTCACGCAAAAACCACTCAACGGATTTGGATGAAATTTGGAACACAGATAGTTTATAACCTGGATTAACACATAGGATACTTTTTATCCCGGGAAAATGTTTTTATCCCGGGATAATTTTACTTTGTCTCTGTGATTCTAAGCTCAACGCGGACGTAGTCGCGGGCAGAAGCTAGTAAGATAATAATTGTAACTACCGTTTGTGAAACTTTCCAATATAATAATTAGTCATACGGTTCAGATCAGGAAGTATTAATATCCCATAATTAAATGTTCGCTATGTGTAACATGTGGTATGCTATCTAATTAAATACTTGGAGCTTATTAGTAGTGTTTGATATTGTAATTACGTAATTAATAATTATCACCGATTCCTTTGCGTTGAAACTATACATATATTAGCCCTATCGACATATTGTTTTTTTATTATATACACATAACTCGATTGTTATAATAATAAAATAAACATTGTTTAGAATTTGAAGTAAATCATGTATACAATAAAATTATTCAATTCATGCTGTCATATTCAGGTGAAAATTCTGTAGTTTAGTAGTATCTCAAAATTTACTAGCTATTATAAAATAATATAGTTTAGAACACCAGGATCCTATGTAAGCATTACAAAGTACGTGGAAAAAGGTATGGCGTTAACACATTGGTTCAGTATGCGTTCATGAATAAAATAACTCCCACGTAATATACGTCCACACAGTGAAGATTATTTGAGAATGGCTGACCTACGCACGCATACGTACTATGTTTACCACTACATATACACATTTTGTTCACAGTTAAACTTTAAAATGGCATATGAAGCCGATGCGGTCTCATAATTTATTTTTCACGTGAAAATATTCAGAAAAGCCGTACGTACGTGTTTATGAAGGTAACAAAAAGGTAACATTGTTATTCTTGTTACGTATTCCACGTTAGGAATTTTCTTATTTTGTTTCAAACACGTGGCGAACGAAATTTCTTATTTTGACAAGATGAGCTTAATCACGATACGTAAAAATGAAAGCAACCTCTATAAATACATTCAAAACTTCATCCATGAAACGGGGTACGTAAGTAACGAATATAAATAAGAGTTTAGCATTTGTGCTGTTTTTACCAGAGCACAGAGGAACATTGCGCTGTCGATCGGCTGGCCTGAACAAAAGACAGCAATTTGCATTTTAACCATCAGATAACTGGACCAGCTCGACACAGCGCCCTCAAATTTTCTTGGACTCTGGGGACAACGGTATTTTAATATTTCAGCTCTAAGCTGAAAATATATTGAAAAAATTGCCATGTCGGTGCGGTAAATTTGTCTTATCGTTGTTCGCCTTATCTTTTTTACCTTCTTACAAGATTTGCTTTTGTTTTATTATTAGTATTTTTTTGTTAATTCATTGTACTTTGTAATTCGTTGTAATTTTGTAGTAAAATTAGAATCATGTTGTAGGGTACAACCGAATAATTTTAGGCATCATTTATTTTTATGCGGTTACCGAAGCCGATGGATGCTTGCACCATGCTTAACAACAGGGATATTAACACACACACACATACATTATTCGCTCATTAACGACCTTGAGGTGAATAGAGTATTAGATTCGTAGGCAGCATTCGGAGCAAACCTCCCTACTGCCAGCAGGGCACCCACTCAAGGTGCTCTTAAAACATTACCAACATAGTTACAACACTGTAAATAAGACAGAAATAAATAATTAAACGACAATTTACTATTTAAATAATATTTATGGATCGTTGGACATTCTTACGATAAATGATGCGCGCTCTCCAGCCTACATTATTCATATTGTAACAAATACGCAGATTGATAAACGATAACAGTGACGAAGAGCCCATTTCGTTTTGTTACTTTGATATGTATCAGTAGGTAATGTATAATACGCATACGTATAAGAACTAAAACTAGAAGAGAGTTACGTCACTCATTGAAAAATTCCAAGTGGCAAGGCAATGACTTATTTTTTGATGTCCGCAGCCTAAGAAAAGACCAATAAATTTCAATTCAATTATTTTACATGGAGACTACAAATTGTATACAGTCACTACATACGTGGAATTGGGAAGAAAGTATATTCATCAATACTCCTTAGTGGTTTTGATTTACATTATATTTTATTTTGAGACATGTTAGAAATCTCATTTCGATTTTATTAAAAAAATTTTGAACTCAGTTAAAACATAGATAAATACTGTGCAAATACAATGTAAAATTGGAATATCTCAAAAGTCACCGTACTATATTAGTACCTCATTTGAAGGTTTCTAAGCTTATGCTTTTAAATACACTTTAAGGACACGGTCTCATAGGAAACATTTTAATAGTAAGGACTAGAATATTTTGCTTATAGGTACTGTCACTAACTTTTGTAAAAATAGTAATTTATAGTCAATGAATAAATTCTAATCAAATATTTAAACATAGTCAATTTTATTATTGGTTTTATTATAATTACTATTTTGTACTCTTTTACTTGTTTGAACAAGAAGAATTGAGAAATTCTGTAACACTCGACAATGGCAAAATTAGCTCTTAAAGAGGATTGATTGTCATAGTTAGGAAGAAGAAGACTGACATATCAACGCACAGCTTAAGCGTCTGGGGTATGAAACTTGAAATTTTGACAGTACGAACGTACCTTTTATAACGTAGGCATCCACTAAAGAAGGGGGTAAAATAGGGGATGTAAGTTTGCATGAATATTGGCCTTTCAGTTAAAGATGAAAAATAATTATTTCAGGATTTTTGGTAATTTAATTTAATAGGGGATGCAAGTTTGTATGAAAATGCCTCATTTCAATCAAAACGCGTGCGAAGCTGCGGGTAAAAGCTAGTTTAAAGTTTAAAAACGTGAGTAGTGATTTTGTTGAATCTTATGACTTTATTAACATTTAATAAATAACTTGCCCGAAAAACACCAACAATATTCTCGTTTAAATCACTAGAGAGATGCATGTATTCCGTAGCTAAAATTAAAAAAGTTTCACCAATTTTGAGTGAGTTATTGTGCAATATTCAGTGCTTGGGTTCTACGGACTGAGTATACCAAATTGACGCGAACGCTTTTTATTATATCGAAATTATGTCGTGTGTAATTCCCATAACGACATGATCGATTAATTGAATCGGGCTCGGTCAGTATTGTGTTTCCGCTCTTAATTAAATAAAGCACTTACAAATTCAATGTTCGTAATAATTTAATCACTAGCAGAATTTGTAGCTTATCATGGAACGGACATTTCGACGTTCCATTTGCGACTTCATTCAATTACTGGCTACGTAAAAACAATTATCTAACACACGAATGTTCAATAGTTTATAAAGCATATACAAAATAGCTTTTTATTGTACAGGATTAATATAAAAAAGTAAACTTGGCGCGAGCGATATAAAAATGATTGCCAAAGTGGTTATTGTTATAAATTTAATAAGACGGTTGCAGAAAATCTTTGCTTGAATCAGTGTGTAAATCCGCGAGTGTGACGGTAGATGTGATGGCCGGTGGTCGTATAGACAATGTGCGCTCGAGAGTGACCCATGGCTAACTCTCCAGACCTGGGCCTGGTAGCTGCCAGCCTCCTCCGGCTTATTATAGGTGAGTCTATCCTTAGTCATAATAAAAATCTATCGAATAAATTCTCATCCGATTATAGAGAGATGTTTAGAAATAACAGTGAACAACAAATTTCGTAAACACAAGAACATAATATGTTCTTAAAAGAGTAGATGTATGATGATATTAGCATCATACATCTACTCTTTTACGGGGTAGACAGAGTCCTGAAAGTCATTTCACTCGTGCACACCTCTTTTGTTTCTTCTACCTTCATCAATATCTTCTATCATATCATGTCTATATAACAATAAATAAAACATATATTTTATGTTTGCTTATGTAGACATTTCACTACGGACTATATTAGAGACTGTACTGAGACGTGAGTATTGAATTAATACTAATTAACGCTAACAGCTTACTTACAGCACTAATGTACTAGATTTTGCTTCCAAGGTACTTCCATTTATGATTAACGACACATATATTATCTTTATTGAGTACATACCAATTACGCAACGTGAACTGATACTGGCTTAGCATCAAGATTTTGTAGAAAGAAATCTTCGAATTATATTAAACTAAACAAATGAACATTCATATTTCTTCAAAATTGTTCGTTTTTCTATCATTGGTGCTATAACTAAACTTTTGTTACAATACCTAAATTTTTCATTTTAATTCTTGTCTCTCCACACATACATAAATTACAATAATGTTCGAAAAATATATAACCATTATGTTTTTCATCGATCGATAATGATTACATAATTATTTTAAATTACTTAATTAAAAGCTCCACACAGAGTACTTACCAAGAACGTATGAATGAGGGAAAGAAACTTTCCATAGGAGCTCAGAGTAGATAATATACTACGTACAAATAGGAGGTTTCCCTAGACTTATTTTACATAACTTAAAATATTACTGATTTTAACGTCTCCAACATCTATCTTAATTTTGAATATGTACTGTATATTTGCCGTACTGTTCTGTGGTAGGCACATAGTACATAGGCATCTATGAAGTATAAAATTAATTAAATAATAATAATGTTTGGACATTATTACACAACGCCATTTAGCCCCAAACTAAGCAAAGCTTGTACTATGCGAACCAGCAGCTGATATAATACTTATATACTTTTTTTTTGTAAATACATACTTATAATACATACCAAACACCAAAATTCGTATGGAGCATTTAAAATATTGTTCGGAAGCGTGTGGAAGCTAGCAGACTTCCTTCCAAAGGATTACTACACAACATGACTAGAATGATATAAGATGAAAACATAATGATTCTCAGCACGTCTAGCTAAAACTTTTGCAGCAAAATTGTGTCTCATTCTGTATACATAAACATGGAAACTTATCTTTATGTTTAGCTTACTGAAGCCGCAATCAGTTTTGTGAATATTGTTACGAAGTTTATTATAACAAACCACTAAATACATTTATAAAATAATGTATTACTTACATAATGAAAATACAAGTAAAATTCAATTTATAACATGTAATATTATAGTCGACGCGTATGGTACGAATTTAATAAAATCGTGATTAACGCGTACTCTATAATATGAGTAAAGTTTTATAACTGAAAATTGATTAATTAGCAATTCGTTTCTAAATTAATTAAATTTAATGTAAAGTAAATTCATAGTAGTACCTATAACATTACTTTGACAGGTATTTAACCTATCCACAAGTAAATATTATATATTATTTGCTAATAGACATTTATGCCTAAAGTAAAGCATTGCGTTACTTACTCGGCTACTGATGCTGACAAGATCTCATTGTGTTGATTAGAAATTAGCGGGAACACAGGCGTTCTTTCTGATAATTATCTCTTCTCACTTTTTTATGAAATTATTGCACACAGCTCTGGTGTAGCTGACTTTTTGGAACATTTTTTATTCTGTTCAGTACTTCCATAAATTAGCCCATATTCATAAACAAAAGTGAAAAAACTTATAGTAATTGCTTACTGCACGATGCCAAGATGGCTTTGGAATAGGTAATGAAGAGGAACAACAATATGTGTAGTCCGATACTTGGGGCAGTTTTTTAATATTAAACGAACAGCTTTCAGATTGTTCGCTGTTTTGTGATGGTATAGAGAATATAAATGGGAGCTTGTATATTTTTTGTCATGCTCTTTAAGAGTTAAGATGTGCACATTACCTTCTCGTAGAAGACACGACTAGTGGCGCTACAGAAGCAGTTGGATCGTTTCTCTTTGCACAAGTTTTAATCTTCCTAATGCGTTAGTCTGGTGCACACACTTTACAAATGCTTACTCCCACCTCTGTACACCTCATGTTTATGTTTAATTTGTATATGGATAGTTTTCTAAAATGTGCTCGAGTCATTGCTTGTTGTATATTGCTCATTCCTATTTACATACTGTCTGGCTGTATACCACCTACTAGGAACTACTATAGCCATTATTTTTAACTAAGCTACTCCCTACTTCCCATCTCGGATCAGATTTTCTCTACTATAATATGCATTTCATAAGCGTACAAACGGCAGGTGCGACTTGTCCTATACTTTGTTAAGGTATTCAATTTGTTTTACTTTTAAATGTTTTGTCCACACATCAATAGAATAGCAACGTAAGCAGAATAAATACACATACCTGCTATTATGAATTTATGAGTAAACTACACGTGCACACACACGCTATTTTCACAATTTATTGTATAGTTTAAAAGCTATTTTATCCGAATTTTTGCTGAGTTTAGCAAAGTTAGCGTTAAATAACGAGCGTAGTGCAGGCTGTTATCACCGAAGTATGTTTACTCGAGCACACCGTGAGCTGTCGCTGTGTGGCAATTTTACAGATGTTGCCGCTACGTAGCACTATTATTTATACTGTGGCGCTGCTGTGACAAATTCCCGTGCATCAACTGCAATATTACCGACGGCCCGCCGCGTCTAGATGACAAAAACAACTGCACCCGGTCATATCGCGGCTTACAATTTGACGCGAAACATTTAATCCCTCTTTCTCAGATCAAATAAGAAAGGAAGATGGAACTTCGCGATCAACGAAGTGACGCCGGTGTTATGAACATGTGGTGCATAGGCATGGCGTAGTTTCATTGTATTCTTTGTAGTGTGTGTATATATTATGTATACTGCAAGGCGTAGTTTTAACCGGCGTTACTTCGTTGTTCGTAAAGTTTCATCTACCCTTTTTTATTTTATCCGAGCCCTCTAACGATCTTTGTTCTCACACATTACGGATACTGAAACACTGACAGATTTTTTGCGAATTATTATTGTTTTCGAAACTTGTTACTAGACTAGCACGAAGAGAAAAATAAAGATATATTGTTCGATCTGAATGGCGAATATAGTTTTTACACATTTTTTAACAATCGTGAACCAATTTTTATTACGATGCCATACTTAAAATATTAATCGCGTAACAATATTCAGCCTGCAAATGAAATGATGGATATATACGATCAATTTACACAGCGTTCCAGGCATTGTTACGTTACTGTAGGAATTTAATTATTCTTAATAGTTTAGTTTAATAATATAAGTTTGTGAGCTTCCATCGACATTCTGGATACATAATTGCAGCCGTAAATTACTTCATACGACTTCCAATGAAGTGTCAAACTCAGCTCGAGGTAACTTTAAAGCTAATTATCAAGTTCAGAAGATAATTAATATCTGTTCTTTTGGCCGTGACAGCGAGTTTGTTGGCTAGAAGTAAATAAACAAACAAAAGTGGACAAATTAGGTCGCTCATTTTGAACACGACAGTAATGAAGCTGGGCTTGTGTGAATCAGCTTACTTAAGAAATTCTAATTTATTTTTATAATAATCTTTATGATATAGGTAATAGGTATGTAGTTCCTACGTACAATAAACGTTGGGTGATATATAACCCATATTATAAGAATATACGGGATCATAATACTTATATGACTATGTTTAGACATAGGTATCAGAGTACATAAATCTTGGATAATATCAAAATAAAGTTTTATATAATACTAGCGGCCCGCCCCGGCTTCGCACGGGTAGACATTTATATCAAATATTTTGTCTACCCGTGCAAAGCCGGGGCGGGCAGCTAGCCTATGTTAATCAGTGATAGTGTAGTTTTCTAACGGTGAAAGAATTTTTGAAATCGGTCCAGTAGTTTCGGAGCCTATAGACATTTATCAAATATTTCGTCTACCCGAGCGAAGCCGGGGCGGGGAGCTAGTATAATATATAGCATATGTTACTCACTGATGATGTAGCTTTCTAACGGTGAAAGAATTTTTGAAATCGGTCCAGTAGTTTCGGAGCCTATTCAATACATACAAAAATACAAATCTTTCCTCTTTATAATATTAGTATAGATCTTAATATTGTGAACTGTAGTATTGATTGCAATTTTTTAATTTAAATATCTCATGATGTGCTTTAAAAAGAATACAATGAATATGTTCCACTAAACGATTTTCGTCCGGTTTTAAAGGGCAAGTTGAGTCGGGGTCGTAGGTTCAATTTGTGAAATTTCCATGAAACCATCATGTCAACGTTTGCTTTGGATCAGAGTGTAATTGGTGAAGGTAAGAGACAACTTTTTTTTTGTTAAAAGTCGGAGCTGCCTAGCTGTAGTAGTGCTGTCCCCTTACAGACTACAATTGTCCATTATATATAAGCACCTCCATCTTCCATGTATTTGTTGTGTCCTGTTTTATGCCTCATGAGAGTAATAACTGACTCGTAAACTGACTGTACCCACCAAATATTTGGAGCTTATTCAGAAATTCAACAACAAGTACGGTAATGAAATAATAATGAAAGGCTTTTTCCGTTCTTTGGCTTCAAAAACGGATAGTGACGTTTAAAATAAATGTCCTTTGAGCCTTCGCTTGTTCGTAGCATAAATGTAGAACAAATCGATTGAACAATACACGAATATTCAGATAAGACAGAATTTACATCCGTCATAACTCTTCAGTTATCTTTGCTCGGGATACCTACTCGGGTAAACTCGGCTTTACCGAATATAATTTAACGTAGGTACTTTTTAAATATTTTCCGGTCATGTCCCGCATAAAGGCTTCTTCAGTAAGAACAACCAATAACCTTTTTACGGTTATTTCCTGCCATTTACGAGTTAGGGCTTTTTCTAAAATCATCATTGTAATTTTTCAACAACTGTTATGACTAAATGACAGTGTATAATAATCTAGTTACTTATCTGATTGGCAGAAAACGTACTCCGTAAGTTGTTATGTACGCAATGCATCAAATTTTGTACTGGATTTATATTAAGAAATTGAAGATTCTATTTAGGTATATAAAGTATTAACTTTTGAAACTACTGCTTCGCAATAGCCTAAAGCTATTATTTCAGTGATATATTAGCATTCTTCTGATGAAATGTATTTGAATTTATTTTTTACTATTTCAAAAATAAATATAAATCAAATTGTGTACCACATCTACACTATCTACACTAATATTATAAAGAGGAAAGATTTGTATGTTTGAATTTTTGTGGGTTTTATATTGAATAGGCTCCGAAACTACTGGATCGATTTCAAAAATTCTTTCACCGTTAGAAAGCAAAATTATCACTGAGTAACATAGGCTATATATTATACTAGCTGCCCGTCCCGGCTTCGCACGGGTGGACAAAATATTTGATAAATGTCTATGCTCCGAAACTAATGTCTACCCGTGCGAAGCCGGGGCGGGCTGTTAGTTATTAATAAAGTTGCAATTTATGGGTATATAATCAAGATGTGCACAGAACAATCCACTGAAATTTGTTGAGGATTCAGCGGAACTTTGCAGAATTAAAGACAATAATGTCAAATTTGACAGTGAAGCGATGATTGGTGAAAGCTAATTCGGGACCTTGTAGATTAGTAAGGAATCAAACTTTTCAAAAGAACGTCGAGTGGCAGGTTGGGGATTATTCAGAAATCCCGGGGAATTTAGCGGAAATTATGTGGGTTCAAGCCGTTCAAACAACTTCCTCTAGTTGAGATTCATTTATTGTAGTTTTGAGGTTTTGCGGAGAACAGCTCTGAATAAATATTCAGTCGTATACATCAGCTTTGCAAAGTTCTTCGCAAATTAATAACTCCACACATGCATAGTTATCTATGTAGGTACCGACGTGTGTGTGTGTGCAACTCATGGAGTAATCCACAATAAATATATTTAGCTCCAGGACAAATATGAATAGCACACCCGTAAAGGTGGAAATATAATTGCTTAGCCATTAAGCCAGGCAAAAGGCAAACGATTTTTCTTTTCCCAAATATTTTTCGAAATCACTTGCTTCAATAGATACTTTAATGATTTGTACAGACTGTCTGTCTTCAATCCAAATTGATATTGACAGATTGATCTCTCGATCCCCTATACTTATATCATGTGTCTAATTTGGAAATGTCTAGTCCAATTTCGTACAATTTGGGCCTGTAGAAGAACATATGACGTTTCTAGGAGTAGAAAGGCACCTTGACTAGACCTAAGAGTCAAGTATTATATAAACATATAACGCACCCTTACAAATATTCCTTCGTCTGATATTACTTATAACAAAGGTATTGAAGTTTACCTACATTTAAAATTCGATAAGCAATATCACGGCCGTTCCAAGTATTCTAATACAATATATTATTGCGTTTTATCTCTAGAACTAGTCTCTATACTGTACCAAAATCCATGTTTTCATTGATAATGTTTAAAGACGTCTCTTGAGTAGTTCAATATTGAAATTCTTGGAAGGTAATTTTTTAACTCGGAATTCTAGTGAAATAAATATATTTTACTTGTATCTCTAATTAGTAATTGGTTTTAACATAGTACACGTAGATGTGACGATTCAAACGAGTCACGCAGGTCAAGAGGCTATGATGCGCTCTCGACCTTACTACCTGACGACGCCTTTTAATTTTTATTTCGAAACCCCACAGACTTTCATTAAACTACAAATACTGCTATTTTTTGCCGTCGCACTTTTCCTTAACATTCGTGTGTTTTCCTTAACAGGATGAGGATAAGAGTGGTAGAAAGCCTCTTAACTTGAAACGTACATCTTAGATGTTAATTATATAAAGCCTTGATAATATAACCCTTTTGTAAAACCACATTGTCCTCGTCTGACGTCTATCATGATTTCCCTACAGCTCAGAGTAGATAATATACTACCTACAGTATGTTCTCCTCAACCATCATATTTACAAATTAACGCGTGTCAATTATTAGCGATGTGTGAAATAATGGCTCTTTGATCAAGCTTTAAAGAGGTACATTACCTACGAATGCGTATTGGATACGCATACGTTTAAACATATGTTGTAAACTGAGACAACTAAGCTGAATCAGCACAATACTGCGGAATACACAAAGGGTCTCGGCGTAGCGGTAATTTGGGCCCTTTGTGAGCTCGAGACCTATGTATGTATAGCAATCGTCATCGAGGCCGAGAGTCGGGCTCTAGGTCGATTATATTATGATACACGGGCTAATTAGAAATACCACACACTTCATCTGGACTCCACTGGATGCGCGGTTTAGTATTTTGGTATTAAGCATCCTGCATTGCAAATTGTTCCTTAAAGTACCTATCACTTCTTATATCTCAACCTTCACTGCTTTGTTTTCTCTAAGGTTGCCTTTACGTTACCTTTATGTATCCTGTTTATAGTCATTCAATTTACGCCAGATCGAGCTTTTTATTTTTCGTATTTTGTCAGAATCGCGCGAGTCGTAATTTGATTGAGCCCCCCGTGTAGCTAATACATATTAACCTTCTACACGATGCCTTTGTAAGTTCGTTAACGGTATTGTATTTTCATTGGTATAATTTGGCTAATTACGACGGTATACTTAAATTAGCCGCCTCGCCTCTTTAGGCAAGGTTCTACGGGAAAATTCCGTGCAGGCGAGGTATAAAGATGTTAGGCTACATTGTAGCTGACGATAGAGATGCGGACGTGGGGCCTTTTATAAATACTAATATGGTATACGAAATGGCGGTTACCTAGAGCGGCATGCGTTCGGAATTAATTAGCGAATCTGGGCGCGAAATGCGACCACAGCCGGTCTCCAGCGCACTGCGGTTGGGGGTGCGCTCCTCCACCTGTCCGACACAGGCATTCCTTTACAAACATAATCCGATTACCGTCCGTCTGTTTCGGACACACAAAATTAAGCTAATTGACGTTTTGTACCAACTTTTCCACGCCTCTGATCATCTATTTCGGTATAATGTTAAAAAAACTGCTTGGCTACCTAATAAAATTACCATAACCAATGGACGACGATATTCAGAAATTGCAAGCAATCTTTAGATATTATAAATATTAATTAAGAATATTTATTTAAATGTGTAGTGTAAGTGTGTTATGAGAGAGAAGCCTTAGCCCAGATGCGGGACAACAATGGCTAAAATAAGATATAAGTGTACGTAAGTACGTGCCTACTTCTTTGAATATAATCTTTATGCCTACAAATTTTTACTCGAGGGAAAACCTAAAGTTGAATTTGTGCTTTGTACGTAGGTACCTATAAGAATTTCTCACAAAATCAGTCGATCAGAGTCATCAAGGCAATTTTAAATTTATAAATTCACAAGAAATATGGGTTCTTTACTTTATTTCCATCGTAACATGCCACGAATTAGTACACCGCACCTTTAGTTGATCACGGTATCTATGCATGTTATGTATGTAACTTGGTATCACAGATTCAATCATAAAATATTCATAACATTAACGATGAGCTTGACGTTGTAGAACTGTAGGTACTTACGAAACCCTGTCGGTATGTCTAACGACTGCGATGTTAATTAAAACGTAATTGACCAAGAAAAGAACCCTTAGTATGAAAAAGATGTGAAATTACTCTCAAAGTTGGTAGGTATTCATTTTATTTTTGAATATTCCTCGTGTTAAAAGCATCAACCTCCTTGAAAAATCTTATCAGATTTTTGTGGCTACAGGTATGATAATCTCTTTTGTATTTGGATAGAATTATACACAGATACAATATTTAAAAAGTTTTTAAGAAATGCCAAATACGCCTGTTATTTTATACAATAAAATACATACATGCGGAAATCGATTTATTTTATAAATCATATTTTAAATCTTATGCCAAATCGGACGAGCCGTTCTGATTTTTTGTTGTGTATTTAATTGTCAGGACATGGTCCGTATGTTTTTTTCTAAATTTAATGATTAAGTCGGAAATTTGGCAGTAGTTGTACGTAGACACGAAGTATATTATCTACTCTGAGGCAGTAGTGAATTGCAGCTGTGTCGAGATGGGGCGGGCCGCTAGCATAAGCCGCTAGTTTAAAAATGTATGAAATATAATTGAAACTATGTATATCGTCGATTTTATATCTAATTTACTGATATTTAAAAAAAACAACAATATAAATAATATAGAATACAAAATATATTATAATTTGCTTTGTCCGCTTAATGAGTAAATATGAAAGCAAATTATAATATATTTTGTATTCTATAAATATGAATTTCCGCAAAGTAAAACCTGAATCAATTCAATATAAATAATGTTTTGAAAAATTAAACCTAGTACAAGGCTTTCTTATATACTGAGTATATTATCTACTCTGAGCTGATACATATCAGAGGTACAAGGGAGCGTTTGCAATAAAAAAAAATTCGTCATTAGTGAGATACCGGATAACTATATAAGTACCTATGGTTTTTTTTCTATTGCTAGATCATAGGCGGCAGCGGTTAAAAATAATGTTTTGTCCCAAATATGATTCAAACATAGCCAATAACTGGACTTGCTCTCACACTAACGCCATCTGCGAAAACTCCTGAATAATTAAATGTTATATCTGTTCGCAGAGTACTACCATGGCTAGTTACAATTCTGTCCGCTAGATGGCATTTTGCCTGTGTGTGAGCTTTGTAATTTCGCGCACTAGTTTGGTGCTGCTTCGTTTGTATAGATGGCGCTGATGCGTCGGTAATTTTCTATGCTAAGACTGAGATGCTAACAATGTGAAGTCTTTTCGGTTAGGTGCATCGACGAGAGATGGCGTGAAAAGATTCTTTAGGAAATTGATGTGTTGATATCAGCTCAGAGTAGATAATTGATATCAGAGACATAGTAAAGGTTGATATTGTGGGGCGAGCGAGGTGATCATGCTCAGCCACCGCAAAGGGAAGATCTTCCAGCCAGGCGGGTGTTTTTGCCTGGGGAACCGCGGCTCCGACTGTTCTAGTCGGAAACTTGTATATATGTTGAATTGCGTAGAAAACTTCGCTAGCGCGTGGCAGGATTGTGACGTCATTCGTTGAATGTTGTCCTGCTAGTTAGTCGATTTCTAATCGTTGGTTTATGTAGCCGTGAGGTCGCTACATCACTCCCCCCCGAGACCGGAGGTCGATCCAGAGCTTGATTACAGTCAGTGCTTGAATGCTTGCAAGTGCCAGTGTGCTTCGAAGTCTGCGGTGAGTCGAGACTGAGCGTTAGATGCCGACTGAGTCCAGTATCTCAATGCAAGCGTACGACGTGGAGATAAGACGGTGAGCAATGCCGAATGGACTCCAGAAGTGGGCTGTGTGAGGCGGACGTATGTAGTCGGTGGAGAGGTGAGTGCCAGGACCAGTAGCGCGGTGAGTCGGCTGAGTTGGACCTGTTGATACTCGATGCTGGCTTGCTGTGTGACTGCTGCTGAAGACTTTGATGGGGGTGGAGAAGGTTGCTGATGTTCACGCCAATACTGACGCAACGGGGTCACCAGTGTGGGGCGAGCGACGCGATCATGCTCAGCCCCCGCAAAGGGAAGATCTTCCAGCCAGGCGGGTGTTGTGCCTGGGGAACCGCGGCTCCGACTGTTCTAGTCGGAAACTTGTATATATGTTGAATTGCGTAGAAAACTTCGCTAGCGCGTGGCAGGATTGTGACGTCATTCGTTGAATGTTGTCCTGCTAGTTAGTCGATTTCTAATCGTTGGTTTATGTAGCCGTGAGGTCGCTACAACAACAACGCGCGAAAGATAGCCCTGGTGTTGCATGCGTCCATAGGCTACAGTTGTACCTCAGAGTATATTATCTTCTCTGAGGCTACGGTATCCGCTTACTGTATGCGGGCTGTATGCTTGTTTGCCTCCCTAGTGGTGTAAAAAAAGGAAATAAAATTCAGCAACCTGAAATTTGTATAGGCATCTTCAAAAAATAGATCGGATTATCTTTTAGTTTCGCTTACAGGTACAAATATTTTTAAGCCCATTTTAGGTGTTGTGAGATGTATTTAATTGTATGTCAAAACCATTCGCTAGGGACTGTATTATTTCCATATCCGAAATTATAGTTTGTCTCCTCCAAAGTCTATTAAAACTGTTCCATTTAGTGTGTAGTTGTGAGAAAGATATTAGGGCAAAATCGTGATTTTAATAGTACTTAATATTGTCGGCAATCCAACATTAAACCTTTTTGATAAAATATTGTAACCATAGTTATATATGATAACATTTAATAAATTCACTCTCTTCCGCTCGAACCGCCGCCATGCGAGTGATGCAAGTATGAAAACTCTGTGTTTTATCATTACATATTACAGTTTACAATCATCCAATACAGTCCACACAAGCTCGTGCAAATATGGAATAACTTAAAACAATAAAGTTTCTATATTCTGTTGCTAGAAGAAATCCTCCAAGTTATTTGCAAACCACATTAAAGGACTTATAATTTTATTGGAAACTAAGAAACCACACGCTCTGATATTGGTGTCTAGACAAGATAGTAGGTATCTCAAATTTTCAAGTTGAATATCTTTGAATGATGAATAGCTTTGTTGGACTTTAAACGCGTTCAATGTAACGCACTTATTAAGAATGGCAGGTTGTATTACTGACGATCTAGTTTAAATGCACTTATTAAATGTACATACAGTTTGCTCGCAAATTGGAATCTATGAATGGTTCGTAAAGGGCTGAATGCTTGCCTATTAATTAAGAAACAAGGACAAGGACGCAAAGCTATAACAATAAAACCCTTATAACTACTTTCAATTTGACTTCAGTTAGTTTAGGAAAGGTATTAAGGCACGCTTGATTATAAAGGACTTCCAACAATTAAACATTCAAAGCGAAATTTATCCTTCCGCTACTTCCCGCTATTATTTTAAGGAATAATTGCAGAGGCCATGCTGGTAAAAATCAACATTACGTTAAAAGATTACGTTGGTACAATTTCAAAAGGTCTTCTTTAAATATTGAAGTGATAAATAGTTAGCTTAGGTTGTTATAATTTTAAACTGATGGTTGTGTTTACGTGGATTCCGTAAATGAAAGTCTTTAAACAGTACTGTAGCTAGGTAACCAAAGGTCCTGGGGCCAAAAATAAACTAGGGCCCCAACTAAACTATTTAAAATACTTTGTTGCATCTTCAATGTACTCCAGATTTGTCGTAATCCAGATTCGTCGTAATACAGTCGACTCTTCGGAGATTTTTTCACTAGGTTGTTCAATTTATACGTCAAGACACCAAGGGGCTCCCTGAGCTTAGGGGCCGCGGGACACTGCCTCGTCTAGCCCTACGGTAGCTACGCCACTGCCTTTAAAATATGCAGCCCCATATCCCAGAGGTACCTTTTTATTTTCAGCAAAAAAATTATCGAAGTAAAGTTGATATATATGTACTTATATACCATGATTCTGTAGTTATAAAATTATAAGTTCCTTTAGTTACGTATTAGACAAAGTTATACCCAACATACCACAATTCTTTTGTACAAAATCACGAAACTAAACTAACTTGATAGGACTAAAACTCTTACTATCCCTTTCGCATGTGCGGGGCTAAGTAAGAATGAAAAGTCAGTTGGAAATTCCATATATGCCTTGTAAGTCGGAAACTCGATATAAATTATATAAATTCACGGCTCCTGTGATTCGTCACATAACTTGGTAGGTATGTTTTACTTTAATCAAACTGTTAAGTGGATACCTTATTGAAAGACGATAATGTTGGCGTTATGCGCTGCGCATGAGTGCTATCTTCATAAATGATTAGTTTTCTTATAAATAAGACCTCTCTTATCACAGCCACATTTAATAAGTTTAAGATAGAAGAAATGATATGAGAAAACTCTTTAGAGCACAGTGGGCGAGCTGTAGCATTGTTGGGGGATCACGCCATTTGCGGTTGACACCTACCGTAATTATAATATATGCTTATGCGTACACTAAACAGGGGATTTTTGATAAATATTAGCGAATGCTCGAAATGAAAGTGCGAAAGTGCGAGGTGCGAAAAAAATGACATTGAGTATAGGAATTATATGTAATGATTATTATTGGTTCTTATTATTTATTGTAAGGTAACATTACCACACTCTTTACCCTTGAAATTCAAATAATCAAATTGACAAAGCTCGAGATGTGAACCCAACCCATCACATTTAATAGACGCCCACTAAGTCAATCTAGCTTTCAAGTCGAGGAAAGCTATATATTGCATCAATCATTTGAAATAAGCATTCATGTGAGATAATAGTTAAAAGAGACTATCGTATCGATTTATCTAAGGGCAAGTGATCAATTGTTGTTTTTTATTTCAGGTAAGCGCAAGCCGCCGTTCTCTGCCAGCTCCATATCAGATAAGTAAAATAAAATACCCTTACTTACGTGAATAAGATTGAACAACTATAAATAGGGGCAAACGCTCGATTTACGATAAGAGATACACGAGTTTTGTTCAGTTTTTCGTGGCCCCCCGACAATAAAACAATGTCTATTATCGTTTTAGCTACGGATAAAGTGCTTTTCCAAACGTTTACAACTCAAATTGTATTTTTTATTCAGTACATATTGGATGTATTAAAATGTCTTCAATCTTATCTTCTTCAGCAGCTTTAATTCAATCATGATATAAACAAAATACTTAATTCCTTCCAAAATCACGGTTCTTTAATTTCATCGTAAATATAATATTTTATATTCGTTAAATATCTATCTATTTTCTCATCCCATGTTACACCTTATTATTCTTATCGCATACAGTATCAAATGTTACTATTACGCATTTATGTTCATGCCTCCCTTCGAGATGTTGTGAGGATGCTTGTGTTACTGAATCATAATTAATTTACCGCCGTGTAGATAGGTACAATATTGAACCTTCTAGTAACCGTTAGGAACTTGGAGGCCATGTAATATAACTAAGTAAAGAACCTATGTTGTTAGGTAGGGCGGCTCTGTACCTAAAGACAATGCTCGCATGTTCGGTAGTGATTCAATAGAGAACACGCCGTTAACAGAAGTGGTAAATTGTATTGTTCATCATTACAACAGACAACACTCAGTGAACTGTTTCCCGTTATTGTCATGCAAATCCTATTGTGTACCTGATAGTTAATTTGCAGCAAATACCTCCATAAACTCTGTGATTACGTTAATGGAACAAATTGCTAAGTTTAAATATTCCGTCCATTACGTCGTCCGGGCTATTATGTTTTTCATTGTGATTTAACTTAAGTCTGACAACAACGCTTAAGTGAGAGAGCGGTCCGCGTTATGTACCCAGTCTTGATCTGGCGTTCAGGTTATATATTATTAAGTAGTATAGGTATGCTTTCTATTTTACAAAAATAACTATAAAATCCATGTAAGATATTTACAATGAATGGATATTTTTCAGTTAAGTACATTTTTATTAATTGCCAGTTTTGGATCTTTATTTGGCTGATATATACGTTTTGGTTGTCTCGTTTGGTTACTTGGAATTTTCGGTCAAAATAGACATATTATGACAACGTCGACAACGTTTTCAATATTGATTGTTGCAAACATATTCGACATACTCGTGCATGAAACTTATATCTTACGGGCAGGGATACCTGTCGCCATTGTTTACTAACTAGGTCACGTAAACAAGTATTTACGTAAAATAAAACCTTCATATATTCAGTAAACATGTTCGTTTTTATCTTTCTATATTCATTTCAAGTTATTAGGTATTAATTAAATAGAAGTAGTCTCATTAACATAAATTTAAGTATGTAGTACCTATTTACTACTGGAATTTTACGTCGTGCTTTTGTTGAAATCTAATGGTTTACCAAATTACTATAACTATTATTCTAACAATATAAGTACATAAAATCGCGTCTTCCTTGTAGAGTACGCGCTAATAACAGATACCACTATGAGGATTTCCATTCGGTTTTCACCAATAGGCAGATTTATTCACGAGAAATCTTAGGTATTTACTTACGTAGCGTGCGCATAAATTTACTATACATTATTTTCATATAACGATATCATTAGTTGAAAGTAATAACTACACATACGAAATTATTTCTCTCCAAGCCAAGCAAGCAATTAAAACAACTGGATACTTCTATTTGTGCGTACCTCTATATATTTTTACTCCGGGTCTAAGCTAGCTATTCGCTCAATAGCTGTGGCATTATAAAGTTATCGAATCATAAATTATACATCAATAATTGTGACTATTACCTGCGCCTGTACTCATTAAAAATCTAGGTCAACAAGGCGCAGGTTTCCATAATACTTATACTCTCTGGAAGATGGTCTAGAAATGAAGACTAGAGAGTAGGCTTTTTATGCCAAGCAGCCGTCCTTATTAATTTATTTGCCTTGACTACTGTAGTGTTTTTATAAAAATAATATTGCAATGTTTCAAAATAGTTATTTACAATATAGGCTACATGTAATCGTTAGACCTGGCAAAGTGAAGCACTAAGTATCGTGATAGAATTCAATAGTTGGCTGAAGATCGCGCAGACATCGAGTCTGATTGCCTATCTATCAAATAATTAGGTCCGAAGTTTGCCTACAGTCGTGAGTTAAACCAATCGAGAGAGTTATAATAATCAAACCATACAATTATACTACAAAAAGTTTTACTGTACATTCACAAACAAAGATTTCAGAAAACTAATTGCTGTTAAAATGGGCTATACTGTATAGCAATTACGTACACAATATTGAGCTGCCTGTATGTATATATAAGTATATATGTATGCAAGCGGTTAAAGGTTCGACGCTATTCGATTGTTGCGGCCGGAAGCTGCAACCATTTCCTCGTCCACCACACCATTCACCGTCCAAGCGTTCAGTGTAAATCGTTAGTGGCAAAATATCTCGTAACTATCGCACAGGACACGATATTTTCACTCATTCCATTTATGTCACGTCAAGTCGTCATTGATAAATGTTCAACAAGTACGCATTTATATTGATTCGTCACGAAATGCTTACCTTGTTTGTTATAGGTTATTGAATTTTGAGTTTTTATTGTTCTGTTTTATGAGAGTGTAAGATTTACATACTAAGGGTATACCATGGACTGTAATATTATTCTGGTTTTTATGATACCCCTTTCATGTACTAGATTTACTAGTACGATGTTTTATCTCCTTTCTTGTTTATATTGTGTAAGTTTTTTGTTTTTGTTGTAGGTATAATCATGATGTACAAGTGTCACGGTCGTAAAACAAATGAATTGTCTGTGTTTATATGGTTTTATAAAACATTGCCCGGGAGACCATTATATTTACACACGCCTATAAAATATCCAGATTTATTATTTCCAAAAACGTTTATTTGGATGATAGGTACCTTATCTTGCAAGGCTCGAGTTACAAATTTATTTAGCTGAGTTTAATAATCCCCCAGTGATTCAGCTCATAAAGCTATTATGGGTTCAAATGCATGGTATTTTCATGCTTAAAAGGATATCTCCGTCCTAATATAAAATTGTAAACCGTATGTTAACGAATAAAAACATTTTCATTTTCATTTTCAATGCATTTAAATATTACATTTTAAGATACTATTTCAATAGGACAAGTATTCTACCACAGGAAACAAATGCTAGTTAAACAAAGACATCAAAACAATTTACCACAACTCGAAAGAGGCGTATGCTGTGGTGATTGGTACACAGCGACATCGATGCCGTTAATTGACTCACTGAATTCCCTGGCTTAACTTGAACACTGGACGTCAAAATAATGATCAGTAATCTGGATCGGTAGTTTGGTGCGACAATCTTGTTTTAAATAAGTATTCTAACTACATAGGCGTTTAAACACAGAACGGAAAAGTTTTTAAAACGGTCGCTACCTTGTATTTCATAAAGGATTCAATTAAAGGCTAGGCGTAACGAGAAAGAGAACCCTTCCGGTGAAGGCTGGCCTTTAGATGGTATACGTGTTTTTTTTGTAATTTTTTGCATCCAAATATACAATGTGTTCGTGCTTGGGTTACCGATATTAAAGGCCCCCTATTTTCGCCAGTACATTACGAAAATGAAAAAATTAAAATGTTAATTTTACATATAATTAATTCCCGATACATTGTACATAAGGTAAGCGTGTTACGGAACAATCCGTTTTTACGAAGTCAATCTACACAAGTTGTTTGACCACCCCTTTAAGCAAATAATCTGCAGATAAGAACTTAACCAGATAGTAACGAGTTTGTTCAACGAATGTAATTCCGAGTGTGTATTTTAGTTACAGTGTGTTTAGACTAGTAGTTGGCGTTGGATCCCATTTTTGCAACGCTTACAGCTTCCCTTGCATAATTACCGAATGCATTGTGTAGGTCGTCGGTTGGCAGGTGGCATTGCAAATTACAGAAAAGTAGTGAAGCGAAATGCCACAGAGAAATAAAGGCGGAATTCCCCTAAATAGTGGGAGCGTGCACGCTTCCGCCCTTTGCATTTCGTGACAAGTGTGAAACGTGAAATATTATCTATGACTGAATATGGTCACCTATGTGCACCATACGTTGAAATTTTCTGTGTTTGAAAGAATATACAGAAGTTACTTTTGTCGTATTACGGAACGAATGTAATTTATTGTAGTAGATTGATAAAAAATAATTTTGAATTTTTGATGGGTAAATACTAGTTTTATTGATAGTATAGTAAAACTTGTCTATTTCAGTTATTTCATTGGGGCAGTTGGTTAAAACACTAAACGCTTTTAATGCGAAATGTTTGGTCTACCCAAACCAAAACTATATTTGGCTGACTTGCTGGGAAATATGTATGGGGCGCACATAATCACTGTATAAACATTCGAAAATAATTAAAATTTTCTGGTATCAAAAGTATTTCCAACGGAAAAAAATAAGATGTTGGAAAATCTAAATATACTGGAACCGCGACGTCGAGGAAGCTGCCTTCGACACTGGGTGAACACGTAATGGCATATTGCGTTTGCATGTCGTGTGCCCGCTTCGACCCCATCTAAAGGCAATGTTATCTACGAATCTATCCTTCTGGCACCTCGATGCTAGATGTATCAAGCGACGGCAAACATTGCATAGTAAAGGTCTAAAAAGGAGTTACGTTAAGGCGTTCATATAATAATATTTAGACTAGCTTATTTGCGCTATTGAAGTTCCCTACTTTTCAATGAAAACATAAGACGACTGTAGCTAATGAAGTTGATATATAATTTTGATTGTGAGTAAACTGTATTATGTATCTAATCTTTGTCATTCGTGTCCATAATCGATAATTGCTACTTGTTACGAACGATTTGGCATATATTTGTGGCGAGCACATAGGTATTGATTAATTTCATACGCGGGCTTACGCTCGTCTGGCTTGTCTCAGATAACACCAGTTGTCAGCCATTTCTGACGCACAATAACAAGATTTATGAATATGAAGATAATATTTCTGAATCTGTATATAATAATCTGTGCATACCTATAATGTTCATGGGCTATATTTTGTTAAGCAAACTTATTTCAACTAATAATAATAATAAATTGTGATAATAAAATATTCTTTAGTTAAAAGAGATGTACACACGCGTTATTTATAGTTTTAAAAGAAAACAAATACATAGTTCCTCACAATATTTTATTACGAAGATCAACGTGAATTTGGAAACTAAATTGTATAAGACTGCAAGGTTCACAACTTTCAGAAGTCTGTCGACGGTGTTCCACTTCAGCTCAGTTCTATCTACGAGTATATAGGACAAACGTTCATTTATACAACTCAAATAAAACAAAGTTTCTCGACGCGACTTTATCTACATATTTAGAACCTCAGTCAACGTTGCAAGTTTTCCGCAGAAACTAATTGTTTGGTTATTTCTTCTTCTTCTTTAGGGTCCCAAAGTAAACCTAAGAACCTTATATAGTAACCTTCCGTAGTTTTTCCGTTTCCGAATGACTCCATGTGCGTGTCCGTTTGTATGCCACAGCTTTTGCATCGCCGACTATAAGTGCTAGGAGCTAATTGCTAAATAAAAAACTGGTTATGTGCATCAATAAAAACGAATTAAGTATATTTAAAATTATTATTTATCACTTTTGTAACTACTCCATTTATTAATATAATTTTAAAAGATGAAATGCTTCACGAGAACTTTATCGTCTGGCGCTGGACTGAACTTTATGGCTATAAAATATAAAGTATAAAATATCGTTGAAAACTGAACGCGACGTGACGTTAGCCAGTGGACGAGAGCGGTCGGCTTGAGGCCATTATTATGAGTTAGTAGCCTTATCAGTGACAGTTTTAAATTCCGTCACAGCCAGCCCGCGCCCTATCTGATGATGCTTCTGCCTAGGCTCGTTTATGTACAGCATATAGACGTTAATATAGAAGCGGTATAATACCATACTATATAGCTAGATATGACGATGGATCTATCCTTTTCTAAAGAAGATATATTTAGATACTAGCTGCCCGCCCCGGCTTCGCTCGTGTGGACAATTTTTTTTTGCATTTATGGGGATGAATAATAGATGTTGGCCGATTCTCATAGATACCGGATAAGCACAAAAAAAATTATCAAAATCGGTCAAGCCGTTTCGGAGGAGTATGGCAACGAAAACTGTGACACGAGAATTTTATTAGATGAGGCACTGACTACCGATAGCAATGATTAAATTATTTCTCAATTGAAACTGAATGTTTTTTAGTTCATATGATTTTCATATATTGCCTGATAAGTTTTATGAGGATCACCTCCACATTCGGAAGCTATCATTTCGTGTGTGAGATAATAGTCGTGATCGTTACGTTTACGGGATCACTTAAACAAGTGGTAATGACGAAGCCATTATAGTTATATAAGAAAAAAATATCCAAATTCCTCGTGATGTTCTCTAGAGATCGATATCGATGTGTTGTGAAGGCTTTGTATCGTAGTGATAATTATTATTAGCTCGTAGTTATTGTAATGCAGTGAAATAAATATAATTTTGAAGGGAAAAATATATCTTACCATTTTTTACTAACGAGATCGAAAGTAAAATGAGATTAATATTGCAATTTAAAGAATAGAAAGGTAAAAGTATATTTATCATTGGCGATATATCTTGTTATTAGCAAGAAAAAAATTTTTGCTAATATTATTCCCATTTGTTTGTTTATGAATTCAGCAATTTATGAGTAATAGGCAAAAATGTAGGTACTTAAAAGTTGTCGCTTAGCATTCTTCTAAGCCCTCTGAAAAAGTTCTCCGGAGATTTGCTGTGTGTATTTGAATGTTATTTTCCTTAAGAATTCGTTTACATTGAAATTACTGATGTAATGTTATGTTATATCAAGGTCATGTCAGCTTAAATTTGCTATAAAACTGTGCCATAAATATTACATCCGGTCATGAAAGCAGCTCAAGCTGAAACGCAGATAGGAAATGCCACGAACATTGTAGTGAAGTGAAGAAACATCCCGTACAAGTTTATCGGTGTACCCACCTATATTTCTCTAACCTATTTCCTTATGTGGAGTGCAAATTGTATCATTTTATTCTGTCTAGTGGCAATATTGTTCGCTTGATGCTGTTAAGAGCGGCTCTTCCCTCCGCATTTTCCACGGTTTCGACGGAACATTGCAATTTCCTGTTCAAATATTTTACCCTTGAGATGTGCCATTGGGCTAATCACGTTAGTACACTGAAAGTATTCCCTATGGACGAGAACGTTACTATAACTTTCTTCCTTACGTGACTTGGTAGTTGGCGCGAAATATTTATTAAATTTTACCAGATAGTAATAAGGTCCCTTAAGTAAGTTATTTAGTTCCCCAGAAGTCCTAGAACCCTTTAACATACGTGACTGTAGTGGCAGCTAGTTCGCGTAAATGGTCAAGCCGTTGTGGCCTTGTGGTTGAAGCAACGGCTTGACATCTGATTGGCCCAAATTCAAACCCCGGCCTGTACCAATGAGTTTTTCTAAGCTTAAGTACAGAAAGGTTGGACGATTTGGGATTTCCCCTGGGTTTTCCTATTTAAATTGGAGCCGCCCGACTGGGGACTGTACCTCCACCTTACAGAAGACTGTGACAGTGATGATGTATTTCTGCGGTATGTAAGGTTGTCAGTGCTCCACGAGGATACGCTGGGCTAGTAGTAATCCTGAGTCCTCATTAACAACATGGTTGGCAGCCCGTTAGTGATACCCCTTGTATTGCTATAGGCTACGGTGACTGCTTATCATCAGGTGGGCCGTATGTTTATGTGCCACCTTAGTGGTATAAAAAAAATAATGTATCAGTATTTAGTATTCAATCTGTGCAATATGAGCTGGTTGTGAGTTACGCGTAGGTCCAATAAGATGGACGCCTAGGTTGTCTTCTACTCGTACAAGAGTCTATGTTTTAATTTGTAAAGAAAACGACATATTGTATTGACCTTTATGAGAATACAAGGAGTCTATGAAAGTAAGTTACGTCCCTTTATTCAGTAGGTATATAAGATATATTTTTCGAGAAGCGTCTCAATTTCCCGACAGCGTGCAGCAATTTCCTTGCGTTTGTTATGCACTTGGTCCCGCGACGCGATCACTTGCAATGGACTTCTTGCGATTATCTAGTCCCGTTTCATAAAATGCCACTGAAATGTAATTATAAAGATATATTGAAGTTATCTGTATTAAAGAAGTTTCGCATATATTTGTCAATATTTGGCTACCAATAAATTCTACTGGATTACTTATTTATAATACTGTAATATTTGTTCATTATCATATAAGATGAGAATACAAAACGGTGGTATCACAACGGCATGTGAGGTATTTATGCATATTAAAGTCGATGCAAATACGAAAAGTAAAAAGGAAAACTTTAGACAAATCAAATTTGCGGCGCTAATAAATATGGAACAAGTTATACACCAAGCGCCATATGGCAGCACTGACAGAGAAGAGATAAAACAAGGGATACGCTCTGCATACCAATCACAAGTCGCGCGCAGTATTGTAAAATATAATATTTTTGGAGTCAAGTAATATTGGTGCGTCGTTATATCGGTAACGCGGTGTATTTTCGGTGGCTTCCATGCCTTCCATTAACCGCAGTGTGTTGCCTTGGGAATAATGGTGAGTGTGTTGAGCACAGCTGGGCGACTGAGCCGATGTCGGCACTTAGTTCCACATAGCGCCTTCGTCGCGATGATACCGTCAAGGCTCGAAAGTCGGTCACTCGAGCACGTCCTACGCTGCTTATCTTGAATTCTAAGCACCATTTGTGTGGGGGATTCGTGTATTTGTTACGTTTCAATGCCTTTGAAATTTCGAAAATACAATTATTTACGCATTTGCTGTTTTAACAATAATAACACAGTTACGTACGAATAGAATTTTAAATGATAACGTTCCTATCGTATACATCTTTCGATATATACATTGGATACCACTCGTTAAAAATCTGTTTAATTTATTTAACAATAGCAAAAAAATAACTGACTAATCACGACTTCTCAGTAATAAAGCTTTCAACTCAAAATTTGCAGGGTGTTCCTACTCGCGTGTAGACATCCGCCGAGAAAAGATTTTTAAAATTAATTCTTGAAGGATAAACATGGGGTTAAAATTAGGGCGGATGAAACTGCTGAGCATAGCTGGTTTGTTGTATAGATACAACCTAAAGCGTAAAGTATGCCTCATGGATGTCCTCATATTCGAAATAGTATAAGTGTAAAATATAACGTATTGCTTATTTAAGCCCGTATATTTTCGTACATGCGATGCCTTGATAAGCAGGAGTAATTACTTTACACATCGTAAAATAATAGCGCGCAAAAGTTCTAAAAACTTTCAGCTAAATAATAAACGGCGCAGAGTTTCGCAGTCTTTTCGTTGTACAATCGTGTTTCTTTAAAACTTTATCTTATATCGCAAATTAATCTGCTACAGAGGCACGCATATGTTCAAATATGAGCACCGACCGTGCTCGACGTTTGAGTCTTATTATATCCTCTGGACTTTGAGAATCTGTTCACCGATACGAATCTAATCAGTTGATCCATTTTGCCATGAATGTGATACAAACAAAGGCATTGTATTTCATTTAGAAAATTATATTCATATTTATACAGCTTCCTCGGCAGAATGTTGATCATCTCCTGCTTGTTGACTTTACAACATAAATAAAAGAAAAGCTACAACTGTAGCTTTTCTTAATTCTTACGTCTTAAACTTAAGACGAAAATCATTTATCTAAATGACTTTTATCTTATATTTGTGTTCAATTGGCCAAGCGTATTCTTTGCCTAAGAGTAATTAATGCATAAAAATAAATGTAAATCTTTTACAGTAAACCCGTTGCATTTGTTATGAACAGGAAAATAAGGCGAACAGGGAACGATTAGTCAGAACACATCTGCGTCGCAGCAATCCATATTTCGTGTCCATGTACAAAGGACTCCTGCTTAAGTGCTTTCAAACCTAATGTATATCTAGTAATGCTCCAAAGTGCCCCATAAAGCTGAAAAAAGAAATATAACCGCTATAAAAAACATATGAACCGTAATCCTTCTTTTTATTGAGCTTTTAGGGATAGAGAGTTAGCAAATAAACAAAACAATTTTCATATAGATTTATATTTTATTTATTATTTAAGTCGTTATACATCCAATTAACGATGAAACAATTTTGAATTCTGTTAGTTTGGTCCATAAATATAACATTTTCTTGCCATCAGTTCAACGGAATCACTGAATCCCAGATACCTTGATTATTGCCGATACTGAATATATACTTTGTACCTAAAAACATACCTATTTAAATTAATAATAAGAGGCGAATATTGTGATAAGTGGATTAACATTTTTTGTTAGTTGTTTTTGTAATGTTTATTCGTCTTGGCGGGGGCACTACCGTGCCCCCGTTTTTTTTAAATGTAATTGTGTTCCAATATATATTCTACTTTAGGCTCAATAACAATTTATTAATATTTATTTATTTATTTATTTATGTTACACAAACAGATTGAGATCAATTGAAATTACATAAACATGAAGATAAACTATATAGGAACTGGATAACAATCCAAATAATGCGTAAACAGCTTGACTCATACATAAAATATAAAGACACTATATGGGTAAACAATAAAATGAGAACATAACTAAACTAACATTATTTAGGAAATTAAATACATATGATAAAATACAAATAAAAAAAAACAATAGTGAATTACGAACTATAAACTAATATGTTTAATAAACTGTTATATCCTTCATAATAACATTTGATGGTTACGTTAGAAACGTAGGTATATGTCAAGCTGTTAATAAAATATGCGTAAAATTGCTTACCGACTAAAGGCTCGTCACACTGAGTAATAAAAAAAAACTTGCAAATGCGAAGAAAACTGTTTAAACAACGTCAGCCGGCTCTCGCGCTCTGACACAGTTCCGCCTGCTAAGACTGCAAAAACCGTATAATTTTATAAAATTCAAGAATTCTATTACATCTCAAAATACCTTCTTGTCCTTATGTAAACATAGGTGAAGTTTATTGTTACACTGTATAGCTTGTTTCTGATACTTGATAACAAGATTATTTGTACAGCAAAGGCAGGCGGTATAGTCGATCCGTCTTAAGAGTCTTTAATGTATTCCAATACTTGAACAGGCTCGGTAATTAGGAGGAAATCTCTCAGTCAGCTCAGCGTGGATGATCAAGGATTAACAAACAAGTTGCTTATTGGTTTAGATATCTATGTTAATAACAGTAAATCGGCTACGTTCGATAATTCGCAATATAAAGCTCATTATGACCTTCATCAACACAGATTAATGTGACTATTCTATTCTATTAATGTTAATGAGGCTTGCGCTGTGCTCCGGTACAAACAATCCTGCGCGTATTAAGGGAACTAACTCGAGAATTATACGCTAATGATACCATGCAATTATTTTGACTGCTACGCTAGAGGTCGCGGGCTCGATTCCCGCCGAGGCAAACATTTATGTAATACACATTTTTGTGTGCGTCTGGGTATTTATTATGTATTATTATTAGTATATATTTACAAAAAAAATGTATAAAGCATTCTATCTGTTGGTTCCCCTAGTACAACCTTTGCTTAGTTTTGAGGCAGATGGCGCTGAGTGATAATGTCGCGAGTATAATTATTACCATTTAGAGATAGTTCATATATGTATAGACCTTACTACATAAAATCGTCGATTGCTTGTTTGCACTTTATCGTTAAAGATTCGAGCAATAAAAAAAAGTGTTTCCATCTGTGACCTCGTCTGCGTATTTGCATGTTACTGAGGGATAAAAATTGCTTAGGTATGTTATAGGGTTCTCTGGGTTTCATTAGAGCTACAACAGCACAAACAAACATTTTGATTTTTATAATATAACGTTTAAGAACATATAGACATTTAGCTCTGGTACTAAGTGTATTTACTCCGTAGATTTTATCATAAAGATTTTTAGAAATGTATGATGGAGTCTCTTATTTATTATTATAATTAATGACATTCCTTCATTACTTTCATACGAGTAAAAATTGGCTTTTATCCTCTTATTCAGATTAAATTTAAGAGAAGCGTGTTTGCTCAAATGCTGAAAAATGTCAGTTGAGCGAAATCCAAGCCATTGTCGATGTATTTAAGAGATAATATATCGTTGGCAACAGTCAACGGCGAGAGGAAGATTAACGATGCTTCTTCCCAACGTCCCTGCCTACGCAATATACTTTACATGCTGTCGCGATGTCATATGGTTACTTAGAACGATACTTGTCTGCTTGATGCTGCCGGGAATAATATTTTTAAGTTACGTTTATACCCATATCTCTATCAATATTAACAATTGGTCGAATTTGTTTGTTGCCGTGTTTGATGGAACTTATGGAATACATGACCAATTAGAAAAAGCTACACTGCCCTTAGGTAACATAGACTATACTTTATGTTAAGGCGAAGCGGGAAAGAGCTAGCTTATCATAAAAATCACGTAGCGTAATACGTGATTCAATGTCGGAGTCCTTGCAGCGGCGTTACATTACTTCACTTTTTCTAGTGAATGAAATAATCTTGCAATAGATCGTATAAGTTACGACTTAAGTAATATGTTCCTTTGCGCTGTAAGTTATGGTTTTAACGTTTCCTTTTTATACAGTGGAAAACTAGCTCATTTGCTACGAGCATGTGCGTTTGGCATGAAGCCACTTCTATGCGCCACATTTTTACGATGTGGTTGTAATCCGCTTTGTACTTCGGATTATACTGCCTAATAAGACTATTATTATATAAGTAAGTGACGTGTAAAGATATTTGCGTGACGTAATAACAGCGGTCTAACACGCTCCCTTTCACACATATTAAATTATCGCCAAATGTTACTTATTGTGTTGTATATGTCAATGTTATTGATTTATTCCAAAGAATCTTGTATCACCGAACCGTATCAATAATATATTGAAAAAAAGTACACATAAAGGGGGTCCACGGGGTAGGCAGAGATTATAGTGCGTGATTTCACTCTTGACTTGCATACCTTGATTCTTTTACTTTCATCAGTCTCTTTATACATTTATAATTTTATTATTGATAGCGATAATTTATTTAAAAATATCATCGCTAAAACAAGTAAAAAATGTAAATTTCTGAACCCCCGACTCACGACATCACCGAATTATCCTCAATACTATTTACTACATCATCACCGGACCCATCACCATCTATCTGAGTATAGAGTATTCATTGAGACCATTACAATGAGCCTAAACACGATATATCGATCGAAGAACATCCTTGATCGAGTCACCTTTCAAACAAAAAACTAAATTAAAAGCGGTTCATCCGTTTAGGAGTTACTATGCCACAGTCAGACAGAAAAACAGATACATACTACAAACTTATAACACCCGTCGTTCTTGCGTCGGGGGTTAAAAAAAAGTCACTCGCACCTCCCTTTACTGGACACTAGCAAGACACCTAATACACGTTTTTTTCGTGTGGGAAGGCAACTCATAACTCTGAATATGTTTACACGATTACGGTGAAGCTAATAGTAGCGGTTATAATTTTAGTAGTCTATTTATGTATGTATGTATTTACATATGTTCCTTCGTAGCTCCTAAACTCTTCATTTATTATTCATGAACGAAATGAAACGCAATAGTCAATAAATTAAGAAATAACTTTCATAATGTTACACCATCAAAGAGCCATACAGATTAAATACTGGAATTAATGTAATTTACCACAGCTTTTACGCAAGGAAATTAATGACCCAGTGCTCAACGGTTACATTAACGTTTGATCTTGTTTAATGAGCACGGCTTCGAATGTTTGTATCACTTAAGCTTAAGAAAAGCCACTCAGTCGCGTGCTACTCTAGCCAGTCTCAGACAATGATATTATATTGGTCTCAGAAAATGAGCACTTATATAGTAATATACTCCTCCCGAACAAAATTTAAGCACAAACATTACCAACTTTTATATGCCTACCAAAGGCTGTGAATTTTTATATATGTGTTTAAAAGTAAGATTAAACATTTTCAATCAAATTCTCAAATTTGATCTCAACCCAACTTTTGTAACTAATAACGACAGTCGACAGACTATTTCATAGTCTCTCGACTGTCGTTGATTGACATTGTTGTTATTTACTATGTGGAAATACTGAACTATAGGGCACATATACATATTAGATTTTGGGTTCAATACCACCGAATTAATAAAGATAAACTTTAATATTATTGATAGTAGCAATGATGAACTCTCTCGCTCGCAGTTGCTATAAATATAGGCATCGATTATTCACAAGTATTTAAACAGAACACGAGCATTTCATTTAAGTTTGGCCATGTTCGAGACTAGTGACACAATTAACTACTTAGCGACTTCGGGCGCAGACTTTCCCATCTACTGAATATAACAAGCGCCATGCACACAAAATGTACAAAAATTGTGTCAAGAATCTCAAATAAGCAATCTGATTCCACCAGTAACGGACACCTGAATCCTGCGACGGTTTTTAAGTTTTAATTAAAGACGAAGGCTTTTTGCTCATTAATAAAGAAGTTTCCCCTCGTGCTCGGAATGAGGATACCAGGACGAAACGTGGAGGGAGATTTTATTTTTAATTTCGATTACAGTAGCGCTTAGTCGGCATTCTGTATTGTCAATGCGTGACTTAGCATTTTGTTTTTTCCTTTACAATCTTAGAACATATATCTTGTCGTCATAAAACCTTGACAGAAAAGTTCGGCACTGTCTTCTGCACGTAGCTGAAGAAACAAGCGAACATGACTTATGTTGCAGCTTTAGTTGCGGAGACAATAAAATTGCTGCTCTAAGAACGTGTGAGACTAAACTCGTGATATAGTGGTAACAAGTCTGAGAACTTTATATATCGTAGTCGATTTGCCCGCGACTCCGTCCGCGTAGATATAGGACATAATAAAATGACTTTTGTCAACCCTTTTCGGGATAAAAGCCTAACGTTGAACTCCATGTTTATCTATGTGCCTAATTAAAATTAAATAAAAATAAAATTAGTTCAGTCGTTTTGGCTTGATTGAGTAACAAACAATCACACATTCAAACTTTCGTATGATTAGAATGCATAGATTCCGTCAGTGCAGAGTCAGTTTGGATACCCAAACTGGCGCTATTTCACCAGGATCAATGTCAGACAATCCAATTTTCTATGTTCAGCTGAAAATCCAAAACATACTCGAAGAGGTATTTTACTATGCGACGCCGAGTGACACAGTGAACACCCCGACGTGCATTGTATCCCGGCTATTCCGACCCGACATCATACTGACAACCCTACACCTACATAGTGCTGTATTATTATAGACTTGTTGCTCTGTTATTTGACTTGTTCGTGTGGCTAGAGTCGTGATTGTATTCTGGCAGCTTGGAAGCTTACCTAATTTGTTACTTTTGGGTACTCTATAGCTGAGAGATATATTATATAGCACCTTTTTTAAAGTCGGTGTGATCAGTCAAGATATATAATTTTGTATTGATCTCGAGCGAACGCACGCGGTACCCTCCAGATACTATTTCTATAGTAATTTTCATATCACTAAGTTGAACTTAGTAGCATGTCGCTGGCTATAAATCTTCTCACATTGGTCAACCACAGATAGGTGGAGTGTATCCACCCGACGTATCCATAGATCACGTTTTATGTGTGACAAATAGTCTCGAGTTAGGCGGAATTGCTTTCCGATCCACTCTGACAAATAATGTCAGGCCACTGACGCGTGACCTGAGTCGTTTTCGTGACGATCACAATTTGCCTATACTTCGATTCCGGATTTGGGAAAAGATGTGTTTTGTGTACGCGAATGGTGAATGTGTCCGATCCTTTATTTGTCGTACTCCCAAACTACTTAAAACAGAGAATGGGGCGGTAAGATTTTTTGCGCCTAAAGTATTGAACTTTTCAAAGTTGAGAAACATGACAAAGTTTTTTCCTATGGATTTATCTTTTCTTTCAATTTTTTCGCGCTACAGGATAATATTTTATTGAACTGTTTTGATATTTACGGCGGTACCTATACAAATTGACAGGGCTAGCAATACTTTCTTGTTTTAAATTTTCGTATCTTTAACCTTTGACTGAATATGCATTTGATCTGATCATATTGTTGAAACCAAATAGCTTTAGACCTAAAATAACGCTATGCGATATGCGACTGCGTAAAATGGTTTCTGTACTCACTTTTAAATGAGATTGTCGGTGGCGACATGGCGAGCTGTAGCATAATACAATGCGCCCTCTAGGCCGCTCACAGAATTACAGTGGGTTCGTTGTCGCTGTCCCATTGTACTCAGCTCGAGTCGGGGATAATATACGAATCTTTTATTCAAGTGCCCTGGCCCCCGAACGCCGCAAGAAAATATCATAAAGATGAAGTAAACATTCATTGTCCCACTCTAAATAGGATTTTGACGGATCTGTAGCGTACTACAAACCCCTTTTAGTGAAGGCATTCGAACTGTGTCCATTGTTGCTCTTATTTATTTGGTATAAAAAAATATTTCCATCCACTTACCTACTAGGCACTGCTTTGGTCTCACTGGATGAATTGTTTAACGAAAATCTATGAGCAGCGGGCTGATGGCCTGTTGCTCTGAGATTTCGCCACTCCACGATCCTGTTGAAGGTTGCGAAATTAAGTATATTAAATGGGTACTTTCGAATAAAAAAATATTGCTTGTTAAATCTACGAGCCCAAGATTGTTATTCCACGATTCAATGCGATGATGAGTGAGAAGTGCTTAATACAATAAAATATACATGTTCCATTTGTTTGTAACTATCTATCTACTATTTGGGTACAGTTTACTCACAGCAATATCGGTGATAATAGATTTCGTACAATTGTTTCTGTTGCTGATCAACATTTATTGCCTTATTCGTATGCGGGACCAAATCTAAAAAGGTCCGGATACATTCAATAAAATTTTATTTCCTATAACAGAAATTACTTATCTTGACTTTTATTCGTATTATTGGTAAAGTTAACTTCACTATTTTCACTGGGCAGATCATATTTTTAATAAAGAATACATAAGCTGGTGCTTACTGACGTTGATAATTTATTTGCATTTTTGGGTGAGTGTATTATAAAATTGCCTTTAAAATTGCCGCTCTGGCATTCATGGGCGTCCTTGTAACGAGAGGCATCTAAAGTATAATTTATTTTGTCTCCACTCAACTGTAAATCTGAGTATTATATAAATATAGTATAGTATAGTGCTGTTTGCAATAGAAAATTAAGATTGAGTGTAATATTTATTTGCAACTATCTTCAGTCTATGGAGGATTGTTATTTTTTTATTATTATTGCACCTAACACGTAAAATTGGATTGTACATATTTATTTCTGAGGTAGCTGCAAAATCGATAACTAAATTAGACTTTGTTCAAAGTTCGATCCGGGGCACACGCGGCTCATTGAACTTCAGCCATCCACATTTGCTTACGTTTGAATTCAAGAGGTTCTCAAGGAACGCAATGACACTTGTTCTTTTTATCGTCGACCTTTTCAAACTATTTCTGTCCGGCCGGCCGTATAACAAAAAGGATTAACATATTGTTTACCTGCTCCCTGCAATGAACATATGTATAGTTGAGTAGGTTTTTTCATAAGCACGGTAAATAAATGTGACGTAGAGAAGGATATGTTCTACAAGCATATGGCCCTCTTGTTATCCTCGTTAATTTAATCCGTGCAACAAGATGTAAGGCGCAAATTATCCATACTTTTTATATGTTTAGTTTATTTCAATACTTACCGTAAATGTAATCACCTATGCCTACTATATCTTCAGTATTCTTAAATTTTTACTCTCCTAAGTATTCGTATGTTTAATATCCATAAAGATACCAGTAAGTAGCGAGTGGGTCCTCTTAACCAGATATAAAGACAAGCTGAGTAAATCTAACAAGATATATTTTATTAAGTCTGCTGGAAACGTGCGATATAAGTTAATATAGAGGCACTTGTCCTGAGTCGTCAAAGTACAATAAAAACTTTGGGCATATAAATCATTTTCCATTCAGAATTTACTCCAAGAAAATGTTGCGTCCATTGGTTTGGTAATAACGTGACCGCACATGCATACTCCAAACCGGATCGCCTACTAATAAAATATTCAGTTAAGTCAGGGAATGTTCTCAAAATGATATAGGTAATCCCGTTTTATTATGTTATCTGGATATTCCAGCGGTATCTTAGAATAATACTGCATGGGTTTCTTCGCCCGCATCCTTAGAGGTGGTTTGTATGTGGTAAGTAGGCGTACATTTTTGTTCACTGAAATCGAGCACCCTTCGTTTCAGGCGCGAGAAACTTGGACGAGTTACCATTAATCAAACACAGGCATTATATCGTGTTCGATATGTTCGAGATGGCGTGATGTGCGTACGCAATCTGCCCGAATAGATAGCTTCAAGCTCTCATTACAATAATATACATAATGCTGTGCATTGTGTATTGAATAACTTATGGTAATTGAGATACAGTACTGTAGTATTGGATATGATTAAGCAATTTATATGCTATGTACAGCCAGCGACCAAATGATAATGTATAATTGACTTATACTGAACTAAATAATTGGGCCAAAACCTTATCAAATGGCCCACTGTCAGCCTTCTTCGAAAGGGACTTGGCATGATGGATGCATCTATAAAAAATACCTATTTGGTGGTGAAAACGCATCGGAATAATACAACTTATTTTCCTGCATAGTCAAATCAGCTCAAATATTGATATTTACCTAATTATCTAACAATAAATTAACCGCACGAGAGAAATTACACCAGTCTAGCACAATAGACAGCAATACAAAGAGGCATGAGACTCCAAACAGTCCTATTTGTAGGTTTTTATATAAAATCCGTTAACAGGATTCTGATAGAAAATCCGTTTGATCACGAACCAACAATGTTTGACATAGACACCAGGCAATGATACAACTACACAAATACATGTTTAACGGCCAAGATATTTGTAAACATATTTAAAAATAAACCAAATTTTATTATTGTGCTAAAGAGATATACGGTAAAGGTCGATTCTGGTTACCTCCGTTTCCATTCACCCCTGTAATATATAAATGTTACAGGGGTGAATAGAATGTTATTTCATACATGTTATTTTGCTTTAAATATTTTACCTTTATAAATATAAAGGTAAATACTTTATTATTTAATTAATTATTCAGTTCCATCTTTCATCTCGCGATCTTCTATAGCGTTTGCGTAAAGTTTCGGGCTGAGAAATTATTGTTTGAACCAGAGTTCATGAATACTTTATACTAACTCCATCTTTGAAAAACAGATAAAAGGTATGTTTCATAAAATTAAAGATGTTTCATTAATTTACGGTAGGTACTTACATTTAAACAGGCATTTTTATCCTTTTGAGAGATCACAAAGGCTTACTTGAAAGTTAATTTAAATCTTAACTGAATGCCGCTGAATCCCATTAGCAGTGTGTTTGCGGGGCATTGCAGCGCAACTCTTGCCCCTGTGACCAAGCTTATTATCTTCTAACGAAATTATTATTCATAGCACGTCGTCACAATTATCTTGTGCCGGTCTCAGGGGCTTGTATCAATATTTCATTCAACGCACATATATCTACTATAGCGTTAGGAACTGTATACTTTATATAGGTACTTTATTTCGCACTTACCTTTTTTTTGCACACCTCTTGCTTCTTCACATTCATTAATCCCATGGCGCAGTCACTCGGTATCAGGTCAGTCATTTGATCTATATAAAAGTTAGTGCATGTTTTCGGTTTCTTACCATTTCCAATCGCGTTGTATTCTTGTTTTTTTTACATTAATATTCTCAGAATAAATTCAAGTCAGAATAGATTCTCATCTGTCAGGTGGGTTCCAAATTATCTTAGCTGAAAAGTGGGTGTTGTTAAACCTCTTCGGGAACCCTTGTGGGAAGGCGTGAAGATGTATATAATTTTCATCATCTCCTGTACTTTTTAATTTGTACATATTTTAGATAACAAAATAGACAATGTTTATTTAATTATATTATTAATTGAAAAGAGAAACAACTTTCGTTCATTATTTATCCTATAAGTGCAAAAAAGAACTTCAGAAACTAATAAAATATGTAGGTACAACGCCCACAAACTAATTTAAAAGTGTATTTTTAAACTTTCTGTCAAAACTTACCTCTTCCTTAATACATTATTGTAATTTATTTAATATTCTTGTAAGTTATTTATATTCCTTAATTTTTTGAGTAGAGTCCGTACTGAGGTTTGTGGTTTGCTATGCCGCCTTCAAAATTCGTGCCAAAAAGCACGCTTCTATTAGCTTCACCTGTATGCATGTATGTATCTATCAATTAAACTGAATGCTTGAACCTTATTTTCACTGACTTCGAGATGTCTAATTTTTTTTTAAAATACGAGGTCCGTAATAAATACATTAATTATTGCTTAACTTTATATTAGGAAAACATTATGAGAAATCCTGACTATAAGCCATCCTGACAGCAAGATTAATAAATTTGAAGAGTGATTTTCAGATTTTTTATCTGAAATTTATACGGGTTATTCCAGTTTGAGTATAACCCTGCAGGCAAAGATTCCATCATGGATTACGAAAGAGATTATAAGGGTAATTATTTCAATGGGAGGACAGCTTAGTCCTTAATTCGCCTCACAGTTAAGTATACGGAGTTTAGTATTCATGGACATATTCCATTCTGTTAAGTTTCAGTCAAGTTTCATTTGATAAAAATTGTCGTAGTTGTATAGCAGTGTTTATGTAGCTTACTGAAATGCCATGGCACCAAAAGATTAACGACATGGACGTTTGTCAAAGGCGTTGGTCACCCATTATTTAACATGATTTTGAGTAAAGAATCATTATATGTGTTTCTTTTAATTATCGCTTACAGTTTGCACTATCCCTTGGATAGTGTACTGGTAGCATATCGGTGCCCATAGCGCAGTGCCTCCTGAAGGAGCTATTTTTTTCCTGCACGCATGAACTCAACAAAAGTTCGGAAAAATTACATTTGTCTGCGATTTCTTTTTGGTTAGGTTTCAGGATAGTATGACCCCTTTGATTATGGACGGAAAATCCCGTTGCACCCTTTCTCATTTAGAAAGTTCTTTGTTATTTCCGTAGGGTCATAATAAATTCGTGCCTACATATGAAGAGAACTTAATGAAAACATATGAAATCATTATTTGCGCGTTGCTACCATTTCACGTTTTCTCTTCCGTTACTACAAAATATTGGTATTTCGTAGCTTTCTGAGATTTATTCACAATTCCTTGGAGACTGTATTATTTGAATACTTACTGTATGGTGGTATCTATTCTGATAATAAAATAGCTATATTTTTTATGTAGTAATAAGTTTAGAAAAGGAGTATATAGTACTCTTTGATTATATACTTGATTGTACTATACCCTTTGAGCATCGCCAAGGAGCGCGCACGTGCATATCGCCAGTCTGGGACTCGAAAACGCTAGATAGAATATATATAAAAAATATTTTTCTAGCACTCACGCGAACGGTCGAATACTGAAAGGATATTCAAAGTTTGAAGGCCAAGTTAACTGTTTGAATAGTCGTCAAAATGAAATAAAATCTCAGACCACTCAAATTAATGTATCACCAGTTTTAACTAGCGTTTCCAGATAGATACCAGCCTTAGTAGTTAGTATTGAGGGTTACCACCGCCGCCACAACAAAATCTAAGCAATGCCTCTTTGATCTCTCAGACAAGATGATAACAGAAGAGTTACTTTAAAAAACTTAATTAATTATAGGTTTGCATTTATTGCCCTTGGGGATGGAGTCGATGTAATTTCGCTCTGTAATAAAAATAACTGAGGCTAATAAATGTAGGTTATAAAACCCTTTTGCTTTTCACTGATGTTTATCGCAGTTCTCTTGGTAAAATTTAATTGAAGCAGAACTGTAACCTCAATTCTTGTACCATAGACTGGCCCAGCGTACCTAGTAGGCTTCATCTAAAACCGCTATAAAAGTGCGCCAGATAAATTCAAAATACATACACTATACTGTATTTGCTCAACACAGAAAGGCTAGGGCAAATGTAATATATTTTTCAGTAAATGTATTTATTTTGTCGTCATATCTCGCAAACACGAAAAGTAGTCCAACTTTTGCAAATATATTTACCTCTGAAGTAAATGCGGTCATGGATCGAGATAAAACCCGTTCAGATTTAAAATAGGAAGTCAATAAATTTAAAATTTGAAACATTATATTCTGTGTTTTTATAATGTTCTTAAATTTAATGCGTAAACCGTGAAATAGCGGTTAAATAACTTAACAATCTTCGCTTTTAATGTTTTGCAATAGTGATAGTACTATTATCTTAATTTTTTTGTAAACTTTCATTTCTTGAAGATAATGGAGAGAATGCAATCAACACCAACTCGAGTTGTTTCGTTCTTTGCAAACGCTCTTGAATTTAAGTCTTTGATCATAGCCAGATTAAAAAATATGTTCTTTTGAATGCAAAGGGAAGAGGGAGATTCGAAACTTTGTAGAAATGTGAACGTTAAAGTTGTGTAACTGTGTTGTTAGATTTATTGCGTTATTCTGTGCTCTACTTGCACGCTGCTTCGATCTGTGTAGGTACTCCTCTTAATTTAATGTCGTAACAAATTTATTGCACTTTAAAGTTGCAGCCTAGGAAATATAATTACGTAATATTTATACAAACATATATAACTCCATAGGCTGGCTTTTAGATTTTCACAACAAATCTATTTACAGCGAAATTGTATACCTGAGCTACGTTTGTTCTCGGACTCTCTTAGGCTTTTAGTATTAGTGACCACAAAAATGATTCAAAAGTTCAGTTATCAAATTAAAATTTTTGACCGACATTGTTTGGGGTCGCTGCAATATGTTTTTCTATTCCATTCCTCTCTATCAGCCGTCATCTCTGTATTCACTTCCTTTGTGGCCAGTCTATCTTTTCTTACGTCTACCTCAACCCATACTTGACAATCGACCGATGGCTAGATAATCACGAGTAACGTTACTTAATTTTGGTCGTGGATAACTGCTATTAATTGTTCTATTCGAAGTATTGAAATATGTGTTTTAATGTAAAGTAACTTTAGCTATAGAAAATGGTATGATAGTTTTCAATTTAACCTAAATAATTATATGCCCGAACATTAGCTAGAAAATGTAATTATAGGTACAGTACACCCTACAATTATACGCTCGCGTTTATTTTTCTTGGTATTGTAATACCCTGAGGTTGTTATGTGAAGCCTCCATTTACGAAATGTTGTTGATCTTGTTAATTAATCGTTTAGTATGCAGAGTGTTTCAGAGGTCATGCTCAGTGACAAGTTTTATTTTTAATCAAAACGAATTGGATGAGATGGCTAACCTGAAAAGTGGAACGAAAATCGTATCATGCTCAGCCGAGCAATCTGTGAGATAATGATGTGTGGCGTGTTAGAACTTGGTAATGTACGAGGAACAAGCGTAGTGTGCACCGAGCACCTCTGGATAGCACAGCATACGCGCGTGGCCGGCCGCCCGCACAACGCGCCCACTCACCCTCAGTTAATGGAACGTCGCAGTTGCCGGAACTCATTCCGTGATTAATAGCAATCTTATCAGATTCCAACACTATACATTACACGGGCCGATCGCAACGGACTTAATCGGCAAACCTTCCGCCTGAAAAGTGTAAATTAATTACACTAATAGCTCCTACTCTCCGGTACGTTAATTTTCAGCTAATTGATTATTTGCAGGGATCTCTTTGATTAAAATCACTGATAAAACGTAATTAACTTCATGACGAGCTTTTCTTCCAAAAGGTATGCTAATTTTATCACACAAAACAGATATGAGGTTACACATTTAATATTTGGGCAATTATGACATCAAATAGAAAATCTAATAAAATTTTTGATTAATTAGGCCCTCACGCTGCGAATTAAAATAAGTAATATGGGTCTTTATGTTTTATTTTTTAGTTAATTAATTGCTAATTATATTTTTATGAACCCAAGTAATTACGGTAGCTGTTTTGAACGTTGAAAAACATGATGGAGTTGCAGTGGGGCGGCGCGGCTGTCGCCGGGGCAGGCCCGCCGCGACGGCAGTTGGGCTTGGGCGACTCGCCGGCCGCCCGCCTCGCGCTTCACCAATTTCCCTACCCTTACACACTCCTGCTTTAATTGTTTCCGAACGGTTGGAGGTGGGGATATCAAACGGGATGTGTATCAGTGCGGTAATAATATGTGCGATTATTGTGTCGATACAATAACAGCTGGGTGTATGTGTGATGATAATTATCGTTGACAATTAAAGTGCGCCATGCGGTGAAGTGCCGTCGGTGCCATCTGCACTCGTGGATATGGTGGACCCGTTGAAAATATTTTGGGTTTTAACAAATAGCACGTATTTGGGTATGATATTATTACGCTATTTTTCTATTATTGATTGCGAAAGCAACATTGAAATAAACGCAATATTGATATCCATCAATCTTATTTGTCTCATCGTCCGGAGACTCAGTGGGTCATTTAATGACTAATTTTATGATCCTTTCAAAATCAATACCTATTCGATAACCCGTCACAAATTCAAGCAAAAATAACTTTGCGATGCCTTTGGAGTTCTTATTAACACACATAATTTGGACTGGTCATATTTTATTTTCTATTATAATTTAATTTACAAGTAATCGTTTCGTTCCACAAGAGTTTAGGAGTAAGTAATATAGGTACCTAACTGATATTCTACTTGAAGTAATTTATACTGAATTGATGAAGCTACTGGTTCCATTTTACAATTAAGGGACATGACAAAACTTTCGAGTGAACAATTTACCTACTTAAATGTTTAATTTAAAACTTGTGATTGTTAGTGATCTCTTACGAATATGGTAGCATAACTTATGTCAGATATTTAATTAACTGGTAGCTTGCTGTCCGCAAATGAGCATTATCTTGATGACGCGCAACATATAGTATCATCTATTTTCCTGAAACCAAATTCCGTAATGATCCGAACACAGAAATCCGCTTTAGACCGGAGCTTTCACTTCAAATTAAAAAGGTTGCGTTGTACATTAACGTGTCACCTTTAAATTAATTGCCTTTTTCACTCGATGACCTGGCTAGAAACATTGAAATTACTTACGGAGAACAGAAACTCTTTAAATACCTACCTTAATTTATATAGTTACTACTATACCAATATAAATAAATATTTTCCGTTGAAAACACATTTTAAGTCAAAATGTATTAATTATATTCTTAAATCTATATAAAAAAGTAGTGCTATTTGATTGTACAGCTGCTCCTGCTGGATTCTGGTTTCTGCTCGCAAAGGGTTCCCTTTTAATATAAAACTGGCAACACGCGAGGCACACCCTAATAATTATAATCTTCTATACTACGGAAACCGCTTACCATCAGACGGGCCTTACTAACCCTACTTCAGAATTTCTATAACAAAAGAAAATTTAAAATTTGATAAACAAAAAAATAAGTAGGCGTTACTAATATTTGTTCTGTGGCATAACAAATGTTTGCTTATAAATCAGTGTAACGAGTGGATACCTCGGAATATTTATTTAAATTTGAATATAGTATAACTCTGTCAAAACAACTTGGAGGGAACTTGTAAAGTACATATTTCTGCCAGCGTTTACCCCGTGAAATTATGTAAGGACAGCTACGTACCGTATACGGTTTAGTTTCTACGTTTCATAACTTTACAAATGCAACTCAAGAAACATGTCGAAACGATTTGAAAACTATTTAACCGATATTTCTGGTATCACGAATAAACACGAACTTGAATTCCCCGTGAGGTCTACTCTTCTTCCCGTTCAACAAATACTTTATAAGCAATTACGTTTACGGATACATACTTGCAAATCCGGGTCTCATTTCATCGGTTTGCTCTCATTTTACGATTTGGTATTTGATATTCTCTGCTGCTGATGATGTTCTCTGCAGCGAAATTGCCCTGAAAAATTAAGTGTTCATAAATGACTAAAATTGTAACTCAAGCATAGGTATAGGAATTTTCCCACAAGATATTGAATATTTTTGTATTGTTTTGTTTATATATATTCGAGCATTCCAAAACTTTAAAAAATTATTAAAATAAAAATAAAAAACATTGGATCGAGTAGAAATTTGTTTAGTTCAGATATTATTGTTTAATGTTTGGAGAAACCGGAAAAAAACGTAACAAAACAGTGTATAAATCACTACGTCCTAGTACAATAATTAAAAGACAATTGTCACAAAAATAAGGACATAAATATCATGAAAAGAAGTATACCTTACATTGAATACCCAGCTATACGAATCTCATTATGTTTAGTCAACAACACATCTGACAAACAAACAAGGTGCGTTTACTTATCACGATCAATGAAGTGTTTAGTAATCCGTCAATCCATCTCAATACTTAATTTAACCACATGATAAACGCAGCTTATGCAATAAGATATCTGATACATGTACCAACTTAATTAGTTTTACTAAACTGTTTTAAAACTTTTAAGTTGATGTATTTCCCACATAAATTGTATCGTTGTTGCTCCCCGTATGCCTTGTTTGCCATATTTGGAGAATATGTGAGTCTTTTTCAAGGCTTCCATACAATTGTTATCTACCTGTGTAAATTGTGTGTTTATCACACAAGCTTTGTGATATTGTGTATTAACCGGTGTATTGGTGTATGGTCGGGCCATAGTGATCTAAACTTTTTAAAAAGCCTATTTTAATTTCTTATATTATTCATTCATTCACAGCTTATATTATTTTCAAGAATTCTGCTTGGGCGTTTCACAACCAAGACTAACCCATCGTATTCTTATATATACTTTCAGTCATATTATTTACATATTTATGTATATACTTTCACGTATAAAATAATAGTTCAATCTACGTCTCATAGGTAGGTAAATGGCTTGTTTGTCGCGTTAAAAAAAAACGTTTATTTAAATAACAGTGTGCGTCACAATGAAGCTGCTGAAATAAATAACAGAAACGTGAGTGTAGTGTAGATTTATTTTATCGTATACAAATGCAGTTTTGCGAAACATGAATGCACCTGCGTCCAGATAAGGCGGCGACGAACCGCTCTGGGTGAGATGAGACCATAATTCAATCCGCTGAGTACTTGCTCACAAATGTAATCGACGCAATCCCGACACAATCGGCCATTTCACCACCATCCATACTCACTTATACTAATGCTTCCTATTGAAAATGAACCGTACATTTGCGCTAACGAGAACATTTTTGATGTATACTACGCGTGAGTACATTGAGTGAGTATTACATCTAAATCTGTCACAGAAACAACCCCATAGTAAATTAAATCGAAGCAAGTATTTATCTGCGTTAAATACTCCGCGAGCGCGAGGAACGGAGGATAAGGTTTCTTTTAACAGCGCGGCGTATCCAAATCACATTTCTCATTACTCCAAATCCATTTTCCTAGTATCCTAGTAGAGGGCTTTTGGCGTTTGTTAATATATTGTGCAATGTAAAATGATTCAAAACCTCCTAAACATTATGCCTTCCCGGTGTTTAAACCAACTCACTGTTATGTTGACTCAACATAACGAGGGTGGCTTCTGCACAGCTTTGTGGGTAGCTAATAGGCCGGTAAAAACGTTAAGAAATACAAATACATAGAACCGTTGGGCCTTGTTGTATAACACAGATAAAACTAATGTTTTAGCTTTGTCCCTCGTTAAATTAGATTTTGGTATTTTGTTTCATCTGCATGATTTCACATAAAATCAAGCTGAATTACATTCACAATGAAACCACAAGATCGTGTTTATTCTCTCACCATAATAAATCATATAGGCACGTTAACGTTGAGGATTGTAGTTAGCGAATAAGGAGGGACTAAATAAACATAAATTGTGGCCATACCAGGAAATGCGAGAGGTATGTATTATTCAGAAACATATCAACATCGCTAGCGATCCCTACACATCTAAGGAATGGCGTTATCCTGCCAACTACCTGCCAGGCAAACACACAAAATTAGTTTTCTCTTGCTAGTGATGCGAAAAATACACCCTTGGGGGCTGACACATCACCTGTTATATTGCAAGAAATGCGCAGAATATTTTCAATAAGGCGCTTACCGTTCATACGCACAAACGTTACATTGATCTGTATTACATAATTTCACGCCTTTACTGCGACCTATTGGAATTGCGTGGTTCGGATTTATTTCATCTCTTCTGTATATTATTATGTTTATTACCTTATCTAGTAATGGCATTTTGTATACAAAAAAATGCCCAAAATATTCTCCAGTACGACTCAAGTTATATAATATTCAATCTATATGCGAAAAGAATTACTATAAAAATACCATCTGCGCCGGTGGGTTTACCCACGTACACAGATTTCTGACGCAATTTTAAACATCTGTGGTGTGTTTTAAAAAATTCTAACTTAATGGTCACTAGACTTTAATTAGCTATCTGTTTAAAATACCAGTAACTTAAAATTATAATAATGCATGATAGTCAGTGTCAAGAGGCAGCGGTGTTACAGATAGTATAACTGCACTGTGGTGTAGGTAGGTAGGTGCTTTATGCAATTTGTTGTAGCGGGGACGTGCACTTAGCTGGACTACCTTGTTTATTCAATTCGCCCACGTGAACAGAATGTTTACCGTTCTAGCCAACAACATGAATTAGGAAACCCACGTAACTCAATCTTCTTTCAATAGAAAAATGTTTGCGTGTTATCCGAATGTGAATATATTTTGTTTGCGTTATGGTATAACTATCTTTACTCTCTGGAATCATACAATCATATACACTTTAATATTAGGTATAGCAGACTATTGTTTTAACTAGAACCTTATATAATTGAATCAATTCGATTCCTTGAACTTGGGTTAGTTGTACTAAACTTAAACGTGTCCGCAAATGAATATCGTACGGGATGAATTGTTCCGCTTCGGTAAACTTCTGCTTGGTAACATTACTACAAAAACCTACACATTGCCTGTGAATTCCTTGTTTATAACGTACTCAGTGAACGAGTATTATTTGTGAAGTTCGACATATACTTTTGAAAAATAGGTTGTGTACAGGCATCGTCATGAATCATGTATCCAAAAGAGAGACACAACGGTCCTTTTACATGTCAACAATAAATTGAAGACACCGACATTCATAACTGGTAAGGTGCGTGTCATCAATTCGACTCACAAAAAAAAACCACCCCAGAGACGAGTTACGGGTTCTCTAGCAACGTGTAAGAATCCAAATTCATCGGGTACAGAACATCTGAGTTATAAAGTTCTCTGTCGAATAAGTAATATTATCTCTTCGTGAAAATTACTAAATTCATAAACGCCTAGACATTCACCTCATTATAAATGCAATGTATTTTAGCAATATAAAAAAAACAGATAGTAGTTATTTTATTTGATTCCACCCTTCACGCCTACGGCGTTACTTTCACAGAAATTTCGTGACATTTATCATATCCTTTTTGTTCTCATCTGAATATTATTTGATTGCGTCAAGTCTATGAGGTTTTCCTTCAGGAGAAAGTTACAAAAGACGTTTGTTTCGTGACAACAACTGTGACCAAACATTTTCTTATTATTATAGTAACTTAGTCTTAAAGTTATCTATCCAGTGCATTTTAATAAAGTATATTGTCCGGAATCGAATATAGATGCCAGCAGTTATCGTTTTTAGAGGGTACTGTGAAAAATGTCACCAATAACCAACCCTCGTAAATATGTCTTGTTTTCTCAATTTTATGCCCTGTATAGGCATTGGCCAATCGAAATAGAAACCCGCGTCACGCTTCTTTGGGAGTTCCGATATATTATTGTGGCACTAAAATGACCGCGATCATACTCATGGTAAATCCTCAGGGAAATCAATACACTATTTCGATATTAATCTCTAGCTCTTTTGTTTTAGTAGGCTGCTTTATCAGATTATTGTTTCCAACTATCTTGATCATGGGGGCAATTTTCGACATAATAATGGGATGAAGTAAGCGTTGTATAGCGTTGACGGAGCCGTCCTAAGGAACTGTGTAATTGAAGTTTTGGACTATGGACTACAATTTATTATGATATTTGAAATATTAACAAATATAACCACGTTCTTCTATGTCATGTGCGAAATGGAAAACATAAACCATTTGTTGTTTTTGTACCCGACACCATTCCGATACAAACCGTTTAACAAAAAATACGAAACGTTGTGTCGCACGATATCTTGTCCAAAAAGCAAGTATCTACTCGCACTTTGGTAGAAATAATTTAAATCAAAATATATCGCAATAAATGTCGAAAGATATACCTATTATCATTTCCGTAGTAAACTGAGTTTTTGTTATCAAATGGTTTTCCAGGTTCGAACATTCGTTTTTCAATAGCATTCACTGAATAGAACAATCCCCATTTATCTTGTGAAATAGTCTCGGGAAATCTGATAAGACGATCAGAGCAGAGCTGGGATGCTGGATTTCGTGAACGGAGAGTGATGTTCGGGCGCCGAGCCGTTTATCGAGTAAGAACGGACAGAGCGGATCACCCTGTGTGGCTGCAACTAAAACATTCAATACCTGGGCTTTCAAACTTACAAGGATAGGACATACAAAGCACAATTAAAATAACTTACGAGTAGTAAGCTACTTTAGTGAGAACTCTTAAGAACTTTTTAATTGCTACTGCATATGTACATCAAATGAAAGATCATTATAATAATATAAATAATGTTTGGACATTACCATTTTGTCTTGGATTGTCACTTCATGTAAAAACATAGTAACTAGTCTTATTGGGCTGTATTACAATTGTAGCTTTACTTATAGTATATATACTTTAAACTAAAGTATTGGAATAAGGTCAGGCAGAAAGCAAAATATATTAGCGACAGAAAATTAAATTGTTAGCATTAAGAATGAACGTGGTTGAGTTTCATCAATCAAATGAACTTTGCTCTAATAAATGAGCAGTATACCGTCCGCGTGTCTCTATAATCATGGGTCGACCTTTCACCGCCGCTCACCGACCCAAAGGCACGTCTCACCACTCTCTGCAACTCTTGATAAAGAATTTCATTATCAGCACACGGGCTTGTGAATGAGTTGCTGAGATTAGATTGTAAGACATTTTGCCAACCAGTGTCATTGCTTGTTATTAATAAGCTGTGAGGCTACTTAAAAATATTATTTGTTTATTGATTTCTTTTTATCCTTACATATTTATTAACTATGTTGCACACGAATTTCTCCGTGTTACAAAATCTACTTTTTAATAACTATATCATTAAATGACAATTAAAATAAGAATCATAATACCGTTAAATATAATTTCTTATGACCATTCCTAGAAAAAATGTATGTGCTATTTGAATACTTCTGCACTTTTATCTAGTTGATAAATGAACTATTATCTTGCTTGTTATAGTAAAAGCTTTCTATAAATCCTATTGAGAAAGTTGTTTGAAGGTAACAGAGTAATTAGTGATTGCCACAGAAGATTCGCTTTAGATTGGTATACGATGTGGGCAGTCGGTATAGTTTGTTAGGAAGCTAGTTACGACTACTTCTGCATTTAGCTTTGTACGGTTATATTTGATAGGTGTGCTAGGAATACTAATGTAGAACCCTGTGATTGATCAAACACCTAAGTTTAGATACATGCGGTACTCAAATACCAATTTGTCGCTGAAAAGGTATTGTAGTCAAAGTGGAATTCTCGTCGAAGCAATTAATTACATTCCTTTCATCACCGGTTTCTTAAAGAACTGGTTACATCTTATTATTTGCTTTCCTTGAAATCTGACGACAATTCTATAGTTACGTAATTTAAGTGACACTACACAGAACCTCAATTAGACTAATGGCGTGACTCAAGATGCAATCCGACGCTATCTAGTCCTAAGTGGCTGGTCAATTTGCATTCCTTAATTAAAAGAAATGCAGTCACATGAAACTTCTTCCTCCTCAACGTCTGCCCGATGCTGTACGCTTTACATTACACAGAATGATAATTTAAGTGTACAAAAAACAAGATTAACACAAGCAAGTAATAAAATCAAAAACATATGACTTAGGATCAATGCAATCAATCAAAAACCCATTACAGACATCCTTGAATACATGACAGTGTTAATACTATAAACAGAAAAACATTACGATGACCAGCTGGGACGCAATTATGGCGTCTCTGCAATTCAAATATAACTGTAGTTTTTGTATTTGTGAGCCGGACAAGGAGCCCTTATCTTCTATTTCTACTTCGACCTAGCGCCCCAGTTTCTCTCAGTATCTTAGCGTAGCTCCGTATCGTTGTAGCGCCGTAGCTTTTCCACTACGTAGTGCGTAGCGTCGTAGACGTCGAGTAGATCTGAATTTAAAATAAAATCAAAGCGATTGGCTTGCTACCGGTGTTAAATTCTGCATGTTTTAATTTCGCGTCATTGTAACATTTATGGATGTTCATTTCGTAAAATCATTAATATTTGTCGATCTTAATATATATCGACGGGACGGTGGGCTATTTAATTATAACTGACGGATGCCGGCTTCATTTTGCACGAGAACTGACAGTAAAGTTATAACAAAATTGTCCCGGCAAAGTTTGGGGTAGTCCGCCCCTCGCGTGTTTGTCAAAAAGTCGTACGCCGCGTCGTTAGGCCCCTCTTAACGTCCGTGATTAGTTTTTATAGTACTCCTATTCAACTCAACTTTCACGCTTTAAAAGGAAAACAGGAAAAAATTTACAAGCGTCGTTTTATGCCCAATATAAATGTTAATATACTGCCATAAAGAGAGTAATGTATGTTATATTTACTCTTGATCGCGAATTCTCGCCATGCCCTCAAGGGGTTAGTAACCGGAATAATCATATTATTGTCACTAATCTACGATTTCATTCTATTTTATCTTAAATCTTAGTGGAGCAGTATTACAATCTTGTATTTGTTTTATAAATTTACTTATATTGCATGCAATTCCATATTCCTATTATCTTATATTTGACATCGAAGATAAAACAAATATCCACAGAAGATAGTTCGAAACAGTCACTGGAGACTACAGTGATATAAATATTCCATTAATTAATTTTTGCAAGCACTAAATACAGCTAAAGTAAATAAATAAATTATTGTGATATTGATAGTGAAATATTTAATACTATATATTAATCTCATGCAATCTGATCAAACCTCATTAATTGAAAACGTCCGCTTCCTACACTGTCAACTCAACGCTCAAAATATTTTTTTCTTCCTTTGTTCGATCATTAAGTCGCATTCGTCATTCTATTTTTCATTCAAACAATAATATAAATTCTTTGAAGTTTCAAGTTTCTAAAGGTTATGTCACGATTCATTATGAATGAATGAATGAAAAATAAGCGAACTCCGACAGTTGGGAAGAGAATGTTTTGAAGCACTTTTACGTTGATTTAAAGTATTGCTACGTAATGACGATTTTACTGCGATGTATTTAAGGACTAGATTACCGAAGCTGAGCTTCAAATCCTCTGTATGTTTGCTTATAAAGCTGGCGGTCATTTTGCCCAGTGGGTCCTAATTTATCATTGTTACAGTGTGCCTCAACCGAAAGCAATTTCCGTCTAGGTTTTTTATTCGAGTCCTCTAGAGAACTCAGATTAGAAGTCATTTCGTATCCTCCAATTGGCTAGCAATTCTTTACACAAACCGACCGAATCAAATTGTTTATTTTGCACAACGGGCTGATACCTAAATGTGAAACCTGTTCGTAGAACGAAAGACGTGATTTATTTACTCTTAGAATAAGTTGCTTAGGATAAAGTAGAATATAACAGTCATGTAGGTATGTCGTGGTATTAAAATATATACGAAATTCGTTTAATTTATTGAGTTATTGTTCATACTAAAATTATTCGTATGTCGAATTCCTATGATAACAAGAACAATCGATTTTAGTGAGCCCTCATGAAAAAACAAAAGAAACATGATAATGAGTAGCAAAAAAAGAGGAAAAACTGCCTTCAGATGAAAAGTGGAAAAAAAGGATATATAGGGTGGTAGGGAGGAAAGCCTTTCTTTGAGGAGGCCGATACCAGATGAGGACTCGCGAACAAGGTCTTGTAACGCTGTTTGCGATGCCATTCCGTTTTTTCACTAGATGGATTTATTTGAGCGTTGATAATGGCAAATTGCTAGACGAATTGCGTCTATGACGAATGCTACAACGTTATTCAATCAAATATATTTCACGAGAGCAAACTATACAAGGCGCGGCCCTAAGGGTATTTCGGCAGTAATGCTCACTTAAGTTGATTATTGAGGAACATTGATCTTGGAAATAGTTTTATTGATTACTAGCTGTTTTCCTCGCGACTTCGCCCGCATATCAATGTAATATATAGCCTATGTTACTCAGTGATAATGTAGCTTTCTAAAGGTAAAAGAATTTTTGAAATCGGTCCAGTAGTTTCGGAGCCTATTCAATACAAAGAACCAAACAATAAAATCTTTCCTCTTTATAATATTAGTGTAGACAATACGTACCTAAAGAAATGGATCAAGTTATTGTGTAACAGTATACATAGAACACTTCATTATAAAAGTAATATTAAAATATAATTCGACATTTAAGTGTTCAAGCCTTGCAATTTTTTTTATATAATCTTTTCTGATACCGAATTCTTAGTAGCAATACCTATTGTGTGACAAGTATCCGCTTTTGACTTCATCCACATTATTTTATTAATTATTATAATTGAACGTTTTAACATATCAAATCCGCATTTAATGGAAATCTTTCCGTACCTCCACGTTATAAAAGTCGCACTTAGTGGAAATACATTAAAATCAGCGAAAGACGACCTGTCACGACAGCACTTAAATATTTTCCGTGTAAAGTGAGCGCTATTACACCTATGCGTGCGTACCCCTTTACGAAGCTTCCCCTATCTTGAAGAAGAAATATATTTGGACTGAATGCAATGTATATATGTATATATTAATTGTGGCTATTTGTTGCCAGTGACGAAGTTTATCCGCATCGGCATAGCTGACAAGAATGACAACCCGCCGTACTTCGACAAGGAGCTGTATGAAGCGGAGGTGGACGAAAATGAAGACATTCAACACACTGTACTTACCGTCACCGCCAAAGATCACGACGAATGTAAGTACTTTTACATATTACTCTCTACTTCCTGTCTGGGTTTCCAATGTGAAAATGTATATCTCAGTGATTGTGTGTTTACCAAATTTGAATAATTGTACCAAACAAACACTACCCATTTCTACACACACCGCGGCCTTTCCCCAAAGAGGGTTTATAGCTAATCCAAGTACGAATAAAATACTAAAGAATTCCCTCTAAAGTGAGTTTACCTACAATAGGAGCTAAGGACTGTCTTGCGCAGAGTATCTAGTCCATAACCCTTGTAGTGTAGTAGGCATACAAACGTACTAAATTCTCTTTGAACACTCTAACTACGACAGTCAGTGTTGTCAGTTACTGTCATTTTGAAACTTTGATTCAGGATTTGGATACATTTAAGTACGCTTTGATTAAAAGCTGCATAAATAGAGTAATATAGTTCATTTTATAGAACTGTAAAACTTTAATGCTTACTTTAAGATTTAATAATAAATGATGGTAAAATTACTTCTGGAATGGTCGCCACCGGTTGGCAGAAGATATGATAAATCGGACAGCATCCCTCTGGGGGTAACATTCGATTCACGGATAAAGGTATCCTATTTGTTGGTCCGGACCATGATTTATCACCTCGCCATTTCGATTCCAATCACGTGCAAGTTGCAGATGTATGTAGACTATAATAAATTTATAAAATATAAAATCTAATTGCCCTTTCATTAAGAGTACACTTCTCAATCTGGGTTATGCAAACACTTCAATATAACAGAATTAATAAACATGAAATACATTGAATATGTACTCATAAACTTACGCGTTAAACATTAGATAGATGCTTGTTCGAATCGTTAGAAATTACCAAGCAGTTTTTATACCACTAATGTGGCACACAAGCAGACGGCCCACCTGATGGTAAGCAGTCCCCGTAACCTATAGCCGCTAGCAATACCAGGGGTATCACTAACGGGGTGCCAACCATGTTGTTGATGAGGACTCACTGTGCTAGCAGCAATACTACTAGCCCAGCGTATCCTCGTGGAGCACTGGCAACCTTACTTACCGCAGAAACACAACACTACATCAAAGTAGTGTTATTGCACTGCGGTCTTCTGTAAGGCGGAGGAACAGTCCCCAGTCGGGCGGCTTCAATTTAAATGGGATAGCCCACGGGAAATCCCAAATCGCCCTAGCTCTCTTAGTTCTTCTCAGTTATTTTTTTGTTAAACTTAATATGCTTTAGTTTATTTCTAAATTTACCTGATATGAATATGCGTCCGCAGTATTTTAGAGAGGAATGAGGTATTTGAGATTATTAGAGTTAATAACAATCTTTACGAGACTGATTGTTCTTAGAAACGAGAAATAAATCTCAGTCTCGCATATTATTCCATGCCTCACACGAATTGTAATCGTCTGGGTATTAACTCCGAGAAGAATAATACAACGCAGTAAAATCCGTATTAAGTACGGTCGCCATTAAAAAGGCAATATCTGTCAAAGTAATACTTTGACATTACTTTTGTATTTACAGCTGTGTGTGCCCCTTATTTATACGACGCCCATTGAGGCCTGTTTCTTCATTACTTATTTATCCTTATATTTTACTATTGACAGAAGTTACACAATACAGCTACGCCTTTTGTCTAGATTGTCAAACATCCCGTCTTGGTGCAAACGTAATATTATCTGACATACACATGATATACGTCATCATTCGCACGAGAACTCGATCTATCGTTACGAAAGGGTTTGAATAAAACAAATGAATGAAAAAGCCGTGGTGGCCATGTGGTTGAAGCAACGGCCTGTCATCTGATTGGCGCAGATTCGAATCCCGGCATGTACCAATGAGATTTTCTAAACTTAAGTACCTACAGTGATTAATCACACCGTGAGCTTTTAACAAAAATAGAGAGGTTGGGCGATTTGAGATTTCCCATGGGTTTTCCCATTTAACATTGGAGCCGCCTGACTGGGGACTGCTGTACCTCCACCTTACAGAAGACCGCAGTGAAATAACACTACTTGATGTAGTGTTGTGTTTCTAGGCTACGGTGACTGCTTACCATCAGGTGGGCCGTATGCTTGTGTGCCACCTTAGATTGAATAATGTTACCAGATGTTGTATAAGTTGCATTTTAAATCCAAGACAGTTAGATTAAAATGACGCTGCGGTATAATTCTACAGGTTCATTTGCTTCATTCGTACGTTTTTAACGGACGTTAGCAAACTCACATGCGAATGAGGGCTAAGAGTCAAGGTATTCTTTGTACGTTTTCTGAATATTTACGTAGAGGCAGAAGCAGTAAAAGAAAGACATAAGACTGTATACTTAATGTATTTTATTATCATGTCGTAAAGATTTGCCTTCTTACTAGATAAGATTCATAAACACCTTCATCCATATGTCTCAAGGTTTTTGTGATGGATACGAATAACAATTTCATCGACGTTTCTTAGGGTCCCGCCATGTAAAGCAAAATTATATAACTCTTAAAGCATTACTTGTTTGCCCATCAAGGACCTAACGGGCTAAAGTCGTTTACTTCTTCAGTAGGGCTTAACGTATCTAGATTAAAATGTATTAAAAGTATGACAAGACTCATTGCTCTCAACACTTTTATAGTAAAACTTCACTTAGCAAGGATTTTTGTGTAAACGATTCTTAAACAAGATTTTGTTTCCGGCATCGAGGATAAGTACAACTTTTACTTGGAAACTTGTTCCGTTTTCATTAACCAATTTTCCTTGGGGTCGGCTCTCTGTGCGATGGTGAGCTGAAATGAGAGAGAGATAATTTGACGAAATTAAATTGTTTATAAGTAAAAGTTTCTGATAAAGATACAGCCGACATCACGAATAACAATGCATACATATATTTAGATTGAATCACGACGGACAAAAGTTGAATTATCAATTATTTTCCACTATTACCAGTAATATAAATAAAATTAGACAAGGATTTTTCGAGAATAAGGTTGTACTTACATTGCTAATTATTCAAGACAAACGAATAAAATAACCTGCGATGTATTGAAAAGAACACAACATATGAAACATAAAACAAAAACAAACTTCTTTGTGATTATTAAGCAATAAGATTGAGAAGCACATTTACGGTTCCGAGATATGTTAATTAAGTACCTACTCCGATAAATAGTCTACTCACTCCTAAGACGATTTTTAACTTGCGAGTGAAATTTTAGTACACTTGGCTAAAAGCTTGTATTGACAAAGCATTTTATAAGCACTTACTATGTATTTTTCTTCGGCTATTGTTCAAATGCTTTGTTGTCGGGAGCGCATTGTTCGTTTTCTTTTAAGTCGATCTGGAAATTGTGGACGTTGTGATTATAAAAGTTCGAACGTCTCATAGTTTGCCTATGGAAAACAATTTAATTCAATATAAATTGCAATATGAACATTTGTAGGGTTGGGAACTGTGGTACCGCTCTATTGAATATGTATTTTGTAGTGAGCGCTACCTTTATTTACACAAAACAGATTAAACTATTTACAAAAACATAGCTTAACCTACCTACTTATAGATAAAAGATCTAACCCAAACCGGAATCATGCGGTAGCGTGCCAAGAATACTGGCAGCATTGCCACGCTGGATAGCAATGCTGATTCTTTGAGCGAGATAATTTCCAGCACGCCTGTCACGGGAGGCCTCAACCAGCCCACGTGAGAGCGCTACCTTAATGGTATAATTTCAATGTTATCAGATTTATTTTCTACCCTCCAATTGATTCGTCTGGAGAAACGATGTATGTGAAACGGATAATTAATTGGAAATTTACTTAGAAACCGACAAACTAAAAGTTCTAAAACCAACGTGAATGACAAAAATGATTGTAGAACGCATTTTATTATCTACTCTGAGGTTAGAACTGAGGTCAGTTCAAAATGCTTCAAAATTATTATCCGTATAGGTATAAGGGTAATGATTCTACATAAATCGCTGCTGACTGTGTAAACAGATTCTTGAACCAGCTCGGTACATGTATACATACACGAACCGTGCAGGAAAGTTTCACATGTCGAGCAAGGAGTGCCTGCTGCGTGTATACGTCGAAGTACAAACTACACCAGTACCTAACTGTCGACGTGCTACCGTTTGATCGATGACTTCGCAGTTGCTTCGATACATTATATCATAGAATTTACCGCCATACTTTGGCGCACTTCCTCTCGACCTCGAATCTTATTGAAGCTTTAACCTTGTCTCTTACCGTTACATACCTAATGACATTACATTTAGAAATTCCCTCTGACCTTGCCAATTAACTAAATGCACGTACGTAAATTATCTAGTTTATTGAGGAGTTCATATCATGTCATTGAAATAATGAACTTTTACCGAGCGCTGTTAAAGTTCCTAGTTATAACTGATGAGTGCAAGCAAAATCTCGTTTGGTTGAAGTTATGAATTTTATTCTTCGTTCGGTTGAAAACTTACCGAGTCGTAGGTCCTATCGTTTAAGAGCACTTTAAGATCCGGTTGAAAGTATTTCCAATATTAAACCACTTTCATCTGTTTCTATCTATTCTTCGTTTTAATTCGCCTACAACAACCGAAAGGATAGTTAAAAAATGTGATAGTGATCTGTCCTACAAAAGTATATAAACCAACGTTTGTACAATTTTATTTTTTCTCCGATATATCACTGTGTTATAGTAGCTTGTTCTTGTTCTTGTTTTTGTAGCTCCGAACTTTACATTAGTGTTATGTGTTATTTTTCACGTTCTTATATTACAATATTTACCAGTAGATCATTTACGATAGGATTTTAGTGTACTCTAATTTTTGCTCGTGAACCTATTCGGAATAAATAACAATCGTAGGTAAAGGTTTACCTTCGATTGTTACTTTAGTAAAGGAGGTATTCTTTTTCTCCCCTCACTCATGATATGTACCTACTATTGGTAGTGCTTCTGGTAGTAGCGTAGGTGAGCACACTACATGATATGAAATTGAGCATGCTTTTATCTGAAATTAAGCTTATATATTCTGGAATAGACTTGCAACATTGATATCGATTAACTGGATAAATTAATAAATTTTGTATAATATAAGATACGTAAATGTATATTAAAATATAACAATTGATGTTGTTTATAATTAGTTTGTTTTAATTTTTACTAGGCTATATTACAACGTACAATCTATCACGTATATAGAGGCGAAAATGTGGCGAAACACGTGGTTTCCGTTTCTCTCTCTGATATGCCCTACAGGCTACAATTACATAAGCGTTGGAGACATTCTTGTAGTGCGTAGGATAGATTTAATGGCTTGAAAACAACCTGCTAATTTAATATACATATATAACAACTAGTAACAAGCTTTTACCCGCGACTTCAACTGCGTTGCAATATAATATTATATATTGTATGAGGTATCACTCAGGAATAATGGAGTTTTAGAGAATTAAAAATTTAGTTCAGTAGTTTAAGAGATTACTTCCTGCAAGCAAACTCACAAACATTACTTTTTTATAATATAAGACTATAAGGTTGACAGATGCCACGACTTACCTCGCAAATTCCACCAAGGCGAGGATATTATTCGCATTTTCTGCGGGAGCACTTCTCGTTGCAGCGTCGCCTCGAGCGGTGTCTAGTTCCGCTGCATTCTTAAGTATTAAAATCTCCAAGCGTCCCTGACAGATGTCGCCCGGACGTCCCGATTCAATCCCGCATTAGAACTGCCTCCGTTTCTCTTCCCGGGAAAATTAAGCATAAACGATAAAACATACCTACATTTGCAGCGTCCTTGCCGCGCTGCAATTTCGTGACAAATTACAATTGAAAAACAATATCGTTTATATTACGATTTAAAATATGCATATCGTAAAGAATATTTCACTTAACCGTGGTGGTCTTGTGGTTGAAGCAACGGCCTATCATCCGATGAGCCCAGGTCCAAACACCGGCCTGTACCAATGAGTTTTCTAAGCTTAAGTACAGTGATTAATCACACCATGAGCTTAAAAAAGAGAGGTTGAGCGAATTGGGAACTCCCGTGGGTATTCCCATTAAAATCCGGGCTACTTGGCTGGGGACTGTACCTCCACCTTACAGAAGACTACAGTCAAATAAAACTACTTTGATGTAGTGTTGTGTTTCTGCGGTAAGTGAGGTTGCCAGTGCTCCACGAGTATACTCTGCTTATAGTAATGCTGCTATATGCTATATGCACAGTGAGTCCTCATCAACAATGGGGTTGACAACTCGGTAGTAATATCCCTGATATTCCTAGCGGCTATAGACTACGGTGACTGCTTACCATCAGGTGGGCCATATGCTTGTGTGCCACTAAGCGGTATAAAAAAATATTCTAGTAAATTTAATTTAACCTTAAAGTGATGTTAAATTATAGCACCAACCGTTGAATAGTTAGTTCTATCTTTAGTAATTAATCACAAGAACAAATTCCAGCAATGCTTAACTAAGTGAGGTTGTGTGGTATTGTTGTCTTTGAGTTAGTTTTGTGATTGTAACTGTAGTTTACCGCAACGCTTAAATACAAACGAAGACAAATTTAATTTCCATTTCAATTTGAAACCGAAAGCATACACTTTCAGTTCATCTGGCGGTCGAAAGTAATGGACGAAAGCCATTTTTGCGTTCGGAATATTGGAAAACCCTCAAGGAAATGTGTTCATAGCGTAAAGCCTGTGGTATTCTTACATTGATAAGATTTTTTGTTGATAAGCTTACGCAACGAATTTCTGTTGAATAATCTGTTAATATTTGGCAGGAGAGTTTGCGCTACCCCATTTAACAGGAGGTCTGGATGTAAGTGCCGGTGTCTAGTACGAAACAGATCCTTCGTGATCGTTACACTACGGTCATTAAGCTAACGAATGGAGATTACGCTCAGTACTCGATTGATTGCCCACATTTAGAATAAAGCGGTTAATCTTTAGACAATACCTTCGTTTAATTCGGACTCGGGACAGATTCGGCAGTCTTAAGTATTAGCATCGCACTAGATAATTATATTGAAATACCGCGTTAATTGGTTTACTTCGTTTAAAAAATAGTGAATAACATCACAAATCATTTTATTTGAGTCTACATTTGGTCAAAAATACTTATTTCGAAAGCAAGTATCGTGCAATAAAACAGATGGAACCCAATGGATCCATAAATAAATTATTATCTGCCTCGCATAAAGAACCTTCCAATGAATTTTAGATTTTTTACAAAAGCAATTTCAGTAGGATTTTAGTTATTATTTTATGTACAAATAAAAATACTAATTAATGTATATCCTATATCTTTGTTGTATTTTTAGTTGGCTGGTATTATAATTAATTATTTCAGGGCAACATTTCGCAGCAACATGATATTCCCGAGATGAATATAAATATTATTACGTAATAGAATGTCAGTAGGTACTCGAGACGTGACTGTTCTGGGGGCGTGTGTACAATAAATATAACAATGAATATAAGTATAACAATAAATGTAGATAAGATATGCCTACTGTGGCTCGCCACACGCGAGCTTGTCAACCGTATAATGAGTTATGAGAGATCATCCTCCTCCCCCGGCTGAATAGATTAATGGCGAACAGATGATACCGATCCAAGCAAAGCCCACCATTATTTCAACAAGGGTTGCTGGTTAATGGGCCAAGTTTAAATATGTTTAAGAAATGTGAAAAATAAGAGTTGAATTCATGTCATTATGTTAGCAATACCTAGTATATTTTTTTTTTTGTTTATCGTTATCTATATGATCTTGTAATACTCATAAAATTCTATCACCAATGCACCTTTGGTAAATTGTTGTGTGCAAATCCATCGATGTTTCTAGTGTAAAAAGTATTTAATGACTACTTTTGGTTAATGTTTGTGGCCCGCGCCATTGACGACCATTTTATGCATTCAATTTTTTTTTTATTCACCTCAATACTGTTTTTAACTTGCCTAACTTTCCCACTAATTATCAACGGCCTCCTTTGATTATTAGGGGGATACAGCCCGACAGATGCTAAGTTGTTACCGTAGTTTATAGAACACTAGTTTATATAAAAAAACTAAGTTTGACTCATATATGCATATTTTGTCTAACGTTGTCGTGCACCGAGTGTTGGTATACACGTGCGAACTCATTAGTGGCGCGGAGGAAGGAAGACCTATGACCCCGACCGAAGATTATTAAATGTTACAACTTAAACGGTTCAGTCGTTGGGAGGGGTCATCTATAAATTTATTTTACGAGTCGATTTAATAAATGCAATATAAACTTTTATATTGGAAAATAATATTTTGAAAAGCTACTACGTAAACTTTAGTGGTTGACTCGACATTTATTTTTAGAATCACTTTGTTTATGGTCAGATATTGGTGCCAATTCTGTTGTTCAAAATGACTAAAACTTAACTAATTTGACAGGTCTAAAAAATATTTCCATCCTTATTTAACCCCGCACATGAGAAAGGGATAGTAAGACTTTTAGATCTGTCAAATTAGTTAAGTTTAGTCATTCTGAACAACAGAATCGACACCAGTGTCATCATCATCATGTGAATTTCCTTCCGAATGCACATAAGTTTTAAATGCGAACTCCTGATACTCGAACGTATATTTTGTTAACATTAAGTACAAAATGTTGAATCAAAATTGGTGTTCGACCCAGTAATAGTAGTTTAGAGCTGATGTCTTTTGATGTTTTCAGCTATTACGCGATATAGTGCACTAAACATGGCCGATGCTTAGCGCTCCGACCGCCGCCGCTAATGGATGATAAAACCAACGTCAACGCGGCTAACAACAGAATAAATTAAGGAAACCCTCAAAATACTTGATAAATTACGCCAAGCCTCTATCTACTCGTATGTTTTCACAGACGCTAAAAGCTTTATAAACTGGTTTAATTTGAACGTAATTAACATTCGGAAGATCACACATTGCCAGTCCGAAAGTATGATATTTACGTTCGTCTCTGTTACATTAGGGCTGGTTTTGTATATTACCATAAACATTAAAGATCTATTTTCAAGTGCCTATGAGACAAGTTTAAGTTTTTTTTTTTACATTATATTTTGCTTGTACATATAATATTAACTTTAATACAGCCTAAATATCTGGAAAAATATATCACAGAAGTGTTAAAGCACACAGTAAGCTTTGTTTTCAAAATCCACAGTAGCAACATTATAGCGCATGAGACTTGATTTTGCAAAGACCGCGTTAATGTATTCCTGGGCGCTTGGCTACAATACAGCGTAAATTGTACCGACCAAATAGTTTGAAATTTGAAATACCTCGCTGTTCTCTTGATGTTTATAACTTAACCCATTTCAAAGTGATTGGCTGGCGCATACTACGAAATATAAAGGTAGTTACTTTTATATCGTCCAGTTAAAAACATGTAATAACCCGAATTGCAGCACCTCGAAAATGCTGTTGGCAACTGTATAGTTAAAACTGTTACAATGAGCTCGTAAAGTAGATTGCAGATCACCACTATCTCGTGTAAATTATTACTTTAGCCAGGATTTAATCCGGCCGCGCGACCTCATTAATAATAGTAAACGTAAAGTGGCAGTAATTATCTACACTTAATAGGTAAGGGGAATGCGTTTACCTATTAAGTGTCTGTGTGCCAAGTAATGCACATGTAATTTAGGTCAACTTGAGCTCTAGTATCACTCGTGTGGAGTGTTGTCCTCCACTTGCCACGACCGAGTCGCTCCGCACCGTCACGCTGAGTGATTGTCCCGCTAATTCGCCGTGACGTAAACGCTCAGACATTTGCCTCCTCCCTCCTCCCAATGACTCGTGCCAGCCTCTGGACCTCGCTCTTCATGCTTATTGCTCCACTATGGTGGTCAATTTATTTCTCGTAAATAATACTTTATAAGTACTGAAACTACTGTTCTAGGTTTGCAATGCTGAGAAAATCTGATTGTACTGAGTGAATTTACGTAACTAGCTATGGATTATCCGAAAAAACGCACGTTATAATATCGCACGGTTTCCACTTCAATCCAAGACATATATTTGTGATAATATCCCAATGCTGTTGAAAAAGTGAGTATGATAACGATTTCGTTTCTATAGAGCTTTATACCTACTAGACTATTTCAGAATTCCAGCAAGAACTGATAAAATTATAATTACGATTTCACATCTTATCTGAAAATAACACGTTCCTAGTTATCTCTATCCCCCGAACATCTGAATCGTTACTTAACTCAATTCAATTTTGATGGAAATAAACAACATGAAAGGTGTATTAGTTACTGTACGAAACCGTTCTAAGGAATTTAATTTCGTGTACAATTTAAGTAGCATTTGATTTTCCAGTAACGCAAGTGCTCTGCGTCGTTGTACAACTCGGTTTTATGTTTACAGTTTTTTTATCATAAAACATGTTTTAAACTTCGAAGATCCGTTAGAGGGTATGCGGCGCGTGCTTTGACGACACTTGATAAATTAAATCTTAATTTAGATTCTATATATAAACCTGTTAAGGGCGTATTTATATATTAAGGCGTAAAAAAATAGATTCTCAATTTGACTGCATTGTTTGTATGTATGTTATAATTTCTCCGCCGACTGAACCGTTTTGAATGATGTCTTATTCGATAGTGATTTGAAGCATGAAACTCACCTATAATATTTCTATATATCAACTTCAAAACACGTAAAACATGATTGAAATAGTTTCAGCAATTAATTGTTTGTAGTCAGTTTATTTTGCTTTAAGATCCAGTACTTTAAATCAACCGGTATGTGAAACACAATTCCTAAATGATTACACGATGTGTGTGAGCGACCAAATTCAGTTAGAATACTGCGAAGGTATAAGTTAAGTAGTCGCAAGAATGACTAGCTCGAGTCTACTGAGCTCGTTTCACTACCTTCGGCTGTCAACCTGTCTTAACTTGGTCTGGCACTTTATTCTTAACGCCACCTACATTGCCGCTGATAAAGCTCTTCGTCACTATTTAATTGCAACCTTACATTTCTCCTCAATTACGTACAAGTTATATTATTTGAACAAAATATAATATATAAATAGCTTTTTATAAAGGAATTTAAAAAAGTCAACTAACTTTATGGAAACTTTAACATGAAATACTACATTTCATGCAATTATTCACTAACCGTACCATCTACGAACAAATCAACAATGACGTGGGCGTAGGAACGTGCTACGAGACCGCTACGCGGCTACGATGGCTTCGTCTCGCTGTATTCATACGTGATTGTACCGTACCTTTCTTATTTATTATATTCTTCAGAAATTAAGTAAGAATTATTGTGTTTTCTTACCTTCTTGCCTTAATGTCTCAGTTACCACGGACTTAATGGCGCCTTTTCGTCGAAATTCATTGTGGGATATCTTTTTTCATCACGTTACCTCACGTTGTTTACTCGCGCTCCATGACGTCCATTGGGAGCTTTGTATTTAAAACCTGTTTTCACAAATGAAAAAGTAAATATCATCTCTTCCGACGTAATATTAAATTGCTATTTGGTTCCAGCTAACTTTATATGTAACCAATATGTATGTTATCACACGAAAATAAACTCGTAAATACATTTATTTATTAGAGTGCTACAGAGTAACAAACGGTAGTCCGTAGTTGCATAGAGGGTGCAATATTTATTGCTTTCACAAAATGTAAAAAGATCGGTAGTAACAAAAGCTGTAATGTCCTACTTTTTCACCCCGCCAGTTTTCAATTACCGACTGACCCTGGTCCGTTGTCAGTTCTGACTTTAGCGAACCTTCGAGGTGACAGCACAGTGAATTGTAGTAATTGTCGACGTCCCTTTCTTATTCAATCCCTGTCGCGTCAACAAATATTCAAATACATGGTGTTTAAGTTGCTTTCATAGTATGCTAACATCTCGTTATTGAAGAAAATCAGAAAACAAAATTAAACAAAATTGAATTATGTATTAAAATCGGTCTTTAAAAGTTTCCTTATTTATGTTAATTAACATTTATCTTCTCGGCTACTTACGTGTCTGCTACTGCATATTTTTATATGTTCTACTATGTACCTTAATTACACTACTGCAACAAAGAAGGGCATGAGACTCGGTCCATCTTTAATACATTTACTTTTATAAGAAAGACCCTTCTTTACAAATATCTTCTGTAGTGTTGACATATTTTCTAAAATATTTTACTTTAGTACCTACTGTTACTCATAGAAATAAAATTATCAACAAAAATGAAATACAAATCATTGCTAGTTTGTTGCCGAGCATTCCGTTTGTCATCATGTGATTTGCTTTTTGACTTGTCTGGTAAATCGGTTCTGCTATTAATTTGTAATCTGGATAATCCGGAACACAATCATGTTCGAGACAAGTACATTATTAGAAGCGTCTTATGCGGAGCCCGACTTAGGGTAGAGTAAGCCCTCTAGTACAATAAACAAAATAAAGTATATTAGTAAATGAACAAATACAATTCTTTTAGAGATATAAAAATAAGGTGATTGTGATTAGGATTCGCGCTCTCGAGGGTTTCGTCTTACGTTTTGCTTTAAAAAGAGTAATTTAGGTTGCTATTGTTTTAAGAAGAGTACATCTCTTAACATGTACATATTATAAGCAGGCGGAATTTTATGACGTTGGTGTTTTTATTCTTAAATGATGCAGTTTATATAATTCTAAAGCCGTATAATTTTATTATTTGTCTTAATACTTGAGTTATGATAAATAAATGCAAGCAGGGCAAACAAACTACAAAAAATATATTTTGACGACAGGTCTCTGAGTAGGGGTATCTGGTACAAGACAATACAGCCTTGTCTGCGTCACGGTTTGATGGAACTGATATGCCAAAGTCAAGCATAGATACCCTGATGAGACTTCGATCCCGAGACATTCCATTACATAAATGTATTCAACTCATGGGCAAAAGTAATTCACCTAATTGTACAGAGTGTAACATGAGGCTGATATAATCATTGTCATCACATCTATAATAAATAAAGATTAAAGAAAAGCTAAAAAAACGAAACATGTTTTCTTTTTTTCTGTCCGAAGCACGGAACGTTAAAACAATCAGAATCCAGTCGAGATTCTTTTGTTCACTTTTCCTATCAATCTTTCGTGTCACCTTATCCGAGTGTCTGTTTACTTTTAGCGTAAATACCCACTTTACTTGAAATATTGGTATTGATTGGTTCACATCAGTCACTACGCTTATAAAGACAAGTTCACACACCATAATCTATAGTGTTGATAGTATTATTCGATATAATTATGATATATCGCCCTCCTTTTTTCATATACTGTTGGCTTCTGTATCCGATACAACTGGTTACTAGCTTTCTCACACAGAGCCTGCCTATCCTTTGCTATGTTTTACTGGGAACACCTGTGACCCAAGATAGACTCATCGGCATTCATATCTTATGGCTTTCATATATGATATCATTGGTTAGGCTTTCTAAGGCTTCTGACATACTTACCTGTAAATCGTCCGAGCCACGACAAAATATAAAACTACAGGAATAATATAACTAATGTTTAGGATCTTTCCGTTACTTCATAATGATGAAAGCGGAACCCCTCTATTTCAATTCTGTGAAAAGCTAATTACAAGCTGCGCTGAAACAAACGGAAAATCATGTACGAAATTATTTATTCAGCTTTTTAAAACGTATTAAGAAATTTTTAGTATCGTTTATGAAGATCTAATGTTAAAAATAAAAGAGGAAATGCATTAGCTGCACTCTTACTCGCTAGGCTTTAGGTTTTTATTTTTATATTGACTACGAACCTGAAGCAACGCGTTATCTGAGAAGGTAAGCCATGTCTGCTAGTCGATCTTCGCGATAATTAGCTGCGTCAATATGCGATATGCGCTCTCAACCCGCCATTTGAATATTTCCCCGCGGGCGAAGTTTGTGGCAAGCTCGTTAGAACGCTCCGGATAGAGTTTTATTAATGTCCGAAATGATAACGACATGTAGCACGGTCGCGCGTATCCGACCGGATTACTGACGGCCGGCTGAATTAGTAACTCCCCTACAACTGTTACGGACCAACGGCTGTCGCAATACCTATATTCTATTTCACTGCGTATTTTAATTTTGGGAGGGTTAATGTGAGCCCTGGGATAGATGTTGGAACTGTGCTAGTTGTCAAATGCAAATGTTTCATGTTCAAAGGTTACAAGTTCAACAAACTAAAATAATAAGCTTTGATATTTATGTTACTAGCAAAATAATGTACTGCTATTATTGTACAAGTAATATAAACTATGTCTTGCAACATGAGCTTTGGCTTAAAAATCATCTATATTGTTTAATAGCAGATTGAAATAGAACCCTGTACAAAAACCAAGTATTTCAAGGGTGATACCTACGCGTAAAGCTCTCGTTTATATGAAGAACGCGAGTGGTTGCGAACAATTAGCAGTATGCTTCGAATAGAAGCTACACTGCTCCCTGGGAGGGTTAATAATATTTATTGGATACCTATTTAAAAAAGAATATAACTCGTAGGTGTTTTATTGCGTTTTGTGAACATTACACGAAATATAAAACGATTTCCCCCAATAATATACTTTAAGTGAAATCGAACAAAATAAACATTACTTTTTAGTCCGAAAATATAACTGGAATATTTCGTTGAAATAAAAATAACAAAGCGCATCACGCTTTGCAAGCTAGGTTCATATCCTTTTTTTATTTGTGTTTGTAATGCCGAAACCCCGCCCTATGTCGGCGCAGCTTGTCGCCCTACATCCTAGTAAACAAGTAGTTAGGTAAATATCCTCGTTTTCCAGAACATTACAGGCCTTATACAAATTATATATTATACATAGATGTGTAAAACATATTACGATTGTCACAAAGAAAATACACAAAAGCACATTGTAGCGCAATTACGCGCTCACGTCACTTCCATCACATCTTTCCCGAAGATTTATGTCGTTGCAATAAAATCTCTTCTTTTGAATAAACATCTCCACGGCGTAGGACTGTGACAAATTGCTCGCGCTCGCCGCCAACAGTCGAGAAGGACATTAGCCGGAATAATTCTTTTAAACGGCGTGGAGTGGGCCCGACATACTGTCTAATTATTCATGTGAACCGAGCTCCAATCTCTCTGGCTACCACCGCCGCAGTTTCTGACCGAACCACCGCTAACCATTTAATAGCACTATAATTACCCATTACCTTACCTATACTAAGCCTAAATGACCCATTTTACGGTTGTATGTTAGAGCATTAAAATTGCATAAATCCTTTAGATTTGAACTTTCTTCTACGTGGAATAATTTCAGTAAATATATCAGCTTGTAAATTGTAAAGTATTATATTTAATACAGTACTACAAGCAAGCTCATCTTAGGCTCTTGCGATTTTGCTGCAACCGCTTGATCTGAGTCCCGCTATCTAAATTATAGGATAAATCAAATTATACTGGCTTAAGGCTCAAACTCAGTCAACTTAACTCTAACCACAATTTGCCATTTCTATAATTCATATACAATATAAATATTTATATACTTTATCAAGAACTGGCTGCGCCCGCGAATTCGTATGCGTGGAATCGGATTTGGCCCACCATTTTATGGGTTTTTTCGGAAAACATATTTTTTCTTCCATTAGAACCTTCGGCTTCAATAAAAACACATTAAAAGAATGAGAGAAAACGGTCCAGCCTACATGCGCGATGCAGGACCATGAGAAGTAGTGATTAATTTTTTATATGTATATAGATTGCATAGTAAAAAAAAGGCTTTCACTTTTTAATTCCGTATAATATTAATGTTGATTATTTTTTAATTCAGACTCAGTCTATCTATAAGATTTTTAAATAACTGTAATATATGAGTACATGTAGAGTATACATTTGCCTTCAAAAATAAATCCGTGAGTTCCAAAAAAAAGGATACTATAGGTATTCGAAACAAAAAAAACCTCGTACCTATTTTTGGCTATACCAGTAAAAGAAGAATAACCAGAGACAATAACTATCAAATTCCAAATACAATTCCGGAGGTCTGAGGTCGGAGTCTGTAGAATGTATTCTACAGACTTTTTTCTTTGCATAAATTTATGAAATGAACACACTGCCTGCGCCTATTGATAACATCGAACATTTATTCTTACATGTTTTCAAATGAATTTCCTTATATTCCAATTTCCAAGAAAAATTGTGTATGGTTCAATGGAATAGAAGTCAAGACTACTCGCAAAGTGAGTTCATGTGATGAGATTTCAGGTTAAATCTACTATAATCAGAATTATTATAGCTAATGCGAAGTTCCGCTGTTCGCTCGAAGTCTACGTGGTGGACCCCTTTATAAATATAGTATCTAGCGTTCAGTTTGGTAATTACATACTTTAACTACGCTTCATAATCTATACGTATAAAAAGGGTTCGTCCTGAATGATTAACTGACGGATCAACGTACAGCCTAAACCGATGATCGTAGAGACCTGAAACTTGGAGGGTGCGTTCTTTGTATGAGATAGGCATCCGATGAGAAAGGATTTTCCGAAATACCACCCCTAAGGTGATAAAAAGGGGAGGCAAAGTTTGTATGGGACAACGTAAATCCATGGTCCTATCAACTTCAAATTTTGCATAGACCTTTTTAACAGCAATGATGGATGACGTGTTATCATCGTGTTGATATCAATCAATACTCCTTAGTGCTTTTGATTTCAATCAGGTACATTTTATTATGACACATGTTTGAAAACTCAATCCGATTATTCAAGAAAGGTTGAACTCACTTAAAAACTTATGCAAATCTATACATTTATCTATAAAAATATATAAAACTTATGTGTTTGTTTCTTATGTCAAAATAACAGCTCTTTACTAAATTCATATGAAAGTAAACTATACTAATGACAAAAAACATTTTTTTTTGTCTTTCTGCCTATTAGTCTGTCAGTCTGTTCTTTTGGGGTAATATCCGTAACGGACCGTTTTGAACGGGACTTTCACAGGCAGATAGCTGATGCTATAAGGCATGACAACGTCTATATTTATTTTGTAGAAATAATAAGGGCTTCGCTCAACAAATTAAAACGAATTAAATTGTGAACAATATTCGAACGTCTAGACCAATTTGAACAGGACTTTTACTTTCAGCTGTTGCTGTAGAGCGTGACTTAGACTACTTTTATTTTGGAAAATTTAATAGGGTTCGGCGCAACAAAAAAAAACCCTCAATAACGAAATTAATTCCACGCGTACGAAGTCGCGGGCACAGCTAGTATTTTATAAGTATTCATTCATACATTTGAACATAATAATTATTATGTTATAGCAAAATTAATAACGTTAAAAGCCAAATAAAAATCCTATTAGAACATGTTTTCTCTTCTAGGCGGACGAATTCGCGGGCAAAAGCTAGTACTTATAAGCTTTGTTCAGCAGCGTATGTTCCTTACTAAGATGCCTTTTGGGACCAATTTTTTCATACCAATAATCTGTTTATTTGTATATTAATAAATTTAATTAACTAATGGTTAGAAGACCGTTAAATAAACTGGAAATAATTTCACGTTTTTAATTTAAATGTTCACCCGATTGACTTGATGAATATAAAGTGCTAGTAGACTCTACGAGTAATAAATAGTGCAGGGTAGAGCCCACCTCCGACGCCGCTGGTGGCGTCTGCAAAAAAAAAACATTGATTGAAGCAGTGCGCTTTTCCAACGAGTCTTTAATTGAAATCTCAGCGTTAGACCAGCTAATATTTTGTTATAACACAGTTTACGTTAATTTTACTATACTAGTCGGCAAGCTGAAGCAAATATATTTTTATATATTATCTTCTCTCGCTAAAAGGAGAAAAAAGTTGGTATTTACGAAGTACATCCGATGTCTAGTTAATAGAAAGAATACGCTCCTCCGCTGTTGGCTTAACATCATTAAATGTTGGCTTTTACTTATTTGTCCTATTTACTTATATTTTGAATCAATATCATCACTGGCGAAATAATATCAGATTTTATGAAAACAATAAACAATATGAGAGTTTTTATGCTATACAATAAGTTGTATTTAAATTTCAAAGTTTTTATTTCATTGATATTATTTTAGTCGTAATCGTTAATCATAGATATATAAATTGGCTGATGGCAATTAGTAGCCAGTGATAACAGATTGCCGGTGAAAAATACGGGTAGTCGTACCCGTGTCGAATGACCGGAGTCTCAAATTGTCTACATCCGGACTATTCCGGACAGTGCTTCCCGGCGGGATAATATACGCACGTCACCGACTCACCAGGTTGACCGTTTTAATTGAATTGTTAAACTTTTACCCTTCATTAAATGAACTTTACTTATCGTCACACTGTAACGACCATTCGTATTTTTTTGCTGGATTTGAACAATATTCAAACATAAAGTATAACAGAACATGTTATTTATTTAGCATTAATGATGTGATGTCCCTAGCTCAGGCCAAAGCGGAGTAAAACAATGCCAATAATTCGAGATGTACCTACTTGAATATTATAAATTACACTAATTCTGGGTCAACATACAAAGGCCAGTGCTTGTATGTCAGTCACATCCCCAAAAAATGCTGAAACGAACATTTGATGCCAGCTTAAGCGCAGTTAAATGCTGTATTTTGTAAATATCGTTTTTGTTCGTATCGTAGTTGTTTTGGATCACTTGAACATTAATTTAGACATATGACCAAGAAATTGAAGAATTTTCTCTTTTACCGTTTCTCTTTTACTGTTAATCGTAGTGCACCTTAGGATATATAATTGTGACAATTTATTAATTTTAACTTCGGTGGTAGGTTCTGACACAATCAGCCAAGTGCAGCTATCACTCTAAATAGCTGTAATATAAGAAACCTGTCCATAGCACCTTGTCTTAATCGGAGAGGTTGTGAGACGGTGGAATGTTAGCTATACTAGTAGGTAACGGACGTGAGAACAGGCAAGACGGCATATTCGCTGATGGCATACAGTCCTGCAGACTACCTTTATCTTGCGGTTGAATCACACCCAGTGGTTACAATGCGAAATGCTATAGCTTTGTATTACTTTAAAGAACAATTAACAATGCATTTTGAACGTCGTTAAAGAAGAAGAAACGATTTTTTATAACACATAATTGTGGCACATCGTCTTTTATTCCGAATTGTTCTTTTATTACGAATAGCCACTGCGAAGATTTTTAGGTAAACTGGAATAATGCCAAGTTTCAATAACAAGTACCAGACTACTTTGTACGTCTGTATGCGGCTCAGGACCAGGCATTCTGGCTGAATGCTGAATAACCCCAAAACAGGAAGTTGTCTTCTTTTACGAGTATATTGCTGCTGCTTTTACGTCTTACGATAGACATTTCGGTTTATTTTCAAGCAAATGGATTTCCCGTCCTTGAAAGTATATGTTAGTAAATTTACCTAATTTATTTTTATATCAACAACTGACGTTAATAAATACTTTGAACTTGGCTGTTTCGCCAAACTAGGTATACACAACAATGGCAGTAAAGATGCTTACGTGTTATACAGGGATTATATTTCGTCGTTTCATTCTTCAGATATAATTAACCAGGTAGTCCTTTTAACCTACAGGCAACTTCGCACGTTTTAGATTTTTGCATTTGCAACTCTAAAATACTAACTTAGTATCAACTTCCGTTTCCCCACTATTCGCCTTACCGTTGCCATTATATCGGAGCCTCATTCTTTTTTCGTGCGCGGCAACGTTAACACGTTTACCCCTTACTATACATTGCGTTTACTTCTACCCACATAAATCTAATAGTCATTTGTCATGTTACTTTTACTAAGAATTTATTAAATTTAGCTTAATTTATAAAAATGACGAAAAGAAGTGCTGAAGAAAAAATTTCACATTATAATAAAAAAATTAGAAAGCTGCAAAAACAGGAACGTAAAAAATATCATCGGATCGTTATGAATTCATCATCTGAATCAGAGGGTGATAAAAACGAAGGTAAGTTATTGTGTATTATACTTTTACATACGGTACTTTACGCCTCGATTCGAAATACGAACATGGCTCGCCTGGAGGTTGAACGAGATTCAACACGACGGCAACATAATGCAGAAATGCTAGTGTTCCTAATGAAGGTATACTTGAACTGCAATAAATGCATACCCAAATGCAAATACCTACCTCCTACATTGAAAATATTTTTATCTTACCTACCTTCCGTGTAATTACCACGTTACGTATTTTTGCAGATGCCCCTGTACCGTTTAATGATGAATCAGTGAATGATATACCTGTTGGTGACGAAGACCATGCATCTCTGAACCAGGAATCTATCGTAGTCAATGTAGAATCAGCTCCGACAACCGACGATCCTACTGATATAGCGGAACTACCCGCGGATATTCTGACGGCATTAGGTGAGCCAACAGATGATATACCAAAATTTGGTGCAAAAATTAATGATAATTTGGCAAGCAGGTGGCAGCCCCTGCTTAGAAAAGGCTTACCAAAAGAATCTAAAGATTCCCTTTTTAAGAACTATTTAACACCAGAAAATTGCCAACTTTTATTGGCACCAAGATTGAACCCCGAAATATCGGCGGCCATTAACGATATTACCAGAAATCGTGATAAGAAACTTGAAGGTTTCCAACAACAAATTGGTACTGGATTGACCGCACTAAATAGAGGTTTATCACTTTTACTTAAGACAGACTTGAGTAACATGGATAAGGTGCAGGCAATAAAACAATTTAGCGACAGCTGTCGTATATTCGCTGATCTGCATTATATGGAAACGCAGGTGCGAACCAAAGCCATCACCCCAAGTCTTGATAAATCTTTTTTGAATCTTATTCAAGACCAGGAAAGAGACGAAACTTTGTTTGGTACGAAATTACCAGACAAAATTAAAGCTTCCAAGGCTATAGAGAAACAGAGCTCTCAAATAAAGAAAGTTGGAACCAACCCTAAGCCTTCTTCTAGCGTGTCACTGGCACCGACTCGTAATCGTTTCCAGGGAAACTGGCAAGCCCCTCTTCGCTACCCGTCGAACAGGGGGGGGCGAGGAGGGTACAAGAAGACCTCATTCACACCACGCAAGCAACCGCCAGCATCGCAGGCGAAGCAAGCGTCATCGAGCCACCCGAAGTCACGAACTGCACACCCGCAGTAATAGATACTCGGGACAAGCACGACTTGCTCACAGATGGTTCTCCGTGTCCCGCTTCGACAATACAGGTACATGCTGGACGTTTACAATTTCATTATAGTTATTGGCATAATATTACTGATAACAAGGTTATTCTGGAATGGATACAAAATGGTTTCCGTATACCCTTTTTTCAAAAGGTTTTCCAGTCATCTAAGCCTATACATATCTGGTCAGGTTCTGAAAGAAATGATATATTGTTAGGTATAAATAATTTATTGGACTTAGGAGCTATAATACAATGTACTGAATCTGACGATCAATTTATTTCAAAAATATTAACGGTTTATTTTGAATTTGAAATCATTAAATAAGTTCATTCCAAAAATACATTTTAAAATGGAAGACCACAGAACTGCACAGAAATTAATAACACCTAAATGTTTCATGGCTACAATAGATTTAAAAGAAGCGTACCTTAGTGTCCCTATATACCCACCTCATCGTAAATATTTACGCTTTCAATTTCAAGATGATATTTCTTCCAGTACTCTCACATATGAGTTCACGGCAATGCCATATGGTCTTTCTGTAGCCCCTAGAACTTTCAGTAAAATAATGAAAGACGTAATATCCTATTTGCGATTAAAAGGACACAAATCTGTTATATATTTAGTGATATTCTCTGTATTGCGGACAGTTACTCAGAATGCCTAAATAACGTCCATGAAACATTGAAACTGCTAGAATGTTTAGGTTTCGTAGTAAATACAGAAAAGAGTTCATTAATACCTCGCCAGAGTTGTACATTTTTAGGCTTTATCTATGATTCCCGGAACATGACTATGTCGTTACCACAGGAAAAGCGTGACTATATAGTACAATCAGTTCAACGTTTTTCTAAATTACCCTCCTGTTCCATAAGAGAGTTCGCCCAGTTGATTGGTTCTCTCACAGCTGCATGCCCAGCTGCCCGTTATGGATGGTTGTACACAAAAATTTTGGAAAGACAAAAATTTCTATCACTCCAAAGTTTTGAAAACTATGACGCACAAATTACTTTAAGCAGTGTTATTTTATATGATTTAATTTGGTGGAAAAACAACATTTTAACTTTAAATAACCCTTTTCATATTACAAACTATGATTTTGAAATTTTCACAGACGCATCCCGTACCGGTTGGGGTGCAGTCTGCAACGGTTCTAAAGTAAATGGTAGTTGGAAAGAAAACGAAATTAAATTTCATATCAATTACTTGGAACTGCTAGCTGTTTTCCTGGCTCTCAAATGTTTTGTGCGGGATCGTACTGATTGTACTATATTATTAAGCGTGGATAATACAACGGCTATTAGCTATGTAAATAGGATGGGAGGTATACAATACCCTCACCTTAATCAATTGACAAGAAACATTTGGCAGTGGTGCGAGAACAGAAGGATATGGCTATTTGCTTCGTATATTAATACCAAAGACAATAAAGATGCTGATGAGGAATCAAGAAAACTTAACCCAGACACAGAATGGGAGTTGTCATCTGTGGCGTTCAATTCCATTACAAAACAGCTGGGCCAACCTTCAATAGATCTCTTCGCCTCCCGCACTAATGCCAAATGTTCAAGTTATATTTCATGGAAAAAAGATCCTGATGCTATTTGTGTAGATGCCTTTACAATCAGGTGGCAAAATTATTTTTTCTACCCATTCCCTCCATTCTCTCTAATTTTGAAATGTTTGCGTAAAATAATGAACGACCGAGCTACCGGTATTTTTGTGTTCCCCTTTTGGCCATCTCAACCCTGGTTTCCGTTATTAAAAAGTCTTCTGAGCAGTAGGATAATATATCTTAATCCTAACAAAAACCTTCTCCGTTCCTATTACAGACGTTGGCACCCCTTCCACCAACGGCTTACCCTGGCAGCAGCGGTGCTCTCCGGCTCGCCTTCGCCCGTCGAGGAGCACCAGCTGCATCTTTAGAGTTAATGCTGGCTTCTGTCTCAAAAAGCACCTTACAGCAATACAGTGTCATATACAAACTTTGGTGGCAATATTGCTCAGACCATAAGACTGATTATTTTCATAATAATGTCCCATTTGTATTAAGTTTTCTAACACATCAGTTTGATAAAGGTGCATCCTATGGGTCACTAAATAGTCATCGTTCTGCTCTGTCCCTTTTACTAGGTAATAATTTGGGATCAGACGAAAGCATAAAACGTGTGTACAGACTGAGGCCTAACTTTCCTAAATATACACAAACTTGGGATCCACAAGTTGTATTTAATTATATATCTCAGTGGTATCCGAACTCCGACCTAAGCCTTGTGCAAATAACTAAAAAACTAGTTCTATTACTTGCTTTAAGTACAGCACACAGGGTTCAAACATTTTCATTAATTAAATGGCGTAATATTTCAATTACAACATCGGCCATTAGAATCCCAATTCCAGACTTAATCAAGACATCAGCTCCCGGTCGTAACCAACCAATTCTAATTTTACCTTTCTTTCGACAAAATCTTACCATTATTGTCCAGCCACTGTTGTAGAGGACTACATCTCTCGTACAAGCGATTTGAGATCCGATAGCGAAGAAAAGTTAATATTGACTGTGAAGGGACCCCATAGAGGGGCTACTTCACAGACAATAAGCAGATGGATCAAGAACGCCCTGGAGGAGTGCGGCGTGGACGTGGGGGCATTTAGCGCACACAGTTCGCGTCATGCTGCCACGTCGGCGGCGCGCGCCTCCGGCGCTAGTTTAGATGCTATTAAAAAAGCCGCAAGTTGGTCAGATACTTCCCAAATATTTGCTAAATTCTACCAACGCCCAATTTCTGATGATACAGAATTTGCCAGAACGGTATTTTTGTCCTCTCTAGAATAATCAATTACATGTGATTGTATTACTTTTAATATTCCTAATATACTAAGCTGATTCACTATATGAAAATACTATAAATATTGATTAATAAATATTTCCATATTGAAAAACGTGTACTATTTTAAATAAATTCAATGCCACATTACCATACTTACTATCAGTAGTAAAACTTTTCTCTGAACATCTACCTGGTTAATTATATCTGAAGAATGAAACGACGAAATATAATATATGATCAAACGAACTTCTCAAGTGAAGTTCGATCGATATTATATGAGTCGCTTCATTCGAAGATATAATACCCCGCCCGCCCTAATCCCAAAGTTTTACTACGTGTTACTCTCTAAACCAAATGAGGCTCCGATATAATGGCAACGGTAAGGCGAATAGTGGGGAAACGGAAGTTGATACTAAGTTAGTATTTTAGAGTTGCAAATGCAAAAATCTAAAACGTGCGAAGTTGCCTGTAGGTTAAAAGGACTACCTGGTTAATTATATCTTCGAATGAAGCGACTCATATAATATCGATCGAACTTCACTTGAGAAGTTCGTTTGATCATATATTGTGGTTCGATGCCCAGTGTCCATTGGGCTCAGTGTAATCGTCTTTAATGTAATGGGTCGACGACGACGGACGACTCGTCGTTGCGCCGGACTCTTGTCGAGCAGGGTGGACCGCGGGCCTGCACGAGGCCACTCGGATATTATTCCGGAACGAGCGAACCGCCCATGCATATTCATGTGCCCGATCCAGAGGCGCGTATTAATTTGCATCCCGATCCGACACCGGCTCTGTTACATTGCATATTTTCGTTTCTTTGCTGAAACCCTAGAACATTTGACGACTCAATGGTACATAAAAGCGGTGCGACGTGACCACCCATGCGTGTTTTAAATAACCATTTAAATTAATGTAGGAAGGTTATTACTTATCTAATTTAATAACTAAACATGTCTGACAGAGAAGTCATGTAATCCCATGGTGCCTCAAAGATACAGTAAGTTGATCGGGACAATTTTTAGTTATGTTGCAGCCGTATTAGATGTGGTATTAGTGGAGAGTCAACAATTTAAATAGGAATAATATATTTGCTAATTCTACTCTGTATTTTAATCAACGCTCAATTAAAATGAACAGGTACAATTTTGAGAGCGGAAACTGCAAAAGTGTGGATTAATCGGGCATGGATGGAAACTCGTGTGTATGTCTATTTTACAGGAACAACGGATAATAAGTATTTTACCAAAATATTATATATATTTTTTTTTATAATTTAAATTTTTAATAATGACCTTCATTTGTTCGCCTTCTTTTAACCTTACCTACAAGTGTGTACGGAACCCTTCGTGCGCGAGTCCGACTCGCACTTGACTGGTTTTTTTGTATTTAGACGTTGTAAACATTCACGTTAATAATACGGTATCATTGTTTCATGTTTTTACTTTGTACCCTTTCGTTTTAATATCCGACGTACACAAACTTAGCCATTAACTTTGTAAAAGTTAATTTTGCTAAATGAACCTTTTTCAGTATTTATTCTGGTTTGATCCTTTCACATAAAGGTACTTTACCACCGCCCGCTTTACATTCAAACTTTGCCTCTTAATTAATTGTATTTCCAATGCCATGTGTAAAGGGATATCGCGGTCGGCCGCATTTTGCTCCTGGAACTTGTAAACGTAATAATGTTGGTAGAATTACTAGTTGATTTATATGGTCGACAGATACCCCGGGCTCTGTCGAGTGTAGCATGTGGCGCAAATAGTCCACTGCTTATTCGCTTAGTCGGTACACAGCTCGCAGCTATTTGTTAACTCTCGAATTACAGGCAAAGTGCAATATCTATCTCCCTAAAATATATGTTCGCTTGTTATTTACTTCTTCTTTCTTGGTGGCATTCGATGATAATTGGTCGACCGGTGATTTTAAGTCTAAAATCTATTGATATTCCCTGCTTCGCTGTTTTGTGGTCGCGAATTTGAATTCAGCTTGGAACAAATACAAAATCTTCAATCTGATTTTGTAATAGAATTCTATCTTTTAGAATTCTATATTTTGCGGCACCCACTGTACACGGAAACTTAGGTTTTATTTGTGCAATTAATGTTTACATTGCAATTGATACACGTAAATGATGTTACAATCACGTATTACGTCGCAGCTGCTTACTATCAATACATGGCGCGCAGACATTTACATCAGTTAATTCAACCGCGCCAACCGCCGGAATAATCAAGAACATTCGAACTGTGACGATCGGCTTGTTTAGTAGAACAATTGCTTGCATTATATTCAAATACCTCTCTCATATCACTCTTATATTAACATTTTGATTATTTGTATGGAGGGAGATCTATAATAATTTGAGTGCATATTTATATTCCTTAGCTTTTAAATTAAAAATAAACTACTTCAGTCGACGTTATTTTTCTTTACAGCAAACCTTATCGCGTAAGCAATTACATTAGCACGAGTGATTAGCTGTTATTCGTTGATAACTTCAAGACTATTTCCGATGACTTTTATCAGATTTTTTCGCAAAGTTAACGTTGGGCTATTTAGAGACCTTCTCCTTCCGAATAAAAATCATGAAAATAATAGGCAAATACAAAAATGAATTATTTTCTTACAACCTACTTGTCCTATTTAATACAGTGTGAAGGTTAGTTGGCAGGAATTCCATGTAGGTAAAACTGTAGAAAATAAACATGATGCTGACTCAACAATATTGGCCTGGGATTGAATGCAAAGATAACATAAACCACAAAATGAATAATAATTAATAAAATAAACGATTTGATTTAATTTAGTGGCTATTTTACGCAGGTCCATCTAGTTAAGACGACGAAAAATATCACATATTGGTAAAGAAATTCTAGGCGCAAAAAATAAATATAAATTGTAGTACTTTAGTTAATTATTGTCATTATATAAAATACATGTCAATATAATATTCAGTTTCTTAAGCGAGCTACTTTGAAAATGTTATACCCATCTGGCTTTAGTTTACATTTTATGGATAATACGACTATATTATATCAAGTTGGAAATTTCTCTCTGAAAACTTATAAAGTACGAATACAGATTTCGAATCAAAGCTATTTTTCGTTGCGAAGCATGATCGGCTCCAACAGCCATTGCAGTAATTTCTTTGGAAGACGCTGCGCTCTATCGAACAGAAACTAATTAAAAGCGAACATCACAGTAACTAATGGACTGACAAAAACACTACCTCAATAATTTCGCTTCCACGCAATTAACATAAATGTTGAGAACACCAACCCCTTTTTAACATCTTTTAATATCTGGGGGCACGAGACTGCCCCCAAGTCGAGCAAAATAGGGGCACGGCCGTACCATACTTTTCTTGAAACAATTCAGGCCATATAATATACCCCCTATAACTTCGTTGTGGATAAAACTAGAGGCCTGAATTTTCAGTAACCTAGCAAGCATTGTATAAAACGGTACACCAACTGCATAAATAATTTGTAATCTTATATAAATATGTCTACGATTACAAAGTTACGTTTGCAGTGAATGAATCAGTGTACCTAGTGTATTATACCTACAAAAAGAAATAATATATAATTTACACATTACCTTATCCCGGGGTGGCGTTATAATAAAAGCACTCATCTAATTAATTAGGCTGGCATTATTCTTAAGGTAAAGAGTTTTAACGTATACATTTATGATACAATATTTTAAGGGAAAATTTATAAAGTATTTTTTTCTTTAGTCCGTGTTCATATTCAGATCCCATTAAAAATATTACAACATTTAAAGTTTATCAGTTTGTAACAGATTTAAAAATAACAAACTATGTAGGTCAGATTTTCCCTTTGTTCTTTTGCAATGAAACATAATATATGGGTTTTAATATTGAAAGCAATGTGTGGAACGAAGCACTTAGTTGATGTTGTAAATTTCTAGGACCATTTTGTTATTATATTTTTTTTTAAAAACCGTGATTGCGGCTTCTCCAAAACATATGGATTTATACGCCTTTGAAATTGGTAACTAAATCTTTGTACCCTTATGATTATGGGCGAACTTCTATTTGCTTAAATTCCTTGCGAACTTTTTTCTTCTACAAAAATAAACACTGAAATAGTTAGGAAGGTAAAATTAAGGCTAAATTTTTGTGAGTCTTAGTGTTGATGGAAATGATAACTATTTTAATTATCCGGGAAACTAATACATTACGCCTATATTAGAAATCTTTATTATATAAAAATCCAAAAAATATCCAGCAAAAATAGAAGAGGTTCCTTAAATCGCATATTTTTGTTTTCTAATTAACAACGCCACTGAGCTTTAAGGCCTGAATTTAAGAATATGCAAAACAATTTCTTGTTCAATGTTATTAAATTACTTGAGTCAATGTATTCGTTTTCTTTTATATATATCAGATTTTTTTTTAAAACATAACAATTTCACATTGAAACTAGGTTTTTTTTATATTAATATTGGTTTTGGGCAATATTTTATCACAATGTATTACAGATATGAAGTGAGGGACAAGAAAGTAAGGGTTTTCAGAATTGTGTGGCGCAATCAAGCTTCGCCCGAGAGTTGGTTAGCGAGTCATTGTTTTACAAAACCTTTGCTCTGCCCCTTACAAATTCACCGCTGTTTTTTTATCGTTTATTGGCTTTGTTTTGCAAGTTTTCTTTGCTCATTTCCTTTGATTTTTATATCTTTGATGTAAAACTTCGTCACAGTGCTTTTATTATTTGTCGAAAAATAACACATAGCCTTCGTTTTTAAAATAATATTGTGTGAATTGTGTCCTTGGCATAAATATGTATAGGTCAGATTACTGTCGTTTTGAAATATGACGGTTTTTATGCAACACTAACTTTTGCCCGCGGCTTCGCACGCGTGGTATATTGAAAAAGACAACATGTACCTACATATATCTAAATGATAGCTTTTGCCCACTGCTACCTATTTGAATGAATTTAACTTCAAAAATAACGGATTTTCATACTAACTTTCATCCTCTATTTTACCTTACCTTAAGGTAGATTTTCCAAAAATCCTCAAATACGTATTTATTTATTTTTAACTGAGAGGCCAAATACTAATTTTTATGCGCTTAAAACTTCATCCCTTATTTTACTCCCTAGAGAGTGGAATTTCATAAAGGTCTACTGTCAAAATTCCAAGTCCCTAACCTCAGCCGTTTAGCAGTCAGTCAGTCAGTTTCTTCTTTTATATATACATAGATATACATATCTGGTATATTATATTATGGTTAAGCTGTTTTAGTTTATGATTCAATTAACTGAAATAGTTTGTTTGCGTAGCCAATAGTGTCGAAATAATTTATTTAAACGTGCTCGATTGTAGTCGATTGACACATGCAATAAAATAAATAAATGTAACATATATTTATTTATTACAGAGAGTACAGACCAGATATCAGAGAAAGTAAAAGTTTTAGTTAACCACAATATAATAAATAATGCATTGAATTAAATTACAATTTTTAATTTAATATTTGTATTGTAATGTAGGGTAGACACGTTAGAATCGGTCGAGTTAGGCTTCTCCCTACCCGCCGAACTAGTTAGTAGTAACAGTAAGCAAAAAAAAGAATATTGCTCGATAGCACGATCGTTTAATGACAAGATTTGAACTTAAATTTATTATTTATCTAGCTGTGCCCGCGACTTCGTACGAGTGGTATGTTTTTGTTTTCATGGGCTTATTTTTTTTACGCGGTACGCTAATAATTTTTCCAAACTAAAAGTAACCAAGTGCTACTTTATGCCATCAGTTATCTGACAGTGAAAGTTTCGTTAAAATCGGTCCAACCTTTTGGATTTTGTTCACAATTTCATAGGTTTTTTATTTGTTGTGCAGAACCCTAATTAAGAAGTAATCTATGTTACACTTTTTAGCATCAGTACAGAATGGGACCTGTTACAGTTTTATTAAATGTATAGATATCGTGTTGTTAATAGTACCTACGCCCCGCCCCGCGCTCTTACGGATACCATTGCATGGCGAACAGATTATAGTGTTAACGTCGATAACACACATTATTATGCATACATTTGATGTGCGATTTCACGGTTTGGGAATTCGATGGCGGCCAACGAGATAATTCGCGTATGAAGCTGAACGATTGTTTCGGCATTCAGATTCCAGGCCGATAAGCAATATAGCGAGCGGTGGTGTAACCGCTCGCTATATTCCTCCATTGTTTTATGCCAACAATTTATAACCGCATAAATTCGGACAAGCGCCGCTGAAGTAAGATATTTGGTAAGTCCCCTGAATATAATCCCGTCACGACGATAAAAACGTTGACGGATATACGCGATCATAGTAGCCTCGTCTAAAGAAAAATGTTACATAATTTCGCATGTCGTGACATAGGTGAGTGTTTTATTTGTCACACAAATGTTAGTTTGTTTTATGCTCTTACCAACACATCGTTCCACTTACATTAAGCAATTCCGCGAAGGATAGTTCAAGAACCTTAATAAATTATACATAAAAAGCGTAACGCGCGGCTTGGGTAATCTGTCAAAAAAATAGGTCCATAAGCTTTCTAATATTAATCGCCTTATTTTTTCTCGGCTCTGTCGGAGCCGAAGAAGAATTATTACTTCGGCGACCTTCTTAGTTCTTACTCCTTTGGGCTTTACATTATGGAATCCTTATTTTAACAAATTTGTGCAAATTTATATCTTAACATGAAACTTTTGTTTGATTATAGGAATTGAGCTATGCATATGGAACTATACCGTGTTAATTTATATCAAAAGCAAGTGATATCAAACCCTACTTTAAAATAAGTCGATTCTTTACCTGTAACCTGTTTATGATATCTAAATATATCTGGTACAACTACATTAAGATTATGCTAATGTCCGGTTTCACAAATAGAAACGAAGATGAAACTGAGATCCGAGGACTTTATAGACGGAATTCTCGCAAGGGTTGTCATGAACACTATTGTCTACTGAAATTACCGCAACCAGTGAATACCTTGTCCTCTGAATAAATTCCAGAGTAATAATCAAAAGGAATTATAATCAGAAGAATTCATTACTTAGTAAGACAAGTTTGTTTGCCGCCATTTGTATAGGAATGTTTGTAGGTATTTGCAGCGTGGATTGTTTGTGCGAAGTAATAATATAAATATTAAACGAATATTACGGTGTTTGCGCACATGTTTTAACACTTCTATGTTGCTGAATTATTCAGTGACATTGTGTGCGCTCGCCACCCTCAAAACGAATACATGAGAACCGATTGTTAATCCTGCGACGGGTTTCGCCCACCTGAAAGGGAATTTAAATTGTCATTTCATTGTTTTTAGCTATGAGAACGCAACATTCTTCTCCAAATTTGAAATGAGTGCGGTAGGTGTGACTGCGTGTTCGTTTTTTTTATCAACTGCTAATCGTTTCACATATTACCTACATTTATTTTATGTCGTGATCGCCTTGCTTCATTTTTCATATATTTTGATCTGATTGGATCATCACCACCAGTCGCACAGTGAAAACAGTTTTATATTATGTAGCTGTGTACATTTTTATGATAGGTTTCAAAAGAATTAACTAAATTTGCCCTGAGGAAACCGCGGAATGTTATGAGACTGCCTGTTATACTATGTACACTTACCTTAATGTACATAATAGTACATATATATGTATATACATAAATTAATCATTCGCAAAAGTCATCATGACCACCATCAACGCTGGGTAATGTAATGTAAGTTATATTAATAAGCGGTAAATAAATGAACAAACTGTGAGATAATGCGGGGATTTTTGGAGTGCGATAGCGTCCAAAAGTTAGATGGAGTCACGTCGACAATGTGCGGCGCGTTAACGCGACCGCTGATAGCACGGGCCGTGCGAGAACATCAAGGGCAGACGCCCAGCCCCTGCGAGCCGTATCCCACTCATATTTAAACTTTTACAATAGCACCGCCCCAACGCTTACATAAATCACTCGGGCCTTCCTTCACACATCTCGTCTGAATTTAAATCTCACGTGATTTAGGTCCTACTAACCCTGGCACCAGAGGTTTTATATTTTGTACCTGATCTGATGTATATCGGTTATGATTTTCTCACTTAGAATGTATGTAGAATGCATTATTCAGATAAGAAGTACCTACTGCTTTACTAGACCTTCGATGCCGCCGTAACACAATATTTTAGGACATTGCCGAGCGATTCTAGCTTTAATACTAGATAATCTGAAAAACTTGCAGATTCCCTAATAATAACAATACCCAATTAATGTTATTATTATAATTCACATACAAGTTTGTACGACCACAACACTCATATTAGGTACTTGACTAAAGTCGAGGGAAGGCATACTAATCCGTCAATTTAGAAGGAACGTAATTTTCGAACGTGAATACGACTACATGAGCTGGGCATACATTCCAAAGTTGAGTTCGCAGGTAAATTGCACGTCTATTCGCCCGCCTACACCAGCCTCGGAGTAAGTAAAATTTTACTTAAATCTTAAAATGTTACTCGTACGCGCTAATGAAACATGCGGATATATTTTCGTTTTAATCAAGACTACTTTCAGAATTATATTTAGATATTAGATTACTGAGAAACAACATCACGCTGTGTGCCTTTGGGAGTAGGGAGTAGGGATCTAATATCATATATGCGAAGAGCGGCAGTTTGCTCACTACCTGTCAGAGTAGGACACTTCTGCCAGCTGCTTCGGAATGTCGGAGACCTCGAGAAAATGTGAAAGTATTTTTCATTATATGGGCGTACATAATTGGAAAATAAATTGATAATAGCCATGCAAGGTAAACGCGCAGTGAGGTTTTACTCTCCGCCTACTCCGGTAAGAACACAGAGTGAAAATATATATGTATAGAATACTTAGAATACACATCATTGTAATGGTGATATGATTGTATGATACAAACTAATAATTGTATCATACAAAATCGTTTCGGTGTTAAAATAAAACATCCTTCATAATTAGTATTAAAAATATCATATGATTCGCTGACATTGTTATTTATTATTCTTCTTTACTTCACAACATTGTCTTCCGTTTCAAGAAAAAGGAAAAATAAATCGCAAAGTTGAGACCGTTGTCGTAAAGTAGGTATTATTAAGAATCGTGTATGATCCATTGTTTTTACATCTTTCTTTTTTATCCGATGTGCGGTTGGGTCTTTGGTAATATCTTCTTTTAAGTACATAGGTATTTTGTATCGAGCAGTGAAGACAGGGCTCATGCATAATGTATTTGAACAGCTTTGAGCGAGCCATCCGATAACATAGCCCTTGTTTACACGGGACTCACTAATCCTGTCTTCCGAATTTTAATAAGATTTGAGTGATGTCCCGCACTCACCAAATTGGAGCACTCTTGTCCGATCTTCCGATATTTACTCGATACAAATTAGTAGGTAATTTGTTAATCAGATTCCTAACAATTATAAAACAACAAATAACTCAATTATTCGGTAGCAAACGGTTGGTCGCGTTCATGGTTGTTGTGTATCTGTATTCAGTGACTTATTACAAATGTCACTGCCTTATGTCAATATGTTAAATAAAGTTTAGTTTGTTTCTGCACTCATCTAATGGCGTATTATTTTATTGGCGACTTCGGAAAATAAACTTAAACTTGTGTAAATGGCGTCTAATGTGGCAAATATTGTGTTTCCCGGACATTTTAATCCAAAAACTGATAAATGGTGCGATTACAAAGAACTCATGTTGTGTGCACTCGACGCGGCGGGCTATAACGACACTTCACAGGCTAAAGCGCGATCTCTGTTTCTTTCACAATGTGGCAAGGAGACATATGCTTTGATAGCTTCACTGCTGGTGCCGGCTCGTCCGACAAATGTTGATCTGTCGCAAATTATCAAAGTATTGGACCAGTTTTATGAACCTGAAATTAACGAAATTTTGCAAGCCGGGAAAAACAAGGCGAAAGCGTGCAGGAATATGTGGCTGCGGTCAGTTCACTTGGAGCAAAGTGTAACTTTGTGGATTTAAAACGTCAGATGAGAGACAGGCTGGTACTGGGAGTGCGCGATGAGCGCCTGAGAAGAGAGTTGCTAAAGATGAAAGACCTAAATTATTCAACAGCGTTACAGATGTGTCTGAATTATCAAGCAACATTTCGCGATATGTTCCCAGAAGCCGCCGAGTCTAAACAAACTCACTCAAGTGCTGCTGAACAGATGGAAATAGATCTAATTAAATCGGTGGGATGTGGTCATTGTGACCGACGCCATAAAGTTGGGGAACGTTGTCGGTTTGCAGGGGCGAGATGCTTCTACTGTAAAAGGACGGGACATATAGCAGCAGCATGTAGGAAGAAGACTTCCAAAGTGCATCAAGTGGGAGAAGTTGCTGGATGCAGTTCAGATACTTATAAACAGGAAGTTGTTAATAAACAGAATGTTATTTTTGCTTGATTGCTTCTTACCAAATTTCGCCAGACACGAAAATGAATGAATGTTAATCAAGTGTATTACAAAATTCGACGGTGGCAAGGGTTGTAACATAACTCTTCGGCTAAGATATTTAGGTCCCAACCAAACACCATAGAGATACCATGTCGCCACATAATAAACAATAATAATTGATTTAATTATAAATAACTGCATGAATTGTATGTTTTATGAAATATTAAGATATAGATTATCTCTTAATCGAGGTGGTGGTCGAACCGAGTCCGCGCTTTCAATTAATTGGGGAAAATTCGTTAAAATAATATGAAACTGATTAAACAAAAATATTTTATCAAGATGTTAGTACCCAACAGCTCCTACAGGTGGTTAATTCGTGCTTAATTAAAAATAATTATGAAACGGGTTGAATAATATTAATTTCCTTGTTTTGTTTACGCTCCCGCAAATGGAGGAATACATAAAATAACAATAAAGATATGATGTATACACGCACGTATCCACAATACATATAAAGCTCAATCAGTATTCCTTATCGTACCGCTGCAGCATAGTAACCCACTTCAAAGTAATAATCTTTCCTCCCATAAAAATCAGAATATACGCGTGCTTTAGTCCATTTTTCCGGAACTGCAACCGTGGAATACGAACGGATTCAATGTTCTAAAATTGCAAATATGATTTAGAAATGGTTTTTTGGACCTATTGTCCCTACTAGCTGCCCATATTTGCATCCATTAGGTGGCCATGTAATGCATTCCCAACATGCGGTGTGCCTTTTTCAACTTTTATTAACTGGCATTTTTCCGGCGAAATGAAGTTCAATATACACGTTAGAATTTCTAACTTTGAAATTGAGAACCAATAAATACCTTCTTACAAAAGCGCTGCCAATATGCCGTGCCGTGCGATATTGAGTATGAGTGCTACTCGAATTCTGCTTAAAAAAAAATTTGACGTTTGAATTAAAATTCATGTAACTTGATTAATTCGTTTCCAAGTTATTACAGCAGATTAAATTAATTCAAGGAATATGTATGAGAAAAATTGAACAGAAATAATTTTATACCTGTAATTTTATAGTAGGTACCAATGTTGAAAGAAATGAACCAAACCATAATTATAAGAAGCAATACAAGTATTTGATACATGCTATAAAAACTGTCTAGTTCGCAGAAAACGTTGGTTTTTTATCAATATCAAACCTTGAAAAAGTGACGTCAATAAATTTCGGTGAAGCAGAAGCAGTAGTGGTTGGTTTTGTGCGGAGCTGGATAATCACAAGGCAACTAACCAGCACCGACGGGCTGTCGCGCCCGTTGCGCTCCGATACTCCTGTAATGAGCCCGACTATATTTTATTGTCTGCCTGGACTGGGATAAATTGTGATAGATGATCTCCTGCGTCACCCAGTTTCGAGCCCAAGCTGCCTGTCTCACAATTTATAAAGTATTCACTCGCTTACACTCTATACATAAACGTATCAGTTACGTATTCCGTTTTATACAGTAGAAAAACGGCGCATATTCCGCATTCATTTCTCAACTAATGAAATGCGAGCATCACACTCGAATGGAAACATTTTATTGTAAGCCCCTGTGGAGAGGCTCTTTTTGAGGACATGTTGCGCTTATGAAAATATCACATGGCTCTGTTGTATAAAGAGCCTACATAACAGTAGTGCCTGGTGTGAGATAGCACCATTCAGTGTTGTGGGCTGGTTTTAAAAAATGGAGTACCTACTGCACAAACACGTCATTAACAAACCGACGGGAATATTTCTGCTTACATTTAGTACGAGCTGTGCCCGATTTTATATGAAGCCCTGAACCCTTATAATTGTTGCAAAATAAATTGAGCCTAAGTTACGAATTATAGCATCAGCTACCTGCCAGTGAAAGTCTTCGTTAAATCGGTCCAGCCGTTCGGGTTTTGTTCGCAATTTCACGGGTTTATTATTTGCTGCGCGGAACACTAATTATTTTTCTAAAATAAAAGTAGCCCAAGAACAGCCAGTAAAATCAGCATTCCGTGATAAAAAGTGTCCTTTGTCCTTTACCTCGAAGTTTGAACTCAAATTGTGCTCAAGTTTCATTTGAATCCATTCAGTAGTTTCGGCGAGATGCATGGCCATGAAACAGACCGACAGACAGACAAAAATGAAAAAAAATACAGTTATGACGCAAAATCGAGTGCCGTCCAAAAACTTTTCAAAATGTCTTAATTGTACAGAATTAGCCAGTATAGATTAATTGATCACGTGGCCAATATTTATAACACTGGGTTTTACATAAGAGTTATAAATAAAGTTTCATCACAAAAATGGAGATAACTCCGACATTGTTTTTTTAACATACAATGGATTGAAGATCTAATCTAGTCTTAAAATAAATACAATAAATTGATTTTTTTTGTATGCAGGAGTAATCTCTAGGACTACTGAACCGTTTTTAAAACAATTTCGTATGTGTTTGGTTTGTATCATAAGTATGTATTTACAAGTAGAAAATAAATAAGTATTCTTTCAGCTGCTGGTTGCTGGTTCCCATAGTACAAGCTTTGCTTAGTTTGGGGCCATATGGCGCTGTGTGATGTCCAAGCATTATTATCATTATTTCCCTAGTGCAAATCTGCACTGAACAAACAATGATTATACAAGCCTTTGCCTGGATGTGTGTAATCAAATCTTGCAAGTTAAATTTGACTCACTTCCCAGTGTCCCATTGAGCTTAAATTTAGCGTACACATTTGATTCCCGTGACAATGAGCGATTATGTATAAAATGCCGTAATTTTTTACCCAATATGGTAGACGTTACAAAATGGATATTTACATATAATATCTACATTAACCCCTATGATATGGGTATGAGTGAAAAAAAGATAAGATTGTATTTTAAAAAAATCACCTCTCGTTGACTTTGAGAACTCTCAAAATGTATTCGTCGTGAACGAAGTCGGGTCGTGTGTATAAAGCTAGTATAAATAGTATAGGGCTTCATGTAGGCTTGTTGTTTCAAACGGCACGCGTACTTATCTTAAATGCTTTATCTGGTTTATATGGAACGTGGGCCGGACGTGTATGTTTAAGTCATACACGAGCGACTTAGCAGTGATCATAATTTAACCGTGCTTAGACCATCCTAAGAGAACCTTTAGGAGGTGAGGTCACGTCGCTCATTGCCGGCGACACTGAACCGAAGGCTCGATCCCTAAAACTCACCTCAAGTCAACATCCCTGCAATTTCCGCCCTCGAAATAACTCCCTGGGCTCCCGACTTATCCGTGACCCTTAGGTAACTTTTTACTTTTTTATACCCCTGCTTATCTCACCACAAAATATAATAACATAGACAGCCGCATTGTTCTGAGAGAGCACCCCCATGTTACAGGTAAAATACACAGCATAAGTTGGCACATAAATTATAATTAAATCTTTTGGAACCACTTTTGCTGAGTAAAAGAGTAGGTCTACATAACAGAAAAAAACTAATTAAGTATTACATCAGAATCGCTGTCTTTACAGCTCTTTTGGGCTTATAGGAGGCGAATGTATCCATAAAATAAAACAGTAACTACCGGGGCGAGATTCGAGAACCTAATTTGGAAAGTACAGCTGTAACAATCGATTGTAACTCAATAATGTTACGACCTATTGAATCAATCAGTTTTATTGATTCCAATATTATATTCATATGATAATTAATAATAACAAAGTTAATGTAAAGCAACAAAAATCATATCTATAACTTGGCGACATTGCTCCCCGGAGCGCTCAAGTTATCGGAAATCACGGAAAGACTGTAAATAAAATTTAGCATACAACGGAAACGCTGAGAGAAAGCAATCCCAAAACTCATCCATATTTCATCTCTTTTATAATATACTGTTGAAAATATTAATGATTACATCATTCTTGGGTAATAAAAATAACTGTGATTCAAAATGAAGACGAAAATAAAATAAAGATACGAGAGACTTTACGAGTGTTTGTTTCATGAATTCCGTTTGAGAAAAATGGTGTAATTTTCTTTTCGCAGAAGGAGGATACGCTGCAAATAAGTTTGGGATCCAATGAGTTAACATTATGATTGAGACTAACCGTTTCGCCTCAGTTATCATTACCATAAAATGTCATAAGTTACAGTTGCCGGGATGCGTTTATAAAGTTAGCGTATAATATAACCTCCTGTCGAATTGCCCAGTTATTTAAAGCTACAATAACTCAGCATTTGCAGATCCTATTGTAATCAAAAAATAATGAAATTATTGTTCCTAGTGAAATGTATCCAATCATCGACGTAAATTATCCATAATGGAACGTGTCTTATCCTATAGAAAGTATAGGATACTTATAATTAAGTACACATAATGAATGGCCGATTAAATATGATATAATTAGTGTTTCATGTTGCTAAGGCAGTGATGACCCAATAATCTCTAACTATGGTAATATAAAATTCTCCGAGCAGGGATCTCTTTATGATTTGATTATATGCTCGAGAGTGCGCGGGCTTTTTAAGAGATGCTCTGAATAGAGGCAGGACGTCGATAGTTGATTTACTGCGCACGCTTATTGAATACTAACGCCCAGTGAAAGAAAACTCGTATATTTTGACATGCTTGCGGCCAAATTTATGACTTCCATTTATTCCTCTGACAAATGGCAATTAAAAGTCCCCCGCGCCTACTTCGGGAACGGACGAGATTCTGAACGTTTTCATTATTATTCGATTTGATATTTATTCCTTGACCTTTGAAGATATTCCGTTATAACGCTATTCATCGTTACCATTTATTGTATCTTTCAATCATATTTACAATAAATGTCCTTGAGTTATACTGGTACTTACAGAATAAAATAATTATTTATTTGCTTGCTACTGACCGTTCGTAGCCACTGCTTCAGTGATGATGTTATTGGATCTAATCCCGTTATGTAGCAATAAATTTTCTAAACTAAAGTAGTTACAAAGGCTAATAATACCTCATGCATTCCAGTGCTGGAAAATATTATGGTAAAGCAATATACATGTACATATTATTTTCCTGCTTGTTAGAAACCGCGGTAATAGGCCAGATTAGTGGACTTCGACCCACTCCCGGTATATTCACAAACTTTTGATTCGTTGATATCGCAGTGCTATACTTAATGCTAAGAGGCAATTGGCCATACGAAAGCTATTAAAACTAAGTAAGGTAACATTATTAATAGCAAGAGCAAACTACTTTTAATAGCTTCGAGAGATCGGTAGGGGACCGCGACAATAGAAAGCCTTCAGAGCTGAGCCATTAGCTCGAACATTAAGTTTCCTCACTCACAACGGAATGCGATGTGAGGGATGTGGAATTTATTCCTTGAATTGTGCCCTCATACTTCAAAAAATACTAAAATTAAAAAATATGTAAATTTAATACAACGTGACGAATTTCAAACAGCTGGTGATTACAAAATAACTCTAACATAAGTGTATTTATGGAAAAAGCTTAGAAACTTTTACTTCAAAACAATTTCTCGCCGAACTCAAAACTTTTCTCTTATAAATGGGAAATGTACACGGATTTTAGCAGAAGTTTTTACTCAGCAGTTAGATACTTCGTTGAAAGAAACTATGTGACTCAAAAGGCTGAATGTATAAAAAATTTCGTGTAATACCGATTAAAGACGTGTCGGACAACCATATCTATTCCTAGGATTCCGTAGTCACACTTTGTATAGCATTTTTTTTTCAAATAGTTTAAGGCCTTCAATAAAATATGCCTGCCGAACGATACTATTAAGTATATTACTATAAGGACCTCTACACTGTAAAATTATAATTGTCTTCTCATACGGCAAATTCACATAAAATATTTTTTTTAATATATGACGACTATAACAACGAAATACGTTCTTAACGGTCCGGTTCCTCCGTTTGGCTACAGATCTTTAGAAATCCGTATTATCTTTGCGTTGGGAAAAGCAATAAAGAATAATTCAATACGCGTGCCGTCTGTTTATGGGTGATACACTCGTGTTGTGTAAAATGAAATTCTGGCGCAAAGCGAGCGAACGGGGTTCTCTTCTTTATAGGGCAATTAGTCTGAGAATACGGTGTGCGTTCATTATCCGCAACACGCTGCCGATTAGCTACTGTCATATACACACCTACGCAGAGTACGTATGAGTACGTACGTACGGTGGCTGAGCCGTGCCGGTCTAATCGTACGCACGTATGCCATAAAGCGCACTTAATTATATTAACTTTATTACACACATTATGGTTTGTGTTGTGTTGTGATATGAGTTTCTCATTAAGTAATAATGTGTTTAACATTCGAGACGCAGACCAGCTTATATTTATGCTCTTGTTATAGCATTGTGGCTTATTTTATTGTTCAGCTGTGCTTGCTTGCTTAATTACTAATTAATCTTAACGTATAAAGAAATACTGTATTCTGAAAGTAACTTAATTTAAGTTGCAAAAGTATGAAGAGAATAATATATGTATAGGCAGGAGGTGGTTGCAGACTCGTAGCAATTCGTAGCAGTGAGTTGGCCAAATAGATAACATTACGCACGGCGACTACTTACATTGCCTTTGCGGTCGTAATGAGATAATACGCATCAGCCGGCCGCTCGGGGTACTAACCCAACTTACTTAGCCGTACAAAAATACGCCAAGATTACATCCAGGCCTGAAATTAAAGTAACCTTTCGACAATCATGGTCCTTCTCACTGGCGCAGCCGCTTATCAAGAAACCCTTCTTTATCAGTAATGTACATCGAATTATTATTTAGTAAGATAAGCCGAAAACGTGAGGTTAAAACTGTGTTCACTTGGATTGTTGGAGTCATACGTGAAACTTTAAAGTTACTGCCTAATAAATATTCTCAACCAGTATGTTCGTGCCGGATTGTATAGTTAAGGCACAAACAGTAGAAGTCAAGTGAGAGCGCGCATTTAGTCAGTGTATCGTCAGCGTTCTATCGTTTCATTTTTGCATAGCATTCCACAAGATATAGAATGTTTTGCAAACATGGCATAATTTTTTTGGGGTTCCGAACCTTAAAAGGAAAAAGGAAGCCTTATAGGCTGCTTATAATAGGATCACGTTGTTGTTTGTCTGTCTGTCAAGACCGTGTGGAGTTATAAAGTTGAAATTAATATCAAACACCCGGGTCCATAGTCTCTTTCAGCTGTGAAAATATCAAACCTGTAAGTCAATATGAAGAAAAAATATGACCGTTTATGTCGCAAATTTTCGCATATTTTGCGATTTCACCAGGAAATCAAATCCTATAGGGTACTTCCCGTTGACCTAGAGACATAAAATTTGGCAAGAAGCAGTGTCTTACAGCACAAGTAAAGAAAAAATCTGAAAACCGTAAATATGTAGTAATTTTTTTTATGCGAATTTACTGAAAATAAACTCCTGGATCGCGCTGTTGAAAGTCAGCGACGAATAACCTCACGTCTTGACCTCATTTGCAGTTCGCCTACTTATACCTTACCTACAAGTGTGTATGTAATCCTCGGTGCGGGAGTTCGACTCGCACTTGGCCGGTTATTATTATTTTATATATGTTTCTCGTGTTAACAATTAATTATAACGCGGAAGACAAGTACTTGTAGGGAGATGACAAATTTTAGTTAAATTCTGGAATTCAGGATTCAAGCCGCGGTCCCAAGTGCAATACTACTGTTTCCCAATATACATATTCACCAGCAGATCAATATCGACATAATATGTATCGATCTATCTGTTTTAATTTATCTGGGTATTCTTACAGCCTAAATTAATTTCACTAAATTTCTAACCCTTTAACAATTCCCAGGTAAAGTTATAAATATTCCACTGGCAGTATCGATATTGTTTATTTCCTGTAAGACTTAAATAAACAATATATTAGATTAAATTATATAAGAGATATCTCAAAATGCACTAATAGATATTTCGAATCCTAGCTGTATAAACCTCCACATAGCGTCGGTACTTTTGATATTGGATACAATACCCTCTTCTCGCTATAATAAATAACACGTTAACACGACAATATAATAGACCGTTTTCAATGCTGAGTTACAAATCAAGCAAGAAACCATTTACAATTCTTTAGTATAAAAAAGCGCTTTTTGTGCTGTTTAAGCGATTGAAGATAAAATGGTTTTACAGAGTACCACAATAGAATACAATCTCGCGCGCTCGTAAATCTGTTAAGTTTTCCAAATTTCCTTTTTCATTTCTACCCAATTTATGAAGTACCCACGCGTGCTAAGAAAGAGCTATGATATTTCATACTGTCGTCGGTGTGAAGCGAAGCGTGAAGTTTTAGCTTTATTACAAGTTCTACGTAAAACGCATCTTCGTCAACACAGATCATTATGCATAGTCGATATTTTTACTGTACACCAACGAACTTACCTACGTGATTTTTTAAACTTATTATGAAACACACTAGGTAATTGAGCTATGCCAAGAAGTAAGCATTTAGCTTCTACTTATTATGATTACATAGATTAATTTTGTTGTAGGTTCGTAGACACAAAACAATGATTGTGCTTTTTCTAATAGGTACTTTGGTCAGCAGATCACCTATTCATCATACTTATTTGGTATGGGCCAAATAACATACATTTTAAGTCACCCGTTTCATAAATAACTCTTTACTAGATTGTGTATTTTATTTGATGAAATTGCACCATTTTATGTGAAAAGTCTGACTCACCAATCGAACTTTTCAATGCCTTTACCTTTTAAAATAATGTATTTATTTTGTTGCAGCATCGCGTATTCGATACGAGATCACGAGCGGGAACATAGGCGGCGCTTTCGCCGTCAAGAACATGACTGGCGCCATTTACGTGGCGGGTGCGCTCGACTATGAAACTAGGAAACGGGTAAGATGTCTTTACCAATTGCCTTCCTGTCCCGCTAACGTACAATATAATCTTCCGAACGTCTGTCACAAACTACAATGGAATGTATCATCTACATTTTATTCAATTCATATTGATAAAATATGAAAAACGGTTCGGTATCTTATTGAAAATTCACTGAAAGTTAGGTTTGTTGTATCGAAACCTCACTTGAAATAAATTTTGCCGGTCATAATCATTATTGTCGCTTAAGCGGTAAGACCATTATTCATGTGACGAACGAGAAGGATCGAAGTCTTACCTACTTTACCAAAATTGAATTCCAAGCCCGAGTCTCCTGGTTCACGGCGATAATAATTTAATCCTAATCATAATATTTACATTTCTATATAAGCGAGGAAAACGATTTCATTTATTCTTTTTGTAAAATAAAATAACGCACATTCAAAATAGGTATGTGTTCAATTGTTCATGTTGTTTTAGGTAAAAATATAGTTAATTACGTTGGATTAGAAATTGTTTGGAGCACCTGAAACTGAGCGCGTATCCAATTTAATGATCAGAAATGGAGATAAAAAGCTTTAGACGATGATGTTTTAAAACAATCGAATGGATTATAATAACTTGACGCATGGCCCCGAGAGGACATATATGAAGTCTTCATAAATGGACTACAATAGATAATAATAAATTTCCATATGCCAAAAGCCTTGAAATAATATTATAGAATAATAAAGAAAAATATATTGATGCGCAGCGAAGATTCTCGCTATGTTCAAGAATTCCAGACATCAGACTCTTCTTGAAATAAGCCTTTCGTCGCTCGATTCACTTACGCTTATTCTTTGGTGTCTCTGCTACAACAAACCTCATCTTTCAAAGTAATACTTAATTGGACGAACTTGGGTTTCAATTTAATTTCTTACTTCAAAGTAATTCGATCACAGAGGGGATAGTTTGACTGTATCTGTAGTTACTTTTATTTCGTTATACTTTTAAAGAATAAATCCTTTAAAACTTTGTATGAGGGAAATAGTCTGCTAATGGATACTTTAGTATAATCTGTTTTATACTGTGCTTAAATTTATAAATTTATCTAAGACCTTTAAGTTCCTCATCAACATTAATGTCACGTCAACTGAATCACAGATTAAACAAGTGTTGTGTTTATAAGAGTACGCCAGCGTAATTAAAGATAAACCGCTCCTGCAAACAAACAATTGTAAACAAGACTCGGGTTTAGGGCTAAGCCACAAATTAAAATTATACGTAACCCAGAAGTAAGTAGTTGAAGAAAAGTTTAATTAAAGACCGCGGTCTCATTACTAAGAAGAGTTGTGCCCGCATAATTTGACACTGGTGAAAGTGACGGGTCCTTCGTCCAATTGAGCAAATGACAATGTTAACTAATAAATATTAATGTAACGGAACTTAGTCTAAAAGTCTTAAGAGAACTGAGGACAAATTCATCTTTCCTTCTATTGAAGTTCAAATCAACTAATATATCTCAGTCTAACATCCATATTTGGAGCCAAATCAAAATAAAATATGGCAGAATTTAGGAAAAATCTTAGTTATGCAGTGTATTAGTACTATATACTTTAAAAATATTGTGCCAACTCTAAAAGGACATTAATATAATCACAACTTGCGCCGGAGTCCGTACGACGTACGATATTCTCGCTTTGCATCTCGAAATAAAAATTGTGGCATGGCTTCAATCCTATCGATACATTTAAAACAGGTCATTGCATTAATGCAAGCTCCATTTAATAGTAGGCACTACAATTCGCTTGTTACTGATGTGGTTTTCGTCTTAGGTTCACATAACAATAAATTTCTTCTCAAACATGCACATTTTTCAACAGTTTTGCATTGAGTATTTTTTTATTGGAAGAAGTACTTTCTATTACTTTATTTCTATAAAAATACTACTAATTGATAGGACTCTTTTATCGTTGAAAGGGTTATTTATAAGCCTGTGTATTACGCCTATTATTGTAAATCAAGGTTTTTATTATAATTTATTAAAGAAGGCTTTAGACACAAAGCAGCTACAGAACATTTTCCTAAGCTTTTTATCTCATTAGTTATGTTGTACTCGTAATTAAAGTGGAAGTGAACCGGGTCAAAAGATAATTAATCGTCCTTTGAAAATAACTTACAAAATAAACAACCTTAAGCGATGTAACGGTGTTTTACATCCTTTGCCCCTTGGCGAGTTTCAATTGTAAGGCATCGCGTTTAGAAGCTGCGCTACGGTATTGGCCTAGCAGAGCCATGGATCCCTCTTTATTCCAGACTCTGGAAACTTCCAAGGAACTTTCCGTGAGATTAATTTCATTTTAATATCCATGTAAGCTAGCCGGCCTCCACTTCCCACGATACTTTTATCGAAGTAGACAATTTGCTGCCGTCTTGTCCTTCTTTTAAATCCTTTGAGAATATTTACATAAACACAAATAGAGTACTTTTGGTGTAATGTATTTTGGTGTAAACAACGAGCGTTCTTTTGTAGAATAAAGGCGAAGGAAAACCTCGAAGGGAAATGAAATCCACCAGGCTTATTCCATTCGTAACATCTTATGTGACATTTCTCCGCGCTAAAGCTTCCATTCTTAGGTACTTGTTTGTATAGCGAGTGCCTTAGACTTACAACTGTACATAAAATCATTTGAGTGGTCCTCCACCTACGGCCTATTATAGCTAATTAACCGATGGAACTTGCTCAGCTGCAAGTAACGTCAACCCACGATGTGGTTATCTACCGATTTATCTCTGGTACGCATCTACATTATAAAAAATCTCCGCATAATCTGGTAAAACATCTTAACTCTATCATAAAATAGCTCGATTTAAATATTAAATGACAATTGCAACGTTCAGACTTGTATAATATGTGTGAGATGACTTTTGAAACAAACATTTCCCTCTCCGGCGAGGAAATTACTGAGCGACACTGACAGATGACACCAATAACTCCCTCGGGGCGCAAACACGCTCACTCTATTTTCCAAACCAAGTGTGGACTTGCTAAATTTTTGGCTACATATCATGTACTATTGTAGTTATCTCTTCGAACTATCTTCAAATAATTATGAGTTCGTTCAGTCAAGTTGTATAGGTACGAGTGAATTGGATCTTCATTTTTGGTTTGATTAGTAAGAGATGTCGATAAACTTAATTACCGTGGCGAGGAATTGTTTTGTACTGTTCTCTTCTTAAGAAACTTTTGAATGACTTTCTTTGACATAATTTGTAATTAACGAAGTAAAATGAGTTGTACAATTAGTTATAATACTAACTTTTGATTATAACAATTGAATTCCAAGAACCATTTAGCCTTTCGAATAGGATTTGTTTTTAATAAATTTAATGGCAACAGTACGAGCTGAAGTTGGCTGCATCTGACAACCTGAAGGAGAACTATACAACTGTGGTGATCCACGTGAAGGATGTGAATGACAACCCGCCAGTATTCGAGCGCCCCACCTACCGCACGCAGATCACCGAGGAAGACGACCGCAACTTGCCAAAACGCGTTCTACAGGTCCGATTCGAGATCACTCGTAACCACATTCGACTTTTGACAGACTATCGAACCAATCGTTGCTGTGCGATTCTGTAATTATTACGAATTTAGCCACACCGTATGATGTATTAACGCAAAGTTAAAAGTCAGTTAATGTTAAGATATTTGATCAACAATCGAAATAAAGTGTTATCAATCTAAATTTCAGAATCGCATAGCGTTTAGTTTTTAAAATCGAATGTGGCAATGCCTCTCGATTACGGATTGATTAATCTATCGAGTTTGCATGGCATGGGGTTTCATTTGTGTCAGTTTTTTTTATCGCTGTAGTGTTGTTTGTTTGCTAGTGTCCTTGTTGTTTTTGTTCAGTTTTATTTGCAAACTACTTGTTTACGGCCACTGTCTGCAGCTCCAGTTTAGGTGTATGGATCGGCAGCCTACTGCAACGTCTTTGTGTAAATATTTTTCATACTTTCAGGTTACATTCATTAATTTATTACTTATTTTTTATTGAGTAAAACCAATTATCACAATATTTATATATTTCGTTCTTTTGTTTAACATAAGCCTAATTTTTTGTACCTTTCTAAATCTATTTGGGAAAAATCTGTTGATATTTTCATGACTTAACTAAATACTACTTACAGCTTTCAAAATAAAATGTATCAGACGTATTTTATTTACTCAACAAACATTTTGAAATACCATCATCTTAAACGAACATTTATTTTCTGAGGGCGTATTGAAAATACCAATAGAATGCCACTTCATCGAGTAAAGTTCATTGGCTCGCGTAATGCCTACATGCTCGCCACGATAAGGCTCTTCAAAGACCCGCCGTTTGGTTTTAATATTTATTTAAGGTTGAATAAAATTAAAAGGGTCAAGGCAGGCACCGCACAATACCGATATCAGTAAGTATCTCTGGATACTTATATCGGATCACACATCATCGAAGTCTTCGTCATCGCCGGTAAAGTTATCGTTTTCCGAGCACTCAATAATCAACTTAGTGAACATACCTAAGTGACAAGTACAATATTGTTCTGAGCTGGTACGACGGTGTCAGCGCTTTAAACTGACTCGCCACCATCGACTCGAAGTATTTCGAAATAATTTAATAATAAAAAGGTGGCTTTGACTTTCATAACTATAATGACTTGACCTTCAACATTTGCGACAAAGACAACGCACACCGTCGCCGTTTAAAACTTTTCTTGTTTTTACCCTTTAAACCAAAAGGGAAAATTCTTAGCATTTGAGAGTCAGAAATTGGCTTTTCTATCGCCTTTTCATTTGATGTGATTTGACGAGACACTCGTTAAATAATATTTTTAATTTAATAAATTGAACTGTGTTGCATTAAGAACCACAGACAGAAACAATTTACTGTCTCTTCAGTATGCAATAATTCAAAACAATTTATATAACGAATAATGACGACATAGGTTCCTAAAATATTATTAGCTTCTAATTATTATGAACAAAATTTCCGTTAAATCAGACAGGCCGCACCTTAGAGCATAAACCAAAAAGGTTTTGGTTAAGTGTTGCTACAATAAGATTTTTTTTTTATAAAGCGATTATGTTAAATATTATGCAAAAAAATTCACATGTCCTTGATAAACAATACCGATATTCAATAATCTAAGTGCTATGCTAAGCTATGTTCTTTAAACACAATTCATTTTCTCAAAAACAATCGTTATTCTTAATATTTTTTGGTATATTATTGCTTTTTTTATTCACTGTTGTTTAGTTTAAAATGTGTGTGCAACTGACGCATGAGCATGTTGTTTCGTTGGATGTCGGTCCAGTACGAGCTGACGCTTGTGGCGTCGGACGGACGCAATGAAAACTCGACGAGGGTAGTCGTGCACGTGCTCGATGTCAACGACCTGCCGCCGAGATTTTCGCGCAGCGCATACGTCACGCAATCACTTGAGGAAACCGGACCCTTTCCCCGCTCCTTAATACAGGTTTTTTTATTTTTGTTTTATTTTATTTTTATTTGGTTCTGGGGCTTTCTTTTTTCGGTCATTATTTTTATGACCTGTTAATTTTAGTATATTTTCCATACTATTATAATTTTATAATTTTACGTATATGTGTGTATGTTTTAAATTATATTGTTACTAACTGTTCCGACAGACGTTATAATGTCTTTGCTATGAATTCATATGTCAAACACACCATAAAAAAGGACCTTTAGTGAACCCCAACATTAAAAAGGTTCCACATTAAAAGAAAATACTTTTCATAAGTACCCTCTCCTGACAATAACAAACACAAAAAATAATTAGCGCAATCAGTTTAGCCGTTACCGCCTGATAGTAAGCGGTTACCATAGTGTTTAGACGCTTGCAACATCAGTGCCGGTAGCAGGAACATTGTCGACAACGTATTCGAAAACATAACTTTGTTGTGTTAATTGTCATACTAATTTTTAGTTCCACTTTTCACCGCCGCAACGCTGTTCATTTTTCAATACAAAATAGTCGAAGGCGATACGAAAACGTTGTCGAAAAAGTTCATACTACCGGCACAGCAGAGGTATATCACTCATGCGTAGCCGAATTGCCGACCTAGCAACGTAAAGAAGAGTGAGAAGTAGATACTCTTATTTTACTAACTTGATACCACATCGAGAGTTAATTCTACAGCCTGTTATGTAATGCTGTATTCTCACCTAAACATATGTGCGCCAGGTGCTAACATTTTATGCGGCTTAGATTAGTTTGTTGTAAATAGCAGAGTAAATATCTAATTGTTCTGAGCCTCCACAGCTGCTGTGTAGGTAAGTAATTAAACGATGGCGGATTTTCTCCGAGCTTATTTGCGTTGCGTGTAACATAGTTGCCAGAGTTTGCCGTGGTTTTGTTTTATTGCATGCCTTAATGTAATATTTAGTTGTATAAATGGCCTTGTTATTTTATCTTTAAGTCTTATTAATTAATTGTTGCGTTTTGTGTGTTGACTTTTCTTAAGGTGTCAAAAGATTACACTTAGATTTACAAACATGATATACAGGTTATTTCGTTAGAGTGAGGTTTAAATAACGAGTCATTCTATCTGAAGAATAATTTGGATTCATTACAATAACATATAAATGATAATTATTGATTTTTAAACTTCGATTAAGTATTACACTAATTTAACAATTATTATAAAGATCCCGTCAACTTGTAGGTAATTATTATGTCCACTTTTGTAAACCTTGGTATTGCATGGTATTGGTATCCGAACTGAAGAACAAAGATGATAAGGATTTTCCTATAAATTATAGTTTGCACAGCAAGCATTTACTCCTAAGTATCTTCAGAATATGTAACTCGCCCAGCTCCCCCGTCTGTCGCAATTAGCTACAATCTTGTTTACAAACCTCCTGAATATTTTGTCATAGGATTACAACCGTGTCATGTATTTCCATATTTATTAACAAATTTTAATGTAAGTAAGGTATACATTAAAAGGAAATTGGTTAAGCCCGTGATATGTTCATGTCATGTCTCGCTCATATATTCTATTTGATACCCATATGGTTTACACGTTATGTGAGAGTGAGATAGGTGAAAGGTCTAGTTTTGTGTTATATTAAGCTCTGTATGTTATACTACTAAAACTTTCATGAGGCAAATTTGCTGCTCCATCGGTAAATCCGTGCTCTTTTGTGGCGAAATTTCGTATCAATTACACATAACCTAGCGCGACAGAGTTCTGTTTCATGAAAAGCCTAATAAAAGTTGTTAAAAATTTGCTCAACTTGACTTTTATCATGGCAAACGTCCGCTCAATGTTGGAAGTAAAGCCCTCGTCCCGAGTCGGTTGTAGTGACAAGCTTTTTTTATAATTTGAGCGAAATTCGCAAATGATCCGAGTAATTACGCAAACGTCGACCCTCTTCATTTCTCCAGCTTCCAACCAACCGTCGTAATTGGACATTCTTGTTACCATAAGTAAAATGATGCATACATACCTATTATAATACAGTTTTGTAGTCGCCTGTTCTCCTTTGAACCCTTGATCGATTGTTAAGCTGGTCGTAAGTTAGTCGGGTCGCGCGCCAAACGGTTTACTTGTTCTTCCCCCCAGTAATTAGTCTCTTCTGTTATAAATTGCTAAATTTACGGAACTTAAATAGTGATGTAACTTATACATTAACTTAATCGTTACCCTTAAAAAGAAGAAAGTTTGTGATACTTCCGGCGGCGTACTTCACCATTGTCGACGGACGCAAACAATCTGGGGTGTCGGTGCGGTGCGGTGGTTCGTAAACTTTGGGAAACTTTTGCGGCATCCGCGCTACCGCAGGTTATATGAATGTTTAATCACAGTAACTATAGCCTTTTATGCTACTCAAAGAGTTTGGAATTTAAAAAGATTCCTTATATTATTATAGAAGGAAAATTTATTCACACTCGCACTCTCAATTAGATCCCTAAATATCAAACTTTCTTAGCGTAGGACATAAGAAGTACCTAGTTAAGTTGACAGACAAAGTACACACTCTTATTCCAAAGTTTCACGTCGATTATTTTTTTCTTTTGAGCAACTTGTTAAGTTTATTCCTTTGGTAAATATTTGTGTTGACTGAAACAATGGTTTGTAAGCGCCCGGGGACAATCCCTTAAACCAACTCAAAACTTTATTTAACTGTTGGTATATGAATCGATAATCAAACATAACATTCGAACATACACAACACGTTATGGGTATGTTTAGGACTACAGTATTATACCAGTATTCTTCCTCACATAGTTTATTAAGTTATCATTTGACATCTTAACAAAAGTAACTACCTACAAAAATATTAAATTGATCGTGAAAATACAAAGTGTGAGCTTGTTCTATTTACCTATAGGTGACAGCTACTGATGGTGATAAAGACAGACAACAGAACATAGTATATTTTCTTACTGGCCAAGGAATTGATCCTGATAATCCGGCGAACAGCAAATTCGACATCAACCGCACTACAGGAGAAATATTTGTACTCAAAGTAAGTATACCTTAATATATATTATATATGTAGCTACACACGTAACTATTCCCAATATGCTTAGATATGAACGGAACAAAGATAGTCAGCCACCAGAACGCGTGCTCTGCATGCACAAGGAAATCCCACATTTATTGCGTTCCATTCCATTTGTGTCATAACCTGAACACAAATATTTCTGTAATGAGAAACTCGATTGTGACTGAATGTTAATAATTTCTCTCTTAATGAAAATAAATTTTAATCAAATAATTTAAGGTCGTCGTTTCATTAGACTGAAAAGTTATTTCAAGGTCTACAATTAACAAGAAGTAACGATATTTCGTATTAAATATTATATTCCAATTAAGTAAAGTAAAGAAGTACTTACTCAGTTAATGTAAAACAAACAATGCTTTGAATGTACAACTTATGTATTGCAACAATAATTTAATGTTCTTATTGCAAATGCAAAGATTTTTTAAATAAGGTTTTCTTTGCAGCCCCTGGATCGCGATCAGCCAAATGGTAGACCGCAATGGAGATTTACTGTATTTGCACAAGACGAAGGTGGTGAAGGCCTCGTAGGATACGCAGATGTTCAAGTTAATCTAAAAGACATTAATGATAATGCGCCTATTTTCCCTCAAGGAGTTTACTTCGGTAATGTTACAGAAAATGGCACAGCTGGAATGGTTGTAATGACTATGACAGCAATTGACTATGACGACCCCGCAGAAAGCAATAATGCCAAACTCTGGTACTCGATTGAGAAGAATGTTATTGAAGAAGAAACGGGCTCACCTATCTTCGAAATCGAATCTGAGACCGGTGTTATTAAAACAGCTGTGTGTTGTTTGGACCGCGAAAGAACGCCTGATTATTCAATACAAATAGTAGCATCAGATGGAGGGGGGCTAAAAGGCACGGGTACGGCATCGATAAGGGTTAAAGATATTAATGACATGCCACCGCAATTCACGAAAGATGAATGGTTCACTGAGGTAGATGAAACGGATGGTACTAACTTGCCCGAAATGCCTATCCTCACAGTCACCGTACACGATGAAGATGAAACGAACAAATTCCAGTATAAAGTTATCGAAAACAGTGGATATGGTGCTGATAAATTTACTATGGTTAGAAATAATGACGGTACTGGATCTTTAAAAATTGTACAGCCATTAGATTATGAAGACCAATTACAAAGTAATGGCTTCAGATTTAGGATACAGGTTAATGATAAAGGAGAAGACAACGACAACGATAAATATCATGTAGCGTATTCATGGGTAGTAGTTAAGCTAAGAGATATTAATGACAATAAACCACAGTTTGAAAGAGCGAATATAGAAGTATCTGTTTATGAAAATGCGGAAGTTGGAAAAAGCCTAGAAACATTTAAAGCAACTGATCCTGATCAAGGCGGGAAAAGTAAAGTGTCATATGCTATTGACAGATCTTCTGATAGAAAACGTCAGTTCTCAATTAATCAAGAAGGCACTGTTAGTATTCAAAGATCATTGGATAGAGAAGATACGCCTCGTCATCAAGTAAAAATATTAGCGATAGATGATGGTGTGCCACCGAGGACAGCAACAGCTACTCTAACTGTTATTGTTCAAGATATTAATGATAATGCGCCAACTTTCTTGAAAGATTACAGGCCTGTATTGACTGAGCATATTACACCAAAAAAAGTAGCGGAAATATTAGCTACTGATGACGATGATAGATCTAAAAGCAATGGTCCGCCCTTCCAATTTAGACTTGACCCAGGTGCTGATGACATAATAAGAGCATCGTTTAAGGTAGAACAAGATCAAAAAGGTGCAAATGGAGACGGAATGGCCATTGTATCTTCACTTAGATCGTTTGACCGAGAACAACAGAAAGAATATCTTATTCCCATTATAATAAAAGACCACGGTAATCCGGCTATGACCGGAACAAGTACCCTGACCGTTGTTATCGGTGATGTTAATGATAACAAAATGCAACCAGGGTCAAAAGATATTCTGGTATACAGCTATCAAGGCCAATCCCCAGACACTGAAATAGGTCGAGTTTACGTCTATGACCTTGATGACTGGGATCTACCGGACAAAAAATTCTTTTGGGAAACTACGGAACATCCAAACTTTACTTTGAACGAAGAAACAGGCATGGTGCAGATGAAACATAAAACAAGAGAAGGTAGATACCACTTAAAGTTTAAAGTGTACGATCGAAAACATACCCAGACAGACGTACCGGCAAATGTTACGGTATATGTAAAGGAAATATCACATGAAGCTATTATCAATTCAGGTTCAATTCGAATATCTGGTATATCCGACGAAGATTTTATAAGAGTATGGAACTACAAAACGCTTAGTGTATCAAGAAGCAAATTGGACATTTTTAAAGATAAACTTGCGGATTTACTTAATACAGAACGTGAAAATATTGACATATTCAGTGTACAGCTTAGAAAAAAGCATCCACCAGTAGCCGACATTCGGTTCTCAGCGCACGGTGCCCATTATTATAAACCAATAAGATTAAATGGCATAGTTCTAATGCACAGAGAAGAAATTGAAAGGGCAGTCGGTATTAACATTACTATGGTTGGTATTGACGAATGTGTTTATGAAAATCAAATGTGCGAAGGATCATGTACTAATGTTTTAGATATAAGTAATGTACCTTATATGGTCAATGCAAATAAAACTGCACTGGTTGGAGTTCGTGTTGATGTGATAGCGGAATGCACTTGTGGAGCAAGAAACTTCTCTCAAACGGAAACTTGCCGTAATTCACCATGCTATAATGGAGGCAGGTGTATCGAAGGAAAATATGGCCTAACTTGTTCCTGTCCTCCGGGATACACGGGACCAAGATGTCAGCAAACATCGAGAAGTTTTAGAGGCACAGGGTGGGCTTGGTACCCTGCTCTGGAAATGTGTGATAGTTCTCATTTAAGTTTCGAATTTATTACTAGAAAATCAGAGGGTGTTCTCCTCTATAACGGACCTATTGTTCCGCCTGAACCAGAAGAAATAATGGTATCAGACTTTATATCTGTTGAGCTTGAAAGAGGAAATCCTAGGTTATTAATTGATTTTGGATCTGGGACACTTGAGTTACGGGTGAAAACCAAAAAATCTTTAGATGACGGTGAATGGCACCGAATAGATATATTTTGGGATACAGAAAACGTAAGAATGGTCGTTGATTATTGCAAATCAGCTGATATTCAGGAAATGGAAGACGGAACCCCGCCGGAATTCGATGACTCGACATGTCAAGCAACAGGAACGATACCGCCATTCAACGAATATTTGAATGTAAATGCACCTCTCCAAATTGGAGGCTTATATGTCGAACATTTCGATGCAACAAGCTACCACTGGCAATATATGCCAATTGGCAAAGGATTCGATGGATGCATCCGTAACTTAATCCATAATAGTAAATTGTACGACTTAGCGCATCCCGGATTATCTAGAAATTCTGTGGCAGGTTGCCCTCAGACCGAAGAAGTATGTATTCAAGCAGACACCACTTCGAGATGTTGGGAACATGGAACATGTGTTGGTAGCTTTTCTGAGGCTAGGTGTCAGTGCCAGCCAGGGTGGACCGGACCATCGTGCAATTTGCCAACAACTCCAACTAGTTTCCGACCTCAAAGCTATGTTAAATTTGCACTAAGCTTCGAACCGGATCGATTTAGTACACAAATTCAATTGAGATTCAGAACTCGTGAGCCACATGGTGAACTATTCAGAGTAAGCGATCAGCATAATAGGGAATATGGCATTCTAGAAGTAAAAGATGCCAGATTACATTTCCGTTATAATCTCAATTCACTACGTACTGAGGAACGAGATGTGTGGCTTAACGCGGTGGCAGTAGATGATGGACAGTGGCATATAGCAAGAGTTAGCAGATACGGCAGTGCTGCCACGCTGGAAATCGATGGTGGAGAAGGCAGGAGATACAACGAAACCTTTACATTCGAAGGCCACCAGTGGCTGCTCGTAGATAAGCAAGAAGGTGTTTACGCAGGCGGCAAAGCTGAGTACACAGGCGTTAGAACTTTTGAAGTATATGCAGATTTCCAAAAGGGGTGTTTGGATGACATTAGACTCGAGGGTAAACATCTACCACTACCTCCTGCGATGAATGGCACGCAGTGGGGACAGGCTACCATGGCCAGAAATCTAGACCGTAACTGTCCTTCCAACAGTCCTTGCATCAACGTTCACTGCACAGAACCTTTTGTGTGTGTCGACCTCTGGAACGAATATGAATGCACGTGAGTATTAACTTTATTCGAAGAATTATTATTTTCCTACTTAAATCGACCGACTCGATTCGGAAATCTCCGATGACGAAATCGAATTTTGGTGGTGTGGTGGTTCTTAAAATAATAACATAATTTGAATTTTATATTATTGTCTTATTGTGTTTTAGCGCGCACTGAGTTACGTTTCATATATAATTTAAATATTAAATATATTAAAACAGCTGCTTATTCTAATTATGAGTTTTTATAAATATGTATCAATTTTTACATGTATTTATAAAATAACGCTTATTATATGTACCAATTTATAATATATAATGAATGGTGTTTAGTTGCGGTGAGGGTTTGGTATTATCACCGGACGGCAAGGGTTGCGTAGACAAGAACGAGTGTCTCTACTTCCCATGCCGCAACGGTGGCTCGTGCGTGAACCGCGAGCCCGGCTACCGCTGCCATTGCCCCGAGGGGTTCTGGGGCGAGAACTGCGAGCTTGTACAGGAGGGGCGCACACTCAAACTCAGCATGGGGGCGCTCGCAGCCATCCTCGTCTGCCTCCTCATTATAATGAGTGAGCATCCAGCAATAGCCACTAGCCGCCTTCGAGTGTCCCACTAGCCACACTTTCACGCTCGCACTCTCATCTCTTCACCGTTCATCCTTATTATAGAATGTATTTGTATATGTAGCAGTCGTATTTAGCTAGTGATATATGTTAGAGCATGGAGGGTAGGGGGAGGGGCTCAGTGCGCGCCGCGGCCAAGCTCCGTGACGGTGAGGTAAAGCGCGAGGTGTGTAGGTGCCCAGGAGGGTCGGTGCGTGCGGGCAGCACTTGCGCTAACGTGAACGAGTGCGAGTTGGAACCGTGCCAACACGGGGGGACGTGCGTGGACGCCGAGCCTGCGCGTCGCTATGACTGCGTGTGCGCACTGGGCTACACCGGCCACGACTGCGAGCTAGAGCTCCTCGCCTCCGGGATCATCACGCCCTCCAGGAATTTCATAATAGCTATCATTGTCTGTTTGTTCTTGCATCTAGGTGAGCACTATCATTCCTTTCTTGCATGCTATTTTCATTATTATGGTCGATTTTGCGACTGAAGATTAGGTACTGCCTGTGTATGTATATTATTGGAATAACTATTCAAATGTAATCAATAGTATTAGGCCATCGCATATATTCTATCAATTCTATTATGCTTGTTGTAAATCCAAATCATCATGATAGATCAAAGTGTAATTTGTTTGAGCTCCGTGTTTAATCCATAAAAAATGATTTTATAAGCCACTAAATATAAGGCTTAAAATGTTGGTAGTAAACTTTACATGTATCATGTACCTATGTGTATATCTCTCATTACATTTAACCAACAGATATTAATATACATCAATCTAACATTAGACCAAGTTGTACATACACAATGTCTCACTAATTTCAGAGCTTTCGTATAGTGATAGAGAACACCACTTTGCGTCTTAAATCATAATTTCAAAATAATAAAGTTTGGAGCCGAAAATAGAATCAAATAAATAATGGTATCATGAACAATTGAATCATGAACACTACATTCCCAGACTAGCTACTCTAAAATCAACGTTTTGCGCGTCCCTTACTTTATGAAATATTTAACGGAAATTGAAATCACTGAAACAATTTCAGTCCCTGTTTCTATGATTGTATACTTTGTCTTCGTAAGTTCTATCAATTTCCTTTTGAAGTGACCATGAATAATATAACATCTAGAGTAGTTGATACAATTAAAGCCACAGACAAGTAAATCTTCGAGAAATATTTAAGCTTTTGATTCTCTTCTTAAAAGATATCGTAGACTATGTCTCGATTAAAATATAATATTTGTTTTACTTATAATAGGTAAAAAAAATAACCTTTATTCGGTAAATAGTAAACACACAACGTTTTCTCTTTACGATGGTTTCGTTGTAGCAGCTGTGGTGATCCTTTCTATGAAACATATTGTCCATGAATTAAATTGTTCTTGACCCCTTTACCCTTATCTAATCGTATCGTGTATATTAAAGCATACAACTAACGTTAGCATATTATGTACATTATTAAAATATTCGTTATTAATTGCAAGCATAATAAAGTAACACTACTTGTTAGAAGTAAACCGTGTTCAGATGTCTATTATATACTAAACATAACGTCCAAATAAAGTTTTAGATGAAGGCGTAGAAAATATCCGCTTACGTTTGTTTTTCTAACAGTTCTCGTGTTGGTGTTTGTGGTGTACAACCGGCGGCGTGAGGCTCATATCAAGTACCCCGGCCCTGACGACGATGTCCGCGAGAACATCATTAATTATGATGATGAGGGCGGCGGAGAAGACGACATGACAGCGTTCGACATCACCCCACTTCAGATACCTATTGGTGGACCCCTACCCGATCACGCACCGGCTAAACTACCTTGTAAGTGCTTAATTTATAATAATAATACATATAGGTCAAACGGTAAACATTATTCAGTATCATATGCACTTTACAGCTGTTTTAGTGCTAACAACTCCGAATTTATAACGGGCAGGTGATTTTTTTAAAGCGTAGTTCTCTTAGTACCGTCGTGTAATTCGTTGAACATTCTTGAATACTACAATAAAGCGACATAAAAGACTACCTACTGACCACTGGTATCTCTGCTTGGCTCGCTGCTTACTAAAAGCACTTTGCCTAGTTATTTCGCACAAAAGATGTTTAAAATACTGTAACTGAAATATTTTAACTTTGCAAGTCAAACGAGGAACTTTTATTTATTTTATATCCATTTTCGTGTCGGGCTTTTTGGAATGAAACCGTTTGACTCAATAACATGAGGATGAATGACTAAAATGTGAATACATAATCAGAATGCCCAAATAACGTTTTGGATTTAATTCAATAATCTATTTTGGTAATTTCTTAGATCTCGACTTAACGTTTTCAGAAGTACACGTGAACTTATCTCACTCTCAATAAAAACAATGAACGAGAGTTTTAAAAGCCGTGGTGGCCTTGTGGTTGAAGCAACGGCTTCTCATCTGATGGACCCAGGTTAAAATCCCGGCCTGTACCAATGAGTTTTTCTAAGCTTAAGTACAGTGATTAATCACACCATGAGCTAAAAAAGAGAGGTAGGGTGAAATGTTATCTCCATTGGCTTTTCTCATTAATATTGGAGCCGCCCGACTGGGGACTGTACCTTGACCTCACAGAAGACCACAGTGAAATATCACTACTTTGATGAAGCGTTGTGTTTCAGCGGTAAGTAAGGTTGCCAGTGATCGACGGGGATTCGCTGGGCTAGTAGTAATGCCGCTAGCAAAGTGACTCCTCATCAACGACAGGGTTGACAACTCGTTAGTGATATCCCTGGTATTGCTAGCGGCTATAGGCTACGGTGACTGTTTACCATCAGGTGGGCCGTGGGGCCGGTGGGCCTACTTTCAAGTGTAAATAATTATTTTAGACGTCGATGAATAGCTCAATCATCTCTTGCCAACCGATTTCAAGACGTTTTACATTTTTTCCTTGACCAAGGTGGTGCCAACTTTCGGCCCACCCAATGGTGACCAGTCACCGTAGCTGTAGACGCTTGCAATACCAGGGGTATCACTGGCGCATTGCCAACCTTATTGTAGAGAGGACATACTGCACCAGCAGCGTATATCCTCACTGCTGCAGTACAGCGTGTCCTCGAGGAGCTCTGAAAACCTTATCAACTGCGGAAACAACACGCTTCACCTAAGAGATGTAATAATTTCCGTAGATCCGTTGATTGGCGTCGGTCTGGGTGTGGGTCCGATGGGTGTGGGAGTGCCACCCGGCGTGGGCGTCCCGCTGCCTGGCGAGACCAACGTGGGCATGTTCATTGAAGAGCATAAGCGGCGCGCCGACAGCGACCCCAACGCACCACCCTTTGACGACCTGCGCAACTATGCGTACGAGGGCGGCGGCAGCACCGCTGGATCCCTATCATCGCTTGCTTCAGGTAACTACTAAACAAATGAACACTACCTTATACCCGCCTGCCCCATTTTGGTTTAATATTTTTCAAGTGTATGCATGTCTATTTATTTGGCACGGTCTGTAAGCCTAAGCGGCTTTTGTGAGGTTTAAGTTAGATTCGCTCAAAATGTGGGAGTGACATATTTAAATATGGCGTCTGTGTTTTACGTGGCCGGGTTATTTTATTAGTATAGTGCAGCAGCTCAGTTGTCATTTCATGTCATGTCGAGTTCATGTCTATAAAATGTTCAGTGACTTTCAAAGTCTTTGTTCTACCTCCGCCATTTCTGGTGCTGTCCTTAATTTTCCAAATAGTCATCGTTATTCAACTGATCCTGCCGCTCCAATTACAGTATTCGTTAACTTTTAAGTGCCTCACAGCTACACAACTGCTTATTTTTAATTTCTGTCTCACAGTTCCTAGATCCCGGCCAGTTATATGGTGTTCATCCATTGAAGACTTTTCATGTGTCATAATGACTAGTTATCCGTTGATGGGCGTCCTCCTGTCAGTATTCTTCATTGCATAACTAAGATTTAGCATTTTGACAGTTTTCCAATGAGCTTAGTAGATTTGCCTCTACTTTGCCCTGTGATAAATATATAATCTAAAAAAATATTGCCGTTTAAGTAGGTACAAACCAACCTTTGCGCCTACAAATTATTATCGCAAGCGGTTTGGATATATATTTCTTGTGAAATTCGTAATCTCAAGTAAAATCGGTTTAAAATGTATGAGATCCCTAGGCGAAACATTCTCAATGCATGAAACGAAAAATTAAATCACCTTGGTACATAAATAAATAATTCATGTCAGTAATGCAATGTACTGCGGCAGGCACCGACGACGAGACGCACGAGTACGAGTACCTGGGCGCGTGGGGGCCGCGCTTCGACAAGTTGGCCGACATGTACGGCCCCGATATGGACGAGCAGCTGTAGGCCCCCGGCCCCCGCCCCTAGTCAATTGTCTCACCACCACACGCACACAAACCCGCCGTCTCGGCGAGTCACGCCAAGCCAGCGGTGTCTTGTGTACATGATGTAGTCTGTTACAATTAAACGCAGAAGCAATTACAAATTCATTTGCACTTCAATAACACATCATGGCTACATTTTGAACGTGGCGTACCAGCAAGAACCACTTGTTTTGCTGTGCTTTCCTTTCGTAATCTAAAGATGACCGCAAATGAAGTCGGTAATAGTTTTCATGTTAATTTGAAACAGACTATACATAGGCGCTCGATGCCCATTCCAACACCTAATTCGATCAATTTTATACGATCTTTATTTATAGTAGAAATGTTTAGCTTAAGTATTCGTTTAAGATACCTATTTAATTGCGTAATTTTTTTATAATGTTTAACGTACATCTTCACCAAATATTTGATATAAGTTTTATTCGAGTTAGCCATTGAGTCAGTATTTTATTGGAAGTTAAAGGATTAAGCTGATTTTAGCCGGAGGGCCCGTTGCGAATTTTAAACGTGAGTGTTTGTAGATAGTGTGCTATAAATGTGAATAATTTATACGAGTATATTGTAAGTCCACAGCTTTACGTGATGACACTACATGTACGGCCCCTCCGCTCAAAATCGTGTTGGTGTAAAAGAATATGTAATATTTTACTATACTGGATAATTAGGTACGTAAGGTGGTCCACTCGGACACGGAGTTTGTAATGCTCATTCGATATGTGAAGTTTAAACTATGGGGTTGTAAATAGAGTATCAAGCGAAAGTAAACTACCCCATAAACTTAATGAAATATGAAAACTAGTAAAGTAATTTGAACTCTATAAGTGAACTGTACAGTGAACTTGTGTTCCTCTCCTATGTCTCCGTGTAGTGTAGTTAGAGTATTCCAGAACGGCCGCGGTCACCTCTAACAGTAGGTTACGAATAGTTATAATGGTCGCGGAGTTTTAAGTTGTATGTGAATGCGAGTGAGTGTGTGCAAGTGACTGTGCGAAGTGGGTATGAATGTGACTGTGCCAATTTCATAGCGTTATCGATGCAGCTTATAACTGTAGAGTTAAGTGATTGCACTTTATTTATTCGTATGGTTACATTATAAAATTAGGCGCACCTAGGGAAATATCAATAACTTAATAAGAGTGTTGTGCTAGCGTACTATTTCCATGGATGTCGACGCGAGATGTCCCTCGGGTTTGTAGAAGTCATTAATTTATAAATTAATATTTAAGAAATTATATAGTAAAATAATAATTTAAATTGCCCGAGACATGTCTGGCGTCGGCGTCGATTTATAATCAGTGTACATTTTAGAATAATACTGAATTGCGTTAAACTGACTGATTTTATTATGTGTTTGAAAGCCTAAGATTTTTAGATTCGGTTAAATAACTTAACTATAAGTTCACCTCTAGTTTGCACTAAAGACAAATAAATAATAATAATAATCAAATACCTTCATGAATATTGAAGCAATTCTCGTTAATTACTAATCGTATAAGTAGGCGTTCATAGTTATCACTGTTTGATTGATATCATTACACTGCCAGTATCATACATATAGACGAATGACTATAGTGATTTGGGTCCGATTTTATATTTCTGTCTTATACAAGGTTATATTGTAAGTTTTTTGAACTGTTTTTATACCATTATTTTCCGTTCCCCGGGACTGTCGTGCTGCGACACGCACAGATTATTCAATTCCGTGTTTTGCCAACAAGCTCTGCGGTGTCTTTTTGCGTGTAAACGCTGTTTAAGGTTTCTGTGCTTAATATATTTTAATTCCCAATTTTACTAATTACTGAAATAAATATCTTAATGGATTTAGTTAGGTACTCTCGTGACCAACAACTTAAGAGTTAGAAGCAATCTTATAAAATCACCAAATGCTAATTTATGTTATAATTCAAACTGGCAACAGCTGTGCTTCGGCACGAGGCGAACGATCGATTGGTCTGAGCTCCAAGCATGGTATTCCAATATTGGATGGAGCATTTACTAAAACCCTCGTAAATACTATCAACTCAAGTTGGGTATATATAAGTACAGGGGATATTCAGGTCGTTAAAAGCTTAAACTTTCCGTGAAATAATTCTATGGTCACGCTTTATTCCACGAAACCTCACGTGGTGTGCGTACACTACACTAATATAGACGGCAGAGCACACAATCGCAGTACACAAATATAAACGGCCTACCCGCCGCCGCATTTTTTAATTTTAGGCACTAATTATACCTGCATAGTAATTGTTTTGTTTCAACTGTGATTATTAGTTGTACCACTCTGATGATTACATAAAAGAAAAAATAAAATATGAAAATGAATTTGACGTTTCATTTCCAACATAATCCCCTTTCAACGACAGGAGGAAAAACATTAAATTCAGTAATAAAATTAGTAACGTTTTCCTCTTCATAAGTAACCAATATAATATGTAGGTACGATTCGAAACAAGTGTAGCGTGTACGTTATTAAGGAGGTATTAATATCAGTATATCTATTACTCACACGCTAACTAATCTTCTTCCTGAGATTGGACGCTACGAACTAATTCCAAGTAATCCTAATAGGCTACATACAATACATACGTATGTATATGATATGTGGTTCTGTTCTACCGACTGATTGAATGTTGTAGATATGAATAGGGTCAAATAAACTAGATCCTATTTTGATAGAATAGATTAGGCTTTAGTGCTTATCCTAAGCCTAAATTTGTACCAAAAGTACTAAAGTTAAACCAAGGCATATAAATGTATTAAGAATGGAAAGAACTTTTAAAATAAAGAAAACAATGGCTAGTGGTCTAAAAAGCGAATAGCTCCTGTGCGCGTACTGCCACATTAGAAAAAGTAGTTCTAATTTTGATTTTCTTAAGTCAATATATGTTCTGTCACTTTTCCTTACAATAAAAAATATCTTCAAGACATACGTTTGATTTCAATTAATTAAAACTACAAACACACTACAAATCTACATATTATACAACAGCTCCGACTAGATAATATACTACGTACAACTAATAGGGTGTGGCAATTGTGGCATCGTTAATATTAAAAGTTCTTTAGTTTCTATATAAGTTATATATAAGTTATCGTTACCTGTTTGTAAATAATGAATTGTCTTGTTTCATTGTTTACGGTACATGTACCTTATTTATACTTGCTTGTTATTTATACAAAAGAAAATATATCGATGTCAATAATGTAATGGTCTCGCACCGTGTGGGTTCCTCCTTTTGATGCAGTTATGCTAGTCTACACTAATATTATAAAGAGGAAAGATTCGATTGTTTGATTGTTTGTATTGAATAGGCTCCGAAACTACTGAACCGATTTGAAAAGATATTTTACCATTAGAAGCCGACATTATCCCTGATGGGCATGAGCTTTTTACCGCGGGAATATGCTTCATTCCTACGGATAAACGAGTAATATTTAACTAACATTATACTATATTGCTACGCGGGCGAAGTCGCGGGGAAAATATAATATACTCGAAGTGAATACAGAATGGCGTTCTTCAAAATGTATACCATCAGATTTTCACAGAGCTAAGAAACAGGTGAGTGGTAACAGCTTACTATCATAATACGTGCGTACACATTTGGAAGATGTATTACTTATCAAACAGATCCTACATTAACTTAAAAGCCAATTAAAATATATAAAAATCTAATGGACACAAGTAAGTACCAGGAGCATATAGCAATAGTTATAGTAATAGGAGTTTAGTCGACCGGACCACTGATAAAAAATAAACGGAGGTAACTGTACCACGCGCAATTTACTGATAAAAACATACAAATCTTTTGTATACCATAAGTAAGTCAGTGTCACCACCAACGTTACTGTAGACTATAGATAGGCGTTTCTTTGCCAAGAGTTTTATTTAATTGCCCTCTACAAAAATCAACTACTGTCCACTTATTCTTATAATAATTAATACCTATTAATACATGATCACAGCTATGTTGAAAGATGGAGACAATACAGTTCGGAAGGTAAATCGAGTAAAGCAATCAGTCAGACTACAATAGCGAGTTGTTATCATTTCGAGATAGGACGAAATTAATGCCCAATGGCTCCTGAATACATTAACATTTTAAGTAGGTACATTTGGCCATTACCGTGTAAATTGTTCTCCACCAAGATATATTCACCTTTTTCTACATGTACCTAATACCCTCAGTTAATTTATAATCATCAAGAACTTTGCCCTTTTGTTCTTTGTGAACGATTATTTTTAAAGTTACCCGATTTTTTCGTTTTAAGTAATAAAATTGTCACGACTACTTAACGTAGTGTGTTGTTTTCCTAATTGTCCTAATTGATGGCTTTACTTCTAACTTACTCCTTCGAATCGGACAATAAATCTATTACCACAAAAGCAATAAACAACATAACGCGAGTGGAGCCCGCAACGCAAGATATGATGCAGTAGCGCGAGCATGAATAATTTGCGACAACGTTTTCGTATCGCCTTCGAGTATTTTTGTATTGAAAAATGAACAGCGCTGCGGCGGTGAAAAGTGGAACTAAAAATTAGTATGACAATTTTGACAGTTTGCAAGTTAGGTTTTCGCATTCGAATACGTAGTCAGTTAATGTTCTGTTACAGGCACTGGTCTAGTTTAAGTGTATTAACTATGGTATTGGTACTGGACTCTCATGAGTCTCAGGTACCACTTTCCGCTCCCCTCTACCTCCCATAACATGTAGTAAGAAAACAGAAAAGTGGATAAGACAAAGATAGACAATAGGAGGATACTCGTTAAAATTTTAGGTATACATGAAACAGACATGTTATTTTCTGGTTATGTTACTTTATACGTAGTACCAAATTTTAAAAATAATTATTATATTTAATTTATACATGGACAAAACAAATTGTGTACAAAAAACTATGTTTTAAGATACAATTTAAAAGAAGTAAAATTTAAACTTGGGCGAGACAAAATAATTTCACATTTGAAAGCAATTGCGATATTTATTCAATGCTCGAGTTGAAACAATAAATTAAGACAGCTTTTGTGATTTTAGGCCGGGTTCGCACCCTTTAAATAACTAGGTAACTGGAAATTCAATATAATTGTATTATTTGCAACACAAAGAATCGTCCGTTGGATAGACATAACCTATCGAACTATAAATAATCCGAGTTTAAATACAAACTCAAATTATATTAATCATTTTTAAGATAATATACTGGAAGGTGTGATTGCTATACAAGATATTTGCTACATGGGGATTCATTGGGTTTAAACAGGTGAACTGAGCGTCTCTTAATTTTTGGCTACTGCAAAGCTTAGTGCAGTTTGTATAAAGAGAAAAAGAAGCTATTGAACCTCCATAAGTTACAAATAAATTCTACGCGTACGCAGTCGCGAACCCTCGATCCAGTTACTTAATAATAAATTTGCTATAAGCTGCTTCAGGTATAAATTTCTTAATATTTCGCTCTTTATTCTCAGAAATTTAACTTTTGATGTTGTACTGACAAGAAAGGGGAAGAAGGTAAAACAGCTTAATTAGAAAACTTGAACGACTTACTTTCACCTTTCACTGTATACCACTAGTTAATAGAAACTGTCAATAAAAATTAACGGTCGTTTATAAAATAAATTAAAAAAACTTGGTTTTAAAGCTATTTACGAGTATGTATTAAAAGCTTTTGTAGTCTACTCACTAGTGGTCATAGACCGCGCCTAGCGTTCGTTAACCTTCCATATCCAGTCTGAAAAGCAAACCCTTGTTTCGTTAATATAAAAAACAGATAATAGAATGGGCAACAGAAGACAAGGTAGGTCACTATTCAGTGAATATTTACATTTTATAAAAGTGATTTGTCAAGAACGCTTAGTATGGTGAAGTCCGAAATTATACTTGCAAATTAAAATAACTACTTGTGATAGGTATCAAACGATAAAATATAATTTTATTTGATTACAACAATTTGCCAGCAGCCAGCTTAGCGTTCACTCGAGGATCTCTGACTCTGACTAATTAAAGTATGTATTCGTATTGTTACATCAATTTTAATGTTTTAACAATAGGTGCTATAATAGGTACATAGATTTTTGTAGCGAAAATTCCTACTTATTATGACTAGTAAGCTTCAATCTTCCTACTAAACCAATCGGTCATAGACGATCACAATAACATTATCATTTTCGTGTAAAGAAGTTGATCGCATTTAGGTACTCAAAACCCCTTAATCTTCATAATCTTCTTATTCGAGAGCGTGTCTTGAATACATAGCATTGTTGTTTACCGAAGATATACTCTATACCAGTGTTTTTCAACGTGTGGGTCTTGACACCTGGCGGGTCGCGAAGCCTCTTTAGAGCGGTCGCGAAGCTTCTATAAGGGAGTTGCAAAAGGTTTGGAATGCGACTGCAGTGAAAAAACAATAAAGTTTAAAATAGATTTATTAAGAAAAATGTTAACTGAAGGACAATCATTTGTGTAACAAAAATGTTTTAAGAACTTAATTATGTAGTTTTTTGTATTAACGACATTTCATGTTTGTCACAAAATAAAATACAATGAAAAAAGCAACGGATAGGTGGTCGCGAAATATTTCTCATACTTAAGGGGCAGTGTCATGAAAAAGGTTGAAAAACACTGCTCTATACAGTGTATTGAACGCTGATCAATATTCGTGTAATGTAGGATGGGTCGAGGCTCGTGAGCAATTAAAATGTAGAGCCTAACGTGTACGGAACCTCTCTCCAATCAGGAAGGCTAAATATAGGATTGATAAAATAATATCGTACTTCAACATTTCGACTAATGCATGGAGAAGGCTTAATTCGTGATCTTTCAACATGAAAGACATATTTTTTTTCATAATAAGAACGGATGTCTGTCACTTATGGAAAAGTAAAATACCTTCATGCTTGAGGTAAAGTATGTATGAAAAGAAGCTCAGTTATGATTAGATTAAAGAAATGAACTACTCTGTAAAACAAACAATATCATTTCACTCTAGCAGCGTAAGTCGTCTAGTCTTCTTTATTAGAGATGCGACTTTGCGGCGGATCACGTAGAAATGGAACGAGAGTGGAATCAAATTATATTGCGATAAGAATTTTATAGAATGCGTTTATTTTTGCTTCGTACTAAATAAATCATTGACCCGGGACGTACCCGTGCTATTCTGGAAAGTTCACTCACAAAATCACTTCTGAATCCTCAGTAAACATTTTTTTTCTTATGTTCGAAAATTTATTACCAAACTATCACAAATGGCATGTCAATTGAACGGAGTTTGAATTTCGAGAGCACTTTCTAGATTACGTTCGAACGGATTTTACCTTTTTCAGATTAACAGCTGATCTGGAAGGATTGTCAAATTATAAATGAAACTAACATTACATTTGATAATCGACGAGATAAATTAAAAAACTCTCCATACCTACATATTATAAGGACGGAAGGTAAGTGTTAAGTACAGTAAAAAAATATGTTAGATTAGTGTTATTATTATTTTTTGAAAAAGTAAATGTACTCGATGGAATAAATACCGCGATGGTTTGATATAAATTAAGGCCGTTGTTCAATAGGGATTTTGAACTAATTGATTTGATCCTTTATTTTATTTATCAAGTGAGTTTTTTATTTAAAAGTAGGTACTTATGGTAAGTAATTGTAGAATAATATTGCTATAAAAGTGAATTTACTTTCTGCTGCTCATGATTAATTAATCCTACGCCGAGGGAAACTAATTAAAGCAAGTTATAATTACCATTATAACATTTATAAACTTTGCGTCAAATTCGGAAGAATAAACCTACTGAATAATTCCAACAAGAAAGTTAATTACAATTTTTCTTTCGAAACTGAAAAGACAAATAACACTAACAATCTTAACTATACCTTATTTGTTCTTAAACAACTGGATTGTGAACCGCATTTATAGGAGTTGCAGTTTTAGAATTTATTTTGTGTAGGTTTAAATCTTATTGTACAGTTCTGCAACTTGGCTCACAAACAAAGTCGTTAAATTGTTTACAAATATTGGAAGTATAATAAATACTTTATTGCAATCTGATAAAGTCGTAAATGGCAGAATAAAGAGAGTTTATCAAAAATAAAACGGCAGCCGTGTTTATACATCGCGGAAGATTTTTAACAGGTTTCCTATTTGTAATGGTTTTCCTGACGTGAGTGTGAAGACGTAGAAAGAAACCTGCGACAATGTGTCGACATGTGTTTTGTTTATTTGAAAACATTTCATTGGTACATATATATTATATACTAGCGGCCCGCACGGGTAGACATTTATCAAATATTTTGTCTACCCGTGCGAAGCCGGGGCGGCCGGCTAGTACAATATATAGCCTAGTTACTCAGTGATAATGTAGCTTTCTAACGGTGAAAGAATTTTTAAAACGGTTCACTAGTTTCAGAGCCTGTTCAATACAAACATACACACATACAAAAATACAAGTTCTTCCTTTTTAAAATATTAGTATAGACTAGTAGTGGAAAGGCGCAATGTGCTCTCTCGTTCAAAATGGAAACTGCCAGACTGAAGCAGTAAATCCATTTTAGACAAAGAAAACAGCAGCTAAACACCACGTGTGTAGCATACAGAGTTCCTACAGAGTGAAAGATTTCCAGCGCTCTTTGAGATACGATCAGGTGGGCCATATGCATTTGCGTACTTTTCTGCCTTTTAGTATATACATTTTTATTGAGATTTTATAAGGTAGGTAGAAGATAGCTGGAATAAATAAAAGTAGGCCAGAATAGTTATTTTATCAGGTATTCTATGACCAAACATTTAATTTATCATGTGCAATTCCGTAGTACTAAGCCATAAGGATATTGGCCAAAGATATATTATACAAAAGTAGAAATCAGAATAGTCACCTACATAGTATAAAACAAAGTCGCTTCCCGCTGTCTGTCTGTTCCTGTGTACGCAACGGATTTTGATGCGGTTTTTTTAATAGACAGAGTGGTTTTTATGTATAAAATTCATTTAGGTTTTGTGTAACCTTGGCGAACCTGGGGCGGGTCGCTAGTAAGAGATAAGTTCAAAAATACTATGGTATTTATTTAACCCCTGAGTTTCGAAACTCAGAGGTTAAATAATGGAAATAGATGAAAACGACCGAAGTTGAACGCCGAAATGCAACTTCGTGCAGACAGTTGGTAGCAACAAGATTGTAGAGATAGTGAAGCCGGAACGATGAAAACATTTGATAATCTACTGAAAATGCTCCTCTTCATATAAAGAAATGTGAATTTGAAGTACAAGTAAAACGAGTTTTCTTAATCTTGACAGCTCTCAAAATGTTTACCTGACTGTTTGCTGAACTGATTTAAGCATGACTTTTATTTACAGGGAGAACATTTTTTCAAAGTGTAATTTAGGCTAGTAACTACTTACTAGCTTCCGGTTACCTACGTAACCGGAAAAAGTGTTCTTTTACGTTCTAAATTAACTAGGATGAAGATAAGATATAAATAAAAAAACTATTAATTGTATTTTGTTCTAGTAAAAAAACACACTCGTTAACATTTTTTTGTAAATGTACAAAGATTGTAAGCGGAACGGGCACTAACTGAACCCATCGAATGATTGACACTGGAGTGAGCTGTATCACAGACTCACAGACAACAGCGTGTACCGTTTTGTGCTAAGTCAATGCACACTTTTGCCTTTAGATATTTGCGTCGAGTTTGCACTTAGGCGGCACGGCTGCGATTCAATAAAGGCATCTATGGACGTCTGTGCTGTATACAATAATGGAAAATATTTTTATTAACGTTTTCAATTGTCACTATGCTTTATTGTTTCGTTATATTCGTAGAATGTCGAATTAGAAACATTCCAAAACGAATACCGTGAAAAGAGAACCGAAGATGACTTTTATTATTGGGAAACATTCTTTATTCTGGCTTATTACTAACTAGTGACCCGCCCTGGCTTCGCATGGCCAGGGTTACCCATATAAGTTAAATACAAACAAAACGCGAATGAATTACATAAATACCATTTTCTTGAATCACTATCCATTAAAAAATCGCACCAAAATCCGTTGCGTAGTTAAATATCTAAGCATACATAAGGACACCAAAATCCGTTGCGTAGTTTCAAAGATCTAATACATAGAGACAGAAAGACAGCGGGAAGCGACTTTGTTCTATACTATGTAGTATAGTGATTTTATACAAAAAATAAGTAGCAGAGCCAATTTATATTCAATTAATTTATATACTTTAATATCCATCCAACAATGAATCATATTCGTCTGTTATTGGTATTAACATTATAGAGTTTTTCTTTAGTTCACACATAACTGTTAACCATTATTGTTGGCAAATTATCGTTCCTCAAACGTTTTCTGTACACAACAAAGGGGGAAAACAAACAAACGGCCGGAATTAAATACGAATACTTTTTCGCCAGAATTATTTTTTCAAGTTGGGATTTGTTAGGAAACAAGAATGGAATATCATCTTTGTTGTATTACATATAGTAAAAAAAAAAGTAGGAAATTAGATGTGAAACTCAGGTGCCATGGCAGGAGACGGAATAATCAGATAAATTTACTTTTAATTAATTATTAACAACGTTGATCAGCGAAGTACATGATTGTAGTAAAACCACACAATTTATTGAATTTTTAGCTTCCACTAATGGATCTATTCATTCAGCCAGTTTGTATTAACTGACGGCCGTCGATTAAACTAATGACGTCAATTTGTCTCCGTAATCTGTCTCGATATATAAGCCACTGTGCATTGCAAAACTATTCCATGAAATGTTTATGATTCTCGTAATTGTATACATATCCCATTGTTAGAAGATTATTAATTAAACCCTTATAGGTAGGTACTTGAAATTGGAAAGTATTGTATAAAGGGTTTGTTTGGTGTATGGCTAATTTAAGTATAATTTAATTGGTGGTCGCATTATACCACTCACAATAATTATTAATTAATTTCTAACTGGCGTTCGGGACCACGCTTGTGGTCCCGATTTCCCCATGAAAAATATTAATTTAATCCAAGGTGGCTTTTGGGACCGCGGTCCCGGTTCCGAAAGCCCCACGACTCTAATAAGATTTTATGTACCTATATAATATTTTCATGAATTAACATCCAGAGTACCCTCTTTCTGGACGATAATTCACAGTTTTCTATACACATAGAAAAGTCTAATCTACATAAAACCGAAATCAGTTTACGGTCAAATCGGTTCGAGCAATACAGAGGCCGAGTGGTAACTCTGAATAATAGATAGTATCATTTACTGTAAACTTGTAAGAGTCAGTACAACCAAACACTTGAAACTAAATTTGAAATTAAAATTGGTACATAGCTAACGTCAATATATTTACAAGTTCAATCCAGCTAGGTAATGATTATAAGTCAAACTGAAATGTTACAGCAAAGTTTGGGTCTTGTAGCAAACATTCGCTTTGTTTGTCACAGAGTTCACACTAAAGTTAGTATCATTTATATCAGGAAAGAGCAGAGTTAAGATCTAAATCAGACTTACTATGTGAAGGTTCACAATAGAACCTTACGTATTAATCACTTCAAGAGACGTAGGAAACCGCTACACCTACGGCAGTGACTATGGCGTAGCAGGTGCGAGCCGAAGTTTAAAAAAATAGACAGTGGAGTAATATTAGGTCCTTACATATGAAATTGGCGTTTTTCGTACTGGCCACTTTAATCACGAATTTCTCCTCTTTGGTAAGGAATTCCAAATTCAAATTTGTACAGCTATAGACTCATGTATTTGTGCTTCGATGATCGTCATTCATTTGTTTTTTTTCTTCTGTTTTTTTCTGTTTGCGTCACTCATTTTACAAAATGGAAAACCTTAAATATCGCATTATTTACGAGTACGAGTTCCGCCGTGGCACTAGTGCTGCGGAAACAACTCGAAGGGTGAATGATGTGTATGGCGGTCGTGTTGCAAAAGAAAACACAGTTCGTTTTTGGTTCCAACGTTTTCGTTCTGGAAATTTCGACCTGCAGAACAAGCCCCGTGGACGGCCTGAGACTCAAGTTGATAATGAAGAGTTGAAGGCTATTGTGGAAGCGGATCCATCGCAAACCACGTCCGAGTTAGCTGCAGGCTGGAATGTTAGTGATAAAACTGTTTTAATTCACTTGAAGCAAATTGGGAAGATTAAAAAGCTTGAAAGGTGGGTACCTCACGAATTGACTGAAACAAATCGGCAAACGCGCGTCGACTGCTGCGTTACATTACTAAACCGGCACAATAATGAAGGTATTTTAAACCGAATCATTACCTGTGATGAAAAATGGGTTCTTTACGATAATCGGAAGCGCTCAGCGCAATGGTTAGATCCTGGCCAGCCAGCCAAATCCTGCCCCAAGCGAAAATTAACCCCAAAAAAGTTACTTGTAAGCGTTTGGTGGACTAGTGCCGGTATTGTTCATTACAGTTTTTTCAAATCTGGCCAGACTATTACGGCTGATGTCTATTGTCAGGAATTGCAAACCATGATGGAAAAGCTAGCGGCTAAACAACCTAGGCTGGTCAATCGCTCCACGCCACTGCTGCTTCACGACAACGCTAGACCACACACTGCGCTACAGACGGCTACTAAATTAGAAGAGCTTCAATTGGAAAGTCTAAGACATCCTCCGTACTCCCCGGACCTTGCTCCAACAGATTACCATTTTTTTCGAAATTTGGATAACTTCTTGCAAGGGAAAAAATTCAACTCCGATGGGGCAGTCCAAATCGCCTTCAAAGATTTTATTGATTCCCGTCCGACTGGTTTTTTTAGTAAAGGGATCAATGAACTACCTATGAGATGGCAAAAGTGCATAGAAAATAATGGTTCATACTTTGATTAATTAAATATATTATATTAAAAAATATTCGACTTTTTGTTCCTCCCATACAAAACGCCAATTTCATATGTAAGGACCTAATATTAACGCGAACAATGTATATAGAACCAGCTTTCATCGCATTTTCCTCCTCGTTCAAAATAAATTCCCCTTACTTTAAACCGTTCTTAATGGCTCTTCTTATTTAATGGATACTCTAAGCTAGGCTACCGATAGAATCCTATCAAATAGTGACATAAAAAGTGAAAAAAGACGGTGATTGAAAGCACATAACAGATCTTACGGTTTCCGATCGCTGCATTTAATTGAATAAGTGAGATATGAGATATTAAAAAACACAACATGCTACGAATACGTAGCACCTTAAATTAATGGAATCCTACAGAACTTGCTCAAGCCTTCAGTGCTCAACGTATGATCGAGGAACCTACGACGGCGACGTGACGGTATCGACTGAACGTATGTACCAAAATATAAGTAGGTACGAGTTTATTCCTTCAGTGCTAATCCCGAATAGTATTATTACAATTGCACAAATTACTTTCATAGGTTTTTGAACACAGTCGTTATCTGATCACTTTGAATTTAATTTAACGTCTTAATAGGTTTTTTGGTCTACTACTGTATACCTTTAGTTTTGATTTCCTACGTTCTGCCTAAGATTTACTAGCCATTATAAAAACACAATATTTGAACACCATAAACAAATAGTTACTGGTAGGACATACATTTTGGATGCCCCCATCACGGAAGACCCAAAGGGTTGTCAAATCATACACGTCATACATATACCCTTATAAATTATTAGTTAGAAATACCATTAATATAGGAATACGATTGACATTCACGAGTAGGTACACACGAGTTTATTGTCTACCTTGCCTTACCCCAATCACTTTCATGGAATACACTTCCCTCAATATATTTGTACCCTGCCTATATAATTACCTCGTACAATGGTCGGTAGAACAAAGGATTCGAATCCCATAAGATGCTCCGACGTCAATGGCTACATTAATGGATAACGTAATGGAAATCATCATCCGACGTGTTGCGTCGCCTATAAAATTGGTATAAGCAGAAAAATTACAAACATGTCGTGGGGCACCGTATTTAAAAGAGAATGCTTAATTTGTATTAAACTTAGGCTTCACTTACGTCTCAACTTAGTCCCCGGTAAAATGTATATTCTGATTTATTATTTAAAAATCATATTATGGCAAGAGCCACCTACATAGTAAAAACCGTAACCGTTTTGTTTACCGTAAGCAACCAATAAGTTTTAAAATCGGTAAATATTTCTACCTGCATACCTTCTTTCTATTTATTTACACTAGCATCTCATCGGTAGACATTACGTACTAAATCCAAATTATTTATTTCTTAGGGTTTATTAACTGTAGGTAGTAAATCAAATTCAAGGCACGTACATGTTGTAACGTACCATAATTGGGTAGTTATTTTATTTACTGATGATTTACCGTTTGTTCATATGATACTTCGAATGCTATACGCATTATGTATCATACACGAAATAAAAGAATAAAACACACTGTGTTACGTAACTATACGGCTTAGCTTGTTACATTATTAGTGCCTTCTTAGGACTAGACATGACTAACTAACTGAACATGTTCATCATCAATTTCAAAATCTACATCGTAATCGCAATTATAATAAATAGAAGTAAAGCGATACTTCGTTTATTAAGCAGCACAGGAGCGACCACTCGGTAGTTTAATTAAATTTTTAATTTATCGCAAGGAGGCGCGTGTGCCGCTACGCTGCCAATTTGCTCCCATCTTTATCTTATGCCCGCACTTACTTAGAAGATAAGATTTATAAGGATTGTGGATTTTAAATAGAAATAAACTTCTAGTACCTAAAAACGATTTTTTATAACAAGCTTTTGCATAATTTCACGTGTGTGCTGCTAACCGTTTAGAAGTTCCCTAGCCTCCTGACTAAAGAACTTCAAAACTTCCGAACCCTGGGTGCAGCAACCATGTTATAGTAAAACATAAAACCGGCTTTCATAATAAAATGCCTAGATATAATTTCGTCTGTGCTGTTGACCATTGAAGAGGTACTTTATCTGGAGCTCCTTATGCCGATTTACAATTAAAACTTATTTTCATCGATAAAAAACTGGTCAAGTGCGAGTCGGACTCGCGCACCTAGGGTTCCGTACACACTTGTAGGTAAGGTTAAAAGTAGGCGCACTTCAAATGAGGTCATTATTCGTCGGTGACCCTCAACAGCGCGATTCAGGAATATATTTTAGTAAATTCGCATTTAAAAAAACTACATATTTACGGTTTTCAGATTTTTTCCTTTAGGTACTTGTGCTGTAAGACGCTGCTTCTTGCCAAATTCATGATCCAAGGTCAACAGGATCGTATAGGTCCCTATAGGTTTTAATTCCCTTGTGAAATCGCAAAATATGCGAAAATTTGCGACATAAACGGTCATATCTTCATATTGACTTACAAGTTTGATTATGTTACAGCTGAAAGAGACCCTAGACCCGGGTACATATTAATTTCAATTTGATAACTCCACGCGTTGTTGAGATAAAAAAAATTGAGACAGACGGACACCAAACCCATCCTATAAGTGGAACCCTTATAGGATCAGTTTTTTCCTTTTAAGGTACGGCACCCTAAACACAAATAAAAACTTTGCAAGTTTAATAAAAGCTTGTAAAAAAAACCATTCACAGTAAAGGCTTATGTAATACCAGTACGTAATACTACTAGTGCGACTACCCTCTTTAGCAGTAGGTACGTTTTTAAAACCTTTTTATAAGCCCTTAATAAAGTTTTTTTTGGTAAACTTTCATCTATCATATCCCAGTCAACCAGCTCTGATGAACTGATTATCTCATTGTGCCCTTCCTATCTCACTTTCTAAGCCTATATTCGGCTCATTTCAGGCTTAGTCCTCTTTACCTATACTTACTTGTAATTTCCACACGCTATTTTCATTTAACCATAAAGGCACTAAAATCCCTAAGTGCACTTCCCTGACATTAACATAAAATTGTTTAAAAATATGGCACAGGTGGTAGGTACGTAATGCATCAGTTTTATAAAAGCCCCTCCATTATCTAACACTCGCGCCACAAACTGATTCATTTCTCACACGAGCCCTCCTCTCACGCCCGGCCCGATATGACAAGTAATTTGAAAGGGATCAGATGTAAAATCGTTCCAGGACTGTAAATTTGACGTAAGGTGTGTTCAAATAATATTAACTGAATCTTTATATGGCAGTGAATTCCTGAAGATATGATACCATACAGTTTTCAATTGGTGGAATTTTTTGGAGGACGAAAGGAACAAAATTTAGAGAGAGAGGCTGGTATGGAAAAAATTAAAGGCACATCATATTCCGCCTCCACCGCCATAAATGCAATGTGTTATGGATAAGGGGTAACGTGGTTACAAAATTTAAATTGTAAATTTGTAGCTATCTACCGCATCCAGTCCAGTAAGAGTCAAAACACACGATACCTAACATCAAACAAGACCAAAATATGAACAAGGATCAAGGATCCAAACTAAATAACCGTTATGTTGGTTTAGGACTAAACAACTAGGTAGGTGATTTACGCAGGTTTGTATTTGCAGCGTAGACCTACGTATTTTACTAACAGACTGCAATTATCCATAGACCACACTAATATATTAATACTCGTACCTACGTAGTAGGTATATTATCTACTGTGAGCTACTACGTTTATAAAATGCAATAGGTACCTACTGTAAACTTAGTAAATCTTTAAAACTAATGCCGCAATCACGCAACTTTTCACAGAGTACACAGACACGACGTATTTTAGATAGACATGTAGCTGATCGACTATCGGTCCTTGTCCCGCAAATCACGCAAATGGGACGTGGTATTACGACCTGAAATTCGATAAATACCTACAACACCACACTAATCAAATATTTATAAATCAAAAGTAAAAAAAAAAACCGAACGCAAAACACAATCACATTAATTAACAAAAAATTATAGTGTAGGTACGTACCTACGAGAATTGTACGAAATGGTAGTCATGGTATTCAATCCAATTCTATTAAAAAAGATCTTTATTTGACTAGACTTTACAGGCAAGCACTTTCAAATCGTTAGAATCTACCACCGGTTTCGGAAGGTCGGTTTTGCTGAGAAGAATCCGGCAAGAAACTCAGCAATTACTCTTTTAAAAACCGAAAGAATTACATAAAGTTTACAGTTACAGTTTACATTTCAAATACTAACCTAACATCTCAAAATAATATATAAAAACAATTGATAACACTAAAGAATTATATTAACACATAGACAAGTATATAACGCTTGAAATTAAGATGTAAGCTAGTAGTTAATCAAAAAAGGCTTGATGACCAGCCTCCACAAGCAGCACTTGTTCACAAGTATGACGCGAATGCAGCCATCGCCCTCTTCAACCATTTTGGAGGGAAGTGAGCGACCCGTCTTCCGGACGCCGCTGCAAGCAAAGGCATTATAGTGAGCATGACATTTTCAAGCACATTATAGCAAAATGTATATAAAGGTTATTCAAGCAGAAGTAAAGTTGTCTATGTGATAATTCACATAATTAGTTCATCGGAAGAGACTTAATATTCTATAGCTAAGTTGGCTTACAATATGAATTATACAATATTAAAAACAAATTATGTACTAAATTATTTAAATAAGCATTGGGACACCACTGCAACGGTTACATTACAAAAAATAGCGAAATAAATAACAGTATAAATGTATCAATATAATCTAGACAGTAGGCCTGAGATGACCAGCCCCCACAAGCAGCACCTGTTCACAAGTAAGACGCGAATGCAGCCATCACTCTCTTCAACCATTATGGAGGGAATTAAGGGACCCGTCTTCCGGACGCCGCCACAAGCAAAGGCAGTTTAGTGAGCATGACATGCTCAAGCCCAAAAAGTCAATAAGATAACATACTAATACTTCTTCAGTTCGTGACGTTGGTCCATACATCTTTGTCACATGTGAACTCATTAATAGTATAATAGCCCTTTTTAAAAGCACTGATTTCACAGAAGCTTTAAATTTGTTGAAGGGCAGATTAGCAATACTAGGAGTTAGTTTATTTTATTATCGTATACATTGGCCTAAGAATGAACCCTGTACTTTGTGTAAACGAAATGTAGGCATAACAATTTTGAGATTATTTCTAGTATTAACATTATGCACATCGCTTATCTTTTATAGATACATCGATAGATGAGATGGCACGGTGCGTCGAAGCAAAACCAACCGTAGTCAGAATCCAGAACCCGCAGCACAAAAGCACTCTTTTATAGTCACTCGGCAAAACGACTAAGATGTAAATCGCGAAAAACAGCTCCTATCAGAAGCACCACGATTCGAGCACGTGATTCTGCTGTGAATCAGGGGCGCGTACGTACACTGAACGGGTTTTCGCACTCTCGGCGGCGTGCTAACGAGAATAGTTTCAAACTACGCTTATTTTTTTTATTAAATTAATAATTATAGATAAAGGCAATTTCACCAATCCACTTCAAGGAATGCTTCAGACTATTTGTTGCCAGTAGGTGTAGAGAATAGGAGAATTATAAAATTTCCCAATTCATTTTATTTTGCAACGGTTATCTAGTTGTAGCTAAAATTGTTAGCACTGACATAATTATTAGGTGTTTCTTGGTGTAAACTTGTTAACCCTCCATAATTGGTTCGATCAATGGATAGTAGAAATTGTACGTAGTATATTATCTACTCTGAGGTAGAAATGAACATTATTTTCTATGAACATAAACACTTAACTTATATGTACAGACAGTGGTTCATTTTTACGGCAAGGCTGCCGACCGAAGGTGACTGAAAACAAAAACACACATAGATGTTGGTTGTTTATTTCTCAGGAAGTAAATGATTCACAGCTTTGGTGGGATACACAGGTCTGACAATACTGGGCCGAAAAATGTGATTGTCTGAACAGATGATCTTTATTTTTATTAGCAGAGGTACAACAGCATAAAATACATAAGTACCCGATATAAAAAGTGGGAAAACAACGTTCCACAATAGTCGTAGCATAGTACAATACAATTTTATTTATTTAGTAAAGCGGTTTTTTCTTTTTTTTATACTTTTTATAATAAACTACACACCTTACTAAATCACAATTTCTAATTATGTCGAAAATTATTTATCACATTTATAACATTCTGTACAAAGTAAAAAAATATTCTCATACCTCAACTACATAGTGCAAAGTAAAGCTGCATGAATGACCGTTGCAACAATGTTTGTTTATTTATTTATTATTCCTGCTGCACTTGTATTTAACTAATAAAATAACACACTTCACTTATACATTTAATCACTTCACTGAGTGTACATGTCGAATGCTGAAATTGAGCAGACAAATAATGATCAAAGTAACATCACGCCCAATAGAAATCCTACTATATTAATTAATATTATAAATACGAAAATCATGTTTGTTAATTTGTTACTCAGTCACACAGAAAGGGCCGACGGATTTAAGTGTCAATTGGCACTTGGATAGACCAGACCTTAGTTATTTTTTATGGGATAGACCATGACCTTGAGTCAAACATACGCTACTACAAACAATGGTTGGCCATTGGATTTTTTGTATCAAATCCAGCCGAACAAAGTCGCGGGTAAAAGCTAGATATGATATGCTGTGCCCTGCCTTTCAACATCAATGGGCTGCGGCTACAGGTACATATATAGTACATATACTATGATTAAGGTAGTTTTGTATGTTTAGTCTAAACTTTAACGTGTTGCATATTATATAATAATAATAAAATTGTTAAGATACAAATACCACAATATTTACGTTACTTGGACATACAACCTTCATAAGGAGTGACATTTTATGTAAGTATCTTAAATAATAGTTTCTTAAAAGTATGTTTTTTTAATAATCAATGAATATTCGCGTGTAGCCAGTCGTACATAATTACTATTAGAAACAAGTAAAGAGGGTTATATCAAGCATTTGTAGTCGGGTTTTCAAAGATGCAATGTATACTGACAACAAGAGAAATATTTTAAATGAATCCCCAAGCTATGTACGTATTTTTCGGCCACCTCGACTTCGCCCAGCACCCAACCATGTGCCCTGACGCATCTAACTCGAGAACATTAATTCAGTAATTATGCGAAAACAATACAACCATCCTAATTTGAACTTTTCTCCGAAACTGGTACTTGACAAATGCAAAATTGTGATTTGTGACAGTGATCATTGGGAAACAATCGAAATATACTCTATAGGGACACTCAATTACAAAGTAATTTACAAATATACTCAATCTCTAAATATTGGCTAACTTTTTTATTTATAAACCGAACTATTTACAAAATATGATTACATCAAGTGACGTGTCAACTCTCTTACATATTTGTAACTATTTACAATGACTATTCAACATTAATTTTCATAAGAGCATTGCATTATCTTGAGCTTGATCAAAATTGTTCAATGCACTCAAATCAAAACTGTTCACTAGTACACACACATATCATGTGTTCATTTTAGTCATTACTTTTCACCTGTTAACATATTCTTGGTCATAAACTGTGCTATTTACTTCTTAACCATTAAACATCCAGTCCTGGAATTTAGAAATTGTAATGCAGAAATTATTGCTGTGTTATCAATGTTCAGAACCAATTGTTTACCATACAAATCAGTCTTGGATAAAAGGAAAACCACTTTTTTATGGTGTAAATTCATGCAAGAACTGTATATTATATAGTTTAGAAGTCAGGCTAAATATTTACATGTGACAATCAAAAATTACATAACTAGATTTGTGTAAGACTTTAGAATTTTTGGGGAATTCCATAAATTAGCTTTAATCCTACACATCAGCAGCCATCATTGCTATAAGTCACGATTATTATTTAACCACAATGGCGATGTGACACCTCTTTAATAAATAATATTAAAATTAAAAACACACTCAAGTATCCTTATTACAAAATATTTCTAACTAGTTAAGTAAACATAATATAAAGTCTACGCTTTATACCAATTATTTCGATTCTATATCGATTTTAAGGTTGTACTATCATAAAAAGGATGTACTATGTCGAAATTAAAAACCAACCAAATTTATTGTTATGACTAAAATGTGTTAAGTTACTTTTCGATTTCCGATTTAACATTCTAAGCAAATATCATTTTAGTCGTAATATACTATCATAAATTATCATACATTATTTTCTACAACCTAAATAAGTTTATTTAATGATTAATATTTTTAACGAGGTATTTCTCTTTTCATCCAATTGTATGAATACCAATGCACTGTATGGCACATTTCAGCGATCAAAAGTTGAGGCCATCTAGGCATCAAGAAAAAAAGAAAACGGATTTTATGTTATGTAGATGAAACTAAATGGAAGTTTCAAATTTAAAACATACAGGTTACCCCAATTGGTTCCCAAAGTAGTAATGAGAGCAAGATTAATCAAACCACGAACTATACGGGACACGGGACGTCCCAATTCGCCCTACCTCTCATTCAAACCCTTGTGGGAAGGCGTAAAGATACATACAAATAAGTAATTTTATATATTTTTCTTAAG